>OY282588.1:29989140-31328491 GCA_958298965.1 Chrysolina haemoptera
TGGCTTTGGTTACATGAATACATTAATATCCTACACTCACTGATGAATCATATTTCATTTTTCACAATGTTTTTGATCTTCGTATCATTTACCTGCTTACAATAACCACAGAGATCATTTCCATTGTAGGATTTGATCTAAATCGTATAAACAAATAGTACAAATGAAAACTAGACACCATTTGAACAGATTAGTTTCAGGATGCTACATGCTGAATCCTTCCACATCCTTCATTCAGTCAAATGTTGAGAAACCCAAAGAAGCAGTTTTTCTTTAAAATAGAAGTTTTGCTAGTCCATCTGGAATTAGCTGGAACCTATAAAATAAAGAGGAAGATTGTGATTGTGAATTTTCATATTATGCCAATACTTTAAGATTTAAAACGAGAGAAGATAGTGCACTTGCCATAGATGATAGTAAGGATTGTTTAGGGAGTACGTGTCGTTGAGAAAATTCACACAACAGTTCATATTATTGTTAACAGTGCAATGAATTTTTTTGTGACTTGAGTTTTAAATAAATTCAATTATTATCATAGCTATTAAAAATTGACACTAACAAATTTATTTAATGATTTTTTCAAGAAAAACTAGAAAGAATTTAAAAAGTCAGCTATCTGAATGAAAATGCAAATTTTCACTTTCAGATTTTTTCTTTCCTTTTCAGTTAGAGTCTTTTCACAATATCTATCAGATGTAGTTCAATGTCCAGCGTGGCTTGTGCCGGGGAAGTAGTTGTTTTCTGTTAGATATTACAAATAAATCACAGTTTTTATTTTTCAATTTTCATGGAGAATGTTCCCCTTTTCAACATGAATACCTCCCAAGAGGTTATCTTGAACGATGGAAAATAGCGACTAAAGTTTGTCTTTCAGTCGTAGATGATTCCACAATAGATTTTATGAATTTCCTATTCATATTTTCGAACTAAAATATGGATAAATTATTTAATTTTTTTAGTCTGAGAGGCTGAGTATATTCCCCTCATCAGTGGTGTGTAATAGTTATTTAAGTAACAAGAAATGTAAAGACGTGTTAACATTCGAGGTGAGCGAGTACGAGCCGAGCCAAAGTCGAGGCTTGTCGCTTGCCGAGGATGTAAACAGTCGATACATTCCGTGTTACTTATTACGTTTTTCCCGCTGCTCGTTGACATTTCTGAAAATTTGCCTAGATTGAAGTTTGTTTTCTTGCACTTTCTTCATGATTATTCGTTCCGCTATTTCATTCTTAGTTGCTTGTGCGCGTAACTAAGTTACCGAATAAACCGACAACAATAATATAATTCAAAAAGTCTCATAACCTACAAATTGATATGAATAAAGCTGAAGGTATTCCTTGTCAAAGTCATTATTACCCTAGGCATGTAAGTGACACTATTTACATTCCGTTGTCAAGATGAATTAGTAAACGAATGATATAGGCCATTTACCTGTTTTGTTGCTAAGCACGTATGGACTATTTACAGTGTCGGCATCGAGAAAAAGTAGTTACTCAAACAAATCTTGTTCTGACTTTAATTATTATTACGACGTCGAGCATCTACTCCAGTTTTATTAGAATAAATTAAAAATTAATTTTTATTCATAACACCCAATATGTGAAAATCTTAACACATTTTGATGTCATTTGTTTGGAAATAATTATAATTTCACAAGACTGCTATAAAATTGATGTCGCAATTCGCTTTTGGGGTCACATCGAATTGCTAAAACTATTATACTGTAATTTGGTTTAATTCCGGCATTTATAACATTAGAACACTACGATTGGGTAATAACCCTTGACGACTTAGATTTTTAATACATTCAAATGAAATCGAATGCATGCATTATTAACGTTGAATTTGTTTAATATAGATTTCACCATATATCTGGTTCATCAGTTACATAAGTGAATTTTAAGTGAGTCAGTCGTCTGGACTAGGCAATGTTGTGTTAAACCTAATTGATGTTAGTTTGAAGTTTGACTGAATCTAAATAAAATGACTGACTGAGATATCAGACCAATAAACAGGGCTATCAACCTCGACCTAAATTGCAACGCGGATAATTTTTTTTATTGTAGGTCAAAACGTGCACTTCACTTCTCAGAAATATTATCCTAATTTCGCACTCTCAAAAAATTAACTTGATAAATCGCCATTACTCCTACGATTCTCTGATAATTGATCAAGAAAATCTTATGAAGAAAGCTGAAACCTGGTACATAACAAATGAGTGCCCCAAGTGCAAAACTCGGTATTTGCCAAAATGTCGAAAATGGAGATATTGGTACCAAATGAAAGGTATTTTCAATATTCACCATACAAACATCAGAACTACCTGCAAAACAATGTAGTTTCCATGCAAATCCCATTCAAAAATCCGTGTGAGATGCAAAACTCTCTATTTGAAAGCGAGTTTCACTTGCAAAAGTCGGATTATGTAACCTAGCCAATAAGAGTGCCGGAATACGGATCACCTGGTTGAACACATGGTATTGTATCGAGTGTTTCTGTTTTCTCGTTTCACTAACTCATCATTCGCAATACAAACTTCTTCAAACACTGATGTGATTTTTGTAAGAACTGACATGAAATTTGTTTTTAAATTCTACTCTTGATTTTTATGAACATATTCCATGTCTGTAGAACTACATTGAGATGCGAAACTAGGCAAGTTTCATTTGTTCAGATGCAAAACTGGTTCTTTGCATTATTTAATTGCAAAACTTTGTATTTACAATTTTCAAACACTGTTTTTGGAGTCATAGCATTCCCAACATGTGTGGAACAGAAAACATCTTAGATTCTATCTCCATCTATCGTGACCAATTTCAGTAGCACAAGACGATATGTAAGTGAACTATGAGTTTTTTGCAGATTACTTGAGATGCAAATACAGAGTTTTGCATTTAGGGCACTCAAATAAACTTTCTCTAAACAAACAGAACACACAAAAACTAATTTTTTCAAATAACACACTGTTCCAAAATACAGGTAATGCCAGTTTTCTTAGTTGATAATAAACTTTCCTGGCGCAACCACATCGCTTTTATCCAGAGGAAATTGGTTAGTGTGCTTTTTTTACTCAGGCGACTAAGTAGGTTGACCAGCCTACAAATTCAAAGAACAGCATATTTTTCTCTTTTTCATTCAGTCATCTCATATGGGACTGTCATATGGAACTGTCCTATGGGGGGGCGGCTCCACTGATTCCATAAGAGTTTTTAGACTTCAAAAAAAGTCTATAAGAATAATATCAAAAGTTGGTCCCCGTGAACAAAGTCGTCCTCTTTTACAAAATTAGGCATAATGCCATTCCCGGCAATTCACATTTTCAACACACTAATTCAAATTCATATTCAAAAAGATTCCCTCTGTCTACAATCAGATATCCACTGTTATGACAGCCGTAATGCTTCAATGGTCAGACCTCCAAGGTTTAGACTTGATGCTAGTAAACTAAAAATCTCTCATTTATAATCTATATAACGTCCTTCCTGCTACAACAGTGAGGTGTGTGACGATTGGTTTATTTAAGACTCATCAAAGAGTTTCTAACAAAAAACAGATTTTATAATATTGATGAATACATTGCAGCTGCCAGTAATATAAAGTCCTAGTGTAACATTTTCATAGTAGTGTACTGTTATATTGTTTTTAAATTCTATGTTATGAACTGTGTCCGTTGGGATTTTTTTTAAACTGTAATTTGAAGCAATCTATTGCTGGTCATTATTCCCTAAGCTATATAACTTGTCAGAAACATTTTTAGATTGTAACGTGATCAAATAAAATCTATTCTATTCTATTTTTACACGCCACTGCACACTGACTGAATCGAACGCCTATGTTTCAACTTTCTGCCTACTAACTGTCGATGTCAACTTTCTATGATCCCACGATGTTTGGAAAGTTTATTCGACAGCAACTTCATTTACTTTAACTTTAATTTTGTGCTGTGTTATGAATGAATTTCCTATCTACTGATGGCATTCTGAAACTTCTTTGAAATGATTAGCTTCCGTATCACTTTTGATGAAAGAGAAGGAGCGTAGAAATACTGAGTTTGACTGTCCATGTCCAGGGGCGGCTTTCTCCGACACATACAAGTGGTATTCCACTTTTTTTTTGGGGTAGAGAGCACACTGTATAGGTTTCGGTAAGTGGTCGTAGTGCAACCTGTATACTGATGTTGGTTAGTGATTCATTCATAATTGTTATTTTTCTTTATATTCATGTCCAAAAGTATTTCTTTTTTATGGTAATGGGTACATTCTTCACCATCACCATGCATTATCTAGAATGAGCAAATAACACTCAAATTCAAAAAAGTCAGTAAGGGTAAAAAGTATACCTTCACTAATCTCAAAAATTCATTTTAGTATGTTACTTTTTCCAGAATAAATGAAAAAAAATCAGTTTATTATGTTCTGAAAATATAAAAATAAATTCTACTACTGAAAATTGAACAGAATTATGAACATTTTCAAATAATCAACCAGAATTCATATGTTTTGACTATAAGCAACTGCTAATGATGTCATTACTAACTGTTCACGATACATTGTACATATCTCAAATCAAATCATTTTATTATACTTTTTTGACAGTTATTAAAATTGAATAGGACACATCAAGTAGGCAGATGGTTATAAAGTTTAGGACCGACAAATGAAGGCGACTTACTAGTAATATGTGTATGGGCCACGCTGAAATCTGATTTATGTCTAGTTTCAATGAATTTTTACTTGAGTTCAATAGTTATTTATGCAACAAGTGCAAAAAGTGTTGTCCAACTCGGCCTGATGGCTTCGTTTGACAATTTCACGTCGAGTGCAATAAACTCTTTTTGCACGAGTTTCATACAATATTTTTTCTACGTTCATGCAAAAACCAGAAAATGTTTGCACTGAGTGCAATAAAGACAGTTTTTCCACCAAATATAGTTTAATAAAGTTTTGTTTTTTGCATGAACGTAGAAAAAAGAAATTAATCGATATTTTTTAAAACACAGAGGCATAGTTCATATATAAATAGTGACGGTAGTGTGAGAATTTTTTAATATCTAAAAAGATCCTTACAAGAATTATCTGAAGGTTTATGCTGAAAACACACTGAAAAATAAAAAACGCGAAACGTTTTTGAGAAGTGAAGGCTGACCACACACCGATAAATCAAAATGCCTGAAAGCAAAACGGTTTCACCCAAAACGGTTTCACGCAAAACGGTTTCATGCAAAACGGTTTCATGCAAAACGTTTTGCTGTACAGCAAAACAGTGCAAATAGAGTTGGCGCTTCAACGTGTTGTCTAGAACGAGGGTTCTAACAAATGTTTTTTGTTCCAACGTTTCCTCACTGGTCCCAAACGCTTTCATTCAAAACATTTTGTAGCAAGACAAAACTTTTTTTTTAAACCAAAGACTACTTTTATTTTTGAATTCTCAAGAAAGATTATTACTGGCAAAACGGATCATCAAAATTGATTCCTTTATTGGTAGTGTGAGATCAACTGGGGAAAAAAATTGGGTTCTGTTCGTGATAAATTTCACCGACTTCGTATCGTATCGTATGTTTCACGTATTTTTGGCACAGATTGCATCAACTTTGCTTCTGCACCATCTCCCAAATAAGAAATGTTACAAATTTCAACATTTGACCAAGTTACTGTTCTCGAACATAATCAAGTTCCAAATATGAAAAATGAAAAATACCAAAAAAAAACTGTAGTTTCATTACCAAAAACTCCAAATAAAGGCAGTTAACGTGTAATTGACACTGAAAGAAATCTTATTGATTTGGAATTTGATCAACTGAAATCAGAATCATTGAATTCAATAATAAGCGGTAATGCCAAATATGATTTTTATGATTGCCTAGCAAAATTTGTGTCACTTGAACGAACTATTGAAAACTTACTGTATATACGAATTGCAACTTACTGATAGATCATAACTTATTTGAACGCTTCTATATGTTGTTTGGTGATACAGAAAAAAAGTATCGTTCGGTGATATTCTTAAGAGGCCGTGAGCGCGATTACATTTGGGACGTTTTTTTGGGTAAAAAAGTCGATAACTCAAAAACGGTAGAGGACGTTCGATTCTATGTAGCTATGTCTGCGGCAGCACCTCACGATTTTGTTTTATAGATAGTTGAGGTAGCTGCAGTGGTATTTCTCTTCCATTAAAATTTGAAACAATCTGTATCCAATCGAAATGAATTTGGTATCAAAAGAAAGGTAAAACGTTGATCTACAGTGTCACCGTTAAAGTCAGCATCATATGGGATTTTTTTTTATTAGTCAGTTATTGCAAATTTAGAGTTCGTGAACAGTTTGTGCTTTGAAAATTATGCAAAATGACTTTTACGATGTCTTCCTATTAATCGGCTACACCTGTCAAATATGACATTTTTTCTAAAAAATTACTAAATGTCAGGTAATTTCTCAATATTTCGAGAAATATTATATGAAAAAGTTGTTTATTTTTAGATTTCCTACCCACCTACCAAATTTGAACCAGTTTGAACAACTTTGGTTTTTTTCTCGTTTTCTTAACCTTACAATTTTTCAGCTAATTTAAATTTAGTCAAATCTGAAAAATCAGTTGAGATGTAATACACCCATCTGCTGAAAGAATTTTTTTCTGATGAAAATGTTTCTAATTGGATATTTTCAAATGAATATAAATATGCTGAAAGAATTATGTCTAATACTTGATGCAAAGTGGCTCTAGTTTCAACATAGCAAAATTCACTTCAATAATTTTTATCACATGAAGACATTTCAGATAAGTGCTATAACTCTAGAAATATCAAATCAATTTGCCGTTCAAATTCTTGCTAAATCAATTGCATACAATTATTCTCTGAACTTATACTCAAAAATTAATAATCAATCAAGGTGCTGTTGAAATTGGAAGTATGCTATGCTAATAGAAGTGAATGAATTGATATTCCAAAAAATTATATGTTTTTAATCATAACACGAATTATATTTAGGACGACAATATATCGATTTGGAATAAAGAAAAATCGTGTCACCTGGTAGTTGATGCTTTACTTCTAGCCGTATTCAACGGAATACTCTTTTCCACGGCCTCATCTATGATACCAATGGCCTTCTGTCCCCAACGATCGCTCATATTGATAAATAAAGATAACTAGTCAAAACACATAAAGGACCACGCACGTTTCTTATGGAAAATGGCTTTCCGTGAATTTGTCCGAATTTTTGGTATGGTGTAGATCTGGATGCACTGATCAAAAGTGTCCATTGCCAAAAACTCCAAAAATGGACACTTTTCGAGATATGGCTCTATCAATGTAATTTTTTTTTGATTTTTTGGATTTTGACACATAATCAGTTCACTCTCATACTTAGGAAAAACCGAGTTTCAATGATTTCACTGCAGGAATCGATTGAAAAATTATTCTTCCTTCGTTTCAGATACTGCCATTTGAAGAAATTATTATACACTGCTCGACACTGACAATGTAACTGGACTATTATTTCCAATTTCTATAGTCCAGTTTTTGTAGAAACAAAAACTTCTGAATGGCTCAAGGTATCACAGAATCACATATATTCAACACCTTTCGATAGGGGCACTAGAAAAATAATATTCGATACACACTCTAGGAACTGAATCTGAGATACTTTTTTTTTTAAATAGTTTCCTAGTCGTCGAAGAAATAGTGGTAAATGCAAAATGGGCATATAGAAAATCGTTCATTATGTAGGCTAACGACATAAATACTCGTATCGAATGCAGTTTGTTTATACCTAGTGTTAAATATCAATAGAAACAAGGGAATACAAACCCAATAATCATTTCTAATCGCTAATCGAACCGTTAAGGCAAACGGATCCGTGAAAATGTCTGAATATTTGATATGATGTGGATTTCGATGCACTGATCAAGTGTCTATTGCTACAGACTACAAAAATGGACAGTTTTCAAGATATGGCCGTATCAATATCTGATTTTTTTATTTTTTTCGTTTTCTAGATTGTGGCCAATATCGCTTAGCTCTTATACCCAACAAAAACGGAATTCTATCGATTTCTGCGCAGGAATTGACTGAAAAACAGTTGTATTTCATTTCAGATACATCCATTTGGAGAAATTAGCATACACTGCACGTCACTGGCGATGTAGCTGGGCTATTATTTTCAACTTTTGTATTTCCGTGTTCGTAGAAACAAAAACTCTTGATTTGTTCTAGTTCTAACAAACATACTTATATCCAACACAATTCAATTGTGGCATTTGAAAAAATAATATGCGATACACACTCTACCTCCTTGTATATCATGACAGCATCTATGTGAGCTGAGATATTCAAACGTTAGAAATGTGACGGATGAAACACCATTGATCAGTGCAAATATTCAGACATTTTCACGGATCCGTTTGCCTTAACGGTTCGATTAGCGATTAGAAATGATTATTGGGTTTGTATTCCCTTGTTTCTATTGATATTTAACACTCGGTATAAACAAACTGCATTCGATACGAGTATTTATGTCGTTAGCCTACATAATGAACGATTTTCTATATGCCCATTTTGCATTTACCACTATTTCTTCGACGACTAGGAAACTATTTAAAAAAAAAAAGTATCTCAGATTCAGTTCCTAGAGTGTGTATCGAATATTATTTTTCTAGTGCCCCTATCGAAAGGTGTTGAATATATGTGATTCTGTGATACCTTGAGCCATTCAGAAGTTTTTGTTTCTACAAAAACTGGACTATAGAAATTGGAAATAATAGTCCAGTTACATTGTCAGTGTCGAGCAGTGTATAATAATTTCTTCAAATGGCAGTATCTGAAACGAAGGAAGAATAATTTTTCAATCGATTCCTGCAGTGAAATCATTGAAACTCGGTTTTTCCTAAGTATGAGAGTGAACTGATTATGTGTCAAAATCCAAAAAATCAAAAAAAAATTACATTGATAGAGCCATATCTCGAAAAGTGTCCATTTTTGGAGTTTTTGGCAATGGACACTTTTGATCAGTGCATCCAGATCTACACCATACCAAAAATTCGGACAAATTCACGGAAAGCCATTTTCCATAAGAAACGTGCGTGGTCCTTTGACGTTTATAATTTAAATCATTATTTTCACTTGACAGATAGTACAACAAAAACTAAGCAGGTTTATCACCGTGAAAATACAGCGACAAGCTATATTTTCACTGTAGTTCCGATTCTATTGGCTGAATTTCAAAATTTGAAATCCACTGATTGGTTGTTAAGCAAGGAAATATATTGTCTAAGAGATAATATGCATGCTTCAGCTTCAGTGGAACATAGCAACGAAAAAGCAAGGATGATTTTACACGGCAACCAAAATATAGCAAATATAGGTTCAAAGTTACCAGTTTCCTAAAACAATAATTAAAAAGAGCGTTTTACGAATCGCAAAAAAGTTATAACACTGTACCGATTTTTCATTCTGCTATGTAATCATGTAACAATAAATGACTACCTACCTATCCACCCAGCAAATATTAAGCGAAATAATGACCTTGTCTGCATTACAAAATTGCGCTTACGTCAGAAACTGACCAGGAAGAAAAAAGTATAACAGGTTTCTTGAAATCATTTGCAGACAATAGGTAGGACCTGATAGGAGATATTGTGCAACTTACGGTAATGATGATCTGCTGTAATTTAATACCATCTTGGGTAATCATAATACTCTTGCTTCTCAATAATTTAAACGGAACCATAAAATTGAATTTTGATTTCAGCACTTCCGAAAGTAAATGCGGGTGTGCTTTCACAATGCTTACACAACATTTTGCCAACATTGACTTTTCCAAGGTCTAATGAAAAAATTGAGTTTTATTAAAATTTTATTTTGGCATATTACTTCGGTGACAAAAACAAAATGAGCAGCATGAAATTATTGCTGCCTTACAAACGCATGTATTCCGGGTACAACTTTTGCAAGTTCAATTCGGTACCAATTATGTAATTGGGGATCAAAATTTCAACCCTTTGCGGTTCAAGCCTAGAGTCTGCTTCAATAAACCCGAAATCCAATGGGTTCAGAAGAAAAGTATCCTATTAGCGAAACGAAACTAAGGAAAGTACATGACAGCCAGCGCGAGATGTTTTGAAGAAGTGAAAATACGTCTAAACAAAAGAGTTCGCGTTAGAAGAAATCTTTGGAAATCTCTCGGAATCGTATGCGATTTCCACGGAATCATCGGAAATCTCTCGAAATCTTATATCATTCCCACGAAATCCCCGGAAATCTCTCGAAGTCACATAAGATTTCCAAGAAATCCTCGGAAATCCCAAATATTTCAGGAAATCATATGGGATTTCGGCAATACGTGTACGTTTTCTGATGAGTGGTCACCCCCTCGATCCTCCCCTGATCCCTTGGTTAGGTTATGACTAGTAAAAATAAACCCTATTTGATTTGATTTGATTTGATTTGATTTGATTTGCTTCTACACTTCACGCCGACGACCCGGGTACAAATCGTGGACGAACAATTTTTTTTTCATATGTGTTAAAGATATGGATTGTATTGCCAACAATTTACCGACTTTGGCTAAAATTGTCAGAATTGTACATTAAATTTTAATCTATTAAATTATAAAAGATATGAATATTATTATTGGGTAATCAGTGATCAAGAAAGTATCGAGTGTTTTGTCTGTATTTGAGATATGCGTTTGTCGAAAAAATATTGTGTGTATTTCGAGCACAAAGTGTAATTGCCGCTCTCTTTGTTCGAGCGGCAATCCATCACTTTGCGCTCTAAATAAACAAATAGCTATTGTCATAGAGGAATAATAATAATTATGGTGCAGTATCTTGCCTAAGTTCAATTCTCAAGATATTCCCAGACGAATTATATCCAGTCCTCGACTGGATCTAATCCTCTATGTCTTACGACTAGCATTACACAGTGAAGACATCCTGTTGTAATTACAAGTTCTTGTTACTGATTACATTATATATCTATTATTACCAGCAAAATAAATCGTTTGATAAATTCTGTGAAACCGACTTATTAATTCCTAATTGCGATGCATTTTACGTCTTCTGTTTAAACCAGGTTAATCTTCATGAAACCAAAGAAAAAATACCTAGTGGGATACGAGTACAACAATTATACAATGCGTTGAACCGTTGTCGAGCGAGATGTAGGTCAGTTTTCCGAGATATACAACTGATGGATGTTGGGCATACTTATGGGTGTTTTGAAAGGATTCTTATTATAGTAGCGGGTCTAAATCAGGAAGTAGGTATTTCATGAGTGTGAGTAGGTATTTCTGTAGACAGCATATATTTATAAGCAACTCATAAGGCCCACAATGACGTACGCTTGTCCGGTGTTCTGCAGCCTGAAGCCAACTCCATTGGCGAGATTGGATAGAATGCAGAACAAAGTACTCCGTATTATCACCGGTAGCAGACGATACCTTCGATTGGAAGCTCTTAGGGAGCAGGCAGGCGTCGACTCGATCCCGACAGTTATAAATAACTTGTCCTACAAGTTTTATAAGTACATGCTCGATAAGAGTCCCCTCACCAGGGGGATCACCAAGCTCAGAGTGTATGATGGTGAGCCCCGCAAGCACGGCGGGCTCATTTATCAAGCGCTTGATATCTTCAAAGAACGAAGGGATGAACCGGTTCCATAGGGAACCAAATCGAAAGTCTAACTGAAACGTAGAGTACCTCGACCCGGTTTTTTGCTTCAGCCTTTTCCGGGATTCAGCCTTGAAACAACCAGCCTCATAACCTGCAAAGAGCAATATCTGCATTGAATAAAAATTAACAACACGCATGAGCTTTGCAGGAGGCGTGTATCATTCCGAACTACGACCGTGATGTGATGAAATGTCCGACCAGCGTTAACACCAGCGCGGGCGGACTACAGCGCCCTCTCCCGGGGGTGGCTATATTCGCTTAGCAAGGCTCTCCTCCGCTACCCTGATAGGGGAGGAGGAGATGCTACTTTTGCACCCATCATCCCGTCCTTCCTCTAACCCCCTGGGTTATGTCGAACGTGAAGATGAAATGATATGTCATTGCACATGAATTGTTAAATTTTTGATAATTTAAAATAAAAACCTTTTTAGTTAGTTAGTTAGTGTAGACAGCATACGGATGAACGGAGCGTTTATTTGCTTGTTTTCCTTTTTATAGTATTATATTCATATGATTGATTTAATAACCTGCAAAAGACTTTAACAAAAAACATAAATTCAACTCGGAATATATTTTTCGGGTATGTTTTATCTTACTGGGGAGTATATGAGGCGACCTCTTGTTTGAATGGAATTTCAGGACCTGTGAAATGTTGGACAATGAATCTTGGAATATATGGAATGTATAATCTGTTTCTACCTTCCTTAAAGAGTACCCTCTAATGAAAGAACTCTGTTAAGATCAAATAAATGCAAATTAAAATAAAAGAAGCCTTATTGATACTTGGTGTTTCATGGTGGATGGAATATAAGAAGTATCTGTGGAGAAAATTTGTGTGCGTCAAAAATAGTTTCATCAATACAGTATTGCTGCTTGTAGCAGAAAGTAATAGCTACTTTGTTATTTTAAATGGAACACCATGTATATTATATCATTTTCGAAATCCTGATAGGATTCTTTGTAACTTGCCTCAATAATTCCCTACACCTATCTGTAACAGTTTTGGCAATGAAAGTCATTTTATCAAATTTTTTCTTAAAAATCATCAGTTTCCAAAAAATGTATTGTCATTATAACAATTATTTGACGAATTCAATAAAAAATGAAAAAAAAAACATTTTTAATCTAGCTTTCAATATTAAAAAAAAACAATCAACATAATTGGATTTAAAAAATGTTCGATGATTCATTTGTTTTTTTTTCAGTATCTCACATTGTTTATGAAAAATTGAAAAACACAGTTTTACAATTTTTCCAACGAAGACCGTTTATTGAGCCTTTGAAGAAGAACTATCAGGGTTGTTATATACAACTTGTCAATTGATAAAAGTATAACTAATAGAAAAATGTCGATGATATTTTTTGCCAACGGTTTATTGTTCATTCATGGATGAAAGTACCTGATGTTTTTCATCCTTTAATATTGATATTTCATACAAATAATTGTGTTCGTTCAAGCGTACCAAACTACCCGTTTTCACCTCTCAATTAAAATTATAAATATTGGTAAAACATTTCCGAGAAGCATGACTTATTTTCAATGGGTTTCCTGCTCTTTTTGTTTTGTGTCCGATTTTGGATATCTGCAATATTTTTTGAGATATTTGCGAAAAATTAAACTACTCTTTTTTTTCGTTAAACTCTTTATAACTTCTGCAATTTTTGCTACCTAAATTTATTTTTGGATCCTTTTTTATATATGCCATACCATACCAAATCAAATGACATCTCGCTTATAATTTTTGTCCAAAAGACACTTGTGAACCAGACTATCTGGTAAATTTATCAGTCTGAATAAATCATATCGTAGAAAATTATCCCAACTATGTATACATCTTCAAAATTCATTACTTGATTTACTAACGGTGCCCTTAGTGACCATTCAATAGTTCCATTCAACAGTCCCACAGTGTTTTAATTCAAGAACGTTGTTGCTTAAAATATTACCAATTTCGTTATTTTGCAAATTTTCAACCCTCCCTTACAAGAGTGCAATGCTTATAATGGCTATTAATGTAACGAGATTATTATGCGATTTATAATAATCGAAGATGTTGCCAGGCGTCGAGGCGCTCTGCGCCGAGTCGCCTGTGCAACCTCCGCGATTTATTTAAGTTGCATAATAATCAAGTTACATTCATAGCTTTATCGTATCATTGACAACGATGATGTGAAAATAAAATAAACAACTTTGGTTATGTCACGTAACTGTCATTTTAGCGTGCCATTTGGTATCTAGGGTATTAAGTAACTAACGTATTATATTGTAACTAATGTATTATGTGTTGTTATGATGTTAATAATTTGTAATGAAGATTCAACTTGAAAAAAGCTTAATATTCAATGATACGATAAACTACTTTTCCGTCGACCGTTCATTCATGATGTATTTTAACACACTCAAAATCGTTGATTAATGACCCCTGTTAATGAATGACTTTCTCTTAATAAACGTTTTATTATATGCAACCCAACATACATTGCTTTAATATATTTAATATTGGTTAGTACTATCTGTCAATATTTATTTGTCAATTCTGAAACCAAATATCAGAAAATCTGCAATACATCAGTTGTCACTTGCAATCATAGACAGTCACGTGGCGTTATGGTAACGTTGGCATGACAGCCGAGTAGAGACGACAGTGAGGTCGATAGTTCAAACCCACATGAGAGCAATTTTTTTTCTTCATTTCAATTTAAAAAAAAACTACAACTAAGGAAAATTAAACTATCTTTAATTAGAGTTAATATAAATAAGAAATAGTGATTGTTGTTTATCGTATCTTTAAATAAATGAACATTGAAAGTAAGATATCTCTATTTTTGAAAGCTACGGACGACGGAAAAATTTTGTAACAAACTCGTGAATTAAAATGACGATTAACAATCTCAAACATTAACGCGCTCGCTCCGCTCACGCGTTGAATTATCTCAATTGTTAATCGCCATTATTAATACAGTTGTTTGTTAAAAAAACTTATTTACTCAAAAATAATTCTAAAAAATTTTCAGCGCACATGATATTTCTTTCGAACTTGAGAATACCTACACCAGGAATCACCGAGATATACACTCACACACGTAGTCACATGAGCAGATGTTTCTTCACCTGTATTTTGGAATAAATGTGAATATGTTTTTTTTGAAATAGCACCTTCCTTTTTAATGATAAAGTTCATCCAAAAATTATTTTGTAGGGACTTTCAAGAGTAACAAGACTTTGTGAATTAAATCCCTTTATATCTCTTAGTTTCAAAATGGGGTGAGTTTAAAGGGCTCGAATAAGGTGTTGTTCGATCGTAAATAGAGGTTTTAAACGGCCATATTTCGCCAATTGAAAAAGATACAGTTCGATACTCAAGCATTTTTTTCATACTCGTATCTCCAGTAGTTTTGGAGCAATTTTGAAGAAATTGCAGAAAATCGTTTTTCACTTTGAGTTCCAATTCAAAATTAAGTCATTTTAAATTGGTCAAACTTATAGGATCTATTGATAATACATAAATAACAGAAATCGCAGAAGGGTGACGATCAATTTCAATTAGGGTGGTAATTAGGGGGTTGCTTTCGCTAATTTTTCCCGACCTTATTTTCATCGTAACTCGGAAGAAATCTCTTTTTATTTACTTTAAAAAAACGTCTATTAGTTTTCTTCGTAAAATGCAGTCTTATCGCCATTTGACTATGAATGTCTCGAATTTAGCGTTTGATGAACAAAAGCTAACCATTAACAAACCGTAGCTCGGTCTGTTGGTCGTTCAGGAATTAGTGTAAAGACAGGATTTTTATTGTTCTTTTATAGGCTACAATTTTGCTCTGCGCAGTTTTTTTATAAAATGCATATTATTTGAGGTATTTTTTTTTGGTAGTTTTGGAAATATCAAAATTTGTAAATAATAGTAGAAACCTATAATTCTATATTTTCGAATACTAACATATTACAAAGAAACATTCTTCATACACCTTGTGAAATATTTTCTTTCAACGTTTATTTATATTAAATAAAACGAAACATTTGTAAATTATGCATATTTCGAGGTTTCGGCGATTAGTGTTCTGAGAATTTACTCTACGTTATTCTTGAAATGGACTATAGAATTATATTTTCCATGGATTCTTGTGGGATTATGATTCTTAGGCTACTCCCTACCTACTGTCAAATTTTCAAGTAAATCGAAGTAGGACGGAAACATTGTGAGCCGAAGTGCTTCGCTTCCTGAACTAAAATGAGTTTGTGAATTCGTAAAAAATAGATGTACGTAAAAATGCAAATGGTACTAACATACTTCTTTCAGTCAGTTTATTCGATGCACGGTTCCAGCCCGCGCCCATATGACCATTGTTTGATGTTGGCTAAGTAGAATGCAATCTAGATAAATAAAACATGTATTCCGAAGTTTTAGGGGCTTGGCCGAGGCATCATACCAATGTCTCGGGCGTAGGACGTAGGATGTTTTATGATTTACAACGTATAATCTTTGCCAATTTTAATTTTATAGAGTTGCATTCGGGCGTACCGGCATATTTTCTGACTACGCGGGTGTGCACATATATATACATGATCAAAAGTTTCGCATCGATTTTCTCGATATCATTTTTTTGTTTCAGTTGAGTGAAGAGTAACGTCAATTGGATTAGTAGAGTCATTTCCCCGAATTATATTAACATCATCTTCAAAATTGATTAAGATTTCCCGATGTATGCTCTTTAATCGAGATTTTCAATTGAGAATAATTATTATTGAGCAAGGGCTATTCGAAAAAGGGGCTCGAAACCCTGCTCAATAATAATAATGGTCTATTAAATTCCAAACTATTTGACTTGATACCAGTAAAGGAATAATTAAGTGCCTATGGTGTATTGTTTATTGGGTGGGCTATAATACCTACCCATCAGGTAGGGTACCTTCCAGTACACAGATTAACCCATGGTAATTAATTATTTGATATAAAAAAGACTGGTATGCCTATTTACAGTTAGTTTAGTAATCCTACTGATGAAGGTAACTTTGTTATCGAAATGCGCATCTAGGAATTAAATTACTTATGTGGTGAAGGGGTAAAATACTTTTTGTTCTCATTCTTATTATCCTCAATAAATAGTTTTACACCCAGTTTTTTTGGTAAATAAATGGCGAAGTTCATCTTGATATAGATAGGTACAGGTATGTCATCAGTATGAGAGATCAATATTTTTAGATATATACAGGATAATTTTAAAATGCTTTGGTTTCGAAAATAAGGTTTAAAGAACAGGAGCGCAATTACTCTTTTTTCTAGACGAAATAGTATATTGACTGAAGTTGAACTGTCCCAAATTATTGCATTATATGCTTGTCGTGGTATTAGTCAGGAAAGTAGTTGTTTTTTGGCAGATATTTTCCTTTGTAGGAATATTTGAAAAAAGGATATTTTGAAATTGTGGAAATTTTTTGTTCCATCTTCCATTAACTTGTTACCTAGCTACTCAGCTTCCATGAATTTTTCCGATTCCTCAACACACACGCACTTTATTCAAAACTCAGAGTAATAAAAGACATAGAGATGCCCTGGCTATACCTTAACAAATAACTGTTTTGAAGTGAACATGAGATATCTCTTTCTATACAATTTGTTGGCGAGGGGGGTGACGGGTGGTGAAATGTTTGTTTACATTTGGAGTAAGAAGGACCATAATACAAACGAAGAACGACAACTTGATCCGAATGAAATGAGCGGGCATATAAGAAACTACCCGATTGCATCAGACTTAACATGTATAAGGCCCTCGCTTGTAAACAAAGTTATATTGCCTTCAAGACAAAGATGGAAAAGGCATCTCTATGGTCTTTTATCACTCTGAGATTTAAAAATATAGGTATAGGCAACACTTTTGGATATGTTTATACTTGAGATGAATACGATTTTTCATAAAGCATGCCCAACACTTGTAATATGCATCAATGGTCCATGCACATCAATCAGAATACTGCTCGGAATAATCGAATGTGAAAGGTCAAATGTTTTAGCTCGACACAGCTCTAGATTATTGTCGAGTGTACTTTGATAAAATTGCAGCTCTATACCGTTAGTGTTATTCGGATTTAATGTCTTTCTGTTAGATTTAATGCCCATGTTACTTTTATATGGTATTAATGGATTACTTGAACAATAACGCTCATACGAGGTGTGTATGTTCGCTCTGTTACTGAATTGAATTATCGACACGTAAGGACAGAATCACACAAATTTTCATTTATGATACCACTAAAGCTTCAACTATTACTCGAAAACTGAAAAAAAAAATCTATTTTCAATTGAAACTAGATTGTATTCGATAAAAAAATTTCACATTAAAATATTATTAAAAAAATAATAGGATAATGACTGTTTTTGATGTTTTAAAATAGTCTTTGTATGGTAATTCAAAAGCAATATAAGATAGAATAAAATTTTGATTTTTGTTCGAAAATATGGATAGGATATTCAAAAAATCTGTAGTGGAATCATCTGCGGCCGAAAGACAAACTTTAGTCGCTACTATTGATTGAAAGTTTGATTTTGTGGAGGAAATCCAGTTCTTGACATGATTTTTTGGGTTTGACCTTCCACAATCTGAAAATGAAAAATTTTTTTAATCCAAAGAAATCTGTACAAGTGTAGAAGGGCAAATTAATTAATTTGCCCGATAAGTTACTGCGTTCACAAGACTGCTGTCTTGAAAGAAATTAATTTTTGTCAGTAACGTACCCTACACTGAATATGCCTATCTGAAAAAATGAGATCGAATTAACAAAGAATACTTCTCTTTTTTTGAAAACTGTTGACGTTTCGGAGGCTGTATCTGCCTCCGTTATCAAAACTTCTTAGAAAGACGCTGAAGAAACTGAATTTGAATTGCGATTTTGGTAATAAGACCTTTCTTTGACAGAGTCAAATGAAATCTGTCATACATTCTTTTGATTGACATTTGGTATCTTGATACATAGGGTGTTCGGTATCAATGAATCACCATTCTATTAGTTCTTATTTCATCTCTGAGGAGGGGTAACCAGGTGCTACCTTCCATCGTTCAAGATAACCTCTTGGTAGGTGTTCATGAATACCTACCAAAAGGTCCACAACAGATTTTATGAATATTCTATTCATATTTGCAAACAAAAATCAAAATGTAATGCCCATGACAGGTCTATGTCAAAAAATAACTTTCAAAGTGTTAACCCAGAAGAAATATTTATCATTTCCATCCTTGATGTATATAATTGCTTCTGAAGAGCCTGCTTTCCAATTCTACCAATCTTCCTGATGAGCTTGGCAAAGCGAAATAGATTTTCGTCGACCAAAATGTATTGGGGATTGAATGCGAGAGAAGCGAGCCTTGCTTCAAAGAAATTAACGATTTCTGTGATATTTTTGAATAACATTTTCCCTATCTAATTTATTTAATGAATTTTCAATGAAAACCAGAGAAAATTAAAAAAATCAACTATCTGAATGAAAATGCGAATTTTCACTTTCAGATTTTTTTCATTTCAGTTAGAGTATTTTCACAATATCTATCAGATGTAGTTCAATGTCCAGAGTGGCTTCAGCTGGGGAAGTAGTTGTTTTCTGTTAGATATGGAGAGTGTTTCCCTAACAATTATACATGAATAACTCAATGCTTGAGGGGAGAAAAATTTAAAAAAAGTTCCAGCAGTGGGATTTAAATGTCATTTTAACTATAAGCTAGTGTAATTTCATGCTCTCTTACCCCACGGACGAGACAAAAATTTCCGGAAATTTTATTAATTGCTATGGAAACGATAAAAAATACAGGCTTTTGATTAGTCGAAAATGTTAGGTGTGGAATTTGCAAATAAAATTATACTTACATAACTAATTAGATGGTGTTCATTCCAAATTTTCAAAACCATGACCATGGCAGCTCCATTTATCAAATACATCACTATGTTACCTACTATTTGATTTCAGTGGTTAAAATCCCTCCTGACATACTCGATGTTGTGCTGTCAATTGAAACTGTCATGATGTGTCGATAGCAATCAACTTGAAAAAATACAATTGTGTTTTTGTATTGTTCGTAGTGTACCACAATATACCTACTAAAATATACCACGATTTTGAAAAACGCGCTAGAACGAATAAAAATTGTATTACTACCAATAGATCATAGTTAGGAGTGTTACGCCCGAGGTAACGCCCCACGTTTCGGAAACCTACCATTTTTTTTTTTTAAGTTGAAGTTTCAAACTGTGTTTGTTAATGATTTTAATATCGAAAAATTATTCCTGAGTGAATGAAAAACATTCCTGAATAATAGCTTAAAATTACCGATATAAATATTGTTACAGACCTGAAATTTGATAAAGACTTCTCGAATTGTTCGAGATCGTTCGATGAATTAGATGGAAAAATCTAGAAGCACTAACTTTTGTTCTGGATCAATCATCGAACATTCTATTTGTGTTCTATTGATTTCTTAAGTTTTCTATAACTTTATTTGTATATAAAAGCGATGCATTTGTTAGATGACGGAAGTTAGTTAGGAAGTTACTTTGAGTTACCTTGGATACAAGTATTTTGACAGTGACTTGTATCACAGTGTTGTCAAGTGAAGTTGGAATAATAAAGGCGAGTTCATACCAGTGTACACTTATTTTTGAACCCGAAGACGCAACAATTGGTGACAGCGGCGGAATAAGTGTTACTGAAGAAAGAAAAGTAAGGCAGTTTTCCAGTATTTGATGGTGAATACTCGAGCAAATAATTACGACGAGATGGCGACATCAGCAGATATCCTTGAGTTTTTAAGGGAACAAGAAGCCAAACGAAAACAAGAACAAGAGGAACAAGAAGCCAAACGAAAACAAGAACAAGAGGAACAAGAAGCCAAACGAAAACAAGAACAAGAGGAACAAGAAGCCAAACGAAAACAAGAACAAGAGGAACAGGAGGCGCGGTTAGTCCAGCAGTTACAACAACAACATGTTGATATTCTGCAACGTATTAGTCACAGTCAAAAGTGCTTCCAGAATGAAATCACCGAAGTAGTACAAGAGGTCAGAGGAGAAGTTCAAGAGGTTAAAGGTGAAGTTCAAGAAGTCAGAGGTGGAGTCCAGGGAGTCAACAGAAGGGTCCAAGACGTCGAAAATGAACTGTCCAAAATAGATGAACGGGTGGCACGAGAGGTGAACAAGAAATTCAACGAAGAAGTGGATAGGATCAAGGAGAGGTTGGAAACTCTACACCTTCCACACAAGCCTGCACCCTCTGAGGAAATCTCCCCCACCAGCGAAAAGCCATCCTCACTGACAACTCCGATAAGGCCTACACAAGTGAAAATTTTGAAGCCTCCAACATTCGATGGGCAATCCTCGTGGCCCATGTATAGACGTCAATTTGAAGCGGCAGCAAACGCAAACGGCTGGTCCGAGGAGGAAATGGCCACCTCTCTAGTCCTGTGTCTACGAGGACAAGCATTGGACATCCTTCAGAACATCCCCGAGAGTAATCAGAAGGAATATTCAAGAATCGTTGAAGCTTTGGAAATCAGATATGGACAGCAATATCTCAAACAAGTATTTCAGAGCCAAATAAAGAGTCGATACCAAAAATCCAACGAAACCCTACAGGAGTATGGAGCCGACGGCGACTCATTAATTTGGCATACCCACAAGCACCGAAGGAGTTCATAGAACAAATTGGGGTGCAGACTTTCATCGATGGTTTGAGAGATACTGACATGCAGCAAGCCCTTCGACTAGGACGACTTCAAACCATAAGCGCAGCACTAATAGCATCTTTGGAGTTCGAGGCCGCGAAAAACGCATCAAGAAATACGAGGCCCAAGTTACGTGAAGTTAAATTCAACGCGGATTCTCCTACAAGCGAGGCGCTATTGAAGAAAATATTGGACTCCATAACAGCATTAAGCAACCAAGTGCCTTCCCCACAAGACAGGAAGAGGCGCTGTTATAACTGTGGGAAAAGCGGCCATCTACAGTGGAGTTGCTGGGAGAGATCGAGATCCAAAAGTCCAAGAAGAAAGAGGTCGTCATCAGCGAGCAACGAAGATAGATCGAGATCTCCGGGCCCAGGAACAGAGCAACGTGGGCGATATACCAGAGGAGCCTTCAGGAGATCGACCACGCCAGAAAGGAGACCTCAAACATCTGAAAGAGGACTTGCTCCCATCCAGGAAAAACGAGAATTAGTCGACACTAGGGGGCGCGTGGCGACTTTCAGTGTTCAAAGCCCCAAGATCCATATATCGACATTGAAGAAAAATGATCAAAGTCTACTAATACAAGGCTACTTAGAAGATCGGAAATGCACCTTCACTATTGATACAGGAGCTTCGAGATCAGTCGTTCGCCCAGACCTCATACAAGAATCTGTGAAGCCGATGAAAAGGAATATGGTTTTGGAAACGGCAACGGGACAAACCGCACCAGTCATTGGGGAAACACTTGTACACATCCAGATAGGACCTATTACCATGGAACATTCTATGTTGGTTGCGGAAATAAGGGATGAATGTGTTTTGGGTCTGGACATCATGGAGAAAAACGACTTCATCCTTAACATCAGACAGAAAATTTTGCGGATTGGCAATGAAGAAATCTTCCTGAGCAGATACGATGAGAAAATCCAACCAATTAAGATTTATGTTGACGAAGACATCCACATTCCGAAAAACTCCGAAACCATCATCATGGCCAGAATGGATAAACAACCTGGAGATTTGAGCACTGGAATAATTGAAAATGATGAATACCGCCAAGATGGAATTTTAATTGCCTTGTGAACACAGAACAACTAATTCCTGTCAGGGTTGCCAATACTTCGGAAAATAAAGTCCTACTGAAGAAAAACGACCAATTGGGATTCTGCAAACCTGTCACTCGAGTTATCAATTGTGAAAACCACACTCAGGTACTGCGAAGAAATACCACTAACACCGATCAGAGAACAATAGACAAAATGATGGAATCCACGGAACATTTAACTATGGAAGAAAAGCAGAAGGCCAAAGAGTTTCTTGATAGCCATCGTAACATTTTCTCGACAGAGACTTCGACAGGACGTACCAATCTAGTTCAACATCGCATCAACACCGGCGATGCCCGACCAATCCGACAGGCTCCGAGGAGACTACCGTTTGCCAAACAGAGAGAGGTAGCAGACATGATAAACAACATGATGGAGGATGACATAATTGAAGAAACCACAAGCCCATGGTCCTCACCGGTAGTATTGGTAACTAAAAAGGATGGATCAACCCGATTTTGCGTGGACTATCGTCGACTGAATGACGTAACGATGAAGGATAGCTACCCATTACCAAGAATCGATGATACACTAAACACATTATCCGGTTCCAAATGGTTTTCAACGTTGGATCTGAAAAGTGGGTATTGGCAAGTGGAAGTTCATCCTGATGATAGAGGAAAAACAGCGTTCTCTACCGGAAAAGGGCTGTACCAATTCAAAGTTCTTCCGTTCGGATTATGCAATGCTCCCGCCACCTTTGAGAGACTTATGGAACTAGTATTGAGAGGTTTGACATGGAAAATTTGTCTAGTCTACTTGGATGACGTCATAGTAATGGGAAGGACATTTGACGAACACCTGAATAATTTGGAAGAAGTATTTTCGAGGTTAGAAAATGCCAACCTGCAACTGAACCCAAGGAAGTGTTATTTATTTCAAAAAGAAGTTAATTTTTTAGGCCATGTCATCTCGGCCGAAGGAATTAAGACCGATCCTGCTAAAATCGAGGCTGTTAGGAGTTGGCCACGTCCTAGGGATAAACATGAAGTAAGAAGTTTTCTGGGGCTATGTACTTACTACAGGAAGTTTGTTCAAGACTTTGGTAAAATTGCCAAGCCACTCCACCGCTTAACTGAAAACAACGTTCAGTTTGATTGGAGCCCTGATTGCCAACAGTCGTTCACTGAACTGAAGAAGAAATTGACAACTGCGCCTATTTTGGCTTACCCACGAGAACAAGGCACTTTCATTTTGGACTGTGATGCGTCTCAGCAAGGCATTGGATCAGTTTTATCCCAAGAACAGGATGGCGAAGAGAAAGTAATAGCCTACTTTAGTAAAACTCTAGGCAAGGCCGAAAAGAATTACTGCGTTACAAGAAAGGAGCTTCTATCGATAATCAAAGCCATTGAACATTTCCATACCTTCCTCTATGGCAGACGTTTTCTCGTAAGAACTGACCACAGCGCTTTGCAGTGGATAATGAACTTCAAGAAACCTGAGGGTCAGATTGCGAGATGGCTAGAGTGACTCCATATATACGACTTCAAAGTTATTCATCGCAGTGGCAGGAAACACAGAAATGCAGACACATTATCCAGACGTCCATGCTTGGAACAGCAATGCCGATATTGCCAGAAACTCGAAAACAAAGAAGTCAATTTTTACAATGATGAACATTGCAAGCAAATTCTGCAAGTTACCACCGTAAGAGTGGAGTCTGAAGAATCTGATTTATGGACCACAGAAGATATGAGGAAGAATCAGAAGAAAGACAACAATTTAAAGTTAGTTCTAAGCTGGCTAAAAAATGGAGTTAGACCTGAGTGGCAGGAAGTATCCAAGTTTGGTGCAGTTGCCAAGGGATACTGGGCTCAATGGGATTCCCTATGTCTTCGTGATGGCCTATTGCATCGCAAATGGGAGAGCCCAGATGGAGCAACTGTGGTGTACCAACTGGTCCTGCCGAAAGCACTTACTAAAGATGTGCTCGAGCAACTTCATAGTAGTCGTGCAGGTGGACACTTCGGAATCAAGAGGACCCTTGCTAGAATTCGAGAACGATTCTATTGGGTGAATTGTCGTCGTGATGTAGAAGAATGGTGCAGAAGATGTGACCTATGCTCTTCAAAGAAGGGACCCAAAACTAGAAGTCGAGGGAAAATGGCTCAGTATCTTTCTGGTGAACCATTCGAAAGAGTAGCAGTTGACATTCTTGGGCCGTTTCCTGTTACCGAGCAAGGAAATAAATACTTGATGGTAGCCATGGACTATTTCTCCAAGTGGCCTGAAGTTGTGCCCATTCCAAACCAGGAGGCAAAGACCGTTGCCAAGGCCTTCATAGAAAATGTAATAGCCAGACATGGAGTCCCACTAGAATTACATTCTGATCAAGGACGAAACTTCGAATCTGAATTATGGCAGGAAATGATGAACATTCTAGGTGTGAAGAAGACTCGTACCACAGCCCTACATCCACAATCAGATGGTATGGTTGAACGACATAATAAAACCATCAGTCAGTACCTGTCGATGTTCATCTCCAAAAATCAAAAGGATTGGGATGAGTTGGTACCACTATTTCTCCTATCCTATCGAAGTTCCCAGCATGAGTCCACCGGATATACTCTATCACTGGGCGAGAAATGAAACTACCATGCGATCTGTTGTTTGGAATGCCACCCAGAAGTACAGAGGACAAAGTACTACCAGAATATGTCCAAGAGTTGCGAGAAAGACTGGACCAAGTTCATGAATTCTGCAGACGTCGTCTTCAAATCTCCAGCGATAAAATGAAAAAGAGGTTCGACAGGAAGAGTCCAGGGACTATGTTCGAGCCAGGTGATTCCGTTTGGCTATACCAACCTCAGAGAAAGAAAGGAAAATGCCCCAAGCTACAGAGAAATTGGACAGGACCCTATGTCATCATAAAGAAGATCAACGACTTGGTATACCGCATCCAGCTCAACCCAAGGAGTAAACCCAAAGTTGTTCACATCGAGAGGTTAGCAGAATACCGAGGCCACGATCTCCCAAATTGGTTCCAGAGGGACAGCCAAAATGGTGATGGTGTTATCCGGGACGGAATAACCTAAAGGAGGAGGCAGTGTTACAGACCTGAAATTTGATAAAGACTTCTCGAATTGTTCGAGATCGTTCGATGAATTAGATGGAAAAATCTAGAAGCACTAACTTTTGTTCTGGATCAATCATCGAACATTCTATTTGTGTTCTATTGATTTCTTAAGTTTTCTAGAACTTTATTTGTATATAAAAGCGATGCATTTGTTAGATGAGGGAAGTTAGTTAGGAAGTTACTTTGAGTTACCTTGGATACAAGTATTTTGACAGTGACTTGTATCACAGTGTTGTCAAGTGAAGTTGGAATAATAAAGGCGAGTTCATACCAGTGTACACTTATTTTTGAACCCGAAGACGCAACAATATATTTCGTGTATATATTTTCTGACTTCTCATTTAAGAATTCTAATTTCTCTATAAGCTTACAGAAAATGGCTACCATATGTAGTTTCCTCAAACGAAAGTTATGCTGGTTCTGCAGTACAAACTCAATTTAGCTCCTGGTCCACTCTTAAATTTTGGATAACACAAAACTAAACACATTAATTTTTTTACGTGAATAAGTAATTAGATTTTTACAAATTGCATGAAGTCCGGATCGTGTACAATTGTGTGTGATTGTGAACGCATCAGAATAGATGTCTTAAAAATTTGCAACAGTTTCAAAATTTGCAACAGTTTCAAAATTTGCAACAGTTTCATAATCATTTCGAGACCACCTTAATAAAACAAATGACCACGAATTAAAAAAATATATGTTTCGGTTATCGTAAAAAGTTCCAAATCTCTACAACTGTTTTGTGTGTGTTTTGTGTGTGTTTTGTGTGTTTGTATGTTGTGTGTGCTGTGTGTTTGTATGTTGTGTGTGCTGTGTGTTTTGTGTGTGTTTTGTTTGTGTGTTTTGTGTGTTTTTTGTTTGTGTGTATTTTGTTTGTGTTTTATTTTTCCGATGTATCTGTCAAGTTTGCAGAACTTTTGGAATTTTTTCTTATGGTATAACAAAAAAAAAACATTAGCTTTTGATATAAAAAAATGTTCCGTACACTTAAATTGGTTGCAAACTTGATTCGTGCATTGGAATATTATATTTGATATTACTAATATACAGCAAAATTCAAGTTAATTGTAATTTTGACAATGTTGCGGACTTCGGCACAGATTACAAACAGATATTTGGGGCTTTCTTGATGTGCCATTCATGCACCCGACCAAAGTTTGAACACTTTTGGAATTATTGTTGAATATTCGATTTTTGATGTCTGTCTCTACTGACCTATATCTCTTCTAGCTGCTTTACACACGTCTTATGTGGCGTTACCTCTATATCAGTAATGACGTATAACCATGCCGCCATCTTGGCGCTATCCATTTAAGCTGCAAAAGCCTATTTTAAAATTCGATATAGAACTCGGTTTTTTCTTGAATATACCATCTAAGGGTTGTCTCCTAGCATGGCTGAACTATGAAAATCTTCATATCAATTCTAAGTTTTCTAAAATAAAATTTTATGCTCGGTTACAATCACATTCTTTTGCATTCTTGAATAATTTCAGAACTTCTATGTTTCAATGCAAAAGAGTAATTTCGCAATATGCCATCAACAATTACTGTTATTTTGGTTGCCTATGAGAATGACATGACTGGAACGATTCACCTATAGCGAAAGAACACAACCTGTTATGGTTTCAGTTCTGCCCATCTCGACTATTACTTTCGTTCTTTTTTTTAATCCACAATCCAAACAAAGAAACTGTTTGTCATCGAATGTATACTCTTCTCTATTTATCTTCGGTAGCCGAAGGCTATTTAAACATAAACACCGGCCACGCCAGGATGCATTTATCACTTTTTCACTGGTTTTATTTAATTTCGTTGTGTTGGCGAATGAAACCGAAAGGTTACCTTACTTTGATATTCCACCATTACTTAGTGTGGCCTTATTTATGGTAATGAAGTATCGGTTACTGAATCAGTCTTAATACAAAGACGTGAGAAAAAGTGCTTATCCGCTATCATTCTATTCTTTTTTTAAGTACAATTTTTTTTTCATTTGGCCTAGAGAGATAAATTTGAATAAATATTTTAGATAAATGAAACAGTGCAATCGACAATGTCGTAGTACCCTTCTCTCTAAATATTTCCACCATGTGGAAAATATAAGGCAAGTATCTGACAGAAAACAACTCCTTCCCTGGCTTATACCACGACGGACATTGAATTGCATCTGACATTCTTCCAAGAACGCCCAGTTGCAATTCCTTATTGTAATTATACAGCAAATTATCCTTCACTTGATGGCTGGGGAAGACCACCTGCAGACACGTTTCGAGGTTCTTGCCGCTCGCCAGTAAAAGGTAGGTCGGACAACGTTAGAGTCGTCCTGCCCAGGCCCAATGAATTATAATCCGCAGCCAAGTGAAGGATGATTTGCTGTATAATTACAATAAGTAATTGCAACTGGGTCTTGGAAGAACGTTGCACAAATATATGTCAGATGTAATTCAATGTCCGTCGTGGTATTAGCCAGGGAAGTAATTGTTTTCTGTCAGATTTTTGCCTCATATTTTCCACACGATGAAAATAGTTGGAGAGAAGGGTACTTCTACTTTGTTGATTTTACTATTTCATTTATTTGATACTCTTCGGCAAAAATTCTCGAAATATTTCAGATGTACGTTACTACTGCCGAATCACAATCGTGCAAGATACCAATATATGTACGAAATATAGTCATTTTAATAACTTCATAATTAATAATAATCTATACCTAACACAAATATACACTGAAGACAATTAAGAAATATTGATTGTGGATATGTCAGCACTTTAGGTACTTTAGCACTTTAGGCAAAAACGTTTACCTTATCTGAAGTTAGTTACCATAAGGATTATTTTGAAGAAAAACTTGTCTTTTTGGAACGTCACGTTTGACAGTTTATAAACATTTAAGTTCAAAAAATTCAGTATTTTATAAACAACATCTATCGTAGAAAAAATAGCATTTCCTTTTCGAGATGAAATATTTTTTAATCTCTTGTTGAAAAATATATATACTTCTTCTTCATATATTTGGCCTTTTCCTAATAGAAAGTTGACCATACCCTAAAATTGTAAATCCTGAAAGGTGTAACAAAATTATACTTATATTTTATGTATTATCCAATACATGATTACAAAACACTGAAGAGTTGCTCATTAATATAGGAAATATTGAGAAGAGAACTATAATCCTTTAAAATAATTGATCTTCACCTTAACTAACTCCAGGAGAGATAAGCATTTTTTGATCACTAAACTGCTGAAATATTTTTATAAAATTCTAAATTTTTTCACTTTTACGAAAAATTTTACACAGTGTATTATTTAAATTCTGCACATGTTTTTGAACGTATAAAAATATTGCAAAAACCTCGATGTTACATCCATTTTCCTTTATGTCCTGATTGCAAACTTTCTATGAAATTTGTATTCAAGCAGCCTATTATTACCAAAAGTTCTTACGTTGTGAATAGGATAGAAATCGTATGAATTGATGATTAAATTGTTATGTATTGCATATGTTCCCTATTAAATTGGAGCAAAAATTTTGATTGAACGTCTTTTCAGTTCTGTGACTTAAAAATAACTGTAAACAGTGCCATTTCATAATAATCATTTCTGAAAGGTAATTGTTTTACTACAGAGTAGCTGTAAATATGGTAAGGCTGTACTCGTGACAAAATAACTGAACCGTATTTCGAGAAATTGTTAGTAATGAAGTATCAGAATCACGATTCGTCTTTACTGTTTTCTCGAAATATGATTCTTCACACTAATCAACAAAAATACACGATAACCATTTATTTTAACTAACATTAGATTCAACATGAAGTAGAATTATTTTCACGGCATAGAAATTCAAAATACCTTCACTGGTTTATAATATACTCCGTATGAGTCGTAGGAAAAACTCTGTTACTCTTTTGATTAGTATGAAATTCGATAATTCGACAAAGTTTTCTGAAGAGGATCAAACAAGTGAAATAAATAAATTCGACTCAGTGGAAAATGTGAGGTAAATATTGACAGAAAATAACTACTTCTCTGGCTAATACTATGATGGACATATAATTGGTATTTGTGGTGTTCAAGGAGAATGAACCTAATCTATAGATTCATTGTTCTCCAAGGAACAAGTTAGAAAATATGAGGTGCATATTGACAGGTAATACTTACTTCCTTGGCTAATACTACGACGGACATATAATTACAAACGAAAGGTATTTGTGTTGTTCAAGGAGTATGAACCTTATCTATAGATTCATTGTTCTCCAAGGAGCAAGTTGGTCTATGGATTAACTATAGTAATCTTTAGATTACCTATAGGTTAACTTCACATACCTTGAAGAACGGCGGACAAATATATTTCGTTTGTAATTAAATGTCCGTCGTAGCCAGAAAAGTAGTTGTTTTCTCTCAGATATTTTGCTCATATTTTCCACTTTGTCCACGCCACTTGTTTAGGGGAAAGCGGTGCAATGCTATGCATCAGATGGAAATTGTTAACGAACAACACGACACTGTACATTATTAGTTGTAGTTGTAACTAAGTAATCGATAGATGCTGTAGTATGTTTGAGAGTTCTTATGTATCGAAATATTAACGTTGGTGATAGTGATAGACTGAACGCCGAGATATGTATAATTCCGGTTTATATTACCTAAGTCCAACCATACTTCTACAATCAATCTTTCTCGTCAGTATACCGCCTTCGTCATTTTATTAAGATACGTTGAAGAAGAAAGTTGGAATTAGCAATATTTCCCGAATCATTGATCTAATAATGCCAAAGCGTGTGAAAATTTATCGATTGAAATCATTACACAATGCATAATGGACAAATGCATATTTTTTTTTTCACTCGAATAATAATTACTCAACGATTTCCGATCATTGTGATGCTGCGAATATGAGAGTACAAGTGAAGCGAGAAATCTGGTCTTGTGAGTGAAACTAGGGATTTTGATCTGTCTTAAACTATTGAACCTCATATGATCGTTTTTTAGTAGTTTTGGCATCCACAGAGGGAAGCTGACCATTGAGATCTCTGAAACGGAGAGAGATGGAGCAAAATTATGCCTATTCCAAATGAAAATAATAGTTAAAAAACTAAAGAATACGCTTTACTTCCAACATGGACTAAAAAGTGAAAATTAATTGACAATGTAATCATTCCAAAGTAAAAAAGCAAGGGTGCTCTCGATCATTCTCATATTTTAATTTAAATTTTACAATACTGAGCGTTCAAGAGCATTCAAGAGAACTTGTCAAGCACCCCAAGCTTTTTCTACATTTGAGTAATTATATTGTCAATTATTTTTTACTTTTTAGTCCATGTTAGAAGTAAAACGTGTTTTTCAGTCTCCTAATTCATCATTATTTCGATTTTTTTTTGACCTCGAAAACCCCCACATAGAAATTTGAAAAAATTCACAAAATGAGTTCAATCTCACCAACTGCTTTTTGCGATACTCTCGATGTATATATTGGTGTTACTGAACCCGATCGATAATTCGAAAGATAAATTAACTTAATGGTTAATAATTTCAAATATTATTGATTGAAAATTATCATTTTGTTGAAGTGACTATCTGACTAGTGATTTCTTGCACTAAGCCGAGGATATAATTTTGGAACGAATCGGACCATTACCAAAAATCTCGTCCACCATCTTGGAGCCGCCATTGTCACCGGAACTGTGAACACCTGCCAACTTTCGAATCATTCGGAAGTCTGGAAGTAGGTGAAAATCGCGTTCAAAGATTCCGTTACATACATACATAGGTAGATAGACAGATAAATAGATAGTTATAGGCGAAGGTAATAAAAGCGTGCTACAAAAATTTCAAAGACAAGCTTTTATTCAAATGAGCTAAAAAGTGAAAAATAATTTCTCTAGATGTGAGTTACAGATTCAAAAGCTTGCCGCCTGAAGTTATCGGTTCGAATACGAAAACGGCAAGCTTTTAAATCAGTAACTACTCACATCTATATAAATTATTGTTTACTTTTGAACGCATTTGAATAAAATCTGGTCTTTGAAAAGTTTTTTATTAATATTATTTTATTTAGTGCTTTTTAGTTAGTACGCATTGATCTATGGATTTCAGAGAAGGCATGGTTATTATAAGGGCTGTTTCCTGTGAGTTTTGAGCTATCTAGCTCATCAATGAAGAGGCCACCTAAATGTTCACTCATCCGCCATCATATATATGAATTATATGATCTTCGACCCCAAATACTCCACAAACCAATTTTGAAGAGAATCAGACCATGATTACAAAAACTCGTCCGCCATCGTAGATTTATGAATTTTGATAAAAAATCCATAATGTCCGACCCCGAAAACCCCTTCATATCAATTTAGAACCAAATCGGACCATAATCACAAGACTCGTCCGCCATCTTGGAACCTCCAAATGAAATTCATTAATTTTGGAGAAAAATTAATAATCTCTGACCCGAAAACCCCCACATACCAATTTAGAATAGAATCGGACCATAATCACAAATATCTGCGCCATTTTGAAGCCGCCATCTTAAATTTTTCAATTTTTACGAAAGAATCATTATCTCCGACCCCGAAAACCTCCAAATAAAAATTTTGAATACAATTGGATCATAATTACAAAACTCGTCCGCCCTATTGATGCCGTCATCTTGAATTTTTCAATATTGACAAAAGAATCGTAATTGCCGACCCCAAAAACCCCAGATACCAATTTTGAATAGAATCGGATCATAATTACAAATTTCGTCCACCATATTGGAACCGCCATCTTGCATTTTTCAATATTATATTGACAGAAGAATCATAATTGTCGACCCAAAAAACCCCAAATACCAATTTCGAATAGAATCGGATCTTAATTACAAATGTCGTCCGCCATATTGCAGCCGTCATCTAGAATTTTTCAATATTATATTGACAGAAGAATCATAATTGCGACCCCAAAAACCCCTAGATACCAATATTAAATAGAATCGGATCATAAAACTAAACAAAAGCTTGTAAAAATTGGTAAAACTCCTCACAGATATACGAGACTGCTACTTTATTGGACTTCAGCAGATATTTTGTCATCAATTATATATAGATATAATAAAAAATCATCTCTATATGGTGTTCGAGAAAATCCATCACTTTACAGAAACATTATTTGGGATCAATTCCAAATACCTAATAATAGATCTGGTGCTGTACCACAATTTTCGATTTAGCATAATTTCCATCAATATGGAGACACTTATCGTACAATCAGTTTCTGAATTACAACCTCTCCTTCTTCTAGCAGAGATATGCGGGTTTTGCAGCCTCTGCACGTAGGCCTCTCTGTTAGGACCCGTTGTGCACCCACATGTAATGGGGGGAGTACCTTATATAGTATAGTTCCTAAATTGTAGGTTTTCTGGTTCATACTTAATTCAAATGAAGCAGGACAAGAAATAACAGAAATCAGCTAGGTACTTGGTTTCGAATCAAATTTCACTTTGCCACTTTTATACATCCTCTCCGCACTTTCAAATCCTCTGATCGGCGCCCTCGAAACAGTTGGCTTGGCTTCCCTTGAATGGGTTCCATAGGTCCCTGCTACGGTTTATCTCAAAGACGTGCTCTTGTGTTTCTCCGATTGGCACCCTCGGAACAGTTGGCTTGACTCCCCTCGAATGGGTTCCACGGGTCCTTTTGAAGGTTCCCTCATAAACCTATGTTTGGGGGTACCTTCGATTCCTCTGGTTCCCTTTTCCGGGGTGCCCATCTACGCAACTAGGTTAGTCATCTCAGAGGCACCCTTGGGGTTCCTCTGGTCGTGCCTTCGGGACGGTTGACTTGGCTTCTCTTGAATGGATTCTGGATGTCTCTACTTTGGTTCCCTTCTTACGACACCTTACCTGGAATCAGTTATTTCTAGCTCGAGTCCCTATACTCCTCATAGACCATACTGGGGCAACCATGTTCCGATATCATTGGTAAGGATCGAATTAATATAAGAATAATTAAAAATACTTCCAAATCTCTTCTTGTTTCATATTTTTATGAAATTAATGATAATTCTTTTCAGTTGGTTATTTCAATATTTTGGTAATTTTCAGTACGGATCATCTCATTTATTACGTTATGTTCGTTTCATTTCAAAATTGGCGATTTTTTTTTTTCGATGAATCTTGATTATCTAATTATGTATCTAGAAGCATGTCATCTGTTTATCTCCACCAACGCTAACTTATTTCTCCTCTCACTGTCTACGCAAAGTAACAGTATGTTGCATTAATTACGATTCATTGAAAGATAATAAAAAACCTTGAACGATTACTCTGGTAATGCTCTTACCCTAGAAATGAGGTCCATAATAAACTTTCTTGGGTTCTTGCAGTTATTTTTATTGGATTAATTGACATGAACATATGCTCGCTACACTGTGCGAGTTATGTTCTAGGAAGTCGTTTTCTACCGCATATTGTGTGGGTAACAGTTTTGACCGAATACGCGAATTTGATACTCGTAGTTCCCGAGAGAGTCCGCTGACCAGCTGGCTTGACGTGATCAAATTAGGTTCAGAGTTGGATCATCTGTATTTTATGTTTCTCGCTGGATCCGAAATGTAATTTATTTTTTTCAAAAACCTATAATTCAATTCCGGAGACGTCCACCCGAACTTTTTTCGGACTTTGCAATCAAACCGCCAGTGTCAATTGTTACCGAGAAAAACAATAAACAATATATTAAATTGGCGATTAAAGTCACGAGGGTACAGTTGTGTGCATAAAAAAGTCGTACAGCAGTTAAAGGCTATGGTGAGCCAGACTTGTCAATCTTAATTAAATTATCGACTTTGACAAGTAGAGTCAAAATTCAAACTAATTTTTTCAGTAACGCGCTTTCAACTTTTTATTAGCTCAGTTAGTGCAATGCCTTGAACGACTTTTTTATGCACACAACTGTACATTCTCCCAACGTTTTTGGGGGCTATGATCACGATTTTGCCATTTGTTTTTATCCTGGACCAGAACCCCTTGTCTAATTATTATTAACAATTTCAAGTGAATAAAATGCTCAATCAATATTTCCATCATTCTGGAAAGTACAAATGGAACTTTTTCAAACTATCTAGTTAGCACAAAGACGGACTCGTTCATTACAAGCCTGTAACCTATAAGCAAAACAATTCATTCTTTATGGATTGTTCATTTAAATGCTTACGTTATAAGCTTGTATTGAAGAGTTCGTTTTTGGGCTGACTAGATTGTTTAAAAAAGTCCCATTTGTACTTTCCAGAATGCTGGGAATATCGATTGACCATTTAATTTACTTATATTTCCGCCCATTTTGGTCAAGTAGTCGAGGCTGATTGCCTGCCTTTTCCTCTTTCACATCATTCCAAGTGGAATAGTCGTCATATGTTTCATTTTCATAACAAAGATTCGAAATTATTAACCATAACCAGTTTTTTTTTCTTTTTCAATCTTACCCACCTACGACGTTTTTACGAACTTTGACCGCTTATATCTCAGAAACGACATATACAAAATCATTTAAACTCACAATTTTTTTTCTAACGTCCTATTCCACTATAACATGGTCTTAATTTCCCATATTATGATTTCGTGCGTCCTTTGCTAAAAAGTTCTATAGAAACACTAAAAATAAACAATTCTACGTCAACAATAATTACGATAGTTACGGGGGTGTTTTCATGAGAAGTGAGATTCGTTTGAATATCCACCGAAAGTTAATTTCTTATTGATGTGGTTATCCTAAATCAAAGTGAAACTTTCATTATCGCATCTCATGCCATTATATTTATAATAGTTATTTATGTATCAAGGACGTAAAGTAGGCGTGGATGATGGCCCGATGGCGTTAGCCGAAGGCCATAAACAAATTTTACGCACGTGACACATACAAAATTTTATGCACTAGCGAGTTTATTAGCGCGAATCACATTTACTGACTTGAATTCCAATGGTCTACACGTGTCATACATTACGTACATAGGTATACAATAATCAAGAGTAACATAGTATGGGGAATGTGAAACTATAGTAGCTGAGAACTTTCATATTGCAGAATCTATTTTAAATAAATTGTTCATCACCGAAAAAATTGACAACTATTGTGATGGAATGATACCAGACAGTTATTTGAACCAACCATCTACTTCTAAAATGAATATACTTGTTTTTGTATCGATGCAGATACTGTAACGAAGCTTTCAATATGTAATAATTATGTTAAACAACTTCATTTTCAATGTTCAAGCTTATGACTTAGTTACATTTTGAAAAAATGTCGATTATGAAGAAATGTTAGGAAGAGCCTTTCTCTATTGAACTGAAGTAATTCTGATTTGTGTTAGGTCTTGCATGAAATTATGTGTAAATATAGACAATTTGATAATGAATGCGCCCGCGGGCGGTAAAATGCCACTTCACGCTCGCCGGGCGGTACAGTGTATTTTACCACCAGCTCGTGCATAAAAAATTAAACAATTGTGCCTTTTTCCTTGCGAAACATATTTCGTGAATATATAAATTCGAGTTTTCAGTGATAATTATTAACTTCGAACAATTTCCATATTCGTTGGTTATTTTAATTATTTTTATAACGGAGTTTCCTTAATAATCCGAGTCAATTTAATAATGGATTTGCAAATAAAGAAATTTATAATTTACAGATTGTCGATAAAATACCAATCAATGTTGTCAGCTACCGTAATGCATTGTTTTACTTTTATCTGTAACCTTACCATCACATACTGTGTTACCGAACCGAAAACAAAACTGGTCCTCGCTGTGAGAATGTTAGCACTGAACAATGAACGATACGCCGTCAAGGCCATAAATCTGGACCCAAATTCATTGGTAATTACTTCGAAATGAATAAGCCCACGCCAAGAAGAAACAAGATCTTTTCGTTTAATGTATACGGTTTGGTTCGCATCGACATGCCAAAATAATGATCTAAACCAATGCGGACAGTGCACTGTAGATGTATAAGTATGTCCCCTCGAATAGCAACTATTTTGGGCATTAATTCATCAAAAAATGTTATACCTTAATAAATTACTAATTAAATTACCCATGATTACATTAGAATAAGGTACATTTCCCTATAAAAGTAGGTCATAAGTTTTATGAGAGTGGAATAAAGCCAAGTATGCCCTCTTCCAAGCATCAAAATCCAAGAATTTCTTGAGTAAAATATTGTTGGATGATTTTTTTTGCAATTCTTCCACGTGAGCTGACCAGGATAAAATTCCGAAGGACCACTCTTCTTCTCTGTAAAATTATGTCTGTAAATTTATTTACTGTTTTGTCAGATATTAAGACGGTGGTTAAGGCGGCGGTATGAGTACACATTATTATGGTAACATACATTGGTTGAAATCATTGTTGTAAATCAGGAATACAATTGGTCCTAACACTGATCCATAGGAACGCCATATTTAATATTTTTTGTTGGTGTAAAATTTATATTTCATGAATACTGATTAAAATATGTTACTCAAATATTATGATCTGCTGAATATAGTTCACCGCATAGTATTCCATTTTCCCGAGAAGTAAAGAATAATAATTTTTTTGGTGGAAAATTTATCAATTATGAATACTTACTGGTTGATATATGTTACTCAAATATTATGATCTGAATAGTTCACCACATAGTATTCCATTTTCCCGTGAAGTAAAGAATTAGATATGCAGCTTTGGTGATATTTGTGTGGAATGTAAAGTTTGGTTTGAACTTTATTTTTGCTGCACGTCATTCAAATACATATATATCTCTTCTATTTATAAGAAAACAAAATAGATATTTGTAAACTGTTGATTAAATGTTTGTAAATATTCCTAATCAGTGAAATTAGGCGACACCCTACATTATGCCCTCATGTTCAAGGAATAAACGAACGATACCAAACAAAATATCATGTACCCATCCATTAATAATAAGATATTGATATCACCGAGATAGATGATCTACAAACCACCAACCTTCAGTTATATCTATACTGAGATCAATAATTATAGTAATCATTATTTTGTCGAATAAAATAATTTCTGTTTTGCTATAACGAACTCGAAACGCCTTACTCAATTAAAGTGAATATAGTGGATAATTTAATTTTCATTCCATTTACATCCACATCAAAAAAGTCAATTTATATAGACCCCGAGGGATTTTGCAACTCTTGTGTTTTTCAGCTTCCGAAATTAATTAATATATTATCTGTTCCTGATGAAAGTGTTCATTTTCCTATTGCCATTTATAGAAACTGAATTTCAAGCCACATCGTTTTGATCGATGATCTGAAATATTTTATTTGATTTTTAATTAACTAATTAGTGAAAGTTATGCAACCGCTGATGGTGAAATGAATTGAAGTAATTTTTGAGGCACAGCCTGTGTGTTGACTCTTGACTCCAATGGAAAGTAATGTTGGCGACATGATAACTTTGTATTTTTATCCTACTTCCTCCAAACTACATACAGTATTTTGTTTACACGACCGATAGTGAACTATTTATTATTGTATCAGCCATAAAAAACACGGTAATACAACTCAGGTGTTTGCTTTTTTTTCGGGTGTTTAAGGATGATAGTTGTTTATTATATTAGTGTTTCATCATTATGCTAACAAGACATGAAATTCAATACAACATTTTATCCACAACTGATATAAAGACTTTTCCTAAGTTGAGGGCTTGTTTGATGTTTATGGCAGTTACCTAGAACGTTATGATGAAGAAATGACATAAACAGATGTCATTAAAAATTAGATCAATTATCGCGATTTTCAAATTCGTTTTGGGATGTTCGTTAAAAAGTTGTATTTTCTGTAGGTAGATTGTTTTTCGAATCACTCATGGTGGCAATAATTAAATAGAATTCTTGTTTCTCTTTTATTACTTAAGAATCATGACCATAAGACACCAGTGTTTCATTGGCCTTCATAACAAGTCAGCTACGGATGATAGTTATTTATCTACAATCCCATTGTAATATAAGTTGTATCCACACTTATAAAGCATATAAAGTGACCTATATCTACTGCATTTTGTTGCAAACAATAAACAACGCTCCATAACAACTACTAAATATGACACAGCCTGCCATGTTACAAACCTAAATACAAATATAATAAACTTAAATTTCCAATTCAATTCCATCAATTCCATCAATATTTAATTTAATATGCATATTATCCCGTTAAGAAAATTAAATGCTCGATCTGGCGTTACTGCCTTTGAACATTCTTGCGTGGATAAAATGCTATTTAAAACACTAATACAATAAATAACTATTATTTTTTTATTGTCTTGTTTATGCTAATAAGACATGAACTTCAATACAAAAATGTATCTAACGGTGTAATGTTAAAATACAAATACTTCTTGGCTTCTTTGGCGTTTATAACAGTTGCCGGGAAGGTTATGGTATAGAAAAGAAGTCACTTAGATGAAATAGACAGCCATCAATTAATTCTCGATAACATATCAAGTCAATATGACTCATAAGACACTAGTGTTTTATTGACTTCATAAGACGTTTGTAACCAGAAGCATTATGACTGTATAAGACGCCAGCTGTGGATTAAAACAATTTTTTTAAGGAGCGAAGAAAACTACTTCATATTTATATTTACTAGGCTGAGTCATAGACACTTGAAATTTCGGATGTGAAATCGGTAGATAATCCTATATGTGATTGACACCAGCTGATACATCAGTATAATTTCACTGGGTGTGGATGCGAGAATATGTCTATCTTTTTATTTAACTTTCATCGTCGTCTTATACTAACACAGAGCGGAATTTAAATGTGAATCGCCGGTTTTTGAAACAGGTTCAATAGCATAGCGGTCTAACGCACATGGCCGGAAACCCTGAGCCAGGAATCACACTGATCGACTAGGACCGACCGTCCGCGACCGTCCACCTACGACCAAAATTTCCAACACGTATATTCTTATCGCTCAACTCACACTGTATAATCGTCATTGACCGTCTTCGACCGTTTTTCAAAGACCATGTTCGAAATAATTGTAGTCTGCTGGAAATTTTGGTCGGTGTCACACTATCCTGACGTAATGTCATTTTGACACACATTTATGATGAACTTTTGACTTCAACAAACTCATGTAATAGGTATATTTCCTACCGGAAAAATAAAATGTTTTTCTTCAGTATCACTACTGCTCATTATTTAAAGCAAAACTATTGATATTATGAATTTAACTTATTTTCAATAAATGAAAAGACAATTCACATAACCTTTCGAATGTCAAATTAATGTCAGATTTACAAAATTATTCTAATGGTCGGTTGTGGATGGTCGATCAGTGTGACTTTGAAAGTTTTCATTGATCTACTTCTACTTTTGGTCGTAGGTGGACGGTCGCGGACGGTCGGTCCTGGTCGATCAGTGTGATTCCTCACTTAGATCCCGGGTTCTAATCCCGGTTGATCCACATTTTTTAAATTAAGTTCTGATTTTCATCTTCCCGTCTGATATGACAATCTTATTTTCGAATTTATTTTAACTACAGACGTAAAACTATTTCATATTTATAATTTTCAATGTTTGATTTATTATTCCACCCCGTTTGTTGGTGAATAGCTAAAGTTTGTTGAAACCTTGATGGTTGTTATTTATACCTTCAAACTTCAAACCCTCATATAAAGTCTACGCATTTGTGAACCGAACCTACAAACCACCCTACAAAATCATGGTGAAATACAACCTGTTACTGTTAATTCCAGGGTGTATTATTCTCATTTTGTGGAAGCCATCCTGCACTGGAATTTGGGCCATAGCGGCTTACAATCTATACTCTGATCCGATAATGGCAGAAATATATCCATCATACTTCCATTAATAATAGTTAATAATGGTACTAGTGTGTTATGTTGAAAATAAGTCACGCGAGAAAGATTTATAATTCACTAGTCACTAGTGACTAGTGGATTATAACATAATTTTCTAGTCACTAGTGACTAGTGGATTATAACTCACTAGTGTGTTATTTGATAGTTTACTTCTCTAAAATGACATTAATAATGACAGTCATAACTGTCATGTGTTGTATAAAATAATAAAATAATTTCTTGAAATGCCGACGATAGGGGTGGTGATCTGCTTTGGTTGATGTTTGATGTTGAACCAATGAAACACCCTTAGGTTATTCATTACAAGGATTAGTCTTCCAACTTAAGTTGTCGAAAAGAAGAGTGCTTATGGGTAAACGAGGAAATTCCCACTTTTACCATTTAAGAGTAATTTTGTTTATATAATGAAATTGAACATAGAACATATTGTCGATTTCAATAACGATAATGATGATTACTAATAACTACTCATTATAAACCTACAATTCACATGATTGCCAGCGCAAATTCAATTATGGTAAACGTAAATTACCTATACCCACACTTCTTTATCCGATTTCAAGAAAGTTATTTTCACTTTTTACGATTGTTAACAATAATATCGATGCAGTCCCCAAGTTACGACACGATATCATCAAACGTTATGGTCAAGCAATCGTGGCATTGATTGTAGAAAGCAAATGGCATAGGTCAAAGCTGAGATTATGCGCGTGTGGGTCTTAAAATCCGCTAATTTCTCCTCGTTGAAGTTTTCTATTAAATGTAAAATGAAAAAGAGAAATTGATCGTGGCCAGATACCTAATAGGTTTCAGAATCGCACATATTATGGCATTCCAGCGTGACTCGAAACAAGGAATGCGCATTATGTTGTTTAGTAGTGATACTTCTTTTATCGTTATCGTATTGTAACAATAAAAATCTAGTGGAAATAAGACAAAAGAGTGTTCTTTCGTTTCATCAAAGTGATCATGAAGTTCCACAAAATAAACAAGTCATCAATCACACAAACTTCTTTTATCACTGACTTTCATAGTGCCGTATCGCACATTTTTCATTTGAAATTTTTCCGAGATTGCATATCATTCGCAATTATCATTATCAGAGGATGTAATTCAATAGTATTTCCAATGCACTCTGTTATTTCATCAATAGTCTCCTAAGTCTAGATACTCTTTTATGTAAAGGAATCTGCAATTTTCAAAATGCGAACTTGTCATGAAAGAAACAAGGTGTCCTGCCCTACCAGGACTGCTCATTGTCATAAATGCTTTCTCTGCAATTGCTAGTTGCATGGATATGTTCATTGAAACATTTGGACCACCTATAGATCGATTTCTGGGTTCTTGCCCTCATCAGTATAGGGTAGGTCTCTACAGACAATAACTAATGTTTGCAATAATTATTTCGATCACATTTCCATTTCAAAGCATGCTATCATGCATGCTATCATTGTTTGAAATGTCAGTCAAGTAATTAATTTTATGAAGAGAATTTGAGGAAATATTCTAACTAGTTTCTGAGAAAATACATTTCTCAGTATCTACAAAAATGATTTTTTCGTGCGTAAACTAAGCGTTTACGCACTGCTGACAGTGCGTAAAGTGACACTTTTGCGCACAAGTGCGTAAAAAATTCACCTGTGCGTAAATCATCAACAATGCGTAAAGTAAATGTTTATATACTGTTCATACATTTATGCATTTTTGAAAAGTACACTATTTTGCGTCAAATATAACTCGGTAGTCATCATTTGATAAAACGACCACAATTCATAACATAAAACATTCAAATTGATGATACAATTGCCACAATTTGGCAATATAATAACTGTCGAAGAAAAAACTTTGTATGATACACTTTCGTAAAGGGTTTTTTTGTACTCGCCTCATTCAACAAACTTCACGCTTATACAAAAAAGTCCTATTTTACGAACTTGTATTATAAATAGCTATTTTGTACAACTGTCAAAAAACTTGACATTTCTGCATCTCTATTAATGCGTTAATGTTTACTATTTTTCACTGCCAAAATAATTTACAAAATAAACATGAAATTACTTTTTGAAGGATTTATTTTCAACAGAGTTAATTATTAATTGATTATTCATCATAAAACAATTTCATTTATTGGAATAATAATTGATAGTAAAGTTATCAGCATCTTGAATAAATTTATTGATATCATCCCTTGATAAAACTTTAGATTTCTTTCCTCGGTATCCGACGCTTTTGTTCTTAATGAGGGGTACCAATAGAGCACTGTTAGTGACGTAATATGACAGTTGCGGAATAATGTCATAGGGGGACAAACAAACAAAACTGAACAAAAACAAACCCATTGAACTCATTTTCCATAAGGCTACGTGAATCTTTCTGGTCAATTTTTTGCGAAAAGTGATTTCCTATAGGGAAAAGTTCTTTGCATCATCGATAGATAAGGTAGGTAGAGACACAATGTTTTTAATCGAAACATAATTTTGCCGATTCGTTTCATGGTCCAAACTTGAATAATGTTCACCTAAAGGCTAAAGATAATCCAGAAAGTGCATTATTTCTGCTTACGATCGAAATATGGCATCTTTTACATTAGAAATAATTCAAATTAAAAAAAGTGGCCTTTGAAAACAAATGAATAAAAAAGCAATGAATCAAATTGACATTTCCTTATGTTACGTATACACTGTGAATTTAAAAAAAAGCAAGTGGTTATGAAGATATTGTTTGCACTCCTCCTGAAATTCGTAAGGAAGCAGGACAATTCCATGAAAAATTGTTGCCCGAAAAATCGAAAGATTATCATCTAAAGGTATATTATAGAATACCATAATTTTTTTTATTCCCTCTTGCATATTCATTTCTTCTAGCTTTTTTAATAATATTCTATTGTTTTGTATTTTTTTCAACTCTTAGGATATCTCAGAGAGAAACCAAAATGAAGACAAGACAAACGGAAACAAATGAACATGACATACTTAACTGAATATTCATAGAATAATTAGGGGTTTTCATCATTTCCAAATTGAAAATGTATGCTCATGCTTTGATAAAATTTAAGAATCCTCTGGTTTTGAAGGTTATAGAGCCATTGAACTTTTTGATATTATAACTTATTCGGAATCCGTTATGCATGTCGATTCCGATTAAATGGAGATTGTTCAAGAAAGTATACCTTCATTACACCATAAATGCTAAGTCACGAGTCACTAGAGATTTTCACGCAATCTTCAGGTCATTTCCTCGCAATGTCAAGGGTCAACCTTTATGTAAATTAGTGTTTCACTTTCATTCGTTGTGAGAAATCGTGGAATCTTTTGTGTGTATGGAGAAAGTATTTTTGCCATAAAAAATCCAGGGGTCAGAATGACATAGCAATGTTATGATTTTCTTATCGTAAATGTTTTCATTATATAATAATGGACTTGAAAATGAAGCTTTTATCTGCGCTGTCCAGTATCTGCTTTTAACCTCTTAAGAAATAGTTATTTGTTTCCCTAGTACAATAAATGGCTGTTTTCGGAACTAATAAGCTATTATGAGTCCCAATAACAATTTATTGTACGAATACCAAAACTTGTTTTCAACCAAAGTTGAAAAAAAATCAGATTTTATAGTAAGTACTATTCAAAATATTTTAGGTTTTAACAACCTGGACGTTTTTGTGGTAGTGCAGTTGTATGCATAAAAGAGTCGTACAGCAGTTAAAGGCCAGACTTGTCAATCTTAATTAAATTATCGACTTTGACAAGTACAGTTAAAATTCAAACTAATTTTGTCAGTAACGCGCTTTCAACATTTTTTCAGCTCAATTAGTTAGGGCAATACAATGCATAGTTAGTGCAATTCCTTGTACGACTTTTTATGCACACAACTGTACATCACAGAATATTAGTATATTGTATACCATCACCTAGTGGAAACAGTTGACATTCCTTGACGGAGTGAAGATTGCTTGTAAAGGTGCAAGCCGAGATAAGCAACGCGAAGTCCAGGATTGTCCATTTTCTACATAGTATACAAGCTATTATTCTGCAACTCGTTCGGAAATTGTCAAAACTATCACGGTATAAAATTCTCAAACTGGCAAAAGCACAAACTCGCATTATACTAGTGACTTTCAGTATAAAAACGATGAATATTTCCTAACAGTTACTTTTTGTTACTCGGCAACGACTAGATCTATGAAACAAAAAAATCTCGGAACGATTTGTGAAAAATTCCCATTTCGAGCTTGTAGAGGACAGTCAAAATCGAAAACAATAATTACAAAAGTTTTCAAATTTCCAAGTAAATGGTAGATCGAGAATGCAATAAATCTCAGTTTGCAACCTGTTCCGCCGAGGTCCGGAACAAATTCCAAAAGTTCTATAAATTTGGAGTAGTATTAAATATATTATTTCATATCACGAATCAAGTTTGCAACCAATTAAAGTGTACGGCACATTTTTTTGGTCAAAAACCAATGTTTTCTTTGATATACCACAAGAAAAAATTGCAAAAGTTCTGCAAACTTGACAGATACATCGGAAAAATATTCCGAACAGTTGTACACATTTGCAACCTTTTACGTTGACCGGAACTATTTTTTTAATTCGTGGTCATTTCTGGTAGTCTCGAAATCATTACAAAAATTTTGAAACCTTGTTGCACAAAGTCTACAAAATTCTTGTGTATTCACTTGGATATAATATTTGCAAATTGTATTTTTTATTATATCAATGTTATAGTGTTCCTACTTTTCCGATGCCTTTGCAGAGGCTGAGATACTCTGCCAAAATGATGAATGTGTTTATTAAAAAATTATTTAAACCTATTAATATGTATACTTACATGTAGTATATTATAAAATGTAGTATTTCTGGGAAATAAAAAACTAATCTAATCGACTCATATTCAAGTATCTGAATTAATCCAGTAACGACAGATAAACTCGAGCAAAAAGTGAAGAATGAATTGTAGCACTCTGAAATTCGGCACATGACATCTCGACACCATGTATTATTAGAAAAAAAAAATGTTTACCAAAAAATCAGGGGTGGAACATAAAAAAAATTTCATTTAAATAAAATATAATTTTTTTTTGTTGTTATTTTAGAAAATATAAGATTTATCAAAAAACGATTTCGATAGGTTGAGAGATACTTTAATTCTCTACAAGAATGATTTTCAGTAATACCTTATGAAATACGCTCGTTTTTTCAGAAAACGTGGTTTAACGCCGACGTCACATTTCATTGGCTAACCCGCCAATGCAAGTTCAGGCAGGGCCGAAAATTAGATATGTTATAACTTTGCTAAAAATTATAGTAGAAGGAAAAGGGAGACTTCTACTTCCTCATGCAAATATAACATGTGAGTATCTGAGTACCAAAAATGTGTTTGGTCCCACTTCACATAACCCTTCTACCATATTTATGGAGGATCCGAAAGTCATGGATATTTTAGTTGATATTAAATAATTATACTGAAGCAGGAATCAGTACCCTCTTTGGACCATATGCAACGATTTAAGACTAGTGAGACAAGTATCACTTATAAATGCCAAAAAAAACTGGGTTTTACTCCTATGCCTCAGTTTCCAACTCACCCATAATCCCGGCAATTTCTTAAGTGTTGAAAATAATTGATCATACACATCCTACATAAAATATGAAGTATGTGATTTCAAGCTTCAAACTTCATACTAGTGTTATTAAATATATACATATATATGCAGGATATGAATAAGCGATTATTTTCAACATTTAGTGAAGAGAATGCCGATTTTATGGTTAAGTTGAAAATGAGGCAGGAGTAAAGCAAAGTTTTTTTTGGCATGTATAAGTGGGACCTGTCACATTTCTTTGAAATTGTTGCATATAGTCCGAAGAGGGTATGGGTTGCTGATTCAGTATAATAATTCCATATGTACTAAATTATTCATGATTTTCGGATCATCCGCAAACATCTCCGTGAAGTGCGACAAAACACATTTTGGGTACTCAAATACTCGCATACTATATTTGCATGAGAAGGTAGGAGTCTTCAGAACGATATGAACTTTTCCGTCTCCGATCATTTTTAGCAGAGTTATGACCAATCAAATATTCGGCTCCGCCAGAACTTTCAGCAGCGTTCAATAGCGTTTTCTGAGAAAACGAGCGCATTTCATAAGAAATTACTAGGAATAATTTTTGTGAAAAATTGAATTGTTTTTTACCCTGTTGAATTGTTTTTCCGATAAATCATATACTTTCCAATATTACAGAAAAATCTATTTATATATTTTTAAACAAAAAAATATGTTCCACCCCTGGAATTTTGGTAAACGATTTTTTTTTCGTGTTTGTCATGGTCCAAATACTAGCGTACCAAGTTTGATGGAGCTATAATTGATTCTTGTCTCAAAACCCAATCGTACTGGATTAAATTATTTATACCAAATTACATACACACAAAAACCGAGCAAATCCTAACAGATAATCTCTACCGATATCAATTCACAGCTTCTGGAAGTCACGAATTATAAATCCCATTCACCTTAACTCTTTCAGCGCCACTGACTTTCTTTTTGGGTCGGAGTCAACACAAAGCTGAACTAGGCTGGACCGCTGTTATTAAAAATGTTTAGAGGTTTTATAATGTATTAATTAAATGTCTTGGATGTCCAATGACCCGTGGATTGAGTGAGAGTATTATAGACTATACTTAACTTGATGAACCAACCATAACGGATATCAAAAGTTCATAGTTCATAGATTCTTACAATTGCTGTTAGTTTAATTTGATTTTGTTTGAATGCATGGCAGAACGGAAGCTCACAAATCCGAGTTAATTGTGGCCTGCCACAAGGAAATGTTAAGGAGGCTTGTCAATTGACTGTATCCGCCAAGACTAGTCAGTTTATTGTTTGTGTGCATCCAATAAACAAATACAAAGGAAAAAGGGCACCCGCTAATAATTTCCAAGAAGTTATGTTTCAAAATTTCGTTGCCGTTCACAGAATTGGAATATGATGATTTCCCTTAAATCTGCGCCTTTTGCAAGATAAGCAATTTAGATTATAACGCGATTGTGTAAAAATTACACATCGGACAGAAAACATCTTGAGCATAGTTGAACCACCAGTTATTATCTATCAGTTTCCGAAATATTGTTTGTCCAGTTTCAGATTTATAAAAATTGTGAATTTTTGAAAAATGGCCTCTTTTTTAAGGTTTCCCGGATTTTCATAGACGAAAATGCACCGATCCGGTCGTACAAAAAACCATTTTGTAGGTTTAATAATTCTTTACAAAAGTTTTATTGACTGTAAAACGATTCCTTCGATAGTTTTGGGAATATTTGCTAACAAACAAAAAAGTTGTAATTTTTTTTACTATTTCTTGTTTAAAAAATTCCACAAAGCGATTTTGTTGTGGCGAAAACCGGGGTTTTCATTAACAAACTATCTTATAAAAATTAGCATAGGCCATTTGCGCCTTTTTTTTTGTGGGTGAAACAACTCTTAAAGCTTGGTCTAATAAGCTTCATGTTCCGGTGGATATTTTACCTGAATTATCTATTGATACCAAAACATAATACTATTTAAAATGATAATTCGAGACTACCGTAAGAAGGCAAACATCTAGCGTGTTGTTCGCCCTTCAAATGTACAGGGGAAAGGACCTTACTTGAATATTCTTAATGAAAAAAGTAAAGATAATTAGACGGTATCTTCAATATATATAATACCGAAGGCTCCTATAAGAACACTTTCAAAGGTTGGTTTCTATTTGTTTGGTGTCTTAAGTACGCACTTACTGCTCCCATGCAGATATACCCTACAGCAAATAAGCCAGTATACCGAAGGAATTCCTTGCAGGTTATTTTCCTGAGAGATCGAAGGATATTCACAAAATCTGAGTTTGTGCCGACCACTAAAGCCGAAAAAATATTGATTAAATCGACCTTTGTTCTATATCACTTTATCATTATTATTATTATTATAATAATCATTTTATAAGCTAACAAATTATTAGTTTTATCATTCACAATGTTGACATACATTTTGAAGATTCTTCTTCCAAACATTTGTGTGATTGATGACTTGTTTATTTTGTGGAAATTCATGATCACTTTGATGAAACGAAAGAACATTCTTTTGTCTTATTTCCACTAGATTTTTATTGTTACGACCGGTTTCGGGTTTGCCATTATCAAGTGTAAAAACTAACTCACTACTACCTAACCTAACTAACAAGTTAGTTTTTACACTGATAATGGGATAAAACCCGAAACCGGTCGTAACAATAAAAATCTAGTGGACTACTACCTAACCTAACTAACAAGTTAGTTTTTACACTGATAATGGGATAAAACCCGAAACCGGTCGTAACAATAAAAATCTAGTGGAAATAAGACAAGAGAGTGTTCTTTAGTTTCATCAAAGTTCTTCCAAACAAATAAATTATGAACCTTTCTCAGTTACACATAATTTCATGATGAGAACAGTTCTTCGTCATGCGTTATCAAATTATTATTCTTGGATGGATGGCAATAATATCATAGTTTTATTTTCTTATGACTTTTCGCCTTCATTGTGTTTCCAGAGAGTATAAGAAATTTGCGTTCGGTAAAACCAACACAATGGTGAAACTGATTTGTACGCAGGACGTGAACCGAACAAGTTCAATTATTGGATCTTTTGCCTTGCGTCATCGTTATTATGCATATGAAATGAATCGAGAAATATTAGTCAACACAAAGTCTGATGTATTGAAATGAAAAACGACCTGGCTAGTATTCCGATAAAAATTACAACGTGTTGACATAACAAAGTTAACTTTTTCAAATATATGGAATTATCGAACCTCCATAAAAAAGAAAACAATTATAATATTCTTAATGAAATTTGTGGACACTAAAGCAACTTTCTTTTTTCATTCGGATGTTTAGATAAGTATTTTGTGAGAATGTTTTAAGAAACATACTGTGCGTTATAACAAAACAAAGCTGGGACACATCAATTTTGTTTTATGAGGGGCCATTTTAGTAACAACTTCCAAAGTAGGTATATATGAATATTCACATCAATTTGAGTTTATATGACGTAGAATTTTTTTATGTCAACACACATTGAGCTAGTCACGATATGTTTAGTAAATTCAGAAAAAACCAACACATCCACTTGTATGACTACCTCTTTTCACATCAACATACCATAATTACACACAGAGTGTGATTTCTTTGATCATAAATTTATGACACACCAGGAAAATATCCCAAAATCCAACTTAAAATAGAAAGGAACCAGTACTACTCGAAAAATGGGATGGCGGACGCCTGTATAGTGTTTCATAGTGAGAACCAAGTGATATGTCTACCCTGTACTACACACTTTTTTGTACATACTCGTATAGATGCTCATTTCCATAAATGTATCTTCATCAGTAGGATTTTTATACTTATTATTACCTATAAATACTATAGATCCAACTGATAAACTTGAATACTTATACAATAAAGAAAATGACAACTTTTGTCTCATTTTCACCGATTTTTGTTTTCTTCGTTTTCGGCGTTTACACCATTATCAAGTACTCTCTAACAATTATTATTAGTTTTCAGGTAGTACAAGCTTTATTCTTTACGACTTGTTTTGAGCATGCTCGTATTTGAATTCTTCCTAGCTGTTTTCTATTCAATAAGTAAGAAAGGTGGGCATAGTCTTGGTGAAAATCGTAACTCACTCGGTAGTTAATTAATCTATTCAACAGAATGTCTTTCAATATCAATGTGAAAGTTTAGATTTTTATCATTCCTTTTTGTTTCAGAGGGCAGAGTCGAAGTTTCAAGAGAAAACAAGTTCCTTAGTATATTAGATGCCGGTAAGGTTTTGGGAGAATTAGCAATACTTTACAACTGCCAAAGGACTGCCACTATAAAAGCCCACAGCGACTGTAAATTATGGGCAATCGAAAGACAATGTTTCCAAACTATTATGATGAGAAGTGGACTCATAAGACAAGCAGAATATACGGACTTTTTGAGAAGGTAAGAAGACAAAAAGCCCTATGAAAATAATTCAAATGTTTTAATGACCTCAGTTTTGATTTCGGCCATACCAAAATAATATACCGGGTTGAGATACGCCCCCAATTTTTAAATAGTTTCAAAGATACAGGTTTTAAATTTGGTACATCGCCATAGTATAAGCATGAATAAGCATATTTTGACGCCACTACTGAGAATTCACCGCTTCCGGTTCAACCAGAAGTGACACAAATTTTTTATTTTTTTTTATATGACCCTCTGTAAATTTTTTCTCATTATCCTGAAGAGCTTGGAATTTGTGATAACATTGTTTTTCACAATTGATAATCAATTGAAAAATGGCGAAGATACAGTTGTTTGTTCAATCGAACTAAGTCGGGCATAAAAATCATCACAACTGACAAAAACCGGTAGGAAGCTTCGAGACAAGATTCAATTGAAAATTTTACACCAGTCATTTTCAACCAATCAGATCCTTTCTTTCGACATTGTTACTGTGGTAACCAGCAGTGCTTTTAGGAAGATTTTTAGCTAACGATAGACGTTAACGACGAAAAGAACTTTTTTCTCTGTGCTTGAATGTCTGACGGTACCTCCAAACACGGTGACTTCAAGTGCTTCTTGCTCTAGTCGCAAGGTGGAGCGGCTAGGCTCCGTCTCATCACCGCGAGATCAGATTAGACCAAATAGCTGGTCGTATGATTTTGACGGAGAAGAGATGGCCTCAACCTCAAAGCTGCCGTCTGTATCAGCCTATCCTTACACTGAGGAGAGGCAGCAATTTCGAAACTACAGGTGCAGGTGGTCTCCGATCCCATTATCCAAATCAAAACAAAATTATGCTGGGTGGTTGCAGAAATAACTGTTTGATATAATTCGGTACCCGGCCTGGTATTAGCTAGGGGAATTGATGTTTTCTGACAAATATTCGCCATCATGGTAAATATAAGTTGGTGGGAAAAATGTCAACACCTCGGTCGTTAACTAAACTTCTTTAGGAGAATATATTTCAATCAAAATATTTACATATTTCTCAAAATCGCCACTTCATGTTAACCACTTCTGTCATTTATCTGAGCGAATGTTCGATATTATGTTATATAATATTTCTTATGATATTATAACTTTAAAAGGAATTCATATAACTGTAAGCATACATTTTCTTGTACATATTGTTCAATCTTGTTACTGGGTTATTTAATCCTTTTCAAATGTTTAATAAATGTATCAAACGAATGCGTGGTCCTTTGTATCAACTAGTATTGATGTCAATCTCAATTCTCCGCCTTGTTTTCAGCGTACCAATATTCAAGGCCTTTTCCGAGGATACTCTGATAAAAATTTCGGACGTTTTGGAAGAAACAGTATATGCAAATGGGGACTACATCATCAGGCAAGGTGCACGAGGTGATACATTCTTCATCATCAGCAAAGGTCGAGTCAAAGTCACCATGAGAACGCCAGAATCGAACGAAGAAAAATTCATACGGACACTTTCTAAAGGGGATTTCTTCGGAGAAAAAGCATTGCAAGGGTGAGTACCACTGGAAGTGAAATGTTTTTTTTGAAATTATATCAATGGCATTTTTTCACATAGCGATGACTTGAGGACAGCTAATGTCATAGTGGATGATCCTGAAGGAGTTTCAACTCTCGTGATCGACAGAGACACCTTCAATCAACTTATTTCTAACCTAGATGAAGTAAGGACTAAATACAAGGATGAACTGGTGGACAGAAGAAGGTAAGCTTTTGAAATATATTTTCGTCATTCGGCATTTTGAAACAATCGAATTAGATTGAAAATGATAACCTAATTTCTCATGCAATCTAGGAAGTTTTAGCTGTAAGTATTCCATTACATTAGCTAATTGTTTCTCATTGTTGCTTAAAGTCGATGTTTCAATATTTTCCTCACTTTTTCAATTTGGTCTTTAATGTAGACTTCTGGTGACTATAAGGGAATGAAAATTTGCCAGTGTATTATACCTATTAGTGATTGAGAGGGTATAAAAATATGAAAATAACGAAGGAACTAAATTGTTTCAAACTGATATTCTCTATTAAGTCCGTGGCTCACGGTCAAATAGTTTCATCAAATTGCTTTGAAGTGACATAATTTCTATTGTTTTGTTTCGATAGCTATTTATGTACCAAGTTATACAGTGTTAGTCTAAAGTCCGTTCCTCCCCTACTCATTTTTGAACCACCTGGTATATCGCAACGAAATTTGGAAGGCTCAAATATGAGATAAAAACCTACTTTTTCATGAGAAATTCCAGCTAAAAGTTTCAAAATGGCAGCTGAGCGCCATCTTCAATAATTTTTTAAATAGAACACCTGGTATACCATTGCATGATAGGTTAGGGACGATCATAAGGAATCCAAAAACATCAAGTTTGATGGTATTATCTCCAAAGTCTATGGAGATATCACCTATTACTTTCTTGATAAGCCGAATGAGTGGGAGAGAGAAACTTTTTCTGGCGGGTCAATAAGTTCTCTGCCTTCCCGAGAATAACTCCATAATCAAAATGATCCGATTTGTTCTAAACAGTCTATCTGCATAGAACAAACTGTCTGTACCATGACCACACCTCGTGATAACATACACGCTCACGGCTACTATGATTTTGATTTTTATATTGCAACTGTGGTTATAGAAACGTCAGTCAAAAATTAATTCTGACAATTACAGAATTGAAAGTTTTAAATACGTTACGAATAATTTTACACAAACTTTATTTTTACCCTCAATGTTTAAAGTGAATGAACAATTTGGATTCTCCAAATGCAGAAATTTTGCAATTTCAGGATATATATTGATCAACTTTAATCCTTCTTCCACCTCACCTCTAATGACGAAACTTCCTTCTTGGTCAGTTTTTGACCGAGGCACTTTTACAATTAATGCCAAGCCTACTTCTTCTATGTCTTCAGTACTCAATTTTTGGAGCTCATCTCTACGACATGCGACATGCCCTTGCCATGCCAAATATTGGAACTACCTACAATAAGCACTTTTAAAATGTTTTACAAAAGCTAAAATATTGCAGCCTTACTTTTTTCATCAAATACTGGGAATCCGGAGCTTCTTTAAGAAATTTATAAATGTGTTCCCTGTTGAATACTTTTGACTTTTTCGGCCGAAATCCTACAGAGCTCTGCTTCATGAATTCCATTAGTTTCTACGTAAGTTTTTGCTATTTCACTGACTTCAGGTGGTGTCTCAATAAATTTTTCTTCATCACTATCATCTATTTTTCCAATAATAATACTCATTCTTAAACTTTCAATTCTGTAATTGTCAGAATTAATTTTTGACTGACGTTTGTATAACCACAGTTGCATTATAAAAATGAAAATTATAGTAGTGCGTATGTTATCACGAGGTGTGGTCATAGTACATTTTGCTTTATTATGGAGTTTTTCTCGGGAAGGCGTTGTTTGTTCAACTCTGGCTGCTAACATTAATACAAAATAATATAAAATATGTAACTGTTTAAAACGTATGGCCAATCTCACAGAATATCTGCTAAATATGTAGTGGGTTTGAACGTTTATGTTTGTCATGATGACAGCACGTTGAAGTTGAATGACAGATTAGTGCAATTATTGCACTAGTGCAATAAAGAACTTCTTTTTCCACTAAATATAGTTCAATATAGTTCAATAAAATTTTGCTTTTTGCATGAATGTAGAAAAAGAATACTTTGAATTAACAGATGTGATTAGATTGAATATCCTGCATACGGGCCTGTTATTTATATTGAATCAATGGCTGTTTCTGATGCATGAACTCGGGCAATACTACTATCTTACCTCGTACTACCAATATGAATCCTACTATTGGACTATAGGATTTCTGACAGAATTTTTGATAGTACCTATTGTAAGCACGAATTTTATTGGGATAAATTCAAGAACCAACAAAATCAATGAAATTTCATTGTCGTGAATTCTTCAATAGCTTCATCTACCTAAAAATGACTTAAGCTGATTCATAAAAGCTTTACGTCCAAGGAGAAGCAAGGTCCGTGACACACAGACTAATGCAGGGTCAAGCTCCAATAAGCCAGAAGCACGGAGCTGACTACCGGAAGCTACATGAGGAACTGAGGGCAGACCCAGTAATGGGAATGCCAACGGACGTGATGGTTTCCAAATACAGCTTCAAAAAGAACTTCAAAATACTGATACCAGACAGAAAGGACTGGGAAAATGGGCCACCCGCGAATGCAAGATCAGTCTGGTATACAGACGGGTCAAAGACAGATAACGGAGTCGGCGCTGGAGTTTACGGGACAAAGCCAAGGATTAACATCCAGCTTAGCCTTGGAAAATACATACGCCACAGTGTTTCAGGCAGAGGTAACGGCTATACAACACTGTGTCGGAGAAATACTGAGACGAGAGATAAGGAACAAAACAGTGGCCATCTACTCCGACAGTCAAGCTGCGCTCAAGGCAATTGGTTCCCACCAAGTCAAATCAAGACTGGTTTGGGACTGTTTGTGTGATCTGACCGAGCTGGGTAGTCGTAACAATGTGACCCTAGCTTGGGTGCCAGGCCACGAGGGACACCTGGGCAATGAGCGGGCCGACACACTAGCCAGAGAAGGCTCTTCGGCAGCGCTCATTGGGCCGGAACCCTTCTGCGGCGTTGAGATTGAACGGCAAACGCAAACGGCTACTGTAACAGCGAACGAAACAAATTTATGAATTGGCCTTCATAAACAAACTGCCAGAGTGACATTTGTCATACTAGGTAATTATTTGATTGGTGGTTGCCCGTGACGACGTGATCTTAAGGACTCGAAAGTCGAAAGGATCTGTGTAGCTAGGCACACTGTTCTAAAATATCGCAAGAGATGAGAGTTTCACATGGCTAGTGAACTTATCTTCAAAGTTTCCTTTAAGAGGCAACATCAGGGCGTCATCACGAAAGTTAAATTTTATCATTGCTCTGCACATGTTGGGTGTATGGGGATATATTTTTCAAGAGCGATAGTGGAGGAAACGAAAAAAACGAGGTAACGTAAAAAAATTACGTAGCTGATAACGTAAAAAAATTACGTAGCTAATGGGAGCGCCGATAAGGTAGATAGCTTCTAATCGTAGAATCGGTTTTGCTTCAAAACTAGTGATTTTATACATTTTTTTTTATTTTTCTGAGTCTATAATCTCCTTAAGAATTTGGGAATTTGCCTATTTTTTTCATTTGTCAAACCATAAAAAAATTTCTTCAAAATCATCAAAACCAAACAACAACAAAGTTAGATTCCCGAATTCTCACAAACGAATCATTTGTACCAACAAAATTTTTGCAAAAAATAAAACTGAACGCTCAAAACCGATTCCCGTTTCATCAAGGGTATTGTTTGCTCTTAAGGAGGAATCTCCCCAGTCTTCAAGCCAATCTCACTCTATAATCGTCAAAGAGTGATTTACAGTGATGACAGAACCTACTCTGATTTTGTGCATGCATCAAATGACCTTGAAAATTGCCACCTTTCAATGGAAAAAACGTGAAAAACTGAAACAAAACACAAAACGCTTCTTAAATAGGTTAACTTCATAGGTGATGATTATTTATTAATCATTCAAATAAATAAATAAATTTCTAAGTGATAAGTAGTCAGGGAATGTTTAATATTTACTTCTTTTGTGTTTTCACATAATCAGTAACAATGAATGATTGTGCATGTGTAGTAAAAGTATGCTTTCTGAGGGTTTTTGATAACTTTCTTCAAGGGAATTATTTAAATTTGACCTAGAATTTATCTCCAATCTGAATTGAAGTTTCCGGTTTCAACTGAAATCGAACTCAAAATAAGTTTGAGTTAAAGTCATTGGGTATGATAAATGATAATAGTTATCAAGAATACAGGTGAGGAATCAGTTGTTTTGTTGTTTAATTTTTATTTTAATTTTCATGTTTCAATAAACTGAGTATCTTTATGTATATTTCTCAAAAACTGCTAATGTAGTTTGTTTTCGAATGACCCAGTAATAGTAAATATATTTCCTAACTTTACTAACTTTTCACAAAAAAGAATCTTTCTAACTTTACTAACCTTTCACAAAAAAGAATCGTTAAATGACCTTGATTCTCATCATGAGATAATGACAGGTATAAATATTCAATACTTGTATTTATGAAAAAAAAAACAGTATAATAGTTGCATAGAATATTTTGTCTGAATTCAAAAACAAAAAAAAATTATTCAATAGCAAAATGTTCAATAATTAATTAGCAATAGGTATACATTTGCTTTGAGAAAGTTAGGAATTAATAATATCTTAGGAACAATTCAACTCAAACTTTATTTTTACCAATAATGTTTAGCAACCTAAATAAAAAAATATTGTTTGGAATTCATGTGATATTCAAAAGAAAATAATTTTATGTTCGGATAATAAAATGTATTTTCTAGTAATTTCCTAATCCATTATGTAATAAATATGATTGAAACTAATATGTGACACCGTTTGGGGGTGGTCTACTCCGGTGGATCTTCAAGTACATATGTAGGGGATGGGATAGATTTCTGATAGTTACAGGGTGTCTTTGTTTTTTGGGCGCCATTCAGTATTGCTAAGTTAAAATTTTGAAAAAAAAAAACAGTGAAATGAAGAGAAATCGACAAACATATCATATACCTTGAACTTTCGTTTGTTGGCCGTGGCCTCGAGGTTATTCTTCCCGACGTTTCGTCTACATCTGCGGTAGACATTCAAGGCGGTGCGGTAATGGTAGAAACTTCCGAGTCGTTCGCCTGATCCTGACTGATTTGGTTTCTGTGCTGGTTTCTTCCTTTAATGTACTTATCCTAATAGAGGGCGTAACTGCATCCAGTCTTTATTCCGCCTGGTCACTAAATTCCGATACCTGTTTTTGATTCGTTTACGTTGAAATTCTTAGTTTGTTTCTGAATATTCGCGGGTAATAAATACCCTATCCAGTATCTGTTTTTACGTTTTCAACCAAGCTTCAAATCTGGAGTTATTTTGATTAATTCGAGAGTTGAAGAATAACAACGGCATTTATTTCAGAAGGATCATCATTACATAAGTCAAAGGGAATCATTGTAAAATTATTAATTTGCGAAGCTTCGTTTTTTGAATTATGAAATCCTAAAATGATAACGAAGAAAAGTTAATTCTATTTGTTAAAATGCAAACTATAAAGATTAAAAATCCTCATTATCAAGTTGTGAAATAAAATTAATCTAATTGAATCACCGTGTTAGTTTATGTGCGAACAATCACTGGATAGTCCGTCATACTACTAATGCGCATCATGTGCGTATACAGTGCGGCTTTTAATAGTCCTCCCACCCTGTTAACTTTTGATCGGTTCGACGTACAAACATGAAAAAAAAACTGTTTCGAGGGTTTCACCCATTACTACTTTTTGAAATGAAAAATATGGTGATTGCTCTAAAGGGGGCGCGGGAGACACATCAACTCAAACATTTTAAATACCATGAGGGGGAGTCCAGTAATACATCGTTGAAAAGAGAATTCAATTATCTTTACAACCATCTAAATATTTTTGTATTTTGTTGATAATTCCCAATTTCGATTTTCCCAAGTTTTCAAGTTGAAGTGCCCCCAGCGTTTCAGTGTTCCACATCAAACCGTTCAAATTTATCGGGGTATGAGTAGTATTAATTCAGATCCGAATTTATATTTGATATTTCGCAAAAAAGAATATTGACGAAATTAAAAAAAAAATTGGATGGTCGAAGAGAATGGAATTCCCTTTTCAACGATGTGACACTTTACCTCCCATGCCATTTACTCCTCCATACATAAGGGGTAATTCTGTAAGCTTTATGTTGATTTTTAACGGGAGTTGATTTTCATACATATTTAATAGCTGGCCATTCTGTAAAAAATATAAAATTGTAGTATTATATCCGCAAGCTGTATGGCCTGTAAACATTATATGAAGGTTTAACAAAGTATGTTAAATGGGTAAAAATTAACATATCTAAATCTTACAGAGTTACCACTATCGTAGGGTTAGTCTACCGCAGATAATCCTGAAAAATCTCAAATGTGTGTCAGTTTCATAGGATTCAAAATAACAAAAGTTTTGAGATTTGTGAGAAGAAACATGTCTTGTCAGTCACCTACACTGACCTATAAATACTTGGAGACAAATTAAACATTGCCAATGAAATGAGTACCTATTATTGAAATTAGGTTTACTGTTAAGTCTGGTAAAAAGTGTGCTCAGTAATAAATATAGGTATACTTGTACTGAACTTTGAATTTTCTAAAGGGTCAATTCAGAATATGACGATGTCAGACTATCGGACCTGAAGATATTGACCACCTTGGGTGTTGGAGGATTCGGTAGAGTAGAACTGGTCCAAATCAACGGGCGACCATCAAAATCCTACGCTCTTAAACAGATGAAGAAGGCCCAAATCGTCGAAACCCGACAACAGCAGCACATCATGTCAGAGAAGGAGATTATGGGAGAAGCAAATTGTGATTTTATTGTTAAGTTATTTAAAACCTTCAAAGATGCCAAATATTTGTATATGTTGATGGAAAGTTGTCTAGGTGGAGAACTCTGGACTGTTTTGAGAGACAAAGGACATTTTGATGACGGTAAGTTTTCATTCGTTTATTTTATTTTGTCCGGCAATTCGTTAATAATACTTCACACATATTTCCCCACAATATTTTTTTAACTAAGATATTACGAAGATTTCCGAAGCTAGAAAGGAAAAGATAGATAATTTCATCACTATATTTACATTGAGTTTCTTTTATACAATGGAAGACCAGAAAACGTTACTCAAAGTGAAATATTGCCTATCACTGTCAAACAAACTATACAGCTATCCAATTTTAATAGTTTTTATATCAACATAGTGATGATCAACTCCTTACAAATCCTCCTTACTAATCACACAAAATTGTCCTGTGAAAAGGGTCTATGATAACTACATTTTTGAAGTAAAATTTTTTGATGAAAACTTGAGGAAAATAAGAGACTTTCTCTCGATCTTAAAAACAATTTCGGTCAGTTCGAATGACAATTTCTATAATAAGTTTAAATCGAGATACAACCAAGAGATAAAAAAAGCAAAGCTGAAGCTTATAATCAGTGGATATCGAAATCTGACAATTTAGCAAAAACATGCTGGAAATTAATCAACACAGAAAGCAATAATAGAGGTAAAAAACATAACGAAAGATGTGACTATTTGCTGATAAGAAGGTGGGAAATAAAAATTTCCAATAATTTACACTTAAAAAATTATATGTTAATATATATGCTGACAATCTTCTGAGTGAGTTATAAACTGCTATTCTTCGATACTTCATCTTCTTAAATACCTATTCAGGTACAAATATTATTGATGTCAAATAATTTGTACCCTGAACATATATTTAAGAAGATGAAGTATCGAAGAATAGCAGTTTATAACTCGCTCAGAAGATGACACTGTGTGTCGAAACAATATTGTCAGCATTTATATTAACATATAATTTTTTAAGTGTAAATTATTGGAAGTTTTTATTTCCCACCTACTTAAGAATTTACACATATTAGATGCCAACACCCTAGAACATGTGACTATTTGTTTGTATTTGTTTATTAATATATCAAGTGATATTATAAGTCCACTACCTGATTGCGATCAGAATACAATACATTTTCTTGAAACACTGAAATTACCTAAAGACTCGCTTTTTCTCCATAACAATAACTGAAGTTCTTGATGCCATTCTAAAATTGAAAAATTCATTTTGTCCCGGTACGAACGAAATGACGAGCAAAATAATAAAAAGTACTTGTTTTTATAAGTATATTCGTAAATTTTCTTCTTCAAGTATGCTTGTGTCATTTCAATGAGCATAAGTAGTATTGGTTGTTACACAATAAATAAACATTTTCTGGAGAGGTGAAAAATCTATTTCTGATAACAATTTCAAACAATTCAGCCTTTTTTCATCTAAGATTATATAGTTTTCATTATTAGTTTTTTCATTTTTCTGGCTGGTACTATTGTTCTGCATAATTCAATCATTCAGCTACTTCAATAAAAAGGCAGCTGGTGTACGTACTAAATATGTCCTTTTTTTTCTTTGTGTAAGGCATCGACTTTGAGGTCATTAGCCTTAGCATGTTCTTTTAAAATTATTTCTGTAATCTTACTTTGATAACAATTTATTTGTCATTCGAAATATTGTATTAATACATCTTTAGTGTGAGGATATATAAAAAATCACGTAATATTGCATACACTTTTTTTTTTGTTACAGCGACAACAAAATTTTACACTGCCTGCGTAGTAGAAGCCTTTGATTATCTACATTCAAGAAACATAATTTACCGAGATTTGAAACCAGAAAACCTCCTGCTAGACAGTTTTGGTTATGTCAAATTAGTTGATTTTGGATTCGCTAAAAAACTTCAGAATGGTCGCAAAACATGGACGTTCTGTGGTACGCCTGAATATGTTGCTCCGGAGGTGATTTTGAATAAAGGGCATGATATAAGCGCGGATTATTGGTCCTTGGGAGTCTTGATGTTCGAACTGTTAACAGGTACACCACCGTTCACAGGTAAGCACAGTCAAAGAACTGGTTTATATTGTCAACTACATTTGCCACTGCTTACATCATTTAACTTGCTAACAAATCATAATTATTGAACCATATCTTTGATTCATCGTTCATCAAAGTCTGATTTATTTGTAAAGAATTGAGTAAAACTCACACCTACTTACAATCAGTATCAGTAAAGCGTTCGTTGTTGGTAAAGTTAAATCTCTAAATTGATATCCATATGAATTGTTTGGTGATTCATTTGCTACAATCGAAATTTGGAGCATAATAACCACATTTTCGAAAATGATTACCTATTCAAGTCATATGTATACCAGAAATAACTTACTCTACTATTCATGCCTAACGATTTTCTTCATTAGACAATTGGTATATTCTTTATTACCTACAGGTTCTGATCCAATGAAGACTTACAACATCATATTAAAAGGAATAGACGGAATCGACTTCCCTAGGTCTATAACAAGGAATGCACAGGCCCTTATAAAAAGACTATGTAGGGATAATCCAGCGGAGAGATTGGGATACCAAAAAGGAGGAATAATTGACATTCAAAAACACAAGTAAGTACTTCCCAATGTAATTAATTTATTGACTGTGGCAAATAGAGTCCTAATGCCATCTCACCCCCAGCCAAAACCGAATTAAATCAATGTCATCAATCTTCTACCAAATTCAGATAATTTGGAAATTGAAACCAAACAATTCCCAATTTTCGGAAGGAAGAGATATCCGCGTGATCGAGATGGTTTTAGAAATAATTCAATATTAAATTCTCTTGATGATGATGATTGAAGGCAGGTTTTAGGCAGGCCCACCGCTGATGAATTATTATTACTATTCTGAGTTTCCCAAAGTGGAGCCCGTCGGAACAAGAGTGGGGGACGACAAGTAGGAGCTTACTTGGATGAAGGATGGTAGGAGAGGTGGACCCTGGATATGAGCCCACCACTATTGGGATCGGAGAGATTATGGGGTGGGGTTGCGGAGGACCCATATTGGAGCCCATCCGCGTGGGAAGGGAGGAAAAATGAAATATATTGGAGGACTCCAAGGAGCCCTCCAATATTGTGGGCCCTCTAAGGGCCCATCGGATGGGGAAAGGCTAAATAAAACTGGGTGCACCTGGTTCCCAGAGTGTTGTCACTAGAAGTTGAGTACCCCTCAACCATTTATCCCTTTGGCGTGCATAATACCTTGAGATTAAGGTGGGGATTTTCGAGTGTCCCCAACATGCAGTTCTGGAGGTTAAGCCCGCGGGTTCTTGCATCACATGGCCCCTGTACCTTACTTATGGCTATCGCAGGCCAGGGCCCCGGTCTTTCCCTATCCGCCACCTGGGACGCGCCTAGTAGGTAGCTCCACCTTCTCATATTTAGCAGGGGTATTGATTCATTGTTTTCAAAAAAGAGAAGAAACGTAGTTAGAAGGAAAAAATAATCAAAATATTGCTACACAAATTGATTGATTATTAATACTATCGTGAGAGAATGAACATTTTTGATCTAGAACTCAAGAAAGTTGAGTTTGAATCTTAGTACTTTTTGACAGGTTCTTGGTTTATTTTGAATCTTAGAGTTGTTACCTTCAGATGTGTTGTTCAATATACTCTTACCTGTTTCAGTGCTTTGCTTTGTTGAACCTTATTCTTCCCTTAAGTAGTTTTTATGATTTTGTCATATTATTTCTTGGATGGAATGATACAGGTAGATGAAGCTAACTTGAAAAGTGTAAACTTATGTAAATAAGACGATTAACTGACACAGCTTATACTGACTCCAAAAATTGTATTTGCTGCCTCCCTTGCGAAGGTAGTAGGTCGAAAAAACTTAAAGGCCATTGGCCATTAGATATCAGAATCAAATAAGAAATAAAAAAATCGACTTGTTCAATTCAAAAGACTGCACCACGGATATATTATTTACTTATATGGACTCCTGGGCTCATGGTTGAATTATAATGAAGAGATAAGAAAAAATCAATGATTTGTATTGTATTTTATTTCTAAAGAATTTATTTGAAAGTATTCGCGTGTGTGAGAGTTTTTGGAGATACTATTACCATGGCTTATTCACTGTAAAAATTTTCTAATTTGAAATTTTCAAAAAAAGTTCTCAGTTTGGGATCAGATATGGTAAACCTTATTGAATCATTTTAATTGTTGCATGTGTATCCCATAATACCTTTAAAAAAAAAGTTCTTTTAAAAATTTTGCGTGATTTTTTTTCAGGTGGTTTGATGGATTCAACTGGGAAGGACTTCTAAGTCGAACGCTGACTCCACCGATTCTTCCTGTAGTTCAAAATGCTATAGATACATCAAACTTTGATAACTACCCTCCTGATGAAAATTCATGTCCACCAGATGATACCTCTGGATGGGATGTTGATTTTTAAACATGTTTTCAATTTAGGTTTTTCAATTTATTTAATATTCAGATGGGATTGCATTTTACCTTACTTTATTTACATACAGCCAACACTTTTCTATAGACATAAGCTTTTCAAACCGAAGTTTTAGAAGAAAGATTTTTTTTCAATAGAGTTTCCAAGAATTTGGCAGGAGTGAAGATAGAAATACTGCCCAATTTTTGTAAGAAAACCTTAAAGTGCCTTGTAGGTGAAAAGCAAATTTCACAGATAATTTTTTGAATTTTTGAATATTTTATTGTTACTGTGTTATTTTAAAAGATATAAGTGTCTATTTGTGAAAGTCGATGTTTAAGATATATTTTTCTATTGTAAATTATTCACCATAAAGTGCCAATACTCTTAGTAACATTTAGGTTAGAGTTCTGTCTTCTTATCATTCATTTTATTATTTCGAACATGACAGTTACTAGGTAGGACTTATCCTGAATATTGTGGATACTTTGTAATCATGGCCTTGAAGAAATATGTGCCATTTCAATATTTGATACAAATTTTATTAAACCATAACCTTTCTAGTTTTAATTTTTGACTCTTTTTGTAAATAGTTTAATGAAAGTTACCTTACTCAATCTCTGTATATTTTTTTAACTACAATAATCTATTTTGATGATGAACTGTGAATAAATGTAATTGATGGCAATAAATTAGTTTGATAAAATTGTATTATTGAAATTTATTCTAAACTATAATTCTGTAAGGAACTTGGAATTTGTGAAGGACCTGTCAAATATTCTAGAACTATCTAAAACATGAGTCGACCATTTTTGGGAAACAAATGTTGCAATCCTACCCTTTGAAGTACTGAAGTTCACACCTCATCATACTTCTGCTATAAACATTTCTTTCATACAGAACGTCAAAGTTTGACTAATGATCTGACTAATGATCTGAATATTCGATACTTTATACTTTAATATTACGTTTTGACAATAAGTTAAATCAATTTTTGATTTGCGAATGTTAGGATTTGATATTTCGAAGAAGCTTCTCGGATAAAATTTACAAAAAGCATAATGAAGTCTTACCATCATACAAGAAAATGAAATTACTACTTTTAAGAGGAAAATCAAAGAAAATCTTTTAGCTTCATATATTTGACCCATCCCTTCCACAGCATAGCATTTTTTTATATTATATAATCACACAAAATTTTGAAAGTAAATATTTTGTTTTCTGGGGTTGAACTAAAACTTTTCCAAATTGTTTTCAGCTCCAATTTGCATAATTGTATCAAATCATACATATAACATGTTATTGTAATTGTCATGCAAATAAATATTATTTTAATTATCATTATTAATAGTAAATGGTGGGGGACGCAAGTGTCAGCGACAGGGCCCCAGTGGGCCATTTTCGCAAACCCTGGCATCTTCACTCATCCTATGTCAGACATCTGCCCAAACCTCTTTGATGAAGTCCGAAATATCCTTCCAGTGCAAGGAGTGCAATTCCTCTTCCTTAATAGTCCACATTTGTACAGGAAGTGGAAGGAGTTCCTCCTACCCACTACGTTCCGCTCATAGTAGGTTGTTCTCAACTCTGATGAGCCTACAGCTGTTTTGCCAGTCTGGCTAGCTGGTCCGTCTGCTCGTTGCCTTCAATAGAATATAATAGACATTTATTTCCAAAAAAAAACAATAATGTTTGTTGGTAGTACAGTAGTGCTAAAAATATACATAAAACAGATTCTTGTAAAAAATCCCTATATGGCACGGAACCCACATCAGCGTTATTTCTTATTCAGTTGCAATACTCTAGGGCGTTTCTAAACTGCTAAAGCAGTTTTGATCTGGTTCTGGATGCATTCAGAGCTCTGATAGCGGCCTGAATGTCGGAGCAGACATATACATGTCTCTCTGGGCCGGACCCAACTTCTTCCATCCTCCAGGATGGCATACACCTCTGCTAGGAAAACTGTTGTTGGAGAACCTAGAACCTAGTAAACTTCTGCTCCGGCTTGTCCCTTCCCCAGTTTGGACCCGCCTGTACAACAGACCAGGTTTACTGGGGTGAGGATCACCCTTTCCTTTTCCCACTCTCTCCTGACTGGGATCTCTAGAGAAATCGTCCTTTTCCACCTAATTTTGTCCTCTGTTATCACTTTGATAGCAGAGAGTGGGATTTCATTTTCCTCTGCCATTGCGATTTCAGTGTGCCTTGTGTACCCCTCTCCTCGCCAACTCCCTTAGTCCCGCATTCTCAGAAAGGGTGCCATCACCATATTTTTTAATGCAAGTTGGAAGCGATTACAGACCCAGCGGGGCTGCCGAGGGGGTCGTCCACATCGCGCCGGTGATTCCCATACAAGCTCCTTAGATTTTTCCCAGCTTGTTGGTTGTGGTTATCTGGTCTATTCTTGGCTACCAGACCACTGCTCCATATAGGATTCTACATAACCACTACTGTCTTTTCGATTTCTCGATTAAAGTCTGGCCCCTTCATCAGTTGTATCTGCCAAAACATTCTACAGCTACTATAAGCTAGCAGCAATTTGCAAAAAGACAGATTTTACTTGTTGTACCTATTTCTGTATTTTACATGTCACTTTTACAAAAATATTTATCACAATCATATATGTAAAATGGTAAGCCTTATGTCAACACTAAGCTATCAAAAATAATTATTGATTGGTAGAATAGCCCTATATACAAGAATATCAAAAATTAAAATGTGCATCTAGTACCTAACACTAAAATATTGGAGGATAAAATAAAGTGAAAGATCACTGAAAGGTTAAGATAGGAAATGTTGAAAACGGTAAGTATTTAACTTTTCATGTCGCTATTTACTGAAGCCTAAAGAGTTATGTAATTTTTTTTACCATGCCAACAAAAAATCAGCGACCAAACAATTTAAAGAGAATGAAAATAATCAGTCATGATTATAATGCAATCAGTTTACTCTGAAAACTGCAGCCTTCTGAAGAAAATCTTGCCTTCTTTGTGCTTTTTCTTCTTCCTGGCGTTTTCTTTCTTCTTGTTCCTGGCGTATTTCATCTTCAAATTTGCTTTTCTTTGATAATTCCACAATCTGAAATAAAAAATGTATTTACCGTTCGGATAGTTTTTGTTCATATCTGTTGTTTTTACGTTGAAAAGTTTCGTAAAATATTGAATATTGAATTGGATGTGGGGACAGTTGGAAATCAAAGTAACATATTTTTTAACTGAACTTGAGCCTTTGCATCTCATTACCCACTGTTCAAGTGTGTCCCAAAGCTTACAGTCACGAGAAGTTGAAAAAAAGCACAAATTCTCACCAATTTTTTTATTTGACATTAGAGGATTTCACTTTTTGTGGAAAACAGAAAATTAAAAAAAAAAGATAGCATATATCATAGAGCAATTTGCTTATTTGGTCAAAAAGCATATAATTTTACCCACTATGCTGAATATTGACAAGGCTTATATTGAATGATTAAGGTATCAAAATGTTAAATAAATGTATTGTATTGTCTCAATTATAAAGTTTCAATATACTTATAAAATAATGCTCAGTTCATGAAATAATAGGGTTTTTGTTGTTATAATCCAAAGAGATCACCAAAATCATAAATCTCCCACCAAGTTATAAATAAAATACCATTATTACATTATAAAACACTAACGGATTGAAAATACTTTTACCACAGAACACCTTTGTAGGTGATGTGTGCTATTACTTGAATCCAGGATTCGGTTTTTTATTCTTCAGCTATTTTTACCTTCAAAAGAATTTTTCTGATTTATGAACACACAAACTTCAATTTTTACTACTTCGAAACAAGTGTTTTTGGGTTGTTGATTCTTTTGAATGTAATATATATCTTTGAAATAAATCATCCGGATTAAAATATAATTAAAGGAAATTCAATTCTGGAATAAATATATAGCATTATGTGCTTTACAGAATCCTGCACAAAATTTCTTTTCGTCGGATGTGGTCGAAAAGTGTCTGCGGACGAAAATTACTTGCCTTCAAAAATAGGCTGCTGTTATTGAATTATACCCGCCTGGTAAAACCGGATGTTTATGCTCTTCAAGGAGGACTTGATGAATGAAGTGGGAAGTAGAAGATTACAAAACAATACGAAATGAAATAATAAATTTTTGTCGAAAAAAGAATATTTTGGGGGATATTGAATTTTAAAGTTTTAAAATTTTGATTGAAAGTTTGATTTTGTGGAGGAAATCCGATTCATGACATGATTTTTTGGGTTTATGACCTTCCACAATTTCTCTTTTTTTTGAAAATTGTTGACGTTTCGGAGGCTGTATCTGCCTCTGTTATCAAAACTTCTTGTAAAGACGCTGAAGAAACTGAATTTGAATTGCGGTTTTGGAAATAAGATCTTTCTTTGACAGAGTCAAATGAAATCTGTCATACATTCTTTTGATTGACATTTGGTATCTGGATACATAGGGTGTTCGGTATCAATCAATCACCATTCTATTAGTTCTTATTTCATCTCTGAGGAGAGGTAACCAGGTGCAGACCATTTCGATGGAATAGGTTGAAAAGCAGTTGTTCGATAAAAGAATGCACGCAGTTTCCTTTAACTTTCTTTTTTCTTGATTTGATTCTCTCAATAAAATTTTGGTATTATTCCATTCAAAAGAATCTCTGTCAAAGAAAGATCTTATTTCCAAAACCATAATTCAAATTCAGTTTCTTCAGCGTCTTTCCAAGAAGTTTTGATAACGGAGGCGCAGATACAGCCTCCGAAACGTCAACAATTATCAAAAAAAGAGAAATTGTGAAAGGTCAAAAACCCAAAAAATCATTTCAAAATTTTGTTTGGTAATCACTAATTCAGAGATCTACAGCCTGCGCAAACAGCGCTGAAACAGTGCCAGAGGGCAGACACGCTGTGACCTGGAGAATCAAACCAGTGCCTCCCAAACAAATGTAACTGAGAACGATTTCATAAAATTTTATAAAAATTTCTAGAATTTTGTATTGCTTCATAAAAAGAAGATTCTTGCCATTTATTTTTACATTATGTTCCATTTTAACAACCATTGTCTTAATCGCTACAATTTCGGAAACACCCTGTATGTATTAAGAACAACGTTGCATCAATGAATGACATGAATGCAGCAAAAAGAGTAAGGCTGTTTTGAAGCTTTCCTTTCGACTGTATCAGCTTATTTTCGCTGCAATATATTCGGTAGCAAAAAACGAAAGATTGCATAGTACACTACCATTAAATCTGAAAAAGATCTTTGTGACTCGAAGGTAATTCAAAATATGATATGCGTGTACAAAGTTGAAATAATGCACGAAGAATAAAATGTTTACAGTATAATGATTTGTTTTGTGTATCAAACAATATTTTTCATAATAATTATATGCATGACTTCTTTGGTTTTTGATGGTAGAGTTTATTATTATTAGGAGCGCCACGGCAAATGATAATAATAACCGTCCTCTACCAGCACAGGCTAATATAAGTGTGTAAAAAAGATTGAGTAAAATCGACCATTGTTAGACCCTCATCTCACCTTTGCTTCAAAAAAATCTTTGGCTCCGTTAACACCAACTTTTTCAACATCTATTTCTGTCAATTTTGCAAGTTGTGCCAATCCGGAGTCTTCGTCGAGTTCACCAGCGCGGGCTTTGCGGAAGACTAACATGAACTCATGAAAAGATAAGCGGTCATCTCCATCCTCATCTACTTCTTTGATCATGGCCTTCAACCCAAGGTGAGTTTGTGGAGCTCCTAAAATTTCCATCATACGCTTCAGCTCATCAATACTCAGATAGCCATCTTTGTTGGTATTGAATCTGTAACAAAAAATGTCAATAAATAACAAGAACGTTGTAAAATTAATCACAATAAAAATATATACCATTGAAAAACCTGTCAGGATTGTGAATTTCAAATGATTTTTTTTTAACGTAACTCAACCGGGGAAATACAAAAGAAGGGCTTTCTAGATTATTATAATCGCATAATCTATCCCACAAAGTGGAAAATTTGAGGCAAATATCTGTCAGAAACCAACTACTTCTCCCCAAGAACAATGAATTGCAATTTCGTGCAATATCGAGTAACACAAGATGGTACGACTCAATTGGAAAGGTAGGCCTGAACAGTCTCAATACAGAAAATGATGGTCAGGAAGCAAGATGTAGGATATTCCAAAATTACTGTATGGTTAAAACTGGTCAAATATTGGTGTTCTTTGAACTCACCGTTCAATTGTCTACAACTTTTTTACCGCAAGAGTGTTTTGATAGGACACTACTTTGGATGCTACAGGTGCATTTTAGCCAAAATGGAAAAAATTGTCGTTTTCAGCCGTCGATTACTACCTTATAAATCGGTCCAATTTCAAATTTGGGGGGCCAATCGATGCAGAATTTAATACTCTTTAATTTGTCTAGGATGCGTATTTAAGGAGTTATAAGTGAAAAACTGATGTACGAAAATTTCGACGGTTTTGGGGCACAAAAAGCTCAACCCCTGGAGGGGTACAAACCCAGATTACTTGTTTTCAAGACTATCCTAAGGTTTTAGAACGACTTTCAGCTTTCCCCAGGTCACTTTGAGGTCCTGTCTCTATTTTACTGGAGTATACAGTGACCGCCAAAAAGTATGTACCATATGGGAAAAAAGATTATTATTAGAGTATTGGAAAAAAGATTCTTGGGAAAAGTTTGTGCATCTCCGATGTCCGAAAAATCGATTTTGACACATGTCTCGTGATCGCTGGTGTGACGGCAAATTGAAAAAAAGTACTATGAATAGCCAAAAAGTCGGGTAAAATGGCAAGATATCGAAAAAAGTTAATGAAAAAAGTTGCTTAGAATTTTATACGAATATATAAAGTTTGAAAAAATAATGTAGGAATATTGAAAATAACAATTTTTTAAAAATATTTTTTTTGCTGTAGAAAAATATCAAATTATTTTCTTATGAATAGCTTGACCATACTGAAGTATTGGTATTTCAATGATAATAACAAAACTTCCTCATTTTCTCCACACAAGAGAGCACTAAATTAAAAAAATTTAATTTTTGTCAGAAACATTGGTTCGTATCTAACAGTTATATCACAATTCCACTACCATTGCGATGATAGGGAAATCCAAAAATATCGTGTTTTTCCGATTATAATCAATTTTTGATGATAATCGTGCACAAACGTTTCACTTCGCCCATAATCTTAAAAATAGTGCGTCAAATTAAAGAGGCTAGAGTTTTCAACATTGCATGCGGAGTGAAACGCTCTGGCACGATTATCATCGAAACTTGATCCTAATTTGGAAAACACAATGTTTCTGGAGTGTCATGTCATCACAATGGTCGTGGAATTCTGATATAACTGTTAGATATGAACCAATGTAACAGCCAGGGTTTTAACAAAATCCAATTATTTTAATTTAGTGCTCACTTGGTAAAGAAAATGAGAAAGTTTTGTCATTATCATTGGAATACAAACTTTTCAGTATGGTCAAGCTATTCATATGATAGTAATTTGATATTTTTATACAGCTAGGAAAATATTTAAAAAAAATTGACATTTTTAATTTTCTCTCATTATCCTTTAAATCTTTATACACGTGTATAAAATTCAATTCTAAGCAACTTTTTCAAATAAGTTTTTTTGATATCTTGCCATTTTACCCCACTTTTTGCCTTTTCATAGTAATTTTTTTCAATTTGCCGCCATACCAGCGATCACGTAACATGTGTCAAAATAGATTTTCAGGTTATCAGACATGCACAAACTTTTCCTAAGAATCTTTTTTCTAATACTGTAATAATAAACTTTTTTCCCATATGGCACATACTTTTTGGCGGTCACAGTATATGGGAGGAAGAAAATAAAAAGTTCGGGTTAACACCTTTTAATAATAGGTGATTTGTGATGATGTTCGAAAAGAAAGTAACGAAATGAGAACATCATTGACGATACATCATTGAATTTAAAACAATAAACGTTAACAATCTTTTGAAAATTAGAACTGGTAAAAATTTAAATATATTGTGTTTTCCGTTAACCTGCTGTCGTCCCCCTACGAACGGCAGCCCTCAGAAGTCAAAACTTGTGCGAGCTAAGGATCAACGAGGTCTTACCTTTTAACGTGCGAATCCTAGCACGACCCGAGAGAATAGATCTCGAAAGGAGGTCGTCCGTAAGTCTCCATCCAAACCATAACTTCGCATCACGTTGCTTGGCTTTGATATCGATGACCCACGCGCTCTACCCTTCGAGCCATCCTCTCATTCTCAAAAGCTTGAGAATGATGATGATGATGTAATAAATAAATAAATAAATAAATAAATAAATAAATAAAAATAGGGTTTTATTTCTTAATTCCATCAAGTTACAATTCACACATAATGACAAGTCACTGACATAATACATTCCATAACCCAGGGGGATTAGAGGGAGAGTATATATGGGCGCAATAGTAGCAACTCTTCTGCTCTCGATCAGGGGAGCAGAAGAGCGCCTTGCCAAAGCAAACATAGCGCCCCCGCGAAGGGGCGCTGTAGTCCGCCCGCGCTGGTGTTAACGCTGGGCCGGACTTTTCATTACGTAGTGGTTATGGCCGGTAAACACGCCTCCTGCAAAGCTTATGCGTGTTGTTCGAATTTCTATTCCTTGCAGATACGCCTTGTTGCAGTTTGCGAGGATGGTTATTTCGATGCTAAACCCCCGAAAAAGCTGACGCAAAAAAGTACCAGATTAATTAGGGAGTATCTACTGTTTCAAATAGAACTATAAAAAAATCTCACCATACTCATCATCATATTTCATATACATGGCGTTATACAGGGCAGTAGCTAGGCGGTGGCAAGATATGTCGAAAAATTAGCCATGAATAATCTCTTTTTTTATAATAACAAAGTTTTTAAATCAAATCAATAAGTAAACAATTTTACAGAATTTTTTGAAAATTGTTCAGACCCCCGGGTCTCAGAGGGTGCAGATTTCTCAAACTCACCGAGGGCGCAGAAGAGCCTTGCTACACGGCTCCTGGTTATCAAAATCAAATGCGCCAACATTTCCCAGAACACCGTCCCAGAGCCTGATGACATCCTCTAATTTTTATTAAGAAAATTGGTGAAATATAGTTTATTTTTGCAGTACCTCTATTATGACATATTATTAGTTAAATACATGAATATTGAAAAAAATATTTTAAAATTGTTATTTCGTCAACCGGCTACAACCTAAGCAACCTTCAGAAGTCCTCGAGATACTAGGGAAGACGTAGCCCTCACCTATTTACGTGCTATGCCACGCACGTGACCGGCGACCGCGCTCTGACTCAAACCCACGCACTAACCGATTACTGGGTTAAGAATATGCGAAAATTTTACCCACCAACGCGCCACCACCGTCCATATTTCAAGACTGATGACGTATTACGCATCAAGCATTTTTTTAGAGAGACAGAGAATATGAACCCCCGCTGATCGACTTTTTTTGTCGAAATTTACAACGTCCGAATTGGCAATAAATTTTTTTGAATACCTATTTGTTTTTTTTTCAAGCCTTCCGGCGGCGCAGAGACTAATTTTTTCCATTAAATTACTCAGCGGTCCGAAAGTGACTACTTTTACAAATTTAAGATTTTTTATGTATCGTAAGTTATCAGTTTTTTTTTTAATAAGTGGTTTCCAAGCCCCCCAACCAATATTTCTTTTTTTCTCGTAATTTTCCACATCCGGATGGTGGGATCCGAGACCCCCTATCGGCATTTTTTCTTTCGCCGTAATTTTTCACGTCTGTAACTGTAGGAAAATTTTCTGGATTCCTATACGTTCTATTTCAAGGCAGGGGGGAAATTCAAGGTTAGATGCCTTCAAATTGATAGTTAGGTTTGAAAGCGAAGAATCATAAAGGTAGGAAAAAAAGTTATTGGTGGCGAGGAAGTGATAGAAAATAAAAAAGCAGCGCAGGTGAAATTATATTTTGTTCAAGTTCAAATGCCTTTAAATTGATAGTTAGGTGTGTCAGTGGGGTATAATAAAGGTTGGAAAAAAGTTAATTCGTGGTGCGGGGGTGACTGAAAATAGAAAAGCGCCGCAGACAAAATTTTTTTTGTTCAATGTCAAATTCAATTTGTTTTATTTAATATGAAAAACGAAAAGCATAGTTGAACAAACAAAAACAATGACACCTTCCAAATAAAAGAGAAAATGAGTATTATGGAAGGAATTCAAGAAAAACTAATTTAACAAAATTAACAGATGCATTCTGAAACTGAATACAACTTTCACATATATAGGTAGCTTGAATAAGGGAAGGCAAATCAGGTAGGTATATAGAAATTAAATTATTATGATTATAAATCACGTACTCATGTGTAACATAATTTGAAACTAATTACATTTACATAGGTAACTTTGAAGCAAAGAAAAATCAGGTTTACCAATCGAATAACACAAATCATTCAGGTACCCAAGTCTAATAGAGATTAGAATTAGAATTAGATGTTCTCGTTTCGTTTCACCTCAACGTTCGTTGCCACTCTGCAGTTTTGGCATTTTTCAGTTTTTAGGAAGAAATAGATTAGTTGATTTAGATTGTTACATACACGATGAATGAAATAAGATTCATTTTATGAAATGAATCCTAATGTTAATTTTGATTGAAACACTGAATTTTTTTTATCATGGGGGTAACTACCCCTCCCCCCCTTACGAACATAGCAAGTATAATAAAAGCTTGTAAAAACAATGTTTTTGCCAGAATTGGATGTAAATGTTTTCCAAATTTTATTAAATTTGAGAACGGAATAGATGAGTTCCAATGAGTGATATATGGTCAGACAGGTAGACGTTTGCCAAAATGGTCAAAATTATTGGTTTCAGTATTAGTTTTCACGGAAAGCCAACTGACTGAAATTTGCTCTAGTATAGATTAAACCTCAAATTGGTTAGGTATGACCCATCCTCGAAAATCGTGTGTTTATCTCTCTTATCTACCTAACACAATACACAATAGGTATACCTATTTCGGCCAGCAAGATTCATAAATTTGACCCACCTATTCAAACGTGATAAATTTCACGTTTCAAAGATTGACACTGACTCATCTGGCGGTTGCTCTTCTGATGAGAAAGTTGGGAAAATTATGAACCTTGCACCATAAAAATCATCAACCACAACACACTGTTGCCAGGCGTTATTTTTTTCACATATAATGAGCTTAGTAGTTGAAGGAATAAGAAATAATTCAAAACCTTCTTGAAGACAAATTTCAACTCAAGTGAATGTCCTTCAGTCAAGATTAAGGATATCTCAAGCAACGATTAATACCTTTATGGTTCTCCTAAAGGTCACGGAAAAAGCCATGAACTTGGAGCTCATGAAATATCTGATGGAACGCTCAGAAATTTGCAATGATCGATACCTACTGTGGTTTTCCGATATCAGAGATCAACTTGCTTGCTCAAGTCTCACATATTTGGCAGCAATCAATCTATCGAAAAATTTGGTGAAACTCCCAATTGATGATAATCGATTGAGTATCTGATACTTGACCAATAAATGCTGGTGTTCCGCAGGGATCTATTCTAGCACCTACACTGTATTGTTTCTTCTTTACATTAATGATTTGTTGAGTACGAAAGCGTCTAAGAGCCACATAGTTTTTATTTTTTAATTTTCCGACTTTGAACAAGGAACTTCCAACTTTAAAGTCGAAATTTTATTTTTTCCGAAATTTCGACTTTCTTTGAACACAGAAATTCCGACTTTGAAGTCCGAATTTTATTTTTCCGACATCCAAACCAATGAAATCTTCCATTGTAATGCGCGGTATTACCATCAGAAGTACCCTTCCATGTGAGGTCGATTGTCAGTTGTCAAAATAAGTGCATTTCAAAAACTTGTTTTTCTGTTTCGTGCCAAGTATTTCACTTCCCGTCAACGGATTATGATTTATATGGAGTGCAGCATGCAAACACCTATTGAAATTTTTAGATTATGTCCAAAAAAATAACCATTCGTCTCGTCAGCTCATAAGCATGCTCACTTCTATGGAACACCGCAGAAAGGTTTTATAGATATTTTCATGGACGATGCTCTTCTAAAATATCATCAATCGTAACACCGTTAGCAGTCCCATCGAGATTGACCCGTCGAACTCAATCCCCACACCCAAATGCCTTCACTTTGGAGACATGCCCGAACATATCTTTCCCAGGGCTCGTTCTTCCAACGATCGGCAAAGCTTTGGAACTCGCTGCCTCGGGAGGTGTTTCATTGAGGCATGGAACTGCAGAATTTCAAGAAGAACACCAATTCCAAAACGTACTTACCCTCGGTCCTCACGTTGTTCTCTGAACATTACAGGATTTTCATTTTCGTGAGAACCAGAGAACATAAAAAAAACAACAAAGATATGTACTTATATTGCAATGAAGTTTCCTTCCCAATATTCCTTATGTATCTAATTGCAACCATGAAGAAAATATACCTATTATCAAATATAAGTATTGTTAAAGTAAGCCATATAGGTATATTATTTTTAGATGCAAAAATGTTTACTAGTAGGTCTACCCATTGTTTGCTCATCATTTAATTTGGAATTGTTAAACATACAAGATGTAAACTGTGTGCAATTTAATGCGGCCCTATCAATGGACTCTGTCTGTTGGGCTTTGTTTTCAAATAAATAAATAAATAAATAATTTCAATAAATCGACTGAAATTTCAAATTTTGGACACTTCCTACACTAACTAATAATTTTACCTACTGATGATAATACCGAGATGAAAACTGATTTGCTGAATGTGTATGTATACTGTAACCATAACTGGAACATAAAATCAAGAAAAATGGTTTGAGAATATTGGTCGGTTTTTGATCTAACCACGGCAACACCGCATTCCAAGTAGTTTGACGTACCCACTGATAACCACTCTAACCTAACATAACAGTAAAATTCTGACAGTCGCACAGCTGATCACACGTGTGCAATCGCTGTTTGTCCATAAACTTTATAAAAATGAAGTGAAAACCGGTTATTTTACCACAGTTTCGTAAACTTTGTTATCGCGATGATCAAAATCAAATCCAATAATGTTCCAGCAAAGTATTATCAACGTGTTTATTAGTGTTTTTGTGATCAACCAGTGTTTGGCCTACTTCAAGGTAGACAAACAAGATGATTGTTTTTGCCAGTTATCAGGAAAAATTGATGAGTGTACTTGCAATATCGATACGGTTGATCATTTCAATAATGTGAAAATATACCCTAGACTGAAAAGTTTACTGTTGAAAGATTACTTCAGGTTTTACAAGGTACAGTAGAACAATTGGTTATGATGCATTTCTTTTTAATACCTATGTACCAATTTTTGGCATTACACCAGAAACCTGGAATTACAAAAATGTACAAGCTCTTTCACATTGATTGTTGTGGTTCTCATAAGATTCCAGGAATTCAATTCAATTGGGAACTGTAACAAATTGGATCAAATTGAAAAATGGTTTTCAACCAGGATGATGATATTATGTTATGAAACATTTCACAACTGATTTATAACCGTCAGGTTATTCCATTAGTACATAAGAAATGGGAGAAACATGAAACATTGAAACTATATTTTCAGGTAAACCTGAAACGACCATGTCCATTCTGGTCAGACGATAGCAAATGTGCAATGCGCTTCTGCCATGTGGAAGCGTGTTCTGCAGATGAAATACCTGAAGGAATGAAGAACACCGAAAGGGTGAATGGATCTCCCAAGAGCCATTTAGAAAGCACTCCCAGTGACAAATATTCCAAAGTACAAAATGAAGACTGCACTTCACATCACAATGAGTTGGATTATTTAAATAAGACCCTCTCGGAAAAAACTCAAAAAGATATGCAGCTTTGGGATGCATACGATGATGCACTCGATAACTTTTGTGATATAGATGAAAATGATGAGGAGGCCGAGTATGTTGATTTATTGCTGAATCCAGAGAGATATACAGGGTATGTTCATATCATTCTTCAATAAGAAATTGCAAAGTGCTTTGACTAATTAGCAAGACTGAGATGTATTGTGAAAGTGCCAATCAAAATAATAAATGATTTATTGAGGAATAAATAAATATCAAATTGCCATGAACAGATGTCCTTCAGCCAGTATAAAAGTTAATTTTGAAATAGGTGGCCTTAAACTACTTATAAGGAGTACTGAAAATGGATGTTTGAATTGAAGAACAGAAGTAATATTCATAATATACAAAATATCACAGAAATAAAATTGCCCAAAGTGATTTCTGTTAGTATGTGGAATAATAGTAATAATTCTCTAACATTCATCGATACATCTGAGTGAAAATACTAGTTTGTTATTATTTAAAAAGTTATTTTCATTTATCTAATGGGAACTAATGTCGATGAAATTTTACTAAATTGGAATGAACGTGTCAAAGTTGACAGTTCGCAAAATAAATCAACAATGGGCGCAACACTTGCTTGTTGCATGATTCTAATATCATTATTTTAAGGAATATTGACTAATTTTGAGTAAATAATTAACATTATTGATAGTAGGTAAAATATTGTACAATATTTGTGTCGTAAATTCATATTACGACAATCGATGGGTTATCAAACTCGGCCTGAAGGCCTCGTTTGACAAATGTTCTGTCGCATATCGTTATCTGAATCTTTACGACTCTTATATCGTAAATATCTAATACCTAACAAGTGCGGAAAGTGATAATTTTCCGCACGTGGTTGCAGATGGCCAACGACACGTTAACGCCCAATCACATGCGAAAAAGTCACTTTACGGAAAAAACCCAAAAGTTAACATAAAAGAAACATTTATTATTAAATACATATCAAACAAATGAATTATTATTAATATTAATATTAAACGTGCAATTTAATAGGTCCTTTTGGAAACTTGGTGAGTTTTCTACGTAACCTTCTGCGATGCAATATTCAAATGTCAGTATACTTCCCAAAAACTAAACAAATTTACTGATATCTGATGCAATGTTACTAGTAAGCGTATAGCTCTTGAGAATGCTATCTTTGTTAGTGAAAATGACGTAGTTTTGGTGTTTTGGGTAGCTTCTATTTCTTGAATTGTATTAACTAGTTTTCAAGAAAACTTAACATAGCCAAAGAGGTATTCGAAAACTTGGATTTTGAATACAGAATTTAAAAAACTAGGAAGTCAACGATTCAATATAAAAAACGAACCTCAAGTGGGAGTGTAGAAAAAACTTTTTCGCACTAGTGCGGATTAATTACTCTTTCAATACTGAAACGAGTGCGGAAGAGTGGATTTTTCCGCTAGTGCGGAAAAGACGACTTTTACTGCAATTTTTCTGTTTTTTTTATAACCTGAAACTACTTGAATTTCCAAAAATGAATGAATGGCACTGAATGCAATTTGAAGAAACTGAACGGAGGTCAAAATACAAACTATCGTCTTCAATAGACAAGAAGCACCTCAACAACATACCTAAAAATTCATCCAAAGTAGATAATTTTTTTTGTTATCATTGTTGCCCAAAAAGTTAACATTCCTCTAAAAAATATACTATTCTTATTTATTGTGTTGAGAGTACGCTACGGTTACTTGAATAACGAAAATGTTACATTTGAATAACCATATTTTTTATAACTAATAAAAATGTTTTTATGAAGTTTTGATTTCAGATATGCGGGGGCGTCAGCTCAAAGAATTTGGAAGAGTATTTACCTTGAAAACTGTTTCAGACCGAAAAAATCATTCAATTTCAATTCTTACATACAAAACGGCAAGTTGAACGAACTCTGCCTTGAAGAAAGGGTTTTCTATAGGGTAGTATCAGGATTACATGCTAGCATCAACACACACTTGTGTGCCAACTATCTTCTGTCAGATGGTAACAGCTTGAGCCTTGCTGATCCTGAAGGAAAATGGGGGCCAAACCTGATGGAGTTCCAAAAAAGATTTTCGCCCGAAATGACGAACGGAGAGGGACCAAACTGGTTGAGAAATCTTTATTTTGTATATCTTGTTGAACTAAGAGCGCTAGCTAAGGTGGCACCATATTTGGAAAGTGAAGAATACTATACCGGTAAGAACCTAATAAAATATTACTGCTTATTTATTGCAACTGAGAATTAAACTTGTTTCTCGAATTTTATTTGGAATAATAATCTATCAAATATAACTGGTTGTATAAGTTTCAATTAAACAATTTCATATGTTCCACAATCCTTATTTACAACTTGGTAGGAAATGAAATGGATTTTATCATTATTATATACTCTAATAAAATATATTATATTTTTCATGCAGTTAATCAACAAACGTGGTTTTCTCATCAAAGAAAGAGTTTTTGTCTGAATTAAGAACAATTTTCAAGGGTTACTAAATAAATGACTTTTATATACATCACATTAAAATATACACTATAAGAGTTTGTCCAAACCTGAATTTAAAGATTTATGGACAACAACTAGAACTTGATGCAATTTGAGAATTTTATGTGTATTAAATGAGAAACCCTAACATTATAAAGTGAACTTTCCTTCCCTGCTAATAAAGTGTACTTTTTCCACATCGTAATATTGATTTAATTTTTAGGTGATGACTCTGCAGATTGGGACACCCAAATGGCAATGAAAGATTTGCTCAAGGTGATCAAATCTTTCCCAGATCATTTTGACGAAACCACTATGTTCAGAAATAAGCAACAAGCTGAAAAACTCAAGTCAGAATTTAAACAGCATTTCCGAAACATAACTAGGATTATGGATTGTGTTGGTTGCGACAAATGTCGGCTTTGGGGTAAATTACAGACCCAAGGGTTGGGTACTGCACTCAAAATTCTCTTCAGTGGAAAATTCGATAACTTTGAGTATCATGTGTCGCTCGACTCTCACAACAAAAAAGAATTTCAACTACACAGGAATGAAATTATTTCACTGCTGAATGCATTCGGTAGATTATCAAATAGTGTTTATAAGTTGGATGACTTCAGGCAGATGTTGAGATAACATGAATATGTTAACATTTGTCATGTGATAATTTTTTTAAGATTACTATATTTATATCATGAACGGTTTAATTTACCAGTGTTAGTTTTAAAATTATATTTATTGAATTAATCTATAATTACAGAAACTTAGAATTGACCAATGATACCTATTAAAAATCATGTGCAATCAGTACAAACGGAATATATTATAATATTTATTGAAATCATTTTATATTCAGAGAGTGCTATTTTCAAATAAAACATGTTATCTTGTTTCTTCCTTCCACAAATTAATTTTTCATATGCAATAGTAATAATTTTATATTTATATATTCTATGTTTTCAGATTTTTCTGAAGTCATTAAAACATATTTAATCAAAAGCGATCAAAAGTCACTAAATACAAATTTAATCAGAATACTTTCTTCACTCGAGATGAAGGAAAATTATTAAAGGCCATCAGATAGTAACAGATTTAGGTGCTCTATTTTCGCATACAAGCCTCGAGTAGGATTGAAAAGTATATCGATTTGGAGTAAAATGAAAATATTTTTACTAGTGGCTACTCCAACACTCGTACTTTTCAACCCTATTTGAGGCTTGTATGCGAAAATGGGGCACCTAAATTTGTCACTAGCTGACGGTCTATTACATATGTATCAATAATAATAACAAACTGAACTTCATTCCAGATTTTTATCAAATTCAAATTCGAAACTTTCAAAAATTTTAATCTAGATTCATTGTCATTTAATTACCACTGAAATAATACGGAAAGTTTTCAAAACAGAATGTTCCTTTCAAATCTTTCTACATTGAAAGAATGCAAGAATGGCAATTCACAAGTACAAAAGACAGATATCCAGATTAATGAAAATGCGTTTATGAATATTTCACAATAAACCAATAGAATTGTGAAACTTCTCGTAAAAAATAGGGAATTTATACCTACAAAGTACTTGTATAATAATTTTCACTTGAAATGTTTTTATTTCAGAACTGGTGTGAGAATAAGAATATGAATGTGAACTATTCATAAACATTTTCAATTACATTATTTTGAGTGTATCAGTTACATTCACATTAACTAGAAAATTCCTATATTTTTTTCCTATATTTATTGACTGTTGTATGTTTTGGAGATATTTATTAATTTAATTTATTACAGAACAGAACACCCACCCTATTATCAAATCTTAAAAGCATTTTTTTATTACACCTGCATCATAACTGAAAAGTATGTGGAATCATGAAGATTGAAACACTCCTTGCTGGAAATACTATTGCTAGGTAACATCGCCAAGTTCTCAGTTTTATCATATGAAATGTCAAATAAGTCATGTCAACAATATTTGACATCAAATGTCCACTCCTTCATTTTCAGCACTGTTTTTGTAATAAAGATGCAGGCATAATAAGAAATAGAGTATGATACATAAGTGCTTGTACATTCTTTAAAGGCTCACTTGTACACTAGTATCATAATATACTATTATTTTCGTTCAAAATGTTGATAAAATGTAGTCAAATGTTGTTCTTTCATCATTCAGATATAATAAAGTGATATATTTTGAATACTTATATAACATTTTATCATTTTGTCACCACATGAGGTTCGCAAGGTACAAAATAAAAGAACCAAATAGAGATGGAAAAAAAGCAACTTGACACTTTTAAAATTGTGGAAAACTATTGAAAAGGTCTCGAGCTCAATATTAAGATAAAGAGTAATGGTTTGTCAAATATTTCTTACAAAATTGCCTGTGATGTGGTGTTAAAGATGAAATTTGTAACCAGTAACCTCAGGTGTGTAAATAGGATAACCTGATGTTTTAGTTTAAAATGTAAGAATGTTGAAGTAGTTTATGAACCTACTCTAAAAAAGAAAAGGAAGTTTCCCATTATCCTAACTTGTGTTGAACATAACATAACAGGGTTGCTGAGAAAAATTATGGCTGAAAATCTGTATGGCTCGATTTAGTAAATATTGAAGGAGTTGACTGGTACTAAATTATCGTTTCTCAGAAAAAATGATTTGAATTCAGTACAGAAGGATATAGGGTGACCACGAGGTGAGGTACGCCCCCCAATTTTTCTATAGTTCTATAGTATGTCGCTATAATACTTGAATACGCATATTTTGACCTCTCTACTGAAAAGTTACCACTTCCGGTTTAACCGGAAGTGACCCAAACTTTTTTTTTTTCAAAGGTCACCCTGTGCATATTTTTTCATTATCTGAAAGAGCACGCAATTTGTGATAACACTGTTTTTCAAAATTGGAAATCAGTTGAAAAATGGCGGAGATACAGTTGATTGTTAAAGTTGGCCATGAAATTCAAACTTAAATCATCACAACTGACAAACGACATAAGAAATTATCAGAGAAAGCTTTGAAGTGCGATACAGTTGAAAACTAAGTTTCTCATGTAATTACAGTTCCCATATAACCCAACAATTATCAAAAATTTCCTAAAATCGGAATAGTACCCATAAAGAAATGCTAGCAACTGCTATTTCTCAAATGGCAACATGTTCTTTTCACTTTGTCATGATGAAAAATTATTAAATATCAGATAACTCGTGTGAAAAGTTTTGAAGAATTCCGAAAGAAATCGCAGATACAAGATGTGAACATAAAAAAGCGAAAGAAAAAAACAGCATTGATTAAATACGTAAATAATATGAGCTATTGTGTGGGTGAGTTCGACTTGCCAACACTAGTCGATCGTTTTACTCTAAATGTTCTTCAATCGTTCGGTAGAGTGTCAAAGTAATATTTTTGTGGCAATACCCGAACGATTGAAGAACATTTAGAGTAAAAAATTCGAATAGTGTTGGCAAGTCAAACTAACCCTGTGTATTGCTTTCTTAATTATGTTCTAAGCCACCTACGTTGGAGAACTTTCAATTTTAGGAACACTCATCATAAAACCTGATTGTATCTTCGTTTCCCTTAGGCATTCTCCAAAACTTTTCATCATGACAAGTTGAAAAGTACATGTTGCCATTTAAAAAATGACAGTTGTGAGCATTTCTTTATGGATACCATTCCGTTTTTAGGTAATTTTTGATAATTGTTTGAATATATGGAAGCTGCAATTACACGAGAACCTTAGTTTCCAACTGTATCGCACTTCGAAGCTTCCTCTGAAAACTTCTGATATCGTTTGTCAGTTGTGATGATTTAAGTTCGAGTTTCATGGCCAACTTTGTTCGATTGAACAATCAACTGTATCTCCGCCATTTTTCCACCGATTTTCAATTTGAAGAACAGTGGTATGACAAATTACGTGCTCTTTCTGATATTAAAAAATATGTACAGGGTGTCATTTGAAAAAAAAAAAGGATTGGGTCACTTCCGGTTGAACGGAAGTGGTGAATTTTCAGTAGAGGCTTTAAAATATGCGTATTCAAGAACTATAGCGACACACCAAATTTTAAATCTGTGTCTTCAAAACTATAGAAAAATTGGGGGGCGTAACTCAACTCGTAGTCACCCGGTGTATTGATAAATTCCAAAATACAAAGGACACATTCCGAAATACATATGACATGTTTTGAAATCAAGTTGATTATTCTGAAGTACAAATGATACTTTCTGATATTTAACTCACTATTCTGAAATACAATTGAAACTTTCCGAAATATAGGTAACTATTCTGAAATTCAGTTGACGCTTTCTGAAATACTACTGGAAAAGGTGTAGTCTTAAATTTAAAAAAATTATAAGGAAATTGTTTTTTAAAAAAATCTAATGCAATCGAGCACACATTAATTAATTTACATTACAAATACGGCACTTTGAAAGATATCACGTGAGATTAGGGGAAGGGGGAGTGGATCGAGCAAAATCTCACATCTCACCAAAGGCGACGGGGAGAGGTCGAAAAATCGATAAAATTGTCTCACGTAATTAATGATGCACCCCTTTATGATGCACGTGTTCAGTTTGGAAGAGATTTGATACCACCACAGAAGTTTTGCAATAATTTTGATGATATCAATAGTTCTCTAATTGAAAATATGAAGAGTAGAGGAAAGGACTCGGGCACCGTTCACGTTGATCCGTTTATCCCACTTTAAAAGGTACGGGCCTCGTCTTCACCAGCTTGCAAAAAACTCTCGAATATTTCTGGGGATTGGTGGTATGGGTGACAGAAATAACCAAATAACTAACAATTTATTTCCTAAGACAGACAGAAAGACATTTTTGTATGGCAATATGCGTATGGAAATGGCAATATGCGTATGGAAATGGCAATATGCGTATGGAAATGGCAATATGCGTATGGAAAATCGGTGGAAAAATGGCTGAAATACAGTTGATTGTTCAATCGAACAAAGTTGGCCATGAAACACGGCATTCTCTTCACTAAATGTGGAAAATAATCGCTTATCATATTCTGCATATATATATATATATATATATACATACTTCATTTTTTATCTAGGATGTGTATGAGCGATTATTTTCAACATTTACTGAAGAAATTGCCAGGATTATGGGTGAGTTTAAAACTGAGGCATGAGTAAAACCCAGTTTTTTTTTGGCACGTATAAGTGAGACTTGTCTCAGTAGCCTTAAATCATTGCATATGGACCAAATAGGGTACTGATTCCTGCTCCAGTATAATTATTTTATATTAACTAAAATATCCATAACTTTCGGATCCTCCGTAAATATCGTAGAAGGTTTATGTGAAGTGGGACAAAACACATTTTAGGTACTCAGATACTCACATTTTATATTTGCATGAGGAAAGAAGTCTTCAGGAACGATATGCACTTTTTCTTTTCCTTCTACTATAATTTTTAGCAAAGTTATGACAAATCTAATTTTCTGCCATGCCTGAACTTGCTGTGGCGGGTTAGCGCAAGCATGAAATGTTTTCTAAGAAAACGCGCGTATTTCATGAGGTATTACTGAAAATCATTCTTGTGGAGAATTGAATTATCTCTCAACCTATTGAAATCATTTTTTGATACATCTTATATTTTCTGAAATAGCAACAAAAAAAAATATAATTTTTTTTAAATGAAAAATATTTTAGGTTCCACCCCTGATTTTTTGGTAAACAATTTTTTTTCTAATGATACATGATGTCGAGATGTCATGTGCCGAGTTTCAGAGTGCTACAATTCATTCTTCACTTTTTGCTCGAGTTTGTCTGTGGTTACTGGATTATATACTATTTGTACAACTATCACGCAGTCAAAAAGTCTAAAAGAATAGTCAGTAGCAAGCATAGATAGTAGGTAAACAAATTTTATGATAAGAAATGGTGGCAACGACGGGTCTCAATTCGAAAAAATAGATGTAAATAAACGCTTGATTGAAAACGAATTGATATAATTTAAAATAAATGGGGTGTAAAAACGATAACGTGAGCCTGTCAATCGTACTCGTGACACCCTGTACTTGAAACTAAATGAAATGTTAAAAGTGAAGGAACAAAACTTTTGCAATGAAAAATCTCTCCAATTTCCTATAACAGTAGATGAGTATCCAAAAATGAAATAAATATTTACGATTCCATGAAACAAGAATAAAATATTTGTAGCGTGCAATTCTTTCGCGAAAAAAAAGTAGGTCTAGGTATGTACAGCCATTGAACAAGATATTATATTTTTAAAACCAATTAAAATAGCGAAAACCGTGTGTGGTAAACACGTGCTGCCATGGATATTTCTGTATAAATTACTGTTATCGCCTTATGTTTGTCGACATAAAAAACTAAGAAAGTGAGTAGGTATGTTTACAAAACCAACCAAACTACTGAATACTATACAGAGTGAAAACTACATTACTCAGTAGGAGGGCTTCAGAAATTCAAGGTAGTATATTTAACGTAAATGTTCATGTCTAAAAATAACTTCCATGGTCTGAGTAGACAAACATATTACTGATAAAAACACTCGAAAAGTAAAAGATTAGAAGAAATTTAAACTGACATTTATTTTTATTTTCTCTATACGTTTACGATTACGTTTCAAAAGATATTGGACAATACATGGCCGTACTATTAAATATATTCCATATAGACTTCCATAAGATAAACCCTAAGGACGCCTACAGAACATCCATAGGATATTATTTTTAGTATTCTAATGATCATTTTGAAAAATAAAAAGTTGCGCAATCGAGAAAATATCACAATGCTTGTGAAAAATGTGACTAGTGACGTTCACGAGAAAAACAAATAAATAAAAAAAAAGGAAATTTTCAGAATGAATTAAAATTTCTCCTACTTCTTCACATTGACGATAACGATAGAATAATTTAAAAAAAATGAAAAATTTAATGTACCATGCTTTTATAACGGACTTAAAAGAATAAAATAATTTCTCTAATCCTTATGAAGGATAAAACCATATACAGATTTCAAACTTTATCTAAATTATCCTGAAAATTCATACTTGGCAAACTGATAGCTATTAAAATACTTGTGAGATTGGAAACAAAAAGCATGGAGCACATGGAGCGCATGCAGCAAATAATTAGCTCAACTAACAACTTTATTGCACCGCAAATAATGTGAACCGATAATTAAGTTATTTTATGCACGGTTCAGCAAGCGTAAAGTGACACTTTACCGCCCGCGGGCCGTAAAGTAGACAAAATTTTCAAATTGTCTATATTTGCACATCATTTCATGCAAGACCTAACATGAAGCAGAATTATTTCAGTTCAATAGAGTATTACTTTTCCTAAAATTTCTTCATAATCGACATTTTTTCGATATGTAATTAAGTCATAAGCTTGAATATTGAAAATGCAGTTGGTTTAGTTATTGATGTTGAAGATAATTATTACATATTGAAAGCTTCGTTACAGCATCTGCATCGATACGAGGACAACTATTAATTTTAGAAGTGGATGGTTGATTCGAATAACTATCTGGTATTATTATTATTATTATTTGAAATAGATTCTTCAATATAGCTGCCAGCTATACTATAGTTTCGCATTCCACATACTATGTTACTCTTAATTATTGTATACATAACATACATACATACATAACGTATGAAACGTGTAGACCATTGTAATTCAAGTCAGTATTTGTGATTCGCGCTATAAAACCGCTAGTGCATAAAAAGTTGTATGTATCACGTGCGTAAAATGCTTTTATGGCATTCGGCGTGTGATGGTCCTCGGCTGTCGCCATCGGGCCATCATCCGCTGCAGGCCATAAACACCTACTTTACGCCCTTGGTACATAAATAACTATTATTATATCAACATTTTGAAATGTCGCCTTTTTTTTATATGTGTGTCAAATTTAAGATTATTCGGATGTACGGAAGCGGGTGAAAATAGAATTTGAAAGTTCACATCATCATTATTATTATTAGTAAAATTGCGTTTTTTTTTTTCAGTGAAGACACCTACTCATATGGATGAACTTAAAAAGCAAAACCTTGTCTGAATACAAAATTTTGAGCTAAGCCGTTGAAGCTGTTTTCGATATCCAAAAATTCACATTATTATTCTCTAAGAAAAACGCCAATATAGATATATAGACAAAATTTGATATAAATCGTTAAACCCGTTTCCAAGTCCAAAACTTCACTATCTAAATTTAAAATCGTATCCAAATCATTAGCGTTTTTTTTTCACATTTTCATGCATTGTCATCCACTTCTGAGCTATGGTCCAAATTTCAAGTATCTAGCTCATTGGGAAGTTAGGTAGAAATCAATTACAAAATTCGACCCGGACAGACATAAAAACTTGGTAAAATAGGAGTTTTCCCATAGAATCATTTACCTACTTTGTCGGAATACAAAAAAAAAATTCAAACATCTTTTTTTTAATGCTCGTTAAATGGTAGTTTCACTCAAATAGTATTTTTTTTATTGTAAAGAAGCTAGCAAAGCCTATGGAATCGCTAAAGATAACAATTGACGTAAGTTTGGAATTATGATATAATGTGGTATATCATAAAATACTTTATTTGTGACATTCAAAAAAGTATACGAGAATAAAAAATATATATTCAAGAAAATCTATACCTACAAGTGTGGAGTTACTACGTTTACAAGATTGTTGTCTTGAACAAAAATGTCAAGAAACAAATAATTTCAAGGTTTCATCGATGAGACAAATTCGATTTTTTGCATAGAATCAAAAGCTGCTGGGTAGGATGCAGAAAGAATAGCAAAAACGGAAAAACGTTAGCCCGAGCCCATTGATGTTGTGAATGTCTAACGGATGATAATCAACACTATATCCCAAAATTAGTATTTTACCATACTTATAATAGTAAAGAAAACATTGTGAGCCTTATTATTATTATCATGAAATATCATTATCAACGACAAATGCTCCTAGATTACGCATCAGAATTTCCCACTACTTCAGTATAATTTCATTGGTCGTATAATGGAATGATTGATAAGATATGAAACAATGTTTTGTTGTGGTTGAAGTGTTAATATAATCAATTTCATGAGGATAGATGAACAATTTCATAGTGGGTTTACCAAGCTTTTACCTTGAATTGAAAACATACAGAGATGTCAACAAAAGGAAAGATTTCGTTTCAATTAAAAAAATTCAAATGTAAATGATGAACCAATATATGTATTTCAAATCCAATCTTCTGTAACAATCATCATGACTTTCAGGAAGTATCTGGCACGATTTCGATTCGCCGATACGTGCAAGGGACGTTTCTCGGGTGTATCGGGCTCGATAAGGGACCATAATTGTTCATATAATGCTTTATTCAGAGCAAGTGTGATGTGGGATGCACTCAGATTAAAAAAAAATAATAGTTTCAAAAAACTAAAGAACACGCTTTACTTCCCACGGACTAAGTGAAAAATAATTATTTAGAATTTAATTTCTTAAATGTAAAAAAAGCGTGGGTGCTTTCGACTTATATTCTCATATTTTTTAGTTTAATTCAACAATACAAGAGCTCAAGCGAACTTTATCAAGCACCCCACGCTTTCTTTATATTTGAGAAATTAAATTGTCAATTACTTTCTATTTTTTAGTCCATGGGAAGTAAAGCGTGTTCTTTAATTTTTTTAAACCATTATTTTTTTTACTGAAAAATCTCCGACCCCAAAAACCTTACCAATTTTGAATCGAATCTGACCATAATCACAATACTCGTCCATCATCTTGGGCTGCCATCTTGAATTCATAAATTTTTACGAAAAATTCATAATCTCTGACCCCGAAAACTCTCACACACTAATTTTGAATCGAATCAGACCATAATGACATCTTGGAGCCGCCATCTTTAATGTATGAATTTTGACAGAAAATTCGAAATATACGACCTAAAAAAACCTCACATACCAATTTTGAATCGAATCTGACCATAATCACAAATCTCGTCCGCCATCTTGGAGCCGCCATTTTAATTTATGAATTTTGATAAAAAAATATCATAATCTCTGACTCCGAAAACTCTTATATAGCAATTTTGAATGGAATCGGAACATTAACACAAATCTCGTCCGCCATCTTTGAGCCGCCATTTTGTTTTTTAAAACAAAAAAAATTTCACCTTGTATTGTCACGGGAACTATGAACACCTGCCAAATTTCAAATCATTCGGACGTCTGGAAATGGGTGAAAATCACGCCCCAAGGAGTCGGTTACAAACATACAAACAAACAAACATATAAGTGAAGCTAATATAAAGCGTGTAAAAGATGAAAAATGTCGGCTACCGCTGTCAAAAGTAGTTTTCTTCAAAATAATCACTTATTTGTTTGAATTTCAAACGGAAAAGTTGTTTCTATTCCGATTTTACACACTTGTTTCAAATTTGAATGTTCTATCGCAAGTTTTAGTTTCTGCCCTTATTTTAATATCTACGAAATTTCTGACTATTTTAAACCACTAGCTTTATCATGCCATCAAATTTCAATTACCAAATATCGATGAAGACGTGTTTTTTTAAAGGAAATTAAATAACCTTTTTCAAATTTCTGTTGTGTTTGATACAAAGTTGATGTGTGGAAAGAATTTTCATCGATTTTCGTCAGTACCCAAATGATCATTATTATTACTCTTATAAATAACAATAATTTTGTGAGGAGTATTTCTTTAGTCTGTTCTGGTCAGATCGAACTAAAAAATCATTCATAAAACAAGAAGACCTGAAAATATTATTTATTTAAAATATTTGTCAGTGTGTTGTTTTGAGATCCGAGAAACAGTATCAATAAATTTTTCATACATCCGGGGACAGGAGGGGTAGATCCCACAAAAATATTTTTATTTTTCGTCTCTTCACTTTCCTGTCTCATTCTCACATTTCCAGTTTCCATTATCAGTATCACTATAAATAAATGAAGACACTGATAAGATTTTAACATAAAAGTTCAATGATATACCAACTGTACTGATATGTTCGAAGGATTTCCGTTATACAAAGCACAATGAATGGAGTCAGAACAAGGAAATAAAAAATGAATAAAATATATTACTCGACTCAAATCACAAAGCATGTCCATGCGAATTGAATACCCAACCACCTGTTGCAGAATATATAGGATATTATTTCATTTCAGTTGATACACTCTTCCACAAAAAATGTATGGAATTAGAAATTAAAATTACAATCAGGTTTCAATGAGTGGAGTACTTTCAATGAAACGGAAATTTCCACGCACATCTTGGGGGGTTATTAACTATATTAAAATGGGTTGTGTGCGAGTTTCTATCATAAATACTCTTGTCCATAGTCTTGGCTAGTTGAAGGTAATCTACAATGTTCATATTGCTTATGTACCCACCCAGAAAAATGCGAACCCCAGAAGTACCAGTAAATACTGTCGCAGTACGAGAAGTATTTTTGAAGATCTTAGATTTTCAAACTGGCCAAGGCTGCTATTCCCAGGTTCGGTTCCCAGCCAGGACGAACTTTTTTCTTTTTCGGGTGTGAAAGTCTGAATGATTGAATCTTGTTGCCGACTGGGCATAATCCTCCACGATTCACTGTTGTGTTAAAAATTAACAGTGCTGCTCCTAAAGTGGCGTAAGGAGTTAGCACAGCCTACCCAGAACCCTGGCTAATGACCGTAGCAGTCGATGCCAAAACACCAAAAAGAACATACCCCGGTACACTGAATACTGGGAAACAATTTTTGTATCCTAAGCGGAGCGGAGCGAATGGGCAATCTCACCAACGAAAAAACGTATTTCATCTCGAGTAGGAAATGCTATTTTTTCCACTATAGATTTTGTCTATAAAATACCGGATTAAAATTTTCAGAACTTAAATGCTTACAAACTGTCAAACGAAGTGACGGTCGTTTGCTGATTCAAATGCCAAGTAGTGAGATTAACTGATTAACTGTGAGTAGTGTCAAAAATCCATCAGGTCGCATGATAATACTCATTTGTTTCAGTTCATCTCTAGAGTGAAAAACTATTACTTTCATGTAGGGTATCCGGTTGAAAAATTATCATTTTCATATTCATGACTAGAAAAAAACTTGTTTTCAATAAGTCCGCCTCAAAGCATTTCTTGGGATTACAAGCATGCAGTTTATGCAAGAGAGGTACGGAGAAAATAAATGTATCTGGTGTGTATAATTTGAGTTTTCCAAAGCTATGTTATATGAAGGCTTCCGGCTGACTGCCCTTACCAGATCTTATTCGTCAGATTGATATGAGATTCCATCTCCTATGGAATACCAAGACATTTTTAACAATGGATAGATAGATAGATAATTTATTCATCATTGAAGTTTTACACATTGGTAGTACAAAACTTATCAGACTAGTCAAACAGGAATCAGACATACACATGTCCTAATGACGAAATAAATAAAATAAAATAAAATAGGTAGAACCAGACATTAAAAATTACATTCACAATTAGTCACCTTACGGTGTTAACAATCCAAGAATTCATTCATTGAATAAAAAGCATTAGCACTAAAATAATTGAGAAGTCTTGATTTAAACAAATTAAAATTACTAGTATTTCCAAGAATACCAACAGCATGGTTGTAACATGTTACACCTTGGTGAAAGTGTGAATTTTTTGAGACACCAAGTCGTGAAAATGGCATGCGGAGATCATTTCGAGTAATAATGGGTTGTAATGTCATGTGACAGAAGCGACAGAGAAATCTAATTCAACAAAATAACGGACCATTTTCAAAAATGGTCACGATTTCAGAGAATATGAAGTGAAGTGAAGTGATTCTCATGTGGTGGGCAGTGTAGATGAACAAATTATGACCGTGAATCTAAATCAAGAATATACCATGAATGTTTAATTAAATTAAACATTTCATGAGAGTAAATAATACACATTATGCTTGAATTAATTTTCTGTCAGTAATTATATTCAACTGTCGACAAAAGCGCCAAACACAAACGTATGAACAAATTTCAGAAATAATTAAAACAATCCTGCTTATTCCGATTTTTTTTATAAAAAAATTGTTAGGTATACAACACCTACACATGTAGTATTTTCCTATTGATTTTCAGGATTTTTTCGTTCGTTCCATATGCATTATACAAGCGAGTCCAATATAAGGACTTTTTTTTTCAAATGTGAAAAAAGTTACAGAAGTGCCACTCATATGGCGGTATAAAATTTACAACAAAAAATCAAGTTATTTCTAAAAATAATGATGGAGAGAATGATACTTCGACATTGTCGATTTCAATCATTTAATTGATCTGAAACTAATTTTAATTTTTTATATTAAGCTAAGCATTTTACTTATTCAGGAACAATATTTTTTGACGTTTGTAGAAAAAATATTTTTTCTACAAACGTCAAAAAACGACAAGTTTCGCGCATTGACAACAATATGCGAAGTGACACTTTTTTTCATTTTCCTTCGTTACCATGACACCGTGCGCGAAGTAATGTGCGAAATACCTATTTCGCACACTGCATGTAAACTATATGGGATTTTCATATTCTAACCTATCCTCAAGGAAAAATTCAAGAAATTATTCCTTATTGTACGCAATCAAGCGAAAATCCAGGAAATCATTTATTTTTTAATGTTCAACAATAATTAAATAAGGCTTTTTAATACTTTTCAAATTGTTTTATACTACCTATTTTTTTACGTTTGTAGAAAAAATTTGGTTTGCATCTCGTGCGTGAAATACTTTGGTGATCTCGACTAGGTACAAAAATAACTATTTTCTACAACTGTTAAAAAAGTCCACTTTTTTGTGTGGTTTGTGTGTACTAAAACAAAACTGCAACTATTACAGTTTTCCATATCCCCGTGATAAACATCGTCATCTTGAACTCATTGTATTGGTGAGTAATTGAAAAGTTTTAGATAAAAGGTGAGAAATTTTTGTGAATCCCTAAATAAAGCTAATATACATTTCTGGATAATAATTCTGGAGAATAAAGTGAAATAATGGTAATTTATGTATCATGTGAGTAAAGTGATACTTTTTTACGAGTAGTTAATGTTGACGCACAGGTACGAATGAAAAAAAATCTTTTTCCACGAGTTTTATATAGTATTTTTTTACAACTGTCAAAAAGACAGCCAATTCAGATTTTTATTACAAATATGAGATTAATTTGGCATATTGTTGATAACGATATTATTATTAACGTTGACTCAACTTTCGAATAACTAGCCCATTGTGAATATCTTTTAATTTTCTTAGACTTTTCTTCAAAATAATCGAAATAAGTTACGAATACTTTTTTTTTACTTTACGTTATGCCAAGAAAAACTCATATCCACCATTTTCTCTGTTCTTATCTCTTTTCAATTATACTTATATTAGTTTCATAGTTGTATTCGTTATCTCGATAGATCCACAATTTCGTTAATTTCATTAATTATTGATATCAATAGCTACCACGGATTTTCTACTGTGAATTAGTTCCAGTAATTCCTTAGATGTGTATATGTTATAGCTATGAATATTACGCTATTCGCTGTAAATGTTTAGATTTTTCAACAGCCTGAATAAAACTTTTTTTTTCTTTCATTTTGACACCTAATAAAGTGATTACATCTGAATAGCCACTTCTGCGTCATTTTGAGCCCTCTATCCAACTGAATTTTTTCCATGTGACACGCGAACTCAGTCGCAAAGTTTACTACTGCCTGAATGAAACATTTTTTTTGTCATTTTGACGGCCGAACAAATTGATTTGAATATCCATTTCTGCGTCATCTTGAGCACTGTAAGTATCCAATTGTATTTTTGTCCATGTGACACGTGGATTCCATCACAAAGTTTATAACTGCCTGAATAAAACTTACTTTTTTCTGTCATTGTGATGGCAGAACAAGTCAATTTGAGTCTGTATTCGTATCCTCCCAGAGATCCTTCATCGAATGCCGGTTTCAATTGGTACTCGTATTAAGGGTAGAATAATATGATGATGGCATCAAAGTATAATAATTGGTTTTTCAACTCGAAAACAATTTGACTTTCACCCTGTACATATTCTTTCCCTCTATCGAATGCTATTAACATATTTTTTCAGATCAAGAATATTTCGGTTGGATTACAGATACCTTCTAAAAGTTCCTAATATAAGTAGTTATTTATCTATAATTTTAACGAATCAATTTGATCCTCTTTATGTACGAATCTTTCTTGATGTCTTCTGTATCGAATAGTATATCTAATTACTTTTAAACTTGGGTATTTCCGACATTTCCTTGTTTTCTACCTGCAATATTTCAATAGTTGCTTGAATAAATATGCTGCCCTCCAATCTAGCTGCAAATAACTCAAAAAACTGAAACTGAACATATCAGTTAAAATGATGCGATGTGGCAACACCGCGGACCTTCACTCCTCAATCCCACCCGGAGTCCTAAGACTACGTCAGAAACTAAGGCCAGGAGAGTGTGGCTGACTTCACACTAATACATTTTTATACCCATTTCCAGGCGCGAGTAAATTATTTGTATTTGGTCATCAAGATTTCATTGATATTTCATAATAAAAATGGAAGTTGCGATAATATACGTGGAAATTTTTATCTGGGGTTTTGAGTAATATTAGGAAGATTGCAGTATAAGTAATTATTTACTATTAGGCAATCCAAATCACGATATACTTAAAAGTAAGGGCCGTGGTTATGTAAACAAACGGATTGTTTTTTGTACATAATCCAGTACGATTGGGTTTTGAGACAAGATTCGATTGTAGCACCACCAAATTTGGTACAAAAATTCCAGGGGGGGAACATATTTTTTTTTAAGTTTAAAAATATATAACTAAATAGATTTTTGCTGAATATGATTTATTGGAAAAACAACTCTCAACAGGGTGAAAAACAATTCAATTTTCCACAAAAATTATTCTTAGTAATTTCTTATGAAATGCGCTCGTTTTCCCAGAAAACGTGATTGAACGCCTCAAGCAAACATCAAGTTTGAAATCTCACCACTTCATTTTTTATGTAGGATGTGTATGAGCCATTATATTCAACATTTACTGAAGAAATTGCCGGGATTATGGGTGAGTTGAAAACTGAGGCAGGAGTAAAACCCAGTTTTTTCTTTGGCATGTGTAAGTAAGACTTGTCTCACTAGTCTTAAATCGTTGCATATGGTCCAAAGAGGGTACTGATTCTTGCTTCAGTATTATTATTATATATATATATATATATATATATATATATATATATATATATATATATGTATTTTTTCATGTATTTATCTCTCCAGAAGATGATCACTTGGTGATTGAAAGTTCTGGTTGGTTTCTGAGTTTTGCCGTGGTCTTATTTGGTTAAAATCAGTGGCGGATCAAAGATACTGGTATGGGGGGGGGGGGGGTAATGAATATAAATATTCTCCTATAAAAAAAGTTAAATATGAATATATTTCCAATAGACATATGAAATAATAAAAACAAGCAAAACAGTGGTTCGGTATGTAAGAAATGCGAATAAAAGTATTTGAAACACTCAAATTACGATATTTTGAAACATACTGCGTTCATCTTCAGATCATAGGATCAGTATTTTGGAATAGGCTTGGGGGAGGGTTATTACCCCCTTTACCCCCCTGGATCCACCACTGGTTAAAATCTCCATACGTTTCAACTGCAACTGCGGCGTAATCTCCAGTGGCGTGGTCGACGTACTCTTCTTGACGTATCAACTGAAGCTCTCGTTTTTGGTACGTCATTTATAATGCTGTTTTGACGCGCACTTTCTGTGATGGTAAGTTCGCGAGTACTTTGCGCTCGAGTCAAGTAACATGGCTTCGTTTTAGCACCTTTCAGTGATATAAAAATGTTCTCTCTTCCTTTCTGTTGAGGTTCTCTTGGTGTTTGTGTTTTTCTATGGCTTCTAAAAATACATTCTTGTTGGATAATGATTCTCGGTATTTTCGAAAAAGATCTTGTGTTCTCCATCGGACAATGCTGATTTGAGTGGATCTCTACTGTCTTGTGCAGATCTAGTACTACGATACTTTTTCGTTAGTTTGAAAACGGTGTTAATTTGCTCATTCTTCGGAATGTTCCCAATTCTACGTATCGCAGATAGACAGTGCCTTCGGGTTGTTCTTCTATGATGACCTTATTTGATAGGTACGTTGGATTGCCTAATTTCATATAGACTGGATTTTAATAATATTGACTGTGTCCCACAATAATGAAAACCATGAAGTTTATGTGTATCTGACACGCATTTCGAGAACACAGCAAAAATTACGAAATGTTACGTGATGGTAAAAGCTACCATGCATGTAGAATACCAAAAATTCATAAATGAATGATATTATGCATGATGTAACCAATGAAAACAAACAAGTCTACAAACGCACCTGAAAAAGTGTGTCAAAGATAAGAAGTTGTATTTATTACATAAAAAATACTTAGATACGGGCGTTTAGATACTCTTCATTGGCTTCAAAGCTGTGTGAGCACAGATATATATATATATATATATATACAGTGTCCTTCATAAAGTTCGCATCATATGGGAAAAACTTTTATTAATAATTTATTTTGAAATTCGACTTGGGCGTTAAGTTGTGCTTGAAAAAATATGAAAAATGACCTACTTGGATGTGGACACGTGACTTTCGCTACCTGTCAAAAGTCATTTTTTTTCAAAATTATCGCTGAAAATAGGCTTATTTATTCGAATTTCAAAAAATTTTGAAGGAAAAAGTTGTTTCTTTTTCGATTTTACACCTCCATCTCGAATTTGAACGTTCTATTGCAACTTTCACCTTTTGGCATTTTTTTGATAATTACGAAATTTCTGTAACATTAAAAAAATCGTAACTTCCACCAAACTGTTTTATACCACTAGCTCTAATGTGCAACTAACTTTCAATCACGAATCATCAACAAAAATATGTTTTTCTCAAGAAAATGAGAATTACTGCTTAACATTTCTGTTATGTTTGATGCAAAGTTGACGTATTTTCAAGCATGTAGGATAAGAATTCATATAAGTGGATTTTTTCGGTATTAAAATGATACAAAAGTCATAATTCAAAACATCATAAAACTTCTTCACGTATCCAACCAAAGTTTATGACTTTTCACGATACAAATCTTAAATTAAATTCTTACTACTCCGGCTACGAAACTTTCATCAATTTTGTGAAGTATAGGCTTTGGAAACAAATGAAAAAGGTAGTCAATGGAGACAATTTCATATTAAGCATTGTTTGACAGTTAAATACGCAGTTCAATACGTTTGATTCAGAAAAACGTAATAATGTTATCTGTACAAGAAAAAATTGAGATTGTTTTAATGTGTGGAGAAAGTACACCGCATCGACAAGTCGCTGAAGATTTTAATATACGACACCCAGGAAAAAATATACAGCAGTCTACTGTTAGTAGAATTTTGACAAAATTCAAAAGTACTGGTTCAGTTTTAACTGATTTCAAAAAACCACATCAGCCTTCGAAAAACATTGAGGAAGTGCAATTAAATGTTTGTTTGGATGTTGTACAACACGGAAAGTCCAGTATTTCTCAAATTAGCAGAAGAACGAATGTAAGCGAGAGCAGTGTATTGAGAATTTTAAGAAAAAATAGATTCAAGCCCTTCAAGCCGAAATTTATTAATACCCTGAAGGAAAGGGACTTTGATGTCCGTTATGGGTTTTCAGCTTGGTATCAGGGAGAATGTGACGAACATTACAGATTTCCATATAAAATATTGTGGACCGATGAAGCAACGTTCACTTCAAATGGAACTGTTAGCTCACAAAATTGCAGGTGGTGGTCTCAGGAAAACCCTAATTTTATTATTGAATGTCGCGACCAGTACTCGTTTAAAACGAACGTTTTTTGTGGTATATTGAATAATCAAGTTATCGGGCCATATTTTTTCAGAGAGAACTTAAACGCTGCGCGATTCTTGAATTTTTTAAGAAATGAACTAAGTGAAGTTGTAGACAATATGCCCCTTCAAATTATTCAAGATTTGTGGTTTCAGTTGGATGGTGCACCTGCTCACAATTCCACAGAAGTAAGAAATTTTCTTGGTGAAATGTTTAGAGGTAAAATAATTGGCAACAATTGGGAACATCATTGGCCACCTCGTTCTCCTGACTTAACCCCACTGGATTTTTTCATGTGGGGTTATCTGAAGCAGCAGGTATACAAGCACCGGCCATTCAACGATATTGACCATTTGGAGCAGACCATTCGAGAGTGTGTAGCGAATATACACCCACAGTTCATCAGAAATGCAGTAAAAGATGTACACAGAAGAACCATGTTATGTATTGAAAGAGAAGGGCGGCATACAGAAATGTAAAGTTGAGTGAGGCTCAGAAAATTCTAACTCATAATTTGTGTTTTTTATTAAATAAGTTTGAATTTTTCATGTTTGACTTTATTTGCATTCTAGAATTCTTAATTGAGTGAGGTTGACAATATTTTTTTTGTAAGTTTGTTTAAATATATTTAATTTTTATCATAGATTACCAATTTCATTTATCTCCATAGCCTACTTCACAAAATTGATGAAAGTTTCATAGCCGGAGGGGTAAGAATTTAATTTGAGATTTGTACCGTGAAAAGTCGTAAACTTTGGTTAGACACGTAAAGAAGTTTTGTGATGTTTTGAATTATGACTTTGGTATCATTTTAATACTGAAAAAATCCACTTAAATAAATTTTTATCCTACATGCTTGAAAATATGTCAACTTTGCATCAAACATAACAGAAATGTTAAGCAGTAATTCTCATTTTCTTGAGAAAAACATATTTTTGTTGATGATTCGTGATTGAAAGTTAGTTGCACATTAGAGCTAGTGGTATAAAACAGTTTGGTGGAAGTTACGATTTTTTTAATGTTACAGAAATTTCGTAATTATCAAAAAAATGCCAAAAGGTGAAAGTTGCAATAGAACGTTCAAATTCGAGATGGAGGTGTAAAATCGAAAAAGAAACAACTTTTTCCTTCAAAATTTTTTGAAATTCGAATAAATAAGCCTATTTTCAGCGATAATTTTGAAAAAAAATGACTTTTGACAGGTAGCGAAAGTCACGTGTCCACATCCAAGTAGGTCATTTTTCATATTTTTTCAAGCACAACTTAACGCCCAAGTCGAATTTCAAAATAAATTATTAATAAAAGTTTTTCCCATATGATGCGAACTTTATGAAGGACACTGTATATATATATACAAAAATTGGAGAGTGTCTACGTTAGAATGTAAAAGAACTACTCTCATTACTCCTAATTAATGGGTGGTATGAAGAAAACCTAGCAAAAGCTTCTACTATAGGTTTATCTCTCTCATTAATTAACAAAATAGATAGATCTGTTTCAAGAAATCTAAGTAAAAGCAATTGCTTATGGTTTATTCATTAGACCCAATGTATCAATGCACCCATAAGGAAATGTACCTTGTTTTTTATTGATATTCCAGCTGATCTTTTTTAAGAAATCATAAAACCAGTCACTATATTCATGATCCAGCAGAGTAACAGTCAGAAATTAATTGGTGGCTGCCTTCTGTGCCAGATAATTGATTTACTCAGTACTACAGAATAAATAAAACTCCTACTGATACATACAGTGTATGTATAATACAGAATAAAAAAATAAACGTAAAAACTTTTTAAAGAGGCGCTTTCATTTAAAAGTGCTAGAAGAGGAAAATACACTGAAGTAAATAAAACCCATCCTTTTGTTACATTATAGAATATATGACATAAAAGCTTGTCACGAGAAATACATATACAGGGTGACCCAGGGTTAAACCACCAAACATTCAGTATCGGTTTTTCAGGTGAAAATAAGAGTTTTTCTTCATATAAGCATGTGTGCCAACTTGCATCGTTTCCAATATACAGGGTGTCGAAGTTTCCACAAAAAATATATATTTTTTTTTATTCTGAGGACCTTCAGATAAGCCTGTTATTACCGCAAATAAGCATGCCAAGTTTCATCAAAATTAGCCAAAAAGTTTTTGAGTAATGAATAAAAAACTGATTTTTTCTAAAAACTTTGACACCCTGTATCTCGAAAACGAAGCAATTCGGGACACTTGCTCATATGAGCAAAAAAAATTATTTTCAACTGAAAACCCGATACTGATTGTTTGGCGGTTTAACCCAGGGTCACCCTGTATATTTCTTATAAATTGAATATTTTTTTCAGAATGTTGTAATTGTTTTTCTTTGTTTTAATGTTTTAAACTTTGAGCACATCTTTTTTGTAATTTAGTGTGAATATTTAAGTGGGTTTTCTCAAAGTTCTTCTAAAAGTAGGGGGATTCGATCCCCCAGATTACATACGGAATTCAAAGATTGTTAGTTAATGATCTTTATGATACATCTGGACTATATTACAGTGAAACTTGCCTAGCTTTAGACAGACGTGAAAACGTGCTGCGCACTTATCGGACAACGGATTATAGTCCGTAAAATATATAGAGATAATGCACTCAACATGATCGTACGCGCAATTCAAAATCATTTAAAATCTATCGCTAGTTCAGTTGGTACTCCAGCACCCTCAATACAAGACCACAGATTATGAAGGATTTGAATAGCTCAAGTATAATTTATATATTTTGTTTGGCTAGATAAAACCCAATAAACGGAAACCGCGTCTGTAACAATGTGGTTTATATGTTGATGAAAAATTATCATTGTCGAAGAGTACATCCATGTCTCGTTTATACAGCTTATAATATCTGGTAATGTATTCTCGATGTGATTGCTGTTGACAACCAGGGTTACCACGATTAAAATCATGATTTAAATCGCGATTTGAATCAAATGATTTTTTCAATAAAAATCAGTGATTTAATCAAATGTGTTTAATTTTATTTTCTTTCACAGAAATCCACATAAAATCAGACAATTATATTTTAGAGATCAGGGTCTTTCATATCTCAGAAATCAATATCCTTATTACAATAAACAAAATAACGCCCTTTCAAAAATAGCAACCATGTTGTAAAAGTTGCGCATGATTTGAATGTATCATTTGATAAAACTGGGTTATTTTTTTCATTTTACTTCATTTATTTTTGTTGGTTACATATATTAAATAGCCGCGGTTAATTAACTTTACTACGTTTTATGCAAAAATATAGTTAAACTGTATGATATAATGAAAAAATAAAAAAAAAAGGTGATTGATTAGAATTTTTTGAAAAAATCGTGCTTCATTCGATTTTTTTCAACCCTATTTAATACTGGGTTACATCGCTAAAAAACAACAACAACAAAACTGGGCCAATATGAGAACCTTGGGTCACAACTATTTCCTTATAGTCCGCTCCGCTCACCGTAACGTACTGATATCGATTCGTCAAATAGAAACGAATCCAATCTTATTTCTTCAAAAACAGAGAGTGGCAGACAATTTCAAAGGCTTTCGATTCAAATGGAATGTTTAGAAATATATATCGGAAAAGTTCAAACGATTTCTTAAATATCTCATTGTTGAATGACTGAAATGCATTGTTAAATGACTAAAATGATTTTTCAAAACAATATGAAATCCTTTCGTAGTTTCTGGTGTGTGGGAGAGGTCGACTTATGTATAAATTATTATTATAAATACAAGGTGTCCTCTTAATTTGAGATACTCCTAGTCATAATATATCTTAGTTGGTTAATATTATTGAAATTTAGAAAAAAATAACAGTAATATCATCAAAGGAAACCCTACGCTCAGTTTGTTTTTATTTGAAATCATGAAGTTTTTAGAAATTAGTACTGGAATTTGATATTTTCCATTAGTTATGTTATTTGCATAAAAAATAAATAAGTATGCATCGTATCTGTTGATCCGCATATTTCAAACAAAAAATATTTGTTAAGGTAAATTAGTCACAATAAAAGTGATGTATCATTCGAAAGCTTTTTCAGATCGAATATTTAGAGTACATAATATACTCCATCTAAGCTCAAGGGTATACGTGTCAAAATAACAACAAATTCACTTACTCGGGATTTTCTTTTCTCTTTCATAACGTGCATCGAATGCTTGGTAAAAAAACTATTCTAAAATTGTTTTTACCCCATAACATTTGGATTTACCCCATAACATTCGGTAATGAAAGCGTCAGGTCACAGATAAATCATTTAATTCCTATTTGATTAGATACAGATAAATACCGGTTTTCGGTAATATGAATAAGTTGAATGAAAAATGAAACAAAATGTGGTATCTTTATACCACAATATAAGAATTTATCGTAATTCTACGACTTGAAAATAGCAGAAATATTGGTTGTCAAAATTTGAGTTATTCTCAAAATTATAATATGTGTGTGGAGTATTGTGGCGCGTTGGCACACACATATTTCACCCAGTATAAAGACAAGCAAGAGAATGCATTTTTTATCAATGTCATGACGATGATTTTGTAATTTTGAAATAAAGATAAATAACTCAAATTTTATCTGCAATTTCTAAAATTTCATCAATATTCGTTTTTCCAGAAGTTGTTATTGCAACTGAGATGGTTTTTGGTAAGTGTCTCTTCCATAGTTTAAGTAACAGTTCTTGAGTAACCATAGAAGAGCCACCCACATATTTCTATAAAAATCTGATGGCTTTTGATTTCCCATTTCAATCCTAGAAAGTAAAACATCCAGTCGTTTTTCTTCACTAGCTGTTAATCTTTGAATTATTTTTGTTTTAAGGTTGTTGTACATATTATCAGATGGTGGATGTTCAATAACATCGTAAATATTGGAAATTATTTCAATTGGGAGACTTGCTACTACATAATCATATTTTGTGCGATCTGAAGTTATTCTAGCTAATGAAAATTATGATTCAGCTTGATAGAACCAAATTTCAGGTTTAGTAGTCCAAAATGGTGGTAATTTAATTTTATAGGCCGAAATATTTGGTTGAATAGGATTTTGAGATGAAATATTTCCTGTCTGAATATTATCTTCCATTTCTTACAGTTATTATTATTGAAATTGTTTACAGTGGCTGATATTGTGACACTCACGTATTCCTTAGAGCCTGAATCTATTTGGTAGCGGCAACTCTTGGCTTGATGTTGAACTGGACAACTTCAATGGAAGAATTATCCCGATTGTCGGTCGGAAATAGAATTGTAGCAGCTGTTACAAACGGTTGATTCTATCAGCTTCTTTGATAACAGTCAGTTCTAACTATTGTCGTTGAAAACTGGGTGAAGGGATGATGTAAGTTTTCAATCGTCGAGGTCAACAATTTGTGGTATCTTTATACCACAATATCAGAATTTATCGTAATTCTACGACTTGAAAATATCAGAAATATTGGTTGTCAAAATTTGAGTTATTTATCCATATTTCAAAATTACAAAATCATCGTCATGACCAAGATGGATAGAAACCCTGGTGCGTTCATTTATACCTATGAAATCGGCCTACCAAAACTGTTAAGGTACGGCCTACGTGATTCTTCATATTTTATTTAGATCGAATTAGCTTCACGATCATTCGTAGATGGCGGTAAAGTCATTACAGATTGATAAATGAATACTTGTCATGATGACGTTGGACAATTGTCATTGTCATGACATGTTTACATTTCGTATTTATTCAATTTTGTTAAAAAATACGACATAACATGTTTAACGTGCTTATTTCATCAAAAATCAGAACAGTAATTTTAAATTAACTAGTTGGATATGTGATATGTACGGGATATTTAAACAATGATACTAACCTTAGATCTTTCATACAAACGCAGCCATGTCCAAGTACAAACTTGAAAAATCATTATGCACTACAAATACAAGAATTACAGAAAACTCAACAATAAACAAATAACTAATCATTGCGAACTGAACGAAAAGTAGTAAAAGAACAGAAAAAAACGATAAATATCCCGATGAAATGTAAATCACAGTTAATCAAAAATTATGAACATAGTCATAAACAGTCAAATTTCAAATATTCCAAAAAAAATATGACTCAGTACTTCGGAATGTAAACTCGGCTATTTTTTGATAATGCGCCATCTACTGACAACGGGAAAGCTAATCCCATCTTATTACAGCATTAACAACTTTGGGTGAAACAAAAGCGAATCAGTCAATCCACCAGGGTTTCTATCAATCTTGGTCATGACATTGATAAAAAATGCATTCTCTTGCTTGTCTTCATACTGTGTGAAATATGTGTGTGCCAACGCGCCACACAAAACTTTTCGGAAAATGGTTTCTCTCCATAAAAACCAGAGTTTTGAAGAATATTTTTCTCAGTTTACAAATCTCAGTTTACAAAAATTTAATCTTTCAACTTCACACAATAGTCAATTAAATGAAGTTCGTATATATGTAAATGATTTTTGTTCTATTCCATTTTTTAGAATTAATTTATTTCATCAATAACTATGTCAATATCCTCTTGAGGAGTATCTGAAAAAGGTGTATGAAAGTAAAACGAAAGTGATGGATAACAATAGGTTTCTGCCAGCACTTCGGAACTCCATATACAAAGACTGTCGTTAATGAATAAAAACTCTGAATCCTTAAACGAACCATGTTCATTGACAACGCGGTAAGTGTCGGTGAAACAGATTACATTAAATACAACTTTTATAGAGAAAGTATTGTGAATTTTCATCAGTCCGGAAGAAGAACTCGCGTATTATTGGAAATCCTTTCACCGATCACGCTAAATTATACGGATATATTACAAGATTTCTCAAATTTCTGTCGATTTGATTATCATAATTTTTATTTATAGTTATCGTTATGAAATTGAAGACATGCAGCGGTTTAAATGTTACAAGGGCGTAACTTCTTTTACAATCCGTGAAATATACCTAAAACGAAAAAAGTTGTACATATTATAATTTGTATGATGCTTTATATAATATCGAAACTCTGGTGGTTAACTATATACAGGGTGTCCCAGAATAAAGGGGACAAACTCCGAGGGTAGAATCCTCACTTCATTTTAAGGCTGAAAGTTCCAATAAACATATAGGTACCCTAAAATGAGTATTAACCGAGTTACAGGGTGTTGAAAGTGACACAAAAAAATATATTTTCCAGATTAACTCCATAACGGCTAAACTTTTCTTAATGAAACTGGGTATGTCACTTAAAAGCCTTCATTTTCATATGTCAAGGCAAATCATGTGTTTGTAACTCTTAACAGGGGCGTACGGCAGGTGAGTACCCCTATTAGCCCCTCCCTAACTTTCATGCCACTGGATTAATATCGATTTTGTCTTCTTTTTCTTAATCCCCAATATTTCCCATACAAAAAAGGAATACGTTTCGTTTCACAAACTTCAACGGTTTTCGAGATATTTGAAGTTGCATAAGTGGGTGAACATTTAGTGTAGAATAATCGCTTATTCATATATATTTAATAACACTATCCTGAAGTGCAAATCTCAAGCCTGAAATCACATACTCCATTTTTTATGTAGAATGTGTATGAGCGATTATTTTGAACATTTACTGAAGAAATTGCCGGGATTATGGGTGAGTTGAACACTGAGGCACGAGTAAAACCCAGTTTTTCCTTGGATGTATAAGTGAGTAGCCTTAGCCAGGAATCACACTGATCGACTAGGACCGACCGTCCGCGACCGTCCACCTACGACCAAAATTTCCAACACGTATATTCTTATCGCACAACTCACATTGTATAACCGTCCTCAACCCTTTTTCAAAGACCATGTTCGAAATTGTAGTCTGCTGGAAATTTTGGTCGGTGTCACACTATCCTGACGTAATGTCATTTTGACACACATTTAGCCAGGAATCACACTGATCGACTAGGACCGACCGTCCGCGACCGTCCACCTACGTCCAAAATTTCCAACACGTATATTCTTATCGCACAACTCACACTGTATAATCGTCATTGACCGTCCTCGACCGTTTTTCAAAGACCATGTTCGAAATTGTAGTCTGCTGGAAATTTTGGTCGGTGTCACACTATCCTGACGTAATGTCATTTTGACACACATTTATGATGAACTTTTGACTTCAACAAAACTCATGTAAATAGGTATATTTCCTACCGGAAAAATAAAATGTTCTTCTTCAGTATCACTACTGCTCATTATTTAAAGCAAAACTATTGATATTGTGAATTTAACTTATTTTCAATAAATGAACAGACAATTCACATAACCTTTCGAATGTCAAATTAATGTCAGATTTACAAAATTATTCTAGTGGTCGGTCGTGGATGGTCGATCAGTGTGACTGTGAAAGTTTTCATTGATCTACTTCTACTTTTGGTCGTAGGTGGACGGTCGCGGACGGTCGGTCCTGGTCGATCAGTGTGATTCCTGGCTTATGATGAACTTTTGACTTCAACAAAACTCATGTAAATAGGTATATTTCCTACCGGAAAAATTAAATATCTGTTAAAAACTGTTGATATTGTGAATTTAACTTATTTTCAATAAATGAACAGACAATTCACATAACCTTTCGAATGCCAAATTAATGTCAGATTTACAAAATTATTCTAGTGGTCGGTCGTGGATGGTCGATCAGTGTGACTGTGAAAGTTTTCATTGATCTACTTCTACTTTTGGTCGTAGGTGGACGGTCGCGGACGGTCGGTCCTGGTCGATCAGTGTGATTCCTGGCTTATGATGAACTTTTGACTTCAACAAAACTCATGTAAATAGGTATATTTCCTACCGGAAAAATTAAATATCTGTTAAAAACTATTGATATTGTGAATTTAACTTATTTTCAATAAATGAACAGACAATTCACATAACCTTTCGAATGTCAAATTAATGTCAGATTTACAAAATTATTCTAGTGGTCGGTCGTGGATGGTCGATCAGTGTGACTTAGAAAGTTTTCACTGATCTACTACTACTTTTGGTCGTAGGTGGACGATCGCGGACGGTCGGTCCTGGTCGATCAGTGTTATTCCTCACTTAAATCGTTGCATATGGTCCAAAGAGGGTACTGATTCCTGCTCCAGTATAATTATTTCATCAACTAAAATATCCATGACTTTAGGATCCTCCGTAAATATCGTAAACGGGTTATGTGAAGTGGGACAAAACATATTTTAGGTACTCAGATACTCACATTTTATATTTGCATGAGGAAGTAGAGGTCTTCAGGAAATATATATACTTTTTCTTTTCCTTCTACTATAATTTTAGCAAAGTTATGACAAATTTAATTTTCGGCCCTGTCTGAAATTGTAGTGGCGGGTTAGGGCGAGCATGAAATGTGACGTCGGCGTTAAACCACGTTTTCTGAGAAAACGAGCGTATTTCATGAGGTATTACGGAAAATCATTCTTGTGGAGAATTGAATTATCTCTCAACCTATCGAAATCGTTTTTTGATAAAACTGACATTTTCTGAAATAACAAAAAAATATATATTTTTTTTAAATGAAAATTTTTTTAGGTTCCATCCCTGATTTTTCGGTAAACAATTTTTTTTCTAATAATACATGATGTCGAAATGTCATGTGCCGAATTTCAGAGTGCTACAATTCATTCTTTACTTTTTGCTCGAGTTTGTCTATCGTTACTGGATTATTGAATTTTTATCCGAATTTATACTGAAGCCATCGATTCACCGAAAAAACAGTATCAGTATACTCATTTACATTTCGTTTTCCGTATTTTTTATTACCGATGAATTTGGCTTGTGAAAGAGATTATTATACAAATCCGAAATAAGAAGTAAATATTGCTAGTAACCATCAGATCACAGTCAACGATCAACACCTGTATCAAATAAATAGGTGAGACTTGATTTAGAAGGTCGCAGAGTTAGATTATGCATACCTGTTGACCTTTCTCTTTTAGTAATCAATCTGCGCATTGTGAATGAAACAGTAATTATTTCCTTTGTGTCAGTTGATAGGGCAGAAACTTAATATGTTCATATGTCATTAACAAACATTGAATAATAGGCCAGTATATAGAGATAGACATGAAAAATCGAAATTTTAACAATAATTCCAAAAGTTTTCTTTTTCTGTAAACCTATTGAGAAAATTCCAAAAGTTCCTCAAACTTGGGGAGTGGTATTAAATATATTATGTCATATCAAGAATCAAGTTTGCAACCAATTCAAGTATACGGATCATTTTTTTTTATCGACCTATAATGTTTTTCTTTGATATACCAAAAGAGAAAATTTCAAAAGTTCTGCAAACTTGAAAGATACATCGGAAAAATATTCCGAACAGTTGTGTAGATTAGCAACATTTTACGTTGACCGGAACACACAGTATCGTAAACAAGTCATCTGGGGTATAGACAGAAATCTACGCAAGCAACAAGGAACGCAATGATATGATAATACCACATAAACAAGAGAGACGCACTACTGTGCGCCTCTCCTGGTATCTCCTCGACGCAATAACGGACCACGTGGCAATGCGACACAGTGCACACAGCGCACGTCGATATTCCTTCCTCGATTAAATCGAGGTGAAATTGTAATGCTCTCTCAACATATAGCAAGCTATTCTTTACGCTCTCATGAAACCACCATACCCAAGATAAAAGCTTTCCGATACTGTATATTTCCTCAATTCGTGGTAATTTTTTGTATCAAGGTGTTCTTGAAATAATTGCAAAAGTTTTGAAACTTTGTTGCAAATTTTGAAAACATCTATTCTCATTCATTCACAAATTTGCAACCTTGGACAAGATCCGGAACTTCATGCAATTTTGAAAAATATAATTAAATTACAAATTAGAAACACCTAGTTTACGCCTCGGTTTACGCACTGTCGTAGAAAAAAGATTTTTTTACGTTCATTTTATTCGTTTTTCACTTCGGATAAATTCACGTGCTTTTTTAAATTCTAGACATTTGAATGTTACATTATGAAGAGTTGGCATTTGGATTGGCTATGGAATAAGTCGTTACAGCCACGTGAACTTTCACCGCGTTCTTGATCTTTTCAAATTTTGGCGATTTGATGACTTATTTTCAAGAAATTTGGAGCATTCAAAAAAAAAACTAATGGTGGCTATAGACTATATTCGATTGTCACTTCGCGCGGAATGGTGATCATACCCATTAAGAGTTGTACTCCAGTCCCCAAAATTGGTAGAAGAAATATTGATTTTAGTTCCGGAGATGCAAAAAAAATATTATGATACTTCCACCATTATTAATTTCATCATCTATTATTAAAACGACGCGACATTTTGCTGGATGGACTGGAAAACCTGGGCATTCGGGGAGTGGTTTTCGATCTTTATAAAAAATTTCTGACGGAACGAAAACAAAAAGTGAAATTGAATGGAATATTGAGCGATGACCAACAAGTGAGCTGTAGTGTACCACAAGGCACCGTACTCGGGCCAATACTTTTCATAATATACATAAAAACTTTACTCAATATTAGGTCATCGGGAACAATAATATCTTTTGCAGATGAAACCGTGATCATTTACATGGGAAAAGAAAATGATCTCGATGAAATCACAAAATGGCTCAGTTCTAATTTACTGATTGTAAATGTAAAATAATACCATTTACATTTATAAAAATGATTTACCCAATTATAAAGATATTCGGATGGAAAACCAAATTGTAAGATTATCATCAAGTACTAAGTATCTTGGAATCCATACAGATTCATTTTTAAAATGGAATGTACATGTGGAAAAATAAAATAAGATAAACCCTTTATAAATTTTACCAATGCCGGCAGATACTAGACATAGGTGAACTAAGAACAATTTACTACGCACTTGTCGATCCCTTATTGAGTTACGGTATAATTGGTTGGGGTGGCGTTAGAAAATGTATTTTGATATCATTAGAAGTGGTACAAAAAAGAGTTCTCAAAATCATGTCTTCAAGACCAACTCAATATTCTTTCGATTCACTTTATAATGAACAGGGAATATTCGATATGAGAAATTTATACTAAAACGATCCTGTTTTTCACCTTCCAAAATGAAAAGTATTTACAAAAATTAGAACATTTATATCAAACTATAGATGCACCAGTGCATCATACTCGAAATTACCTAGAGCAAATAAAGCAATCGGTACAAGAACATTATCTTACCTAGCACCACGGCTATTCAATCAAATCCCCGAATACATCAGATCAGAATCAGTAAAACACCGGTTCAAGAAAAAATTTAAAAAGTGGATAGCGTTACAAAGTCGAACATTTTTCCAAGACATAATAGATCCTATTTAGACTAAACAAAGTAAATAAAATTTTATATACAAAAAACTAATAATATAATCAGGATACCCAAATAATTGAACTGTATTTATCCATCAATTTCTAAAAACTCATCCAACATATATATTTAGCCCACAAGTCATAAACGTTAAACAGTGAAGCAAGCAAGAATAAAAATATACCATAAAGATGAAAATAATATATATTGTATTGTCATAAAATAATATACGTATCATAAAAACACCTTCATGAAATGTTCTCCGAAAAATCTACTTGATATTTTATGAATTTAGTATATTCTGAAACTACCATAGACAGGTACACTTAGTTCCTGAATGGTTTTCTTTTGTGTTACAAATATTCGTTTTCAGTATAACTTACTGGTGATAGTGTTTTATTTTGTGATAGAATAAAAATCTTGTTATTGTTGTAAAGCGTATATTTTACTTCTATTTTATTTTTTGATATTACAGTCTCTTTTAACCCTTTTATTCATGATCACGATCAAGCGGTTTATACACTGCTTCTGTGGTAAATTTTTTCTGTTTATTCACATTATCATTGTTTTATGTATACATGTATGTTACTTTGGCCTCTTGAGCCTGTATAGGTATTCATTTAAATTTATGTATATGTGTATTTTATTTTATATGAATTTTATTTTTATTGATATTTTCCAGTCACATACAAACTGGTAACAGTTTACGTGAGTAAGTTTATTAACGATTTTATTCCTCTGATTTATGTTTATTATATTGTACTACCAAATTGTTAATAATTATTATTATTATAATTATTATTAAAACAAGTTTTGAATTCAACCACATAAGACAAATCATAAAAAAAATCAGGTAAACACTGGAATAGAATGAGAAATTGTTTGACAATGCTGTATAAGAGCTCCGTGCTTCACTTGTGTTTTTATTACAGAGTGAAAATGGGGACATAATGGAAAAATATAAACAAAAATAAACACACTACTTAATTGTTATAAAAACGTATGTCGGCCTCATTTCTTCGAAAATAAAGACTGTGTATTACCAGAAGTTAATAGTACACAACTATATTATCCAAAATGGCTATATCCTCGTTCAAATATTTACCGACGAATTACTGTTTATCAGGCTTTTGTTTATACTCTGAAATATCTTATCATGCACTTCATCGCGGAAGATCAAACAAGACAAACTCTGTTTAACGCACTGGGTGTTAATTATTTCATGGAGTACGTAAACCGAGAAGTAAACAGATTCCTACGAAACGAACATTTATCATCTATAGAGAGTGAGGCTTTAATGGTATGAGAGAACGCGGTATGAATTTTTTTCGCTGCGGATCTGATCAGTTTCCTTAATGGTGGATTTATAGATTCAACTAAACTAACAATTATGAATTAATAATTAATAATTATCATTATATAGAATTAAAAATGTAACCTCAAATTTCACCAAATGTGAGCTATTGTGTATCAAACCCGCCAAATTCAACAATGAAATTTGATGGCATTCTAAAAGGTCACGTTCTGCGCTTTTTATTGACAAACATTCTCAATTCTTATTTGTCTTAGTTGCTAAGTTACGGAAGCGTAAAAGGGCCAACTCTTCCGCAATTTATTTTTTTTTTAAATCCGACTTTTATCTCGGAATTCCGACTTTTATTTCGAAATTCCGACTTTTATTTCGAAATTTCGACTTTTATCTCGGAATTCCGACTTTCGTTTATTTCAGGATGTTGTACATTTCGACAAAATATTTTAGTTTGAAAAACTAAAGAACACGCTTTACTTCCAACATGAACTAAAAATTAAAAAATAATTATCAATCTAATTACTGAAATGTAAAAACGCGTGGGGTGCTCGACATAAGTTCTTTTGAACTATATATTGTATAACTAATTTTAGTTTTACAATACTTAGCAATCAAGAGCTCAAGATAACTCATGTCAAGCATTATGAAAGTCTCAGAATAGCATTATTATCAAGTGAAATCGCCCTGTAATACGAAAAGATTTGGAAATGAATTTCTCATGAATTTGTCATACAAGGATGTGATGATAATACAACCAAAGACACCCTGTATCTCGAAAATTAGTCATAGGATCGTGTTGCGCCCATTGAAACATTTCACCAAAATGATCAATTCTACAATATATCAAAAATTCAACAAATTTGACGAAGAGCCATTTTCCCATATAAGGTGTGCGGGGTCCTTCATCTCGTACATAATTTTTTCATGAAAATTCATGTATATACTCGAAAAATTTCCGGCAATAATTTAAGCACTAGGGAGATTATAAGTGAAAATATTATGAAGCGGGACATATTCGGAAGTAATTACACAAGTGCATCAAAATTACCGATAATTTTCCACGAAAGCGTGTTGTCTAAAAACTGCATCAGTTTATTTTCATATTTTGTTTAAAGAGCCGACTCCGAAGGAAATGTTTCAAATAAATAATGATGAACAGTCGATGAACAAAAGAACTGATCTGAGTAATCTCAGCAAAATTTATTGGGTGAAGCAGCAAGCAAAACGTGTAATCTTTTAACACTATATTTTCGATATTTCGACAGTGGTTACTGTCATCTTCAGGGAACCACTGTCGGAAATATAGTGTTAAAAGAGTACACGTTTTGCTTGCTGCTTCACCCAAAAATCTCCCCTTTTGTATCCTAACTAGTCAGCAAAGACTACCTTTCTACTATCTCTACTATTATATCTATATTGGAAGATTAAAGTCGGAATTCCGAGATAAAAGTCGGAATTCCGAGATAAAAGTCGAAATTCCGAGATAAAAGTCGGAATTCCGAGATAAAAGTCGGAATTCCGAGATAAAAGTCGGAATTATAAAAAAAATAAAATTGCGGAAGAGTTGGCCCTTCTACGCTTCCGTACTACGTAGGAAGTTAACCAATTTCGTAATTATGAATTCCTAATTTAAATGAAAGACGAAAATGTATAAACCTTTATACTTATGCGTACTTTTGTATTCAACATTCTTAGTTTTTATTTGTTAATTTAATTCTTAGTTTAGTTGAATCTATAAATCCACCATCAGAGTCTTTAACACTGAAAATAAGGGAGTCAGAACTTTTATGGAGAATATTTTCTTACAAATGCATAATAAAAAAGTTTCCAATATAGTTCGAAGACAAACAACAACTAACTTTCCTTGTAGTTGAATGATTCTGATTCAATTTATTATTCATTATTGGGTTCAATAAGTTACATAAATATCTTACATTCAGGGATCTATATTTCCATTTCAATTAAACAATATTGGCAATATTGAATAACATCAACGACGATAACGATTTATGTACGAAAATAATTATACTTTTAACTATCTATAACAAGTCTGTTGCAAAAGTGCAGTGAAAGTTCAGAGAATAATTTCATTCAGAACCAATTAATTATCAAACATGTCATTCTCTAGGAAAAAGCAGAGCAGCATTATTTAGTACAGTAACTACAGACAAATGTAAGCCACAAGTGAAGAATGAATCGTAGCACTTTGAAACTTGGCACATGACTTCTTGACATCATGCATTGTTAGAAAAAAAATAGTTTACCAAAAAATCAGAGGTGTAACCCAAAAAAAATTACAATTTTTTTGCTGTTTCGGAAACTATAAGATTTATCAAAAAAATTTTCAGCAGCAGCAATTTCAACAGCGCGAAAGATAATTCAATCTCCACAAAAAATATACTCAGTAATTTCTCACAAAATGCGCTCGTTTTCTCAGAAACCCGGATTGAATTCCGATAAAAAAATTCAGGCTCGCGATAATCGGCCACTGCAATTTCCGGCAGGGCCGAAAATTAGATTTGTCATAACTTTGCTAGAAATTATAGAAGAAGGAAAAGAAAAAGAGTATATCGTTCCTGAAGACTTTCACTTCCTCATACAAATATAACATGTGAGTATCCGAGTACCCAAAATGTGTTTTGTCCCACTTCACATAACCCTTCTACGGTATTTACGGAGAATCCGAATGACATGGATATTTTAGTTGATATGAAATAGTAATACTGGAGCAGGAATCAGTACCCTCATTGGACCATATGCACCGATTTTAGACTAGTGAGACACGTCTCACTTATACATGCCAAAGAAAAAACTGGGTTTTACCCCTGCCTCAGTTTTCAACACAGTTTTCAAAAAGTAAATGTTGAAAATAATCGCGCATTCACATCCTACATAATAAATGAAGTATGTGATTTCAAGTTTGAGGTTTGCACTTCATAATAGTGTTCTTAAACATATATTCAGGATATGCATAAGCGATTATTTTCAACATTTACTGAAGAGAATGCCGGTTTTATTTTGACATGTATAAGTAGGACCTGTCACACTATAAAATTGTTGCATATAGTCCAAAGAGGGTATGGGTTGCTGCTTCAATATAATAATTCCATATCATCCGCAAATATCTCCGTGGAGTGCGACAAAACACATTTTTGGTACACAAATACTCGCATATTATGTTTGCATGAGAAGGTAGGAGTCTTCAGAAACGATACGAACTTTTCCTTCTCCGATTATTTTCAGCAGAGTTATGACCAATCAAATATTCGGCTCCGCCAAATCTTTCAGCGGCGGTAAGCGTGAACCTGAAATTTGATATCGGCGTTCAATCACGTTTTCTGAGAAAACGAGCGCATTTCATAAGAAATTACTAGGAATAATTTTTGTGGAGAATTGCATTTTCTTTCACCATGTTGAGTTGTTTTTCTGATAAATCATATACTTTCCAGAGATTACAGCAAAAATTAATATATTTATTTTTAAACGAAAAAAAAAAATATGTTCCACCCCTGGAATTTTGGTAAACGAAAATTTTTTCGTGTTCGTCATGGTTCCAACTTCAAGTTTGGTGGTGCTACAATCGATCCCCGTCTCAAAACCCAATCGTACTAGATTAATTATGCTTTATTGAATAATGAACAAGTCTAATTTTTCCAATTTCGCTAGCAATGGTATTACCAAAATTTCGGGACACAGTTCTAGCACATGAAGTTAACAAAAATACATCGGTCTCTCTCTCATGGTTTAGTGGAAGTATAGACCTAAAACTGAATTATTCATTAGTTGCTGTCCAACTTAAACTGACTTATGCATTTGTCGAGCGTTTATATATTTTTTTCTACGTTCATGCAAAAAACAAAAGTTGATTGCACTCATCTGTCATTCTACTATAGCGTTCTGTCATCATGACAGACATAAACTTTCAAGTTGACGCCAAATTTAGCCAATTTTCTGTGATATTGTAGTACGTTTAAAATAGTTGCATGTTTCATCATATTCATTACATAATGGACTATGAAATTACTAGAAAATGCAATTTGTTAAAAATAAAATTATTTCCTTCGAATATCAACTGAATTACACAACATGTTTTTAAATTACTTTTAGCAGATAGATTTAAACAAACGATGTCTTCCTTACAGTTTAGTGCCACCTAAATGAAACATTTTCTGGTTTTTGCATGAATGTAGAAAAAATATTGTATGAAACTCGTGCAAAAAGAGTTTATTGCACTCGACGTGTTGTCCAACTCGGCCTACCTACTTTTTGCACTTGTTGCATAAATAACTAATGTCAATGCGATTAACGATTAATAAACAACGTTGCCATTAATATGTTAAATTCGCTGACTGGGAAAACCTCTTTCCCCATTTAGATATGAAGAGGTACAGATTTAATGATCAACAACTATTTCATACACAGTTTTATTGATTTCAATATATTAATTTACCCATTGCTATGCATTTTCTTCAAGTGTGGAAATATTTTAATGGTTATTCATCTCTTTGAAACCATTTTAATCTTCTTTAAAGTGCATTTAATTCCAACCCATTTAAAATTAACTTTCAAATGGCGACCCTCCGTATTTTTTTTTAATACTTCATATACAGTGTGACCCATTTAAGATGGAAGCACCCATATAAAACTTTCATTTGTCAACCAGTTTGAATGATTTTGTTTCCTTCGGTTAGACATTCAAAAAGTTTACTAGGACACCAAACTTCATGGATAAATCTCCATTTCCAGGCCCAAGCAATCTTATTTTTCAAGGTCAAAAATCTAAAAAAATTACTAGCGATTTTTTTAGAAAAAATCTGATTACACCACTAGATTCGCGACATTTTCAAATGGTTCATATGTAAGTTACGTTGAAATGCGTCAATCAATAAAAAAGTTATGAAGGAATGAAATATGATAAATATGCCGTTTAATCAACCCACCAATTCAATTTCAGAACTTTTATCAAAATTCGAAATACACCACTGTATTCAAGAGATCTCGATATATCACTGGTCAAAATTTCATCGAAATCTGTTCATAAATAAGAACATCATAAGAAAATGAAATTTGAAAATGGAATTTCACGAAAATATAATTTTTTCTCAAATTTTTTTTATTTATCAACAGATTCCAACGTTATTTACATGTTAACCATTTGAAAATATCGCATATCCAGTGGTGTAGTCATATGTTTTCAAAAAAAAAATCTCTAGTATTTTTTTTAGATTTTTACCTTGAAAAATAAGATTGGTTGGACCTGGAAATAGAGATTTATCCATGAAATTTGGTGTCCTAGTAGACTTTTTGAATGTCATCTGACGAAAACAAAATCATTCTGATCGGTTGGAAAATGTAAGTTTTATATGGGTGCTTCCATCTTAAATGGGTCACACTGTATTAAAATCATCAAAACAATTTGCGTGGGGGGAAGGAGACTGTAGACGCGCCCTTCAGGTATATTTATTTTGACCTGTGTATGATTTATCTATTGATTTTTTTTTGTCATTTGAAATTCCTTAATTTTTTTTTCGTTTTTGAGAATGACTTGAAATATATTAAAGGGTTTATGATAGAATACTGTATCTATGTATGGGCTTCAAATGAGCTAAATTAAAATTCCGAATTTTTACTAGAAATTTCAGGAGAGACAGAATTTGATGTGTTCCTCAGAGCTCCGTTTTCGATATCAACGTTTTATTGAAAAACTTCCTACCGTTATCACGAAACCCAAGTATTAATTGTTCATACACAACTATTGAATGAAAACAAAAAATTCTGATAAGATAACCCAAACCTAGCTTACCTTTTTAGATCCACCATTATTCAAGTAGCAGCCCCACATTTTTGTCCTCTATTATGATCAGATCATTAAAAATGGAATATTGAATTGAAAGAAAAACGTTCCCATAAAAATCTTACTCAAAAAAAAAACAGTTTTTTATCAGCACTGTCCGTATCGACTGGGTTACTTATAATCACGTTCAAACACGAATTATATTGTTGACAGTATATCGATCTATTATAGTAACTTCCTTTAGTCATAAAAAGGTGGGTAGTAACCCAAACATACCGAACCTCGCGAATAATTGACAATATCAATGGAAATTGACTAAACACATTCGATGAGTAATATACACTATCAATAAAATAGTCATTAGGCTGATTCATTCTGTAAACTTCTTAGAAAACAACATAACATTCATGTGGTTGTCGGAATAGCTGTGCACTGATAACGATTCTCGAAAAACAATTGAAGTTATTCAATATCAACAATGACAAATAGACCAGGCATACCTAGGTCTACTTAGTTTATCGACAACTTTTGTTTTATTGGTTCACCTCAATAAATATGTTCCGAAAAAATAAATTGAAGTTAGGTAATAGCTATTTGTATTACAAGGGAGTAAAAAGCACTTTACTCATATGTAACACATATGATTTTTCCTCCTACCCATTTAATAAACCTTTTTTTGTAAATTTAGAACGTATTTCAACTGCTTTTGTTTAAAACGAACCCATACTTGCATGATGAAAAGTATACAAAATTAATCCATACCCATCTAAATAACTCTGATGGCGTAGTGGTAACCGACGCTGACTAGGAAACTGAAGGTACCGGGTTGGGTTCGATCGCGGCAAACAGTAATTTTTTTTTTTTCAAGCAAGTTATTTTCCTTTTTTTCTTCTGTAAGAGATATAAATTATTGGATATTTGGTTAGTTTATCCATTTGGAATTGAGATTCAGTGTTAATTTTCTCATAGGCAATATTATGTGCCTATTTTGAATGAATTGTCAAACGTTTTTTCCTCCCTAGGGAGGAAAAGTATAAGTTTCCTCCCTGATTTGAGGGAGGAAAGTGTGTACCTACTTTCTATAGGGGTAGGAGGAAAATTAATTTTTCCAACGAAATAATTTTGCGAATCACTAATTTCACGAGAAAAACTGACATATAAAAAAATCTAGAGCGTAGTTCAAGCAATTTTGTCTAATGTCAGTTGTTCGAGTAAAATTACTCATGGAAAAAACAAATTTTAGTTGAAATGTATCCAATTAAAAAAAGTTCGAGAGTATTCTGGCAGGAATCCCATGAGCCATAAGCCGCGTTTTTTGTCACTACTACAGCGACACAAGTTTTCCTAACTTCTCCTAATATTGATATTAAATGTGCATTCATAGTCTTACGGACTGACAGGTGGTCTGTGACACCCTCCCTCGATGTCATATATTTTGCAATATTAAATTTAGAAATTTTCGAATTCAAACACCACTTTCAAAATTATTTCTTAGTGAAACCTTTTTTCATAAACTCAGCATGCATATGACGTCACTAAGCTTATAATCCATCCCCCCCTTATCACCCCCCCCCCCTATGACCACCGCCCTCCCTCTTAACGTGTGACGTAATTTATGAATGCCCTCCCAGGGCCGAGTTACAACGGAGAACATTTGAACAACGTTTTCATGAATACTCGAATCAGAAGAAATTATCAGGAGTCGACAATTACTTTTTTGTTGTTGTTAAAATTGTTATTTCCGTCAACCGGCTGCACCCTTACGACCTCGAAGGTCCTCGAGAGACTAGTGCGAGGTAGGGAAGGCGCAGCCCTTACATAACCTAACCTAATCTAATCTAACCTAATCTAATCTAACCTAACCTAACATAACCTAACTAACCTAACCTAACGTTTGCACGACTTGAAAAAATATTTTCCTGGAACCTATTTATGGTATGGTCAAAATTTTCAGGAGACTTGTGTGAGTTAAGAATGACGAGGATCTTACATTTTAACGTGTGATTTTTCCTCTCGTTGGTAGATGATTCTAAAAGACACCAATTATAAAGAATGAGGATGCATTTTGCCTACCAAAAGCATGGAAGAAATGCCAAATCGACGATAAGCTGCTGATAAATCAATTTTCCATTTTCTGGTTCAGTTTCAGGATACATTGCCTTTATATGCAAAGCAACCTTCGAATTGTTCGAAAATTCATCGTACTTATTCTAATATTAACTCTGGTGGAATTTAGTGATAAAAGCAATATAGCATGAATGAAATATCGATTTTCTGACATTCAAGTTTCGAACAGCAATTAAATGTATTTTTAGATATTTGGGGTTACGGGCAAATTTCTTGTTTCCTGGAATAAACCAAACAATGAAAATTCATTTATAAAATCCTTTTTGAATCAGCGAACCACATATCACTTCTGTACACTAATTCAGTACGATTGGGTTTTGAGACGAGTATCGATTGTATGCTAGTTGTTGGAACCATGATTAACACAAAAAAAATTGTTTACCTAAATTCCAGGAGTGGAACATATTTTTTTTTTCGTTTAAAAATTAATAAATAGATTTTTGTTGTAATCTTGGAAAGCATATGCTTTATCGGAAAAACAACTCAACAAGGTGAAAGAAAATACAATTCTCCACAAAAATGATTCCCAGTAAATTTTTATGAAATGTGCTCGTTTTCTCAGAAAACGTGATTGAACGCCGACATCAAATTTCAGGTTCACGCCCCAAGAACTTTTATCCAACGAACAGGTATTATAACAGACTATTATTTGCCGTGGCGCTTCGGGGCCGACTCACTGATTATTGGTGGCCTATTCACTTTTCAGCTGTAGGAAAACCCGGAAAACCTACAGCATGAAGCATCAGATTGGTTCTTTCGTTTGGTTTATTACTTCCCACGATATTCTTTCTACGTAATTTCATAAACTTAATTTCATTGCGAAAACTGAATAATCAGTTTCGTGCGCTTTCGGGGTGAACAGCGGCACTATTTTTTGGAAAAAAATACCCCTTAATGAATAAAAAGGCGTTTAAATGTTCCGGGGGTAGTTTCACTCCCCTTTCCGACATTTCTCAGCAAGAATTCCCTTTTTTCGATTCGCCGCCTCAAAATCTACTAGTCGCCGAATTTCATCAACTTTGGTCCCGGCTAGAGGAAAAAACCTCTAACGATTGGACTATAGGTATAGTGTCATTTTTCCAGACATTTAAGCTTTTGGACGACCAGCATAATGCATTCGCATGGTACCTTGCTCCGTAGTTTTCGTGGTAATGAGGGAAGATGTGACCAAAAAGGAGACTTGTTAGCTGCCTCATTTCGTTTATTTTCTTACTTTGGTCTCAATTCTAATATTACCTTATGAAACCAGAAAGACGGCAGCGCTACGTTTCGATAAAGTCGTGCTCGATATCGCGGCAGCGTATAGGTATTCATTTTATCACCTTCATTTTCGTCCGTATTGGTGAAATATTGTTCTATGAACTTGATGAGAAATAAAAACTGATCTCACCTTCACACTATTAACAATAGCTACGGAGGAAACCGTGTATTCATCGAAATAATAACTACTAAAAATGATTCATAGGCAATTCTGTTATTTCGTAGAAAAAATGCAAGAGTCGCAAAATGGTTAAAACAAAGAAAATATCATCCTCTATCGTCCCCCAATTTATGCGACCATTTTCAAATCAGGCATCAGAGTGAATCAATCATTTATTCATACTTTTGTTGAAAACTTGGCCGAAGCAGTCTAAAAAAGTAACCCGTAAAGAAACGTTTCTCTCTATATCAAAAGTCTTGCCAAATAAATAATGTATTTACTCTTAGGGGGCATCCATTAACTACCTTGGTGAAATATCGTGAGATTTTGCTCGACCCCTTTCCCCTCTCCTAACCTCACGTGAGATTTTTAAAATGCGTATTTGTAATGTAGGTAAATGAGTTAATCTGTGCTCAAATTCTTCTATCAGTGCATAATTGAACAGCGATGAATATTATCATATATTTAGCCATATATTAATAATAATTAATGGTTGGCCCCGTTATGCCAAACTTGGAAATGATCGCAAACTTGTGGAACGATGAAAAATGATATTTTCTTTGTTTCCACCATTTTGTGACTCTTTACATATACATAACACATAAATAACAACAATTGTTCATAATCATTTTTTTCACCCCAGGATTCCAATAGAAATCGATTATTTCCACATGAAATTAACCTTTGGCAACACCCAATCGAAATCAGTTTTTTCTATAATCAAGTATTCTTTCAGAAATTTTCAATACTAATAGACCGTCAGCTAGTGACAGATTTAGGTGCCCCATTTTCGCATACAAGCCTCGAATAGGGTTGAAAAGTATATCGATTTGGAGTAAAATGAAGATATTTTTACGAGTGGCTCCTGGGGATAACATACCGAGAATTCGATTTTTCAGAACAGTGCTTATTTGTTTCCCTCGTGTTTCTATTTACGGTACGAAACTACAGAGGGTGATTCGTTAAGTCGCCTTAAGGAAAAAAGTTCCTATGAACATATGTCCGGAGTTGCTTCGTTTCTGAGATACAAAGGCGTTTGAAAAACTTTTTTTCTCAAAACGTCTTAACGAATCACCCTTTGTAGTTTCGTACCGTAAATAGAAATACGAGGGAAACAAATAAGCACTGTTCTGAAAAATCGAATTCTCGGTATGTTATCCCCAGGAGCCACTCGTAAAAATATCTTCATTTTACTCCAAATCGATATACTTTTCAACCCTATTCGAGGCTTGTATGCGAAAATGGGGCACCTAAATCTGTCACTAGCTGACGGTCTATAATGTGAGGGTTGAAAAATTCGACCTAGGATCTCGAAGAAAGTAGATCATTTTCTCACGAAATTAATCTTTTCCAACACAAAATCGACTGTCAAAATCTCAGTGGGTCTATAATAAATGATTTCCAGTTTTTCTAAGTATTTTTAGAAACATTTTGTTTCTAATATCATTTTGAATGTTGAACCACGTGCTTGGGATCGCACGTGAAAATGTAAGGCCCTCGTCTCTCCCAAGTCTCTCTGAGCGTTTCTCGTAAGGGTGCAGCGGGTTGCCGAAAAGAACCTCTGATAAATTGTATGGTCAGTCCTCCCCAAATTGAAATCCTGACTGCGCCACTGTCTTAGTCCTTAAAACAATTCCTGTGCAATTTTCAAAATGAGTCATTCGGGTGTGGGCGTGAATATTATGAAGTAATTCCCATAGTTTCTCATGCGTATTTCTTATCACATCTGCGTAAATTACCCGGAAATAAAACTGAAATATAAGGCGAGATATACTTAGGGTATGTACCCTATTGGGCAAACTTGGGGAATTACCTACCTATCCGTTAGAGTCTTTCAAGGCACAAAAAAATGTAGGTACAATACGAAGGTACAGCTTGGCAAATATATAAAGGAATATCGATAAACATACAAACTCCGCGAATGAGAATGAGAAAGTATTCGGACGATAAAAAGGGTAGTATACATTGTACATTCAGTCAGTCGATTTCATATTCCTTCAAGCTGTATGTAGTTTAACTACCTGATTCACAGGTACTTGAATTAATAGTGGAAATAATGTCTTTCATGTTTTTTATATAATTTTCTATGAATTTGGAAAAAACTGTTCATTCCTTTTTACCATTTTGAAAAGGCATGTAAAAATCATAAAGATTAAAACCCTTTTTAAACGCTACCACAGAAAAAAACAGATTGGTTTTTACCTATTACACCACAATAAATAACCTATCCATATCTACAACAGCATATAGGTAGGTAGGTAGGTAGACCTACAAATTATATAGGAATTCAATAAATATTTAAATAAACTGTGGCGATTTGATTATTCCCTATAAGTAACTCAAAAAGATAGCTTTGTTGACACGCATTCCAATAAACTTTGATCGTTTCACTGAGGAATCAGCAATAATCAGCAGCATTCTTGCCTAGTTTGCAATTGAAAACATACAGCATAAGTTCCACTATCAGTCATTATATTTATCATATATAAACATTCTTGTCGAATTCCAAATTCAAAATAACAGAGATAATAATATTATGTAGAGAAGTGACGTTTAAGTCCTAAAAGAACCATAACTAGCTATAGGTACTCACTTTCTGAACGTTGCCTCGTACGATTTTATTTCCTTTCTAGTAAACTCATGGAATTCCGTGAAAACATTCACCACTCTGTATTTTATTTTAACCTCATGTCCATTATCAAGAGCTTCGTTGATTTCTTGTCTCCTTACCAAAACTTGGTTTAATTCCTGGTCTGCGGGCATTTTTATCACTTTCAACAAAAAACCGAAGTCGCAAATTTACTGCAAATTTTGAGTGCTCTCCACGTAAAACGCGCTAAACGTCAAATGAAAATTCAAGAACAGCCAAGGAACATATACCACGAGACCACGAACCACGAAGGAATAACAAAATGAAAATACCGAAACCGAATCCTCGGTGACAGCAGCAAGAAAGCACGCCGTGATTTAAAAGTCGCGCACGCGCTGGTGTGTGGTACCGGAGCCTTGCATTCTCACGTGCTTCTGTTTTTTTTACCTGAAGGCAGTCACTGACAGCGTTGCCAGATTGTCAAATTATATTTAATTCTCTACGGTTGATTTTCAAAACCTTTACATCTACTATGTTTTTTCAATGTTGAGAATACTATGGAAGCGCTCCCCCCTTTCTCTTGCAAGGTCTATCAGAACTTTTTCGTGAACCGAATGTTATGACTATCGGGAGCAATTGGGTTGCTTGAGGGGATTCAGCTCCAAAGCCTCTTCCCCCGGCATGATAGGATAGGAGATTTATTTACATAATTATTTTTTCTAAGAATAAGTTAACTTTTTTGTGTAATTCGTGTAGTTGGAGTTATTTCAATAACAAAATACGATTCCATTATTTTACGTATGAAAAAAACAAAATAGCGGCTCCAAGATGGCGGACGAGATTTGTGATAATGGTCCGCTTCGATTCAAATTAGTATAAAAGGGTTTTCGAGGTCAGAAATTATGAATTTTTTCATCAAAATTTATAAATTCAAAAGAGCGGCTCCAAGATGTGGGACGAGATTTATGATTATGGTCATATTCGATTTAAAATTGGTATGTGGGAGTTTTTTAGGTCGTAGATTTCGATTTTTTTTTCAAAATTAATAAATTAAAGATGGCGGCTCCAAGATGGCGGACGAGATGTCATTTTGGTCCGATTCGATTCAAAATTGTGAGGGGTTTTCGGGGTCAGAGATTATAGTACGGTAGTTTATAGGTACGTACAATTTGTAACAGTTCACCCGTTATTGTTCAGTCATCACCTTGTTTTACTTCATGACATATCACACAATTGTCAATCACGAATGTCAAGTGAATATTGTATTTTTCACGTTGAATAAAAAATCTTTTTGTATAACTGTCATTAAACATGACATTTTCAATTCATTGACATATGAACTAAAAACTGACATTTTAACAAAATCACTTTTAACACTAGTGTTCAAAAAACTAGTTAACACTAACACAAGTTAAAAGTAAAATGAGATGATGGATATAGTCAGTAATATAGATCTCTATAATAGAAACACTTCAATCAGATATTATAATCAGAACACCTACTGAAGAGGAATCATTTATGATAGTTCACACATGTATTTGGCCGTTTGTGCAATTGGTTATAAAGAAAGTGCTAGGAATCGCACGTTAAAAGGTAAGACCTCGTTAATCCTTGGCTCGCACAAGTTTAGACTTTTGAGGGCTGCCGTTCGTAAGGGGACGACAGCTGGTTAACGGAAAAAACAATTTTAACAATTTTATGGATCTTGTATTTTTTTTTGTTTTTTACTAGCAGTAACTGTTGTACAAAAAAATATGTATGATACATTTGTTAAAAGTGATTTCATTTTGCTCGTGGGGTTCATATTCCCCACTGACAAATTAAAATGTCACTTTTAACACTTGTGTCATAAATAACTATTTCAAAAGCTGACAGATTCTCAACTACTCAATCTAATTATTCGGCACCTTTTGTCACAGCAAGTTGGCGACGAAGATGAACACTGAAATCAATGTGTAAGAGCCAGAACTTATTCCGTCGACGTTTTCCAGGTACATTTTTAAGCATTTTTTGAGAATAACTCTGGATTAATTTCTCCTGCTAGTGATAAATCCCTGAATGCAGATAGTGATAAGTAACATTAAGGTTTATGACATTAAAATGTGACCTGAACGTTGCATTAGTTGAACTGGGGCATCTAAAATGCTTAAACGTGAGTTAGAGAGATCAGTGAATAATCAACAATGCCTAATTGAGTTATTAGATGGAAAAGGTAGGATTGCGCAGTTGCAAGCCCATTTAAAAAGCTCAGATTTCGGGCCTAGGGCAATTCCCCGACAACAATTCACCGACGGCAATTCCCCGACAACAGTTCACCGACTGGATGATTTCCCGACAACAATTCACCGACTGGATTATTCCCCGACTGGATTATTCCCCGACCCCGACGGTCAAAATCTTACTTTGGTTCTATTGTATGAATTTCATAAAATACAACCATTCATTATTGAAAATTAGGGTTGCAAACCTAATAGAATTATAAAAGGAAGGACCAATAACCCGAAGGTAGCAATAAAATTATTAATATTTCACAGAAACAAAAGGGTCATTCGTTCCTTAACGACTTTATTTCAAAACGGTTAGGTTAGGTTAATTACTAATTACGGTAAGTTCTTACTGTAATTAGCAGAAGGGCCAATTTTTCAGAGGGTCAATAACCCTCTCTGAGGGTAGTAATAAAATTATTGATATTTTACAAAAAAAAAAGTCTTTCCTTCATTATACTTTATTTCAAAATGGTGAAAATTTGTATGGTCACTCTCTTTAATAAGTAAGATTGTGAGCTATACCGCGCAAATAGACGGAAAGTGTTGTTGTACCTCTCTAGCATCTGCAGTGAGGTTATGCTCTCCTGTCAGACCCAAGTTACCAATTCTCCATTCCCTCAATTCGGTGTCAAAATATATACAATACAACCAAAGGAATAATCCAGTCGGGGAATTGCCCGTCGATGAATTGTTGTCGGGGAATTATCCGGTTCCCGATTTCTTTTAGGTTATCATGACGGTTTCAATTGAAAGACCCGAGATCTATAGTGGCATGACGATTTTCAACCACTGTACTCCAACAGCAACCAAGCGGTGATAATTTAAAGAAACGAGTTGCCATAGTTATGTTTTTAAAAATTTACTTTGAACACAGATTATAAATCTATTTTTAATCGATTATTTAGTGCGGTACATATCCACACACAAAATGCCCTTTTAGTTTTGCGAGTAGAAATTGTTATAAACAGCCTTTTTCCCATAGCGTAATCTTAATGATGTTATGTTTCTGTATGTAATCCTGTTTTTCCTGTAAAGAAATAAAAATAATATGCAATAAACGATTGTCTGAGTTTTACAAATTACAATGTCTCTGTTCATTTTGAAAGAATTCAACCAGAAACCAGACAGAACGAAATATCGATTCCAAAATTAGTCACCTTTCGTGTTATCAATCAATTACTCGTAATAATTCACCCCGGTTTAAAGAGAGGAAAGGGTTCATTGTCGCGGGTGAATTATAATTATTTATAGAGGGGTGCGTTTGAACTTGAACCCACTATCTATTTAGACATAAAGGACCACACTTTACACGCAATGGTTTATTACATATTGCATGGCATATAGGCTTACAAATTATTAGGAGGGGAATGTTAAAAAAATGGCATTGAATCATAGGAAACAGGTCTTGTATTAACCATAATACTAATAGTCTAAGAGCCGAATAGAGGTCGAACTTCACCAATCTGCTTACCGGATGAAACATATTTTTTATGAAGTTTCATAAATAATACATAATCAGGGTTTTACTCCTGCCTCAGTTTTCAACTCACCCATAATCCCGACAATTTCTTCAGTAAATGTTGAAAATAATCGCTCATACACGTCCTACATAAAAAATTAAGTATGTGATTTCAAGCTTGAGGTTTGCACTTCAGAAAAGTGTTATTAAATATACATATATATATTAATAAGCGAATATTTTCAACATTTAGTGAAGAGATTTTATGGGTAACTTGAAACAAAGTTTTTATTTTGGCATATATAAGTGGGACTTGTCACGCTACTTTAAAATTGTTGCATACAGTCCAAAGAGGGTATGGGTTGCTAATTTAGTATAATAATTCCATATTTACTAAATTATTCATGATTTTCGGATCCTCCGCAAACATCTCCGTGAAGTGCGACAAAATACATTTTAGGTGTTCAAATACTCGCATATTATATTTGCATGAGAAAGTAGGAGTCTTCAGAAACGATATGAACTTTTTCTCTTCCTCCTCCGATCATTTTTAGCAGAGTTATGATCAATCAAATATTCGGCTCCGCCAGAACTTTCAGCGGCGGATAAGGGGGAACCTGAAATTTGATGTCGGCGTTCAATCACGTTTTCTGAGAAAACGAGCGCATTTCGTAAGAAATTATTAGTTATAATTTTTGTGGAGAATTGAATTGGCTTTCACTCTGTTGAGTTGTTTTATCGACAAATCATATACTTTCCAAAATTACAGCAAAAATTTATTTATTTATTTTTAAAAGAATAAAAAAATATGTTTCCACCCTCGGAATTTTGGTAAACAATTTTTTTCGTTTATCATGGTTCCAACTACTAGCATACCTAGTTTGGTGGTGCTACAATCGATTCTTGTCTCAAAACCCACTCGTTTTATATACTCCTTGTGGTGCAGAATCTGAATTTTAACTTTGCTACTTTCCACAGATATGGCTTCACAACAAAAATCGTAAAAAAACCACAATATTTTCGACCTTTTTTATTTTTTTTGCCAAAAAGTCATAAAAATATGTAATTTGCGAGGTAGACCATTGCATACAAAAATGAAGAACATTAAATTTCCTACAGAAAACTCCTGAAAACGGGCCAACATTTCCTACTTTGGGAAGAAAACCCACTATTGTCGTAAGTTTTTCGCTTGTAACTCAAAAACTACGGTGGTGAAAAAATCTTGAAATCTGAATCAACTGCGTTAAATTCCCTAAATTGCATACCTGTCACTTATTTTGGACAAACCGTGTAGGCGCTAGAACGCGTTGAAATTTTATGTCATAGCCATAGCCCATTAACCAAAATTCAGTCGAGACCTATATTATTACTATTTACTTATCAACAGATATTTACGATATAAGTGTCGTAAAGACTCATATTACGATATGAGATGGAACTTTTGTCAAACGAGGCCTTTAGGCCGAGTTTGATAACCCTTCGATTATCGTAATATGAATTTACGATACAAATATTTTACAATATTTTACCTACCATCAATAATTCTAAATATCCACTCAAAGATGGTTAAGTTAACAATATTCAAAATAGTGATCTTATAGAGGGAGAGCCAGCAACGTATTTCAAGTTATCATTTCAAAAGCCCAAATTTGACATTACGTCCATTTCAATAAATTCATCATAAACTCTGATTTATGTTCCAGTGTCGTAATGGAGTAACAGTGTTGTAATAGAGTTCCAGTGTTGTAATGAACATTCATGTTTATGTTCCAGTATCGTAATGGATTAACAGTGTCGTAATGAACCTTCATGTTTATGTTCCAGTGTAATAATGGAATAAAACTGTCTTAATTAAGTTCCAGTGTCGTAATGAACCACATTACGAAACTCATATCAGTATCGTTATGACTGACATTACATATGTTGGTAAAAACTATTTATCTATACGAATTCGAGTTCGTGAATTGTAGATAGTGACTCATAGGTTGTACGGTTCATAATTCATACAAAGCAGGTCAAGAAATAGAACAGAAATCATCTAAGTCCTTATAGGCCGTCAGATAGTGACAAATTTAGGTGCCTCATTTTCGCATACAAGCCTCGAATAGGGTTGAAAATTATATCGATTTGGAATAAAATGAAGATATCTTTACGAGTGGCTCCTGGGGAAAACATAGCGAGAATTCGATTTCAGTAAAGTGTTTATTTGTTTCCCTCTTGTTCCTAACTACGATACGAAACTAAGGTGGGTGATTCATTAGATCGTTTTAAGAAAAAAAGTTCCCATGAACATGTCCAGAGTTGCTTCGTTCCTGAGATATAGGGCGTTTAAAAAATTCAACGCCCTGTATCTCAAAAAAGAAGCAATATTATCCCCTTCGGTCGTCTATGCATTCAAGGATTCAGTAGCTACTTCGTTTTCGGTCCAATCACTTTATTTTACTTTAGATCTTGGATCCCTTTTAAGAGGGGGTCGGTTATTGGGGCCCACACCTTTGTTCGCTTGAGCTGAATAGTAAGTAATATTAGGTGTGCATGAGCTTAATACCTAGTAAAGTCATGACCGATAAGTTGACCTTTAATTTCCCCTCGGGTAAATGATGTCACAACACACTTAGGGATTATATTTGAATTGGCCTTCCTGCTGACCTCGTTTGTTTTCAGGCCCTCTACCGAATCTCCGACACACTGAAAGGGCGTGCTCGTATAATTATCCCTTATCCATGGGAGTAAGTATTAAGTAGTTATTTGGTCCGAGAATCATGTGCCATGACCAGTCCATTGCATTTTTCTGGCTAAGAGTCCTGCCATATTTGGGCAATCCGGTGTAATTTTAAGATTCGAGACTAGCAAATTCATCATTCCACCGGGGACTCCTATAATTAGAACCACTATTTCAACAGGGTGGTCTGCGTAGAACCTTCGGAGTTCAGAGAGAAAATCTCGATATTTTGTCCATTTTCATTTCTCCTATTATCATGTTGTCCCACGAGAATGAGATGGGGAGAAACATTAATCCCATCGATTTTACGAAAAATCGAAATTCAGTTACTAAATGTAAATTTATTCTATTCGCGCACTTCATCAATTCTCCTTCATTTTCACTAGCGAGCAAACTGTAATTATATCAGGTATATCGATTACATGGCGGCGGTTACATAAACTACTTTCGATTTCGTTTGTTATGCGTGACAATTGATTTTTTACTTTACTTCAATCCCATCAAATAGTTTGAAACTTTCATAATACTCGGTAATGATGTTTAAACCATCCTTTTATTTTCAATTGCTTTTGTTTTCGTTACGTAAACATTCATAAAGTGCACTAGGACACGAAATTTCATGAATAAATCTCCATTTTCAGGGCCAACTATTCGTATTTTTCAAGGTCAGAAATCTAAAAATTCCTAGCGATTTAAAAAAAAAAAATCTGACCACTGGATAAGCGACACTTTCAAATTGTTAATAATACGTTGAAATGTGTCTATCGATAAAAAAGTTATAGGGGAATGAAATTTGAAAAATATGCCGTTTAATCAACCCACCAATTCAATTTCAGAGCTTTTATCTAAATTCGGAATATCACTGGTCAGAATTTCATGAAAATCTGTTTATGAATAAGGAAATCATAAGATGATAAAATTAGAAAAATATGTAAATGGAATTTCAGGAAAATGTCATTTATCAACAGATTTCGATGAAATTCAGTGATATTTTGCTATTTCATAATCAAAGAGTAATAATCATATTATAATAGAAATTGTCTAAATTAAATTTCTCGTCTAGATACAGTGCTCACTACTAGAGAAATAACGAATGTTTATTTTAATCCTTCTAGGTTGCCTTAGCATTCGCTATTAGCGGAGCTCTGAGACGAGCTGAATTGGCCAGAGTAAAAATATGCAATTTAAATGATGTAACATCTGTATTAATTGTGAAGGTTCCGTCATACCTACATATGTAGTTCGTAGGAAAAGCATAGTGTACAACTCGTGTGGAAACTGGATATTTTCCCCGTGTTATCATCCCCGTTGTTCTGCATTCTTCCTGGCCTATGTTTGATTCGAAAATATTATTACAGTAGTTCCCGGAGCCATTTCTGCGCGGCATAATCTGTTCTAACCTATAAATAATTCTAACCAATTTTGGTATTGTCCGGAAATATATGCTGCGATTTTTGAAATATTTCCATATTTTCATGTTCATCATATATTTAGAAAGCATACAGCTACTTAGAAGAACTCGCACATTAGAAAATCACCAGTACTCTAATCAATCACTGTCATCATGTTCACAGTATAATGTATGTCTTTTGAAATTGTGAATGAATCTGGCAAGTACATCACCTTTGATAATTTTGATACAGTTCGGAAAGATGTGTGCCTTTCTTATTGGTATTTCTGCTTCTGATTCCATCAATGATTTTGTGACTTTGTTATGATGTTGTCTCACTTCAACTCAGCTCCCAGATCTATTGTTGAGCTCCCCAAAGACGATCTCAATGTGGCCAGCTAATTTAACAGTGTTTTGCGACGATTTCTACTCTTAATCTATGACTATCATCACTCAAGATGTACTAATTCCTTCCTTGATACACAGCTATGAACTACTGCTAAACTAATTATCAATGGAAAAATCATGTTTATATATGAGGAAATCACTCATTTTCACCGTACTCTCAAACATAAAAAAATACAGGAACCGACCGGCAGAGTTGTCAAACACCAAAATATAAACAAAAGCCTCATCCGATGAAATTAGGTAATTAACTCAAAAATTCCTTTTCGCACTGGTTATCAAAAATAAAAATTAAACTACCCGATTCTGCGCAGATTGAAGAAAGCTCTTTGACACTTATCCTCAAACCAGGAAATGATGGCATAATTAAATTAGATTAAAATATTAATAAAAAAAACTTTTTAAAGACAAGCTTTTATTCAAATGCACTAAAAAGTGAAAAATATTTTTTTCAGATGTGTAATGTAGGTTATTCTGTGAGTTAGAGATTCAAAAGCTTGCCGCGCAACGTTTTCAGTTCGAATACGAAAAGGGTAAGCTTTTGAATCTGTAACTCACAGAATAACCTGTAAATATTTGCTGGGGGAGACACTTATGATTGCAAACAATTGCAAGCACTGATAAACGTTCACAAACGTTTGCTAAAAATGATTTTTTGCTGGATATGCCCCTTTACATTACAACAAACAACAACGAAACCGGCAGACGATGCAGCGAATGCTCGCCTTGAATACTCGGTTTACGAGTGATCCGCCATTCTCAGTGAAAATTACATCAGACATAAAGGTAGCTTTAACTGCATCCCTGCTAGTACGCTGTTATTTGAAGAAACGAGAAAAACGAGTTTGGGTAACGAATTTGTACAGAAAAGAGGTCTGACTTTATTAAATAGTCTCAAAAATCAAGAATTTACAAGGCAATACAGTTGAGTTAATTGGATCAACAGCAGAGTTTTCTCCCGATGCGACTGCATCTTGATCCACACAGCAAAACCTCATGAAATAAATAAATTTTAAGCAAAACGAAATGCAGGACCTTCCCAAATGCTTGCAACGAACCGACTAGTACCGATTGACTAGCGCCTAGCGCCGAACACATCAGAGGGATTCGCAAAAAACCGACAACCCAATGGAGTGGCCGCGAGCAGCTCGCAACGAGCGGCTATTTCCTATATTGACTAGTGTAATGCTCGACGTATAAGGAGACCATTACACGGCGTGAAGAGTGACGCGCCTGGCATGTGGAATGCGGGGTGCCACGCCGATCGCGTGCCTGGACGCTAGCGATCTCACAGCCTGTTGATTGACGAGTCGGGTGTGGTTCGCTCCGCGCCGTGAACTGTGCACCCACTCCGCACGCGGCGTGTTTCCTTTGAACTGCGTACATTTACCGACAATCGACGGGACATGACACTCCGCCCGAAACTTGGCACGGCCAGGCGCGACACTCCACACCCCGTGTAATGGCTTCTTCACATGTAAATGATACAAGTCAGTCAGGGCTGTAAGAAACGAAACTAATGTTCATTAAAAAAGTAGGGGTATATTGTCAATTCAACTTCTTCTGATTCAATGTGGAAAAGAACAATGAAAATTTAATATGAATGCTTTACAGCAGTTCAGTCTTCTAGTCAGTAAAACAAGTTATACAGGGTTCTTCTTAAGTACGTGTAGAAAATTAAGAAGAATGTTGCTGACGTCAAAACAAGAAGAAAAGTTCCCAAAAACATATGACCGCAAGTTATTCGTTTATCGGATACAGAGTGTCAATTTTGAATTCTTATGTTAATTTTTTGTTAATAAAGTTAAAGAGAATTGTGATATTCGAGTGAAATTTGGTGTCTGTGAGTATTTTTCAGTAACAAAAGCAGATGTGGTGCTAGTTTGTCTCTTTCGTTTTTTCAGTCATTTGAAATATCATAACTTTTTTGTAATTGTAATAAATATATATTTGACGTAAAATACTGACATAACATAACATAATATAGTGTAAGTAAATAACAATAGAACTAAAAATGATCTCAAAGGTGCGATTTAGTGCCTTCCTGCTCGTAGAAGAGAACATAGACTTCTCCGCTTACGAGGGATTTGGGTGAAGAAGGGGTCACTCGAGAATCATTGTACTCATGCCAGGTGCCTACATACGGGTGTCGATAGTAAGCCGTGTAGTGTCCGCTGTATGTAGTCCCGCTATGGTTAGATAAGGCATACAGACTATACCGAAAAGGTGCTACATTGTCTGCGGCATAGTTACTCATGTCTAACCCCTCTAGAGGGAAATCGATGGTAACGTTTAATTTTCCTCTGAACCTTAACGTTGGAGAAACCCGTTTCAAATGTATAACCAAAATTTTGGGGAATTTATGTATTGATAGGGATTTCGTGCATTTCCTCTTCCACTTCGCACAGGTCGGCTTCTCGTCACCATCAAGAGTTTCTTCCCTTGTGAACGAATCTAAACACTGTGATAATCTTAATTGGCCTGTTTTTTGATTTATCGGTAGAGACAGGTCCCAGAATGGGTCAAAGGTGACCAAACAGTGACCACAATAGGTACATTTCAACGTCGATTTCAATTGGCCAACAAAGTTATCAACTATTTTAGAATTGTCCATCTTTAAGAATCGTGACCAAGACTCTTGGCCCTAGTTTAGACGGTGCCAATAGAAACCGAAGAAAAACTTCTTCAACGAATCATTGCTAGATACGACGCTATCTTAATTACTGTTATTATTATTAGTATTAAACTGTAGTAACAGCCGATTCCTGTTTTGAAATGAAAAGAAAGAAAAATAATTTCCCTAAATAATTAAATAAATTTCGAATTTAAATATCTTGTCATTCACAATCACTTGCATTGATTATTTCAAATCGCAGTAACTCTAAACAGTTGCTCGCAGCGACCTCTACCCGGAAGTACTTTTTTATACAAAAATGATCGAGAAATTGATTTTTCCACAACAAAATGTGAAATAGGTACGTCCAAGAAGTTATAACATTCCAAATGACTGAAACGACATGTAGGTGGCGCAACCCCCACGAAAGAGACAAACTAACACCACATCTGATTTTATCATTGAAAAATACTCCCAGACATCATATTTCACTCGAATATCACAAATATTTTGAAAATCATTTCCAAAAAATGAACATAAGAATTCAACTTTGACACCCTGTATCTCAGAAACAAATAACTTGAGGACATATGTATATAGGAACTTTTCTTATTGTTTTGGCGTCAGCAACTTGCAAGCTCCTGAATTTTCTACAGGCACTTAAGAAACACCCTGTATATCAAGTATTCTAATCAATGGGACATCTCAATTTCACCCCTTCGTATACTGCCCTCATCCAAATTGCCACACCGTGAGCGCCAGGATCTGGGTATTTGTATTTGTTTTTCTTGGTTAACTGTGCGGTTTCTTCGCTAGCGGCAACACCCTTTCCAAATGAATCTATAAAGTGAATGCCCTTTTCTAGTTCTAGTCGAACCGTCTTATTGAAAGCAAAAATAGGGTCATACATGGTTCCATCTCCATATTCAACATTGCCATACCTACAACATGAATATGCCTTCTATTGAAAAATAATCAAAAACTCTGAATTCTGAGTTACAATAATTGGCGAAAAACTGGACCAAATTGCGAAACAACAAATATCAGTTTGTTTGGAGGTAGGCACATACTGAATCTCAAAAATTCCAAAAAGTGAAATATATCGTGTGCGAATATGTAATGACTCACCACTATAATTTTTTTCGAAAACTGAAGTCAAATGTTAACATTTTCGAAAATATCAGTTAGCGAAGTGTCTCTTTCTTGTTCTAGAACGTAAAAGACTTTTTCGAAAACTGAACTCAAATGATGACATTTTCGTTAATAGATATTTATGATGTAAGAATCATCAAAGATGATCAGACTCGGCTGATGCCTCGTCTGATAATCTTCACAGCTAGTACCATAATAATTATCATTATGATCCTTATATCATACAAAATTTTATATTCCGACGATTTCTTTAAAAATAGATTTCTTGTTGCATATCGGTAAGTATTGTGAACGTAGTTAGTTTCAGTAATGTGCGTAGAAACGTAAGGTAACAAAGGAATTATTTGTTTGTATTCTCATGTCATTGTCAAAGTTACATTTACGTTTTTGTGTCTATATTTTTTTCATTCGTCCTCAGTACTCAAATGAATCATTATAGTACTCAGTCCTATAAAATATGTCATTATGACACGTCGGAATGTAAAGTATTTAACGTATTAAATTGTAACTAATCTATTATGTGTTGTTATGATGTTAATAATTTGTAATGAAGATTTAACTTACAGGAAGCTTAATATTCAATGATACGATAAAGTATATAAAAGTATTACTCACAGAAATCGTTCATATTAATTTCAAATCAAAATCAAAATGCAATACCCATGACAGGGTTTCAATGAAAACTATCTTAATGAAAATGCAAATTTTCAATTCAAGATTTTTTCTTTTGAGTTAGAGTCTTTTCACAATATCTATCAGATGTAGTTCAATGTCCAGCGTGGCTTTAGGCGTGGAAATAGTTGTTTTCTGTTAGATATTAAAAAAAATCACATTTTTCAATTTCAATGGAGAATATTCCCCTTTTCTTACTCAGGATTTTTCTTAAGAAATGAAAAAAGAGGAGACGGGAATTCAAAATGATTAAATTTGGTATTTTGATGTTTTTAAAAAGATTGGCCCCAGTCAAGACAAATTAAGTATTCAGCTATGGCTCTCGTAACCATTATGAATGATAAAAACACACCTTTTCAAAGCGTCTCCTGCTGATTCGAAAGATTTTAGCCATATGAACGGAGTAACCTCTGTAGTATCCAAAAATTGATCGAAAATCTTAGCGGCCGCTTCAAATAGAATGCTATATATGCATCCCATGGTACCTCCAACTTTTGATTCCAACAATTTGCTCAATGATTCGAGAAATGTGAATGGATAATTGATTATGATCTTATCTTGTCTCAATCTCCTCAGCACGATTTCAGAAGCCTGCTTCAATCTTGTGCCGGTATCACCATCACCTTTAAAAGATCCTTATAAATTATAACTTTTAATTCAATATAATTTCGCAATAGATCGTCACACTAAAATATAGCTACAGCAATGAATTTTGAGTTCAAATATTTTGGACTTCATTATTGAAAATTTTCATTCGTTTATTAGTGAATTAAATGATCTTTTAGTGTCTCTCATTCCTGGCACAAGAGCTTCAGTTTCAGTTGGAACGTTGAGAGATTTCAACCCAAGAAGACCAAAGCCGGAAGCCAACCAGAACATTGACGCCAGCCGCGCAAGTCTACATTGGCGGCGCCAGGAAGGGGGCAAAGAGGGGCCACCCTTTTCATACTCGTATGTCGTTCTTAGCGCCCCCTTCCATTTTAGATATCTTAAAAATATAGTGTTACAATGATGTAAATAACAAATTTTTCCACCAAAAGCACGGAAAGCCAATAAACGTGGCACTATTCGTTTTTAATTCCTCGGTCAGTTGTGAATACCATACCACTCGCTGTCTCTATCTTTATAATGCATACCGTGATTATTATCCAAGATATTGTACATTGATTGTACCTTGGCCTGGCAGTAGTGGCAGTCTGGTTTGGTAATTTGACGAATAAACATTTTTCCGATTTCCATTGAGTATGGATAAACAGATCGTCCGTGGCGGGTTGATGGGTTTTTTATCATTTCGACCTTAATGTCGAAATTTTAAGGAAGAAGCCGAATTTCTAAAAAAAATCTGAATTATACATTTCCACTTTCCACATTAAAGTCGAAATTTCGATATAAACGTCGAAATTTTGAAAAAATTTGAAAAAAAAGAAGAAAAGAAAAAACAGTTCAAGAAAAATTCAAAATTTCTAAAAAAAATCTTTGTGGCCCTCCTGCGCTTTCGTAGTTACCATATATTATATTTATTATTATTATTTCTTGTAGGTACCTATTATAATTGTGTGACATGACTTTGTTTTTTTAATGATAAATACAGTATTGCTTTGAATACCTATGCCTTTCTACCGAATACTCGGCGCCTAGCGATGGTGTCCTCCCACTCCCCGCCTTTAATTTCTAGAACCGCCAGTGCTAGTCTACATTCCTACATATAAGGATTATTACGGCTCTATCCACTGGGCATGCTCGTATGAGAAAATGCTAGCTCTCAGCAGAAACAATCTGAAGATCTTTACAGCTCCTAAGAATAAAACTGTTTGAATGCTAGCTTTGAGCAGAAACCAGTTGAGGATGATTAAAGCTCTTCCCAACGGGCATGAAGGAACACCTGTATGAAATGGAACTGTTTGAATGCTAGCTCTCAGCCAGGCGTGCCTGAGTGAGGGGTAATGCTACCCCCCCCCCCCCCCATGACGATCTTAAAGTGATCGAAATTTAATTTTTTCGAATGTAAATGATACCCTTATGGCAAATAATATGCCCAAAAATAGTGATCAACCCCCCATGAAGAAGATTACCCCTCCCATGACCCTAGGCATGCGCCTGCTCTCAGCAGAAACAATCTGAGGATCATTACAGCTCTTCCCCCTGAACATGCTCTTAGAGAAACAGTGTACTTCATATAATATTCGAATGCGAAGCACTGAATTTTAGAAGTCAGGTAGCTCAGTGGTTGAGACTATCGAGTTCAAAACCATTGACTGCTGGTCGGCTAGGTTCAAATCCAAGCGACTACAGATTTTTATCTGATGGCCCGAGAAAGTGCTAGGAATCGCACGTTAAAAGGTAAGACCTCGTTAATCCTTGGCTCGCACAAGTTTCGTAAGGGGACGACAGCTGGTTAACGGAAAAAACAATTTTAAACAATTTGGGAAGTACATTATGGAAAAGTCTTACCAACTATAGACTGCCAACTGAATTGATACAGGATTAGGCAGGCATATTCAAAAAGTGCAAATGTTATTTTTTTTATCGTAGATTTCTACGAATTTGAAAAGCGAAAATTGGCTTCAGTGTCCTTTTATCAGTATAGCAGCCAATACTCTTAAAAACCACCCATTGGTTCTTCAAGTGAAGGTGCAAATTTTCAACTGGTGTATGTTTTATGACTTTTACCCCATGAAATAGCATGTTTTTGACATTCGAAATATAAAGATTTTTTTCATCGTTCATCTTTTCCTCTTCTTGTCACACCGAAATTGCCGTCATTTGAAACAAAGTTTTGCTAACAGAGAATCTGTAAATTTACTAAAAAAAATCATTTCAAAGATTTGCTTTCCAAAATTCATTCCTGCACTAGACTGCAGTAGGCCAATACTTGTGCCGGCTATTCACGTAACTGCATACTTGAACGGTATACATGCATGAATTTATTGTACAAGTATACTGGAGCGTGTGTTGGAGGAAACTTGCGCAAGTATCGTTATTGTACAACTGACTTTAGACTTGAAGAAATTTTATACTGTATACTTGTGCAAGTAAAGGTTGCGCAAGTGTAGGTTGCGCAAGTTTAACTGAATGTGTGTAGTGTATACTTGTACGCCGTGTAGCGGCGAAACTCCCATTCAAGTATGCTTGTACAATAAATTCGTGCATATATACCGTTAAAGTATGCAGTTACGTGAATAGCCGACCTTAAAGTATTATCAAATGTTTGAACAACAGTTGGCTATGTAGAACTACCTCTTTCTGCATCAATAACATTAAGTTGTTTTTCACAGGAAATCAAAGCTTCGCACGCGAATTGGGTGGCGTACAACATAGTATTTGCCAAAGAATCCCTCAATTTTGGACCTCTGATAGGTGGGGACAATCGGTCTTTTCTCTTCAAATTTCCAGTCAAGGTTTTGCTTTCAACCAACTGGCCATCCATTCCTTGGTTAACTTTCCGCCAACCTGCATAAAAAATGTAACACGGTTTCGTAAAGGGTGCAAACGACATTAAAAGGATAGATGCAATGACCAGTGTATTTTTGGATTCAAATGAGATAATTTTCAATTGAAATTTCCCAGCAAATTTCATTCGGTATAATTCAGCTTCAAAGTATATCATTCCAACTTTGATATTGATAATTTTTGTATACTTTGTATAAAGTCGATAATGTTTATGTAAGTAGTGTATTATAGAGACTTGTCAAAATAAAAATGAAAAAATCTTATTTCAGTGTATTGAACTGGAAACTGAACGGCGAACGCAAACGGCAACGGCGAACACAAACGGCAACGGCGAACACAAACGGCAACGGCGAACACAAACGGCAACGGCGAACACAAACGGCAACGGCGAACGGAACGAAAGTTTATGAATCGACCTTTATAATATTCCGAAACATGGTCCTTAGCCGAACAAGAACTAAAGTTGATATACGAAAGAATAAGTTCAGTACGGAAGAAAATCGAGTTTCGAAAATATTTCTAAAAAGTGAGTAACATTCTTGACAAAAAATGTCAGAAAAATTAAGTTATATGCCCCCGGAATGCCAATAGTCATTTAGGAAACTGAAAGAAGCCTTGATCAGTACACCAATCCTGAGCTATCCCCTTTCCAATGGAAAATTCATTTTGGACACGGACGCCAGTAATGTAGGACTTGGGGCCGTCCAGATCCAGGAGAGACAAGAGAAGCTCATTGGGTACTTCAGCAAGACTCTCAGTAAACCGGAGTGAAATTACTGTGTCACCAGGCGGGAGCTGCTGGCTGTTGTCAAAGGAGTAGAGCACTTCTACAAGTACATGTAAGACAGAAGGTTCCTGTTGAGAACTGACCATACCGCTCTTAAATAGCTTTTGCATTTCAAAAATCCCGAAGGCCAAGTAGCACGTTGGTTCGAGAGACTTCAAGAATTCGACTTTGAGATTGAACATCGAGCAGGGACCAGCCATAAGAATGCAGATGCCTTGTCGCGGAGGCCATATGATGACGTCACAATGCCGATAAGCAGAGGAGAGGGAGTCGACAATTTGTGGAACAACGACGGTAGATGATAACTAGAATTACAACAAGATTCAGAGAGACCAAGAGAAAGATCCAAATCTTAGCATAGTCATCGGCTGGAATAAGAATAACCGAAGACCATCATGGCAAGAAGTCGCAGTTTTCGGCAGCCGTTAAGTCCTACTGGTCCCAAAGAAACTAACTTACCATGAACAATGAAGTTCTGACGCGTATGTTGGATCCAGGAGCAGAAGACCGGAAGTGCTCCGAGTGATGGAGTCGCCAGAGGACATCTGGGAGTGACGAAGACTCTCCAGAAAGTGAAACAGCCGCAAGCAATGGATCTCGGGCGCGACCTAGGCCCCAATGCGTCAGTACAACGTAGGCAGCCCATTTGAAAGAATCGCCATCGGTATCGCTGGACTGTTTCCACAATCTGACCACTGGAACAAATACATCCTCGTAGCAATGGACTACTTCAGCAAGTAGGCCGAAGTCTATGCCCTGCCCAACCAGGAAGCCATTACCGGCGCCAAAGCCTTGGTAAAGGAGTGGATTTGTCGATTTGGCGTCCCATTGGAACTGCATTCAGACCGGGGCAGAAATTTCCAGTCCAACTTGTTCCTAAGTAGTCTCTGACCACCAAAGAGACTGGAAACCGTATCTCCATTAGTTCCTGATGACCTATCGTTCTGAACTACACGAGTCCACCGGCCAAACCTCTGCTATTATTATTATGGGTTGAGAGCTGCTACTACCCTGTGACCTGAAGTTTGGGACGCCAACAGAACAAGACACTGCGGGAGAGGACCCGTCAGCAAACTTTGGCAGATAATGGAAGACATCCACGAAAGAATCCGTTTGAATATACCAGAGTGCCAGCGATCGAATGAAAGAGACCTATGACATCAAGGCCGATGCCGGAAGATTTCAGGTCCGTGACCTGGTTTGGCTGTACAACCCCAAACGTCGTCGGGGACGATCACCAAAGTTGCGGAACTCGGCGGAAGGCCCTTACAAGATCATGAAGAGGATAAATGGCGTGGTCTACCGAATTCAAAAGCCGCCTAGAGGAAAACCCAGAGTCGTCCATTTTAATAGGAATAAATTTGAGTGAGTTATAATCTATAACTCACTAGTGTGTTATTTGATAGTTTACTTGTCTAAAATGACATTAATAATGACAGTAATAACTGTCATGTGTTGGATACATTTATTTCATCCAACACATGACAGTTATGACTGTCATTATTAATGTCATTTTAGAGAAGTAAACTATCAAATAACACACTAGTGAGTTATAATCCATAAGTCACTAGTGAGTTATATAATAAAGAGATAAATAATTTGAGAAGAAGTTGAAAGAACCATATCCCTAGGAGCATAACTTGACTAAGCACCATTTTATTTTTCAGCGCCCAAGTGTTGGTGTTTTTAAAAAACTTATTATGAGCATAGATTTTCAGTGTAACTATTCACCCAAAAAATTCAGATATAAACACCTACGTAGTAATTTTACTGGTAAAGTTATTTCGGCCTCGTGAAAAAATTAGTTTTGTCACTTAGTTGAGTTAAGCATAACGAGTTCCATGTGTTACAGATTGATTCAAGTTGTCTAATATGATAGTGTTATGCATTAAAATATTTGAAAATATTTTTTCTTGTCAGCAAAATATCCACATTCAAGAGTAATACAGAAAAACCTCTGAATAGCAGACAGCTAAGGGGATTTTCTCTTTGTCTGTTATTGGGAGGTGTTCGTTATTAAGAGGTTCAACAATTTTATTATGAAGGAAGTTTTTATTAATGTCTTGCAAATTAAAGTTACCCAAAATTCCTTAAATCGGTTTAGTAATATAAACCTTTATAGTCTTTGATTTCTGAGAAACAATGTGAAAAATAAAAATATTTTTTCTGTGACGGGAAAAAAGTTTGACATTTTATCTCTGTTGACTAAAATATGACTTTTCAAATAACTTTTTTTTGTGAGTACTTTTTTCCCGGATATATACATAGGTAAAGGTAGATATCTGCTATTGCAAAAGCTTATCTCGCACGCATCCGATGTTCAGCTCAGGGCTCTAACCCAACCTCCTACCTTCATCACTCAACCTGCACACCACTAACCTAACCGACCTTCATTCCTAATAGTCGAAGAGCCGAAGAGAGGTCGACCATCACCGTTCTGTTTAACGGATGAAACATATTTCTCATCATGTTTCATAAATAGACGAATACACATAAAATGAGTTGCCTATCAAAATGTGATCCAGACTAAGTATATACTTACCAGCGAGTTTCAAAAATGTGCACCATATGGAAAACTTTCTTATTATCGATCTGTCAGAAAATTTTAATCTTCATAAAAATTAGCGTATTGCAGAATACTTAAATACAAGTTGTCAAATTTCAAATTTCCAAATGGTGTACGGAACAAAAAATAGAAATTTTGATCAAGTGTAAAATACCCCTTATTATTGACATTATCAAAAAGTTCATTAGAGGAGGTTGTTCAGAATTGAAAACAATATTAAAATTTGGAGTCACAGCCAGCGTAGTTATTTACTCTTGATCAAGATTCTATTTTTTGTTCCCTCCTGTACACCGTTCGTCTATTTATGAAACTTCATAAGAAATCAGAAGTATGTTTCATCCGTTAAACAGAACGGTGAAGATCGGCCTCTCTTCTTAGATCTAAAGCCGTAGATATTTGATTTTTTTCACTTTTAAATCATCGTTTTTGCCGTCACAGAAAAAAATAGTGTATTATACACGGAAAAAATAATCGATTTTAGCTCTCGGTTTTTTGTCTCCCATCGCGTCGCGTCAGGAGACAACACAACCTCGAGTTAAAATCTAAATCTAATACTTTTTTCCCTTGTATAATAAATTACTATTTTTACAGTAAATTAAAAAATGTAAAATAAATAAAAATAATTGGAAGTTTTATTTATCCTTTCTGTACAAATTTTTAGCAACCATCCATTTATTGCTTTGAAAGTGTCACACTTTAATTCTTTTGCAGCTTCTAGTGTCTTTTCTTTAATTAACTGCCCAGACAAAGAAATTTTTTTATTTCATACTTTGGGAAAGCACTCAAAGACAATCTGATCCACAGCCCTCAGTTTTAGGGAATTTCCATTTAACTTCGTTATTAGTAGAGCCATCAACAAAAGATTTAAAAAGTTCATTTTTGATTTTTAAAATTTCGCTAATCTGTGTTTTTCCAACACCATGTTTTTCGGCTAGTTTCCTAACCCTTAATTTATATTTATCACTCATATGGATAATTTCTACATTATACTTTAGAGACAAACTTTTTCTTTTTTCGTTTGGCACCAAATTAGGTATTTGGCTTCTAATGAGAAGCAATAACATTAATTTTTAAATAATATCCAGTAACAAGTATTTTCATAATCATCCTGCCTATCATAATAATGAGGATTACTGGGAAAACCAAACCCTTTCTTTTCTTAAGCTGGAAACAAAAAACCAGTCAGTCCTACAAATGTTTAAACCTAATCTTTAGCAGGTGTCAGTACGATTATAGGTAGGTTTCAAATTATTAACTTTCGTTGTAAGTTGGAAAAGATGTCTGTACATGGAGGTAATTTTTAAAGAAATAAACACAAATGGTCATTGCAGCATTCCAGACATGTGTTTATTGTCTGTAACAAGAGGTGTCCGCTATATAAAGGTGTCCGCTACATAAAGGTGTCCAAAAATAGAAGTTTTACTGTACATTAGCAACTCTGAAAGTACAGCCTGTCAGAAATAAAGTTCTCACCTGGTGCATTACATGGATGATCAAGGTAGCAAAGAACATCTTGATCTTCTACTTTCATAATTGTGAGTGTCAAATTAGTTCTTCCTGGAGATTTTAGGAAATTTCCAATGTAAAATCTATGTACATGAATTCCTGAAGAATCCAATACATCCATTATTTCTCTGGCATACACAAACTCCTCAGTTTTACTTAATGCACCATTATTATCCAAGAGTATTACTAGATTATCTTCACGTTTCAAAACAAGTTTAGTACGTCCCAAAGTTTCACTATCTTCAACCTTATCTTCATTAGTTATGTTCAATAATTTATTAAGAGCAGTCGTGCAGATCTTTTGAGTAATATTCATACTCAATTTAATTATTTTAGAGCTTGATGAAATACTTACAGGTATCTGAGCACTGCAATTACATTTAGTTGAATTGCTTTCTTGGTAATCTTGTATGTCTAGTTCTGTGCTAAGAATATTGGGCAAGTATTTTTTACAAAACATAAAAATATCTGTTAAGGAAAGATCTTGCTCCGACATTGCCCCTGCAATTTTGCTCAATAATACAACTCCGCTAAGGCCTCTTAACCAAATTTTTGGAAATTTCTCGTTCTGTACATCATCACTTATGGAAAGCAATTTAACTCGTAAATTATCATTCAGAGCTCTTTCAGTTGCAAGGCCAAAATTTAGCAAATTCCCAGAGCTTGCACGTACAATTAATAAGATTCCTTTAACATGATTAAAACTCAGTTCTCTCAGCATCCGTAATATAACTTTTGAAGACGGTGCCATGAAATTATCCCCTAGATAAAACGATTTGTTGGAAATATGTATTTCAGTTTTCTTCAATAACTATTTACCTTGTACTGCAGCTGTCAGCATGCCTTTTCCAACAAAGTCTCCACAACAATAAGGCCCTCCCGATATTATTCTAACATTATGGGTTTCAAAATAATTTTTTTGAACCACTACATTTCCAAACTCGAATAGAGCCGTATCCTGATTTAAAGTAATCAAGCCTGTTAAACTTTTTCTAACTACATTCTTCCTGGAGCTACTCGAAAGTTTCAAATCCATTATAATTGTATGTATATTGGAATTTTCTTTTTACATCTTGTTTTTGTCATGTCCATGCAATGTTTAACTCAAACACTTGAACAAAATAATTATAAAAATTTAAAAAATAAACATCCCACTTCAGCCAACTTTATGGTCGTCTGGTGTCACATGTTGTTCTATGTCATTCAGTGACCAATCGGAAAACAAAACGCTATAAGCTTAACAACAAAAAGCTAGCATATGAACCACAGAACTCATAATTATATCTTATGATATGATATCATAAGATATAATTATGAGTTCTGTGATATGAACCCGGCATGTCTGCATAAAGAGTGTGTCAATTGTCAATGTCAATATATTTGTCAATTTTCAATTTGTATTTTTATTTTCAATAAGGAAAAACTGGAATTTCAAGAGTTTGTAATTGCAATAAAAATATATAATAATTCTGATAAAACTATCCCAGTTTTTCTTTCTGAGAGATCATGAGTAAAGCAGCAAATTTGCGAGTTCAGCTGCAAAATGTTACAGTTTCAGGAGGATCTCATAAAGACCAGGCAGAGAAGTATGTGTGATTTATTATAAAATGTGAAAGTAGTGGATTTACAGAATTCAGTACCTCTATTAGTTTTAAATTTCAAATAATCTGGAAAAACTTTTTGAATCAAAATTTTAGAACCCTTTTAAACCTTTCATGTGAAGTAGATCTCACTATTTTAACCATAAAAAATATAGGTAAGGGTTGAAGATGTATGAATGACATCCACATTTCTGCTGTTTACACAACATTCCTGTTTAGCTCGTGGAAGTTTTATGCTATGGAGTATTCAACTTGTCACTTGAGTTTTTTTATAGTAAACTAGTGGTCCCAGCAGACGTCCTGCATATCCATGTGTATATTTCTGTTTCGACGACTAACCCAGATTTTATGGCGAAGTCGATGGCGAAGGCGTTGGCAGCAGCTTTCAACTTATTAATGAAAAATGAACCAAAAAAACATTTTGTAGTGGACCGAATTGTGACTTCAAACCATTCCCGAATCTACTTGAAAACATACAAAAAATGCATGCACAATTGTTAGTGGGTCGTGAGCTTGAGTGAAATTTAAGTTTGTTTCAGGTACCGAGCTGCTGTAGATGAAATACTTAAAGGGAATGATTCCGATTTAGTTGAATGTTTGCAGATATTCATCGAAGCCAGTAATAAATTATCTTTATCTTCTGAATATTTTGATTTATATTGTCTGTTACTTTACAGTTGTTAATGAAAATGTCAGTTTGGTTATATCTCGGCAAATATTAACGGAAATCAGTACCCACCTCATGAAGTTACCAGATGATGTGTCCAAAGCTGTGTCCCATTACATGCTAGAAAAAGTTCAGCCTAGAGTAATATCATTTGAAGAACAAGTTGCCAGTATTCGCCAACACTTGGCAGATATATATGAACGTAACCAAATGTGGAAAGAGGCTGCTGGTGTTTTGGTAGGAATTCCTCTCGAAACTGGACAGAAGCAGTATACTGTCGATTATAAACTCGAAACTTATCTGAAAATTGCTAGATTATACTTGGAAAATGATGATCCAGTTCAAGCAGAAGCATTCATTAACAGAGCTTCACTATTGCAAGCCGAATCAAGAAATGAACAGTTACAAATTTATTATAAGGTTTGTTATGCCAGAGTTTTGGATTATCGTAGAAAGTTCATCGAGGCAGCTCAGCGCTATAATGAGTTGTCATATAGAAGCATTGTTCATGAAGATGAAAGGATGACTGCTCTGCGGAATGCTCTGGTTTGTACTGTTTTGGCATCTGCAGGACAGCAGAGATCAAGAATGCTAGCTACACTTTTTAAAGATGAACGATGCCAGCAGCTACCTGCCGTCGCAGTTCTAGAGAAAATGTATTTAGAAAGAATTATTCGAAGGTAGGTAATTTGTTGTTTTTATTTTATAGTATGTACAAGTATTTTTTTCAGATCTGAGTTGAAAGATTTTGAAGCCTTACTTCAACCACATCAAAAGGCATCAACTGTGGATGGTTCCACTATTCTGGATAGAGCAGTTATAGAACATAATTTGTTATCGGCCAGTAAATTATACAATAACATAAGTTTTGAGGAATTGGGTGCATTGCTTGAAATCGATCCAACTAAAGCTGAGAAAATAGCTAGCCAGATGATAACTGAAGGAAGGATGAATGGTTATATTGATCAAATTGATTCTATTGTTCAATTTGAGAGTAAGGACTTTCTTAAATTATCAATATAATCTAGACTTAAACCTTTACAATAGGTATTTCTTCAGCACGTTCTTGGCAGGTTTTGATGAGCCCTTCCCTCCTGAGCAAGGAAAGTTTTTCCTTTAATTTATCACCTCTTAAGACATTTAATCGACTTATTTATTTATAAACTATGAAATTTTTCATAAATATCAAGTTTAGGGCACCAAAACAGTTCATAATGTAATTTGAAAGAGATTATAAATGCTAAAGATTCAACAAGAATTTAAGCTACATTGTTATAATTACATATTGCATTAAATTCGGAATTTGGTGTCCTATATTAATTTTTTATTTAGCAAGTTGCTAATTAAATTTGTTACATTGCCTTGGTATACATATGAATAATTGAAAAATAAAGTTTTAATTCTAAATAAATGACTATTAGGTGTATTACATGAAGGATATTCTGCATCAAAGAGTTGACAAAAACAGGTTAAAAATAGTATATTATGATTGAAGTTTTATAAGACACCGTTTTGTCGCACACATTGTTTAGAGTACAACCAGTGAAACGAGGAGTCTTATAAAACGTGTTTCATATAATATTTTTTCTACTTGGCATTTTTTTGTAGTTATATATTGAAAAAAAATATCTGTAGAGTATAAACTTTTCAAGTTCCTTTTTGAACTTCGTTTTAGTCTTAATTTATTTTATCAATTGTGGTATTTCATTATATATTTCAATTCCTTCATAAAAAATAGAAGTTTTCCCAAAGTTTAACTTGAAGCATAATGCGTTCGATGCAATCACATACAACATATCTTGTTTTGTAATGGTTTCATATTTTACGAGGGGATTTGATATGATGCTTTTTAAATGTCTAAGAGAGTTGGGCTCTTTCATCATCAAATTATAAACATGATTCTCCCATTTTAATTTTTTTGTTGACAAATTTTATTTTATTTTTCAACCATATGTTTTCTAGGATATTGATCATATTGAACAAATAAATCCCAATCTCATTTAATTACATTAGTGTTTTTTTCACTTTCAGCAAGAGAAACTCTCCCACAGTGGGACAAGCAGATTCAGTCATTATGCTACCAAGTTAATTCAATCATTGAGAGTATCTCGAAGAACCATCCTGAATGGATTTTAAAAGTTATGGATGAACAAATGGTTTCATAATTCATTTAATTCGATTTTTTCTTTTTGTACTAAGCAACAGTTTTTTCTGTTCAATATTTATATATAAAATAAATACTTGTGTCCATTTAATCTGTAATGTGTTACATAAATAAAACAACAAATAAACTGTAATATATTATATTCTTGTCTGATGTTTCTGTTTACATTATTCATCTGAATACTTTTCCCCAGGTTACAATCAATGTTTAAGGAAATTGTTTAATATACTTTTGCAAGTTACTGTAGCCCGTTATCCTTTTCAAACTCGACATGTAATAAATGTGCCAAAACAGAATACTCCCAAAATAAGTTTCAGTGTAATTGTATTTTGGGAGCGAAAGCTACATCTTTCGTAATGAAATTATATACATGTGTAAAAAACCATAATTTCTGAATAAAAGTAATAAGAACAAATTGGAAAGTTAACTTCTAAAAATCCCTTTAAAACAAACATATATCTACAATACAGCAGGTTTCAATACATAGTGGAGCTAATACATGCGGAACAGGGTGTATTTTTGATTAAGCCTCTAGCTCGAGGGCTAAACCAATCTTGTGACCTCCATTGTTGAAGTTCTTTCCATCAATGAGGGCAGATAAGGTGAGGGTAACACCTGAAAAGAAAAAACTAGTGAAATTTCGTGCAAACATGATGGGTGATATAATTATTTTGCTTGTAGTAGGTATCAATTTTAAATTAGGGATTTTTGTGGATTGGTACAACTTTTTTATGTACCTACATGAACAAAATATTTTGATTTAAAATCACAATAATTGTCCTATCACCAACATAAGTTATTTGCTGAAAATTCTAAAAATATTGTAGTGTATGCAAACCATTAGAAATTACGATATCAGTGAATGAGGTTATCCCAAATTGTGAATAATGTTGTTACCTAACTCCAGACAGAAGAGAGCTGTTCTGTACAGACATCTGAATAAAGCGGTACTTAGTAAAGTAACGAGTGTTTTTTATTGTTATACATCGAGTATTCAGTATTCTACAACCCTCATTCCCAAGTTGTGGACTCTAGTGAGGATTACAAAGAATACTGAACACTCCAAATATAACCAAATTGCGCGGAGTTAACCTTGAAATATAGAATTGTTCCAATAATTTTGTCAGTCTTTGTTGCAATGAGTTGCTATTTAGTGGTGGTGGAATTATACACTTTTAGATAAAAAGTGACCCCTCATAATAGAAGTGCATATTAAGTAACAAACTGAAAAACTTCATTTTTTCAAAATGATTTCAATCAATTTTTCAAAATGATTTCAATACTGAATGAGAAGCATTCGAGTTGATAACCTCCAAAATGAAATTTACTCTGATCTACACACTTAATCATTACCTTCACGTAAACGTTGTTGGTATCCCAAACCGATTTGGCTGGCATTGTTGATTTTAGCACGTAGGGCTGCATCCTGATCTAGGTCATATTTGGCTCCAATGCCAAACTTGGTGTTGTTGCTGCCTGCGGACCATGCAAGCTGGATACCGGATTCTAGTTTGGGACTGATTTTCTGATAGATGGAACCGCCAAATTCTTGGCCGTCCTCACTGTCATGTTCACTAAATATTAAAATACATTCGAATTTAATGAGTTATCAATTGCTGCTAATATGCCCTTCACGTTCTAATAAGTTCTGAATATAAATGCTGTAAATTTTATAAATAATATAATTTGTAAAATGTCAGAATAATGAAAACCTTTCGAATGAAATCACAAAATCGTTTAGCTGGTGTTGATAATAGAAATTTTTTCGATGTTTTTCATTGCCACCCTGATTCTAAAATATCCAATGACAAGATAATTTTTATTGATACTTTAAGAGGCCATGAGCGCGATGACATTTGGGACGCTTTTTAGGGTAAAAGAGTCAATTGATAACTCAAAAACGGTTCAGCTTATCGATTTCTCAAACAAGGACAGGCTTCTAGAAGACATTTAATTCTACGTACATGCTGTAATGGAAATGGAATTTTCAATTCACTTTCACAAAAAAAATCTCAAAAATGTTCCAAAATGCAGTTACTTTGAAGCAATTTTTTGGGTGGATGAACAATAAAAAAAAAACATTACAGCACATACATAGATCAACGTTTTACCTTTCTTTTCGTACCAAATTCATTGGTACGAATGGAAGAGAAATAACACTGCAGCTATTGACTATTTAGGAAAAGCATCGTGAGGTGCTGACGCAGACATAGGTACATAGAATCAAACGTCTTATAGAAGCCTGTCCTTGTTTGAAATCTATACGATGAACCGTTTTTGAGTTATCGACTTTTTAACCCTGAAAAACGTCCCAAATGTGATCGCGCTCAGGGCCTCTTAAAAGGAGTACATTTTGCTTATACATTAACATCAACACGTAAACTGTTAAAGTTAAGTGAAAGTTCTCAAAATATTTTTCTTGACAGCAAAAAACAAATTGGAAGTGGTATAAAGTACAGGAGAGTTGAGAAACAAAGAAGAATAACTGGAGGTTGCATGAAAAACAATTACATACATCGGAGCAATATGTAACTGGCTGCAGAAAATGAAACTTGCACGAAAAACAATTACATACATCAAAGCCCTCTTTAATTAACTAAAGGTAGTGATTTTTGAATACCTGGTCATTGATAATCTCTTCTGCACAAGAACTACAAAAACCACACACACACACACACACAGTTCTTCACAACAACCCTTCATTAATGGGATAATTTACAAAACCTCCACATAATCTTCTTCGCTTTTCAATCCTTGGTGAACTTTACACCACCACCACCTCTAGCCATCCATTTCAAGAGATCGTGATCAACAGGTTACCATTTGGACCAATGAAAATATGAATAAAATTTGTAAGGAATCAGTTGACAATTGAAAGATGTTATGACTTTATGATAGAAAAAAACTCAATTTAATTACCCTAGACAAAAAAAAAATTCTCACCTTGACAAATGGCAATTTACAATTATTAGCTAAAACCTCCAAACTCATTTTCAAAATAAAGCATAATCAAAACTAAACACTCTTGAGGTAAGTGAAACATGGTGCTTCAAATTTTGAGACCACGAGAGAGGAATCTCGCAAAAAAAAGAAACTGAAATTGAGTAACAGTTCCCAAAGGTGTTACAGAAATGGACGAAAATTTGAAGTATTTTGGACCTAATTCAAAACAAATTGTTGAATCGATTAAAGCAACTTATGGTGAAATTATTGGGTAGCCACTCAGTTTCCAAACATTGTTTTCAACCACCAAACTGTTCTCGATACTTAAAGGATGATTTAGATACATGAATGCCCATGCAGGGTTTTTGAAGCATGTGCAATTTATGAATTTTTCGAATTATTCCACCCTATAAGGTATATTACGATTGCCTTCCTATTTAATAAACTTATTCATTCATAGATTCAGTTCCCTAAATGAAATAAAACCATTACTTAGCTGAAACATAATACCAATAACTTACACGCTGGTATGTAGTACAAAATCTCCAGTGGAGAATCCCAATGCAAAGTTACTCTTACTCAGTTTGGATTTTTGAGTATCAAAAGCTGCCTGGTAACCTGCCAACCAACCCTGATGACCAACAACTGCCGATGCACTGATAATGGGGCCATTTGAATCCAAATCAGTGTCTGCATTTACTGCTACTCTTTCATTAGCAAAAGCGGACTTAACACGTGCGGATTTGTATCTGAAATAACAAAAAGCAATAAGTCTACAAGATAAAACAAAATGTGAGAATATAGAATGGTGGATTTTCAGAAAACGTATGTAACTCACCCAGTTTGGGGTGAGAAACTGACATCCCCGGACACCTTGAGGCCTTTCAATAGTTGATCTTGAACAGCAATTTCAGTACCCAATGTATTGTCTGTGTTCCATTTTTCGGTGAAAGTTAATCCATAATCTTTGACCTTGTATTTGGTTTCTAAGGAACCTGACACTTTTCCGGATTCTTGATTGGAAGTACCACCGGTGCTGAATTCTACTCCACCACCTGTTTTGGTTTTGCAGTCCAATTTGATGAGACCAAAGTGATAGCCCTTGTTAAAGACGTCCTTGGCTCGTTTGCCCAAATCAGAGTATGGTGGGGGAGACATTTCCTATAATTAATTCCAATTATGAATCTTTCAGGATGATACATAAAAAGCGTGTGAAACGTTTTTCTCTGGAGAAATACATTTTGATATGGGTCATTAAGTTCTCACATTTGGATGCAATGGTTTTCGAATGGGTAATTTTTCAAATTTGAGTTTGTAGGCCATGTTCATTGGCAGTTTAAACTGGTAAATTTTTTTTAATGAATGAGTTTATTGAGTAGGAAAATCCTAATCAAAAAAATCAAACTACTTATATACTAAAAGTTTGGAAATCCAGCATTAACAAGTCATAAATAAATATATAAATATAAATACAGAGCAATCATTGTAATCATTGTAATCATTCAATTTGGTTTTAAACATAAATAAACTTTTGTTGTCTTTATATCCTGAGGTAACTTATTAAATTGATTTAACCCTTTAGAAAATAATACTTTCATCGAGTTAGTTAAACTGCATCTTGGCAGATGAAGATCATTGATTTGTCTTGTAACATAATTATGAGTACTATATGTACATCTAATAAATTCTTTAAAATATGATGAAAACATATTATTAATAGTCTTAAAAACAAATATCATTAAATTGTTTTTAAAATTGTTTTCTCCGTTAACCGGCTGTCGTCCCCTTACGAACGGCAGCCCTCAAAAGTCGAAACTTGTGCGAGCCAAGGATTAAGGTCCCAGCTTCAAAATGCATGTGGTTGAATTTCCCGGGGATGCCTTTGTGATGGGTATTTGAACTTGAAACATTGAGTAAATATTGGGGAAAAAGTTCGTATCTCCTATGTACGAAGGCCATGTTGGATTGTGCGAAAATTACATTATTTCACAGTGATTTCTTTGGCAATAACAATTTTTCCTGAACTTACGCATTAGTAATTGATTTTTCAACATTTACCAACCCAGAATTGTTAGTAACATTTGATTGTCAACTTTTCAGGTGAAAGAATCTTAAAATTTATATTCAGCGACCCCCAAAAACCCATAGAGAATATACCTGCATGGTTCCGTTTTTTGTTGAAACAATTTATGATTGTTGAATTATTTATGAAGCTATGAATTTTCTATGGGTGCAAGTTGTGAGCTGGACGATTGCAATAACAAGGTGAGTTTCGCTTGATGATCTTGGGCTAGATTGTAGACCCAAACGCACCATTTTATAACATTAAATTGTTAATAACACTTAGCCATCAACTTTCTAGGTAGTATAAACTCGAAAATCAGATCAGCTGCACAAAAAACATGGAATGCATGTAATTCCAGCTTGAGATCTCAAAAATCTATGAACTACAAGCAGCGACGTAAGTAGCAGCGACGTAAGTAGTAGCGCCCCTCACTCCCCCTAGCTACGGACCTGGTCACAACTCTTGGACTCAACATGCTGTTTCTTCTACCGCACTTGTAAATTACACTGAAAGAAGAATTAAGATTTTTTTTCGTTATTTCTGCTTTTAAAAGACAATACACATTTTTCACTATTGAGGGGCGGTTTTAACCCCCTCTCCAACACCTCTGAGCAAGTATTTTGGTATTTTCGGTTATTGGGTACCAAATACGACATCTGTACCAAATTTCAGAAACTTTGAGCTCGGTTAGACGTAAGGGGCTATTTTGGTCTCTAACAACTGGGCTATAATTTTATAAATTGAATTTATTTTATTCACACTATTGACTGCTATAACCTAACTGTATAAACGTTAAAGGTTTATCTGTTTGTATGCAGTATAACCTTACCAAAAATATCGATGTTATTGGCACGTGTGTAAGAGAATCAAACAGTCTGACTGAGAACCATTTAAAATAACTTGATTTATTTTCAATAATAATAATTTTCAAATACAAAATATTTTCTTAACTAAATATATAAATTTAATTAAACACAACGTATTTTTAATTATTATTACAAATACCAAATATTTTTGTATGAGTTCTCGAAAGTCATTGGTTTTGAAACATTTTTATTTGAACTTTTTTTGCTTTATGTTTGATAGTCTTCAACATTTTTGATCTATCTTTTTTTGTTTGCTGTTTGTAGGTGTCACTATAACAAGAATACCTAAATTAGATAACTCGAAGTGTTTTCTACTGCAAGTCCATGGATCTTAAAAATATGAAGTGGCCAAAAATTAAAAATTAGCTAAAACTGGTTGGAGGTCGAGAACTAAAAATGATGAAATTGGTTTTCGACCATAAATTGAATGCAAATACAAATATTATTTTGGCCTAAATCCATTGTTACAAACTAATATTCAAAAAATATTTATAAAAATGAATCAGTATATAGAAAAAAATTCAAAATGTTACCAAAGGAAATATGTTAAAAGAAATGAATGATTATTTTGAGATATACATTGGTTCTCGACCACTTTGGTCAAGAAATAAAAAAGGATTATTTTTGTAATATGGGTTTGCGGCCACCGAAAATTGGACAGAAAAAACATATGTATGCCTGTTTTTACTTAAAATACACAAAAAAAAATATCTAGTACGTAATATAAAACAAAATATATGAACCTGATGCATCTGAAATAAAAATTACTTACTATTTTCGAACCCGGTGTCACTTTGCATTTTTTAAAGCATGGGTGAAAACAAACCTCTCTCAGTGATAGACGGTAATGAAATAATAATAATAATAATAATAATAATAATAATAATAATAATAATAATAGGCTAATGACCTCAGTAGTCGATGCCATAAACGAGGGAAAAAAATAATAATAATAATAATAAAGCTCTTTATTTCCCATCAGATAAAAAAACAGGTTTCAACGTAGAAGTAATGATGAGAAAAGGCCGGGGATCAGATAAGCTGCAAGTAGCCCCTGTTATTATTCCCAAGCCAATAATTTTTGGCTCGAAAAGTTCGACTCCTACCCCTACAATGCGACCGGTTTCAAATGAGTGGAAGTGGTCGAAAATACGATTAACGGTTATTTTTACAGTACAATGGATATCTTCATTATTATTTTGTTTTAAATCACAGAATGGTCGAGAACCAGTGCCGGTCAGTTAACCGGTGTATTCACCCTATGTAACTTTCCTATGTCGTCATGGGAAAACTAATTGACCCTTTTTAATGTTGAGATGTTGAGATGAAAAGTTGCATAGGGTCAACTATATCATTTCGGAGTGAATTATGAAATTAGAAACATGTACTTTAGTACAATACAATTATGCTGTGGAATAAATTAATTGCAAAAAGTTCAAATTATTCTTATTGCTTTCAGAGTAGAGAATTATTTGGTTTTCTTTTGAACAGTGATTGACAAAGAACATGTAACGAATAATTGAAAAAATATTTGCCCTAATTCAAACAACACAGATGGTACTACAGCTGACCCACAAGTAAATCATTTCAATATAATCAAGTTTTGTCTAGTATAACTGCTCACCAACACACTACAGGATGTTTCCAAAGGTCGAAGAATATGATCAATTTATGCACCATTTTCATTATCATAGTCCTAATCACTGTCTTAATCATAAAATTAAATTGAAACTGTACATTTCAGTAGCAGCAATTTTAGTCTCAATCATAATCATAAGAACAGAAATGTACAGTTAATTTTGATTTTCTGATTAAGACAGAGAATGTGATTAGGACTATGATAATAACAGTGATGCATAAATTGGCCCTTAGACTGAACTGATTCAGACGTTATGAAACCATTCAATCTTGGTCCACCCTTATATCTTTCAAAAACTTTACATATTATTAAAATTAAATGAATTACGTGGAGAATTAATCTTAAATTTACGTGGAGAATAAATCTTAAATTTACGTGGAGAATAAATCTTAAAAAATCTAATAAGAGCAACATTTCACAATTTGTATTTTATGAATTTTTTTATTATTTTTTTCAAGGAGTTAGGTGAGGAGGAATTGATTGTTTTCAATTATTTTCTTTAATCAGTCAGTCTTCAGGCGGATTTAGTCAACATTAGCAAAGCGTTGTCATAAACATAGGCGTCAAAATAATCAAATACCACATGTTTTTAGCACGAACTTAATATTGTTGTATGAATTGCACCATTTAATATAACAAGTCCAACTTTCGATTTCTAACATATATTTAGCGCAATTTAAAAATTATGTTGGCCAAATACACCTTCCTTTGAAAGTGCAAAACATATTTCATTCTAATTTTGGTTTCTAAATTTTTCTTCCAAAAATGTAATTACTATTTACGGAGATTTTTTTTTGGAATCTGCTGCAGGTCACGACAGGTCACAAGTCGGCAACATGGCTGCAATGAGTGCAATGTTCTAATATTTCGTAGACCGTGGAGCCGCATTCATTAAAAATTGAGTGTGAACATAATTTAAATAGAACAGAATCTAGTGTTCTTAAAAAAAAAAACTATTGAAAGGTTCAACTGTCAGATGTTGTATTTAGGTAAATCAATGGTTCATTGATAAAATCTTACATAACACCAAAATCGTGCAGAACTCTTTCAAACCGAACGCCGGTATCGAAATTAAAAACAGATTTAAGTCACCAAATATACCCCAACTACAATCTCAATAAAAACACCTACCTATATTCAATTAATTCTACATAGGTATAAGCCATAACCCATAACCCATAATCAACGTGTAAAAAAAGAATGATGATATATTTATCAATGAACTTACCTACTTGATGAGAGTTTTACGGTAAGGGGATAAATACTATTACTCGATGTACAACTTGTAAATTACAGGGCAACTACTATTGATGAAAAATAAATTCTTAATTTCCAGATTTTACCAAGCCTCACCACCACAGGCAACAAAATTAGAACTAGGCCGTCTTCGTCTATAGTCTATTCTATTTTACGATTCACGAATCAAGATTGCGTGACATAGACATACGAGTGGTGACGACGACGATTCGTATGAATCGTATTCGTATGTCATATGTTTGGAACTTCCCATCCCACGGAATATTGCTAGAAAAGAACTTTTCAAATATATCCACTCTATTCATTCATCTTTAATCTTTGTCAAAGAATGTACGAATACTTATGAAATTAATGAGAAAACATTAAAACCCGTGACTCACGTCAAATTGTTTTATCACACTGCCTTAAAGTGGCGTCATTTCTCAAAAATGTCTTCAAAAAATTGGAAACAAACCAACTGAGATGAGATCACTTCTAGGCTGTTTGATCTTTAACCGCGAGCTATGCATAGCAGAATACAGAAACATTATAGTCCAAGAGCTGAGGGACCAAAAATGCAATAGTTTTATAAAGGTTTATATTTTGATATTTATTTATTTATGACATATATTTTCATCTCTGATTTTAATTTTATTTATATACATATATATATATATATATATATATATATATATATATATATATATACTACTGATTGATTGAGGTCATAAATAGGTTGAATATTAATAAAAAAATACGTATATGTCGCAATGTTTTATAAAATCTGAAAATTAGTCTGTGGACAGAAAGTCAACCAAGGAACTATGTGGACATAAGCGATATTCTTTTTACCAATTTTAACTGAGATCAAAGTAAGATTCTCAGCACAGCTCAATTGCTCAATATAGGACAGTTATCAGTCTTAAGTAAATGTAACATGTCATTACCTAAGCTATTGAGCTGTGCTGAGGATCTTAGGTAAATCTTAAAATTGGTAAAAAGAATACTACTATAATCAGTCAGCAGAATATTGAGACTTGAGACAGCAGTGACAGCACGCGCCAGCAGCCCGCTAAACCGCAAGAATTCATTTCCACATCACTTCCCCTAGGCAATCCGCATGGACCAATCAAAACTATTTTAGTTGCGCCTGCGTGATGTGCAATGTAATTTTAGGTTGGAAATGTCGTAATAGTTATATTTACCTAACAAGTGCGGAAAGTAGTACTTTTTCGCACGCGACGGCAGTTGCACGAACGACGCGGAGCGGAGTTCGGGCAAGCCGGTAAGTGCGGAAAAGACATTTTCCGTAAGAGTTAGGTACAATACTTTTCCTACGAGCGTGCGGAAAAGTAACTTTTCCGCACGATTTTTCATTTTGAAAGTTGTACTTTTCCGTACGATTTAAAATCGTGCTGAAAAGTTACTTTTCCGCACGATTTTTACTTTTCCGTACGATTTTTACTTTTCCGCACGATTTTTGTATTGTTAAAAATGAGGATATTTAGGACTAACTAAATAATCTATGAAACTATTCTGTCATATTAGTCATTTTGTAGCATTATTTTAAAAACTTGTTTTATAAAAACCTTGTTTTTTCATAAATAAGATGAACAAAAACACTCGTAGGAAAAATATTGTACCTAACTCTTACGGAAAATGTCTTTTCCGCCCTTAACGGCTTGCCCGAACTCCGCTCCGCGTCGTTCGTGCAACTGCCGTCGCGTGCGGAAAAGTACTACTTTCCGCACTTGTTAGGTAAATAACTATTTCCTACGAGTGGTTTTGTCCATCTTATTTATGAAAAAACAAGATTTTTAATAAACAAGTTTTTATAATAATGCTACAAAATGACTAATAAGACAGAATAGTTACATAAATCATTTAATTAGTCCTAAATATCCTCATTTTCAACAATACAAATATCTTGTGGAAAAGTAAAAATCATACGTAAAAGTATAATTTTCAAAACGAAAAATCGTGCGGAAAAGTAACTTTTCCTTCTCTATCCTTGTCTTGAAGTCAACATATAACTTTCTTTATTCACAAGTGAGGGCCTTATACATGTTAAGTCCGTATTCATTCGGGTAGTTTCGAGAATTCCCGCTCATTTCATTCGGATCAAGTTGTCGTTCTTTGTTTGTATTATGGCCCTTCTTACGTTCTTACTCTAAATGTAAACAAACTGTCCATAACTAATATTTCAGCACCCGTCACCCCCCTCGCCAACAAATTATATAGAAAAGGATAGTTCATATGTTCACTTCAAAACAGGTATTTGTGTAGGTATAGGCAGGGCATCTTGGATGCGCATCCAAACATGGCACTTAACTAATTCCTCAGAGTAATAAAAGACATAACCAATCAGAACACTTTCGTACCATCGGATCGTCGAATATCGTATGCATGAAAATCCGGCCTAATTCAGTAAACAGCTAAGCCCAATATTGGATGCGACACTCATGGTTGCCAACTGCGTAAACAGTTTTGTCTCTGTCTCTCCCGCCAAAAGGAAAAACGCTGTATTGGGAACTCACCTTCAGGGGCTTCAGGCATTAATTTTTTTTTTTCAAATCATTCTTTTCTTTGACTTCATGTGAATCTGAGCTTTACCTGTTTATCAGAACTGATGGTCAGGTTTTCTGACAGTTCAAAAACTAGTTATAAACCTCTAATAAACCTATGGAGATAACCAATTGATTTTTTTGAACACAATGAGAAATAGATATTAAAGGATCAAAAATAAAGAGAATATATACCCCATTGCTGAAATCTTTATAATAAGGTCTATGAAAATATATATTTTCATATAAGTCGTTGGTTTATTTTTGGTCGTATTAGCACTCTGAAATGGAAACTCGAATCATCTTTAGAATTTAGAAAAGGGTTTGTGACATATTGAATACAAAGGTTCTATATGACTTCTGTTTTTATCTGCCGTGGATATTAAAATTATTCTTTGCAGAGACATCCGAAATCGTTCTGTTCGAAGTTCGGTTGCTCTGTGATTTCTTCCTCGTGTGAATAATTTCGTAACAATACCTACTCAATCGAATTAGCTAATAAGTTTCAGTTTTAATTTTATTAAATTTATTATTAAACGAACAAATGAGAACTTTCAATTGCTTCATTGCTATGAATTTGACGAACAGATTTTTCTAATCCCAGGTCTCGTTTTTTAACTAACGGCAAAGCTTTGGCACTCGTATATACTATTACTACCTCGGGATGTGTCCAATGAGGCATACAGCCTGCAAATTGCAGATATTCTAGATCACCAGCTCCTATATCTACTTTCTCTACTGAAATATAACCTTCGGCTCGTCATGATGAAAAATACCTATGTTCGCCTACTGATACGTCACATTAAAGTATGAAGGGTGAAGGGACAAATATGGATAAAATAATGTTTTTGGTTTGGCTTTCACATATTTCAGTCATTAATTCATAATCCTGAACTTTAATCATTTATCAGAATTAGGAATCACAAACTTAAATGTGGAACGGATTTACGAATGATGGAACAAGTTTTTGTATACGTCACATTCGAAACTGAAAAAGTCTGTAGGTATGTCCAGTTTAAATGAAATAGTTCAAAAAAGGTTTACAAAGTTACCGGTTAACAGAAAAACGACTATAATAACATATTAAATTCATATTTATAAATATTTTACTCACCAACAACGGTGGCGGTGGAGACTCGTCATCTTCAGACTTTCGCAAAAATCCAAACCCGGTTTTTTTCTTACCGCAGTCTACCTGCCTGACTTCGGTCTTTGCATTTTCGTTTTTTATGTTAGTTTCGGCAATTCTTGGATAGGTATAGTGTTTTTCTTCTATATGTTGTTTACATGGATTTTCCATGTTTTACGTTTCACAAATTACTTTATAATTTGACACCTCCATTTCCAAATAGCTTACAAGATGTCATTCACCGTTTATTCAATTGTTTAAATAAATGGTTGAAATTTTGGCATAATCTATTCCTTCAAGAAAACCTTAGTTTTATTATTTTTTCCACGCTTCTGATGAAATGTAAGAAAAATTAAAGCAAAATTTTAAAGTTTGCGGGATCTTTCTATGGGAACTTTCAATTTATAGTTGGTAGTCATGCAGCGCCTAATGGTCACGTGATCTGTCAAATTTGACTAGGTGTTTTGAAATAGTTCATTATTAGAACAAAATTAATTTAATTTTCTCTAATAATTATGTCATTTTTGCAAAAAGGTATGTTGAAATAGAGTATTTACATTTTGGTTCTTATAAAGAGGTGGTACTGAGACTCTTCTGTGGGCTAATAAGGATAATTTTCAAATAGGCGTCTGCTGTGCTTGTTAGTGGCAAAGAAGATTTTGAATATCCAAACTATGATCATTCAATTTCAATGCATTTTTGAACAAACATTCAGTGATAACAGATAATTCTGCTCTGTGCATGATATAATATTCTAAATTTATGGTATTTGTCGAAAACTATACATATTTATTATAATATGATTATGATTATGCTTTTTTTAGGGTCATCAAGGAATGCAGAGACTTCCTCAGATACTTTGACTATTGAAAATGAACCAGTTATTCAAAGTAGTATGCCTGATTTGAGCAGTACAGATTTTCAAACATTAACTGAGTTATCTCAAGAAATAACTTTTACAACTACTGAAATGGAAACTGAAGGTATTTAAAAAAAATTAATTTCATAAGTGATTAATTGTGAAATTGAACTAATGTTGGATATTTATTCTAGAACAAGAAGTTGTTGTAGAAACTCAAGAAGTTATGGAACATGAAGAGGAAATTGAGGCAGAAGACATTTCTCCTGAAGGATCCGATAACTATTCTCAACAAAGCCATAATTACCCTGAACAACTTAAAACGTCTGTTCCTCCTCTGAGACCTTTAACGATTGCTCCAAAACCTGCAAAGGTTCCTATAGCGGTCAAATCTGCAAGTGGTCAACAACTGTTGTTGCTGCAAGGTATAATAAAAATACATGCATTGCATGAAATTGCTGTTTTGCAGTTGTGATATAAATATTTGGATGAAAAAAGTTTGTATTTCGTGCAGAAATTTATTTATAAAATCATAGCAAAGCGCTTTCGACTATCAAGTCATCATCAGTGCGTACTCGTCAGGTGTACAAGAGCCATACCATAAAAATATCATGTGTCCATAGGACCATGTAACAAGTTAAAACGGGACATCATATGATTAACATTTTAAAAAATCCTTATTCCAGGATTGAGTTTGATAAAAGTTTCAACAGACAGAGTAACACATGTCTGCTGAACTTAGTATACTGTCAAACTAAAAATATAAATATTTGTTAATTCGTTTGAATCTTTCGTAGTTTTCAATAGGGTTTAACTAAATTGCACATTGGCGAGAATGTGAGTTTGTTCTATTACTAAAATGATACATCTTACAGTACAATGACTATGGCATATTTGCAAATTAGAGAAGACAGCTATGTATTAAATACAGAAAGCTGTTTACTTCTCTGTTGTTTTCAAAATGTTTTTCATAATTTCATATCTAAAAATGTTTCAGGTGGTAGTCTTAATTTTTTTCTATATTTCTACTAGGTACCCAATTAGTTAATGAGTCAAGTTGTGTGATGCTTTGGCTACAAAAATATTATCATGATTTAATTGTTAAAATCAATCTGGAAATCAATAAAGATATTTGAGACCCACAAATATTCACTATTTAAAATTTTAATATGAATAACTCAAAATAAATTCAATCGATTTTTCTCTGTACTTAAATGATACCAAACTCAATAACCAAAAAATCATCGAACTACTTTAGGTATCTAACCAAGTTTCAGGACCTTGCAGACAACAGATTTTATTTAATTATTTTGAAAAAATATAAACACTTTGTGTGTACAAGATCCTGAAATTTGGTTATTGTATACTTATAAGTAAAGTAGATTGATGATTTTTTGGTTAATGAGTTTGGTATCTTTTTAGTACCAAGAAAAATCAATTAAAATACATTTCTAACGTATATGCTTGAAGATTCATCAACTTTGCATCAAATAAAACAGAAATTTGAAATGATTTTCTCATTTTCTTAACAGTTCCATTAATAATAATAATAATAATAATAGGGTCTTTATTAGTAACAGAAATATTGCTTACATGATTTTTGACAGGCTGGCGACATTCGGCCGAATGATTAAATTCTGATATTCAGTAATTTAAACTTGGTAGCATGATGAAGCTATGGTGTAAAACAGTTTTGTAGAAGTTAATTTCTAGACATCAGAAATTTCGGAAATATTTGAAAAAACAATTTCCCAAAATTCAAACTAATAAGCCTATTTTCAGAAACATTTACTTTCAACAGATAGCCAAAGTCACGTGACCATGTCCGTGTAGGCCATTTTTTATCTTTTTAAAGCATGACTTAATGCCCAAGTCGAATTTCATAATAAATATGATGCCAACTTTTAGAAGGACACTGTAGAATAATCATCTCCCAAAATATTACATGTTAGATATTCATCAGTAAAGATAGGTGGGTTAGGGTGGCTTAACATACATATAAGGGAAGATGACTTCACTTTGTATGGTTTCAACTTGAAATTATGAAAACAGAAGATTTCTTTCAAATCAGGTATTCCCCAAGTTACTTAGATATGTAGGAAATCATGTTTTTTTCTAGTAATTCTTGATGTGAGGTACAATAATTGACTTATTGTAAGTTGTTAATTTAATAAAATGGGATACTTTATCTCCAAGCCAGTAAATCCTTCAAAAAGTAAGTTATTTTGTGAATTATTTTGGCAGTGAAAAAAAGTAAATATTTACGCATCAATAGAGATGCCGAAATGTAAAGTTTTTTTGACAGTTGTACAAAAAAACCATTTACGAGAGTATATCACGTAAAGTTTTTTCTTCGACCGTTATTATATTGCCAAATTGTAGGAACTGTATCATAGATTTGAATGTTTTATGTTATGAATTGTCGTAATATTATGAAATGATGACTTCCGAGTTATATTTGACGCAAAATGTATACATTTTTGAACATTGTGTAAAAATTTAATTTATGCACTCTGTCGCAGAAAAATTTATAATGGTGATTTGATACACAGTAAAGTCTGCATCATACGGAAAATTGTTAAGTTAACCAATTTAAAAGTTGGGAAAAATTAGGTGACTTATAAAATTTAGGATAAATATTAAAAAGAAATCTTTTTCTTTTTTTGTGCCTTTATATCAAATTTAAACAAAGGAGGGTTATGCTTTATTGGGGGCAACTGTTCCCGGCCATAAGATTTTGCACACTTCAGGTCTATAAAAAAAAAACATTTTTCCCAAAATTTTTGCTTCCAAACCATTCCGGAACATCTTCAAATAACTTCTTCTCTCAACGACCATTGTATTCTACATTGATTACATATTGATTATTAGTTGAAGAATGAACATGATTTCAAGACACCGTGGATCTCATTATTCAAGGGCACTCGGCCAATCACAGATTCAGAATTTTCAGAATCCACGGTAACTGAGAGGAGACCAATGACAAAACAGCAAATGTACCAAACAAATTTCTCAAGAAGGCTTTGCTTCATTGGGCTTGTTACGGCTTGGCATCCGCGAATGTCAGATTGACTGTTTTGTTTCTTAGTTTTAACTTTAGCTCCTGATGAAATCTTCTTCAGTTCGGTTTCGGCCAAACCGTTTGTTTAGTCATATGTTATGCACAAATTTTGTAAAAACCTGTGTGGTCCAGTGATACGGCCCCCGGAAAAGTAAAATGTTGTAATAAGAGCGTGAGTTCGAATCCTACTGGTGGAATTTTTTTTTATTTATTTCTCCCCTCAAGCATTTAGGTATTCATGTATAATTGTTATTCTTCCTTATATTGCTTTGTAATTTATACTACAGATAGATAGATAGATAATTTATTCATCATTAAAGCTTTTTTTACACAACGGTACAAAAACTTATCAGTCTAGTCAAACATTTTTGTGCTTATTTTTATTGTTTATTTTGTGTGTTTTGACCTGTTGGAGTAGTTAGTATTTTCCAGTATTGTTTGGTATCACTTGACATTATTGTAAAAGAAAACTGGTTCAATAAAATTTTGATTGATTGATTGATTGATTATTAAAACTCATAAAAAACATTATAAGAACCTACAGAGAATATAAAAAGTCATCAGATTACTCACATTCATCATTCACTCCTCCTTGTTCACAAACTTATTCACATTCTACACAAACTCCCAGACAATCTGTATATACATACATAACTACTAACTATTATCATCAAACAGTGAGGTACTCCTCTATTGAATAAAATGTATTTTCATTTAGATAATTGAACAATGTTGTTTTGAAAACATTGAAACGGTTATAACATAGAATTCCCTGGTATTTTGGAGAATTCTGTCCCACACTAAGCCTAGACAATGGTAATCGAATGTCATTTTTATTGCGTGTTTGGTGTTGGTGAATGTCACTGCTTTTCATGTAGATATCTTGCTCTTTTCTGATATTCATAATTAGAAGATATATATATAAAGTGATGGTAAAGTTAGAATTGACAATGACTTGAGATAAACTTTGCAAGATACATTGTTTCGAACTCCCATCATGCATCTTATGATTTTCTTCTGCGCAATGAATACTTTATCAATATGTGGTGAATGCTTCCAAACACACTTCACTTTTTGGTAATAAAGGCAATGATTTCAATAGATACCTATAATTTTCGTGTAGTCGTAGAGAATAAAGTATAGTCTTCTACTCGCGTATAATGAGCATTATTCTCTCAGATAATTTTTATCTGAGAGTATAATAGCTATCATTATACACTCGTTCAAAAATATACTATTGCAGTAGAGTTTGTGAAGGAAAAAAATTATAAAATAGACATTTTGTGCATAACCTGGGTTAATACATAGGTACTTATTGCTGAATGTCATTTCTGACAATTGAAATAATTAAAAAGCAATTTTGCCACTGGGAAGAGGTTTTCGTTATTTTGAAAACTAACTCCTCCTTTGAGTAATTACATGAAAACTGTTTTTAGAGGACTGTAATTGGAATTGTTATCTGAATACAAATTATTGAATAATATGAACGTTAACTGAACGCGTCTTGTCATATTATATTCTTGAGATATATTCATGAGTAAGGCTGCTACTAGATGCTATAATTGATAAGATGTTATTATTTTTTTACACATAAGATAAATTAGTTTAGATAAAAAAGAAAAGTATACCTTACTTATTTATAAGCATTTAAAAATATCAAAAAAAAGGAAAATTCCCAAATTTTCCTATTAAATGCATACTCTCGTTTGGATAATTTTGATTTCATCAAATTTTTGTTATGCCTGTTTTATTCTCATTCAAATTGAACTGAACCTAATCAGTTTGTTCATTTAACAAATTTCAGAGGTACAAACACATTTATTTATTCTTTATATTGCTTTGATTTGAGGATCCTTGGTTGCTTCTTCAGTTGTTTAAACATTTTGTACTTTTTTCTGAAGATTTTTAAAATACCAAACATCATCCATGCTTGAGTTTTTTTATGTTAGTTTACAGGATTTTCTTATCTCTCCCTTGTTTAATGGCTTATATTAAAGAAATTTTGTATTGCCATATTATGTACTTGCACTGCACTATTTGGAACCTTTGGTGTAGTAATGAATATAGTTGGAAGTAGGATGATTAAACTTTAAGTTTAGGAAGGTTAAACTTAAAGTTTAATCTTCCTCTTGAAGATGATCACTTGGTGATTGAAACACGTGTCGAGGTGTTAAAACTAGAGGTTTGGTGTTGGGATAAAACTCCAGTATATTTTTTGCCACATTAGTTCCAACTTCATTAAGAACTTCTCTTTGAATATGATACCTATTCGATAGTTTTATTACATTTTTCATAATTCATATTGTCCCACATTGTCATTTCCCATTTCTACATTTGTTTTCATATGTTTGTACTTGGTACTCAGTGCATCTGCAATCTGCATAATGATGAGTGCGGTTTGTTATAGTTGCCTCCTTGTTAACTTTTGAACAGTGTGACGTGCAAACAGAAAAAAAAAACTTTTGGAGGGTTTCACCGATACTACTCTTTGTATTATGGCGATTGCTTGACAGGGGGCGCGGATGGGCACCTTAAAAATTTCAAAAATCATGAGGGATCAAGTGTCACATCGTTGAAAAGAAAATTCAATTACCTTCTCAACCAACAAATTTTTTTTAAATTTCTCGATTGAAATATCAAGTTTAAATACTGATCTGAATGGTACTCATACCTCGATAAATTTGAACGGTTTGATGTGGAACAATGGGCAGATGGCGTTGGGGGCACATCAACTTGAAAATTTCGAAAGGCATAAAGATCCAAATTGTGAAAAAAGGTATTCACGAAATTCGAAAATATTTTGATGGTTGTAAAGATAATTGAATTATCTTTTCAACCGATTGCTCAGCGGTACGATGCACAGGCTGTTCGGAACTCCAGCAGAGCGATAGTCGATCAGAGCCCGATGTAGGTACAAGAGATTTTTTGTCACTTTATATCGGATCGATAGGCGACCGCATGCCTTGTTGAAAAGCAAGCGTATTGTGAGTTGTCTGGGTGCCAATCTTGTCTAGTGCTAGCTTGGAGTGCACACCGACCACCCGAGGTGGTGCTGTAGGTTTTCCGGGTTTTCCTACAGCTGAAAATTGAATACGCCACCAAAAATCAGTAAGTTGCCCTGATGCGCCACCAAAAATCAGTAAGTAATAATTATAGCCGTTCTTTACTCGCTTAGGCTATGCCTTTAGGTACACTCTACGAGTGTTTATGAGGGAGTATTATCATTATTATTATAACAATGTGACACTTGACCCTCCCAGTCCTTTTGAAATTTGTAAGTTAATGTCTCCCCCCGCATCCTCTGTCGAGGAATCACCATGTCTTTGATTTCAGAAAGTAGTATCGGTGATACCCCCCCCCAAACGGTTCTATGTTTGTACGTCGAACGGTTCAAAAGTTAACAGGTGGTAAGGGGCTATAAAAAGCCTCACTGTATAGTATATTGGATACATTTTCATTTCAGCTTTACCACTATTGTGAAAAGATGGTCTATACGGCCATTATACCCTCCAGTTGTGTGATATCCAATATGAATATATAATTCCTTTATTTAGTTATATAAACTGATACAAATAATCATTTAAATACACATTAAAATTTTGTCATATAAATAAAACTAATAATAGACATGTCACTCATATAACTACACATTAAAATCAGGTGAAGAGAAGGGAGAAACATAAGTATACCTGTGCAGGATATTGAAATAAAATTAAGAAGAAAAATTATTTTTCAAGCTCCAGCATTATTAATGAGCAGAATTCATTTTTTGCAATCTGTGTCTGATATCTTGGGAGATCGTTAAGTAATGATAGTCATTGCCAACCGATGGTTTACCCTTTTTTTACCTACAATGCATGTAGGATATTATGGCACATACATTTTTGAAAACAACTACTTCCTTGACTAATTCTGCGACGGATATTGAATTCTATCAAACAGTTGCTACTACATACAATTGCAATTGCTGCCTGTAACCAAATAGCAGAATTTTATTTCGAGGCGTTGCTCCTCATCATTGCAGGGTAGGTCACTACAGACAGTTTTGTTCCCTGTACGAATCATCACATCACTCTGTGTATTTGGTTGCTCTGGTCTCAAGCAGAACGGACAGGTGTAAGCTGCTCTGGGTTTAGAGATTCAGTCATCATCAATTGTTTTTGGGAGTCTACATTTATGTCACATAGAATAAAAGAGAGATTTCTTGGCTGAAAACAAAAGATATTTTCACCTCGCTGCAAAACTATATACCGGGTGACAACGAGATCACTTTCGGGGTGTCATTTTATCATTTTGTCACCGTGGAAAATGAAACTTGGTAGGATTGATATTCGAACTAAATGTGATTTTTCTGACGTGTTGATAAATTTTTGCAACTTTCGGTTTTACAGGAAACGCCATTTATTTTCCACCCTGTATATTGTTTGTTTTTCGGATTCTTTGAATCATTGTACATCAGAATTCATAATTTTTAAATGAATTCTGACATAAATTATATTATTAAATTTTAGTTTTCAGTCTAAAGTGCTATGACCATCCTAAAATTTCTCTACATTGTCTATCTACCTACAGAAAATTGTTAAAAAGATTTTTATCCAAATTTTTCAACCAAAAGAACAATTCAATTTTTTGGTTTTAATTCAAAAACCTAAATGTAACTCACTTTCATAACACTATTGAATGCATTATTTCAAGACGAATCACAGTGGCAATTTAAAATATAATAAATATATAAAAAATAATTGGAAAAGTTATTATTATTACATCTCAACTAATCCCAAATATTTTTGGAACTATATCAATTCTTTGAAAAAAGATCATGGAATTCCTAATATTATGAAATACAATGATAATGTAGCTGTGGCACAGATATTGTGAATTTGTTTGCTGAACATTTTGGAAGTGTATATAGCAATATTGAGGTTGCTGATTTTGATAATTTCAATCCAGTTAATACTGTATCGATTCCCCCTTTGAAAATTACCCTTCTGGAAGTTTTTAATGGAATAATGAAACTGAAAGACAATCTGATTACTGGACCAGACGGAATTCCTTCGTATATTCTGAAAAGGTGTGTTTATTCTTTAAGTAAACCATTAGAAATTTTATTCAATTTGTCAATCAAAAATCAAATATTTCCTACTACCTGGCGAAATAGTTATGTAACGCCTATTTTCAAAAACGGTTCTAAGGAAGAAATCGGAAACTATAGACCAATAAGCAAACTTTCTGCCATACCAAAATTATTGGAACAACTCTTGGTCAGTCATATTTCTTTTTATTGTAAAAATTTAATAATTGAACAACAACACGGTTTTGTAGGTGGTCGATCAACGGTAACTAACTTATTATTATATCAAACCGATATTGTCAGTGCACTAGAACAACAGAATCAAATTGACTCGGTCTATACTGACTTTAGTAAAGCTTTTGATAAAGTGAACCACAACTTATTAATCAACAAGTTATCTGCCGCTGGCTTTCCGTCATGGTTGACAAACTGGTTACATAGCTATCTTTATAATAGACATCAGTTAGTTAAAATAAAGAATTTCGTTTCAAATTCTTTCCCTGTCACATCAGGAGTTCCACAGGGATCGCACTTGGGTCCCCTGTTGTTTAACATTTTTATCAATAATATAGGAACTATTTTTAAAAATTGTAAATTTCTTCTTTTTGCTGATGACTTAAAATTATATACAAACATCTCAAAACCAACTGATTGTAACAAACTACAAGATGATCTTAATTCCTTGATAAACTGGTCAGAAACAAATGTAATGTTGTTAAATCCTGATAAATGCCAATGTATTACTTTTAGTAGAGCAAATTCTATAATTCAAAATGACTATCATATTGATAATAAGATCATTAAAAGAGTATCCGTTGTTAAGGACCTTGGAGTATTATTTGATGAAAAACTTACATTTGTTCAGCATATAAATTCAATTGTAAGCAACAGCTCTCGAAAACTAGGCTTTGTTCTTAGAAATACACAGGAACTTTCAATTCATTCAACAAAAACATTACACATGTCACTCATATATTCTTGTCTCCAATATGCCTCTCCTGTCTGGAGCCCTCATTATCAAGTTCATATCCATCATCTTGAGCGTATACAAAACAAGTTTTTGAGAGGTATTGCCTATAAAATGGGCTTATACCAGGGTACATACAATTATTCCCAAATCTTAGAGCATATATCAATTCATACCTTAGAAACTAGCAGAAATCGATCTGATTTAATTTTATTATACAAATTAATTCATGGCGTAATATCATGCCCAGAATTGTTGGCACAAATCAATTTCAGATTCAATAGAATACCAACACGTAATTCTGAACTTTTCAGCATTCCTCTTCACCATACTAATTATGGCTACAATAGCAGTATATCTCGTATTATGAGACTGGGTAATCTACTTAACACAAATGATATATGTATAACTGGTGTGAGCTTGTTTACCTTTAAAAATTCACTTAATGAAGTAGCTACTCTGTGATTTCCTGTGATATATATTATTACCTTTTTATATTAATTCTTATAGTTTATTGTCTATATATTGTAAAGAGGGGTTTCCCCGTTTATAAATAAATAAATAGATATTCTCTACTAAAATCAAGTTTAAATTCAACAAATTAAAATGATTAGTTTACTTTGAATGAAATTTGGTCACTATATCTAAGAGTCTCACTTGTACAAATTGTTCATTTATAGTAAATTTAGCTGTGGATCTAGATATTTTTGGATGTAATTTACACGTCTTTGATTTTAGGGACGACTCCCGGACAGTCCATAAAATTGGTATCTTCTCAAGGCCAGGAATTAAATTTGGCAAATATAATTAGTCGGCCTATGTCATTTAAACCCAATTTCAAGACAATATCATCTCAGGGTGGAAACATATCGATAGTACAACAAAAGCCTGTTGTAATGAAGAAAATTTTAGCTGCAGGTCAAAAAACTATAACAAAACCTTTGACAACTTTCGCCAAACAGGGTCAGCATTATATGGTAGTGCAAAAATCAGACCAACCACTGAAACTAGTCCAAACACAAGGAGGCAATATTGGAATGTCGACTCCTACAAAAACACTTACTTTGCAGCAAGCACAGGACATGGGTCTGCTGGCTAATACAAAAATAATTCAGCAGGGGCAGACGACTCCCAAACAAACAGTTTTACTCAGTAAGAATCCTCAAAAAAGTATTAAATTGGTACCACAAGTAAGTGCAGCACAGCTGGTCACGGTTGGGTCAAATACAAAAACTATTGCTCTCAGTACTGTCAAAGGACCTACAAAAATTTTACCTGCAAATAGTCTTGCTACCAGCAAAGTTTCACAAAAGTTCATTTTCAAAACATCTGGTTCCAATCAAGGTATTTTGCCACAAGGTCAGATTATACAAGTTGCTGGATCTCAAGCTCTCAACACCGGACAGTTACATCAGATAAATATTCCTGGTAGAGGGGTAAGTATTAAAAACATTATAACTACTATATATTGTTTTCAAATTGATGTAATTATTAATCAGAGATGAATTGACCTTGTTTTGCAGCTATTTAAAGTTTTTATAATTTATGATTTTTATGTTGACTTCCTTCATTTCTTAAGTGCAGCAGTTGGTAATTGTTTATGATGATAAAACTAGAAACTATAAATTGTTTTAGATAAGTTCATTTCATCGTATGATTACCCACACAATGTGTATTAGCAATATCTAGTTTTTACTGATTGATGAATTCCGAAAAATTGTTGATCAAAATCTGAAAACTAATCCATACATTCAAATTGTATGATTTGTAAGTATAGTATTATAATAAATGAAACTAGAAATGAAACTAAAAACATAAAGGAACTTACTATCAACAATGATACAATCACAGATAAGGAAATAATTGGTGACCACTTCAATAATTTCTTTCTGAATATTGAGAAAGTCGAGCCAAACAACAATATAAAATTAGCGCCATTTTCGATCAATACTCTATTTCTGTAACCAACAACCCCAATTGAGGTTCAAGAGATTATAAAAAAAAAAACAACAAAAACTCCAACTCCAGGTGTAGATGAAATACACGAAAAAACACTGAGAACTGTCCGTGACCTTATATGTTACCCCCTTTCATTAATAATAGATAAATCGTTCTGCGAACTAAAGAAATGTATGTTTGCAATCACAATTAGCAAAAATAATCGATTATAGCTACTATATGAGATTGAGTAAATTTACCGAACATCACAAACTTATTCCTGATTGTCAGTACTGCTTCAGGCAGCAACGATCAACATCTAGTGCTAATTGAACTGTATGATCACCTATACATGGACCTTAATGAGAAGAAATTTCCAGTCTCTTTATTTTTTGATCTTACTGGGGTGTTTGACATAGTTAACCATGAACTACTTCTAGTAGGAAAAAATAACCTTCCACGTTCGATAGAAGCTGCAAACAAAACTGCCAACTGGTGTAAAAATAATGGCCTACTAGTCGATACAAACAAAATATTTTTCATACTTTTCCAGCAATAAAATATTTCATATGATTTCAGTCCCCTCATAAGAATCGATCAACAATCTATAGAGCAGGTTAGTCGTATTAAATACCTTGGAATTGCAATTGACCAAAAACTGACTTGGAAATACACACAGATAATCTTTCCTCAAAAATGAGCAGCTTGTACTTTGCACTTAGACAATTACAGGGGACTGTTTCACTACATGTACTAAAATTCACCAATCATTGGACTAGTACAATATGCCGTTTCAAAAAAGTATCTCTCTGCCTAAGATTATAAATATAAAAATTGTATTGTTAACAACTAATTGAAACCTTATTCTTTTCAGATGCAATATATTAAATTTGTTACAACAAATCCCACAGAATCAAATACTTTATCTACTACAACAGGAAATTCAATGATGAGAACGTCAGCGGCAACTTCTGTGGGGAATATTGTCTTATCTGAAGTGAAGGTAAATTGAGGGGATACTCTTACCATAATGATTAATAGCACAAGATCCAGGGGTTTTAACCTGACACTAAATCCAATTGAACACAGGCAGTTCTTGAGGAGTACTTCTTCTAGTTCTACACGCGAATACTTGTGGAAACTGGGAAAAATTCCTGGAAAAGCTCGGAAAATCAATAACTTGGAAGGGGTTGGATAACTTGTAAAATCTCCATAAAAAAAGTAATAACATGTTTTTTCGAAAATTTCATCCTTTGAGAGATATTTTCAGATTTCCGCACAAACAACTCGGGATATTAAGATTACCCCGACGCTCAACTAAAATTTCTGTATCTCCCTTGTTTTTTTTTGTGTCTGAAGATATACCGGGTGTTCACAGATGGCTCGCCCCTATAACTTTTTTTGTTTTTGAAGATATTTAATTGTTTGCAGAATTTGTATAAGACATCATACTGCATTTTTTGACAAGTGACTTAGCTTCATGCAATTTCCGGTTTCACTGCTAGTGATATAAACTTTCTATTTTTAAATGAGATACCTGGTATATTTTCACTTCTTTTGTCTCTATATTTTGAATACAACCATGTATCAGTTGTTACTCTTTGTAACCATTTTTTTTTTTTTTTTTAAATCTCGATGGCTATGGTTATGTTCAAATTATTAATTTTACTCCTAAAGTTTTGGAAAAAATACAAATTTATGGTTTCCGATTAAAATGCATCTGATGTGTAAAATTTTAGAGAGCAACAGCATTGCCTTATGATTAATTTGAAACGGGAGGGTACGACACTCTAAGGAAATAAGTAGATTCTAGAATTGAATTGTGACTTCAGTATTTAGTTTATCTAAAATGTACAAGTAAAATAATAAAAATAAACACTTCACACTAAAAGGTCACAAACACACTTTTGTCCAAAAATTTCAAATTACGTTACGTCTTTCTTTGCGAGATCAAAATAAAATTTAAATTCATTGAGTAACCTGTGACCAACACAACTGATATAACAAAACCATTGATCCAGAAACTAATAACATAACTCTTTGCATATATAGTGTTATCAACATGTTTTTCAATCAGTAGCATACACTATAGTTTCATAATTTACTTTTGCAAAAGCGAGGTAAGATAAGATATTGACAAGTAATGTTTTTTTTTTTCAATACACCTTAATTATTTTGTTTTATCAGTTGTGTAGGTCAATAGGTCACAGGTTAATCTCATTTTATCTTAAAAGATGTTTCATTTCAAGGGGGATCTTAAGTAATCTTTTCAAGTTTTTTTTACGAAAGTTTGAAACCTAATGTGAAACCTAATAGTGGGTGGTATCAACATAATCGTATTAAAATGCACAATGTTGCCATTTGAAAAAATTAGATTTACAAATTCTAAAATTATACATAGCAGAAACATTTCCACTGGAAACAGTATTCTCCAGAAACGTTAGGACTTGAATTAGTGATTTGATCATTCCATAGTCATCTAGATAAAAAGATAAAAAATGTGACTCGTGGTTGTACTTAGAATGTCAAATGAAGACAAAAGAAGTGAAAATATACATGGTGTCTTATTTGAAAATAGAAAGTTTATATATCTTCCGGTGAGACCGGAAGTTGCATGAAGCTGAGTAACTGAGTAAAAAAATTCACTTTTTTGGTATACAAATCCTTCAAATTTCATTCTACTAACTGCAAATCCAAAAAAGTTATAGGGGCAAGCTGCTTTCGGTGGACACCCAGTATACTTGAAAAATTCAATCTTCTTTTTTGAAACTTTGAAACTTCAAGTATTTGCTTGAATCATTTACACTGACAACAGTTTTTTTTTATTCACAAACATTATGTTATTTTGCAGACTGTATCAAGTGTCAATAAAATAGCTCCAAAACCAATACCAGGAAAAGTTGCAATACCTCCTCAGAGACCCGTATCGAATACTACCCCAATGATGATCATTCCGACAGATATTTCTCAAATTGCCAAAGTAGACCTCCTTCCGAACTCTGCAAAGAGCACTCCAGCATTGAAGCCTCCTTCTGTAGTAAGTAGTGAGAGTTCTTCCCCGATAACGCCAAAAGAAGAAGTGGACGCCGATGGTATGAGGCCTAGGAAACCATGCAACTGCAATAAATCTCAATGCCTAAAGTTATATTGTGACTGTTTTGCTAATGGGGAATTTTGTTACATGTGTAAATGCTTGAATTGTTTCAATAACTTGGAAAATGAGGAGCATCGTAGCAGAGCAATTAAGGCATGTTTGGAAAGAAATCCTAATGCTTTCAGGCCAAAAATTGGAAAAGCAAAGGACGTTGCTGGTGATCAGGCTATCAGAAAACACACTAAGGGGTGTAATTGCAAGAGGTCTGGATGTTTGAAGAATTATTGTGAATGTTATGAGGTAAGGATTTGTAATGTCGCGTTCTCATTAAGTCGAAGTGGTAAAGATATATTGATTTTCTTCCAATTATTTGGATTAAAAAAATACATATAAATATCCTGAATCTGAAGTATATTGTTACCATACAGCCTGCAGCAATTCAAAAAGAACACCAATCCCTACTTATTTTCTCTTGCATCTCACTCTGTTCTGGGAACATTATAGAATGATTTTTCTTTCCGTGAGAACCAGAATAGGTTGAGTGTAAAAGAGTACTTTCTCATCTGGTACGAGAAAGCGCTAACTGTGTGTACCTTTTGGTAAGATGTACTAATATCACTACCATTCATTTTATTTTCTTTCTTTCTTTGTTTATTGTGCATTGATTTTCTCAACTGTACTTTTCAACCAAAGAAATAAATATTATTAATTAAAGCATTTATTAATATTTAAAAAAAAAACACTTTTTTATCAAAATAAATAGTCAGCCACACGTTTTGTTTTAGTTGCTGTATGCATCTACAACGTTCACTTTGAGATTTGGTTTATGAGAATAATTTTCTTTTTTATACTCTTCATAACCTTACCTGCGTTTATTTCGTTATTTATCGTCTATCTTCTATCAATGTAAAGGAATCTTTAAATTCAACTTCCAGTCATCCCAATAATCTATAATTTGGCACACATATCAATGACCAATGTCGATGCAAGAATTTGAAAATAATAATGTAGCAATAATAATAGTAATAATGTAAATTTTTAATGTCAGTTACTTACAGTCGTCCGAATAATCTAAAATTTGGCACACATATCAAGTACCAATGACAATACAAGAATTTCATACTAGTAATATAATAACATTAATAATAATGACAATCTTATTCATGAATAATTATTCACATTTGAGGAGTAATTTTTCAAAACGTCATTTTTCCTTAGAGATACATTTCCAGAAACCGCATAATAAAATAAACCAATTGTGTGAACCATATGTGGAAATATGTCTTTTTGTATAAAATTCCTGTATAGATATTGCTTTCTTCATAGGAAATGAGGCATTTTGAATGGTTCTATCGAAAATAATGATAAATAAGTTTTCATCAATCGCTTTGATATTCAGAATCTGAATAGTTCATTAGATGGCAACAAAATATTTCCAATGACTGTTTTCCATATTCTGAAAAATAGAGGTACTTCATTCTTGATGATTTTTCGAAAAAAATAATTTTTTCAGAAACCAAGAATATAACATAACTTTTCAATAAACCATTATTAGTTTCTCAAAGAGCACCAACTTTTATCTTTTATGGTTTTGACGGACAATGTAAACTAAAATAAATAATCATTAAAAAATGTTTCTTTTCTTCAGTTTTTCAATAATAAAAAAATATGATGTGGAACAGCATACAAAATTCTTTTTTTTTTTTTTCAGGCCAAAATAGCATGTTCCAATAACTGTAAATGTGTAGGATGCAGGAACATTGAGGACTCAATTGAGAAAAAAAATATGCGGCATATGACAACTGAAAAAGCTACAAACACTCCAATATTGCCAGACTGCGAAATTTTATCTAATAAAGACTATGCTCAAATTCGCCCTAGACGAAGTTCTGGTGCCAGGTAAGTTTTGTTGATCAAAGATTAATTGAAGATGGTGAAGATATTAGTATGTACATAAAATTATAGGAAAATATTTCCAGTTCTATAAATAAATATAATTTTCACCAATAGTGTACATTTTCTTTCATTAATTTATATCTCTTTTATGTTTTCTTCATAATAATAATGCCATATATACTACTCTAATAAAAAATATTCACACCAAAATTTTTCAAATACGCTGTATGTATAAGGTCCTGACAACTCCAGTACTGAAAAACTTCTATTTTGCAGAAATTCAGTCGAGACTGGCATATGGAATAATAGTCTGGGGACAATCACCTGCTGCCAAACGTCTCTTCATTACACAAAAAAGTGCATTCGTGCCATGTTTCGCAAACCTCAAACAGAATCTAGTAGACCTCTCTTTAGAAAACTACAAGTATTACCTCTTATTTCTCTTTACATATTGGAAACTGCTTGTTACATTTACAAACGTAAAAATACTTTGCTCTGTCGTAATGACGTTCACGGTCGTTCCACCAGGAATCAGCATTTGCTGAATACTCCTCTAAACAGATTGAACCTAGCGCAAAACGGTCCTCTAAGCATCGGAATTCGAATTTTTAATAAAATTCTTCAAAACGTTAAAGATGAAACTACCTATTTCAGATTCACTGAAAAAAATACTAATTGAGGGTGCATTCTATACTTTGGGAGAATTCTTTGGTATATAAATCAACTGATAGTGTATTCTGTTGTACTCTGTGTGTAATTGTATATTTTATCTTAATAATGTACTCTGTGTGTACTTGTACCTATCATTTTAACATTTAACTTTTTACTGTGTAATATTGTATTTTGTTTCTATACTTCAAATTTTTGACATATCTTATACCACTTGTGGTCTTCAGATGAATAAACTTGATTGATTGATGATATTTTCAGAAAACAAACTATTAATTTTATCACTGACGATGTGATTGAAGCAACATGCCAGTGTCTGTTGACAATATCAGATAATGCAGAAGAAAATATGCAAGATGAGGAAATGACTAAACGTCTGATAATTGAAGAGTTTGGACGATGTCTCACTGAAATAATTGACTGTTCTTCAACTCGTAATTTGTGTTAATTTTGGATAATTATTTCTGTCCCTTAGGTAAATGTGAACGGTAAATACCTGTCCGTCAAGCAATCTAGAAAATTGTTTTAAATTGCCCTCTATATTATTTAGTGCATAACCTCTAAGTGTTATGATATTTGTCTATGTTTTCCAGGTTATATATTTGTAATTGATAAAGGAAAATATTTTTTAAGAATTGTTTGTTATCGAGTGAATGTATGTATTTTAAATGTAAAAAGATATAATATATGAGTAATTAGTTTAATCTTTTATTGCCTACAATAAAAATTTTCATTGATTCAGTTTTTTTTTCTTATAGTGGCATTCATTCATTCACTATATTTGAATTAAACAGAAAAAAGTCCATTTATTAGTATTATATGGTATGATAACTTCTGTACTGTTAAACTGGTCTGCACAATTTCATCTCAAAACTGCAGGAATTTTAAGCAACGGTCAAATAATTTGATCAAACTGCGTTGAAGTGACGTCATTTCTATAGATTTGTTTCAATTTGTGTTGGACCAACAGTTTGATCAAACTATTTTAAGGTGATCCACGGGCTTTACTCATTTGAAGAAATAGAAGCTACCCAAAACACCAAAACTAAGTCACTTTCACGCGACGCGCGTTTCACCAACGAAGTTGGCGTTATTAAGAGCTATAAGCTGGTAGTAAGTTATTCTAATTCTTTATATACTGCTTATCTGAGTGACTAATTACACTCATCAATTTGAATTGACCTGCTCAGATGAGTACTAAATATAGAATTAGAGTAGGATTAACTAAGGTTAGCTTATAGCTCTTGAGAATTCCAACTTTGTTGGTGAAACGCGCTTCGAGTGAAAGTGACGTAGTTTTGGTATTTTGGATAGCTTCTATTTCTAGAATTATATTCACCGAAGTTTCCAAATTTTCCTTGATTCGAATCTTTCTCAGTTTGAATATGTGCTATGAAAAAGTGAAAATGAACAAATGCATTCGCAGGTTTCCAGTCCATTGAAATCAATTTTTGAATACGAAAGCAATTTTCTTTTAGAACAATGGGTCATATGCATAAACCTGGATCAAATGCTTTTACTCGGATTTTTTGAAAAAAGACCTATTCACTTCCGTTGAGATATGAAAGAGACAAACCCATAGTATAAGCATTTGCTATCTTTTATGAATACCACCAAATCTACAAAAGCTTTCTATCATAGCTGTCACTAAACAAGAGCAGGCAAGTAGGAAAGAAATACTCCAGTATACATAATATAAACAATGGTGATCCTGTTTTGCTGTGTGATGGCTGTTAGTAGGAGCGTTGGGCTTGTTCTGGGCCTTACCTCACCACTGACATTATCAGTGTTGTTCTAACGTCACCTGAGCCAAAAGAGTATGACGCACGTCAGGTGTCATTTTTTGGTTGAAGACGTTGAGTTCAAAAACAAGGAAGATTAATAATTTTTGCTGAATCGTCCAGAGAAATTGAAAACTTGTGAAATGGAGAGTAGGGTGAAAATCGAGCTGGAAGATCTCATATTAACAGTAGACAATGCAGCTGCCACCCACTCTGGGGAAATGGATTCTCCAACTTCTCCACCTCCATTATATGGTTTTTCTTAATTGCCCCCCTCTCTAATGTATGATTATTTATTTCAGTCAGTTTACTGAATGTATTTTTCAACACCCGAAAGTATAGAAAAATTCGTATTCTGTAAAATTGATGGGACTACTTCGACTGGAGTTAATAATAATAATAATAATAATACTCCCTCATAAACACTCGTAGATTGTACCCAAAGGCATAGCCTGTGCGGGTAGAGGACGGCTATTATTATTATTTGCCGTGGCGGAAAAACTATACTATACTAGCAGTAGACGAGATTGGCATCTAGACAACACACAATACACTTGCTTTCAACAACGTCTGTGTGGTCGTCTATCGAAGTGATCGATTCCGATATTGCGTACTTGAGAAAAAATCCCTCGTACTTACATCGGGCTCGAACCGACTACCGCTATACTGAAGCTCTGGGGTGGTATTCTGTGTACCATAGAATTCTATTGTCGACAGTTTTGTCTCTTTCTCTCCCATGAATTCAACGATAATGTCATCTCACTTTTTCTATCGACAATTCTATGGTACACAAAATCCCACCCCTGAACGGCCTGCGCCTTAGACTTTAGACCGCCAGACCACCACTTAAAAAATAAGAAGACATAGTTGAAAAATTCATCATCTCCTTCATGGCACTATTATTGAAAATCATTAATAAAAAGTGTTATTTGAGAACCCTTCTGGGGTGTTGATAATTATAATAACCTGTGCATAATAAGTTTGCATTCAATGATGTGGTTATGTTTGAAATTATAACGTAATTCTATCGAAAATATTCATTTTCACGAAAACAAAAACGATGACGTAGTTATTAAAATAATTTCAAAATCCTCCTGTCGAGAAAATACGGTTCTCTAGTTGCACCCCTACGATCGAGCAACCCTCAGAAGTCTTCAGGAGACTTGTGCAAGTGGGAATAACGAGGGCCTTACTTTCAACGTATGATTCCAAGCATATGGGTGCCATTGTTACCTTGAGATATCATATTAGGGGACTTTGGGGAAAATTTTGTTGGTTGATGTTGATGAAGGTTGTGCGTTTGTATTTAGGGTTTATGTTGACCTTGAGATGGCATTTGGTAATATCAATCAATCAATCAATCAAATATGCTTTATTGTCTAAAATGATTACATTTTGTCGACAAAGTCAAAATAGAAGTCCACACAACAATATATCTATATATATATATATATATCTCTGCTGTAAAAAATAAATTTTCGAAAATAAAATAATAATAATAAAAAAGACGAAACACATTTACGTAATAATTGGGATATATTGCATAAGTACCTACACCCTAATGAAGATCTTGGCACGGGTGCTTTTTTTCTAGTATTCATGATGAGTGAGATCTCCATGTGTACCTACTCACGACGAACTATCAAGTTTGTCAAGAAACCGGCCCATAAAGACTTATGTAACATTCATGTATTCTCACAACAAAATCGTTACGATATTTGAAGGGAGGACACTGTAGCGACCATGCAGTCGCTACCACTTTGTACATTCATTTTTATTATTGAAAGCTATGGCGATATTCAGTTTTGTTAAAATAATGTTTTTCATTAGTAATAGTAAACAAGGTTGTCAAAAAAAGTAATAAATAAATAGGAGGAACACAAACACCTCTAAAACACATTTAGCTACACTATGAAAATCCAGCAAAGAATATGAAATCGGCATGCTTATCGAGGCGCGGTAGCAGAAGAGCTCAGTCACGCTCAGTATACATTCTAACTGAATGTACAATTTATACTACCCTCTTTATCGCCCGAATACTTTCTAATTCGCGCATCTCATACATTTATCGACATTCCCTAGATTTTCCAAGCTGCAAGCTCTTATTCCTCTCTGGATTGGCATCCCTTCTTCTGTTGTTGAAAATGGTGGTAGGGATTGTGTGTAACCTTCACTTGTTTGTACTCAGACTCCCAAGACTTTTTTAGATGACCTTTAAGTTTGTAAAACAGTACATACATAAACCATTACAGATTAGACAGCGACTAATGCAAGTGAACTGAAGCCATGGATCTTATACGGTCATCCTAAGCCTAAAAGACATATCTAAAGTTTTGGAGAAATGGTAATCTTTTGCATTTTAGAATCGCTTATGCTACCTTCTAAATATTCAACAATGGAATGAGACATATCTCAGTAAGTAAAGATGATAAAGAAGTTTGACGTCACTTATATTCCTTTTAGAGAATTAGCAGAATTTAAGAGATGTGTTCCTAATCGCCTAGGGTTTGGCGATTTAGTTATAATATTCCTGCTTAGCCAAATATCCGGACCTCAGATTTGCGTTTAGGATCGGTGTTAGTTCTTACTGCGACTTGCATGGTCTTTATACTACAGTCTGATATGCTTTTAGTGATATTTGACAAAATGAAACTCATTACAAAAAAATCCCTAATGGTATTTCAATAAGTAAACAACCAGTATGACACACTAGGAGGGTCTACATTCGGTATAACGGTGCCGTCGATTAGGAATCGTGCATTACAAAAGACGCTCCTAAACAGACTGTCGACTCGAGGTTACAGTCTTGAAAACAGGCTGAATTAGCTGCTTTTGCAATCCGATAGATTTTGCAAGAAGCAATCGCAAAAAAAATTCGTTTTATTATTGTAGACACCGCATTTACGAGCTTATTTTTCTCTCATTTTTAAATCAATGAAACTCGTTTTGTTCATATTTAAACGATACAAGTTTCACCATAAAATTATAACCAAGAAATGCCACATAATATTTCTGTAAACCTTGCAAGTGTACACCTAATGTGTAGTGTAAATTGACTGATAGATACGTATACAGGGTGTTTCCAAATGACACAGCTGCCTGTAGATACCTCTCGTAAAATTGAAAAAATGAATGATGTAAGGAATGGGGGGGTCCAACCTGATTTTTTTTTTAAATAAAGGGTGTTGAAGTTAAAATAAAAATGTTTTTATCTGACCATTCTATAGGCATTTGTGTAAAGTGTAGTTTGGTTATATCTATTTCAATAGTTCAGGTTGATGCCCTTTAATTATTTCAATAGTTCATTCAAGTGTGTTTGTTAACATCACCCAAGAATTTCTATATTTAGCAATTTTTATCCTTTTTTTAACCATACTGACTTCTTTATGATTTAGGTTCGATTAGACAGTTTAATCATTTTTTTTATAAAAAGTATTTATTACGGAATAAACTCACGTTTTTTTTTAGCAACCCATGCCAACCATGATTCATTGGTTAGGATAATAAAATATTGCCGACTGGATTGTCACATTTCTCTATGTCAACTGTATTAGACTACGTTTGATTCAAAATGTGGTGTAAATTACACTACACTTTGTAGAATACGAAATGACCCATAGTAAGGACATGTTAAAAAGTCGGTGGTCAGCTTTAGAAGTTGTCCTTTGAGTCCATGGTGTTCAAGTTTGTAGATCCGACTACAGTGTCAGACTACAGTAAGGAACTTCAACTGCTTTCTAGAAATCTAAATATATAACATCAGTTGGTTGCCATTATTATAACTTTGGATGCAACAACAATAATAATTAGTAATTAACTTTGAACATTTTTATTCTTCATGGAGTATAATAATTAATACAAAGTTTGTAATTTTTTTTTTTCATTTAATAAAAAATCCTTCATTAGAAGTTTTGCTGGCTCTAAAATAAAAACTGGTTTTATCCAGTGTTTTTTGTTAAAACTTGCACAAAGGCATTTTCAGTACTTTCAACAATATAAATAAAAAAAGAATAATGGAAAAATGTCTGAAGACTCCAATTATGACAACAGATTAATATGTTGTATTTACCAGCTAAAATTCTACTGAAGACAATGTCATATGATAACTGGACCCTAACAAATTTATTGGTAAACAATGGCACTCATTAATTATTTGTAACTTGGTGATTTATCCTTTAATAAATGGTTGCCTAACTCCATATTTTGTGAGAACAAATGTTCCTCTCTACACTTTTTGACCTATTCATAGATACACATTTCTATAACCAATTTATCTTAATTGGTAGGATTACTATTTGGCCCAAGATAAAAAATTCAGTGTAGCAGACCAGTTAAGAGAAATACATCATAAAATCAACATTCAAAAATAGCTGATAAAAGCTGTTGATGATCACTTGTTAAATTGATTTTTAGGAAAGCAGTTCTCTGAAAAAAATCACATAAACACTTGCTCAATAGTCATAAGCAGGAAACTGACCATATAAAAACCCACAGTTTACTAACTGCAGTGCGGTTAACTAGCAATTAAGGTAATGAGGTTATTGAAATGAGCATTTCGGAATAAGTGGAGTGTGTGGTAAAGGGGAAACATTTGTTCTAGTTGCTTGGGACTATAGGCGCCCAGTATACCATGTTACATCTAATTTTTGTGTTACCTAAGAATAACAAAACAAAATTCTAGTAAAAAAACTGAATTATTACAAAGTTTGTATCCTGGTCCAATAAATAATTTATAGAAACAGATACAGATCCAGGAGAATAAGAGATTATTTTATATAAGAAATTAACATGTATTTAAAAATATAAAACAAACACAAAAAAACTTATTATAGAGCAAGAGCCTGTGAATACCAGACCTACGACATAGTATAAAGGCTGAAAATTTTTCTGTGCAAGACTACAGCGGGTAAGAAAGTTTTGATACTATGAATCTTGAGTCGCAGTGTTTTTGACAGGTAACATGTGGTAAAGGTGCATAACATTGCTGCACAAAAACATCATAGTTCAAAGCATGATTATTTGATATGTTCTACAAGATACTATTAGAAATCACATTATTCACTGCCAGACATTTTGTGTGGAGGATAAATCACAACAGACATACTCAAATACTGCTTCAGCGCTCGCATCTAAAACCTTACCTTCACCTACATCTGGTAGGGTGTAAGAACCTTCGAAAACGCGGCTGCCCCAGTCACGTACATAAAATTCAGATTTTATACTATGAAATTAGTATAATTATTATCGGAGGTAAATACATAAAATCATATTTTTATTGATAAATACATCTTTAATTGCATGAAAATTTTATTGTCATGAAAAAATATCGAGAATCAAAGAAGTGAAAAAATCATGTCTGTCAATGGATGAAGTGATTTCTATTAGTAATGTTACGATATAACCCTACGCCACTGCATGACCATCGATAACAAGTCCACTTCCGAGAATTCAGTTAATGAAAACAAGCAAGCCACAGCTAGAACGAGTGGGATTACGTCATCATCGCCGCGTTATGGAAGCGTGGAATACCGACAGATCTAGAATGGTCAATGCATTCTGAAATGGACGATTCTAAGCGTTTTCGTCGGTGCAGAAGTTCTCGATCTTTCCATTGAATTATATACGGAACGAGATTCCAGCGGACAGACAAGTCGAAGTTTATGAAGTGTAATAATTAGTATATTCAGATAAGTAGGCAGTTTACTGTGTCAGTATATTTGATTCATATATATAACCCCAGTATCGTAACAGTAACCTATAGAAGAACAGAAGAAATTTTATGCAACTTTACTACCTACTACCTGTCAATGCCAACGTGACTCAACAAGTTCTTACCTGCTGTAATATACTTGCGCAGAAAAAACTTCATATTCATTCCTTATACTATGACGAAGACTGGAGTTTGCGGGTTCTTGGACTGTTAGGTTGATATAATATAAATAACACTCAAAGCAATAAATAGTCAAAAATATGTTTAGCCTAATACTGATTCATTGCGAGAATTATAAATACTCCAAAAATATATTCCATTGGAATAAATAAAAAAGCAAGGTTCTGTAGAACAATGATTCTTTTTTGTGATATGATCACTGCATATATCTTGCAGATTGGAGATGCAACAGTCCACTTTGTAAACTGTATTCAAAATTAACATAATTACCAAGGGTATCATATACTCAGATTTGTGTTGCCCAATCCTGTATCCAAAATGATACAATAATTATTTTAAAATGCATTAAATGAAGGATCTTCTGAGCTGGTACTGTATTTTGAAAAAAGAAATCTTTGGCCTATGATCCTGTTACATTTACCAGAGGCTGGCATTTATACAATCATAATGAACCTTGGTAAATAATATTTTCTGCTGAAAAATAATAAGGAGCCTAAGAGGCCATCCAAAAATCGCGGCACACGATGTGAGGGGTGGGTGGGAGAGTGAAGTTTCAAAGTTGTTTGTATTACTTTTTAGCAAGTGGCAACCACGCAAATTTACGCTGACTGTACCTACGGTGGCATGCTTCGACTGCCTTTGACATATGCCAAAAGGTCTATACCGCAGTCGCCGCGATTTCATCTATGTTTAAAGTGACTGCTATGCTAGTCATAAATAATAAATAAAGGAATGGGTTCTAACTCCATGGTTATTTTTGTTTTGTTCAATATATGAAATGTTTCATTTATTTTTGATTTTATGATAACAGTTTTTTTAATTTTTGTTGTTAAAATTGTTTTTTCCGTTAACCAGCTGTCGTCCCCTTACGAACGGCAGCCCTCAAAAGTCGAAACTTGTGCGAGTCAAGGATTAACGAGGTCTTACCTTTTAACGTGCGATTCCTAGCGCTTTCTCGGGCCATCAGATAAAAATCTGTAGTCGCTAGGATTCGAACCTAGTCGACCAGCAGACAATGGTTTCGAACGTGAAAGTCTCAACCACTGAGCTACATGACCCTACTATTGAAATATATAATTTTGGAAGTGCAATGGATCGAGACGTACACAAATGTGACCACCTGTGACAAGGACGGAGATGCTCAAAAATTCATGAAATTCGTGTGACGTAATTTATAGATGACCTAAAGTGATGAGATTCAAATTATTGGTCTGGCAATGAAAGTGTTAACAACTGAATTGAGTGAACAATTAAAATTTGATTTTCCAACTCAAACCAGATCTGTATAAATTTCATTGTGAACACGTATCTTATGTCTTATCAGATATGACTCTTTAGTAAAAAATTTGAGACAGTATTTACACTTGAAATCCCTGGTTTTATGAGTTTCCAAATGACGCGCATACTGACTTCTACTATTGAACCTTGTTTGACATATATTACAAGATATACCATTTTCCGCAGCATGACTATATTCATGTGATACCAGATAGGATTTTACAGAAAATCGTTTCAAACATACATGACAAGCAAAAGGTTTGAGTCCGGTGTGATTCCTTTTATGAGTGTTCAGACTAGATTTTTGTGTAAAACGCTTGTGGCAGGTATCACATTCGAAAGGTTTTTCTCCAGTGTGGGTTCGCATGTGTACCTGAAATGTACAAAGAGTCTCTATCATAAACATAGTTTTAGACATATAATTAATTTCAATGCAGAATGAAAACTTTCGCAGGTAAAAAAAGAAGAAATTTTTATTTAAAAAGATTTCCCTAATATACAATAATATGAAATGCTTACTGAATGCCTAACTACTGATATTTTGAAACACAATAATAAAAAAAAACGTTGTGAAAACAAGCTTTCATTCAAATGCGCTAAAAAGTTAAAATTAATTTCTACAAACGTGTAATGTAGGTTATTCTGTGAGTTACAGATTCAAGAACTTGCCACCTAAAATTTTAATTTCAAATACGAAAAAAAAAATTGTGACTTTTTAGCGCATTTGAATAAAAGCTTTTCTCTGAATTAATTTCTTTTTGTGCTTTCTAGTAAGCATGGTTATTATATGGCCTGTTTACTCTCGAGTTTTGAGCTATCTAACTCTTCAACGAGGAGGCAATCTAAATCCGCCATCCGGAATTAATAAACTTTAACAAAACATTTATGATCTTCGATCCCGCCAAATACCTCTACATACAAATTTTGGAGAGAATCATACCCAAAACTAGCCTGTCATAATAAGAAATATAAGAAAATGTTTTGTAATGTGACTTTTCAAAATAAGTATGTTTTCACTTGACAACACTATTTTCGAAATTTTCAACTTCAAGTTAGTAAGTACTGTATGTTTTATTTTATGAATGATTTGTAATTTTTTCAAATTTCCCTTAGATGTATTGAAAACTAGAAAATAATCTGTATATATAAAGACGAAAGTAAATCAAATGGCTTATTCTCATTCAACCAAATCCTCGATAGAAACAACTTTCTTTATGCTTATATATCTTCTTAAACAACACAACATTCTCACCTCCAAATATGGTTTCCTGCAAAATGAAGCATCACACATTGTACATAAATAAGGCTTGTTCTCAGAATGTTGTTTCAAATGTACATAATAACTGGACGCAGAAGACAACATTTTGCCACATATTTTACATTTCTGCTGTTTTGCCTTCTTGGATGTTACCATTTCTTCACAGACATCTGGTTCGAGTGGTTCGGGAAATGGGATCTGAAAATGAATGGTTAATAAATTGATACTGATCTCAAATGTATACCAACTATTTCTACATCTGGGTCAGGTTTCAATTTCACATTATCAGAATAGTTTTTCTGTAATGTTTCACATTGCATTTCTGACGATTGGGCTTCGCTGAAAATGCTATGATAAAACATAGCAGGAGTATAATGGTACATTATCACAAATATATATATTCCCAAACATAAACTGTAGTCTATAAATAAATGCAATGAATTGCAACTGCAACTGCAACCGAACAAAAGTTGAAATTTACGAAGGGATTTAAAAATAATATTCCTAATATTCAGTGTTGCCAATAGTTTCAAACAGAACACACATATTTGTGTTCTGTGGTTTCACATTTTTAATTCCACGTTCTGGCAAAATGAGTCTTTCTTTCCATGGTTTTTGGACCTTGGTGTCCTTAGCAATCTTAGCATAGAAATAGCATAGAAATTACAATATATATACTTGGTAAGTATATATATTATAATTTCTATGGTCCTTAGTGCATTTGGCCAACCTAGGCTCCTACGCATAGCCCACCCAAGTCACGCTTCTGAATTTCTGATAGCGTGACGCGCGACGCAATACGCAAAAAAAGCTGCATGGGAAACTCACCTTCATAATTTATAGGTTAACTGTTAAGTGTTAAGCTAATTTAAACTAATAAATAAAAAATAAACCAGAAAAACATAAGAATATTAAAAATTACTATGTCAAAGTTGAATTATAGTAAAATATTGAATATTTTTACGCATACATTTCGTTCATATTCCTCACACACAGTTTTCGCCTTATCTTCAGGTACACAAAAATATTAACAAAGTTATGTTATAATTTTATCTAGGTGCAGAATAGCTCTATCAAATTAAAAAAAAAACGAACGGGTATAAATAAATTATTTAGATTCGATAAATAATTACGACAATACATCCCTAAAAACAAAAAAACCATAGGCGGATGATGAATAGTGCATTTCTTTTGTATCTTTCAGGCCAAGGAAAATGTGGGGTAGCAGTTATTCGAGTGTCAGGTGTGAATGCAGGAGAGGCCTTGAAACTGGTATTAAATTCGGAGACTTTACCAAAACCAAGAAGTGCATGTTTAAAACATATAAAACACCCTACAAGTAAAGAAACCTTGGATAAGGGACTGATTTTATGGTTTCCAAGTAAGGATTATGCAATGGCAAAGTAAATTTATTTATAATTCCAAATATCGCTTTTGTACAGAATTAAAATTATGGAATACCTTTTTTCCATATCAGTGTCTTTAAATAATTTTTTTCTATAATTTCTGAGGTCCAAGAAGTTTCACTGGTGAAGATAGTTTTGAATTACAAGTTCATGGTGGCGTAGCAGTTGTTAATGCAATTTTGAATGCTTTGGGTTCTATCCCACAATTAAGACCAGCTGAACCTGGTGAATTTACTCGCAGGGCGTTCTTCAATGGAAAACTTGATTTAACTGAAGTAGAAGGTCTCGCAGATTTGCTACAAGCAGAAACGGAAATACAGAGAAGACAGGTAAAGAAAACAACCAAGAATACTGAAGTGGCTCAGGATAGATTTTTTATTTATTTATTGATTTATTTATTTAGTCATTCCAATTTAAAAAAATGCTCAGGTGAGCATTGAAAAAAAAAAAAAATGTCACCACTGTTATTTCACTTATCACTAAATATTTCAGTAAGGAATAGAGACAAGAGATCTATATTGATAATAAGGAAGATTGGGTTGAAGTAGGTTCTACAACTTCACAAGATTTATAACATAACATAATAACATAACCTGTCTTTTATAAGCAAAGAATTCGATTAAATGTCCTAATATGCTTCATAGAGTAGTCATCAACTAGGCTATAAAATCAATTCATATATCATATATCACAGACACATATATTTTAGGCTTTTCTACAAACGGAAGGGTCACTTAGCAAGCTTTACAATAAATGGAAAAAAGTTTTAACAAATAGCGTTGCACATGTAGAAGCACATATAGATTTCGAAGAAACAGAAACACTGGAATTCAATATTATAGAGACTGTTGCCAAAAATATAGAACATTTAGCTAAAGAAATCGATGAACATTTAATAGATGGCCGGAAGGGTGAAATTTTGAGAAGTGGTGTAAAAACAGTAATTTTAGGAGAACCCAATGTGGGAAAAAGTAGTCTGCTCAACTTACTGTGTAAGTATACTTTAACATTTTTATTACATTTGCTACCTATAAGAATAAATTGATGTAATTCAGCTTTAGAAATCAAGTGCCTATTTGGTTCTTAAAGGTACATGAGTTCCTGCAAACATTATATTACCTACTCCTAAATACAAAAATAAAACCCCAGAGAAAAGTATTGACTTTATACATAGTGTAGCCTAACTTGCACTCCCATGAATGACGGGAGTATAATGCCATTTTATAACGAATTACAGTGGTTGAAAATCCAAAAAAATCTGAAAAAATTATGTGCAGTTTTTAAAATTCGCCGAAATGAAAAAACCCGCTGTCTGCCGAACCTCAGCTGCTTAGATCAGAGCCCTAAGAAAACATCACACACACACTATTCAAGAAAGTGCAAGAGATTAGATTACACCCTGTATGTTATCGTTTCAGCTCAGTTTATATATAATTATATAGATAGAAATTTCAAATAACAGGGTGTTCCTTAATATCATGTACAGTAGTGTGCATAAAAAAGTCGTACAGCAGTTATAGGGAGTCAGGCTTGTCAATCTTAATTAAACTTCTTATCCACTTTGACAAGTAGTGTCAAAATTCTAATTATTTTTGTCAGTAACGCGCTTTTAACATTTTTCTAGTACAATTAGAGCAATGCAATGCAATTAGGACAATGCCTTGTACGACTTTTTTATAAACACAACTGTACATATGGAAGGAGGTAATTGTTTCCTTATTTTAACTAAAAATCCTTATAAATATATATCCGCAAATATTTTGTTACCGATCTTCAAGGTGTTGAAAATTTAAGATTTTCTTAGTTTTTCTTTAACTCCTGCAGTTTTTGAGATATTTAGCTCTTTGTAATACTGGTTATGCATGCCGAATAGTTTTGAGAATTTACTGGGATATTGTTTCAGGAGTCATGTTCACTTTTCTCCCACTGAACTTTTTTGTAGTACGCCGCTGGTAGATTCTGAATTACAAAATGAGTTTTCTCTTTTGTTTGAAATATTTTAGTATCTGTGACGGTTATCGATAACAAAATAAATTAAAATCGATTTCTTGTGATTCGGTTTGGCTTCATTTGGATAAGCTTATATTTCAATTAAGCTTGTCGGGAATTATCCCAAGTTGATGTGCCTCCTGCGCCATCTATCGAGTAATCACAATGTCTTTTATTTCAAAACGTCGAACCGTTCAAAATTTAATAGAGGGGAGGGCTAGAAAAAGCCGCGCTGTATAATTTTCACACCTGCTTTATGGATAGCTGAATATTTCCCATCGACATCTGCTTGGCTGATGGTGATTTTTCATCATTACTTATTTTAAATAGGCTAAAAAAATGTTCATCCTTAGCCCTATTATTCAATTTTTAACCTTTTTGCTTGTGTGGGTGGCTCTATTATTCCTTCCTACACCGTTAGAATAGTATCTGAAGGCCGTTTCGGTTCTTCACAATAACAAACCTTTCATATGGGAGGCAATCAGCTTTGGCACTATTGGCCATCAAAAAGTGCCGAGGACTCCTGGTTATCAGCTCCTACTGGGACTCGAACCCAGGACCTCTCATCTCCAACCGTGCTACGCCCCAGCTTGTTTTTATTTTTATTCACTTCCCTATATAAGTTACCTTATGTTGAAACTACCAAATTGTCGTTTTCTTAGATTACAACATATTCGGCTGGAAGAAAAATTATGTTACTCAGTAAAAGTCTTGAATGTTTTAGGTCAACGGCCAGCGGCGATTGTGACTCCAATTGAAGGTACTACCAGAGATGTATTAGAAGTTACGTTAAATATAGCTGGATATCCTTTGGTATTAGCCGATACAGCAGGACTTAACACAAGTACCAAAGATATTGTTGAAAAAGAAGGCATTCAGAGAGCATTGCAAATGTATGAAAAATCAGACCTTATTGTGCTTGTCCTAGATTCAGAAAAATATGCCAAAAGGATTGAACAAAATAGCAATACAGTTTTTGATGAATACGTAAAGCAATACGTTGAAAAATTGAAGTTACCTGATTTAATAAATACCATTAGTACTGATAGTAGAATTTCCTTCAATAAGCATTGTATAATTGTACTTAATAAGACCGATGTAAGTGATGTAGAATTTGAAGTGGATGGAGAAAAATGTGTAAAAATGTCTTGCAAGACAGAAGATGGTGTAAATGATTTGATTGAAAAATTAACAGCAAAACTGAAAATTCTGTAAGTGAGATTGCAAAAACTTGTTCATAATGAATTGAAATAAATTTACTTTTTAGGTGTGGCGAGCCGTCTGAAGAACACCCTAGTATGAATCAAATACGCCATCGTCAACACCTCACAGACTGTCTCAAGTATTTGCTGTTATATTTGCGAGAAATTTCAGATGAATCAGAAAACTGCTCGTATGATTTGGTGCTAATGGCCGATTATTTGAGAAAATCACTACGGCACCTTGGTAAACTCACTGGAAATGTGACAACTGACCAGTTGCTCGATATTATTTTCAAGGATTTCTGTATTGGCAAGTAGTAAGACTGATGAACATGAAACCATCGAGTTGAAAAAAATAATACAAAGAGAATCGAAAAATATTGATACCTGATATAATTTCAACTGAGAAAATTGTTCAACTGTATAATTACAATAATAATGTGCTCCCACTTGGAGGAATTCATGGACTGACAGAAAAAGCATTATAAAATGTATTAGAATATTAATTTTTTATATATTGGTTTTTAATAGTTAATAAAAAACAAAATGATGTCTCAGACTGAAATCCGCAGGAATTGTTTAATTTTAACATGACCTAAATTATGAAATTAAATACTTGAGTGAACGAAATTTTGACTGTCTGTTCCTTGTGTCCTGGTTATGATGTTGTTTTATATATTTTTTAATTCATCGTTATTTCTAATTTCAATTGATGAATCGTTATTACCCCTTTTCATCGGTACACTCTGTATTTCCGTTCCTGTCTCAAAAATGTATTCAGATAAACACTCAGCAGTCACAACCAACTGTTTCATCATGAGCTGTTAGTGCAGTAACCACAGACAAATGTAAGCCACACGTGAAGAATGAATCGTAGCACTTTGAAACTCGGCACATGACTTCTTGACATCATATATTGTTAGAAAAAAAATTGTTTACCAAAAACCCAACCCAAAAAATTTTTCATTCAATTTTTTTAGCTGTTGTTTCGGAAAGTATAAGATTTATCAACAAACAATTTTAACAAAGCAAAAGATAATTCAATTCTACACAAGAAATATACTTAGTAATTTCTCACAAAATGCACTCGTTTTCTCAGAAAACCTGATTGAATTCCGATATCAAATTTCAGGCTCGCGTTAACCGCCAATGCAATTTCCGGTAGGGCCGAAGATAATATTAGTCATAACTTTGCTAAAAATTATAGTAGAAGGAAAAGAAAAAGTGTGTACCGTTCCTGAAGACTTCTACTTCCTCGTGCAAATATAACATTGGAGTATCTGAGTATCCAAAATGTGTTTGGTCCCACTTCACATAACCCTTCTACGATATTTCATGGATATTTTAGTTGATATACTGGAGCAGGAATCAGTACCCTCATTGGACCATATGCAACGATTTTAGACTAGTGAGACACGTCTCACTTATACATGCCAAAGAAAAAACTGGGTTTTACCCCTGCCTCAGTTTTCAACTCACCCATAATCCCAGCAATTTCTTCAGTAAATGTTGAAAATAATGGCTCATACACATCCAACATGAAAAATTGAGTACGTGATTTCAAGCTTGAGGTTTGCACTTCACAATAGTGTTATTAAATAAATATATGCAGGATACGAATAAGCGATTATTTTCAACATTTACTGAAGAGAATGCCGGTTTTATGGGTAAGTTGAAAATGAGGCAGGAGTAAAACAAAGTTTTTTTTGGCATTTATAAGTATGACCTGTCACACTATTTTAAAATTGCTGCATATAGTCCAAAGAGGGTATGGGTTGCTGCTTCAGTATAATAATTCCATATTCACTAAATTATTCACGGTTTTTGGATCAACCGCAAACATCTCCGTAAAGTGCGATAAAACACATTTTAGGTACACAAATACTCGCATATTATGTTTGCATGAGAAGGTAGGAGTCTTCAGAAATTATATGAACTTTTTCTTTTTCTTCTCCGATCATTTTTAGCAGAGTTATGACCAATCAAATATTCGGCTCCGCCAGAACTTTCAGCGTCGGATAGGCGTGAACCTGAAATTTGATGGCGTTCCATCACGTTTTCTGAGAAAACTATCGCATTTCATACGAACTTACTAGGAATTATTTTTGTGGAAAATTCAATTGTTTTTTACCCTGTTGAGTTGTTTTTCTGATAAATCATATAATTTCCAAGATTACAGTAAAAATCTATTTTCAAATGTTCCACCCCTGGAATTTCGGTAAACAATTTTGTTTTCGTGTTTATCATGGTTCCAACAACCGGCATACCAAGTTTGGTGGTGCTACAATTGATCCTCGTCTCAAAACCCAATCGTACTGGATTATGTAGTAAAACCATATTTTGTAAAGGTCATTCTCATCCCTAACTATTTTTTTCTTGTGAACATTGGATGGAGAGTGGGGTGAAGTTCAGCTTTCCAACCTACCAACAGTCGGCCTACTTCGTACTTTCCTTATACCTTATACTGGGTGTTTCCAAAAAAGGAGAACACATTTCGGTCGCCGATTCTACATGCAAATGCATTCTAAGGGAGCTGCATCCACATTTCACAATTTTGCGTGTTTTCATGTTTAATTTAATTTTTTCCTCAAAGTTGGAACCTCAACATTTTCCACCTGGTCCTTGCTGCCAATTTTTTTTTCACAAAAATTAGGCACTAGCCTAATACTAATTTTCATTTTGTAGATTTTATAATTGATACCATTATTTTATACCTAATAGCAAGCTGTGAAAGACTTCCTACTTATTACTTTCACCTAATACTCATGAGTCTTGTGAAAAATAAAATATGAATTGAGGAAAAAAACAATGAAAGTCTTAGAGAGTCTTTTGTTTTATATTTAACCAATTCCAAGTAAAAATTATTGCGTAAAACCATAAGGTAGGTTTATGTTCAATTTTCCATTAAAACTTATTCTAAACAATATCAAAACAAGTCTTTAAAAAATGCTAGTTTTATTTGTTTCAAGGAATTGTCAACAAGTATCTAGAATCACCTAATTCTTATTCAATAGTAAAAAAACGAAACTCATATAATCTATCATACAAAAATCACTTGAAAGCTTGACGTGAGAAAAAGGTGGTTCCAAAAAAGATGGTAATAAGATAAAAAAAAATTTACATGGGGTTAAAATTAAATTAATTTTATTGAACAAAATGTAGCTTGCATTTTAATTTAGCCAACAAAATACAGAAGATGTATAAACCACATCAACGCCTTTTCAGTCGATATGGCGTTACATTAGGTAAGCTGTTGATAACTGATGGTCCAATACGATAATATATTTCAGATAATATAAAGCAGGGACCCCACTGGACAAGATGAAATTTGATCTCAGCCCCCACCATCTTTCCTGGCCGTTATTATTTATCCAAGGCAGTATTTGTTTTTACTGCAATAACCACCTGAAAAGTGAAAATACCGCATATAAATCACCATATAATTAATACCTTTCAATAAGAAAATTTAAAACTGTGAAGTAGGTGACAATATTTTGTTCTAAAAAGTACTATTGTTAGAGAAGGATTGTAACTATAGTTGAGGTCAATGACACATGTCAATTTTCATAAGTGTGCTGATGTTAATCACATTTTACTGTATGGTTTAAAATAATTTAGGTAAAAAATATTGTTTCCAATATTTAGTAAGCATAATATGATAATTCATACATGCTTGTGGAAAAATGGATTTTAATTTACGTCTCACTAGACGCCTGAATATAAAAAAGTTCTGATATCCAGGTAACACGGAGACGATATAAAGTGAATATAATGAGAAATGCCATTAAAAAAAAATGTGATACGAGTTCAAAATTAAGTGAAATATAAAGGTTATCACATGAACCTGTATAAAATTGTTGCAACAGTGATATAAATAATGTAAACACAATTTTCAAATTGGCTCAAAAAGAAAGACCCTGACCAAATATAAATAACAAGATTAAGAACCATTATTTAACCACACTGATTCGATTTTTCAAATTTGTTGATTATACATATTTTGTTGAAAGATTTTTTATATTTTCATGTTCTCAGCAACCTTCAGTTTGTCATAATCAAAATGTGTCAAACACAAAAAAATTGTTTTTTTCAAGATTCCATAATACAAATTATTTATTCAAAAATTATCACTTGTAATAAAAGAACACCTAATTTTCGAGCAAATACGTTTTTCAATATTCAGAAGAATAGTAATATAACCAAGGACGGTGACAAATTGTCAAAAAAAAAATAACAGATTTTGAAAGCTTGTTGCTTATATAAACAGACTGACTCTATAGGAGGAGGTCTGTGGTATATAAGCAACAAGCTTGAAAAAGTTACCATAAAATTTTGGAGCATTTATCAATGTTTGAGGGATATCCTGATACAACATTTTTCGCTATTTGATACTTTCTAAGATTGCAAAAGTCCCATAATCTTTTCCATTACATTTATGTTTATCAGTGTTGCCCAAATAGTGACACTTTGACATTATTAAATACTTAAAACTTTAAAATTGAATTAAATCAAAATGTATCCAGCAACTCAGAGATCTGTTTTCAGTATAATGTTCTAGTTGGTTGTTATCAACCAGATGACCTCAAATTAACTAACTTGGATTTCTACTTGAGCAAAAAATTTTGAATTGTTTCAATTTAGTTTAAAACCAGCTGAATTTTCAAAAATAAAAATGGAGGAAATTTTCAAAAAGTTTCAATTTATAATTTAAAGTTGCCCATGACATAATGTGGGCAAAATTACCCTTTCTCTTTAAGGAACAAGTTCAAGAAGACACTTTGAATGTATTATGAAACACACAGTTGCTATGAAATATCACCCATAACGTTTTAAGAGGCAACATCAGCGCGTCATCACGAAAGTCAAATTTTATCAGTGCGCCGCACATGTTGGGTGTATGGGGATATATTTTTCAAGAGCGATAGTGGAGGTAACGAAGCACTTGTCCATAAAAAAACTACATAGCTGGGAGTGCCAATAAGGTAGATAGCTTCTAATAAAAGAATCAGTTTTGCGTGAAAACTAATGATTTTATACATTTTTTTTTCTTCTTCTGAGTCTATAATCTCCTTCAGAATTCGGGAATTTGCCTATTTTTTTCATTTGTCAAACCTAAAAAAAATATTTCTTCAAAATCATCGAAACAAAAATTCAGTTAGATTCCCGAATTCTCACAAACGAATTGAATCATTTGTTCCAACAAAATTTTCGCAAAAAAATAAAACTGAACGCTCAAAACCGATTCCCGTTTTATCAAGGGTATTGTTTGCTCTTAATTTTTTTTACAGTGAGATTGCAGATTAATCCAAACCAACCACTTATAAAATGAACAGAGAAGGCTTTATAAAAAAAAAAACTCCATTTGAAACACTGTACTATTTTTGAAGTTATTACCTTTATCAGCAAAATAGACTTATATGTGCGATAAAATTAAAAAGAAAAAAACAGTTATGTAGACAATTTTGCTCAACACATTCACTGCTGATGTGACTGATCCATGATGCAAGTATTTTTGGCACAAATCTGCTGACCCAGATCTGTGTTACTAGTATCAATAGCAATAGTGTCACTGGTTCTATAATTACAAGTTCCTGCCACACCAGTAATTCGGGGAATCCCCGTTAAATTTTCAAACCTCAAGGGATATTCCATCCCCTTCACACAAATGGTTATCTTTATTCGTGAAAATGAAATGACTATCTGGTGGAAGAAAAATTCTATGTTGTCATTATAATCAACAGTGATGTCCAAGCCTTACTACACATCATCATATGTGGTAATAAATTATAAACACACTATCAATATGAATGTTGTCAACTTACTTCTTCTCCACATGATTTTAGTACGGTACATAGTATGTCTTTACCGGCATCATACTCATTTCTGAGTTGACCACCAACCTCACCATCTGGAACTTTGAGATCTTCACGCAGCTCTCCATTGTCAGACATGAGTGATAGATATCCATCATCAGAAATGTCAGTTAATTGGTAATCTTCACGTTTTACATGGGGGACATCCATGTTATGTGTAGAGGGGCATATATCTTCATACTTTTTTCCTGAGGAACAAAACAAAGATTATTTTAGTCTTATTTGGTAATATGTAAAACTATGAGTTGGAGTACTTGAAAAAATTGTTTCCAATTTTTAGTAAGCATGCTATGATAATTCAGGTATGCTTGTGGAAAAAAGGATTTTTATGTAAGTCTCACCTGACGCCCAAATATAAATGAACATGAATATTCAGGTAACACGGAGACTATTTATTTTTATATTTGATTTTCGGCAAGCCAATTTGAAAAAATTAATTTAAATTTAAAAGCAATTAAAATATGAAGTACAGTGGTAAAATGGCATAATATGAGCTTTATATTTTTCAGAATATATAACTAAATATTTACAAGTAGATTTGTTGAAGATGAGCCTTGAAACTACTTCATGAAGTATTGGATTTTTTATAAATAAATCAACATACACTTTACTGTCCAATAGAAATTCTTCCTGACAAAGCATTGTAAAACAAAATTAAATTATAAAATTTACACAATATAATATTATATATTGTACATAAGGTATATAAAAAATACCATTAAAAAAATTTGACAAATTATTGTAAAATATTTCTTGTTTGTAACAAAACAAAATTCACAACTATACCCTAGAAAGAACCAGTTTAAACGATCAGAAATAAAATGGAGTGTATTGGGCCAGTCATACAAAGTGACTTAATTTATCACTATAATATTCCTGTAGGCTGTATTATGATATTTTTTAACGTTCATTATAATTCAGAAATAGTAAGGGATTTGCAGTATTTTTGTAGACTAGGTAGGTAATTATAAATCTTTCTTGCTCTTCAATAAATGGTAATTTTTCGTCAGTGATGCTGTAGATCTAAGCAGACGTATTGTTTTGCATTGATGGGTAGTATAGGGTCTAAATTGGCCATTTTTATTTTAGTTTTTGCATAAGGCAAACCGTTTAAAGATCAAGAATTAATTTACAGATTAATGTTAAAATTATTTGTTCAATAAAAAAAGTCTTACAGTGATCCCTTGGCTAATATTTGCAAAAATACCTTACTGCTCTGGATATGAGAAAAAAAAAACAATATCAACAATATAATATATTGATGTTAATACTGCTATCGACAATATGAAGGTGCATCTTTTAAATGCTTAGAAATGAATGTAGTAGTATATTTCCTTTTCCACGAAATGCTATTATGAACTTTCACAATAACCATTTTTGGGCCAACGAAAATCCCCACGCTATTAGAGAAAATCATTTTCAGCATCAATTTATGTATGTATTTTTTATATTCTAATTTGTTTGGAAATATGCAATTTATTAATATATACATATTATACCTGTATTTTTATTATTGACTTGTCTCATGTTGTGAAAATGATTTGAAGATATTAATAAAGTATCTATCTATAGACTGACACTAGCCTGGGTACCAGCACACACAGGTTATAGAGGCAATGAAGAGGCCGATACACTAGCCCGAGAAGGAGCAAGTAAGGCCCTGAATGGCCCAGAACCGTATTGCGGTATAGCAAAGGCTGTACTAAAAACAAACACCAAATCATGGATTCAACAGAAGTCTCAAGAATGGTAGAACAATGCACCAGGGATGAGACAAGCCAAAGAGTTTATCAAACAACCGCAGCCAACATTCACAGACTATCTACTAAGCCAGAAGAGGAACACTACTAGAATAGTAGTAGGACTTCTCACAGGGCACTGTAGGCTCAACAAACATATGAGTACAATAGGCCTGGCAGAAGAAATGCAGGTTCTGTCAGGAAGAAGAGGAAACATCAGTACACATACTATGCCACTGCGAGGGCTTGTTAAGGCAAAGGTTTCTAACGCTGGGAGAAGACGAAAGTCTCTAATATATAATCTATAATCTAATTTATCTATATCTTGCACATCTAAATAGAGGAATGGGGAACAGGCTCAGCTACATTAGTAAATTCACCGCTGCATCAAATGATCTTTCTCAAACCAAACCCAGCAAAGAAAAATTGCTGCATCAAATGATCTTTCTCAAACCAGACCCAGCAAAGAACAATTAATAGAAAAAAACTGGGATAATTGTAGGACTTGTCTAATCAACAATATGTAGCAGAAACGCTTACCCAAGAAGTTCTCAGAGAGCATGTAGAAGTTTTTAAAGAAAATGTTAGAGTTTTCTAGGAGAGGTAATAGAAGAAAATTGATTCAAACCACTACCTATTCTCTATCCCAATGAAACTGCAATGAATAATATAATGAATGAGGATTATGATCAGGACAATATCAATATTCTATTGCCAATTGACAGTGAAATGTGAACATTGACAAAAACCTAACAAGGCTAATGAAATATTGTAGCAAATATTCGATTAATACATATTTTTGAAAATTTAAAAATTTTAAAAATAGTAGATAGTTAAAACTGATAACAATTGACATTTATGACAGGTTGATACCATTGATACCAACCTTCGGCTTCAATAAATCCCAAATACACATGCAATATGGAGAACTTATAATCAAATATTAATTGAGACATGAATGTCTTCCTCCCTATCTCTCACAAGAGCCTAAAGACTTCAGAGTGTTACACCAACAATGTGTATTAGCCTTAAATGTGCTGTTATTAGGTCTTGTATATATCTAGAACTGTCATTGATATCTGGAAGTGGATCATGGCACCAAAATCAATGATGTATATAGGTACTTAGCTGAATGGTATTCTACATAGGATTTTTACTTAGTCAAGTCAAGTCAAGTCAAAATATACTTTATTGTCTAAGATAATACATCTTGTTGACAAAGCATGTGTGGAGTGCAGTATTTTGATACATACAGGTATAAGAAATTAATTTTATATTATAAATTAAATACGGGGTTGTCACTAGGTGAAAATGTAATATTAGCTGTCTAGGAGCCAATGCACCAAAAATATCAAAATCAGTCAATTTGATAGTTACTGGGGTCTTGTTCAGGACAGCAGTATTGATATCAAATAATTAACAAGCAACAACTTAACAAACTCGCATCTAGCAACCGATATGCTTTTAACAAAGCATATTGGTGTCTATCAAAAGATATTTTCAAGAAAAAATCTTGATCTATATCAGAAGTTCGAACTCATGCTAATTACTACCTGAAAATTAAGTGGCTGAACCTAGATTTTGAACTCATGCCAATTACTACCTGTAAATTAAGCTGTTGAACCTAGACTGTTCGGACTCCAGTTCTTATTAATTTAACATTTGCAAACGTTCTGAATAATTCCAAGTTCGCTACTTATTGAAAAGCTAGATAAACATGTACAAAAATGGACCAGGGATTGATTGATTGCCTTAACAGTGGATTCATGCCAGCCACAAGTTTTTCACTTAGAACTTGTTAACATGCATAATAAACTCTCAACGATAAAACTAATGGTAACAGTGCCTCACAAGAATCATACATAGTTTGGAATTCACTCAAAAGGTTCTCTATAAAATACTATAAACTGAAAATCATACCTGAGAAGATATCAATGCCAACTAAATGAACTTTAGCATGACCGTGTTTACCAGTTTTGGAAGTTGACATTTCAACAATCTTGCAGGGTCTGGCTTTCAACATAACAAAACCATTTTTACGTAAGGCTGAACATTGCATAGGATATGTTGCTGAGGCTCCAGAGTCTCCAGTTTCAAAGTGTGTGTCATCAATATCGGCCATTTTTATTATGTTGGTTTTCAACCTTGCAAGCTACAAAAAGAAAACAATCAGTTAGTTTAATTTCACTTTTTGGGCGTAAACTCCGGCTCGAACAGCGTCTAAAGCCCTTGTCCACGCGGCATAAGAACATGTGGTTGGAACAATATTGAAGTACACCATAATCACAGAAGTTCAAACAATTTGAATGTGTTTAATACGTACAAATATATTTTAAAAAATTGGCAGAATCTTCGAATATTTATTGCAAATTGAATTTTGGAATATTCCTCGAAAATTCCTTATAAAATATATTGCAACATGGCGCGAATATAGCCAAATCATGCAATGTCAAACAATCTCAACATTTTACTTACAGATGCAAACAAACTGGGAACATGCAAAAGCTATAACGGTAACCATATAATATCACTGTTAACAACCAAAACAAGCACGTGTAATAATTTTGTATTTACTTAATTATTATAGAGAAAAGTAAAATACTCACATGTGATCAAGATGAAATGTTATCCAAAAGAGGTATACAAAGCATGCGCGAAGAAATATAAACGGTTCGGTTTGAGGAAATCGAAAAGTACTTTTTGTGGCGGGAGGTTCAAACTAAGAATTACAATTTTACCATTTTACACAAATTTTGCTAAAATGTAATAATATGTTACTATACTCATCAAAAGCAAATTACTCAATACAAACAAACGTTTTATTCGTTGTCCGAGGGTTTTCATGTATGCGATTCTATAATCTGAAAATGTATCAAAAATCTTAGATTATATTATGGCGAAGGCAAACACTCAAATAGTTTATACTATTTGCTTATCTACTCAATCAAATTTGTCTGCTGAATAAACTTAAACCTTCAAGAAGAGTTGATGTAATATAATATTTGTTTGCCACCCATCGCGCGAGTTCAAACTTATCGTTAGTAGTAAATAAAAAATATTCCATAATTTTTGAAATTATTTGGGGAATTTTTTCATTGGATTTGGTATCATTCGACTATTCAAGTAACTCCGCTGACTCCCCTCATTGTATGCAATTTGCATGCAACGCTTATCAGCTTATCGTATTTATATTATCCATTATCCTATCCGTTATCTTTTGGGTTCGAGTCATCGAGCAGCTTTCCATTAATGTAATCGGAATCGGGCAGCCCGGTACAGTGCCATCTTATTTCTTATTAGGTATATAGTCTGTGACTCTGAGGCCTCTGTAGACTGAATTGACAATTGACATTCATTATTATAATCTGTCTGGGAAAATATGGCTCGTTATGTGTTGGTTCGTTGGTTGTCAATTGTCAAATCAATATCAGCTGACGCATTTGCAATTATTTATATTTATCATTTATTTCTAATCTAATCCGAGTTGTTGAATGCAAAAAAAACGTATGACCAAAATAATGGACAAGTGGCAGGTTAGTTTTATTCTTTTCCATTTCAACTTTTGCAGAATATAATAAAAGCCAACAAAATGCAGGTGATCTCGGTTTTCTGATTGGTCGTTCTTTTTCCAACCTACCCGTCAGAGGTGCATGTAAATAAATGTAGACTAATATAGAGGAGAAAACACTTCAAAATTGTACGCGGGTAAAATGCGGGTAAAATCGGGTATTTTACATAGAAATATATTAAGATATATAATATATTTCTATGGTATTTTACGTCAAAATTTCGGGTACTTTGTTGATTTCTCATTGGCAACACTAGTATCTTCATTACGTTTATAGGTGGGTTTTACATCAGCAATACTTCGAAAATGGGCGGGAACTGAATTTAGTTCTTGGGAATGAAATAATCTCTTCGGACTAGGCGTTTAATATAATTACGATCGAACTTCACAGGTAAGTTCGTTTGATCGTAGATTTATAATAATTATATTACAGCGGCTGTCCTCGAGACCACTGATGGTTTTCACTATGTAGTTGTTCAAATACACCGAAGTATTGCCATAGAAATTATAATATATATACTTAAGTATATATATATATTATAATTTCTATGAGTATTGCGGATATATATTATTCCTATAAAATGAAAGGTTTTGTCTTTCAGAACAGGTTTTGAAACTAGTTCCGTAGCTATGACACTAAGGTAAAAAACGATTAAAATTTCCACAATATTGTGAATAGAATTCTATAGCACACAGAATCCCACCCCAGGATCCATAGTTTATTGCAACTGAGATTACAAATTGCAGTTGGTTTTCTTTTCCACCCTCTCTGCAAGTGTTGCAAGAATTCTTTTCAACAGGTAATATTTCTCTGTACCCATAATAATGAGATGAATCCACTTCGGTTGAGATCGTTTCTGGTGGTAATATGACAGTTACATTTACTTCGTTTCGAAGAAATAAGACGCTAGAAAGCAAAATATGACCAATACTTACAGAGATGTGGGTCAGAATGGCAGGTTCTGTTTGGAATAAACACGACGTTCCAATTGTTGTGTTCGTTCATGTTGCTCGCGAGTAATGTGGACCCGCCAAAACATGTGTTTTGGGTGATTGCAAGCATGCGGAACGCTGCAAACAGCCTGAACATGACGAATATGATTTTTGGTACATTTGTGCTGCTCGCTCCGTTCGTTGCGCTTGTTGTGTTTGTTCGTGCTCCTTGCGAGCAATATGGACCCACCAAAACATGTGTTTTGGGTGATTGCAAGCATGTGGAACGCTGCAAACAGCCTGAACATGACGAATATGATTTTTGGTACATTGCGGTGTTGCTTGGTCCGTTCGTTGCGCTTGTGTTTGGTGCTCGCGAGCAATGTGGACCCACCATTAGGTTCAAAGTGTGATATTTTCAATAACTGATTAGACAAAATCAGTCATTATTAGTTGATAGATCTACTGTACTTCTAACAGGACAATGATAATTTCTGGCAAGAATTTTTTTCAACAGGAAATGAATCTCTTCACCGATATTAATGATATAAACCCACTTTGGATGAGACATTTTCTGGTTTAATCCCCGAAATCGCATTTTTTCGAAATGGGGTGGGTAGTCATCCACCCTGTCCCCAAGGTGCTGCAAAACTTTTTTTCAGCATGACATTATTCTCTGCACTGGGAGAATTGAACAACCCTAATTTTGTATGAAGTTTAGATATCAAATTCATATTTTCCATTATACTGATTTATGAATAACCATTCCTCATTTAATAGTTTTTTTCATTACAATATCCAATAGAAAATGTTCAATTATATGATAACTGCGCAGATACAGTTTATGACCAAATCTACTGAAGAGAGATAACGTCCCAATTTATGAAAGACATTAGATGGCTGAATATGGAGGGTATAAGACTTTTACATGCGTGTACTCTTTACTACAAGAGTATAGTCCTCGCCTCGAAAAAATATTTGTGCTCCAAATGTGTTGTAAAATACATAATGCATATATAAATGTACCCAGAAAATATTGTTTGAGTCAAATTTCAATTATAGCTGGTCTGATTTCGTTCTGAAAAATAGCAAATTTTGAGGCTACTAATATTGGCGCTCTTGGTGACGTACATGCCCGAGCAGCGAATAGGCGTAATCGGGTTGATTCTGACGTTTAACGGCAACGTTGCCAAGCTTCTAAAACTATAAACCAGAGAGCATAAAACCATAGAGAAGTGACTGAAGACATTATTCCCGATGTCAAACGACGATGGTATATTTTAAAGGTGTGAAAACCACCGTGAAAACAAACACAATTTGTTTAAATATAAAAAAAGAACTCGATAGTTTTAATATTGTGGTCCATAAAAATGATGTTCGAGAGAGAAAGCTAGTCATTTATTTTTGTTTCGCCTCAAAGGTATTTCAGAGTTTGAATACTTTTTTCCCTTTATAGGTACCAGTTGAGGAAATTACTATAAACCTCAGAATAAAACACATAGAGATGCCCTGCCTATACCTAAACAAATTGCTGTGAACATGAACTATCCTTTTCTATACAATTTATGGGCGTGGATCGTGACGGGTGTTGAAATGTTATGGACAGTTTATTTACATTTGGAGTAAGAAAGAGCATAATAGAAACGAAGAATGACAACTTGATCCGAATGAAATGAGCGGTCATACACGAAACTACCCGATTGAATACGGACTTAACATGTATAAGGCCCTCGCTTGTAAACAAAGTTATGTTGCCTTCCAGACAAGGATGGAAAAGGCATCTCTATGGTCTTTTATTACTCTGATAAAAAGGACCACCCCTTTTGTACGAGACCGATTTGAGCATGCGCATTATTGCAGTACTTGTCCATGACCACAGTTCTCAAAATTTCTTCATTTCAGCATTTGTGTTTTGTGGACATAACATAAGTGTGGCAACGTTGCTAAATTAATTGATGCTGTCAATATTGGTTTCTCGGGGTAGTACGTCACAATGGCGCTGAAAAGAAGTCATTTGAATTTATGAACTTTAAATTTTTTTTATCATGTTTCAGACAACTCAACAAAAAAAAAATGGCCCTAGAGTGTTCATAAGCTGTAGAATCCATTAAAAATATTTTGAAAATTTCGTGTCCTCGCCTATTATCACCAAAAGCCTTCTTATTTGTACAATATCAGATTCAGAAAGGTTGTACATAACTTGAATAAATAATAGAGGAGATTCTTGAATAAAATGGGGTTGAGGAATCAGGAATATCAAGTACTATTAGTAACAGGAAATTGATAATTTCCACACAAATAATAGTTACATGTTGGATAGTTTTTTAAACAAATTTTATTACAGGTTGCAATTTTTATTACAGATTGCAATTTTTACATGTTTATGAATTATTTTATTACATCTGATAATTTTAGTTTTGACACCCTCAATTTTTTCAAATACCTTATAATTCGAATGTATTAGGAAGTGTTAACATTCACAAATACCTATGTTGTAGACTTGTTAGACTTATTAAATATTTGTACTTTTTTAAATTATTCATCTAACTAATAAAATTTGAAATCTACAATTCTAATTTTACATGAGTTCATAGTGAAAACAAGGCAGTATAAACATTTGTGAGTATTTTGTTTTTGGAGCTTTTAGAAAGCAAATTCAAGAATATGAATATTCGGTAAAAAAGGTCTTTCTTCTCCAGGAAACTCACGAATAATAAATATGGTGAAAAAATAAAAACTTACTTATGACCGGACAACAGATAAGGGGATTTGTAACCCATCAAGTATGACAAAAGTTGAGAGAAAAAGTTGAGAGAAAAGATTGAGATTGAGAATTAGACAGTTTTTCACTCACTTTCGAATATCAAGTTTGAATTTGCCCTATTTGTTGTCGAGACATTTCTATTTACAGATATTGAATATCACTGAAACAAAATATTCTTGTTTGGCACTGACAACTGAAAATCGAGTAGCATTTGTATTACTTCTCTTTGTTTGTTTGATTGAATATCTAGTTTCAGTAAATCACAAAAAAATATATATTTATTATTTAACAAACAGATACCTACTATAGACAAGGAAATCGAGGAACGAAAACAATTCAGTCTTGTCCCATTTCAATCAAAACCTTCCCAACATTTATTCTCTCAGCCAGCTGTCTGGTGGCTTCTTCAATTTTTGACATTGGCCAAGTGGAATGTACCACCGGTTTTAGTTTTCCGTCCTTTACATGGGCAAATACCAATTCCAGAGTAGCTTTAACTTTAGTTGGATTTTTTTCCATAAGTGTTCCCAAGTGAAGGCCAGCCACCACTCTATTATTAGTTATAAGAGATACTGGAGAAATATTTTTCATGGTCCACCATAATTTCAATAGAGTGAATATGGAGAGTTTTTGTTCGTTTTGAATAGAGTTGTTTGCTCCTGAAATACATAAGTACATATATTTTTTAATTTCAATAACCATATACCAGATTTAAAGATTTTGTATATCCAATTCACAGAAAAAAAGTTTTTGAAAAAGGAGCATACTATCATAGACTACAAGACTACCCCCCATAACAATTTGGGGGGTCATTTGACCCAGCATGAATACTTGTACTGAACGATGCTGCTATACGAAAAAATGACTTTAGGCACTATGCCTTCAATTCTAGGTGGTGCATTCGACTATAATAATAATAATTTTTCATCTGAAGATGTGCTTTTTGAACAAAATATTCTTGTACGGCATTCCTCACATTTGGTAGATTATGAAATAATAATCTCCTGAAACCTACTGCCGTACAAAAATAATAGGACTGGAAGCCATGAATTTTTTTTGAATTTTCAAAATCCAACAAGAATATTTTGCCCCAAAAGTCACATCTTCAAATGAAAAATTATTATTAAAGTCAATTGCACCACCCAGAATTGATGGCATAGTGCCTAAAGTTATTTTCCTAAAATGAATAATAAAAAAGTTTTCCATATGGTTCCAACTTAGTGAGACAAACTGTATATATATTTTTGAAACAGAATGAAGGAGGTTAAAGTGAATTAACCTTTGGCACGAAACAGAAAACCAAGTTTTTGAGATGTGCTTCTGGCAATTCACATATGGTTTTACCGCGCATCGAAATGGATGACTTTGCTGGTATTTTGACTCCTAACATACTGATACAATTGAGTTTTTATTTGCATTAAATAATAAAATAGTTAAGAAAAAAAGTAAACCAAAAAAAATTAAAGCACCAAACTTCATAACAGTTCTTCTCAAGACCCTTCAGTTGACTCTGAATTTGGCGATTTAGTCATAGTTTAATCATTTCTGTAAGTCTTGCTCTTTTCGAGATTCCTTATGCAGCTGTTACATTTGAGATTCATTTGTTTACATCAAGGAGTAGCATAATGTGTTGTAATTTACATCAAATTTTAAATCGAGAGTAGCTGAGTGCAGTTCACACGAAGGGATTTGTAAAAACAATCTGCAAACGAATACTAAAAATCGAGTGTAAATTACACCAGGTGTAGGAAAGCTACACCTCGAATGAACCTTTGAATTTTCCTGTAGGTACATGTAACAAACGCGACAAAAGCTTTTTTTATGAACCTTCTATAAAAAATTTATTCATACAGCAGCATATATTGGTCTTATACTGAATAAATTATAAAAATATATTCACCTATCAATACTATCCTACCCAAAGGATTCAGTAAATCCTGGAGGAAACTGAATTTAGATCCTCCCTCATTCGTTAAAATCAAATCAAATCTATGAGCTTTCACTTCATTAGTAAATGTTTCATTTGGAAAAAAAACATCTACTCCATTTCTTTTTGCTTGATCTTCTTTCATTCTCGAACCGACTCCAAACACTTGGGCATCATTTACGAGTGATTTCACTATCTGGGTGGCTGCACAACCTACACCACCTAAAATATAACATGAAATCGATTTCATCAATTCACTGAAGATTAAAAATTGTAAATAATGTACATTCTAGTTTATCTTAATTAATTTACAGATATTTTAGCTATTAATGTAATGAGATTATTATGCGATTAATAATAATCGAGGACACCTGCAACTTCCGAGATTTATTTTAATTGCATAATAATCAAGTTACTTTCAAAGTTTTATCCTTTAATTGATAACATTGATGTTAAAATGAAATCAACAACTTTGGTTATTGTCACATTATTGTCATTTGAGCGTGCCATTTGGTATCTAGGGATAAAGTAACTAACGTATTATATTGTAACTAATGTATTATGTGTTGTTGTGATGTTAATAATTTGTAATAAAGAATTGAGTTAAAGGAAGCTTAATATTCAATGATATGATAAAATATTTTATTTTATATTTGGCAGAGAACCAGCAATCAATACCAGAGGCGAGTATCATAGAGAATATTTAAGTTAGTAAAATACTTTTTATTTATTTATTTAATATACGGGAAAACACCATTACAGTTTACAAATACATTATAAATAAGGCCATAATTCTATAATACAAATCAATATATTTAACTCCTATCAAAATTTTTTATAATAATAATAACAAGAGACGATTTGACCTTCACAAACTCTCATTTAACCACGAAACATGTTGTGGTTTGTAATTTGAAATTTTGACAACTGATATGCAAGTATTCTGCAATGCACTAATTTTTATGAGGAATAAAATTTTATGAAAAATCGATAATAAAAAAGTTTTCCATATGGTGCAAATTTTTGAAACCCACTGAATATAATCTGGACGGTGAAGGTCGACCTCTCTTCGGTCTTAAGAGAAAACCTAACATGAAAAAATGTTGTCTAATGCCAATTTTTCGAGTGGAATTACTGATAGATATATTTTAAGATGAAAGAAATTCAGAAACTTAGATATTCGATAAAAAAGTCATGAGACACAAGAAAATAGATTTCATTTGATTAAAGATTTGATTGGTATATGTTTACAAGAAGAAATTACTAAAGGTAATTCAAGTAGTTTCAAACTCAGAGTTACTCTGAGGTTTCAAAAAATTTCAATCTGGGAAAGCTTACACACATATTAAAAATTTTGCACTTTATTCAAGTGCTCCGTGAGGAACAAATCATGAATAATGAATCATTTATTTCCTTCATTTAAAACATCAGTTTTTCTGCTATATACAGAGTGTCCCATTTGAAAGCGGGCCACCTCTCTAAAACTTATTTATTATCCGATTCAGATTTTTTTTTTTCAATAGATAGAGCATCAAGAGTTCTAGTTAAGTACTATAAATTCGAAATAAAAATCAAAATTTCAAGGCCTACTTCGAATTTTTTTCGAGGTCAAAAATCCAAAAAACATACTAGCGATTTTTTTAAATAGAAATTGATGACGTCACTGGATTCACGACATTTTCAAATAGCTTATGTGAAAATTACGTAAAAATGCATACATTAATAAAAAAGTTATATGGGAATAAAATTTGGAAATTATGCCAATAAACCAACCCACCACTTCAACTTCAGAACTTTTATCAGAATTCTTTCTGTATACACCACTGGATTCAGAATATTTCGAAATATGTTTGGTCAGAATTTCATCGAAATCTGTTCATAAATAAAAAAATTATAAAATAATTAAATAATATTTTTCTGAAATTCCACTAAATAACGTTCTTTTCAAATTTTATTATTTTATAATTTTTTTATTTATGAATAGATTTCAATGAAATTCTGGCAAAATATAAGTATTTCTAAATATTCTGAATCTAGTGTTGTAGTCAGAATTTTGATAAAAGTTCTGAAATTGAGGTTTTGGGTTGATTTATTTACATAATTTTTAAATTTGAATCCCATATAACTTTTATATTGATGGACGCATTCCTACGTAATTTTCACATTTACCATTTGAAAATGTCGTGAGCCCAGTCGTGTCGTCAAATTCTATTTAAAAAAATCGCTAGTATGATATTTGAATTTTTGACCTTGAAAAAAATTAGTAGTAGGCCTTGGAATTTTTATTTTTATTTCGAATTTATGGCTCTCAACTAGAACTATTAATGCTCTATCTATTGAAAAAAAAAAAAAATTCTGAAAAGGATAATAAATAACAGTTTTAGAGAGGTGGCCCGCTTTCAAATAGGTCCCTCTGTAGATATCAAACAATCAGTTTTCTTGCAATAAATATTAAAACTTTCTTGTTTCTCAAAAAAACTAACAAATTTTTAGAGATTTATATATAAATAACTATCATTTTAATACTGTAAGTACACAAGTTTTACCTGCGCAAGATAAAATAAGAACTTTCTCTCCTTCCTTCAGATTTCCCAGACTAATCAATGAAAAAAAAGCTGTAAGATAATTTACAAAAATAGCTGCTCCAGTTTTCAAGTCAATATGATCAGGTAACAAAAAACATTTATTCGGGCTAACTCGTATTATGTCTCTGTACATTCCCCCAGTATAATCATAGCAAACAACTCGTTGTCCCACCTGAAAGACAAAAATACAATCAAGGGTATAATTCATAACTTTTTTGAATTGTGAATGGTAACCGTTTTTCATTTAACAACTACCTTCCTGCTTTGGCGAAGATTGGACTAAGTTTGGAAAATCTCTTTTACTTAAGAAAGGCTAAATGAAACACCTGGTGGTCTTGTGCAGATTCCACAATTTAATTATTTTCTCCGTAGCCGTTTTGGAAAATTTTGAAAAAATACATTGTACCTTCATTTCTGAAATCTGAATATTGTATGCAAATAAGAAATAAACTCTGCTTGGTTTTCCGTCATTTTGGTCGAAATGGTGAACATACTTTTTCACAAAGACAAATGAAATAAAATCAATTACTGGTCATCTGAAGGAAAAGATTGAAAATTTTAAATGTAGTAAAGCATTCAGGAATAATGATATGATTTTCATCTGAAAGATGATTTGAATATGTTGAATTAGTTTTCTTATTCACATAACTCATATGATGTTTATGAGTGCGATTTGTTCTACCAGTACAACTAATTTCATATTCAAATCATCCTTTGAAAGAAAATAATACTTTTGATGGGGAATTCAAGGCTTTATAAACAGAAAATAAAGGATTCAAGCGGAATCATTCAAAATTAATAAACTTAAAAATTCAAACATGATCTTAATCTTTGATGCTATTGTATTTTTGTTGATATTATAGGGATTAGGTCCCTATACTCTCTGAAATTATGATTAGTACTAAAGGTTTCTTATTATTGATTACAATAAATTTGTGTAATTGCTTATTGTTGTATTTTCACTTGAAAAAGCTACTGTGTTTGCAAGACATGTTATGATATATAAAGTTTGCGAAGATTGAATCGTTTTCTGTGTAGTTTTTACAATTGATAATAATAATAAGTCTTTATTCCGGATTCAAAAAACAATTTTCCTGGAAAGGCAGCAGAGTTCAGAGTACATTAAAATCCTTCATGAAGTAACGGCTGAGTTAATTAGAATAAATTACAGCTTTCTCTCTTTTATTCAGTACTAGAGATAAAATTAGTCATCCTGTTCCATCCAAAGCTCAACAGGAAGAAGCACTCCTCGGTAACATACACTCCAGGAAGAGTGAATGCATGAACTTTGAACAAAGTATCTGACCTATTCTGATGAGAGATAATAACCTTAAAACAATTAGCATTTGCAATAGTGTCCTTCTTGAGGAACTTCACACAAATATATGTCAGGTGTATTTCAACATCCATAAGGGGATGTAGTTGTTTTCTGACAGATATTTGCCCTAGATTTTACAATTTGGGAGAACATGTGGAGAGAACTACTTGTAAGTTGAATGATAAATAAGTTGTCTTCTGTTTTATTTTGAGTTGTGTATGTAAATTAGTAAGGGTTCTTAATTGAAGTTATCTTGGGGTTATTATAGCTGTAAACCATGCTTGTAATCATAAGTAAATTACTTTAAACTCTGTGTTCATTATACTTGATCCAATGGCTGTTATAGTTCCTGTACATTCGATACCCAAAACAAATGGGAATTTCTTATCCATAATTAAACCCTGCCTGGTATAGAGATCAGCAAAATTTAGACCACCGTATTTTACTTCTATTTCTATTTTATCATCCAAGTTTGGTAGGTCAAAATCTTCAACCTTCAAAAATAATAAAAAAAAAAACAAATTATTTCCACATAAATAAATAAAAGAGTCCTTACCAGTAGAGAATCATACCCTCCAAATTGTTTTATTACTACAGATCTACTTCGAGAACTATCCATTTTTTATTTTATTTTTTTATTTGAGTGCCTACCTACTGAAGAGGATTTAAAAAGACCACAGTATTTTTTGACTAGAACAAGCTAAGTATCACCTATTTGGAAGTTTACAGTGAATTAGTAAAAGAACAAAGATAAATTAAACACGGAGAAAAATATCTCGATGGTTTCATGTTATCAAAATAAAATAAGAGATAAAAGGTAAAACTGATAAAAGACAAAACTGTAAAAAAAAAGTATATATATACCATATGCGGGAGTACGCGCAAAGTATTTGGTAGAGGGGGGTAGGGGTCTGTACTGTAAGTAAGGGACAACCAGTGTTGGCAACCAAGAGGAATGAAAATATGGTACCATAGGAATGAAAAATTACAGCAGTTTACTTTCTGGTAGTGTTAATGACGTCATAGTGAATAATGAAACGGAATACCGCAAGCACTAACCAGTTAGTTAGTGGTTGACGTCATTAACAGTACCAGAAAGTAAACCGCTGTCATTTTTATGTCAACCGCTACCAGAACCAAACCAAGGACATTACACATGTATGTAATGTCCTTGGAACCAAACGCCAATCGAAAACGGCTCTCCTCAGAGTAATGAAAGACTATAGAGATGCCGTCTCCATTCTTGTCTTGAAGTCAACATAACTTTGTTTACAAGCGAGGGCCTTATATATACATGTTGAGTCCGTATTCATTTGGGTAGTTTCGTGTATCCCCGCTCATTTCAAGGACAAACTGTCCTTATCATCTCACCACCCGTCACCCCCTCGCCTACAAATTATATAGAAAACGATAGTTCATGCTCACTTCAAACCAGGTATTTGTGTAGATATAGGCAGGGCATATCTGTCTTTTATTACTCTTGAGGGTATCTCCAATAAAATAATGGGTATGGTCCATAGAAATTATAATATATATAATATATATAAGTATATACTTATATTATATATTATATTATATATACTTATATACCTATATATATATACTTATATACTTATATATACTTATATATATTTTATAATTTCTATGGTATGGTCCGTATATATGCTTGGTTACTCCTTTTTAGTAATTTGGTGGACGGTATCACCGTATATATCAAATTCCTGAAAATTCGGTGACTTATCTGTCACCAGAGCAACCGTACTTTTTCCTCGGTAACTCGGGAACCGCTTGTCATTTGTCAATTAGAATCATTTTATTGAGTGACAGATTTGAAACTTTGGATCAAAAATCTAATATTCATCTCAAAAAAGTCTTTGGGTCTGAAAGCATCACATTTAATTGTTTTTTGATGAAAAAATTATACTTTAATGAAACGAAAGAAACACAATTTTGTCTTATTTCCACTAGTTTTTTATATTTACGACCGGTTTCGGGCTTTATCCATTTATCCCATTATCAAGTATAAAAACTAGTGGAAATACTGGAAATAAGACAAAATTGTGTTTCTTTCGTTTCATTAAAGTGATTATGAATTTCCACAAAATAAACAAGTCATCAATTACACAAAAAAAATTATACTTTTAACGAATTTATTTCAAATTGTTGACTTAAGACAAGTAAGTGGCATGGGGTCCGTATATGTGCAGCCAGTTGATTGAAAAATCAGAAACCACTACTAATTGATCTGAAATGTTCGGCGACGGACCATACGGACCCTAAGGTGCACTCATTTGTGACGTCATCGTATGTGACAATGGAGGTATGTCAATTTTCGGCACATGCGCATAAGCGGCATAAGCGGTTGCAAGCCAAGAAAATGAGTGAACATTAATGGATTATAAAAATAATCGAAATATGAAGCAAAAACAGCACCGTTGTGTCATATAGCAATATAGTGAAAATATAGCTTTTTTCATAAATAACTAATAAAATAACAACATATCACGAATATCAAATATGGAAAACAAATTCTATTTTGATTAGGTATATCCAATTTCAAATGAAAACTTGTCTGACTCTTCTTATGTTTTTGATTTTACTATTCGTTTGAAAATTAATTCGACACATTCCTTTGTTTGAAGTGCACTAAGCTACACTCGATTCAAAATGTGGTGTAAATTACACTTCACTACACCTTGATATTACGGAAACAAGTTGTAAATAAAACGACAAAAATAGCCGATACCAATGTTCGAATCAGATAAATAAAACGCAACTATTTAAAAGAAGGAGTGAGTTGACATGTGACAACTGACAAGTCATAATGATACATTTGTTTGGAATTTATATATATATATATATTGAAATTAATAATAATAATAATATAGTGAATATAAGTGATACAATTGAACAATTGAGGTTCTGTGAATTTTAATATATTAATTATGCCTGTTCCAAATATTGAAGAGAAAAATGTAGATGATCGAGGTACCCAATATATCTACTTAAATATTACCTGTATTATGCACTATTCATTTTTATAATTCATTTAAAATTTAAATTTGTGTATCAACCATATTGTACGTTTGTATTTTCTCATCATATGAACATATTTAAACTTCAATTTCCCAAATTTTCTATTTTTATAATAATGGGGTTTTTCGTAGGAACAAGTAACTGTTTAGTTTGTGTTTTGGAGAATTTTGAGTGGAAAATTAAAATCTTAAAGTTGTTTTGTCTCTGTTGCAACTTCTGGGAATAAAACATATTTTTAAGTTACCTACAGCTATAAAAACATGTTACATGTTACATGTTACAAACAAGGTAGATTGTTTCATCATACCTAACAGAAACCAGTCTGGTATGGCTCCGTGCAGTAACTTAAAAAGACTTGAGATGTTTCATTGACAGAAGTTGCATGGAGACAAATAATCTCATTAGGTATTCATATAAATTATTTTAGTAAAAGGAAGGCACTGCTGTGGGTAACTGTGTACCACAATATAAGGAACGCTGCTTAGTTGAAAATGTTTTGAAATTAATCTGAAGTCAAGAAGTAATTAGTTTCTGAGAATTTGGTTTAGATATGTTGATAATACTTATATTTTGTGGTAAAATATAGAAGACTTTCTGAACATTGATTGAAAGTTTTATTTTGTGGAGGAAATTCTTTCTGGACATGGATTTTTAGGTGTTTTAACCTTCCATAACCTGAAAACCTTCCATAACCTGAAAATGAAAAAATTTGAATTCAAGTCTATACAAGTGTAGAACAGCATAATAATCATTTTTCCCCAATAAGTAACTGGATTTACAAGATTGTTGTATTGTATCCCACAATTTTATACAATAAAAGCTGTTTGCTTAACATTTGCTAGTTGTTACAGGTAACATTATACAGTGTTGTTTTCTTGTAGAAACTTTGCCAGGTGTCAGGCAGATGTGATTTGACAGTCATAGAGGTTGGTGGATTATTTTCTGTTCAATGCTTGCCCAAAAAATGCTCATACTATTAATTCCGAATAATTCTTCCATTCGGTTGAAGATTTATGTTCAAAGAATGACTTTCCAATTTCAACTCTTTATATTTTCAAACAAAACCGTTTTCATTCTCCGATAAACAAGGTCTTTTTATATTACCCCAACAAAATTTTTACACCTGAGGAAAATCTTCAGTCTATCATTTTCAGTTTTGTTTTGAAATAAATATATATTTTGAATACTCAGATCTTTTCAGAAGCACCCCAAAAATTACTTGTTTGGCCATAATATTTTTTCCATAGAATTTTTAGACAAATTGCCTGAATAGGCATAGATATGTGTTTGTTTTTTTAGAGTAAAATATTTGTCGATGTTTGTGTGTTTGTGTATTACTTTTTTGACGTACTTTATTCATACCTGTATGGCACAAAAGGTCAATAAATTATCTTATCTTATCTTATCTTATTGGTTTAGCACAGTTTGACGATTTCTTATATGAGATGTGATTAAAGGACCCCGCACATTTACTACGTAAAATAGCTTTCGGCTAATTTTGCTTAAGTTTTGATATATTGTAGATCCTGGCATCCTCATTACGTAGTCCAATTTACATATTGATCCTATGACCAGTTTTCAAGCTACAGGGTGTCAAAAAATCGATTTTAACAATTTTGGGTATTATGCATCGATTTGATTTTTGGGTTCTAATTTGAAATTGAACTGTCTCAGAAATAAACTAATCACATCTAATTTGTAGCTCATGAGCTCCTCCATTTGCATAAAAAATAATATCTCACAAAGAGAGTTGCATTAGATAGCATGGCAAGGCAATGTTTATAGAAATAGATAAAAATCAATACCATAAGTGTTTTGATTTTCACTCAATCCGTTAAAACTAGAAAACAAACTGCTAGAATTCGCCAATTTTTTCAGAAAGTATCCATCAATCTTATATGTAGAATGTTTTGTCGCCCAAAAGTACCTATTATGTAATAATTCATTGCTGAATATGTATACATTCAAGAAGTGGTGCTGTTCAAGGTATGCTTATAGAGAAGAAATGGCTAAGTACGTTCTATTGAGTTTTTTACAGAATGGAAACATTTAAAACTCCTTAGGAAATCAGGCTGTTCAGAATGTACTATTTATTAAAATTCCTATATTATGCCCAATAGCGATGATAGCCCATTACATTTTAATTTATTTACCTTTGTCTAAAGATAATTGAACCCCATTGTAGAAAAATCAAGTGTGATTCACTTATTGTAGAGTATACTACTGATGAAGATAGCTTGGTTACCGAAATAGGCATCTAGGAATTAAGTAAAAGTGTGGAAAGGGGAACTATCTTTGTTTTCTCAATAGGTATCACCACAAAACACCATTTTAGGTAAAGATATTTAATATAAAATCACTTACAGATAATACATTTTATAATGTTATCTTATGTATGTCCATTAGTGTTTGTATGTCCCTGATCAGTTACATCTTTTATTCTACAAGGTTTTGGTAATGGAGAAAATTATTTTGATTTCAAAGGTACGGGTACATATTAATTTTTATAATTTAAATTTTATATGTAAATATGAACTATTTGATTTTTTGAGAAGGAACTCGGCCGATAGCCTTTTGAATTGAATGTAATTCTGATTCAATGAACAACATTTATTATATTATTATTGATGTTATAATGGAGTTTTTCAACGTTGTTTGAAATGTAGTCATATTTTTGATGTTTCATCAGAAAGTTTACAGCTGGTAACCTTTTTTGGCGAAACGTGCCAAAGTGAATTTCCCATAGTTTTGGTGTTTGGGTACTTTTTCCTTTTTTAAAATTATAAATGGCCTATTTCTAATTCTAAAACATGTTATTATTTGAGATCAATAAATATTAAAACAATCTTGAAAAAATGTTTCTGAAACTTCTATGTAGAAAATTCACTGATACCCTAATGAAAGCAGAATTATCTCACAGTCAGGTTTCAAGGCTTGAAGTCGATTCATACTGGCTCGTTTGGTCTTGCTAGATTCTAACTGCTTATTGAACATGACGTATATTAGATTAGATGGACCTTAGATCCAAAACTTTTATAGTTGAGAATCTTCACATTGGGTCATAAACATTGGATTTTCAACCTTAAGTTTCCTTAAGTAGGCTACAAATATATAATGCAGTTTTTTATATCTCTTCCCCTTTCAACTTTTGAATATTTTGACATACAAAAACTGTTTAGAATGATACCGAATTACCAATAACACTTTTTGAAATGAAAGAGTGGTGAATATTGTGATTGCTTGATAGATGGCGCAGGAGGGAACATCAGCTTGAAAATTTCGAATGTGATAATTGATCCTCCCTTTTATTTAAAATTTTCAAGTTGATGTGCCCTCCTCGCTGTCTATCAAGCAATCACAAGTCTTCTATTTCAAAAAGTAGTAATCGGTAATATGATTCAAAGCAACATAATTTGTTTTGAAAAAGAATTTAAATAATCATCGATAAAACGAGTTATTGAGATTATTTCACGAATGAAATAATCACTGAATAGGCTCGTTTTTTTTCTGTATTCACCTGTAATTTTTGAATAAATATTTTTGTTGTTTGCCTTCGTTCACACCCTGCCACAGCCCATCACTCAATTCAACTTGGGACTTCGCCATCAAAAATTAAAAAAAAATTAGGTTGAGTTATTTCGTCAGACTGGTTTTACTGATTGCAGTAGCAAACATTTCCAGAAATTGTCAAAAATTGTAAAGCTTATATGAATTAATAGTGAGTGCCTATCACGGTTTTGATAAAAGTTCGGTGTTGTGTCATTTCCAAAACAGGAAAATATTATGACAGCTTGTTGGCTGGTAAGTCAATAGGGCATTTCGGAAACTTAATCTTGGTTACCAACCCGATCTGAACAGATCACATGATGGATCACACAGATCACCAACCCAAGTACAAAAGTTTACGAACTAATCATAACACTGTTTTCGAGTTGGGTTACGATATATGAACCTGAGTCAGTGGTTGAGAAAGCAACACTGAATACTGTCTATTAAAGACATTTATAACCGTTGTTAACAGTAATTTTCTTTATAGTTATGTATTGGAGTTAATTGTACTTAGAGAAAAGTTGATTAACCTATGGATGACTTGACCTATTTGTATTGTAATATCTGTGAAGGTTTATGAAAAATTGAAAATTCATGTTTATCATTAGATTTGGTTAGAGTTAGAGTTAAAGCATTACGAATTTCTAATTCTATTTTAAAATTGATGGTTGCAGAGAATTTATGACAAAGAAAGTTGTTGAGTTGCATTTCTACCTATAAAAGACTCCGAAATATCCACATATATTCATATATCTGATTTAGCCAGAAAAATAAATATTGTTGGGTATTCATACGACCGAGAATGGTCCTATGATTACCATTTTTGTTATGTCCGTTTTCATCTCATTCGATGATTTAACTTTGAACATTTTTATTCAGATGTGGGTTCTGGTGAAGCCTCTGCAGAAGCACCATCAGAAGTACCGACTCCTGCTTCTAATGATGGCCCATGTGCTAATGATATAATGATAATAGATCCCAATTGTTCGGAGTTGGATTTGAACCATGGTCGTATCAAAAAACTACAAAATTTGGAGCCACTAACGTGTATTGAAAGGCTGTATTTGCGGTGGAATCTAATATCAAAAATTGAAAATGTGCAAACGTTGGTAACGTTAATTGAACTTGAGCTCTATGACAATCAAATCAGCAAAATTGAAAATCTTGAATGTTTGGTAAATTTGGAGTAAGATATGTCGCTATCCTTCGTTGATATTTTCTAAATATTTTTGAAGGATTTTAGATTTGTCATTCAATAGGATAAAAGAAATTGAAGGCCTGGAAAATTTAAAGAAACTAAAAAAGCTGTTTTTGTCATCCAACCGAATCAGCAAAATCCAGAATTTGGGTCATTTGGAAGATCTAAATCTATTGGAGTTAGGTGATAATAAAATTAGAGTAATGTTTTTATATTGTGATGGTATTGATTTTTTTATGTTCAGAGTGAATTTTTCAGGAAATTGAAAATTTGGATGGGCTCACATCTCTTCAGTACTTATATTTGGGAAAAAATAAAATCACAAAAATTGATAATCTGAATTCACTGCTTAAGTTAACTTGCCTGAGTTTACAAGGCAACAGGTTAACAACCATTGAGAATTTGGATAATTTGAAAGAGTTAAATGAACTGTATTTGTCTGAGAATGGCATTACAAAAATAGAAAGCCTTTCTGAAAATAAAAAGCTTGAAACACTAGATGTGGCACAGAATAAAATTAAGGCAATAGAAAATATTTCAGATTTGGAAGAACTCACAGAATTTTGGGTAAGTGAACATTGGACTAGTTTTGTAACTATTCAACAAAAACTTTATATTCAATGAAGCATCATAAAAAAACACTACTCTCGACTGAAGAGCCCAAAAAGTTCTTGACTAAGTTCCCATGATCAATATTAAATTATTTCTCAAGATATTTTTAGTTTCCTCATTTCCTTGTACTTCTCTTTGTCATAGATCATTTTTTTCATAACCAAAATATATTTTTAAATGAAAACAGTTGCAATAATTGAAAAGGTAATGGTAAACTAATTTATAAGACTGAAAACAATTACAGTATTCATCAGTTATTCACATCAGTTATTCACTTGTTTCTATAGGTAATTCATTTTTATTCACTATTACCATTATCTACCTATGCTTAGAAAAACAATACCAAACCATTCAACTAATTCAAGCTGAAATTAATTTTGTATCAATATTTTAGTAATTAAATCATTTTTTTTCTTTTTTAGATAAATAATAACGAAGTTTCTGACTGGGCAACGGTTGAAAACTTGTCTGCCCTCAAAAAACTGGCCACAGTATATTTGGAAAAAAATCCAGTTGCAGAAGATCCTATGTATCGACGTAAGCTAAAGATGATTGCACCTTCATTGACACAAATTGATGCTACTTTGTGCCGCTGAACACGTTTATTCTACATTTAAAATAGTATTATATGTCTAAATGTATTATTTACTTTTTTAATTCTAATTATTATTAATTGTAGCAATAAAAATATTTATGTATAGAATGGGATATTTTGAGAGAGTAAGGTGCAATTTTTTTCATCTATCAATTTATACAAACAGAAAATTCTCTAGTACTTAAAAAACATCTGAGATCCGAGGGAAAGAAGCCAAGAGTTCCAAAGCTTTCCTTTTTTAAACAATGAATTCTGATACAGAAATGTTTTGAAATCTCCAGGCTGTCGTCAAATGAGGGGACTGGAAAGGACAGATTTATAGATTGGTGGTGCGATTATGAAGACTCGATCCAGAGCAAAATTGATATTTCTATACGGTAAACCCAATGTAAAATAGTATATTATTTATTATAATATTTCCCACTCGTATGAAAAATGTAATTTTTGAACAAGTAATATACAGTGGTACCAATATAGCAGAACATGTGGAATTCTCATTTATTGCAACGTTAATGTTGAGTGCATTATCACTGGAGATATTATCCGTTGTACCATGAATACGCATTATGGGGCATGTTTTCATGGTATGTTAGTACATACACTATTTTTCCTACAATGACGCGATAATCTTTCCAAATAATATTATTATTGACATGTGTGCTAGATAATCAATCTGACAGAGAACCATATCAACTGACTTCATTAATTCTTTAAAATTTAAAATATTTTTAAATTTCATGACATAATAGGCTACCGAGCGTTCATAATCGTACCCTGGTTGGTCAACCAACAGAATAATAATTGTGGGAGACCAAATTCTTGAAATGTGATCAGATCTGAAACCGCAAGATTACTATAGCAGATTATGGAGAAGAGATATATAAATTGTTAAACCACAGGGTATGAGATTCACTGCAGCAATGGAAGTCTTGTTAACCCCCTCCCATTAATCCCTTATACAACCTGTTGCTATATTTTTGGTACAAGAGCCGATAATGAGATTGTACAAGCCATACACTTCAGGTGAGTGGAAAGGACGGTATTATAGATTGAGTCGCACATGAAAATAATTGTAATATGTGAAAGCGTATGTATCATTGATAAATGAAAGATAAAACTCCAAGGCATATTTCCTCAGTGTAGGTTTTTCAATTCTTTACAAAAGTTCCATTGACTGTCAAACAATTCCTTCAATATTTTTCAAGATATTTGTAAGAAAACCTTTCTTTTTGGACAATACTTATTGTTGAAATTCCACGATTAAGAACTATAAGAACTACCTTTACTAGGTAGTGTAGGTTATCTGCGTCTGCATTTAAGTGGGAACACCTGTATTGGTTGGCCGTTGTCCTATACATTGCAATATAAAATTATACCATTTAGGCTTTTAGGGCTTTTATGGCCTGTCTGTGGTAAACTCTGAATACAAAACAAGTTCTTAAGTATCATACAAGAACAAAGTTGACTTCACATTCCACCATATAGGCAAGTCCAGATCAGAAATGTTTCCGCTTCAAGCAGCACATATTTTGCCTCTTTTCATCACAAATGTTTGATTTATTGTGAAGGAGAAAGAAATACAAATGATAAATATGTAAGATATAAAAATGTATTCAACATAGGTTAGGTAAAATATATAGCAAAATGTTGAGCAGAGAACTGAACAAAAATTACTCAAGAACTTAAAACAACAAATCCATAGAACAAAAATTCAAAATTAAATATTTCTCCGAAAGCTTGAAACATCAAAAACAAAAATATCTCATTATATAGAATCACCGCGAGCTTTGTGACTAGAAAATTTCTCAATGAAATCATCGAAGTTGATATTGTTGAGCGGATCAGATTATATTACCATAATGGCCAGATAACTTGTTTGATCTTCCATCATAGTAGATCTATATAGTGTTTCACTTCTCGAGGAAACATCCCCGTGACTTCTGTAATGTTGTTTTGGCAGTATAATTCTGAATGTTGTACAAAATGATCTTGAAGAGATCATTTCAAGTGATATACAGCACGCTAGCAACGATGGAACCACAATCATAGGAGGCAATATAGAACGAAAATGTCTTTGGATTCGTCATCAGAACAATAATTTTATGACTAACCACTTTGTTTCTGAAAAAAATAATTCAAATTCAGCTCATCTCGTCCTAGTATCTTTCGTTATTTTCTACGTAGAACTGAGAAATTTGCAAAATCCATATATATACACCAAAAATTAACAAAATAGCCTTGAAGGAATGTACATTGCACACAGGGATAGAACTGCTGATATTTACAAAAAAATCACAGTTGGAGTCAAAAATAGGTCGAAAATGTCTTCCGATTTGTAATCAGAACAATCATTTTACTTCTAATCCACTTTGTTCCTGAACAAAATTCAGGAAACACGTTTGGAAGACTTGGAATAATCCAGAGGAACAAAAATTTTGAATAGTATACCCTTCGTTGATACCAAGGTCACTTATTGTACCCCAGCAACTCATTCGTGTTCAGAAGCGAATGTGGTTCTCAGAAAATGATTATATAAGTAATATGTTCATGTATTAATGATAATGTGAGTGGCTCCAAAAAAATGACAGAGAAACGAAAGGAAAAAGAAAAAATTAAGATAAACTAATAAACTGGAAAACATATTTTTTTTCACTTTCAACACCCTGTAAGTCAGTCATCATTCATCTCAGGGTATACGTTTGTTGGAACTACTTGCACGAAAATTTTCAGATTTTATAAAACATGAAATAGTAAAATCGACAATGTCGAAGTACCCTTCTCTCCATATATTTCCTGTCCACGATGTGGAAATTATGAGGCAAACACTTGAGTGAAAAACTACTTCCCTGGCTAATACCATTGAATTACATCTGACAGATATTTGTGCAACGTTTTTCCAAGAAGACCCAGTTGCAATTGCCTATTGTAATTATACAGCAGATTATCCTTTATTGGGCTAGAGAAGACCACCTGCAGACGCGTTTCGCGGTTCTTGGCTCTCGTCAGTGACAGGGTAGTTCGGACAACATTAGAGTCGTCCTGCCCCAGCCCAATGACTTATAATCCATTGTATAACTAATATTTTCCCACAAATGAAGCAGCGACTTACAGTAAAAGTCAGTCGCAGCGCCACCCGCGGGGAAAACAACATATAGAACTCTTTTCTATGTTTTCAAACATTTCCGTTCGTGATTAATCAGTAGAATATCCTGTGGATAATTACTAAATATGTTTGATTATACTTGTACATACCCATGACATCGAAAAGGCAAGGACGGCAAGTATTTTTCATCACCTTCAAAATCCAATTCGATTTTTCATTTTAGCTTGAGAAGTTTTCGAGCAATTAGTTTTTATCGATAGGCCGCGCGCGAACAAATTTAAATGAATAGTCGCGCGCAAATCCATATTGGGCATCTTGACAAAATTTCGACATCGATTTTCTCGTAAACGTATACAGAAAAATTAGTACTTAGATAACTTTCTTCTGGGAAATTTTCAAGGGTTGACGAGTTATCGACGAAAACAAGCTTTTTCGACCAAAAGAGATGTTTTTTTAGAGGTTTTACTATCCGTTTCTGACAGAACATTTCTATGCCGTAAAATTGTGTAGGGAATTTCTACACCGACTGTATTATTTAATTTATTTCAAGATGTTGAAATAATGCTCTTCCAATAGTATAAAGAAAAACGTTTCTAAACGAAAATGAGTTTGTATTAAGAACTACAAAAAAGTTATTGTTCTACAGTGCGTAAAAAATCACCTGTGCGTAAAATCATCAACACACAACATCAACAAGTCCGGAAAATACTGTTTCCTTGGACGAGTAGACAAGATTCTAGGACGAGCCGTAGGCGAGTCCTGGAAGTCTGCGAGTCCAAAAAAACTGTTTTCGGACGTGGTGCGTACACTATTTTTTCGGCAACCGTATAGAATAACAAACCTATGAGACACATTTAATCTAAGAGACGAAGAGAGGTCGACTTTCACCCATCTGTTAACCAGATGAAACATGCTTTTTATGGAGTTTCATAAATAGACAAATACACTTATAATAGCTTGCCTATCAAAATTTAGTCCAGACTATATACAGTGAGTTTCAAAAATTTGCCACTACATAGAAAACTTTTTTATTATCGATTTGTCAGAAAATTTTATTCTTCATAAAAATTGGTGCATTGCGGAATACTTGTAGAGTTATTAAAATCTAAATTTTCAAACGGTGTACAAGGGTACTTTACACCTTATCAAAATTCCTATTTTTCATTCTCCCCTGTACACTGGTTGGAAAATTGAAATTTGGACAACTTATAAATTTTCTGACAAATTGATAATGAAAAAGTTTTCTATGTTGTGGCAAACTTTTAAACCCAAGGTATATAGTTTGGACTGCATTATGATAAGCAAGCTATTATAAGTGTATTCGTCTATTTATGAAACTTCATGAAAAGTATGTTTTATGAGGTTAACAGATGGGTGAAGGTCGGACTCTCTTCGTCTCTTAGACTAACTTATTTATTATATTTCTTTGTAGTACAAAATTTCGAACATTTTATTTGTTATTTGTTTTGAATATTGAAATTCGAACATAAGATAGGTACTAACAGAAACATTCTAATACTTATTTATATTTATATTCATATTAAAATTCGAGAAAGTACGTACTTTCCGGATTAGGCCGGGAAATGCTACTTTCTCAAAGAAAAAACGTCCGGGAAGTAGGTATTTTCCGGACGGTTGCCGAAAAAAGAATATAGACCTATTTTTAATTTTAAATAATCACGCGTCTTAAGTGTTTGAATCTATTGTTAACTTCTCACTTGACTTTCAGCCATGTTTATTTTGATGCTATCTTTGGAGAAACAAATTAATACCGACTAACAAATTTGCTGGCACCTGTTTCTTTCTCCAGGAAACTTAAAAATAGCCAGCTGGACAATTCTGGGCCACTTGGCTAGTATGTTTTTTTTTCTTATCACACACTGACCGTATAGATATTATGTCTGACCAACAATTTGTTCTAAGATGGCATTATCACGAGACAACATTAATACACAATTTACCCTGTTTTCTTGAAAGTGATGTTTTTACAGATGTTACCCTATCTGTGGGGGCCCAACAAGTGAAGGCTCACAAAATTATACTGGCGATGTGTAGTGTTTATTTTCTTCAATTATTCCAGGTAAATTAAATAAACGAATATTCTTAACGGGATTTTAAAATTCATCTACTTTGAGTGTATTAATAGAAACGACAATAGCAAGTTTATTTTTAAAACAAACTCAAGTTGATTAACATGTCATTCATTTTCACTTTGAATACCATAGTAGACATTGTAGGTGGAGTTAAACCCGATTTATTAATCAATCTTGAAGATTCGTTGTATCATATAATTCAAATTTATCAATTATATATGATATATTCATATTTGAGAATTACCAAAAATATTAACAATACGATTACAAATTTTTTGGTCGTAGATTCCAAAGGAAAAAGTAAATATTAAATAGACAATTTTCCTCATATTATATGAACCAATCAAATGCCATCATTTTCTTATTTCAAACCAATGAGAACACGACTTCTTGAAAACACACTGCCACCAGCCCGTGGTATTTTGTGGTATTTTCAAATCGGTGTTTCGCTTCTTCGTTGTGTATACATTTCCATAGTTACGACATTCACGGTAGGTAAATATAGAAACGTCATAATAATATAATGTATTCGTGAAATTGTCTGATCGAATATCCCTTCAAAATGGAGAATTTTCAAAATACTTTCGCATTGCCAGGCACTCAAACTGTGATGCTGTACAAAACACCACTCGAGCAAGCTCTCGCGGTGTTTCTAAGCAACACAGTTTTCGTGCCAGCAAGGTGAAAGTATTTTTTTTTAATTCTTCATTTTGTCGGGATATTATTACTGACAATTCCCCTCATATTATATGAAGCAATCAAATGCCATCAATTTCTTATTTCAACCAATGAGAACAGGCATTTTTGAAAACACTGCCTCCAATCCATCGTATTTTCAAATCGGCGGTTCGCTGCTTTCATAATTATAACAATCACGGTAAATATAGAAATATCAATTTGACGTCTCAACTGACACCAATTACACAAAATGAACCGATTTTTCAATACGGATAGATATATCTATACCTAGGTAAAATTGTCTGAGCGAAAGTAGAATTTTCAAAATACTCTCACCTTATTCACCACTCAAACTGTGTCGCTATCCAAAACTAAGCTTCTAAGTTACACGATTGTCGTGCCAGCAAGGTGAAAGTATATTTTCTACGACAGTGCGTAAGTGTACTTTTTCTACGACCACATAGAAATATGCCCATTTTATGCGCTTTATCGATTAAGGAAGTAGGCCGATTGTATACACTTTTTCATTTCTACATCGCCAGCTGTACTGTAATGATCATTTCAGTTCAGGATATTTCATTTCCCACGACTTTCATGAACTACTAGACTCTGCATGTCATTATAGTTATATTAACGAAATAAATAAAATAAGATCGAATCAAGTTAACGTCTTTAAAATATTTTTACATTTCACAGCAGTATTTACAAAATTCGTTTGAAAGAAATAAGTAATCGAAAATGAGAAGTAATAGTGAGCAGGATTTGACATTGACACCGCTAATTTCAATATAAAGATTGATAACAATTGAATTCTATATTTTTGAAGAAGCCAGGACTTCCTATAGCAGTTAATTTCATCATATTATTACGTGAGCTCGTAGCAGCGAGTGCTGAGTGAGCGAATCGATTTGTGTTCGATTTTTATTATAATTTTCAATATTTGTATGTTCAATTGCTTTTTTAGGAAAGTTTATGATAAAAAGTGTTATTAAAAATAATATAGATATGTTTATGATTCAGATAGTCGTAGAAAAAGTATATTGTACAAATTGCATGAAATTACCCATTTCCCACTCCTAGGTATATGAACTATTGTAGTACTTGCTACGCTCATACTACAAAATTTCATATTCCTACTCGTGGGAAATGTATGTTATTTCATACTCATTGTACAATACACTATTTTAGCACAAGTGTATAAAAACACCAACAGTGCGAAAAAACATTAAGAGTGTGGAAAAGTAAATTTTTATACACTGTTCATTCATAGATTTATGCATATTTCGAAATATAATAATCCCAATGGGCTTGTGAAATGGCTGAAAACAGAACGTTTTTTCAACGAAAAAATGTCGCGTATAACAACGGTATATTAACCAATTGCTTAATAATAGTCGCCTTATTGCCGTTTTCAATCAGGTTTTTTGAACGTCGAAGATACTAATAAACCAACATTGTTTTGACCAAATAAAAGGGTAAGGAACCTATCATAAATATTGATAAATGAATCGCATTAAGCGAGTTTGATTAAAAACTCTTTTTTGAATTAACATAACATTTGTTGAACGTATATTTAACGAGTTGTTGAGGAAGTAACGTTGAAAACACATCTTTATAACGTATTCTTTCAACGTTGAAGATTACACTAAATTATTGTCGTTAAAATTTTCAACCAGAAACGTTTATTTAACCAATGCCACGTTTATATCACGTTTGAAAAACGTACGTGTGCCCATTGGGAACTGTCGTACAAAAAACTTTGTAAAGAGCTTTTTGTACACGCTCATACAAAAAAGTTCTATTTTACGAACTGGGCAAAGAATCAAATATCAGTGGTCGAACATTACGCCTTTTGGGCTGCATCCAGGTTCTCTGGTTTTATACGGTGGTAGTAAAAAACTACAAAAAATAAAAAGAGACTGGACACGTGTACATAACATTCATATTTTCTATGATCTTCAATTGACTTATTGTACAGGATGTTGCCGATATAGGGTAACAAATCCTGGGTACGAATTTTATATGCAAAAATATGAAAAAAAGTTCCTATTAATATATGTAGATATCCAGGAACCCGTTGAGATTTACACCAATTAAAGTCGTACAGCAGTCAGTCAGAACCAATTTTAACCATAGGCGTGCGAAAACTGAAGGGGACAACATTTTCTTTCGTTATTTTGAATTATGGTCATGATTATCATCATGCAGTATTATATTTAAATTGGAATATCTCGTTACCGGTTGATCCCACAGCAATTTATGACGAGAACCTTATTTGTGCAGTTTTAACTGATTATTCATAATTCGCGATCGAATTGTCGAAAAGCTCGGACTCAATGAACTATGGAAAAGAAATATTACGCCCTTCAGGTTTCGCACGCATATGGTTAGAGTTGGCTTTGGGTGATTTTTGGGAATTAAAATGATATTGAATCGTGTACCAACTTCCACTGGTACATGGTGAAGAGTTCCTGATATATTGAACGAGAATTAGTAACGAACCTGCTATAGGAACCTACTATGTACTTACAGAAACTTTATTTCATATTTTATGCATGTAGAATCAGTAAGTACCCGAAGTTTGTCCCCTATCTTGGACGCACCCGGAGTGAATTGTGGTTCCTTTCTGATTAACAATACCATATCGATTGTTTTTGTTACGCATTATTTGTTTTCAGGAGATTAAATCCTCACATCCAGTTGTGATTTTGCATAATGTCAGTTTCGAAGAAGTAAAGGCCATCCTATCTTTCATGTATCGGGGTCAGTGTGTGGTATCTCAAGAACAACTTCCAAGTTTGCTGTCTGTCGCTAAAATGCTGAGAATACAAGGACTCTGTGATATGAAGGTAAAAGAGATTGTGAAAATTATTAAATTGGAAACTTTGGGAGCATTTTGTATATATTCAAAAAACACCGGAGTCAAAGGTTCAGTTCTGTGAAACTGCTGAAAAGTAACTCCTTGAAATAAAAACACTGCGATTTTCTTTGCAGTTTTGGATAAGTAAGGTTTAGTTTGCGTTAAGGCCAAACCTTTTTTGTGTTAGCAATCGTCAAGCCAAATCATGATTTTCCGTTTTCATTTATATGTTCCAGGGAAATAAATATACAGATACAGAGTTTGCACAGTTGGTTTCTTGTTATTGACTCTGTTTCTATCTTACATCCAAGTGATGCAAATCTCTGCACTTGGTTACACAGTACTGATGATGACTAATTCAGAAATACGATAATATGCTTGCCTTTCAATCTGAGGGTTACACACCAATCTTGTCTTTTTTGTAAATTGACCTCCATGGCTTCTATGTTCATTTTACTTATAAATATTCGAAATATTCCAATAAAAATATTACTTTCAACTTTTTTTTTTGCAGATTCCTGATAGACATATACGAAATGAATCAACGAGTGTAAATGACAATGTTACTGGAAAAATAACGAATGAAAAACCTTTCATGATTTGTGATAATAATATCGAAAACTTGAGGGACCGAATTCAAAACGAATGTATTAATTTTAAAAGACATGTTGATGATAGAATTCCTGTTTCAGACTTCAATGCAAATGAAGTTTATAAACTACGAAGTTGTTTCAACGACAAGGCTGTGCCAGGTAAGTTATTTACCAACTACATATTCTCGGGTACTTACATTATATCTCAAGTATACATAATATGCAGGGTGTTTTAATATGAAACGGTTATACCTAATCTAAATATTGAATTTAGGATATGATGCTTATAAAGTGATGTGCAGATTTTGACCAGAAATATTTTGTTATTCATTTTTGAAATATCTTGGATAATAATTGGCATTGGAGTTTCCAGTAGCTATGATCAAATAAGCATTTCAGGATCAAAACAAGAAGTTATCTACCAGTTACATATTTTTTTTCAACCTAGGATATTGTTTTTCCAATCGCTCACACTCTATTTCATTAAATTTATTTATTTTTTTTAAATAGGTATACTTTGAACACTCAGTCCCACTTTGAGCAGAGTGGTTCGAAAATTACGAGGAAAATGGTTGTAGGTTAAAATGTGCAAAATGAAAACATTGTTATTGAAATTTTTCATGAAAGTACCCTGAAGGAAAAGCGTTTTTTTTTGTTGGGTCATTTGGTAGGATAAAATATCTCCTCGAGACTATTTAGATGAACTAGTAATTTGAAATAATGAAAAACTTGTTATATAATTGATTATATATTTTTAGTGATAAATGAATCCATTCCGATGAAATTTGAAGACGAAAATATTTCACTAATGAAGAAATATATGCCAAGAGATTCTTCAGAAACCTGCAAATGCTTTCTATGTGGCAAATACCTCAGTAACCAGTACAATCTTCGAGTTCATATGGAAACACATGAAGAAGCTTTTCATGCCTGCCAGTCTTGTGCTCATGTCTCGAGGAGTAGAGATGCTCTGCGAAAACATGTATCCTACCGACATCCTGAAGAATATCAGACTCGGAAACGAAAAAAGACAGACACTTGATACCAAGAAAAAGTATAAATTAAATTTACTTGTTAAAAGCCAATGTCTTTCAACTTTGCAACCTCTCACAAAATCTCGTGCATATTATATAGTTCCAGAAATACAGAACTGCACCCTATGGGATTGGCACAATTGATATTGGTTTATCACTAGTGGCAATGTGAAATAGTTATTTACCTAACAAGTGCGGAAAGTAGTACTTTTCCACACGCGACGGGAGTTGCACGAACGACGCGGAGCGGAGTTCGGGCAAGCCGTTAAGGGCGGAAAAGACATTTTCCGTAAGAGTTAGGTACAATATTTTTCCTACGAGTGTTTTTGTCCATCTTATTTATGAAAAAACAAGGTTTTTAATAAACAAGTTTTTATAATAATGCTACGAAATTACTAATAAGACAGAATAGTTACATAGATCATTTAGTTAGTACTAAATATCCTCATTTTCAATTCCGAACGATTTTAACTAATTGTTTTTATCATCATTAGAATAGTAAACTGCGTTTGCATTTACGTCGGACTGCTCGGATTAGTCTGTATCGGAGGTATATCTTGATCATTCGATTTTTCAAATTGGTTCAGTCCAAGATTGATCTGTTTGCTCGGATAACGAACGCGATTGATATGCTATAAGTGTGTGGTTATGATTATTTTATATTGGTGGCTCTGACTATTACTTTGATGTTGAAATCGAAATGAAAGACTTACCTTGAAATAGCCACTGTTCAAATTTCAAACTTGAGGATTTTTCCCAAAAAAATACAACTCAAATTCAAATGTGGTTATACGTAACAACATCCTATCAAATTCAAGCCCACACCGATCACGTTCGTCTCGTTCGTTTATTACCGACTGAATCAATTAATCTGCTTAAATCTGCAATCATAATAGCGAATTTGACTATTTTTGTTGCGAAATAAAACACAATCAATATCCTCAATTTTTCGTTTTAGTTTGTATTTGTAGATAATATAAAGCATCTTCATAAAAGTAAATTCATACAACAGTCCCAATACAGTCCTCTAGTAAATATTCACATCTTGTTCAAAATTACATGGGTTGATAATAAAATACTTTGTAATACTTCTAAATTGACAAAAAAGGCATTATGAAATAATTCAATTGCATGGACTGTCAAAATTCAATTTTCTTTGTTTATAACCTAAAATATAAAAAATTCAAGACTAAAAAGCAATGGACATTATTTAAATGAGAGAAATCAACAGCAAATGTTAATAAATCACATGATATAGTAGTAAATGCAAATATTAATGCGTGAAATAAATAAATGAATAAAATATAAATAAAATATATGTATAAGGAACTCTAAAACGGGGTAATAGTCCACAGTTTGGTGTTGCAGTCTTGTCCCACAGAAACAAGAGTATTATTGTCTACCCAGGACAGTCTAGTGATTTGGCTTTGAGCATGAGCATCTGAAATAAATAAGTAAAAATTATTAATGGATTATTTTTGTCACTGGTGAATTATATGAAACTGGGTAAAGGCGGATTTATGCACAACGCTTTTTCTTTAATCTGTAACTTTCATCAACTCTCATTAAACTTAATTTACTCTAAGAATTTTGATGTCTTTATGTACTGACTTTATACGATTAATTTATTGACATAAATATAACTTCAAATTTGGATCCCAGTGGCGACGTTAAAACTTTAATCATCATCATTAATTCATCTTCAAACCGGTAGATTCACCACGGCCTATTATTACCTTATTACAAATTACAAGGAGAAATCCACGACGTTATGCTGTTAGACCTATAAATCGTAACCGCAAACAGAAGGGACTCTTCTGTTCAACAATTTATTGGCGGCCATGGTCCGGGAGGGTGAAGAAATGTTTTTTTAAATATACCAGAATGACGATGAAGATGTTTTTTATCTACTTAGTTTGGTAGAGAACCAAATATATTTCTTAGTAGAAGCCAGCGTTGTTTGCACTCTTCAGCTATAATAAAAAGTTTATTAGCATCCAATTTTGGAGTCCTAAGCACCTGGCAACATTTCACAGTGTAAACTTACAAGTTGTCTTTAAAATATCTACTATTCTTTTTCAACCATTCTCCTTCTTGGCTTTGTATCTATAGGATTTCTCAGATTTATCATATAAAAATGTATACTGATGTACCAAATCAATAAGCATTGCATCGTCCTACATTTTTATAAGTCAAGTTTCAATATAGGTTTACAAGTACTTTATAATTATAATTTTTATTTAATTTTGACAGATTTCTCGTTGAGTTTGTGTAGGTTATCTCACTGTCACTGTCATTTGTATTTTCTTTTTCGTTAAGAGATAAAAGTTGGTTATCTCTTAAAGTAAAAGTAAAGTAAAATAAAAGTTAATTCATATGCATAAATAGAGCCATGAAAATACATAGTTTCAATATCTTAGTGAAAAAGGTTAATTAAAGTGAAGATATAAATTAAAGAAAAAGCGTTGTCCATAAATTCGCCTTGAGTGATTATAGTGAAAAAACTCTACAATAATAATATTTACTATAAAACTCAGGAAATATTCTGTTTTTGTCATACTTGTTTGGTTTTTCAAACCTTACACTTTACATCCACCTGAATAATAATTATGATACTTACTCTTGATAATAATATGTTTGGCAGGCTTTTCCACATGCCATATGATGATACTGGTATCAAGACTTCCACTAGCAACCAGTTGTGAATCAGGAGACCATGCCACACAGTTAACTCGAGCATTGTGAAATCCCCACTCTTTGTTATTGGCAAGCTGAAAACCAATTGTACGACTAAATTAGGAAATAAAATGTAATTATATAATAAAAACAATAAAAAAAAAGGATAATAAAAGACATATCTACACAGGTTTCATATTTTATTAGTTCTAAATCACTTGACGAATATATTCGAAAGATTGTTTTGGATTGCTACTGAGACTGGTGGTATTTTTGTTATTCTGAGCTTTGCTATTTTATTTTGGCCTAAAAGGAAATGTAATAGAGGACATCCAAGGAAATGGGTGAGCAAGAACCAAAGTTCACTGGGTCACCAGAACCAAAGTTCACTGGGTCAGAACCGGTGAGCAGTTTAGCACATAGTACCTTCCACATAAGTATGACCTGATGTTGAAAAGTGGAAAATGAATACCTCCCAAGAGGTTATCTTGAACGATGGAAAATAGCGACTCAAGTTTGTCTTTCAGTCGCAGATGATTACACAACAGATTTTATGAATGTCACATTCATATTTTCGAACTAAAATATGACCTGATATTTAGACTAGTGGTAGTCTGGTTGCGTTATGCTAGTACACCAGTCAATTTAATGTTTCTCAGCAGTTCCATACTTCTCCTGAATTAGAGCAGTTGGATTCAAGTGCTTTAGGTGCTGAAATAGCTATTTATGATACAAGTTAGTAAAGTAGGAGTTTTTTGTATGAGAGTCGGGGAATGTAGCCAGATGGATATTCCAGGGATTTCTAGCAATACAGCAATTTGAATTAGACAGTGGCGTAAGTTTTCATTAAAAAACAGAAATGTTCAAATGCTACATTAACTTGTTTCATTAAGTAAGTCCACTTACGATGTTTTGGACAATTTTGAGATTAAAAACTGGAACTAATCCAATAATAGTTGAAGCAATATTTTGAATAAAAAGAAAAAACATTTTATTTCGTTTGTTAAACAAAATTAGTGTGTTAATCCATTTGTTCATTAGGTCTGTCAACATAGACCATACTTTTGACATGATCTTATAAAAAAAGTCAAGTAGTGTAAGATCTGGCCACTCAATTGTAGCCAGTTCTTTATATATCAAATATTAATTCAACTATTAATGAATTAGTTCCAGTTTTTGATACTTGAAATTATCTCAAACACACTGTTTCTATCGAGAGAGTTGAAATAATATTAGTACGTGGCCGACGTATGATGGGCTCGCTTTGGAAATAGTCCTTTCCAGATGTAATTGCAATTCAGCATTTTCTCCAGAAGTACTCAATGCACTCCGTATGAAGGCAGACTGAGCACTGAGTTCCCAGTGATATTGCCCAACGAGTGGTCAGCAACGCAAAAATTGAGACAAATCTTTTTGATGTTTTATGGAATAACCGACGCAAGACATTGGCCAAAGTGTGTGGAAGCCAGAGTTATGAAGCTTACTTCTCATCCGGAGTGTGGAGTGAGATACTGTATTGTCCAAAAACGGTGCAACTGCAAACTTGTGATTTTCCAGGGTATTGATTATTCCTGCAACAAGGTTACTGAGAGCAAGTTTGTTGATTAACTCTGTGTCATGTTTCTTAATATTGAATTCGATGTAGTACAAAGTTGTATTTGGCTGGTTCGATTGATGATTCATTAATTTTGTGGAAATTTATGTAGAAATAATTAATAAAGAAAAGTACAACTACAAATTTTAGTCTAATTTCCATTATCTTGGTTCATTTATTGTGATTGATTTCTGCTTTTACACCATTATCAACTAACTAATATTAGAATTACAATGAGTTCTTTACATCATCGCATCAGCAACACCCTCGTGTTTTTTTAAAAATCAAATACTAGAGATTTTTTTTATCTCAGAATTAATACTAGAATCTGGTTCAGAACACCCTAAAACATCCAAATCTCAGTGCTTGATACATTAAAATTGTCCGTAATGTCTTCTCTATTCACAGAGTCCTCAAAAATGTTTAATTAATGCTGTAGAAAATAATCAACTATTAGTTTTTCATGGTTTTATCACCAACTTTATGGAGTTTTCACAGATCTTGTTGACCATATCATGAAATTATATAGAATGTCATCTGTAAATGGCCACACCGAACACGTATGGAGAATGTTCATATTATCGTTATTCATTGTGTGAAATAGCAATAAATCAAGACTCGGTGGAACGAAGAAAAGTTGAATTGGCCACTTTCGTAACTCTCCGGTTAATAGATTAGTGGTTTTTGGAATGATTGAAAAAAACTTGATGTTTGTTATATTTTCTTAGATAGTGTAGAGCGTAAATTCTTTGCTGATGTTTTAATATCTGTCATAAGCCATTACTCAATAAAATCCTGTTTTTTTTGTCACAAAAAAAAATGTATTTCTTTACTTTTCTCTCGCTCAGTTTTAATTAAACTTGATACAATATAAAAGTGAACTAACTGTAATATTACATATTGGTACTTACCGACTGAAAAATCCAAGCAGCATGAAATCAGATATAGCAGAAGTTACAATTGTACGTTTTTTTTTCAAGGAAAGAACCAACCCATTATATTCACCCTAGAGTGTACTGAACTGGTTACTTCAAAATTTCGAAAAGTTGGGGATTCATAGATGGGATATTTTCTGCAGAAAGCTGTATAATTGAATCTACCACAGAACAACGGAAAGATTTTTGCTGTCTGTATTTGTTAGTTGGTGTGTATTTGTCAGCACTTTCATTTCATTCTGCAGAAGGAATGAGGAACAACCGCTTGTCACATTCAGCAGTTATATTTTTGAAAGTTACTCAACTGATGACTAGGTAAATGCACTCAATAGCTTTGTTCACGTTCTAAACCAAAAAATATGAACTCTTCAAAGTCTTACCTACTAGTTTTTTATTGAAGTAAAATATCAAAACTTTATGTAACTGATGAAATATGCAATTGAAGATACACTCACCTTATATTCTTCAGTGCTGTAAAGGACTACTTTCCTGTAGGCATCACAAGCAACCAGATATTTATCATCAGGTGAATATGCAACATCGGTTACAGCCCCTAAATGATTCAACTCTGATAGAGGACTGAGATTAACACCCTTAAGTTCATATATGTGCACTTTTTTATCGACTTCCCCTCCAACAGCTACGTGTCCTCTCGGTGAACAGCTTACACAACTGGGTTCATAGCCAACTTTCAAAGTACTGATTTTCTGATTATCTTTGGATACTGTTAGCTCATTTATGCTAGCTGTTACGATGATGTTTTCTTCTTTGAGAACATCCATGCCTCTGGGCTGCGAGCCTAGTTTGAGCTGTTGAGGTTTGTATGTATTTCCTGGAAAATATTTATTATTATAACTCACAGTATACATAAAGCATAAATTCTAATCAGGAACTTCAACATGTGATATTTTATATCATTAGACGAACCTTCAATATCGATTTGCTTCAAGCTATCATCAATTCCACATGTGTATAGGGTTCCGTCGTGGGAAACCATTCCATTTACTTGATTTCCATGCCCAACACCTTCAATCCTATCATTTTCTCCAGTTTCTGCATTCCACCTGGCAACAAAACCATCATGGGATGCAGTGAAAATGGTGGATCTATCTTCGCTCAATGTGAGAGCAGTTATGGGCTTGTTATGGCCCTTGATTATCCTAAGGGGTTTAGAGGGATCATTCACATCTAAATAGTTTATAAAACCACTTAGGGACACTGTTAGAAGATGTTTCCCTTGCCAAAGACAAGAAACCTGAAATTTCAATATACTTTTGACTGCTAAATATAAATAACATTTTGAGAAAAATTTATAATTTTGAAAACTTATTAATGAATGGGAAGTTGAATATTTTATGATTACCTGTTGGTCTTCTACAGTATTTCCTATGACAAACTCGGACACAACATTTCTAGTCTCAATATCCCATAACTTAGCTGTCTTATCTCCACTAGCAGTTAGTAACTGTTTCCCATCGGGGCTCCATGCCACTCCATATACTCCACCCGAATGAGCAGGACTGCCAATTTCACCCACAAGTTCAGATGTAGAACCATCATAAAGGTAAACTTTACCATCAAATCCAGCTGAGGCAAATAAATTTCCCGATGGTGAATATCTGACAGCTTGTACAAATCGAGAATGTTCCTAAAATGAAAAAATGCCTGTGCGTAAGTGTGTATTTCAAAATTCACGTGTCAATCAGAGAATCATTTGTTATATTAAATAATTCTCGATCATTTTCAGTGAAATATGAAATTTGAATGTAATATATTTTTTAAATTCTCAGTATTGAACGTTGCCATATATCATGTTCTCTAGAAATTTGCACATGCTGATCTTTAATGGGTAAACAAACTCTAGTTTACTTTTTGTCAAGATCATTAATTTTTTTCAGAATGTACTCTGTGTTGATCTATCAATGGGATATCTATTGGCATATTTGTCATCAAATACAAGTCTCCTGTTGTGTTCGCCGTCGATTGACAATTTTACTCGGTATAGATATGTATTTTAGAGCCGCATTGATCCCGGACAGAAATTATTTGGTTGGAAATCGACCCAACGTGATATGCATGCAAAAAACACGAACTACTCTGGTATATGCGTGGTGCAATTACATTTAGCATTGGACTGGTACATACGGTTTCAATGACAAACACTGGCAGAGGGCAGGGCTCTACACTTGAGTTGTGCCTGACCAGCCAAATGTAAATAAAACCAGTATTGTGTGAGTACACAACAGTCGAATATAATTATAACAACAAAAATTGGAATTAATGTCAGTCGAATACGCTATTACATCCTTATGCTTTGTCAATGAGCATATTTTGTTTGATTATTTTCAGTCACCCAATTTTTTTCAAATTGTGCATGTCCTGCTTTGCAGTCGAAATATCCATTGAATTTCGAATTTATAGTAGAAATCAGCCATGAAATACTATGATTGTTGTCAAACCCTACCATAGATGATTTAAGATACAAATATTTTCACAACCTGCCTGAAAGTCTACCTTATTTTGCTAAAAGGGGTCAAATATTCGGTTAGAGAATGAACGAATAAAAATATATTCGCTAAATGTGTTTCCGCTAGGTGGCGCTCGGACTTTAGGCGCAAAACACTATAGATAGATAGATAATTTATTTCTTTGTTTAAAATATACAAAGTATAAAAGTATATTACACATTGCCATTTAACAAAGAAAACGTCACAAAACAGAACAGAATGTTGCATAAATTAGTCACTATAATAAAAATAAGACATACATGTGTATATAGAACACAACAACGAATATGAGTTGAAATAGCACTAGTTGTCAGCGAGCGAATCACTTAGTGATTCACTAAACTCGTTTATCTTGTAGGGAACCATGTTGATAAGATTTTTCCTAATTTTCTTTTTGAAAGAAACTAGTGGTAGTTCCCTCGTTTCACGAGAGAGCAAATTGAAAAGGGGAATACCTATAGATTTACTTTTTTCCAATCTCTTCCTACTAGGCACGATGTTATGTCTGTTGCGGGTGTGGAAGGTGTGAACATTAGAGTGTGTCGTAAAAGTAAGTATATTTTTTTTAACATGTATCAAATTTTCATAGATGATTTGAGCAAACAGTGTCATAATGCCGAAATTTTGAAAGAGTGGTTTGCAATGTTCATCATTGTTTACCCTTGCAATGCTACGTACAGCAGCTTTTTGTAATATGAAAACTCTTTGTAAATTTGTGAAACTTGCCTTTCCCCAACTCAGTAGTCCATAGCTCATTACCGAGTGGAACATCGCATAGTATGATGTTAGGGCTGCTTCTTGACTAACAGTTAATGCTATGCGCCGAATGGCGTACACAGATCTAGCCAACCTTCCACACAAGTGACTAATATGTGTGTTCCAAGAAAGGAGTGGATCAAGATGTATTCCTAGAAATTTAACTGAATTCGTGTTGGAACAAGTATTGTGATTCGAAAATAAACATATCTCTGTTTTAGCCGCATTCAAAAATAGTTCATTGTCGTTGAACCACGCCTTGGCATGGGCAGTAGTATGTGCTGAAATTTCATCAATATCTGCACTTTGTTCAACTTGAAGAGAAAAGGACGTGTCATCGGCATATAAGATCGTCATTAAGTTACGTTTGATTGACATATGTGAAGGCAGATCATTTACATAAATTAAAAACAGGAAAGGGCCCAGTATGGATCCTTGTGGTGATCAGCTTCTGAAGTCCATAAGAGACCATATTTAATTTAATTCCCTTCAAATTCGAATGAACTGATGAAGATGCCAAAAGCAGAAATGAGTTTATCAGACATTTTCATCTATAAAGACATTGCCATATCATGCATAACTCTTTGTTTTTGATTGGAAAATAAGGTAAAGAAACTTTGTCTGTGATACTATTGATAATGCATTCAGTATTGTGGTACTGAGCAAATATGCCTATTAACGAAACTTTTAACTTCTGAAGTTAATTTATCTTGAAACTATAAACACAAAAGAATATTACTGAACTGAATTTGTTGGTCAAAAATCGATTATTAATGCTAAAACAATTAAAACAGATACACTACCTCTTATGGCAAGAAATATCTGATCTACTTTTTATCAGTTCCAACAAACGGATGTAGATGTCACACCCTTCGTGCAGAATACAAATATACAGGGAAAACTTGGCAACCTGGCTGAGAATTACTTAGAATCCGCCATATTTACAATTTGAAAAAATGTGCATCTTAGTAATCATATCCAATGTTCTAAATTTCAGAACAATAAGAGAAAAATATAGGAGACAAATTGGGGGTTGTACTATGAGTCTGTGTCACACAGATGAATAAAGTATTTTTCTTCTTCATATATTCATGAAAGAGTTCAAGAGTACATATTTAAAACTACATCTAGTAAATTAGCATATTTTAGTTGAATATTCATTTGCAACAACACATACACGTGTAGCCAAATTTTTACCTGTTTGGTCATTTTGAATTTGAATGGGGGACCTTCAAAAACTGCGATGGTATTATCTTCAGACCCTGTTATAACTCTGAAGGGCCTTGTAGGTCTGAAGTCACAAGAGTTGATCGGTTTGGATTGTCCAGAAATTTCACCAACAGATGTTCCCGTTTCAGACATGAAAACATGACCAAATCGTTCGCGGCCTTCACCGACCACAACCATTCTTTGGTTATCAGGAGACCAAGCAATGTCCTTAATTGGGCCTCCAATTGGATGAAATTCATTTTTGAGGATGTGTTCTTTGTTCACTGTATCCCAAATCCTTACTTTCCCAGACTGGTCTGAAATTTATTATTTATTTAACATTTGAGAACATCCAACAAAACAATATACAAAATATTGAAAGAATCAAAAAATCACTACAGAATCTCATAATATAGCGCATTAGGTAAAGTAAGGAATGATTTGGTGGCGCACAGGTTGTGTTCTCGCTTGCTATGACAAGGTACATGTGTTCGTATCACACGTTAACAGGTAAGGGCTGCATCTTCCCTAGCTCGCACAAGTCTCTCGAAGACTTCTGAGGGTTGCTTGTAAGGGGGCAGCCAGTTAAAGGAAATAACAATTAACAATTTCTGAATATAAAGATATATCGGAAAAATACTTGGACAGGTCGATTTTCTTCTCCAAAGGGTAAGTTTTTGCACCATACCGAGAATCTATACAGTTATCCACAATTGAGTAAAAATGACATAGGTGATATTTTTCAATGGGACGGATACCCAGTATATTTTTCTATTATTGGTTAAAGATTGTCATTATGAATCCAGTGATACCCGTTTGACGGAATTATATTGTGTCACACGGCTTCGGAGATAATATGGGCTAAAAACTTCCCCATATGCCTGATTAGTGCAACCGAGACTTTCCGAATCGTATGGAGTCTCAGTCATACTCATTAGACATACGATGAAATTTTTTTACCATATCTCCGCAGCCGTTTGACGAAATCCCATCAATCCTGGTATCACTAGAATCGTAATGACGATATCTGAACAATAATGGAAAAATATAATGGGTGTCTCATTAAAAAATACTACCAAAGTCATTTTATTCTGGAAAACCCTACCCTATAGATTTTTGGCCCTTCAGAGAAGAAAATCGATATGTCCAAGGATTTTTCAGAAATATCTGTATATTGAGAAATGAAAAATGTATTAATTACTTTATGTATGCACTGTATATACTGGGTGACAAATTGAAAGTTAAAATCCATGATCCCAAGATCCCTCCTAACAGCAAATTGTCTTAATATTGATCTCTTCTCAATACCTCTTTCCAAGTAACCATCTTTGTATTCTTTGTCATTCTAGTCCCTATTTTTAACACTGACTTTCCTTTAAATTTAATCTTTTTTTTAATGGCTTCATTAAAATCCTTCATTTAGCGTTTGTTGTACTATTCACATAATATCATACTTTGTAAAATAATTAGGACAAACTAGTTGAAGTTAATAAAGGTGTATCTAATAAAACCAAAAATTATTACGGATTATTTCATAGTCGAGCAAGATCCTAAGAGTTATGAAAATACTGACAAACAAGGAAAATGTACCCTGTGTACGGTGGTTTTGAAAATGAAAAACTGCGGAACTTCTTCACTAAGGCGACATTTGCAAGCTAAACACACGAGTCTACGAAAAAAAATTTGGTAGATCCAGCCCACCTAATCCCGGGGCAAATACAGGTTCGAATAGGCGTAGCACAATTTCAGTTTCGAGTTGGCTTGAGAAGGTAAAACAATAATTAGATTTTACCTATAACTATGTGGTAGTTTATGTCACAATTGAATAATCTACACGGTGGGTCAAAAAAATGTCCACTTATTTTCATTTCATATTTAAATCAAGTAGATGGCTTATTTACAAGTACTTGGAGTGTAACTACTTGACTCGACTTGAATTTCAAAAATAAATACCTGACTTGAGCTTGTCTTGATTTCCAGTCAAGTCAAGTAGTTAGAAAATCAAGTCAAGTAGTCCAGTCAAGTAGTAGTCTCTGAAAATATCTATCAGATGTAGTTCAATGTCCAGCGTGGCTTTAGCCGGGGAAGTTGTTTTCTGTTAGATATTACAAAAAAAATAACATTTTTCATTTTTCAATTTTCATGGAGAATGTTCCCCTTTTCACCGTGGTATTATTTATAATAATGTTCGTTATACAGGTTTATTGTAAATTTATGAGAATATTTGCATAGTTATTCGGAAATATTACCTCTAGGACCCCTCTCCCCCTATAAAAAAAATATAATAATATAAAAATAGTGAAAAATATCTGATCATGGAATAATTTAGTTTAAAAAAAAATTACTCTACTTGCCTCTGGTCGATGGATAGATAGAGAACGTATAGGAATTCCCAATTATCTGAAGATTTCAAACATGGAAATTACGACGAAAAAAAAATTTTGTCGGGAGCCTCGGACCACCCTCCTCGAAAAAAATTACGAAAACAAGCAAAAATGAAATCGAAAAAAATCCGTAGAAAGAGGGAAAAACATCGTATAGACCAAAAATGTTACCACCCTGTCTCCCTGATGGATGGATAGATAATGCGTAGAAATTCGGAAAAATTCAAACCCATCATATTGTTATAGTAATAAAAAATGTTTGATATAAAAGCTTGCCGCCAAAATAAATATTGATATAGGTAATTTTCTCGCGACAAACTCTTATATGATATAAAATTTTATAATACAAAAAAAATTATGGGTTTGATTTACTTCAAAGTTTGTTTTCTTCTTTTTAAAGCATGCCAAACTTTTGGAAAAATCATCATAAAGTCTGTCGCCAGAACCTGACTCACCAATATATTTAAAGAAAAAAAATTATTTATACTGCAATATAAACAGGCAATGCCCTGTCACATGTCCACATTGAAATTTATACAATGTCAGTTCAATATTTAAAAAATCAGACCCTAGTGTAAAAAAATAAAATGTATACAGCAAGAGTTTCTATTTGAAATATTACAGATCCTACTGTGACAAAAAATATCCACATCAAAATTCTGGTTAAAAAGGTCAAAATTTCTCAAGTATTGATCCAGAAAGCCGTTATAACCATCTACATAAAATTGTATATTGCATTTCCTTATGGAAATGTTCAGAACAAAACACGGTATGCATATTTGAAAGAATTTCAGGTACATTCAAGTGTCCATTCAAAAACTTGATAACGAATAAGTACTATCATTTAACAATCGTCGATGGGAAAATGTATCAATATTGAGTTGTAGGATATCATGAATGGACAGGTATAGTTTTTTCTATACTATAAATATTTTGAAAATTTCTTTTGGACTTCTATGATTCCATACTGCAAAGTTGTCTGGAAAGTTTTATTGGAATTCCAAACATTGGATATTACACAAGCAATATATAGAACCAGTAGTGCTCCACTTGAATATGTTGGTGTTTCTTAGACCAAAACTCAGTTTTCTGTGAGGGTCTTTGACTACAAATTCAGATGCATTCTAAAATTAAATGAAGAGTTGAAAATAATTTAGAGATGCCTAATTTCTTTTAGTCTTTCCAATGTTTCTCTTATTGCATCTGATGACTTATATAATCATTATCTGGTAAAAGTTACATTGTGTAATTGTAATTTAAGTCATTCCTAGAACATAACTCAACAATACTAGATCATTTTTTATAATTGTTTAGATCGTTTGCGTAGACTGAGAATTTAGAGTTAACAATATATCTGTCAAAAACCTTTACCAAAATGTTAAAAATTAGAGGACCCACTATTGATCCTTGGAGAATTCCCGATATGAGATAAATCTTCTGGAGAAGCTGTTGTTCTATTGAACTCTAATTTGTAAATATAACTTTGTAAATTGAATCATATTATCAATTTACCAATAAATTGCCTTTACTAGGTTCTTATATATCAAGTGGGACTTAAATGTGCAGATACATCACCATGGAATATAGATAAATTTTATATTATATGTGGTTATGCAGCCTAATGTGTATAATTTTTTAGAATATGTGGGAGGTTTGGAAGGTTGTTACAGGCCTGTAAAATAAAGTTTTCAATACTTTGCTTTTGTCATCCATGCTTCAAATCAAAAAATGGTTCAACATTATATGTTTTATGTGATGAATATGCACCTGTTCAGTGAAGAGCATTTCACAAACATAATATACCTACTTAATATAATATTTTGCTTTATATCATATTTCGAAGTGAAGGTATGAACCTAGATATGGACCAATATATGGTCCATATCAGAAAAGCAGAACAGTGACGAACTTAACTTACCTCCAGAAGCAATATAAAAACCACTAGGAGAATATTTAGCCACATTCACCTGACAGGAATGTTCCGTATAAACTTCAGAAATTGCAGGGTTCTACAAAGATTATGATCAATACAAAGCTATATAGTTTATTTCATATTAGACTACCTCAATATTCCTTATGATGACAGAATTTCCATTGGTATATAAAAAATTCTTTCCTTTTGGGTCACCCCCTAAGACAATTGGTTGTCCTCTCTGGGTTTTTGGCAAAGTGGCATATATGTTTTCTAAAGGAAAAAGCAATGATTCATTAGTGTATAAACAGTGTATGTACACTATAAATCAGACTTTATCTTTTTACTTACTACAGGCGAACGACATTCTTTAGAATTTATTAATAGTATGTGAAAAAGTAACTTATTCAATTACTAATTATGTTTAACTAGATTTCCACTAGAGTATTAGGTATATTCTCTTATCAGCAAGATTTTGGCACAGATATACAGAAAATCAGTTTTTTATTAATCACCACCCGTATCGGCTATGCGGTTATGTTTCCCATAAAAGGAAATGTAAAAGATCTTGTCCTGTCACTAGTGTCACTCTACCGTTAGCCGTTAGCTCGCCGAGCGTCAACGACCTGTCACTACTGTCAGCAGTGTCAGCTGTTGGGTTGGCTCTCGGCTCACAACCCAAACTTATGTATAAACAAACAACAAAAATCTTTTTTCTGTGACGGGAAAAAAGTTTGACATTTTATCTCTGTTGACAGGTACTAAAATATGACTTTCCATGAAATTACTTTTTCCCCGGGAAAAAAGTGTGTACTTTTTACCCTGATATATACGTAGGTAAAGGTAGATATCTGCCATAATCTCGCACGCATCCGATGTTCAGCTCGGGGCTCTAACCGTCTAACCCAACCTCTTACCTTCATCACTCAACGTGCACACTACTACACTTCGAATGAATCTGTTTTGTGTGATTCGTGTATTTCAAAATGTTTTGTCTTGCTTCAAAATCAAAACATTTGAATGAAAGCGTTTACGTTAAAAACCTGTAGACTACACGTTGAAGCGCCGACTCTATTTGCACTGTTTTGATGTACAGCAAAACTATTTGCATGAAACCGTTTTGCTTTCAAGCATTTATCGGTGTGTAGTCAGCCTTCATTTCTCAAAAACTTTTTGCTTTAAGGCTTTTTTGATTTTTTGATGTGTTGTCAGCTTTGAACCACGTATATGGCATAGTAAGCCGCAATCCTATCGATGCGGCCATGAACCGTATTTGTATATTATGTAGGTGAAATGGTTCTTCATAAGAGAAAATGTGAAAGATGTCAGAACCAAAAGGTCTCAAGCCACTATTAAATCGTCGTTTGTCCCGCCACAGAAAAAAATAGTGTACCTATTATACACGAGAAAAATAATAGATTTTAGCTTTAGGTTTTTTGCCTCCCTCCGCTTCGCGTTGGGAGGCAACACAACTTCGAGCTAAAATCTAATACTTTTTTCCCTTCTATAATAAATAACTATTGTTTGGAACCAGTCAACTACTATTTTGACATTTGTGACATCATGCTTGCGGAGTCCATCAGACTCTCGTAAAGTTTGACGTTTATCCAAAAGTTCAGGTCCTCAGAGTAATAAAAGACCGAAGGGATGCCTTTTCTATCACCACAGACATGATTTGGTTGGTCCTTTCTGGATAATAAAATAGTCAGTTAAATACAACCATTGCATAACGATTAGGAATTCAACATACTCTCTCTGGTGTCAATTTTTGACACTATAGAAAGTACATTGAAATTATTGTTTTCGTCAAAATTCCCAAGATTTTGCCTATTGTTTATGTGCATTTTGTTAAACCTGTTATCATTACTGATAAGTGATGAATTTCTGGTACATATAAATAGTGAATATTCTGTTCTTCTGTTGACATAATGTACTCGAGAGTAGTTCAATTTTTGCCACTTTGGCGCTGGCATCTAATGTTGAATTCCCAATCGAAATACTTACAACAATGTTTCCACATGTTACGTAGTATTATATTATTTAAATTACAAAGCATCTAATTTAAATTAGAAGTGTGAGGTTGGAAATTATGCCACCACTACAAAGCTATAAAGATTCGCGAAATGCGTTCTCGCTAGGTGGCGATAAAAATAAATTCCACAAGAGATGTCGAAAGTTGAAATAAGTTTATCAGACGTTTTTATCAACGACGACATTGCCATATCTGGCATAACTCTTTGTTTTTGAATGGAAAATAATGTGAATAAACTTTCCCTTTGGTACTATTGATATTACATTCAGCATTGCGGCACTGAGCAAATACGCTTAGTAATGGAACTTTTCACTTCTACCGCCATTTCAAGTTGACTTATTCTGAAACTATGAACACTAAAGAATATCACCGAACTCATTTTCCAAATATCGATTGATAATGAGAAAACTGAAATGAATATTACACACTACCGCTAATGGCAAGAAACACCGATCTACTTTTTATCAGTTCAACCAGATAATTATAGATGTCGCACCCTTTGCGCAGACTGCGAATATTCTTGGTTGATGTTGAATGTTGACATTTTTTTGGTTTTGTTTTTTGTTCCCAACTCATTACTCTGAAAAGTCTGTTGACTGTTCACAGTTCACACTAATCACACTTCACAGTCACAACGTCACAACACAACACAACATAAACATAACGTAAAACATAACCTATATTATATGTATTATTTTTATTATGATGTGTTTGTCAGTCGAGGAATAACAATAAAATTAATTTGATTTTAACTTTATAGTAAGATCTTGTGAAATGGCAGATCTTAAGAAGGATTTGGATGAGTATCTGCTCTTGCAGAGCGATAAAAAAAAGACATTTAAGTTGGACATGCCCACAATACAAAAACCCAACATATCAGGTTGGTTCAAAAAAGAACAACCCGAGGAAGAGAGTTCCTGGTACCAAGAGTCAAAAAGGGAATGTTGTCCTAGTCTTGTAAGATTTTGTTAAAAATCTGTAATTGTATTTACCTACCTATTGAATGTTTTTCAGTCAAGATTTCAACGAATAGCATTATTTGGGTTGTGCCTTGGAATGGGTCTGCTTTGTTTTTCCCTGTCATTAATGTATATTCCTGTACTTTTATTCAAAGCTAGGAAATTTGCACTACTCTTCACATTGGGAAGTACATTTTTTGTAATGAGGTAAGGATGTTTGAAAATATTATATTGTATCCCGTGGTGCTAATATTTCAATTGAGAAAATGAATTTCTGATGATTAATTAAAGGGTTGACTTATTTGTTATAAAAAAAGTTTATGAAATCTTTATTGTAAAATACTTATATGTTACCGATTCTTCAAAAATGCCTAGAGAATAATGTTCAAAAATTGCCAATTTCAAATATAAAAAAAACTATAATGAGTAATGTGTTCACCTTTCATTAAGTTTCCAAAGTATTTGATCACTGTTTTGTTTCATCAGTTGAAGAAATCTTGGCTCACTAAATATCTGAAAATATCTGAAAAAATTCAGAGGTCTGTACATTCTGAATATACTGGAGTTCTATACCAACACCAAACCGCTATTTTTAACACTTTGACCAATGACCAATGACCCTTTGATCATCTTCAAGAGGAAGATTAAACTGTTTAAACTTCTATGGCCTGTCCAAATCTTTTGACTGCGTCAATCATTGCATTCAGAGCAAGGTATTAGGAATGGCATGTCACATGGATTGTTGTTAAGTTCAACTCTATTTCTGCTAAATATTGATATACTGACACTTGCGAATATAAGCTCTCCTTGCAGATGACACTGTAAAAAGAATTATGAACACTATTCCATTTCTTATGACTTCCCTAGAATCAAAAAATGTTTTGAATCTAGAGAATTGACCTTCAACCTTGGCAAAACTAGTATGTTTAGTTTCTGGTCCACTTTACCTAAGATTTGGTTAGATAATGACGTTATTGTAAATAAGAAAAACTACATTTCTAGGGCTTACCGTTGATAATAAATTTGAATTTAGTGATCATATGATAAAATGAGGCAAAAAAATAGCTTGAGAATGATATGCTTTGAGAACTTATATACGGTGTGACCCATTTAAAATGGAAGCACCCTTATAAAACGTACTGTAATGATAATGCACTTCGACTATCTAACGAATTTATCTCGATACGATTTCTACGAGTAATTCATCTCACAACTAATTTATTTTTCACAATTTACTATTCTGATTCACTGATTCCAATCTAATAATTCCGCTGGTGCATGTTATTGGTATGCAAGTCGTTAAACTCCCGTTTAATTCAGACATCATCCGTTATAATTTATTGCTTTAATGTTCACGATTCAAGTATTGGCTCAGGGTCACTAGAAAATGTTTCTTTGCCTCTTCTTTAACTGCAACACCCCTTCAACTTCTAGGTCCTGTTCCTGTAGTTCCTGGAGTTGAACAGACACCACAGCTATACCCTGGAAATATCAAGTCACCAGCCAGAAATCCCCCAGCATCGGCCTTGATGTCATAGCATAGTTCTCATTCATTTTGTTGCTGGTACTCTGGACGTTCAAACCCGACTCGAATCCGCCTTTGATTTCATCACTGATGGTTTCCTACAAATTTCCTATTTCTTCCTCAATTTCATCTTTAATTTTTTTCATTTCTGTCGAGACGGTCCCCATTCTTTCTTCTAAACGGTTCGCTACATCAGAAAGTTCTTTTTTCAAACCTTCCAGAATCTTTCAATTTTGTTGAAGTTCTTCTCTTAAATTCTTAGAATTTTCTAGAAGCTTCTGGATTCTTCAAACCTTTCTGAAATTCTTTTTTCAGTCTATTCAAATTTTCTTGGAGTTTTTTGTTCAATTTCTTCGAGTTTTCTAGAAGCTCTTTCCTCAAACCCTCTGAGTTTTCCAGAAGCTCTTCTCTCAAATCCTTAGAACTTTTTTGAAGTTCTTCTTTCAGACTATTCAAGTTTTCCAGAAGCTCTTTCCTCGAACCCTTCCAATTTTCCAGAAGATCTCTCAAATTCTTCGAACTTTCTTGAAATTCTTTTTTCAGACTTTCTAGAAGTTTTTTCTCCAGATTCTTTTAATTTTCGAAAATGGATGTTTGGAACCTTTGGTGTGAATACAATTCAAGAAATAGAAGCTACCCAATACACCAAAACTACGTCACTTTCACTCGACGCGCGTTTCGCTAACAAAGTTAGCTATAGAATTTTCGTCGAGTTTATTCATTATTGTAACCAAATTAATTCCAGAAATTTCAAATAAACAGGTCTTCTCCTTCAGAAATCTATCCGTCTGAAAGTCCTTTCTGGAGTCTAGCCTTTTCCCCTCTCCTCTAATGAATTTTTCAACTCCACCACCTTCAGGTCAACTCGCGGTCAACCAATCGTACTCTCCTCGAAAGCATTTTGTCTTTGATCAAGATATCAGTCTATTTTACACAAAAGTTTATCGGTTTGTTGAATATTTCACGCGATCGCTAGTTTCACGGGCCACCAGTCTATTTTTTTTTCACGCGAGAAGTGTATCATATTCTGATTCACTGATTTTAATCAATCTGATTATTCCGCTGGCGCGTGTTATTTATATGCCAATCGTAAAACTATCGTTTAACCCAGAAATTAATAATAATAGTAATAATTTTTATTTGACTTTTCAAACATAAAGTTGGTAGACACATAACTAAAAGATTAAATTTTTGAAAATTCATATTGTAACGCGATCGGTATGTGCGCTCGCAACGACGAGTGTCACAATTTAAAAAAATTCATTAAAATGCAATAAAAATATCACAAATAGCACAATTTTTAACTTAGTTTATAATAATATACATATTAATATTTCATTTAAAAGATAAAAATAAAACCGATAAAATATCAAAAGACATCACTTCGGGAGCACCTCTATATTTTGGACGTGAAAAAAATCATCAACATCATATAGGGGGTTCATAACTAAAATTTGCGTGATTGATGCGTTTTTGTATTTTTGTGTTTTCTTAGTAAGTAAGGTCGCGAGTTTCGAACATATGTTGTTCAATGGAATTTTAGGATAATTTTATTTCATCTTTTTTATTCATCAACAGATTTCGATAAAATTCTGTTCAGATATATTTCGATACATCCTAAATTCTGTGGTGTAGTCAGAATTTTGGTAAAATTTCTGAAATTGAAGTGGTGGATTGATTTAACGGCATAATTTTGAAAATGTATTCTCCTATAAATTTTTTATTTATGGACGAATTCCTATGTAATTTCGACATTTACCATTTGAAAATGTGAATCCAGTGGTGTAGTATTTTTTTTTAATCGCTATAATTTTTTTAGATTTTAGTGTCCTAGTGGACTTATTGAATGTGTACCTAAAAAAAAATATTCAATCGGTTGAAAAATATATGTTTTATAAGGGTGCTTCCATTTTGTACTTGTCACACTGTATACTTTTTTCAACGGAGATTATTGAAATATTGATATATTTTTCATTGAATCGTTTATCACAATTGAAATGTTGGCATCTATCCATCAGTAAACTGATCTTGAGCAAAGTTAACTTCCTTTGTTTCAGTTTTTTTTTCCTATTTGGGCCTTTAGCATTCCTGAAAGGTATGTTCGTCAAAGAAAGGCTGCTCTTAACAGTAACATATGGTGGGACGTTAGTTGCTACATTATACTGTGCTTTACACCTACAAAGCACCCCCTTTACAGTATTGTTTGCCATTGGCCAAATAATTTCTTTACTTTGGACTGTAATAGCCAGTATACCTGGTGGCACTGCAGGACTTTCATTTTTCTCAAAAATATTTTCTAGGTCAGTTAGCACTACTTTACCTATTTAGTGTTATTATTGACTCATTATAATTTGTTATATGCCATTTCAATTTGTTTTTGACTAAAAACTTTTGGTCAACTTTAGAGTATTCAACTGTATGCAGCCTACTCTGTTATATGTTATTTTTATATAAGAAATTATGTATTGAATATTTATTAAATATATTTCATAGTATTTTAAAGAATTGGACTTTAAATATATTATGCAAGGAAATAGTTCAGGAAAAGAACAATTTATACATTGTCTGCCATAGAGTTGGACACATAATATGGAAACATTTTTGATCTCTAAGAAAATTTTGATCTTGTTGAAAGTTGGAGCATTGTTCCAGCGCACGCGAAGTTGTACTTCATGAAAAATTAAGTGAATTAAGGATATTTATAATTATAATTTGCAGTGAAAGCGAAAAAAAAATATGCATCTTTAATATACAATAAGAGCAATATCAGACGTACATGGTGATCCTAGAAAAATAATTGAATTACGAAGTTTTTTAATTCTCTAAGGTGCATTGCTTCCGAGTTATAACGTGAAAGATCCTGCTTTATTAGAAAAAAACATCCAATTGAAGAATATGATTTTCAAGGAATTCCAACTTTACTTTTATGGTATTCAAATGTTACCTCTGTATAATCGCGAATAAGTACTTTTCTCGTCATCACTCTCGTACATTTGAAGAAAAAAATCAACACAAACAAGCAATTATAGATAGTTTATTGTTTTCGTTTTTGTTTGCACTCACATTTTTCAAATACCCATAATTTACAAAATAGCAAAATATTCCCGGACTAGTCCGGGAAGTACGTACTTCCCGGACGGTTGCCGAAAAAGGTAATTTTGACATCATAATATAAAAATTGATGTGACAACGAAAAACACTAACCTAATTCTTGACAATGACACAACTCAAAACACTAGTAAAATCACATGAGTTAAATTCACAAAACTGACTTTTGGCCGCCCAGATTGTTCAAATACCCGTCTGTGCAGCGATACAATGTATTTTCAATAAGTTACCAGTGGCGTACCAATAAGCGAAAAGAGAAATAGTTACAGACTGACAAAGAATGACAATATCTAACCAGATCTAAAATTTCAAGGGAAAAACAATATCAAATATCATGGACACAAAGTAGGTGTCGATTTTGAATAAAAAATGTATTTATTGTTTTTTATCTATTTCTATGTAATTACTACTACTAGTACTACTATTACTAAGTAAACGTTTTTTTATTGATATTTCATTTTTGAAACTAAAGATGCTAATAGTGGTATATAGAATGTAAAAACCACTTTTTTGCAGGTTTTGTAAGTTCAATTTATCCAATATAATTTCTGTAATTAACTACTTAGAATTTGAAAATACCTATTCATTTAAATAAAATTCATTCCTATACGCAGATGTGTTCACAAAAATACTTGGTTGCTTGGTTGATGATGAGGCGAATTGATCAATTTTTACCAGCTATTCAATGATGTAGTTATCACAAAGTAGAGATTCCTATTGAGAGTATTTGAATGAGGGTGGCTGGAAATAAGGGGGGTGATTATTTATGAGTCATTTCAGTTTAACTTTCATATCCTAGTTATGGACAATTTGGGATAATTATGTAATTTTATTCATGAGATTTAGCATTTGAAAGCTACATGGAAAACTATATACTGTTGGACATGCAATCATATTATGAATCCTTATGTAGTTGATAAGACTCATGCTTTCTGAAAAAATTGGCAAATTCTAGCCTTTTGTTTTCTAGTTTTAACGATGAAATAAAAACGATTATGATATTGTTTTTTATCTATTTCTATGAACATGGTCTTGCAACATTCTCTTGCAATGCTGTAATACAACACTATGGATAGAAATCCTACTTAAAGACATGTTTCGAACATATACATGTTCATCTTCAGTTTAACGTACAATATAAAGAAGGAAGAATGAGTGGAGATAAAAAACTACATTAAAATAAAATTTTAGATTGTCTATTGTCTAAAAAAAAATTTAAAAAATAAAATCTATGTGACCCTTTTATGTCTAATTGCGCTACTTATTTTTTACACCCAAAGAAATTCGAAAGTCTTTTACGCTAAAGCAATGCAATTCAACAAAATGCAACCGCGGACTTTTTCATAGAAATTTTCCATAAATATCTCTGATGAATACGCGTAGGATATTTTCTCATAAATTGAATGGTTTTTGCAGCGTTTCTATTGACATGTCGATAAACGCGACTTTTTAATCGTATTTTTTAATTATGATGTTGGCTTAAACCACATATATTTTCATAAGTTATATCAATACCATTAAATATACGAAATATCAATCCCAATGAAGAAAACAAGAATTTTCATTTTTATTACCCATATTTAAATTCTTCCTTTTAGAGAATTCTGGACAATGTAATAATATCAAGTAGGTCGGGTGGTAAAAAGCGGCGAGCATTTGAGTATTTAGACAGCCTCGAAGCGTTCAAGGTTAAACTTACTCTGAGTAATTTATATTTTACACCGAAATGAGTTGAAGTGAGACACTATTAGATTTCTTTTATTTAGAGGCTCCGCCTCCATCACTTGGAATTTTTACCTCCCCGTTTATACCGCAGATTTACTTTGACCTTTTTCAGAAGGTTAACCCCTTCTTGAGCAGGATTTCTATCCAGAGCTTTTAGAACTTGAAAGCAGGATCTTCATCCAAAGCTTTGAGTAGGTATTGAATTTGTGGAGACGACTGTGTTATTTTTCCAAAAAAACTTGATCTTCTACTTCGAGTACTACTGCTTTTCTCAAATTTATTTTTAAATTAATTTCATTGAAGAATAAATAATACTTAAAAAATCAGTACAATTCCTGTTTACAAGTTTATTTACAATAAAATATACATAATTTACAATACACATTCTAAATATACACAAGAAAAAATTATCTTGAATCATATATGGTAAAATAACAAATACAATATCAAAAAATCAAGTACAAAAATTCGCAGTCCTATCGAATGATTGATTCCATTCGGCAATAAGATCTTATATAAATTGTGAACTAACAAGACATGGATGTTTGAAGTCACCCAATATATTAACTTAATAAGTACATCAAATATATCAAATAATTGGACAATCCAGATTATCTGGTATTGAAAGGAATCCTGACGTCTAAAAAAAAAAAATGAAAGAATTGGCATGTCTGCAGTGTTTCCACTATATTCCAGAAGATTTAGTTTCTTACTCTTGGTTATTGCGTTTTTTTAAAGCTTTGAGGCCGTTCTAGAGATGGGATATTTTGAATTAAAAATAATTGGTCATTCGATTATTGCAATCATTCAAAATATCGATTATTCAAATGCAATCATTCGAATAATCCAGATCATTCAAATGATGTTGGAAGCAAACAGGAGTTGTGAAATAAAAAGAGAAGAGAATAGTGAGCGAAACAGTCAAAAGCAGTTTTCAAGTCTTGTGCTGTGCTCACCATTGATGTGTGCATTGGTACAGTGGAACCAACCTAGCTTGAATCGTGGAAACATGCTGCGCACTTGTCGGACAACGCATTATAGCCCGTAATATATCCAGTTATAAGGCACTCAACATGAACGTACTAGCAATTTAAAATGTCAGGCTACATTGGTTTCACTGTAAACTAAAGTATATTCACATTTCACTAACTCAACGTCAAATTTTTTGCGCCTACTAGAAGTAAAATTACTTCTGTTTATAACTGATTTATCATTAAAATGATCATTCGGAAACATTCGATCATCAGAATAAATCGAATAATCACTAATTTGTTCCCCGTCCGATTCATCTCATCATTCAGTCTATTTGGTCACTCTGGTCTTACGCTGATGAAACGGGTGTAAGCCGCTCCACCTGGCGAGTGGATCAAAAAGCACGCCGATTCTCCGGGTTGAGAGGCTTACACCCATTTCATCAGCGGGAGACCAGAGTGACCAAATAGAAGGAATGATTCGAACGGGGAACAGACGGCCTCAATAATGATAACAATAATTGATTTTATTGGTAGTAAAACATACATACAATTATACATAACATGAATATAAAACTCTTAACATGACTTGTATGAATACTATCAAAAAGCAGGATTCAGTTTCTCACCTCGTCATAGACTAGGTTCGAGCTTGCTCTCCCATCCAACCAAAAAACTTCTGTAGTTACCTACCCCTTACTGATCTGATGATGAGGCAGAAATCTCGAATCTAGTCTGCAGGCACCCGTGTCTGAATCGAAACAAAACTCTGCCATTTGGTTACAGGGAACACTCCCAATTGTTTCCTCTGCAATGAGTTACACTCCACAAGTATCCGTTAGATATAATTTAATACTCGTCAGGGGGAGTAGGAATTTGCCACAATAAGCCTACCTTGTAGATGCATATGGGAGTAAAGAAGGTAAAACATCGGTCGGCAACGACTAACGTTACATTATTTTTATATTCTTCATAATATTTCTGTGGATGAAACACTGAACAATGCACTATTGATGTAAAATTGAAAAGACAACACAAATGTACTCAATGGTTTCAAAGAAATAATATCCATAATTAACATGTTCTTGATCGTTTATCTTTTATTTCAAAAATATATTCAGGATGTGCTAGTGCTTCAAAATGATGTGGTAGCTAGTGTTTAACCAAGAAATTTTGAATGGGAATAGTCTCGGGAATAGTTCAATCAGAAACATTATAAGTCAGATTAAGAAGTTGACAATTTGTTAAAAAGCAACTAGTAACTACACGACACACAAAAAATAAGAATTTGGACTGATACTTGTCGATTTTTTCTTTTTTAGTCTTGAATCATCGACAGGATCTTGAGAACATCGATTTGTGTCTACTCTGTTTGGGCTATATGGTATTTCTTTTTTCCTCCATGTTATTCTGGAGCATATTTGAGAATATTCAGAAGGCCCTAGTTCTTCAACTTCCCTTCAGACTTGACTATCAAAAATTGACAATGAATTCCCGATAATTTGTATCCAATTTTCAATTCTGAAAAATAGAAACATCTGTCTGTAATATAATGGTTCTGCTATTATTAGGGATGATTTCCAGTAAGTGCTTATTTTCAAATTCTGGTTTTCTTGTTGAAAAAACAAAAGTTGGAAAAATAAAAAAAAAAATACAATTTGTTATACCCCACAGAAACAGCCATATTTGGTGAAAATGTGTCTTTATACCTGGGAAATAGAGTAACTAGGGTTGGATCCCAAGTAAAGTGTACTGAAGTTCCTAAGAAACAACACATAGGTCTATATCATATTGGATAGCATTACATGACATGTTTAGTATCAACCAAAAAAACCCTGTTACATATTATTGACAATTATCAGTATTATACCTTATGTACAATGTTGACTACAATATTTGTAATCTTCAAAGTTGGCACTCAAGTATAATCGATTTCGTACATGAGAAAGGTTTAAAATTAATAGTATTTGATGACTAGATTCTAGTATCTTATTCAATAAAAATAAATAATTTTATCAAGGAACATTTTTATTACTTATCAGTAAATACGTGAGAAACTGAAGATATTTCAACAAATTATGAAGTCAATCATTTTAAGTTGTATCCATCAATTTTGCTTTGGTTCAGATTTTGTTATAAGTTTAATAATATTAACCGTCCCCTACTCGCACAGACTATGCCTTTGAGCCTTTGGGTTCACAGAAGATTATTTATGAGGGAGTATTATTAATCACATTATTCAGATTTCCAGGCACATGGTTCTAGTCTAAAGATAAGTTTTTTTAATAACAGGTTAAATCTATTCTTCATGATTTGATCTCAAGGCAAATATGGAATGAATGTACATTGATTGTAATAACAATAACTCACTTCAAAAAATATTAATGTATATGCTTGACTAACTATCGGATGCATACAACAATCCATATTTGTGAACAGAAAACTCCGAAAATGTAGCGGAAAATTTCATTGTAGTTCATCAACATCACAAGAATAATATTTACAGTATGTTAAAACCCGTAAAAATATATTTTCGCATTTCCAAGCGCCTATGCCTTGTTATTTCATTCCCACAAAATGGGACTTTCTTTTTTGGACTACATGTCACTCTAAATCAACTTTACTCAGTTTCGCAAGAAACCGTTTTTTCATTTGTTAACTGTTATCGTTTTGCCGAGGAATAATAACCCAGCCATCTCCAGAATTTCTTGACGAGTTCCCCGGCGCCGAAGATCTTTCTTTTTGTTGTTGTAGAAGATCTCTCGCCAGTTTCAAAGATTCTTTTTCCTCCTGTAAAGCTTTGAGGTTCTTCTGCCGCCGTTGATCTTCTTCTTCGGCAGCCAGTAATTGATTTTTCTTTTGCGACAGTAATACTAATTCTGTCTGAACCTGCAACAAAGAATGTCAAAATGTATCTATCAGATGTAGGTCAATGCCCAGCGAGGCTTTAGCCGGGAAAGTAATCTTCCCCTTTTCAACATATGAATACCTCCCAAGAGGTTATCTTAAACGATGGAAAATAGCGACTAAAGTTTGTCTCAGATGATTCCACAACTGATTTCATGAACATCCTGTTCATATTTTCTGCGCTACTGAATTCAATATACCAGGTGACCCAGAACCAATTTTACCACCCTGTATCTTCGTTGTTATTTCGTATTGATGCTTCAAATTTGGTGAATCCATTCGATGATATCAATGTACAATGTAGCATGTATCAAACCAAATATCACACTTCCGTTTTAAATTCTGTTCAAATAGAAAGTAGAATTTTTTCTCAAAAACTACGATTCGGTACAAAATTACCTTTCCAACGATATATCACAATCATACTTTCAATTCACAAACTGCTGATATATTTCACACTATAATTTGTATGCAAACGTAACTATTTTCCCAATTTTTGTTTTTCTATATTCTTCCTTATTTCTTTCAAATGCTATATAACATAGGATTTTTTTGTGCAGGTTAGAAACTCCTTTCTATATTGAAAGACAACACATGAAAATAACTGCTTAAAGGGCTCCAACCGTATGCGATTGTACTACAATTTTGTTTTAAATGGCGAATTTTTTTCCAAGATGCACTTTTGTTCTCTATATAATGCCATTATTGGAATAAAAATTCATTTTTCAGTTTTGCACTAAAACTAAACCATCAAATCAACAATGCAGTACTGCTACTACAACTTGTTTTTCTTATTTAATTTTTAAGAAGATAACCTCCATCCTATACCTACATTTGTATGGAATCTTTCAACTTATTTTCATAAAAAAATAAAAACGAAATAAAAATGAGTAGTTCTTATCATGTTTAGTATTCCAAAACTTATAGATATGAGTTTCGAGTTTCTAACCTACACAAAAAATCCTCTATTAGCATTTAAGAGAAATAGTTTATTGATGTTGAAAAATAAAGAAAAATAAAAATTGGGAAAATAGTTACGTCTGCATACAAATCATAGCGTGAAAACTTTGCAATCAAATTAATGTTACTCACATTATATTGTTTCATCTTCCAGCACACTTTCATGAAAATATTCCGTTACAAGGGGGATGCAAAAAGTAGTCTTTTATAAAATCTCAAATATATCAGTAGTTTGTGAATTGGAATTCCAATTGAACTAATAATATTGGTAGCGCTTCCGGTCAAACCGGAAGTATGATACATTGATACTTGTTTCAATTTTACATTGATAATATCAAATAGATGTATCAAATTTAAATCATCTATACAAAATAACAGCGAAGATTCAGGGGACTAAATTGGTTCCGGATGACCCGGTATATGTTCTGTCTACGCTCCGACGATGTTATAATGTCTATGATAGGCCAATCAGTTAAGCGTTTGAAAACAAAGAAAATATAATCCTTTATTGTTCTTCAATTTTGCGACCATTTCCAAGTTAGGCATCAGAGTGAATCAATTATTTATTAATATTTTTGTTGAAAATTTGGCTGAATAAATCTAAAAGAGAAGCTAACGCAAAGAAACGTTTATCTCTATGTCAAAAGTTTCGCCGAATAAATAATTTATTTACTCTCATGTACAAAATAAAAAAAATGCTGAATAACTACGATTATTATCATTATTATTTTGAATAAAAAAAAAAGTTGCAATAGATTCGGCACTTCTCATTCTCTGCAACGGACTCAATATCCCCTGCAGCATGAGACCACACCGGTGTCTCGTCTATACCGTACGAGTGTCATAGCTGGTAAGTGGTAGTATAATACTAGCCGCGCCGCGTTATACATGTGAATATAGGCTGAGGCCGCATATGCTTGACAAGCTGATCAAAACCTGCTCCATTATTATCATCATTACTTTTATTATTTTATTTAAAAAAAATCAGTTTTTCTAATTATTTCGAGTGGGCAGTATTTCATCATCTCTGCATCTCATATGGCATGAAAAGTTATAAATTTTTAGGTACGATTTTTTTTCTCCGAATATATGTGCGGCTTTATACAACTTCATACCGGTAAATGAATAATACATCTGGGTTAAAAGGAATACTGAGAAATTTTCAATACATGATTCCCACTGAATTTTTTTCCGATAAAATATATATTTGTGTATGGAGCCACAAGTGATTATTTTCTTTAGAAGCGCACGCGATAACTCATATAGATTCAGGAATTATTTGTAGTAGTATAGTAGCAGTTAAACTTTTTTAGTTCAGTGATGATTCACCGAAAGATAATCAAATGGAGTTCGAAAACTTACGAAAGACGGTCATTGAGAAAACTGTTAAAACGCTATTTTTAGCTATTAATGTAATGAGATTATTAGGTATGCGATTTATAATAACCGAGATTTATTTAAATTGCATAATAATCCAGTTAAATTCAAAGCTTTATCGTTTCATTGACATTGACAACGATGATGTGAAAATGAAATCAACAACTTTGGTTATGTCAAGTTATCGTCATTTGAGAGTGTCATATTAGTACAGTAACCACAGACAAATGTAAGCCACAAGTGAAGAATGAATCGTAGCACTTTGAAACTCGGCACATGACTTCTTGACATCATGTATTGTTAGAAAAAAATCAGGGGCGAAACCAGAAAAAAAATTACAATTACAATACAGGAATCAGTACCCTCTTTGGACCATATGCAACGATTTAGAATAGTGAGACAAGTCTCACTTATACATACCAAAGAAAAAACTGGGTTTTACTTCTGCCTCAGTTTTAAACTAACCCATAATCCCGGCAATTTCTTCAGTAAATGTTGAAAATAATCGCTCATACACATCCTACATAAAAAATGAAGTATGTGATTTCAAGCTTGAGGTTTGCGCTTCACAATAGTGTTATTAAATATATACAGGATATGAATAAGCGATTATTTTCAACATTTACTGAAGAGAATGCCGGTTTTATGGGTAAGTTGAAAATGAGGCAGGAGTAGGTAACACAAAGTTTTTTTTTTGGCATATATAAGTTGGACCTGTCACATTACTCTAAAATATAGTCCAAAGAGGGTATGGGTTGCTGCTTTAGTATAATAATTTCATATTTACTAAATTATTCATGATTTTCCGATTATCCGCAAACATCTCCGTGAAGTGCGACAAAACACATTTTAGGTACTCAAATACTCGCATATTATATTTGCATGAGAAGGTAGGAGTCTTCAGAAACGATATTAAATTTTCCTTTTCTTTCTCCGATTATTTTTAGCAGAGTTATGACCAATCAAATATTCGGCTCCGCCAGAACTTCCAGCGGCGGGTAAGCGTGATCCTGAAATTTGATGTCGGAGTTCAATCACGTTTTCTGAGAAAACGAGCGCATTTCATAAAAAATTACTAGGAATCATTTTTGAGGAGAATTGAATTGTCTTTCGCCTTGTTGAGTTGTTTTTTCGATAAATCATTTCTATTACAGCAAAAATCTATTTATTTATTTTTAAACGAAAACAAAAAATATGTTCCATCCCTGGAATTTAGGTAAACTATTTTTTTTTTCGTGTTTATCATGGTTCCAACAACTAGCATACCAAGTAATCGTACTGGATTATTTGGTATCTATTATAAAGTAACTAAAGTATTATTATTGTAACTAATGTATTATGTGTTGTTATGATATTATGATGTTAATAATTGTAATAAAGATTTAACTTAAAGGAAGCTTAATATCCAATGATACGATAAAATCTAATAATAATTCAATTGAATGATAGGTCATCAGCATTCAAACGAACGTTGATTCCCATGTGAACTACGACCGTTTGAATATACAATAATTTTGGTTTTGCAACTAATGAAAAGTACAGTTGTATTAACATAGCTGAAACCGTGAAAACATACACGCCCATAAAACGCATTCGTCATACAACGGACTATATTCCGTAATATATCCAGTGATAAGGTACTCAACATGAACGTTGGTTCAATAAATGAAAATTTCACATGTTCAGCTATATTTGTAGAACTGCAACCTTAGAACGAAATGATGAACTCTTCTCATAAAACATAGGGGGTTGGTTAAGCGTTGAAAACTTTTCAGTAAGACCGATCGAATGCTTTCTCATTCTAATTCGCGCATCTGATATGTTTATCGACATTCCTTTATACAGTGTGACCCATTCAAGACGGAACCACCCTTACAAAACTTACATTCTTCAACCGATTGGAATGATTTTTTTTAGTTCGGTAGACATTCAAAAAGTCCACTAGGACACCAAATTTCATGGCTATATCTCCATTTCCAGGACTACACCACCGGATTCGCGACATTTTCAAATGGTTCATATTAAAATTGCGTTGAAATGTGTCAATCAATAAAAAAGTTATAGGGGAATGAAATATGAGAAATATGCCGTTTAATCAACCCACCACTTCAATTTCAAAACTTTCATCTGAACTTTGACTACACCACTGGATTCAGGGAGTTTCAAAATATCACTGACCATAATTTCATCGAAATCTGTTGAAAAATAAAAAAATTATAAATAAATGAGATATATGAGATAAAATGACATTTTCCTTGAATTCCATTAACGCATATTTTTTAAATTTTATTATCTTATGATTTTTGAACAGATTTCGATGAAATTTTGACCAGTGATATATCGAGACCTCCTGAATACAGTGGTGTATTCCGAATTTCAATAAAAGTTCTGAAATTGAATTGGTTGGTTGAATAACGGCATAATTTTCAAATTTAATTTCCTTACAACTTTTTCATCGATGGGCGCATTTCAACGTAATTCACATATGAATAATTTGAAAAATGAACACATACTGCAATTGCTCTAAATCAGTGATATTCAGTTATATATTCAGTTATATAATTGTAGAAACACTGGTAAGCTAGCAGTGTTGTTATCATTCGGAACTGTAATTGATATTTGCAAGTATTTTTTCTGTATTTGTAAAATTTTGTAATAGTTATTATCTAATGATATCATTTCATGAATATAATACAATGGTTTTCTCGTGATATGGGACATTGGCGTTGGCTCATGTCAGAATGGATTTTTTTTTAGATTTTTTACATTGAAAAATCGGATTAGTTGGCCCTGGAAATGGAGATTTTTTCATGAAATTTGGTGTCCTAGTAGACTTTTTGAATGTCTACCTAATGAAAAAGAAATCATTCCAATCGGTTGAAAAATGTAGATTTTGTAAGGGTGCTCCGGTCTTAAGTGGGTCACACTGTACTATACCATAATGTTCTTTAGCCTCGTCAGGGCTCTCGTTTATGTCGTGTGAAGTTCACACTAGATGAAATTATTCTTCCAAGCGCAACTTCAAAGTTCCACAACTTTTTTATTTCTAGAGATATTTTAACGATTCTTTTACATTTTCGTTCCATTTTACTTTAAATTTCATAATTAATCCATAACAAAAAAATAAGAACTTGTCCACTGTGTGAAAAATAAATATTTATTTATTTATTTATTTATTTATTACCTACACAGACTATTACAGTCTAATTACATGGATAAACTGTTGTCAAATACACTATAATACAAGCTATTTTATATTGATCATTATTACTAGATTATTAATTACTAATACCAGAACTGTAGGGAGTCGCCCAGAAATACACTGAATAGTTTCGTAAAATATATGTTCACTTTTACAGAGTTAAATTCAGTATTTGTTCTAGCATTTTTTTCCGAAAAGCTGTTAGAGGTAAGGTCCAATCTAGATCCATAAGTATATTAAAATTGTTTGCTAATTTAAGCATAGATAAAAGAGGTGTTCTAGGTGATGTACATAATATACATATTGTAGAGATATTAAACATTGGTGCGGAACGTATACGACGTGGTGGTACATTAAATGGAAGCAGATCAAGGATTTCTGGAGAATTTGTTAAATTTGTATTTGTATTTGTAAATTATTTTATACAGGAATATCATTGATGTTAAAGTTCCTCTTTGTTCCAAGGACAATATTTTGAATTCAGATCTTAATTGTGTTGTCCTGACGGTATTATAATTGGGCCACAAGTGGTATTTTTTATAATATAAATATTTCAAAAGTTTGTTTTGTACTTTTTCCAAATCATGCAAATGTATTTGATATTCTCCGAACCAAACAATTGAGGCAAATTCCAATTTAGGCCTGACCAGGGAATATATAGTAAGTTAATAGTGTCAATATTGGAAAATTCGATGTTTGCCTGATAACAAATCCTAATTTTTTGATGTGAGTGGAAAAGTTGAATTGTGAATTATAAGTAACACCAAGATCCTTTATTTCAGTTTTCCTCTCTAGGACCTCCCCCTTCAGAGCATATTCAAACAAAATTGGCTCTTTAATTCGGGTGATTGAGAGTACAGAACATTTTTTTAAATTAAAATATAATTTATTCCTTAGACTCCAATCCATGATTTTATCTATATCTCTTTGCAGACCTATGCAGTCTCGAACAGTCTGAACACGTTTGAAGAGCTTCAAGTCATCGACAAAAAGTAAGCACTCCGAATATTCAAGAGTTAAAGGCAAATCATTAATAAAGAGTAAAAACAGGAGAGGTCCTAGATTCGAGCCTTGTGGAACTCCAGAACTCCAAAAATTTTCCTGAAGTATTTCCATTATGTTTGACAGTAAAGTATCGTTTTTGAAGATAATTTTTCATCAATTCAGGAAAATTTTTGGCTAATCCATAGCCACTAAGCTTTTCTAGGAGAACATCATGATGGACCTGATCAAATGCCATCCAGAAGTCTGTAAAAACAATATCCAACTGTGATTTATTTTCTAACGTATCGAAAGCCTTATTACTAAATATCAGTAAATTTGTGCTAATAGATTTTTTTCTCACGAATCCGTGTTGTTGGGGTACTATATATTTATGAGTGTAATTGCTGAGTTTGATAAAAATGATTTGCCCAAATAGTTTAACTGGGGCACACATTATGGAAATAGCCCTATAATTTTCCACATCCATTTTGTTCCCCGACTTGTGTATTGGTATTGTTATAGAAGTTTTCCAAGCAGTTGGAAATGAACTGGTTTTAATGATCAAGTTGTAAATATAAATCAATGGGACTTTCATCCATTCACTACAGCCTTTCAATATATAGGAGGAATACCATCTGTACCTTCTGCCTTCTTGGGCTTCAGTTTTTTCAGTGTTTCATTAAAATCAGACTCGCATATAGAGATTATGTTAAGTGATTCATTACAAATTCCTATATCATTATGTGTATTTTTGAAATGCATGTTATATGTAGCAGGTTCGGAACAAAAGACTGACGAAAAAAATGTTGCAAATACGTCAGCGGTTTTATCTTCGTCCACAAACTCATTATTATATTGTCAATACATACCTTCCAGTACTCTTTGGCAAGTTGTTTATGTTCCTCAAATAATGCTACTGACTTGGGTTCTGAATAGTCCGGCGTGGCAGGCCTTAAATGTGGATCTAGTAGCACATACATATTGTCCAAGTCTTGGTTAGCGTGACTTTCGGAGGAACTCTGTACGCCAGCTTGTATTGTGTTGGCAGTGCCTGAAACAAAATTGATGGCGTGTCAGAGTGGATTTCATCAACAAATGAAAGCTTGATCTCGAAAGACAAAATGATATAACTACCTAATATCTTTAAGCGATCAATTCTTGTATATAAATATATTTTGTGTACTTCGGAAACGGCTTTAACGATTCAATTTTTTTATTTAGATGAGGTTTTTTTTCCTGATTATATTTATAAACGCGTCTTTCCTGAATAAATGCCATTTTACAAAAGAAAATTGCACCTGCTCTTGTACTATAACAATGTCATATAGCGCCATCTCCTAATACATTTTTGAGGTACCTGCATGTTGTTATTGGAAGATAGCCTAGTGGTACCTCAAAACTTTGTGAGATGGCGCTATATGACATTTTCCGAATACGAAATAAAATCACTATTGGATATGTTTTTCTTTGGTCAGACCAATGATACTTGATCGCCCAGGTACTTGAGAACTGTCCGCGGTAAGGAAGAACGATTCCTATAGTTTCGTCGGAGACCGGTTATTTGAGTCATCCGAACAATTTTCTTTCGTAGTAATTTCTGACGTCCGAAACAGTCGAAATTTTTCCGTATTCCTACGCAATCATTTTGGATTTTAGGGGGATAGCGGGGATTTTTTTTTTCAAATTACATTATTCAATGATCCATTGTTTTCAACAATTTATACTGATTTTACTTTCACGAAGAGGAGCTATAATCATGTCGAATTAAATTATTCGATAGTCCCAATTTTTTTTTACATTTTTTTTGTTTTTTTTATATTTTTTCGAGAAAGAGTATGGGATTCGCTATTCGGATTTTTCGATTTTAGTTTTGCGAGCTCTCGCAATTTCTTCAAAGAAGGAGAGGGGGTAGAGAAGTATAATTTTTTATATCATTGTAATCATTGGATGGTTCAATGTTTTTCACTATTTTTACGGATTTTTTCGATTTTATTTTGGAGAGTTTTCGCATCTTTTCAGAACAGAAGATGGGGAAGGTCCGACTCAGTCAGAATTTTTTCAGAATTCATACGTGGTCTCTTGCTGGATTCTAGGGGGACACTAGGTTAAAACAATTTCAATTACATTAATCAATAACCAATTTTATTTTCACTTTTCGCAAATTTTTTCGATGAGGGGGTAGAGTTATAATTATTTTAAATTAATTCGATGCTTTCCACTATTTTTACAGATATTTCCGATTTCATTTCCGTGAGTTTTCGCAATTTCTTTCGAGAGGGGTATTTTTTTAAAATGATTGTATTGTCATCGGTTCTAAATACGTGTGCAAAATTGCACTGAAATACTCCAATATTGTGTGCTTAGCGTCGTGCCATTAAGGTGCGTATTGACTAAAGCATTCGTTCCGCATGAGCACCGAACAGAATGCGTGTTAACATTTTCGAAGCATGAAACTAGATTAAAATGAATGCACAATTTTGACAATTTTTAATAGATATTTATTTTTATTTATTATATTTATTTATTTTTTCAATAGTACTTCCAGCGGGCTACGCCCATTTACAGGTGTATATAATTTTAAAACTATTGATAATTGTAGTATTGCTAGGTGTAATATAAAGGGTGGTATTTATCCCAATTTTCTGTGAAAAAAATACTTTTTTACCCAAAAATACCAAATGCTCACCAAAATTAAGAAAACTAAATACTTACATCATGCTAGTCTCTTATATTATTTGTCCCTCAAAATAACTTTTTTTGCAAAAAATACTAAATGTCCACAAAATTTTAATTGCCGAAAATGGTCGCAACTGACAAGCCTAACCTGAGCAAGCTAACCTAGCTTGCTAGTCAAAAATGCGTGAATTGAATTCTCTACAAGAACGTATAAAGAATCCTAATGATTTCATAGTTTTGTTTATAATATTCTCTATATGGGGCGGGGAGTGGCGCAGTGGTAGCGCCGGGGCTTCGTGATCGAAAGGTGGGTTCGATCCCCAGGCAGGGCAAAATTTTTTCTGTTTCAGATGTAAATCTGAGTGATTGAATATTGTTGCTGGCTGGGGATAATCCTCCACGATTCACTGTTGCGTTAATAATTAACAGTGCTGCTCCCAAGGTTGCGTATGGAGTTAGTAATAAGGCCTACCCAGAACACGTGGCTAATGACCATAGCAGTCGATACCAACACACACAAAAATAAAAATTATTCTCTATATGATTGCTAAAATGATTTCATAGTGGTTATCGACCATGTTTATGACGTCATAAAATTTATTACCTCACATCTCATTGTCTCAGAATCGGTTAATAAAAATATGGAAAAATGAAGTGGTAATATTGTCGGACAAATTGTTTGGGGCATTCTAGTTGTCCGACAGTCCCAAAAGTTTGGGGGGCCCGAAAAAAACGCCCCGTTACTGATAATTGCCGCAAATTGCATGTTGTTCAACTCGACATGGTATCCTGGTTCGGGCCCGAGGCCTATAATATTCGAGATCAAAATTCGATGAATTCTTTGACAATTTTTGCTGGAATTCTATCAAGCCCACAAGTTAACTTGTTCTAGAGTTTTTTGCTGCAACTATTACTAGTTCTTCAATTATTTTATTTATACAGAGAAATGGACTGGTATTCAAGAGTTCTTCGAAAATTTGATCTTCAAGTAAGTTAATATTATCATCATCATCAAATACATCACTGAAATTTGTTGAAAATGCATTGACAATAGATTGAGGCAAAGTCGGTATCCGGCCGCCGGCGTCAAGAGCAGAATCTCTAATCACTAGTCTATACGGGCGCATTTTCAATGTCAAGTTAGAAGTTATTCATAATATACATGCCGGCAAATCGGAAACATCTGAATAACCGAGCGTTTTAACAAATTTGTCGCTCTAGAGCGAAAATGCTGACATTCCTCAGAAAACATTAACTTTCCGTTGAAATATGAAAGCAGAAAGCACCAAAGGCTACTTTATTATGCGGTTGTCGAAAAAGTAATATTTTACCTCTCTGAAAATTCAATAACCTGGTTTTGCAAATCGAAGGCCGCGACAAATCAAAACTTGGCAGACAAAACAAATTAATTTTAATGGCAAGGTTGAATGCTCTAACCGCCAAACGTGCGAAAAGCGGAAAACGCTGCTTGTTTTCATTTACAGAAACGACATTTAGCCAGAGTTATATTTCGAAAGACAAGGTTACCCAAGTCGTAAATTCAGTGAGACTTTCAAAAATAGTGCCCCTGATGATTCATTCTTCTGAACGTAAATAATCATATTTCAAGAGTATTTGTTTATAAACACAGAAGTATTCGAGACTATGTCAAAAAAAAATATTATTTTTGTATTTGACGATTCTAATGTTTCAATTAAAAAAATGTGTAAAAACAATAGTTAAACAATGATTGTACAGCCAGAAAATTCAAGTTAGTTTAGAAACTCAACTGACCTTACTACCATTTACTTTTTTTATTTTTAGGTAAGGAAGAAAAATAAATTATTGTGAAGAAAATCTGTAATCCTTAGGGAAATATTTCCTGGCAAGAGTTTTGAAGTCTTCTGATACAAAAAAGTATTGCATCACAAGGCAGGAAATTGTGATTTTTGTTCGAAAATATGAATAAGATATTCATAAAATCTGTTGTGGAATCATCTGCGGCTGAAACTCAAGATAACCTCTTGGGCGGGGAACAGGGGAACATTCTCCATGAAAATTGAAAAATGTGATTTATTTGTAATATCTAACAGAAAACTACTTCTCGGCTTAAGCCACGCTGGACATTGAACTACATCTGATGGATATTGTGAAAAGACTCTAACTGAAAAGAAAAAAATCTGAAAGTGAAAATTCGCATTTTCATTCAGATAGTTGATTTTTTATTTTTCTCTAGTTTTCATTGAAAATTCATTAAATTAATTAGATTAGAAATTAGAGAATGTTATTAAAAAAAATCACACAAAGAAATCGTTTATTTCATTGAAGCAAACTTCGCTTCTCTCGCATTTAATCCCCAATACATTTTTGTCGACCAAGATTGGAAATGATGGAAACTGTATTTTGTCGACGAAAATCTATTTCGCTTTGCCAAGCTCATCCGGGAGATTGATAGAATTGGAAAGCAGGCTCTTCAGAAGCAATTATACACATCAAGAATGGAAAAGAATGGAAATGAATGGAAATTGTATCCTTCCAAGTCCAAGTCCCAGGAAATGTTTGAGGGGAGAGACCGAATACGTCATTTACGAGCACTTGCAAAACAGTTGCAATACGAAACATTTTTTAGGCCTGCTGAAAAATAAAAACAAAGTAAGTCCACAGGGCTCGGTATTGAGACCTGTACTTTTCATGCTATACATATCAACTAACGATTTGGATAAATTTCCACAGTTGATTCAGACATGCACTTCGATGATCATATTCGATAAATGTAATGAGATACTTGCTGCTAAATGCAATTAAGCCTTGCGACTAGTAAGCGACCAGAGCAAACAGACTTTTTCTAAATGCCGAAAACACGAGTGCAATCAGATTCCATAATCGTCAAAAAATATGAAATGACAAGCCGATGAGTCATCAAATTCAATTTCCACAGATGCCGGTAGGGTAAATTTTTCAGGAACCCGAAAACAAATCTGAACAGAGAAAGTACAAGTGGGCTATCGGCATGGAGTTTGGTATCGACAAATGTGCCACGCTTCATTTCAAAAGAAGAGTTTGCGAAGATTACGGAGAGGACGTCCAGCTCGTAGATCGAAGCATCCTACATCATCTTGATGTCGGAGAGACGTATACCTACTTAGGAGTGGAGCAACGCCGCTCCCAAAAGGTAAACACATTTAAATGTAGACTACCCTATGTTGTATGCGAAAAAATATTTCTATCTCTTTTCTCGACCAAGCATTAAAAAGAGATGGAGATATTTTGTCGCATGCGACATAGGGTAGTAGATATTTGAGAATCAGGCCCCTGGTAGTCGGAACTGTCAAAGAAGAATAAAGCGACTAATATGCTTGACGTTCCGATCTTACTCTACTCCTTTGGAGTGTTTATTCAAAAAATGGTTCAGTGAACAATTATTACCAAATATACCACCAACTTCTGTTATTGTAATGGATAATGCGTCATACCACTCGCGTCAAAAGATAAAAATACCGACGAAAGCAACAAAAAAAGGAGACATTTTGGAATTTATGGCTTATAAAAAATTGAATATTCCCCAAAAAGCCACGAAGGAGGTATTAGTTACTACGTATAATTAAAAATGAAAATTTTGAAAAAGAATATATTATTGATGAACTTTGTAAACATTCTGGTCATACGCTTCTGAGGTTACCTCCGTATTGTTGTGTTTTCAACCCCATTGAATTGGCTTGGACATTTATAAAAAACAAATTGAGAAGATCCAATCAATGTCCAAATCTAAGCGGAGAAGTAGTAGAAAATGTTAGGAGAATCTTAGGAAAGGAATATAAAGATCTTTGGACAGAATGCATTTTACATGTGATTTCAAAAGAACGTGAATATTTCCTTTTCATCTATTCTACCAGTAATCATAAACATGGGTGATTCGTCTGATTCGTAGGATTATGATGACTGAGTCTTGCCACGACTTTGATGTGTGTACCAGCAAATAAATTATCAATGTTTCCTGATGTTTTCTTATTCTATTTTTTTGAACGACTTGTTTTCGGTGTGTCAGATAACTTGTCAATAAGTTACGAGCAACGTACCGTACCCATACACGCGCAATCCTTCAATTCTATTCATTATAAGAACAAGACACGTTATATTCGCAAATTTCTATACAGCAAGCAATATGCAAAGTTATACCAAAGTAAGAGAAAAAAATATCTCCGCCTATGGTCGGCAAATACGTTCAAAGAGGCGAAGTCATTGAAGTGTTAATCCAGTTTTACAGCTCATTCAACTGAGATTGGATAAACATACTATAATAGTATGTTTCATAATGCTGGTTAAAAATCGTCCACAACCATTCATACTTTAGACGTAAGTTCCATATGTTTTGACATGTAATATCGGATAATCTGTTGCGTCAAAACATAATGTAAGTAACATTGTCCGAGAATAATGTGTTCCATGTGCGAACCTAATACATTAATAATCACTATCCTAGAAATAATCTGGCATCGACTCAACAGGTCTTTACCACTCCGTCCTAGTTTGAAAATATTTGAAATAAATTAATCGTCATCCATAATAAAAATAGTTATTCATCAAAATAGACGATATAGCACATTTAGAACAAAAAAGATAGTCTAGATACAGCTGGCCATCGAAACAAGCGTCAGCTGTCAGAGTCGTGGTGGACCTGGTTGTAACAAAATATCGATTATGTAAAATAAAAATCGAAAAGTAAATGCAGTTCGATTGGAAATGTGCGCTATCAAAAATGTAACGCTACCTAAGGTTTGGGGCGATCTGTTTAGATATACTACAAATATACATTGTATATGTAAGTAGTTAAATAAATTATCTATCTATCTATCTATTGACAGATTCCAAAATATTCAACAGGGTGTCAATAACACTAACCCGTCAAGCTCAATCCTCACATCCTTATACCGTCATTCTGGGGACATGACGAACATCTCTTTCCCAACGAAGGCAAAACTTTGGAACTCGCTGCCTCGGGAGGTGTTCTCTGAGGCATACAGCCTTCAGAAATTCGAGAAGAAATCCAATTCCTAACTACTTTCCCTCGGCTCTCACGATGTTATCTTAACAATACAGGATTTTTCTATTCGTAGGAACCAGTTTAAAAAAAAATGCTTACCAACCAAGTCATATACGCTTGTAAGACACACGATATTTGAAGTAGAGTTTTTCTTGCAGAATCAGAAAGCTACCCGACCCCATGGAAATCCGTAACCTCGTAAAGTTAATGACGAGCTACGAGGAACTAACGGAACTGATTAAACAACATCCGATGACAGATACACTTGGTCTAGATGGGATGGGTGCAATTCTTATCATTACCCTGCCAAAAAAACTCTTCTATCTCAATTCAGACTGAATGAAGAAATATTCCGATTCTTGAACCTGGCAAAGACAAGAATCAGCTATTGGCAAAGGTGGTGGATACGCTCCTATTGAGGATATTCTCAATACTTGAGAAGAGGCCTAAATTTACGAAATGATGAGCAGTTCGGCCTCCGAAAGGGTCATAAAATAATCTATCATGTTGTTTGGAGTATTCAATGGGTAAAATAAAACTAGTTCATTAAAACGAAAATGACCATATGGTACTCCTGGGAGTGCTAAGCAAGCATAAACCTTTTGTGCGTTAGTATGGACCAAAGGATTGGTTTCCCAGATGTCAAGGACAGACATGCCTTTACAAGTATCTAATGCATCAGCATATCTAGAAAACACCCATCATTGCATGGAATTCCAGTCTGAGTCAGACAACAAGCGAGAAAACAACCTATTGTTGTTTAAACGAGCATGACACTTCCCGCAATTCAGGTGGTGTAAGTACGTTCAGAGTGATTGTCATTTTACTATATACGTGAAAAATTAGAATAGATTAATAGCATATGAGAAATGAAATAAATACCCTTCGTATTCTCGACATTAAACAACATTTAAATGTGTTTTTTCTCTGACGGGAAAAAAGTTTGACATTTTATATCTGTTGACAGGTACTAAAATATGACTTTTCATGAAATTACTTTTTTCCCGTATATATACATTGCAAAAGCTGATATCGCACGCATCCGATGTTCAGCTCGGGGCTCTAACCCAACCTCCTACCTTTATCTCTTAACCTGCACACCACTAACCTAACCGTCCTTCATTCCTACGTTCGAAAAAAGCTGATAAAATAAAAAAAAAGATGCATAACTGTCGTTTTGAACCATGTACCTATGGCGTAGTAAGCAGCAGTAAATAAATAATTAGGGTTTTATATTAAAATTACATATCACACATAATAACAAGCCACAAACATAATTTATACAACATAACCCAGGGGGTTAGAGGGAGAATAAATATGGGCGCAATAGTAACAGCTCTTCTGCTCCCGATCAGGAGAGCAGAAAAGTGCCTTGCCGAAGCGAACATAGCACCCCCGCGAGAGGGCGCTGTAGTCTGCCCGCACTGGTGTTAACGCTGGGCCAAGCCGCAATCCTATCGATGCGGTTATGAATCGTGTTTGTATATGTAGATGAAATAGTTGTTCATAAGAGAAAATGTGAAAGATCTCGCTAACCGAAAGGTCCTATAAGCCGTAGACATTTAATTTTTTTGACTAGTAAATCGTCGTTTTCCCCGTCACAGAAAAAAATAGTGTATTATACACGGTAAAAAGATTAGATTTTAGCTCTCGGTTTTTTGTCTCCCTCCGCTTCGCGTCGGAAGACAACACAACCTCGAGCTGAAATCTAATACTTTTTTCCCTTGTATAATAAATAACTATTTATATTCTAAATAGACCCTTTATGTATTTTTTTTCATTCTGTCAAATTCATTGACAACTGTTTATATAATAAAATATCACAGATATTTCATATCGCTGTCACAGTGCACTTAATCTGTGTCGCTGTTCAGCAAATTATACAAATCGAAAGAAGAATAAACACCCGCGACATTGTTATACATAATTCCATTGATATATTTTCACTTTTGGTTTGGTGACTTTTTCCAATTTTTCCTAATGCTCTTGGCCAGGTGTTCGCCCAAAGAAATTTATTACACATTAAACGAAGCAGTGGGAGTGAGTGGGCATTAAATATGACATAATTTACAGATGGTTTTTGCGACGGGAACGGAACAAAACTGTTTATGAGTCAAAAGTTTGGGAAATTTTGGAAACGCTGACTAATGGAGTTTTTTTTTATATGCCTACAAGGTTGTGAACTACTTTATTTGGTTAATTTCATCTTCAGTTCAATCGTACAATGTACAATTATTAAGGATACGAGGCCAGAAGTAATAAGGGGTAATTCTGTAAGCTTTATGTTAATTTTTAACGGGTGTTCTCATACATATTTAATATCTCGCTATTCTGTAAAAAATATATAAATGTAGTGGTATATCCGCAAGCTATATTATGGTCTGTATGTTGATGTTCACACATATTAACATATCTTTTTATTCTGTAAAAATTAAATGGACGTGTAAACAAAAATGTAAAATGGGTAAAAATTAACATAAAGCTTACAGAATAAGGTATTACTGAAAATTATCGAATTTATGAGTTTATTTCCAGATTAAATTGAAATAAGAAAAAGTATAACAACACCCTACAATACTTAAGTCATGCACTTGAAAAAGTATTTAAAGTGTGTCCACATAAGTTGGTGGCATATGTTATATCTTTGAAATAATAACATCGTAGTAGAATAGTCGATAAACAAGAATGTGAAATGATATTGATAAAGAAAAAGAACAGAAAATTCAATTGTTTTACATATTTTACAACTAATAAAAAAAATTAAATGGTGTAGATGTTTTAGATACACCTTAAACAGATTCTTAACAAATATTTTGATTTCAGGTATTCTACGAAGTTTTTTTTATAATCATGAATTTTATTTCGATAAATAATGAATTGGTTGAAGTATTGAGGTAGTTTTCAGGATTTCAATTTGAGAAAATCACACCTACATTTTTAAACCAATCAGAGATTGCTTTTGTTTGTCTTGCATGAAAAAACCGAAATATTTCCAGCCGATGCTTTTCTAAGATGTCGTCAGTTGTTTTACCGTTGGCAGTTCGTTTGTGGTTGACCCGTCTATCATTCAAAGAACGTCATAAAGCTCTGGAACTCGTTGTCTAGGAAGGTGGTGCCAGTAATATAAAGCATTCAGAAAACTCCTACTCACTTCCTTTTTCTTAGTTATCTGATCATTACAATTAATTTGCGAGAGAATCGGAAGATAAAATAAAATAAAAGCCAGAATAATTCAATTACTACTCAAAACTCGATTGTCCATGGGAATACGACGTAAATTTTAAAGAGACACCTTTTTTGTAATTTCAAATATTTCATACATTAATTTTGCTCCGTTGCCAGAAACTTTATTGAATTTTGCTTAACAAACTCCCACACAGTACATGTAGTCTACGTTACTTCACTATATTCAATATTCCGAAGAAAAATTCAATTAGGCTAATTATATACACAAGGGCGTCATCAACTTTCGCTAAAGCATTTTTAATTGGATTTTGTTGGGTTTCAACAACAAGCTAGTGGATCTGATAGTTCTATTAAACTGATCCCAGTTTTTTGCTATTCAACCTCTCTTTGAGTTTGGCGGTCTTTCTATTCACTTGGAAAACTGACAGAGTAAGTACAACTACTTCATAAATGGAAAAAAAGCACCTATCAACTTAGGATCTATCGCGTTGCTATTTGGTACCTTAAAGGTTTCCAAGTAGCACATTAATTTTATATTTGGGAGAATATTGGTACAATATTTTGAAAATATTGGCAATATATTTAAAACTAATATTGCTCCAATATTACTTGCGACATTTTAAAAATTGGTACAACATTGCTGTACAATATCGCTGTAGCACACTCATTAGGAACGCGATATTGGTCCAATAATAAGTATTCCCGAAGCAATATTGGACTAAAAACATTTAGAGACATTGATACAATATCGCTGTAGCAAACTTATATTGGGATAATATTAATACACTATTAAAAAATATTGGCAAAATATTCAACAGTAATATTGGCCTAAAGAATATGTGAGCATTTCGCGATATTGAACCAATATTACTTGGACATTTTAAAAATAATATTGGTGAAATGTTCTCTAAACAATATTGGCCTCAAAACCTTCTACATTTGTAAAATGTAGCACCACACTTATACTGGGATAATATTGGTCCAATATTACTTGAACATTTTACATAATATTGGTGAGATCTATTCACGAAACAATATTGGCCTCAAAACATTCAGCGCTATTGTTGCCATATTATGAAAATATTGTCAAAATATTCAAAAGCAATATTGGTGAGAAAAAAAATTGGTTGTCTGTGAAGTCGGTTTACGGACGACAATTTTACGTGATAATGTCATGAGAAAACATTGATCAAAAATTGCATACTTTTATGTTTTAGTCAAAAATTGTAACATAACCTATTATTACTGCACTCGCCGACCGATGCTACTTTTAATAATCAAAGAACAAATATATGAGATTACATCACTAATCAAATTCTTAAAATGCAAGAATTAATTACCTTTTTTGCTGCAATTGTTGTTGTAATAAACAATGGAAACCATATTAACTTTTGACTTCATTTCATAAACAGTTGACAAAACAGTTCACGTGTAGGTTGTGTGATGCCGCTGTCTCTCTTCTACTCTGACCAATCGGCCGATGTAGTGGAAGAGAGATAGATGCGTCACAAGCGAACGCTTAGGCTGATCGTGCCTATCTATCGCTTGTTCCGCGCTCTCGCTTGCTCGCTCGGCTCAGACGGAACGTGACAATGAGTCATACTTTTCGTGCGTGCAGCAGGCTTTCATCGATTTTTAAGACGTTATCACGTCAAAAAATGTGAACCTTCGCGATATAGGTTCACTATTACTTGAACATCTAAAAAATAATATTGGAGAAATATTTTCGAAGCAATATTGGCCTCAAAACATTCAGCAACATTGGTACAATATCTCTATTTCGCCCTTATATAGGAATAATATTGGTAAAACATTATAAAAATATTGGTAAAATATTCAAAAGTAATATTGGCGAAAAAAATCTAAACATTCCGCGATATTGGTACAGTTCTGCCGTCCTAAGGCTAGTGACCTATGTGGTGATGTTGCATTTTGCAGTTAGGACAACTAGTTTAGTAGGACAGTATTACTCGGAAGTTTAAAAATAATATTGGTGGAATATTCTTGAAGCAATATTGGTTTCAAAACACTAAGCGATATCTGTACAATATCGGTGTATCACTTATATTGGGATAATATTGGACAAACATGAAAATATTGGCAAAATATTCAAAAGTTAGATAAAGATAATATTGGGGAACTATTCTCAAAGCACTATCAAGGGCGGACCTGACAAGTTTTCTTGGGATGTAAACCTTTTCTGGGGGGTAAAAGATATATTAAATTAAAAAAAAAGATAATTTTTGAATTATTATACTATTTTTTATTTCGAATCAAGTCCGTCTGGGAGGGGGTTAATTACTACTGCTTTGAGCACTATTGGTCTTAACATTCAGCGACATTGGTATCAGTATCTCTGTAGCACACTCATATTGGGATAATATTTAAACAATATTACGAAAATATTGGCAAAATATTCTAAAAAATATTAGTGAGAGAAAAATATATGAACATTTCGCGATATTGGTCCAAAATTACTTGGATATTTTGAAATATTCACGAAGCACTATTGGCCTCAAAACATACAGCGACATTGGTAACAATATCATATTATACTTATAATGGGATAACATTGGAATAATATTATAAAAATATTGGCAAAATATTCGAAACAAATATTGGCGAAAAAATAAATGTGAACATTTCGCGATATTAGTCCAAAATTACTTGTACATTTTAAGAATTAATATTGGGGAAATATTCTCAAGGCAATATTGGCCTCAAAACATTTAGCGACATTGGTACAAAATATTTTAAAGTAATATTGGTGAGAAAAAAAAAATATTCCGCGATATTGGTCCAATATTACGTTTTGAAAATAATATTGGTGGAATATTCTCGAAGCAATATTGCCTTCAAAACATTCAGCGATATTGGTACTATATCATTTGCATTCAGATTGATTTAGAAACATACTAATTAATTTTATTATAATGGATTATGGGTAAATAAGTCAAAATTGCGCGATTTGAAAATATAGTAATAGTAGTAGTTCATTCATAATATCACAAGAAACAATATAAATACAATATAAATAAATAACGTATTACAGATGTGGTGCTGCAGGTTTTTCCGGGTTTTCCTGCAGCTGAAAAAGCCAATTCGCCAATGGAATCAATCAAGTCGCCTCGGAGCACCAAATAATTTTTGTTTTTATTTTATAATTTGTGTTACTTCCGTTTCAATAAAAACAAATGTATATTTTAATACCTCACATATCTACAAAAAAATACAATTGATATTGATACAATTTATAATTATGGAAAAATAAAGCCATATTACTTATTATTCTTAAAAAACGCCGCTTTTTTCAATTTTGTTTGATTTCTTTGAATTGTAAATAGATAAAACATCATTGTATATTGATGTTTTTCCAAGCAGTTTGCTTGTCTTGTGTCAATCGAATAGAGTAAATAATTGTGCAAATTTTTACTTCACAAAGGGAGTTCAAATTGAATAAACCATTAGATTTATACAAGTTGGATGTTGCTTCTAAAAACGGAAAGTTGTAAATACATGTCAACGATTCATTTTGTAAGTTTTTTCAGAGGTTTCAAATCTGGATTATTAGCGGTTTCCCAGATTGATATAAAATACAAAACCTATTTCATATTGGTTTAATGTAATATTGACAATTCTATGACAATTGATCGGCAAATTATTTACTGTCCTTGATCGGTAAGTGACAGTTATTACCGATTCGGAAATTTGTAAACACAACCAACTGTTCTTTTAATGGTGCTAGTAAATGCTTTATCACAGTGTAATAATTTCTAATCAAATATATCCTCAGGACACTCTATCACCACATCTACATTGCAGGAGGAACTGATTCCTGTATAAAATTCAATTCATCTTTATAAAAATCTAACCGGAAATAAAATTGACGACACGAACATTTAGTGTTATTTTATCAAGATTTTGCTTCCAGGAACGATGCTTCATAACGTTGACGAAACAACTGTAACGTTTTGGAGACACAATACGGAAATTTGATGTTTCTCGACTAATATCGGTAAAACACCAATCGAATATTTATTTCCTTCAGATACTCCGAGGTGTAACGTGCTCGATATCAAATAATTCACTCACCATTCTCAGTCTTGCATTCTTTAAAAATAATCCAACTGCTGTAGGCCTCGTGAGAGGTAACGACTCCTGCAATAGGACAGTCACACATTTCGGAAATAATTAACAGCGATATAATTATAAAACCGTCCTCACACTATGAACATGATTGACATTAGCGAAAACTAGTTCCGAAACAAGCCAAGATCTTTCGATGCGAGAAAATATTATTACACACTCGAGGTACAACCGCTCTGTTTCCGTGCACTGCTTCTGATGTTTAGAATTATTCATCTCAAGAGGAGATGAACGGAGAGGCTTACGTAGCGCGTTATTTCCGTCCCGATTTTGACCACACGTAAGCGATGCGAAAATGGAGACCTTTCCAACGAAAATAGAAAAGTCTGAAGGGGACAACGAAGGGTTGGACGCATAGACATAAATGTTATGTATACTGTTTGCACGTCCAAAGTAATTATTGTTCAATGATCACGACCCAGCGGACAAAAACGCATTCCTCAGTTTACAATAAATGTAATGCCAACGTTTCGGCGAAATTGTCAGGGCTACAATAAAAAGTCTACGTAAATACAAACAACAAATCACAAACATATACAACATATTATTAATTGAATTGTTAACGTGTATGAATGACAATGTGTATAAATAAAATATTGTAAAAAATAAAATAAGAGTGAAATACCGAAGTACCCAAAACATATGTCAGAAAACAATCTCAAATGTGACAATTGTTTTACTCACCCCAAGTGTAAATCAAGAGAAATATTGTTAACAATATTTTTGATGAGAAATCATAAATGTCAAAAAAGGAGTATAATTGTGAGTAATAATTTTATCAACAATAAAAGCACAAGAGTTTTTTTTTAGCGGATAAAACTCGAAATACTGACATTAGACAAAATTTTTTATGTCAGTTTTTCTCGTGAAATCACCGATTGCCAAAATTATTTCGTTGAAGAAAGAAATTTATTCAATAAAAGAAAAGTTGGAGTGCTTTTTGGCAAGGTAAATTAACGGCAATATATAAATACACCACAATAATAATCAACCTGATTGAAACAGTTAGTAACAACACAATTATAATAATGCTTTTTTGGAATCTGTTCAGATGAAACTTTCCCAAAACGATTCATATTGTGTGAACAATACTGAACAATCATTGCTGTCAAGACAGAAATTGAAGGGACTTCCGTTTACTAGATGAAGTCTGTTTTTGAGGAACAGGAATTTTTATCGTGATAAAGGTTTTGGGGAAGTTTCGTCTAAACAAATCACAAAAAATAATTGTGTTGTTAATAACTACTCCTTCAAATAACTGCTTTAATGAAGGTTATAATTACTGTGGTATATTTATTTATTGTCCTTGATTTACCTTGCCAAAAAATACTCTTCTTCAATACACAGCAGAATATTTGGTTTGAATACCAACAATGCAAAAATAACACAATATAATACCAAGACCCAAAAAAATTATATTTATTCCAAATTGAAATACAAGACACCATTGATGGAAAATACCAAAATAATTTATCAAATACCATGTATAGACTGCGACTTGGTATACATTGGACAAACTGAACAATACTTGAAACAATGACTGTGCTCCGAAAAATAAAAACAAAAATAATAAAACAGCACTGAGCTCCTATCAATTCTAGATCTGGAGATTTATATTCAGAAAATTATCTCAACAAAGGAGTTTTGCAAGCAACGATAATAGTGTCAACTTGAACTCCGACTGCAACAATTTGAATAGTATTTAAAAAAACATTTTGACCACACATAAAACCAACTTTTGATTAAGCAAATCCGGCCTTATCATAAGAAAAACAAAAAAGCATACAAACTTCATATCCACAAGGTCTTCTGTTTATCACGTGAAAAATAAAAAACGAAACTTGGATTCATTCTAGATGAACCAGTCATTTGAGTATGATCTCGAATAAATATTCTGCTGTGTATTTTTCCAATGTTCCAATATTATCATTGGATAAAATTATTACTCACAACTATACTCCTTTTTTGACATTTATGATTTCTTATCAAAAATCATATCATATCGTTAACAATATTTTTTTAATTTACACCTTGCATGGGAAAGTAAAAGAGTTGTTACATTTGAAATTGTTTTCTTCAGTATTTCACTTGTATTCTAGTGTTTGCAATATTTTATTTATACACAATGTCATTCACACATTTAAACAATTAAATTATTCATATGTTGTAAATGTCTGTGATTTGTTGTTTGTCTTTACTCAAGCAGACTTTTTATTGTGGCCCTGAAGAAGGCAAAAATGTTGCCGAAACGTTGGCATTAAAAATGTAAACTGAGGAATGCGTTTTACTTGTCCACTGGCTCGTAATTATTGAACAACATTTTATAAATGTTATCATATCATAGATATGATCAAAACATTTTTATGAAATATCTGAAGTAAATGCTGAATTGCATCTGCGAACAGTGAAAACTTCGGCAAAGAAGGATTCACCGAGCACTTTTTATTGAAGTGCTTCATCAAAGATTTGTTGGCAACAAATAATGTCGTTGACCCAAATTCTAAATACATAAAAAAATTTATTTCTGTGATCACCGTTGCCCACAATGTGGTCGGTTTTGATCAGGATGCGATATACTGAAAGAATAATATTGTTTTGCAGTCATATCCACTACACAGAGCCGAAATTATGGAGCATGAGACGAATTTTGAAAATGCTTCCGGTCTTTTTTTATAAATAATTATACATTAAATTAAATGGTATCGAATATAAAGATATTTTTATTTACGAACTAAAAAGTAAAAAGTGATATTAATGTATGATATGAAAACAAAGAACTTTTGAAAATTCTAATATTTTCTTAAAAGCCTAAGGATATTTCAAGTGCAAATCCCTCAAGCTTAGAAAATATTTGAACTTTTAAAAGTTCTCTGATTACATACACTAAATATCATTTTTTACTTTTAAGTTCAAGTTTAGAATTAAAATTTGTTCCATTATCTGTCCTAAATGTATTTTATCGTAAAGGACACCGCACACTTTTATAGGGAAAGTGGCCCTCTGTCGAATGGGCTGAATTTTTGATATGTTGTAGTCCAAGTCATTCCGAACAAAAAGTCCAATGGGCATAACTTTTTCTATAGGCTAGTTTTGACGCTAGAGGGCGTTGAAAGTTCTCATTTTTCTCAAAAAAAGTTACCCTGAATAATTTTCACTATTCTGAGTAATCAAGATCTAAACATTCATCAATATAAGATAGTATTAGAAGTATTTCTCGTTGGTGTCATTACAGATGGTCAATTATACAGTGTGTTCCATCTGGTATGAACAAACTAATAGTTAGAGTTGATGATGAAACTCAAGGAGGATGTAATAAAAATAGGACTAAGTCATTTATATTCGATTATTTTATTGATGCTCCAGGAGCATGATGGAAAAACTCCTCCTGGCGGGTCAACTAAGCCTCCATTCTCACATTTAGCATAAGTATAATATGGAGACAATGATGGGCTATAACTCAATATATTATATGTTACATTTAACGTACCTTTCGAACCTGGTATCGTTGACCCTAATGAAGCACCGTCGAATTAACCCTAATAATCATTTACAGGGTGTTTCATTTTGGAACATATCGATACGATCAAAGAAACTGATATTTTAGTTGATTCACAGTTGTTATTTGATAGTATTTCGATGACGAAATTTCACTCTCATTCTCCATAGACCTGGAATATCAATACGTTCGTCAAATTCTAATAAAATGTTCCTCAAATCATGCCTTTTATCTTGTTCATGAGATTGGGGTTTATTAATTTAATCGGTTTCTTCGTCCTCTATTGTATTCACATTCATAACATTTGAATCTCACTACAAAATTATACGCCATATTCAACTTCACATTGAAATGAAGTCACAAACAATCAAAACATTGCTCAATGGAAACATTTTTGTTTTTTTTTTTGTAGTGAAGGGATCCAATGTTTTCATATTATCCAGTACCCCATTCTTGAAAATGATTGAACAGTTTTCAAAACGAATCCAAACTATAATATTTTTTAATAATGCGTCATAGTTCAATTTCCCGAATACTGTTGTGATATCGAAATAAAAACGAAAGTTAACCAGACAGCAGGATTCAGAACAAGAATTTATTGCCTCATATACAGGGCAATATGAAAAAAATAGGGTTGGATGGTGGAACGCATTAAATCAAAATGAAATATTAGTTATAACATCTGCGTTACCTTCACTCACCTCTCTACTACTATTATTTGTCTCTGAATCAGTTGGATGTTACGAATTTTTGGTCGAAATAAGTCCATTCGCAAATGTAAAAATCCCTGACGTTACAATGATAGATTCAGAAAGAATTTTTTCTACGGCTATTTTATTGACATATTTTTAATATTTCTTGTTCTTTCTCATACCTTCAAATTATACAGGATTGTCGAAAAATATTTTTCAATAAGGAACTTTTCGAATTTAACTATCGCTTTCTTTTAAAACGAACACTCGGTATAGTTTTCAACTTTGTGATGTAGAAAACGGCGTAGAATAAAATTCATAAAGAGTTTTTGATTGTAGATCCCTAAGGCGATTTGTAACCATTTTCGAATTACTGAACTTTAGAAATTGTAAGTAGCTGGAACGCACTGTATAATTAACCAAATGTAACAACTCCAAAGAACAATACAAAAAAGTATCTCATATTAATGCATGTTTACATCTTGATTAATCAGAATACTGATGATTATCAAGGATAACGTTTTGTGTTGTAAAACAATGTAGAACAAATGGGCCTCTAGGGCCAAAACTAGCCTAAAGAAAAAGTTGTGCCTATTGGACTTTTTGTTTGGAATGACTACGACTACAACATATCAAAAATTCAGCCGGCCACTTTCCCTATTAAAGTGTGCGGTATCCTTTATTTAGCATAGCATAGCATGATCAATGAAATATCTATTGTATGATTGATACTTCTTGCCATCCAGCTTCAGATACACAACCACAATGGATATACCTACATGCAGGTCGGACTACGAATATCGTTCGACTGCCCGATGTTTTTCACAACTTACCCGGAATTTTTCAATTTTCTTTCCCCCGAACGACATTTTTTTGTCGTAATTTGGCACGTCGGAAACGGTAGGAAATTTTTCCGATTTCTTATACCTTCTGTATCTAGCCTTCAGGGGAACAGGATGGTAACATTTTTTGAAATTATATTACTCCGATTTTTTGCTCTATTTTTACCGTGTATTGATCTTGGTCTCGAAAGAAAAATAATGAAGTTAATTCAGATTCAGTATTGCACTTTTACAGTTTACAACAAATAGGCGTATGTTGTAAGTTCGCAGTGGTCCATACCTCCAACTATTGAAGGTAGAAGAAAATTTAATACAAAATTATTTGGTTTATAATTTGGAATTTCGGAAATATTTTTGACACAGCGTTGTTGTCACTTCCAGCTAAACTTGGCAACGATTTTTTATTAAATAAATCATCCTGTATATTGATGCATACCTATTTGAATTTTAGGTTAAATACTCTATTGATATTCTATACCTATTTTCAACTGTTTTTGTGACAATTGAATTGAATAATTCAAATTTCTAGACGCATTTTTATCCAAGTCCAAGACTATCAAGACCAAGTCCAAGACTGAGCCAGCCTCGTCTTGGTCTTGAAACATCACGATCAATACCAAGACCAAGACAACATTTATTTATCGACACCAAAACTGATCAGTCTTGGTCTTGGTCTCGCGCAACTCTCTGAGATAATTCCCTTAGGAGTTAGATATGATGGGAAAATAAACACAATAACACAAATAACAACAACAAAACCTTTCCTTTAAGTTTGATGTGTATTCGTTTTTTTGTTTTATACACTGATAAAAAGGATGTCTTCAATCAAATATATATATCCTCTTGAACAGAATCACCTTCTGAAAAGAATAATTATTTCTAATTGATGAATATACTCTTATTTCAAACTTATTGAACTGTTTGCTTCTTTACATAAATTATCTTGAAATGAATTTGTTTGCATTAATACATTCCAACTCTTTACCCTAGAGAACTCCTACTTGTGAAAAATGCTCCTTTTGACTCAAGAACATGATTTCTTGGCGAAACCCCGCTACCGGAACGACGCGAACCCACGCGAAAGCGCCCACTGCGACTGCCGACTGGGACCTCTATCCTGTTTGCTTTTGCCCGTGTTTCGTTCGGGGGTTGTGTTTGAATCATAATTTAAGTTGTTAGTTTTGTATTTGACACAGTGGTTATGTGCAAATGTGCTGCTACAGAAGTGCAATATGGAGGTCCAATTATTTCTGCACGATTTGAATTTAGATTGAAGATATTTTTGTTTCCAACAGGTGTGTGATAATGGCGAATGACGCTGTCGTTTCTATATTCGATCGCATTTCTATTCGTCACCGAAGAGGTACCTACGTTGATTATATAGTTTCTGAAATTAAAATATTACAAAACTATTCTCATATATAACCATTATACCTCAATTGTTCGCAGTTGTTCTCTGTTTGTTGAACTGTACCATATGAACATGGCTTCCATGGCATATTTTTATAACCAAGACCAAGTGCATATTTGTACTGAACCTCCAAATGCAGATAATCTTGAATCAAAAATGTATTGCATTATGCAGAAGAATATTGTTCGTTATTGAAGTTGAAATATTCTTGCCTCAACCAACTCACACCATCGAACAAAGAAGGTATTCACAATAGTGTTCATTATCAAAGTTGAAATATTCTTGCACCAAACAACTCTCATTATTCAGTGAAGAAAGTGTTCATATGTCTCAAAACAGTTTCCTTTCAAGTGGTCAAGAGGATTCTGTCAAAAAATCAAACTAATATTTGGTTGGACCTATTCAAGAATACAATCGACTTGAATCAATGCAATTATGCATTGATGCAAAATATCCTTTTTATTAGTGTATGATATGCTTCCTATTATTTTTTTCTTAACAAAAAACTCTATCAAGTAGTTGATTAAGTTTCATCTTGACCCGTTATCATCGATTGTAGTTGTGAAAATAGTATATTTCATTAGGAGTCCAGAAAATAGGCCTTTTCCGTGCGCGCGTGACAAATTCCCGTGGGAGGCGCAGCGGAACATGGGAAGTCGTGTAAACACGGAAAAGCATTTTTGGACGTGTAATGAACGATATTTTTTATTATACTTCGTTGAAAATGAAAACGTAATAATAAAATATAACATAAAAAAGATAAGTACAAAACAAATTGGAAACATTTTTATTTTCACAGTTGTAGGAAAGAAAAAACTTGGAACTACTAGATTAAGAATGTTGAAAATCAACTAACTATAAATATACTATCAAAGCAGCGTTAATAAATACTGTTTTTACTTTGAATTGTTATTAATGGTTATGTTTATTGTACAATTTGTATTGTTGCACAAGATCAGTCCAGTTGGAGTTTCAATTTGTGAAGCTGCAGTAACTGATGAAGCAGACTCTTCACAAATGTCTTCATTTTCTCGAACGAATGATACAGTTGCTGTATTTTGTGAGTGAGGAGGGTTAAACAGTTTACGTGATACCTCAATTTTTCTTTGTATAGACTCTTCTATATATCCTTTTGTTATATTGGAAGAACGCCAACCTCCGTGTCTTTTCAGAGTGAGTAAATCAGCACCGCTTTCCACCAACATGGTTGCCGAAGAACGCCTTAATCCATGCCCGGTATATTTTCTGGGATTTTCTAGTTTTAGGTATTCTGCAACAATTGGTATGGCATCCGACGTGCTGATTGTAACACCTTCCATTTCGATATGCAACAAATAATCTTTGGCTTTTCATATTTTTAGGTCGCATATTTACGATAAATTGTGCAAGTCTCAAATCTACATCCTTCATTCGTAATTGTAAAACTTTTTGATGTATGAATTTTTCCATCTCGTAAAAACACGACAGCAAGAAAGCGCTCATTATCTACCACATCGTCTAAATTTAAACGTATTAAATCATCTCTTCGACACGCACCAAAGATCCCAAACACTAAAATTGTTTTTGGTAGTAGATATTGTTTATCTGGAGCTTTACATAAAAATTTTGTTACTTGTTCTGCTGTCAAAACTTTGGACTTTTTTGAAATATATCAGCTTGACGCTTCAGGAAAGCAATAGTTTTTGGATAATTGTTGATGTCATTATCTTTTAAGGCCAAACAACTCTTTATTAGCATTGAGAATCGACTCCATAACGTAGAAGATTTCATGGATTTAGCTTTTTCGACAAAATAAACTAGAATATCGTCACTTACAGTTTTGATTTTGTTCAGATTTCGCCATTCTGTAAAAAGTTGATATTCGTTTTCGTATCTCAACCTGGATTTTACTGGTAATAAATCCGCGGTCGCTTGTGCCGCTTGCTCTGGGATATTATAGGGAATTTCGGGATTTTCTTCTGAGTTCATTTTGTTGGCATAAATTTGATTGACAGGGAATAAACAATGCTGACAATACAGTGTTTGGCATGTATTATTCGTTTACATGGTTATTGTCAAAGTTTTTCCGTGCACTGTTTCCGTGCGCTAGCCCGAAAAAACGCGCCTTACAATATTACTAGTATAGATGAAAATAGGGTGATTTCAATGAAGTATAATAAAGAACATTTTACGTATTGACATCGAAAGCGCAATAAAACGAAGAATAATGTATTTTCATAACGCAGCCGACATAAACACAATAACAAATTTGAAAAACCTATTAAAAACATGCAAGCAAAATACCTGTTTGAAGCACCCGAATCAATACTAGCACAAACAAATAATATCTGGTTCCTGTTGGCTAGTGGCTATAAATGAAATTGTGTTTTGTTTTTATTGCCATGAATCATCTTATAGGTCCGAAATATGAATCATCAGTCTAATTATGATTTCATAACGTACTGCATCATTTTGATATTCATAAATCATTATCTGGAAATATTAGTCAATGTATTCCTCAGAAGAAACTCCCAGTTTATCGAAATGGTATGACATTCAACTTGAATGAATTTAAAACTAAAATTAAGAATATAAAACAATATAATGAAATGGAGGTGTTCACGCAAAAAATTAAGCAATTAAAATTAACATTAAAACTAAGAAAGATGACCAACTTTCAACTAATAACTTAATTTCTTCCATAAATTAGAAACGGCGCATGCGTAGTCTCTTCACTCACAGCTGATTGCGTTCAAAGAGGAAAGAGGTTGTTTGTGTTCGCAATTTCAGCATAGGTTGGACGCCATATTTTCTATATCTCTTATTCCTCACAACACCAGAGGCTCCCGCAGAAGCAATAATGTACTCAGTACTAAACCATACCCACTTCTCTTGGTGATAGTTTTCATGCTGTACTGTAAACACCAGACCAGATAATCTCAGGTTAGGGTTCACCTTCTGTTTTCTGATCAATGAATACCCTAAGCCAGGAATCACACTGATCGACTAGGACCGACCGTCCGCGACCGTCCACCTACGACCAGAATTTCCAACACGTATATTCTTATCGCACAACTCACACTGTATAATCGTCATTGACCGTCCTTGACCGTTTTTCAAAGACCATGTTCGAAACTGTAGTCTACTGGTAATTTTGGTCGGTGTCACACTATCCTTACGTAATGTCATTTTGACACACATTTATGATGAACTTTTGACTTCAACAAAACTCATGTGAATAGGTATATTTCCTACCGGAAAAATAAAATGTTCTTCTTCAGTATCACTACCGTCATTATTTAAAGCAAAACTATTGATATTATGAATTTAACTTATTTTCAATAAATGAACAGACAATTCACATAACCTTTCGAATGTCAAATTAATGTCAGATTCACAAAATTATTCTAGTGGTCGGTCGTGGATGGTCGATCAGTGTGACAGTGTGAAAGTTTTCATTGATCTACTTCTACTTTTGGTCGTAGGTGGACGGTCGCGGACGGTCGGTCCTGGTCGATCAGTGTGATTCCTCACTAAGACGTTTCAAAAATTGACAGTTGGAACGATATTCTTAATTTAAAATTCATCTAAATCTTAAACTCATTTTAGTTTAAGTGATGTTGCATGAATCCACCTTCAATGACCGTACTTAATGGCGGATCTATTGATTTCTGGACAGGAAGTAATTTGAAAGCTTAGTTCTGAAAAAAATAAGATAGTAAAGACCGTTGCAGATGGTAAAATATTAAACGTTTCATTTATTTCAAATATCTATTAGGACTGTTTTTACTACGAATGCCGCACTTCAGGACTCTTTCCTGACCAAGGTTATTCTCAAAGCTTATCCTTGAAAGATTCAAAAACAATACCAACTCCTGTATACCCCCTCCCTAACTTGGTTTTCTCGATGTTCCCTGAACATACATGATTTGTATAAACCAATAAAGATATAAATTATAGTTTCAAAAAGCCGAAGAAACACGCTTTTATACTACCTACTATGAACTAAAAAGTAAAACATTCAATTGAAAAATTTCAACTTTAATGTTACAAAAGTGTGGGATGCTTGATATTAATAAATTACCTTAAATTTTTTTTATTGTAAGTGAAAAGTACCCTGCGCTTTCTCAACATTAAAGTTAATTCTCAAAGGTTCGTTTTTACATTTTAGGCCATGTTTATAATAAAACGTTTATAAAAAAACTCTAATGTTGACTTACCAAAATTTTTCGTTTACAAAACCACTACATATGTTTCGCAGAAGTATAATGAATGGGTTACAGTTATACGAAATTATTCTTAAATACTTCGAACCGTTATTTAAAGGAAGAGTAATTTTGTACCTGTCCTCTAATCACTCGAAGGATAATAAGTATTGTTTTTTGGTTATTGAATAATTACACCTGCCAAATAAATTCAAAAGAGACGGGTTAGTTAGTTCTTTTTGGTCATTGATCAATTCTGAGGATTCTTCTCTCTATTAATCTCCAAACATTCTTACATATTTAATTTCATTCCTTTGTCTTCAACATGAAGTATTTCAAAATCGTGATTATAAGTATGATTTTTGCCAGTAGATGCGCAGAAAAAGTAAAGTTTGTTTTGACGTTTGGAGAGCAATTCCTATTGAAAAGGGGAACATTCTCCATGAAAATTGAGAAAATGAAAAATGTGACTTTTTTGTAATATCTAAATCCTATGTTCAGTTACACATTTTTCAAGGTTCTACCAGTTTTTCCAATATAAAACATTGGACAAGAACCATAGTTTTTCAACATCATCTTATTTTTATTCATAGGCCCACCCAAAGAGTTATTTGCCTTGAGAGTAATATTGAGATTTTGCTTCATAAAAAAGTTCCCTATTTAGGTCAATAATTTTAGCACTAAAATCAAAAATGGAGAAAAAATTACAAAAGAAGCGAAACTTTCACAAAAGTTTTATTTTAGTTCTCAATAACACTGTGCAAAGGAGGGTATGCTTTTGATAGGGTAATTTGGGCTATTACTGTAAAAATATATTAAAATTCTATCAAATGCTCAGACATTTTCATTCTTTTCAATAAGCTATTTTATATAATATGTTCTCATCAATTCTTTAAAAAAATGCAAAGTTGCAACATTGCTTTTAAATTAATTTAATATCTAAATCAGAACTGACATTTTCCATCTATTGAACACCGATACCCAGAACAAGCACATAAGCTGTGGTGCCAAAATGTATAATTTATCATTTTTTGCGTTCACAAATCTGGGAAAATGTTTCTCTTCTATAGATCTGAATGTGTGCAAAATCTTTTGACCAGGAGCAGTTGGGTCACCTCATGTAAGGCCGGCAACATTGTTAAATATGAATCATAAGCAATTCTATTATTTTGTAGAAAAAATGCAAGAGATTCGCAAAATAGTGAAAACAAATAAAATACCATCCTTTATCGTTCTCCAATTTGGTCACCATTTCCAAAATAGGCATCAGAGTGAATCAATTATTCTGTATTCATACTTTTGTCGAAATTTTGGCGGAGGAATATAAAATAGTAGCGAACGTAAAAAAACGTTTTTCGACAACCGTCCGGGAAGTACCTACTTCCTGGACAATTTTTCTTTCAGAAAGCATCACTTCCCGGACTAGTCCGGGAAGTACCTACTTTCCGAACTAGTCCGGGAAATAATCGAATTTTAGTGTAAATATTAAAACAAATAAGAATCAGAATGTTTCTGTTAGTACCTATCTTCTGTTCGCATTTCGATATTTAATACAAATAAGAATTAAAATGTTTGAAATTTTCTTCTACAAAAAAATATAAAAAAAAAATGTGTCTCGATTTGTTATTCTACACGGTTACCGAAAAAATTGTGTACGTAACACGCCCGAAAACAGTTTTTTTGGACTTTTGTCCACTCGTCCAAAAAAACAGTGTTTTCCGGACTTGTTACGTAAATTACTATTTTCTGCAAGTAGGTACTTCCCGGACTAGTCCGGGAAATGCTCGAATTTTAATATAAATAAGAATTAGAATGTTTCTGTTAGTACTTACCTTCTGTTCGAATTTCAATATTTAATACAAATAAGAACTGAAATGTTCGAAAATTTCTTCTACAAAGACATATAATAAATAAATGTGTTTCGATTTATTATTCTACACGGTTGCCGAAAAAATTGTGTACGCAACACGTCCGAAAACAGTTGTTTTGTACTCGCAGACTCCCAGGACTCGCTACGCTCGTCCTAGAATCTTGTCCACTCGTCCAAAAAAACAGTGTTTTCCGGACTTGTTACGTAAATTACTATTCTCTTCATGTCAAAAGTCTTGCCGAATAAATATGGCAGAGATAATGGCTTTGGTTGAAGCAAATAAACTCTCACCAATAATTATAGGTTGGGTATTTTGTTTATTCTCTAAATCTACTCTAAAACAAAATTATTCTGAGGCATGATTATAAATGAAAACTATACGTTCTCAAATTCCTATAAGCACCAACCTACAATTTTTAACAATACCAACAGAACCTCCACTGGCAGCATTGCCCCTACTTTAAGCTTGCATGGTCGCAAACTTAGGGAACGAGGAAGGATGATATTTTCTTTGTTTCCACCATTTTGCGACTCTTTTGCATTTTTTCTCTATGAACGAATAACCCCATTTGTTTATAATATTTTCTTCAACAATGTTGCCGGGCTCTTACGAAGGGGCAAATTTTACGAAGGGGCAAAAGTTTTATTGTGCACTAAAAATTTTTCTGTCATTTTCTCCCCATTTTTGATAAAATGATTGGCCAAATTTTCATTCAATTTATAAATGACCATTTCTAGTATAAAATTTTCCGTTCTGTCGAATGGCGGTACTATTTTAGTTATTTGTTAGGAAAAAACTACCCCTTTATGAATAACATTTCTCAGCAAGGATTGTGTCATCTCCAAAGCTGTGCAATGGATATGAGGTAGATTTCAACAAATGAATGAGTAGGAGAGGAGACCAGTGTTGGAGAGAGAATGGATATCTGTGGAACACTAGTATTTATAGGTAGAGTTCCATTAAAGTTAGAGGGATTGCGGGGGAAGGGGCGCAAATCGTAAGATGGAAGCTTGGTAACGAATCTCTGTTCCCAACCGCGATCAGAAGTTATAATATAGCAGGTTGTGTTTAAACATTTCCAGTCGGTAAGAATTGTGAACTGTAAACTAGGCGTTTGTTACCTAGCAACACCTTTATAACACGGCGTGTTATAATCTTGAAGATTACGCACGCTTTTAAGTACATTTGATAAGGATTATGATACATGTACAATAAATTAAAACAAATTTAAAATTTTTGAATGGATCGTGCAAAAAACGCAATAACCATCACAACCGGTAAGGGCTACTAGTCTCAGACAAAATTATACTTACTTCTACTTCCATTACTTATTTTTGTTTCATTACCAGGAAACAAATTCAATAATGGGAAGTTATTTAATTCATTAATTGATTTATGAGAATTTTGGCATCTACTGATTTCTACACTCTTTAAAAGATTTGTTTTCGACATGAGAGACTAACCACGCATATATAGTTTTGTATCATAAAATCCCACCGCCTCCACCATATTCGTAAGTAAAGGTAGACTCGAGATTTTTCATCATATTGAGAGCTAAAACGACACTTTTTGTATCAAAAAATTATTTTTTGTTATAGGTACCATCAATGTGTGAGGAGTTTTCATTTTCTAAATATATCTGTGCCAAAACTAGAAGGGTCATTTATGAGCCTTACTAAGTACTTCATACAAGGCGTCCTAAGTTGTATTTGCAATTTCCTCCCTATCGACAAACTCGACCCCAACATGATTCCTCACAAAGTCGCTTTCTTCTCTGAAACACTGCAGAAATGTTGGAGATATGCTTCTTTTATCTATCGTCGATGCTTCTCTGAAAGATCATCAATCGTTTCACAGTTTGCAGTCTCATAGAGATTGACAAGTCCAATCTACACAACCCTTCGTCGTCACGTTGGAAACTTGCCGAAGTCTCTTATCCAGAGATAGTATTTTAATCGAAGGGCATATCTCCAGAAATTCAAGAAACAACAAATCCAATCAATGTTCCCTTGTTTCTTATGATGTTCTGGGAACATCACAAAATTTTCTATATCGTGAGACCAGAAGACAAAACTAAAAAAATGTTACCAAGAGAAGACATGCCAACTACAGAGTTACTATTAGATCCCTAATCAATCAAAGTGCAACCCTGTGAAAAAACGACCAAAATCATGGCGCAACGGCGCAACCAAACAAACCAATTCTAAATCCATGCCGCTGAGTCATACAATCTAAAAGCAGAGTCTGGGCGCGCGCGAGAAATCTCGGTACCGCACGATTTTTTATTACAGCGTTGCCTATTTGCGTGTTTTGGAGAAAAATGCAGATTACAGGCGAGCTTGGTTCTCAGTAAAGGAAAAATGATTAAAATTTCCACAAAATTTATTGTCTTTGCGACATGTTTCGATACACATTATCTTTTTCAAGCGAATGTAGTACATTAAACCATTCTTCATTGAAATTACTTAAATACCTTTCTTACCCATTAACATAATTAGGGACTACCTATAATTATCGCTAATACCTAGACTCATACAACTTATAAAATTGACATAACAATGACCCTACCTGTAAATCTCAAAACACAACAACCGCTCAATTGAACAAATTTAACAAAGGGGAACCGTTCAGGTCCAGTTGATCATTCAATAAACAAGATGAATTTTTCAATTTATTAATTTCCAAGAATTCTAAATAATTAAGCCTAATGCCCTTATTTTCCACATGAAGAATTTCGAAGTTTTCATCGAAGTCATGGCCTTCCTCCAAAATATGATTCCTCCATTTGATAAGACTTATGATGTACTGGGTATATATGAACTTATCAATAAAAACAATTATTATTATTATATGATGAGTGTGCTTTAATGTTTATATAATTCATACGGTGTTCACGTATGCGGCTTTTAAATGGTCTACCTGTCTGGCCGATGGTAGACCATAAAATTCTCTACAAAAAAGGTATATGCAAATTTTTCTTTAAAATGCACCGTTTTCGAGTAAAATGTGCTCGAAATTCGAAAAAATGCGATTTTCTCAATTTTCTGTGCCCTCTCATTCCGTCACATAATGATATGACTATGACTGTTCTTACTTCGGCAAGCTCCAAGGAAACCATTCGTAAATAAACCCATAAAAACAGTACAGCGCATTTGTCGGAGACCGTCGAACGTCGCCGTGACGGTCGCAAGGAAACCAGTCATTTAGACACAATAACATCGTAATTCTCATTTTGAATATAGCTGTTTATAATACAAGTGTGAAAAGTGGATTTTTTTATTTTTTTAAAGCAGTGTGAATGTTTGCAAAACAAGCGTAGCGAGTTCTGCAATTCACACCAGTGTTTAAAGCACACTTTTCACAATTAAATCATGCAATATTTTTTGACAAGGAAGTAAATTAAAAAAAAGTCAGAAGAAATTTCAATATTATGCTTGGTGTATATCCTTCGGATTTCAGATCAACCGATACACAAACTAGCAATAATGTTGGTTGTTGTGGTTTGTTTACAATTATGGATCTTTCGTGGCACTGCTATGTGTTTTTTCCTCGAAGGTCATGGAAAAAGCCATCAACAACAAGCTTATGAAATATCCAGAATGTTAAGGAATTATCAATGATTATGATCATTATCACATATTTGGCAGCAGCCTATCGAAAAATATGGTGAAACTCTAGCCATTGCAGGTGTGATAGAACTAGAGTTAATAGATATTTACGATATAAGTTTCGTAAAGATTCATATTACGATATGAGATGGAATATTTTTCAAACGAGGCCTTTAGAATTTACGACACAAATATTGTACAATATTTTAACTACTATCAATAATATTAATTATTTACTCAAAATTAGTCAATACTCCTTAAATTAATGATATTAGAATCAACTTAGAGTCAAGTTTGACATGTTCATTCCAATTTAGTGAAATTTCATCGACATTAGTTCAGACCATTAGAGAATAGATTCAGATATAGAATCCGCTACAAATTAAAAAATTCAAACCTTATTACCTGATAAATCCCGGGATAGATACTCAAATTTATAATAAATTAGTTCTTGTTATCCTTTTCCATTAGATAGACTGACATTTAAAAAGAGAACCAAATGAATTTTACTTTACCGCACTAGTGCGGTAATGTATCTCATTACGAAACTCATATCAGTAACGTAATGACTGACATTACATATTGATAGTAGGTAAAATTGTTTAACAATTGTTGAACAATTTTTAAATAAGCTTGCTCTGTTTATCAAGTACATTTCTGTTAGCATAGATCAATTTCAAATTGTAGAAAGCCTGCTTAATGATCGAGTTGATAAGTCCAGTGAAGATCAGAGTTACGTCCAAATTTGTTGGCACTATAGCTGGGAGAAATTGTTGTCCCTATTTTTGATATTGAAAGTGTTTGAAATACCATACTAAGGGCCGGTTTTTCAATATGCTGTTAGCGTAGTTTGACTGACAGCTAAATTTGACTGATAGTTAGAATGTGAGTTCATTCCTTCATTTGAGGGAATGTCACATTCATTCTAACCACCAGTCAAATTCAGCTGTCAGTCAAACTACGCTAATATGATATTCAAAAAACCGGCCCTAATTCACTCATTTTGAACTGATTGATGACAAATTAATTGGTAAATGTGCGCCGGGAAATAGTGATAACCTTTAGATCCAACTATGATAATAATTTTTGATTATCTGGTAACAATGATTATTTTCCGAAACTTGTTAAATTATTGCTTTTATGACATTGGATATTGCTTATTATATTTTAATTTCTCTAATATCTATAACACCGTTTGAATTCAGATATAAATATTTTAATGATACACGAGCTGATGACAGACAGTGTGATCATGTCGATCATGAGCCATGGCAACACTGTTTCACTTCCACAATACTATTGCCTTGGGCCATTTGAAATGTTCTGAGCGTTGTTCCAGATTTAATATAGCCGTTATTCTTCCTAGAAATCATAAATTCGTACATGACTTGCAACAGTTCCTTCTTCTATTTTATATGTTTATGCCGTTTATTATAGATTTAATCGCGCGGTTAATCTGAGTTTGGCTCCAAATGTTAAATATAAATTCATTTTGAAAAGGGGAACATTCTCCATTAAAATTGAAAAAATGTGATTTCTTTTTGGTAACATCTAACAGAAAACAACTAATGCTAATGCCACGCTGGACATTGAACTATATCTTATAGATATTGTGTACAGGGTGATTCTTAAGTACGTGTAGAAAATTCAGGAGCATGTTGCTGACGTCAAAATAAGAAGAAAATCCTATAAACATATGTCCGCAAGTTATTCGTTTCTGAGATACAGAGTGCCAAAGTTGAATTCGTAATTTTGTTTTGTGTGAATAAATTTGAAAATAATTGTGATATTCGAGTAGTGTTTGGTAGCTGAGAGTATTTTTCAATTACAATATCATCAATATCAAATTTGATGAGTGGGTGGCGCCACCTAAATATATTTTCAGTCATTTGAAATGTCATCACTTTTTTTTATGCACCTGTATCACGTTTTCTAACGAAAAATTAGATTTTTCGAAAAAATTTGTGTAAAAAAGATATCTCTGGTATAGGTCGCTGCGAGCAACTGTTTTCGAGTTATTGGGATTTGAAGTAATCGATGCATTTGAATTATTTCCATGGGGCTCGTAAGTCGCATCTAAGTAGTAAATATCAGAAAAGATACGCCAGTGCATTTTTCTTCTTTCTTTCAATATTCTCCTACATTCAACATTCGAATGCAGTCAAAACATGATTCTTGCTACTTTGTACCAACTTTTTTGGACTCTTCTAACTCTACCAGGAATATATTTTTTACACAAAATTGTTCTAGAAATCTATTTTTCTACAATAAAATGTGATACAGGTACGCACAAAAAAGTTATGACATTTCAAATGACTCAAAGGACATGTAGGTGGCACCACCCCCACGAAAGAGACAAACTAACATCAAATTTGATATTGTCATTGAAAAATACCCCTAGATACCAAATTTTATTCGAATATCAAAATTATTTTAAAATTTATTAACAAAAAACAAAAATAAGAATTCAACTTTGACACTGTATCTCAGAAACGAATAACTTTCGGACATATATTTATACGAACTTTTCTTCTTATTTTGACGTCAACAACATGCTCCTGAATTTTCTACACGTACTTAAGAAACACCTTGTATACTGAGCTTTTACGTACTGTTGATAGTACGTAAAGTGATACTTCTTCGCACAAGTGCGTAAAAACATCACCTGTGTGTGAAATCATCAAATGTGCGTAAAGTAAATTTTTACACTGTTCAATATTTATACATTTTTTTAAAATACCGTATTTTGCATTAAATATAACTCGGAAGTCACCATTTGATAATAAGAGGACAATTCGAATTCATAACATTAAACATTAAAAAAATGGTACAATTGCTATAGAATAACTTTGATACACTTTCGTAAAGAACTTTACGAACTTGTATGATAAATAGCTATTTTCTACGACAGTGCGTAAACTGAATGTTTACCTACTGTTTACCCAAGGACGTTGAAATAACGTTGTGAAATGGCTGAAAACTGAACGTTTTTTCAACGAAAAAATGTCGCGTGTAACAACGGTATATTAACCAATTGCTTACTAATTATCGCCTTATTGCCGTTTTCAATCAGGTTTTTTGAACGTCGAAGATACTCAAATAAACAACATTGTTTTGACCAAATAAAAGGATAAGGAACGTATCATAAACATTGATAAATGAATCGCATTAAGCGAGTTTGATTAAAAATTCTTTTTGAATTAACATAACGTTTGTTGAACGTATATTTAATGAGTTGTTGAGGAAGTAACGTTGAAAAAACATCTTTATAACGTATTCTTTCAACGTTGAAGATTACACTAAATTATTGTCGTTAAAATTTTCAACCAGAAACGTTTACATCACGTTTGAAAAACGTACGTGTGCCCATTGGGTACCTACAGTGCGTAAAAACATCAACTGTACGTAATAGTTATTTATGATACAAGTGTTAAAAGTGGCATTTTATTTTATGAGTGGGAAATATTGCGAAACGAGCGTTAGCGAGTGGAGCAACCCACTAGCAAAATAAAATCACTTTTAACAAATGTATCATACAAGTTTTTTGGTACAACAGTTACTGCTAGTAAGAAAAAAACAAAAAAAAATAGACGATCTATAAGGATTCGAACACAAGGCAGACAGGCAGAGGCTTCAACTATAATAAACCCCAAAGCACTTTATTTATGAATGTCATTATTTGTCAGTGATGGAGGACATTCAAAAGTTGGACTGAATACTACTTCGTTTGTAACTTCAAAAGGAATTAGTATTACCAATTGCACAAACGGCCAAATGCATGTGTGAACTTCTATAAATGATTCCTCTTGTTTGATTATAATATCTGATTGAAGTGTTTCTCTTAGAGAGATCTATATTACTGAGTATCCATCACCTCATCTGTCATTTTGAACACTAGTGTTAAAAGTGATTTTGTGACAACGTCAATTTTTAGTTCATATGTAAACGAATTAAAAATGTCATTTTTAATGACAGTTGTACAAAAAGTAATTTTTCACACACTCTTCATACATTGATGAATTGTTGAAAAATACATTATTTTGCGTCAAATTTGACTCGGATGTCATCATTTGATAATACGACGACAACTCATAACATAAAACATTCAAATTCATGATAAGGTTGCTACAATTTGGCAATGATAAATGTACTCTGGTGTTTGTTGAACTCGGCTGCACCTCATTCAACAATTTTCACTCTCATACAATAAAATCTTTGTATCATTAATACAAATATTCATGTTTCCAAAATATAATTTAGTCTGTTCCCATTTATTCCTCAATATTTTTCTGCGATTCGATATTTCCATTTATATATTTTAATGATACTCTTGATCTACCATATAACTTCAAAAGATGTGATATTGGGAAATTTTCGGTTAGGTATAAATAAATTGTTCAAACAAGTATAAGAATCATACAACATTTTTTCCTACACTTAATACGATCAATTACTTTTTTTATTATTTCCAAATCCATGATACGAGTTCATGATACACACACGAAGACAGCAAAGACAAAAGCATACTAAGAAAGTATGGCAACTCCCAAAATGGTAGTTCATCAGCAGGACAATGCTGATTGTTAGACTGACCTGATATTTTCCAATAAAAAATTAATCACCGCCATAAAGAGCAGATTCTTAAATACATATTTTTACATTCATCAAGCTATAGTAGATAACATAAACTCGCGAGACTTATCAGTAGAATTTTGAGACGTTTTGGGAAATTTCCGTAAAAATATAGATATGATGAATGGGATCTTTGTTATCAGAGGTTTTTAGATATATATTCCGAAAGTACAGGTCATTTTGATGAAAAAGGAGCGAACGGGTACAGAAAAACTTGATTTAGTTGAGCCCAAGATAAATTAGGAATGAATGTTATATCTGATTTGTTCAAATTTGACCTACTGAATCTTTGAGCAAACTTAGCTTGTCGAGTTATTTCTTTAGGAAAAATTAGTAAAATTACACTGTTTATTTCACCTTCGTATATCAAATACAACCACTTCTATCGACACCCGCCAGCAATATTATGATAATTATTGAAGGATATATCTTTTATACAGTTAAGTTTATGAATTTTCGACCAGAAACAAGGGAGATACAGAAATCTGATAATATTAATTATAGCTCAGTAACTCTCATAGGAAGCTATTTTTGAAAAAACATATGAAGACCTTTTTTGTAAAGATTTTCACGCTCTACAAGTTTTTGCCCATACATTATACTGAAATTTTCAACCCCTTCCATCAATTGAAAACCGATTTTTCGAGTTTTCCCGAGAATTTTACCCACTTTCCACAGATGCTCGCGTGCAAAACAATTTTTTAAAAGTTTTCCTCAAAAACTGATCGTGTGCCAAAAATCATTTCTATTGGATTTTGTTTCAGGTTAAAACCCCTGGTTCCTGGGCTATTTATCGTGAACCTATTCTTGATGAATGCAGAAATCTGCATTGTTCACAATAAGCTTGTCAAGAGAGAAACAAGATGTCCTGCCCTATATACCAGGACGACGCTTATTACCATAATCATTTACAATAGAAATAGGTAGGTCGAAAATCCATCAGAAAACAACTACTTTCCTGGCTTATACCACGACCAACGTTGAATTACATCTAATGAATGTCCGTGCTTTGGTTGAGGGGCTGGAGTTCAGATGGCGCCCGTGGTTCAGTGAACGCTAGGCTGCGGGCGGTGTCTCAGCTTCTGCCTTGAAATGGATAGTTTGTTAAACCATTTGTTGCAGATATTAGTTATTGTCTGCAAAGACCTACCCTATGAGGGCAAGAACCCAGAAATCGATCTTTAGGTGGTCCAAATGTTTCAATGAAGATTTCCGTGCAACTAGCAATTGCGGACACATCCTTGTAGGAACTCTGCACGGAAATTCATTAGATGTAATTCAACGTTCGTCGTGGTATTAGCCAGGAAAGTAGTTGTTTTCTGATGGATTTTCGACCCAATTATTCCTATTGTAAAGGATTATGGTAATAAGCGTTGTCCTGGTAGGCCAGGACATCTTGTTTCTCTCTATTCTTGATGAGTTTGCCTAAAATCGATTTTTCTGTGAGTGCATACATTAATTAATCAACTTTTCAAATCATCGCATCTGCAAGTAATTTTTCATGAATTTAGATTTGTTCCGCTTTGATTTTCCAATCTCACGCTGAATACTTACATGATTGTATAACTAACTGTGTTTACCGTAGTCGAAGTGAGAGTATAGGAGACTGCAGTGATTGATTGTTTTTTGGCAGTGTAAAAAACAACTGGCGCCAGAAATAAAATATCTCAAATATGCTGATATGTATACATTGTAAAAAGTGCGAGAATATACTATGATCAATCAATAATTTGATTTTTCGATAATACATTCCACTATCGAAAAATTAAATTATTGATCCACAATAATGAATTGGTTTCAACTTGGTAGCGAAATAATGGGTCGTATGCATAAACCTGTAGCAAATGCTTTTACTTGGATTCCTTGAAAGAAACCTATTCATTTTGTTAATCAATGAGAGAGACAAACCTAGTATTAGCATTTGCTAGCTTTTATGCATACAACCCATTGAAATGCAGAGTTGTTGCTACCAAATGGGTGAATAAGTGAAATTCAGGCACTGAAAGATCAAAATCATTCTCGATAAAGAATTATTTAATAGAAAACTAACACAATACTGATAGTCATAATGTTTTGATTTCAATAGCTTCATTTGGGATTAGTATCAAAAGCATTTTTTATAGATTACTAATGAATCATTTAATATTTCATGTTTATCTAAATTTTGAGTTATTTAGTATTGTATTTCCACCAATAGCCCGAAACCTACAGGGTGTAATCTACACTCTTGCACTCCCGTGAAGGACGGGTGTATAATGTCATTTTATAACGAATGGCAGGTGTGCAAAATTAGGAAAAAAATAAGCAATAATTTCTTTACATGTGTAATTTAGGTTATTCTGTGAGTTACAGTTCCAAAAGCTTGCCGCGCAAAGTTTTCGGTTTGAATACGAAAGAGCAAGCTTTTCAAACTGTAACTCAGAGTAACCTACATTACACATCTAAAGAAATAATTTTTTACTTTTTAGCACATTTGAATAAAAGCTTGTATTTAAAAAGTTTTTTAAAATTATTTTGTGCTTTTCAGTTAGTACGTAATAATCTATGGATTTCTGATGGAGCATGATTATTATAACGCCTGTTTATGAAATTTGAGCTATGCTCTCCAATGAGGAGGCTAAATAATTATTCACTCGTCCGCCATCCTGGATCTACCATATTCAATTTATGATTTTAACAAAACGTTAATGATCTTCGCCCCCCCAAAAAAAAACTCGTTCGCCATCTTGGGTTTATGACATTCGACCTCGAAAACCCCCACATACCAACTTTAAATTGAATCGAACCACAATCACAAGAACCGTCTGCCATCTTGGAGTCACCATATTGATTTTGTGAATTTTAACAAAAAATTCATAACTTCCGACCTCAAAAACCCCCACATACCACATACCAAATTTTAATTGAATCGAAACATAATCACAAGAATCGTCCGCCATATTGGAGCTTCCATCTTAAATGTATGAATTTTGAAAAAAAAAAACAATGGAACAATAAGAATTTTTCAAAATGACAGAGGTATAGTGTTTCCGCCGAAGCCAATTCAATATGTTTTCTTTTGACTCAATGCACAAGGTTCGTTCAAACTGGTAGGCCGTCAGCCTGCTGCCAAAATGTGTAATGATTTTATAACGTATGCTCTCTAGGGTTTTGGCAGATATGAGTATAATAATCAAAAAACAAGCAAAATTAGCGCTCCCCAGTGGAACAAACAAATTTAAGGGCATATGGTGACTCTTAGGACCCACGCGACACGTATGCCAATCGGTTTCCGTCGTATTTTTATTCGATGAAATATTGTTTCACTTCATTTATATTCTGTAGGCACTTACCCTATGAGACGATTTCATTGGTAACTGAGAGGTGGACTTACCTACAAAGAAAAGAAAGAAAATGAATGAATATATTTATTGGTTATGACAATGTTGAAAAATCACTTTTCAGTTTTTGCTCATGAAAATAACAGGTATTCGAATTTTCACTGAAACTCACTCATCCTGATCTCCTAAAGCAACATGACCTTAAAAATCGAAAATCGCACATAACAGGATACAACTATAAGACACATGAGTTATTGAAGGTTATAAAATTTCATAACTTGGAAAAACGGCGTAATACAGAAACTACTTTAATCATAATATGAATTCACTTCGAATTATTGTTTTTGAACGCTCAAAGCCATGATAATTTCATATTTTCCTAATTCGACTTAGAAACCAGAGGAATCAAATGAAATATCAATTTCATTTATATGGGTGTTGTTAGTGTATGAAATTTTGGGAATTTTTCAACCTAAGCAGAAAAATACCAATATAGAATAGAGAAAATAACTGTTGTCTAATTTTTACTACGACCAATCTGGTAACTTTCGATGTCATTTAATTTTTAATGAAGATTTCCATTCCACTCAATTTGAAATATCAACATATCTAAATCATATTTTTTATAGTGTTCCTTCCAATGAACTTTCACATTCCTGTAAATCTATTGCTTATTTAGAATACAAAAATGTAACAACTACTATAAAGTTTACTACGAATCGCTTTTGCAAACACAACTCTCAAGTAATATATTATTTAAACACACATTGATACATTTCTAATTTATCATACAATAATTGTGTGGATATCAAGTCTCCATTTTTTGTTTTTGTGTATTATGAGTAGATCAAATTCTGAGAAAAAGTACAAAGAGGATTCTCATAATATGTGACGAATGAAACGATAGACTTCATTTAGCCAATCATCCACTTGTTCGATTAGATAACTTCTCGTACTATTTTCGACAACGTTGTTTATATCCATCTGCTCAAAGCAGAACTCAACATATTTACATATTCCCTTTTTATTAGTAACCGACAAAATACTTCCTTCAAAGCTCCAACGAAAACAAACACAAGATAATATATATGTATATTAATGTAAATTCCGAGATAGAAAGAACATAGACAAAAATTCTAAAAATAGTATTTTATCTTCCAAATTCGAATCATCAACACCGAAATCAAACAACAACATCGAAATCAATACTTGACGAGACCAATATACTTAATAACATTTTTCTGCTCACATAGGTAACTAAAATGGAATTTAGCATAGGACACAAGGACGTTGAAATAACGTTGTGAAATGCCTGAAAACCGAACGTTTTTTCAAACGAAAAAATGTCACGTGTAACAACGGTATATTCACCAATTGCTTACAAATTATCGCCTTATTGCCGTTTTCAATCAGGTTTTTTGAACGTCGAAGATACTCAATAAAACAACATTGTTGTGACCAAATAAAAGGATAAGGAACGTATCATAAACATTGATAACTGAATCGCATAAAGCGAGTTTGATTAAAAATTCTTTTACATACCGATTGAGCTTGGTGAAATCTACACAAATTCTTATTTTTCCCTAGGATTTTTGTACAACTACTAGGGGACTGACAAAATCAGTGGGTCCGTGTTCAACAGGTTTTATAATGCCTTTTTGAGTCATTTCATCCAATTCATCTTTCACTTGTTGTCTCCACGCGAATGGAATTTTTCTGGGACACGTGATTGCAAAAGGAATAGCGTCACTTTTCAAATAAATATGTATAGGTGGACCACTCATTGATTTCAAAATTTGGTCATCAAAGACATCTTTGTATTCTTCAATAAGATTATTCCGAATTTTCTAGCATTGTTCTTCAGTCGGTTCGTCGGAAATTTCATAGGTTCTAGATATATTTGCCGTTAAATATCTTGGTAGAGGTTTTGGAAACTGTTGGTGTATGATGCATTGAATTTCTGTCGATTAATAACTCATTCACTCCTGTACAGATGTACATCTTTGTCATAGTAAGGAATTCACCATAAGATAGTTCACAATTTATAAAGCCAAGTAATTGTAAATGAGATGAATTTGCCGACAACAAATTTAGGTGACTCTGAAGTAATTTTGTGTTTGGGATTGACAACTTCTTCAGTAAGTCCTCACCAGCAACTGTCACCTCTGATCCTGTATCTGTATACAGGGTGTATCTTAAATGATATCATTAATACACCACTCACCAGACACACGGAACCGCACCTATTCTGAGCTAGCCCCTACCGAACGCGAACGGATGATTCATTTTGGACACGGGCGCCTGTAACGTGCGACTTGGAGCCGTTTATAAATAATAAGTGTCAATAATTAGCAAGCTGGATCGAGAGATCTAGATGATTGGACTTCAAGTTCGAACATCGATCGGAGAGTAGCCATAAGAATGTAGATGCCCTGTCGCGGATACCATGCGCAGATTAATGCTCAAATTGCCGACAAGTAGAAGACAAGAAAACAACTATATATAGTCCAATATTTCCAAAAGAATGCGTTTGACAAAAAAAAAAAACGAAAAATGAGTTAAATCACTCTACATCGACTCCACAGGGCATGGTGTAAATATGTTAGAGTCAAAAAAATTCCTTGTAATAGATAACAGCATTTAAATAATAGGTGCAGTTCCAAATCCATGCGTTTTTAATGAGTGTTCAGTCTCAGAAGCCGGTTTTTGCAATCAGCCCATAAAAATGAACCAATGGTGGTCACGCGCGCCAATGATCCTGAGGAGTCCGAAGTCAGAGTATGATTTAGTTTAAATTATTATTTTTACTTATAATTTTTGTTGAATGAAGTATTATGGCCTACAAAAACTTTCAGTATCGATTAGCACCAAGTTGTCAGTATCAAAACGATGTAAATGCTTGATGTCAGTGTCAAAATTATGTAAATACTTGATGTCAGTGTTGGTAACCATGAGCATAGAACTCTGTAAATATCTATTTATGGCAACTAGCTCCATCGTTTGAATTAATTTAAACATTCGAAAAAGACGAATACGGTTTTTCGTGTTTATCTCCAAATGACGATTCATGCAAAGGCACTCTTTGGAAATAGTAGACTCAACTATAGGACCACGGCAGTAGATGATAACTGGAACAAAAAAATCCATAGAGACCATGGTTTAGTCTTTAGTCATTGGTTGGAAGAAGAGTAATCAAAAACAGTAAGTTGTAAGTGTTGGGAACTTATAATTCGAAAGTGGTGGGAATATCTCAAATCCCCACACCAATCATGGAATAATTATTTATTAAAGACTTGAATTTTATCTTTTACTCTAGATTGTTTTTTCTGTTCCAGAATTTAAGACGCAAAAGCAACATTTACCATTTCAATTGGTTTTCATGGCAGTGTTGTTTGACATTGAATAACTTTTGTGTTGATATTTTACGTACTTGTTAGTAAGAAGAAAAAGCTACATTTTGTATGCCAGATCAAAGATGCGAGAATACTTTGGATTCGGGAGATCCCGTAGTTGGAACGGATGTCAGCACGGGCGTGCAGACAACAGAATTGTCTCGTCACCTGTCATTTTCATCAAGGTGCTTTGTACAGATGTCATGCACCAACCGATGGGAATGCGTTATTACGAGACGCTTTGCCAGTTGAATCATCCTTAAAAATTGTTCTCATTATTCCATGTCACTTCTGAAACACTTCAAACAACGAGGCTACCGATATTTTCATGCGGCATTTATTAAAACAGTTGTCGGGCCGTGTGCCATGTAACAGTCATCGCCCATTGTATTTATAGTTGTCGGCACGGAAAATCTTTGGAGCGCATTGGCTTCTGTACGAATGATTCACGGAGCAACACTTCGGTACCACTTGTTTTTTATTAGCAATAAGGCATTCCTGGGGACAGGGCCGAAAGGAGATTTATAGGCCCACGGATGTACGATGATGTTTCGTAACTTTAGTGCCGAACTAAAATTGATGATTTCTCTGTTTAGAAACTGAGATGCACAGTGGGGAAGTGAAAGAAAATAAAGTCCGCAGAAAATACCAGGTTTTGCGATATTTTTTCATAAGTATGACCATATAATTTTTCATATAGTAATTATGGGATATCAGAGTAGCGTAATTTTTGTGTTTCTACGACCACATAGAAATATGCCCATTTTATGCGCTTTATCGATCAAGGAAGTAGGCAGATTGTATAAACTTTTTCATTTCTACATCGCCAGCTGTACTGTGATGATCATTTCAGTTCAGGATATTTCATTTCCCACGGATTTCATGAACTGCTAGACTGTCATTATAGGTATTAACGAATTAAATAAAATAAGATCAAATCAAGTTTGTTAAGGTCTATTTAATAATTTGATATTTCAATCAGTATTTACAAAATCGAATTCTATATTTTTGAATAGATGCCAGGACTTTCTACAGCAGTTAATTTCATCATATTATTAGGCGAGCTCGTAGCAGCGAGTGCTGAGTGAGCGAACATTTGGGTTTCGGATAGTGGGGGTGAGTGTTCAAATCCCAAATAAACCACTTTTTTTTTCTTTTTCAATATTTGTATCTTCAATTCCTTTTTTTTAGGTTGTATATATTATGGGAATCATGACGGACGGAAGTTTATGTTCTGGGGCCACTTTTGTTTTTAATTTACATCAACGATATAAATCTGTTCCATTCTTGTGACTTCGTCAATCTCTTCGCAGATGATACTCTTTTGTCAATTTCTAGTGACAACTTGGATGATGCCATAAACAAAATGAATAACTCACTGCAGCAGCTTCAGATTTACTTGAACTCTAATAAACTTAAACTTAATGTTGAAAAAACTAAGGCAATGATACTTACAACCTCATACAGATATAAAAACATCAACCTCAATAATCATAAAATAATTATTGACAATAGCCAAATTGACTTTGTCACAGAGTTCAAATATCTGGGTTTCATGTTGGATGATAATTTATCATTTGGAGCTCACTTTGACTATATGTGCAAAAAAATAGCAAAAAAATATACTTCTTTTCAAGAATTTCCCAACGATTGTCAATGCATTCGAAAATAACAGTATACAATTCTATTATACAACCAAACTTCGACTATTGTGCCAGTATCTTGTATTTATTTGATGCAAATAAAGTATCATCATTACAAAAATTTCAAAATCGGGGAATGCGTATCATCCTTAGGTGTAATCGTCTCACCAATATATCCCTGATGCTTGAAACATTACAATGGTTGACTGTAAAGCAACGACTCTATCTACGATCAATGATAATTATTTATAAAATATTGAATAAACAACTACCTGCATATTTTGATGAATTCATCATGTACAATTCTGATATACATGAACATTATACTAGAGGAAACAATAATCTTCACGTACCAAGGCAGAATATGTCCTCTTCTATGAAATCTCTTTTTTATAAAGGCCTCAATGAGTTCAATAAACTACCAACATCCATCAAAGAATCGAAATCATTGTATGACTTTAAGAATGTCCTAATTTCAAATATTAAAACTGATTCTTAACATCATGCTTGGAAATGAATTAATGTCATATGTCATTTTATCAATATTGTTTATTTTTAATTTTCTTCTCATCTTTATAAATGTTAATATATGTCTGCACATATATCTTGTGTGAAAGTTTTCTAGAAGTTGCTGTATTTGCCTATTATTATTATAATATACTATCATTATAATTGATTCATATAACGTTAAAGTTATTTATATTTTTATTTATTATTTTTATTTATTGTTAGTCTAAGATTAATGAAACAATTTTTGTACTTTATATTAGGATGTATCCTACCAATAAAGATTTCATTCATTCATTCATAAAAAGTGTCATTAAAAATATTACAGATTTGTTTATGATTCAGATGGTCGTAGAAAAAGTATAGCGTACAATTTGTATGAAATTACCCATTTCCCACTCCTAGCTGTATAAACTATTGTAGTACTTGCTACGCTCGTACTACAAAACTTCATATACCTACTCGTGGGAAATGTATGTCATTTCATGCTCATTGTACAATATCCTAGTGTGTTTAAATTGTATTCTTTACGTCATTCTCATTCTATAAAGTGTCAGTGTGAAATTGAAGTCCGTGTGACAGTTGCCAAAAAGAAAAATAACTGAATTATCATATCAGCAATTTGTAACTTTGAGGTTAACATAAAATTTTATTTTAACCTGTTTATATATAAAATTACATATTTCAATAAAATATAATAATCCAAGGTAACCCTAGGTTGTCAGTTAGGTGGCCAGATAGCCGAGTGGTAAAAAAACCGATCTTTTAATTACTCCGGCTGCTGGTCATGGTTTCAAAGCCTAGCGACTGTAGAATAACAATACACGGTTCCTCAAGCCGGATTATCTGTTCATAGAAATTTTTCACGAAAAAAAACCATTCATGCCAATTAAGTTTTCTTCAAACTAATTAATCGAAAAAAATTAACTGAAATTGCTCGTGTTGACGTCAAGTACAGATGATATGCTAATGCAATCTAAATAAAATATTTTTATTATTGTGACACTTAGGTTTATCCGGGTCATATTTGTTATTTTGGATAGGACACCCTGTATTTTATAAAATTATCCTTACAATTGTGATTGATATTCATGTATCACACAATATATACAGGGAGTTTCACAACCGAAATTTCTCAACCACATAATCACTTCTCAATAATAAGTCGATTGAAGTAAAAAAATGTAATGAAAGTCCGATAGAAAACGATATGAAAATTATAAATTTTGTAACAAACCACTCTACAAAAGCTCCATTGCCTTGGAAGAAAACTTGGACCCCTCTAATCCAATTTCTATGTGCTGTATTATCTCGTTTTTTGTTGAACTTTTATTATTTTTTTTTTCAGGCAATCGACTTTTTATTGAGGTGTGATTATGTGGTTAAACGAATTCGGATAACTTGTGAAACACCCTGTATATGACCATCTTCCTTATCTCCGGATGAGAGGAATGGTTTTTGAGATCACGATACCACCGAGCTATCTGAAAGTATCGGGAAAAAGGCCTGACCGAAATACTATTGTGGGAAAAATTGGCGGTTAATGTTATTAATGGTCATGTCATTGTCAAATGATAGAAAAAGTAAATATTGGACAAATTTTAAACATTTATTTGAGGAGAGCTTTTATGCCAAAGCTAAAACAAATAAAATGCCCAATTAAATTGTCCGAAGCACGAATTCTGCGAGAAAAATTACCGAGATTTGTATATATTTTATTGGAATGAAAATTAGTAACACTTTTTCAGACTACATTTGCTCAACTTTCTTAGTTATCTTTTATCTATTATTAGTTTATTCGTTTGAGTTTTTTTGAGTTTTTGATTGAGCTTGTGACCGGCCATTGGAAAATGTTTAATTTCTATAAAAATGTCTCCTAGGAGTTTTCAGAATGTTCCTCGGTATATATATTTTCAGTTCAATGATACTTATTCATATCATCATAGTTACAGGTTGTTGTGGATAGCAATTTTTATGTACACAATAAATTTGTTATTAAAAAAGTCATTGAAATTTGAAAAACTTATTTTATACAAATTACATTTCAATAATTTGTTAGCAACTATAGCTAATAATTGCAGAAAACAATTACCCTAGATATTCCAATAGCATTATTCCATTAGATATGCAGGCAATTGTCCAAAATAACGTTTCCGATACAAATGAAAGTCGAGTTTTATTTTTATACATAAAAACAAGTGGGCTCGATAACTATAACATTATTTTTTTAGGTCACTATGTATTTAGGATAATTTTAATAGGTTAATTGACATATCTCATGTTTTAAGGACGAGCTCTACCTGTTGAATATTTTACAGTTCGTTGTAATAGTCGAATAGGCCAATTTTCATTATTAATTTTACACTTCTTGTAAGTTGTAACGTCATCGTCATTTTTGAATACTTTTGAATTGGTAGTTATTTCTTTGAGTCAAAATAAATATTGACGATCATGAGTTTTCGATGTATATAGTGTTATGTGATCATATACTGTTTGTTCTAGAACCTCAGGTGAACATTTATAAACCGTTACTATTCTTATATTCGAATGGATGAATATTATGAACCTTTGGTGTGAAAACAATTGAAGAAATAGAAAATACCCGAACTGAACCATTGGTTCAAATTCTATGCGAGTACAAGAAAAATCGTCGAAAAGGTTAATGATAACTTATCAGAACTATTTGACAATAGTTTGTGGACTCCCCAGGAGGAGTACTGGATCCAATGTTATTCTTATTTTATGTGAATGAATAATCAACCACAAAATTCAAAAGAGTGGCGGTTTTTATGTACGCCTACTACCATCAGTTTGGCTTCCCAAGTCAATTTTATGGCGAAACATTTGTCGTGGTTTTGTGTTAAAGGAATTTGGGACAAATCAACTTTGAAGTTTTACCAAGTAGCAGCTACAACGATTAATTTTTTTTTATGTATAAAATCCAAAGTAATTGATGCTTTTCTCAATAAATAGCAGGAAATCAGTTTCACAAACCATCTTAATTAATTCCTTGCCCTGAAAAACATATATTTAAATAACTAAATGTTGAGTTATGAGTATGACTCTCACAGGAGCAGAAGTATACAAAATAAAATCGGAATCCAAGCAGCCATTTCAGAATATACAGGGTGGCCCACAAGGTTTTGGTCAGAGAATATCTCGGAACTCGAGAGTAATGGACAATTAAAATTTTGGGGTTGTAAATTAAAGCAATTGGTGCAGCTTTTTCTGATATTATGTTATTCAATGAGCTTTTTGTTCTCAGTCACGTGATATCAGATTCAAAATTATTAATGGGACAACCTGTAAACTTTAGCATTTCTATGTTCCTCGCGATAAAACGATTCCAACAAACTATCACACTTGTGGTCTAAAACGATTAGTTTAAGAACTACAGGTACTTCAAAATCCTTTGACGTCTGAAACGAGCAACCGCCAAATTTTTTAGGTATAGGGCCACTCTGTAAATTTGGCCAGTTCTATATTTTTTGTGATGATTGAAACAAGGCAAAGTTATAATAATCATCCATATTTTATTAAAAAACGTCGTTGGACAAAGGAAATTGAAGTACCTGTAGTTCTCAAATTACATTTTTATTAATTTTTTTGAAAATAAAAAAAAAAAACCTGGCTTCCGGTTCCATTATTTCTGTACGGCAATAGGTTCTAGTTGATTATTATTTTATAATCTACCCAACGTGGGGAATACCGTACAAGAATATTTTGTCCGAAAAGCATATCTTCAGATGAAAAATAATTATTATAATTATAGTCAAATGCACCACTCAGAATTGACGGCATAGTGCCTAAAGTTATTTTCTCATTCTGTACATGTTTCATGCTGGGTCAAATGACCTCCCTTGTAGCCTATGGGTTTTGCTCCAGATTTCTATGTATTAAGAATAAATACATATAATCGAAAATCTACAGCTAGAGTTCAATTCGAAAGTAGTTTGGTCAAAAGATAAATTCACAATGTAGGTGCAAAAGTTTCATTTTATCAACTTAATGACAATAATGGAAAGTGGTGTACAGTTTCTGTGTCACTTGGTAGCTAATTTCACCATATTATTTTACTGTGCAATACTCGGAAGGTACCCGATCCAGTTGATTATTTGTTTTTATAAACGCCCACCAAAAAAACATATCAGAAAGCCATTAAAGAAACACAGCTACCAAACGAAAACAAACCGAACACATTCAGAGTAAAAGATGACAGCAGGTGCATCATAAATCACATGTGGACCCGTTGCGTTTCTTGGTTTAGTCACTACTACGAAAATAAACACAATGGAAAACATGGTCACAACAAAAGAGTGAAATATGAATACATACTCAGTTTTTATAATTTTATTTATGTTCAAGTAAATCTATTCTCAAATTGAATAGAAAATGTGTGAAATAATGATAACGCAATCCAAGAAAAATGAAAATGAGAAAGCAAGAGAACATTACCCTACAAATGTATACATTTCTATTAACAAATTATATTAGTGAATAGGTAGGTATCTGGTACATAATATTACAACTAAGATGTCTAGAAACCCTGGTGCGTGCACTTATACCTGTAAAACTTTGGGATCAAACTGAAGACACCTGCCTACTTGAAAATGCTTGATTTTTTGATAATTAGGTTCGGGTTCCGAATTCCGATGTTCAGAGGGCGACTCAGTTATGTTTATACATAAGGTGCTCAAATTTTCGTGAACATTTTTCTTCCATGACCATAGATTTCTCTTTCTGACTGTCTGAATTTTGACAGTTTGTGACGTTTGTGTTGAGAGTTTGTGTCTGTTTTGATAAAATGTAAAGTAATGTTATGTTAATAAAAATTCCAATCGATTAACTTCGGAAAACTGTGAAAACGCCATAATGAGATATTTCCGGTATTATTATTATTATAAAATGCACACTCGGGTCATTTTCTAGGCACTAATTTAAGCAAAAATGTTCAAGAAAAACTCTTGACTGAAGTGTTGAACAATTTATAAGATGAAATAGGTAACAATCCAAAAATCAGGAAAACAAGAAACTTGATCGGAAAACACCATAAACAACGAAGAACTAGAAACAACACAATACACAATGAAAAATAGGACAAAAACTCCAATCACTACTAAACCAGAATCAAAATGAAATCAAATTCCTGATAAACTAATTCAAAATTCAAATTTATCGAAGTAACGTCAAATGTATGACAGCTTCGAGCGTTTTTAACGGAACCAATAAGAGAACAGAATAAAAATAAAAGTCGTGAACGCAAAACGTCGTTATGTGTAAGCAGCCTAACAGTTTCTTGTCAGCGCTATAAGCGCCACGTACTAAAGAATGTGAACTAGGACCGAATCCAACAGGAGGTGCCGTCCATAAAAATCAAAACAAAATCGAATCATTGAATTCACCAGGGTTTCTAGACATCTTAATTACAACACCTCGATGGTGCTCAAAACAACTGAAGGAATTAGAATGTTGGTATCCACGTGTATACAAACAAAAACGTTATACCGGGTGACAACGAGATCACTTTCGTCTGTCATTTTTTCATTCTCAAACCGTGTAAAATGAAACTTGGCTTGGTTAATATTCGAACTAAATGTAATTTTCATGAATTAACGACAAATTTCTACAACTTCCGGTTTCAACGGAAATGGCCTCAACTTTAGATATTTTCATCAAATTATTCATCCGATTTCATAATTTTCAAATATATTCTGACATAAATTTTATTTTTAAATCAAATTTAAACTTTCAATCTAGAGTGCTATGGCCATCCTACAATTTCTCTACACAGCCTCCCTACTTACAGAAAAATTTAAAAAGGTTGTTATCTTCATTTGTTAAACTAAAGGATGCCACTTTTATAACACTATTAAATGCATTATTTTTAGACGAATCCAAAAATGTATAACACATTCTTCTACTACCATACTACCAATTTTTATCACATCTTACGTTTATTCCATAATTGATTTAAATTTTGCAGTATCTCGCATAGCTTACGTGATTGCCGTTTCCATGGAAAACAATTGAATTGTTGTACCTATGTCCACAGGAAATGAGCACCGAATGAACGAAAGACATTTTCAAGATGTATTCTGTATTAATCGTATTTAAAAATTCGATTGATTCATGATCTCGAACATGTTCGCACTCGATTCGCATTCGCATATCAATCATAATTGATTAAATAACTATTCCGTTCATTTATGATGTATTTTAAAGTACTCAAAATCGTTGATTAATGACCCCTATTAATGAATGATTTTCTATTAATCAACGATTTGATTATATGCAACACAACATACATTGCTCTAATTATTATATACAGTGCGGCTTTTTATAGTCCCCCCCCTTGTTAACTTTTGAACGGTTCGACGTAGAAACACGAATAAAAAACCGTTTCGAGGATTTCACCAATAATACTTTTTGAAATAAAAAAAATGGTGACTTAAAATTTTTAAATGTCATGGGGGGACCAGTGGCACATCGTTGAAAAGATAATTCAATTATCTTCACAACCGTCTCAATTTTTTTGAATTTCGTTAATATTTTTTTTGCAATTTAAATTCGAAATATCAAATATAAATGCGGATCTGAATACTACTCATACCTCGATAAATTTGAACGGTTTGATGTGGAACAATGAAACCAAAATTTTTTTGAAGGGTATTACTGATACTACTTTTTGAGAGAAGAAACATTGCAATTACTCGACAGAGGGCGCTGGGCGCACATTAACTTAAAAATTTCGAAAGGCATAAAGATCAAACTTGGGAAAAAAATGATGGACAAAATTCAAAAATATTGAGATGGTTGTAAAGAGAATTGAATTTTCTTTTCAAAGATGTGCCACTTGACCCCCATGCCATTTAAAAATTTTGAGTCGTTGGGCCCCCCCCGCGTGCCCTATTGAGCAATCACCATATTTTTCATTTTAAAAAGTAGTATTGGTGAAACCCTCGAAACGTTTTTTTATTCATGTTTCTACGTCGATCCGTTCAAAAGTGAACAGGGGGGGGACTATTAAAAGCCGCACTGTATAATAAAACTAAGTTGATAAAATGTGCGTGCCGCTAAAACTTAAAAAGGAGTCCCGGCACGATAAAGGGACTCATATAGTGTGATAGCCCTTCATCCCCCCTCGAACAAGAAAGTTCCCGTTTTAACCTAAAGGGCGTGTTTTTAAAGATATAATATACAGAGTGACCCATTTGAAAGCGAGCCACCTCTCTAAAACTGTTATTTATTATCTGATTCAGAAGTTTTTTTTTTCAATAGATAGAGCATCAATAGTTCTAGTTAAGTGACATAAATTCGAAATGAAAATACAAATTTCAAAGAGTGTATCCAAGCAAATGCTGGTCCTCTTATTCCATATCTCTCTAACTTTTCTAGCAATATTATATAGTTTAGGCTGTCAAAAATTTTGAAAAAGTCCCAGAATGTGCCCAATGATAAATCCTTGTCCTCATATCCTGTAATTATTTTTTCAATGAAACTGTATACCGCAGTTTCTATTGATTTTCCTTTCAAATAGCCATGTTGGGAGTGACTAAGCCAATTTTTTGAATAGAACATTGCACATTGCTATTTCAAATACCTTTGAGAAAAATCATAAAATACTAATGGGACGGTGGTTTTATATCAAGGATGGCTCCTCTTTCTTAAAAAGTAGTTTGACCATTGCAAGCTTCAAGAAATATGCCATATTGAAATGAGTTATTGATTATGTGAAAAAAAGGAATAGCTAGCTTGTAAGCAAAACGTTTTATGATTTTATTAGATATTTCGTCAAATCCTGCACTTTGAGTTTGAGTTTGGTAATTATATTTATAGTTTCATCAAGGGTCAAAAGAATTAAGGAGGAATATTTTTCATTGTATGATATTTTGCAAGAAAATTCTAAAGAAGGCAAGTATTTCAAGAGATTTGGAGCTGCATTTAAATATAAAGTAAATAAAATTATTACTCACGGCCGGCGTTTGGGTCTCCTGGTATTTTTAGTTTCTTTTTTCTGTTGGGATTTTTTTTATTTTATTGACTATTTGCCATACACATTTTGATTTTTTGTCGCTTTAATTAATGCGGTTCTTATAGTGTTCTTTACGGACATCTACTAGAAGATGTGATACCTCTTTTTCACCTCTCTGTATACTTCATTATACTCTTCCGCTGTTCTAGTCATGACCAGCAGAATGTCAAGAAAGTTTTTACAGTCTATAAGTTCGGAAATTAAATGATACTTTGTTGTGCCTTTTGGAGTACTGGACTTGAAAGGGAAACATTGATTGAAGATGGGTAAGGATTTCATGAATTTATTACTGCAGCTGATAGATTATTAAATTAGTATTCGAAAGGATGATTTGACAGACATCATTGGTCATATATTTATTTTTACAACCCTCAAGGAATCCAGGGTCAACGCTCAATCACTAATTAATTGACTTTATTATGAAGTGATGCATGAAATGACTATTGTTCAATTATGAAGAAAATAAGATAAAACGTGACACAATAATGAATAGTTCAAAACTTACCGTTTTTAGGAACTGCTTTGTCAAAGCCAGCCATTGTCTGTATATCATAGCTGTGCTCCAAATCCCAAGCATTCTGAAACAATAAGATCAATAAAGAAGGTGAATCAATTTCAATGAAATTTATTTGCAACCCTGTTATCATCTCACCATGAAATTTTTTTGTCCCTACATTTATAATTCTGAGTGATTGATATGTAATAGAATAGAATTTATCTACTCGCACAACGTTTTGCTTACCAATATATACCGTGCTGAATGATTGATTAATCACAGATTCACAATCTGTTCAAAACATATTTTTTTAAATATTACCACGGCAACTCTATTCTTTGAATACATCACAATTGTAGAAAAAATATGTATGCAAGGCTTTACAAATTCCTCTAGACACTCGTTTATTAAGTACTTGTTACTAAAATTACATTTATGAAACTTGTTACATAATATTAGTTGTTTTCTGTTAGATATTACAAATAAATCACATTATTCATTTTTCAATTTTCATGGAGAATGTTCCCCTTTACAACATGAATACCTCCCAAGAGGTTATTTTGAACAATGGAAAATGGCGACTAAAGTTTGTCTTTCAGTCGCAGATGATTCCACAACAGATTTTATGAATGTCCTATTCATATTTTCGAACAAAAATATTCTATTATTTAACCACGTTTTGCATAGATACACATTTGTAGCACAGCAAAACAGTTAAGTACAATAATGATAGAAATAATTAATGATTTTATGGCAACAGAGAGATAGGTACATGTATATAATACATAATAATGATAATGACCATATTCTAAATAGGTAAATAACGGTAAAAACAATTGAATAGGAAATATACATAGATATAGGAAATATACATAGATATATGAATATATAAAAATATCAGTGAAAGGGTAAAATAACACTACAGTATACAAATTAAAAACCCTTACTATGATTCAGATATATAACATAATTTGATATCTAAATATTTATTGAGTCTCCTTAACAACATTTTTCCGAAAGATGTTTCTTAATGACTTTTTTAAAACCAAAGTTGTTTAAATTTCTAATGTCAGATGAACATTTCTTATTTATACATATTAATATTCATGGAGTTTTGAGATTTTCGGTATTTCTAGTTGGATAGTTACATACGAGTCTATATTTTTGCCGAAATATAACAGACTATTCAATATAAATAGTGAAAGAAACGTTAAAATTTTTAACATAATAAACTGGTTTACAACGCTCATTATATTTAGCTCCAGCTAAAATTTCGAAGTGCTTTTTTGCATATGAAATGCTCTCAAATCCTGAATCGAGTTGCTTCATAATAAAATTCAAATATGACTGAAATACACTTTGATTAATATTTCCAAGCTCAGAACTTTTTCTATAAGACAAAGCAGATACGAGTTGCGAAGATAGCTTATTGCAGAGACTACCTACATAAATATCCTACCTTACCCCATCATCTATGAATATACCTAGTATTTTAACATGTTTGTTGGATGTCAGTGTGTTGTTGGAGGATATCAGAATTTTTTGTGACTTTTTTTTGTTTACTTTCAGCATGTTCATAGAAAACCATTCTTCTAAATTCTGTTTGAATCTGTTGGTAGTTTATAAAAGTTCACCTATGTCAGGACTAGGTTGTAACATGTAGTGTCATCCGCATAGCAGATACAAACTCTCCGAAGTAAATAATTGAATTGAAGATATCATTGATATATACAACAAAGTTACGAAAAATTATCAACAATTGGGGTTCCACAGGGTTCAGTTTTGGCACCAATTCTTCATTTGATTTATGTGAATAGCATACTGAATATCAACCTAATTGGTGAACATTTTTTTGCAGATGATACTGTACTCTATCACACATCTAAAATCTAAAAATGTCCAAATTTTGAAAACTAATATGGAAAAGATATTGACTTAATTGAAATATGGTTGAATGAACTAAATTTAACTATTAATTAAAAAAAAAAACTATCTATAACTCACATCATCTCTCGAATCTCTCTCAGTATGGTCATCATGCAGTCAAAAACAAAAAGAAATGATTTAAAGATTAATGAATAAAGCAATAAATATTTGACACACCTTGGGACACACCATATTCAGAATTGTATGAAAGCACAAATAATATGACACTAAACCAACTTATTAAATTTGAAAAATCTAAATTTGCCTTCGAAAATAGAAAATTTTGTGTTTTTTGGACTTTTGACAATGTTGTAGCCCCCCCTTTTCATCCAAAATTATCCGTAACAAATGTTTTGTTACACTCGAATACTCAATATGAGATAAGAAATTATAGTCTTTGAGTGCCACCCACTTCCTTTGAGTGTCCCCCTTCTTTCTTTGAGTGTCCTACTTTTCTGACACACGCGCGCCGTCTCTGGTGCGAACTGATTTTGTGTTTTTTCAATCAGACAAAATCATTAAATATGTAAATAATTGAAATATGTTATAAACAGATATTTGAAAAAGAATTTACCTGATCACATTCTAGAGTTAGAGGTTTGAGAAAGTCATTCGTGGGTTGAGGTAGAATTTTCAAGCTGTTATCTCCATTCGTATTTACATTACTGTTGAAAATTTCTTCAATTTCGGTATCGTCCTCCCCTTCCTCTTCTTCTTCTTCTTCCAAACCATCCGATTCATCACAATTATAATTAGATGGGTGAATTGGTTCATCACCACCAGGCAGTAGAGCACATATTGCTGTCATTCTTTCTACAATCTATGAAATACTTGCTTTAGGATCTAAGAAAAACAGTATACTGCTTTAAGAGAAACATGATTATGGTTGCATGACATCTAAGTTAAGGTATCTATTCTTGGAGAATCTCGTGTAGTTTTTCAATAGCTTTGTACAAAGACAATTTGATGGACCTTTATATACTTATGTTATTAGAACATTTTTTGGGGCTGTATCTCTCAACTCTGACTGATCACTGCTATGAATGGAACAAGCTTCCGAAATCAGTTTTCCCAGAGAACTATGACCTGCAACTTTTCAGAAAGCGGGTCCACAGTAAAAAAAAATAGAATTTTTAATTAACAGGTCATCAGCCCGCTACCAAAATGTGTAACGATTTTATAACGTATTCTCTCTAGGGTCCTGGCAGTTATGAATATAATGATCAATGAACAAGCAAAATTAGCTCTATCCCGTGGAACAGAATAGAATTGACGTATCAACTGAAACTCAAGAAGAGTTTCAACCACGCCACTGAAGATGACTGCCGCAGTTGCAGTTGAAACGTTTGGAGATTTTAACCAAAAAAGACCACGGCAAAACCCGGAAACCAACCAAAACATTGACGCCAGCCGTGAAAGCCTACATTCCTATATTAGTCCATGTCATTATGCTGTGAAAAATGGAAAAATAAGCTACTCTTAAACATTCTGTTGTTGTTATGTTGCTAAGTTGTCTTATTATGTATATATACGTAGATAGGAGCTTTGATAATTTGTAAATATGCGGTAAGAAATTTAAAGATGAGTCCAAATGCAATACAAGAAGCTTAATTGGTTCATTATTTTCTTTAGTATTTTTAGTTAAGAAATCTAAAGTTTTGGTTTTATCATCATTTATAGTAAGATATACTCACAGTAGTTATAACATATATTTATACTTACATTTATGACATTCTCTATTTACTGTAATGTAGATATGTCAACTTTATATTTTTTTTTGTAAATTAGGATTGTCATATTTTTTTTTAATAAATAAATCAACAATAAAATCACAATTGCTTCTAGACCAGTTTATTATAAAGCTTTCAGATTCATTAGCGTAAGAAAGTAGATTGGAAGGCATTGTGTTACTCACCAAAAAGTGGCATCTTCAGCATACATTATCGGAGTCACATTCGTCGAACAAACACATTCAAGGGCATAAGGACCCACGCGCTACACGTATGCCGATCGGCTTCCGTCCGATTTTTATTCGATGAAATATTGTTGGGTATGCTTGACATAAGGTAAACACCACTTGGTAACACCACGAGCCAGATTTGACAGAATTATTATCGATATGAAAGAATTACTATCGATATGACAGAATTACTATCGATATTATACTATTGATAGTATTGTGAGCACTCGTGGTATTACCCCTGATAGTTTAGCTTATGCATACCAAACAGTATTTCATCGAATAAAAATCGGACGGAAACCGATCTGCACACGTGTCGCGTTGGTCCTAAGAGTCACCATATGCCCTCAAATGTATTTGTTCCACTGGTAGCGCTAATTTTGCTTGTTCATTGATTATTATATTCATAACTGCCAAAACCCTAAAGAGCATATGTTATAAAATCATTATACATTTTGGCAACGGGCTGACAGCCTATAATTAAAGAGAATGAATTGAAAAATGCTTTGCGAGAAATTCCAAGGCTTTTCTAGTATCAACTGTTGTTTTTCAAAAATTAATGAAACATGAGATATAACTTCATGACTCTATTGGTTTGAAAGTTAAGACAAAATACAAACCTCATCCATACTGGGCCTTTTTGAAGGATCATGATCCCAGCAAGAAGTCATCAGTTTTTCGATGGGTTGTGGACAATTTCTCAAAAGAGGAGGTCTTTTACCCTTGTGCACGGCCCACATTATACTGAATGCTGTACCTCCTTGGTTATAAAATGGTTTCCTCCGGGAGGTAACTTCCCATAAAATTATGCCCCAACTAAAAACATCACATTTTTCAGTGTAATGCGAGGATGTAAAAACCTGAAACATAAAATAAATTTTTGGTCTGTAAGTATTTCAAATTCAAACACAAACTAATAGGGTTTATCTAAGGTTCTACATCTGCGGTAGGCATTCTCATAATAGTACAGGATAAGAAGAGAGGTTGACCTTCATCGTTCTGATAAAAGGATGAAACATACTTCTTATGAAGTTTCATAAATAGACGAATACGCCCAAAATGGGTTGTCTATCAAAATGTGGTCCAGTGAGTTTGAAAAATTTGCACCATATGAAAAAAAAATTTATTATCGATTTGTCATAAAACTTTATTCCTCATAAAAATTAGTGCATTGGAGAATACTTGCATATGAGTTGTCAAAATTTCAAATTTCCAAACAGTGTACAGGGGGAAACAAAAAAAAGAAGTTTGATCAAGAGTAAACTATGCTGGCTGTGATTCCAAATTCGAATATTGTTTTCAATTCTTAACAACCTCCTTGAATGAACTTTTTGATAATGTCAATAATAAGAGGTATTTTACCCTTGATCAAAATTTTTATTTTTTGTTGCCCCTGTACACCGTTTGGAAATTTGAAATTTTGACAAACCTTATGCATTGCAGAAACAATGCACTAATTTTAATGAAGAATAAAATTTTCTCACAAATCGATAATAAAAAAGTTTTCCATATAGTGCAAATTTTTGAAACTCACTGTATATAGTCTGGACCACATTTTGATAGGCAACCTATTTTAGGCGTATTCGTAGCAATTAGTGATGATTCCTTGGATTTGGCAACTCAGAAAATGAATAATGAATTAGACAAACTACAAAACTATTTGAAAATAAATAAACTAAAGTTGAATGTTAAAAAAACAAAAGCGATGATTATTTCCAATCCGAATAAAACTAAAAATATATATAAAAATGTTATAACATTAATTATCGAAAACGAAAAAATTGACAGTGTGGTACTAGGTACTTGAACCTAGGAGTCGTGCTGGATTAAAATTTACAATTCAAAGAACACTTTAAAACAATTAAGAAAAAAATTTCGAAAAAACTTTTTTCTTCTCAAGAATATCTGCTCAAATATCAGTGAAAGCAAGATCAACAGGTTACAATAGTATTATCAAACCACATTTCGAGTATTGTGCAACCATACTCTATCTCTTAGATAACAACAATAAAACCTCTCTTCGAATACTCCAAAATCGTGGTATGAGATTGATTCTAAAATGCAACAGACTTACACTTATAATTCATATGCAAGAAACTGTACAGTGGCAATCAGTAAATAAAAGACTAACATACTATGCAATGATATTTATCTTTAAAATAGTCAAAGGATTAATGCCAGCATACTTCAATCAGTTCATCAAATTCAATCACGAAATTCACGAACACTATACAAGAAGCGCTAACAATTTTCACATAGAGAAAGTCAATACTAGAAAAGGTATGAACTCGTTATTTGTAAAAGGATTGAAGGAATATAATGCTATCCCAAATGAAATTAAAACCTGTGACACTCTCGTAGCTTTCAAGAAAAACCTAAAATATCTGTGATTCTATTTGTTCTCGTATTTGTAGGTATTGTTTAATTTGTTTCGTATTGTAAAATACCTATGATTTTATTTGTTCTCGTATTTGTAGGTATTGTTTAATTTGTTTCATATTAATCTTTTACTTATATAAGCCATGGTGGATAAATTTTTTTTTATTGTTATATTTTTATGTGTTATTTATTGTAAAAAATTGTTAAACAATTGTATTGTGAATATTAGGATTTCCTATATTATCAGTACACTTTACTTTATTTATGAAACTTCATGTCTCATCCGTTATTAGCGAATATTGTTTTACAATTTTAATATTATTCAGATGTATCATTTATATATTGTATATTAGGATAACTATATCGATGAAACTTACTTATTTACTTACTCAATATTTTATTATAAGATTTCTGTAACAGCCATTTCAAAGTATTGCAAATCCGGTCACATAGTAAAATATCTTTTGAAAAAATTGCCACATTTTTTTTGTTTTTTTAACAATAAAATAAATTCGAAGTAGGCCTCAAAATTCAGTTTCATATCAAATTTATGGCACTGAACTAAAGCTACCGATGCTCTAGGCATTTAAAAAAAAAGAATCTTTTGAATTGGATAATAAATAACAATTTTGGAGGGGAGCCCCGTTTTCAATTAGCTCACTCTGTGCTTCAACGTATTCTTCAGACAAGCCATAGTTTCCAGAGTATGAGATCTAAACTTGGCAAGGATATTTGATACGAAAAATGGAAAATGTTTCGATTTCTCATATTCCCCCATACCTTCAGGTATTACCGGAAACGACTTGGAAATTTCATATGTATATTATTAATTTTTTGATTCTAGTTCCGATTCTGAGTATGATTACCTAGTTCTGAGACAAAAAATTAAGTGCCAATTTACACAGTCAATATTGGTTGTAATTACCCACGACAATTTATTCGTCAATTCTGGTGTTAGTTTATCTCATCTCAGATATACCAACATAATGACATGAAAAGGTTCAACCCAAGAACTTTTATCCAACGAACAAGTATCATAACAGACCGAAAGTTCCTATGAATTACTGTAAAATTCATGAATTATTGGTGAATAAAAATTGACGACAATTTTTATATACACGTGTCAATAAAATTCAGGGTCACAAATTTTATATTATCGTGTAAATTAGCACTAACACACATGATTAATCAGAAGAATTTTAATATTTAGATCTAGAGTGAGATGCACTTCAACCAATATGATGAACATAAGATAAATGATGAGTAAAAAATATCATAAACACTTTTTTATGATGGTAATGAGTGTTTTTTCTTTGACTGAATGCATTAGGAACTTCTATTTTGTGAAAATTGATGTTTAAATTCAGTCTTATTCGATTTTGTATCCACACCATACTTGATGGACGACAAACCGAATTTTTTTCAACAAGTAATAATTTTGAGATTGGTGGACAATGCTTCGTTTGATTGAAAGTTGTGTTAAACTCTTCATTGCCTAAAAACTAAAATAATCAAAAAAGAGAAAACTAATTCTCTACGATTACCAATTCACATTTCAATTGCTAAAATCTGCAGTCGTTTTCAAGTGATTTCCACAAAATGAAGACCACTGCAACTAAATATCTGTCAGTCAACAACTAATTTTTGATATGAAAAACCATCAATGCATTTGTCGTGAAAATTAAAATATAGGGAATGCATAGGTACTCAACTAGGAAGAAAATAGTGTTTATATTATTTTTTATTCTTATAACTATTCCACTGAAGTTTGAGGAATCCTCAAGTGCTTTTTAAGTATATTTATTCTCTTACTTATCTTACCTCTGGTGCCATCCATGCTGCAGAACCCTTGTTATTCGTCATGTACGTATTCTTGTCTGCTGCAGTGCCAAAATCGCAAATTTTAAGAATAACACCACCATTTATCAAGAGCAAATTAGGTGGTTTCAAATCTCTGTGTATCAAAGGCTTTGGTTGCATTGCATGTAAGTATTGTACACCCTGGAAACAAAGTTGAATCAATGGAATCAATTCAATGATAAATAAAGATGTATTTATGATGAAAGTGTGTTTTTTCCCAACAAAAAAATGTATCGGTCTATAGGCTTTTGAAATTGGCCGATACGATAATCGGCTACTAAGGCCGATACGATAATAGGCCACTAAGGCCGATATAACCTATAGGCCGATATAAATATCGGTATCAGTCGATCTAAATGGAAACATATAGGTGGAATAATTCGCGACAAATATACGACTCATAAAACAATACAACAATGTCACAAAATAAACTTATCCAATAAGTCGCGATACGGTAAAAAACGACAATTTGACACAGGTTATCAGTCACAAAAGGTCAAAAAAAATATTTGACAAGATTGCAAGTGATTTGGGATTCATCCAGTTGATGTACTAAGTATAGTATGTATTATGGTTATAGTTTAGACACAAGTAACTTTTTTCCCATAAACCAAACTACAGACAAAAGATAAAATTTACACTGGATTGAAAAACACAAAAAGATGTAAGTGAACCGTTTAAGAAATGTCAGACTCACTAGTGAATCCTAGTGCTGTTTTACAATTCAAAAGTGTGGTATTTTCATGGCCAACTCGATGGTGATGTTTAAAATAGATTTTTTTTCATGGAAATACGAAATTTTGGCCATAAAACCTGTAGGCATCCCTCATTCATCCCCTTGAATTAAAGTTAACTTTTGAAGCAAGAAATGACTAGAGCGTCAGAACCAAGGGCATGTGAGCCACAATTCAATAGTTACTATTTTTTTTGCGTCACTTGCCCACTTGCTATATGTGTGGCACAGTTAAAGAATCAGTTTGCTCACTTTGTGTGGCACCTGTACTCTTTATACCACATGCATAAACTCATACAATGCTCAATACATGCTTAAGTGTTTCCCACGAAAATTTTTCAAAAAAAATATTATGTTTCATCATTCGACTGTAAGCAGTCCCATCGAGACTGACCCATCGAGCTCAGTCTTCACATCCATTTGTGGTCACTTTGGAGACATGTCGAACATTTATTTTTCGTTCTTCCAATGAATGGCAAAGCTTTGGAGCTCACTGCCTCGGGAGGTGTTCCCTGAGGCGTACCTACCTACCTACCTACTTTTCCTCAGCTGTGACACACACAATGTACACAATGTTCTCTGATCCTTTTATATGATTTTTCTTTTTGTGGAAACCTGAACATATTAAAAAAAACATTCCATCAACTGGACTGGATAATGATTTGTTACTTCATGTTTCAGTTGTTTTTGCTCAAGTCTCTGGTTTGATTTCAGTTGAGAAAATAATGGAGGAAATTGAGTTAGTGGATATGTAATGTTTGAAATGAAAATTGTCTGTTATCAAGAATCAATAATGAATAATTTTTAGGCACCAAGGTCTGAGGACCACCGCAAAGATGTCTGAGGAACAGCGCAACGAAGTCTGAGGAACACAGCACCGATGTCTGAGGAACACTGCACTGAATGGAACTACTTTATGATTATTTATGTTGTCTGAAAATGTGGGTTCTTTAGCCACTCGAACAAAGATCTACATATCTAGTCAAAACCAACCAAAATCCATTCTCATATTTCAGGATGTAATGAATAAACTTCCAAAAGTGAACACAATTATCAAATAAACCTGTTGCATTATCTTCAGTGGTTTGGTTTTGTCTCTTCCTTAATTTGAATTTGTTATTTCTATCAAAGGGCCTATCAGTCTTTGTTCTAATTCTAATCTTTAAACCAAGTTGATTCTACACATTTACATAAGAGCATTTATACAATGCTTTTTATCATATTCTTAAGTCTCAGTCCTAAAAACGTGACCATGAGATTTCCCAATTTTCAACTTTTATGGCTTAGGACGAAGACAATGATAACTTTCTTTATTCTTAAATTCAGTACAAACCAGGCATGATTAATGCCTGATTATCATATTAGTAATTCATATTTTTACTTCTTTGAATAATATCAAAACAATAAATGAATAATGAACCAAAAAAGTTTGGTTATATTTCTGTCACTTCAATTGGCGAAGTACTAATTTTAATGAGTTGTATAAATGGTAATGTCATTATTCCTTAAGACGAAGACCGAATACTGGGACTAAGACTAAGACCAAGACGAAGTCAAAGTTGACTAAATAGGCCCAAAGACTGTTAATCACAATTAATCATTGAAGGTTGCTTGGAAGAGAGCGCTTATTTGTTGCGTACCGGGAATAACTAAGAGCAAACTCTGCCGTTTGGTAGTTATTATCATTTAAGCTTTATTATTTATGTATGTATGTTTGTTTTTTTACTACTAATAAAAGCATTTATTATTATTATTATTATTATCAAAGATTCAATGAGATGGGTATAGAGTTGTTCATTGTTTGAAATGATCTATTTTATCCCTTCACATTTCATTAGTATTATAGTTGGAAAAAGATTCAAATGATATTAAATATTATCCATACCTTTGAACACTGATAAACCCAGGACATTGCATGCGCCAGGGTGTATTGAAAATTTGAGCGATGCAAAACATTAAATAATGAACCCCCTTCGGCATATTCCATAACAAGACAAAAGTGCAATCCCTTTGTGCAGGCACCATATAATTTCACTATATTTTCATGATCAACCCTTGAAAGTTGACGTACTTCTATGAGAAATGATTTCTTTTCTGCTTCACGAGTTATGTTCTTCACAGCTACCAAAGTGTCATTCCATATGCCTTTGTAAACCACTCCAAAGCTGCCTTCTCCCACAACCTAGGGAAGACATTATTAGAAATACTCTCGGAAATACTAGTAATTTTGAAAATCTTATGGTTGCCACTGTCATTGATATTTTGACATTAACTATACCAGTGCATATGACCAAAATATAAACCAATAAAATAATAGCTATTTATGATACAAGTTCGTAAAATAGGACTTTTTTGTATGAGCATGAAGTTGGTTAAATGAGGCACAGCCGAGTTCAACAAACATGTGAGTACAAAAAAGTCGTCCGCGAAAGTGTATCATACGAGGTTTTTTATTCGACAGTTATTATATTGCCAAATTGTAGCAATTGTATCATTCATTTGAAAGTTTTATATAGTGAATTGTCGTCGTATTATCAAATGATGACTTCCTAGTTATATTTGACGCAAAATACTGTATTTTTCAAAATTCGTAAATTGATGATGATTTTACGCACAGGTGATTTTTTTACGCACTTGTGCGAAAAAGTATCACCTTACACATTGTCAACAGTACGTAAAAACTTGGTTTACTAGTTTACTCACTGTCATAGAAAAAGATTCTGATCAAATGAATATCAGTTTAATGAGAAATTATCGATTCTGATGATAATATAAAGTGATTTGGTAAAATGAAGAAAATCTAATTTTCAAATTATAAGTGAAACCTGAAACCAAATGTTCTGAAATCCCTACCTCTGTTGATATGTTACTAAATAATGTCTACTTGAAATAACACTCTCCATTTAAGTAAGTGTACATACACTTTTTGATAATCTTGGAACAGTTCTCAATACAAAATGTTAATTCATAAATTCTGCTGTTGAAAATATGGTTCTGGAATCTAACAAATTATTTAAGAAACTCCAACTACTGATCCTTTACAATTACATATAGCTCACTCCTGTAGTGAGAAGTGAAACATTTCAAATTTTTATTTGTATTTGTAAATAAACTGATACTATTTGTTTATGAAATATAGTTTTTCCTCACTTTTAACTGTTGTATCTCATTGTAATTAATTTCTCTGACATTATATTGGTTTTCATGATCACTTTGATCCGTAGTTGCCATCGAATCTTGCTTTATCACATATTTGAAGAAAACTGTTTTTATTTCTGGAGTTATCAATATTTTTTCGAATATTTATTTCTTCGAAAAACTTTGGTTAGAAACTTAAGATTAAGAACAAAAAGATTGAATGTCAATTACGTCAATTACGTGACTTACGTCTTACGTCAAATCACATCGCGCTCGGAACGTTCAGAAGTTTCGAATTGGTTTTGTGCATAACTGACAGACCCTGGAGTTAAAACAACACAACCTGAGAAATCTGACAACCCACCTAACCGCACTTTTCCGCTTTATATATACTAAAACATTCTGAAACGCAATAACTTTTTAGTAAAAAATCACAAATTTTTACAAATTGTTCAAAAATAGAACAGCAAACGAAACGAAATGAAAAAGTAAAGTTATTTCTTCTTCTTTTTTGTTTGTTTTACCTCCAGCCTCCAGGATCTATCACTTGTGCACCAAACCAATAAGGGGTACGTTTACAGGTTTACAGTTATCGTCGGGCAATCGCACGACGACGCCCAAGGGTCATCCAGCTGTTCACAATTGTCGTTGGGTAAAATTTATCTTCGTTCACGATTCGGGTAAAAATTTGCCGTGCGATCAACTTATCCCATGAAATAGTTGGTGAAGATGTGTCGCAGCTGCGCAGTACCTGTGTGCAAATCAAATTGTCAACATAAAATAACACAATAATAACTATAGCTTAATTCATTCGTTTGCATCGAGGTGCACTTTTTGGTGTAATGTACACCACATTTTGAATCGAGTGTAGCTGAGTGCAGCAAACAAAGGAATGTGTCAAATTAATCTGCAAACGAACACAACGAACACTGAAAATTGAGTGTAAATTACACCACGTGTAGGAAAGTGCTACACGTCGATGCAAACGAATAAATCTCATGAGTATGAGAGTATAAACTTTTCACCCACTCCATCACATAAATACAAATATGAAGTAGGTTAACATGAAAAAGCCAAAAAAGGGACATTAAAAAACACGGCAAATGAAGTGAATGTTTAAATTGTAGTAACACGAATATTCAGATGATTTATTCCAGTATCATGCGTTGGACTGTGTAGAAGAGGTTTTCGGTTAAATACAAACAGTGATACACGATTCATGATTCATTCTAAAGTTTTGATAGAACTCTTTGTCAGTACAACAACTATCAATATTTTCATAAAGTCAACTTCTCGTAATTTTTTTCTGCTAGTGCTGTCTACTATATTCCAATATTTCAATTAAATGCAATAGCAGGATACATTCTATCAACAAAAATCAAAACAACTCAAGTACGCAGAAAAATTCTTCAAATTACGTTATGATGACACGTAAACAAACTGGGCCATGTTTTCGGTTAACATTATATCGTGAACGAGGATCATTTACCGTGCGTCAACCGTCACATTAAACCAAGGTGAGACGAAACTTTTGGGTTGACAATTCTGAACGCACCTCTGGTTCGACTCGGATTTTCATTAACCGAACGCACCCTGAAAAAAAAAGCACTCAATAGGTTTATTCGTTTGCATCGAGGTGTCGAGGTGTAGCACTTTCCTATAACTGGTGTAATTTACACTCGATTTTGGTATTCGTTAGCAGGGGTGAGACTCTGTAACTTGTTTCGCATAGGGAAGCGAAGCGAAACGAAGTTAAACGAAGCACACGCTACCACTTTCTGGTGTACCAGAAAGAGATAGCCTAAGTTAAAGAGTTCCACGTTCCACCCCAGATTAATTTGACACATCCCTTTGTTTGAAGTGCACTTAGCTACACTCGATTCAAAATTTATTCAAAATGTGGTGTAAATTACACTATACACATTACACTATACTACACCTTGATGCAAACGAATGAACCTAATGGTTTATATTATTTGTCATTTTGACATATGGTATTTTGAAATTTTGAAATATTTTTAATTTTTTTTTTATTTTGATCTTTGAGGTGTATGGTTGTTTTGGATTTTAACTAACATACTTGATGACATTAACTTGTTTAGATGGCTGGAAAACGAAGAGCCACTTGTGATCTCAACCATGACAATTGGGAACAAGAGGAAGAACCAGAAGATGCTGGAACATTCAAAAGAGCTTCTCAAGATGAGCTGAATAGAAGAATTATAAAAACTGCTAAAAGGAGGAAACCTATTGTATGTGAGGTAGGTTTTATGGTACTGAAATCCAAAAACTCAACCTTCCTTTCCACATGGAAAATGCATACCTTTATTTCCTATAGAAATATTTAAAAGCTGTTCTCATTGAAAAATCAAACCTCACTGATTATATTTATCGAGCTATCTTCATCGAATTCGAGCAGAGTAACTCTATAAATATGTTTTTGAGATTTTCAAATACTTGATAGTAGATGCCACTTGATTAGCTCAATCTCGGTGGATTAGGAAAGAGAAACCATTGTCTACAGTTTTATCAGTGATGACCTTCCCTATACATAATAAGGACCCAGAAACAGGTCTGCAGGTGGTCACTGGACATGAATCAGACAATATTGTCGAGTTACTGCAAAAACAAGAAAAAGGTTTTTGAAGGTTTAATAGTTTCAATATTTATTAAATAATATTCCCATTATAGTTTGGTTCACAAGTGCTTTTTTTAGATTGTGACAAAATTTTAATATAAAACATAAATTAGTCTTCGAAAACAAACAAACATAAAGGCCGATTCAGATATATGGGTTCCCACCCAGGATTTCTGACCCCACATGGTAAATTCTTCAAGTATTGATAAAATTAATACTTCTGAACCAAAGACAATATGACTGTGAGAGAAACGCAAGTAAAAGGAACATATGTGAACTGTCTTGCAGTTTATAGGAACAAGGATCAAAAATATTTGCTTTCAAATGACACGTTCCTGAAAAATCCGTTTTTCAAGCACGTGCAATTTCCGAGCAAATATTTTTTGCCCTTGTGCCTATAAAACTGCAAGACAGTTCACAAAATCATATTTTCTTTGGTTTAGAAGTATTAATTTTATTAATACTGGAATAATTCATCATGCAGAGTCAACAACCCTGGGTGGAGCCGAAAGTGCACTTGACTTGGAAATGCCAAAAGGTGGAGTTATCTTGTTTTTGCAGTGACCAGACGATATATTCTGCTGTTACAAGCACTGGCAAAATTGTTCTTGGTCAGATATAATTCAATGTATGCTGCGGAAATTGCCAGAGAAGTAGTTGTTTTCTGTAAAATATTTGCCTAACAGTCTACCTTGTAGGATTATGAGAGAGAAGAGTATTTCAACATTCAAAATTATTCTTATTAAATTTTTCACTTTGCGGCCAATTTCTCAGATTTTGTGTTTAATATCTTCGTTGATTCCTGGTTCTTGCCGTGCATTAGAAGTTTTTCAACTTGCACTTGGACTAGAAACTTGAAATTTAGTATGCTGTTATAATTTATCATGTCCGTTCTACCTCAAATATTTTTAGTCCTACCTATACAGGGTATGCCAAAAATCCGTACAAACTTTCTGATTTTAAATGGAAACCTATTTTTTTTTGTCATGGTTCGATTGGCCCACTGATTCTGACTTTATAGAAAATCTAAGGTGTGTTAACTTATCTATTACAGTTTTTGATATATTTCCGTTTTTATGAAAAAAATTACCGCTGTAGTAGTTTAGGAAAACACGTTTAGCCCAAAAACCGTTCAAAATTAGGAAACCAAATTTATGGAGCAATTAGCTAGTAGTCCAGGCTAACACCTGATGTCCCATTGACGGTCCCATTTTGTACCAAATTGTCAAAAACCCAAATGTTTCAAATGGTACCTAACATTTTTTTAAACCAATCAAAAGAAAATTGAATTTTAGGATGAGTTATTTCAGCTTTCCCTACACCCAAGTTTAACCTTTATCGAGATATTTAATAAAAATCAAGAAATACCTTTTCTTGCCAAATGATTCAAGTATGACATGGAAACAAAAAAAAATTGTTATAATTTAATAAAAAATATTACCACCATTTATGATCAAACATTCTATTATCCTACTTTCAATAGATTGAGTAGCACTTCTGATTTCGTTGGGATCAAGACTGCCAAAAGTCCATATTATTCTAAGTCTCAGGTCATCTATATTGTGAACTGGTGAAGAATAGACCAAATCTTTTACCCTACTTCAGATATAAAAATCTAAAGCGGTAAGATCTGGAGATCTTGCAGGCCACAGAAATGGTCCTCGATTTCCCGCCAACGGTAATAGAACATGGATGTCAATTTGGTATACACAGCTCGTGTATTGTGCGGTGGTGCCCCATCCATCTGGTACCATGAAGGACATGAACCTGTAGCTCTAGCCAGTGGCAAATTGTCAAGACTACGTTTTGAAGAATTTCTAAATATCTCTCACTATTCAAATTTTCATCGTACATAAAATAGCGTACTTCTTGGTTAATAACCAAACAAAACACATTTATAAATTTGAAAGGATATAGCTTATGGCGGTGTAAAATGGTTTGTATTGCAAAGTATAAAAATCCCAATTCCAAAGACGCCGCGCGCCGTTCATTGAGACTTGAGGATATGCCTGAAAATATCCGAAAATGGTAATTTGATTATCATCATTGCCAGTTAGTGGTATGACTCTTATAACGGGTCTAATCACTTTTCCAAAATGTATAAAATTATTTTTCAATCGTGAGAACTTTCCCTGTGTCATTCTCGGTAAGTTTGGATATTTTAAATTAAACTCCCGGACAGTTCGCTGCCCAATTTTTTGACACATGCCTTGGATAAGACAAGTCAAACAAAACTTCGTTTGGATAATTTTCCATAATATTCGAATCAATTTTATTTGAGAATTTGAAGAGAAAAATGGTAGGTGCCATTTGAAAAATTTGACTGGCAATTTTATAATGCGAAAATCGCCTGCGCCCATATGGTACAAAATGGGACCGTCGATGGGACATCAAATGTTAGCCTGGACTACCAGGTAGCTGCTCCATAAATTTGGTTGCCTAATTTTGAACGGTTTGCGGGCTACACGTGTTTTCCTAAACTACTACCGTAATTTTTTTTCAGAAAAATGGAATTATATCAAATACTGGAATAGATAAGTTAACATAACTTAGGTTGTCTAAAGTCATTATCAGAAGGCTAATAGAGCCATGACAAAAAAAATAGCTTTCCATTAAAAATAAGAAAGACTAAAAATATTAGAGGTAGAAACGAACATGATCAATTATGACAGTATACCAAATTTCAAGTTTCTAATCAAACTGCAAGTTGAAAAACTTCTTATGCACGGCCTACGTAAATCATGCGAAGTAAAATAATGAATGTGATATTTTTTAGGCAGACTCAAATAAAAAAAGTGCCTTTGCTAATTTTACTGCTTTGTCAAAAGTATCAGCACCATCCCTAACGGACTTCTCATTTTTGACGAAATTATCTGGTGATGTGACAAATGAAGAGACAAAAGAGGGGAAGAAATTACATACAAATGAGAGAAATGAAGTAGATGCATGTGAAAACAACATTAATGGCAATAAATCAATTATTGTGAGTTCAAACAATGAAATGAGTGGAGAAATGGGTTGCGAAGAAAGTAAAGATGATAAAAGCAGTGGAGAAACAGATGATATGAATAATATAGTAACCAAGGAAATCATTGAAAATTCAAGTAATAGAATGGATGAAAGTACAAATAATCAAACCAGTGGAGATATAGATAAGAGAGTTGAAAGTTCAAACAATAAAACTGATGAACTAAAAGAAATCACAAACAAAAAAGACATTGAGTGAGTGAGGATAAAAAAATTGAAGAAGCATTGATTGACGATTCATAGAAAAAAGAGACCAGTAATCCATAAATTGTAAATTACTCTGAACAAACCACACAAGATTTTTGTTGTTGAATAGTTGTTAAATAAAATGTGTATGTATTTTTTACAAGCTTTTATTCAACTTGCAATGTATGTATGTTCGGGTCAAATCTTGCAAGTGAATTTCGACCCACTTCTAGGTAACGAAATTTCGCAGGTGTTCATAATTCCGGTGATTCTAACTTGGTATGTGGGTGTTTTCGGGGTCAGGGATTATGAATTTTTTTGTCAAAACTCATTAATTCAATATGGCGGACGAATTTTGTGTTTTATGGTCCGATTCCATTCTTAATTGCTATGAGAGGGTTTTCGTTGTCAGAGATTATGATTTTCGTGTAAAAAATTCATGAATTCAATAGGGCGGCTCCATGAAAGCGGACGAGATTTGTGTTTTTTTTTTTATTCTATTCAAAATTGGTAGGTATGTGGGGGTTTTTGGGGTCGAATATCATGAGTATATTTTTGTCAAAATTCATAAATTGAATATGAGATTGGTCATTTTGGTCCAATTCGATTCAAATTTGGAATGTTGGGGTTTAAGGGGTCAGTTATTGAATTTTTAGTCAAAATTCATAAATTCAATATGGTGGCTCCAAGATGGCGAACGAGTTTTGTTATTTTGATCTGACTCACTTCAAAAATTGTACATGGGAGTATTGGGGATAGAAGATTAATAAGATCATGGACGTTCTACTAAAATTCCCAAATTGAAGATGGTTGCTTCAGGATGGCTGATGAGTAAATATTTAGATGGCCTTCTCTTTCAAAAGCTAGATAGCTCAAAACTCACAGGAAACAGGCCTTGTTATAACCATTCTTTATCAGAAATCTGTAGATTATTTCGTATTAACTAAAAAGCAGAAAATAAAATATTAATAAAAAAACTTCTTAAAGACAAGCGTTTATTCAAATGCACTCAAAAATTAAAAATAATTTCTTCAGATGTGCAATGTAAGTTATTCTGTGAGCTACAGGTTCAAAAGCTTGCCGCTTTCGTATTCGAACCGAAAACTTTGCGCGGCAAGCCTTTGAATTTGTAACTCACAGAATAACCTACATCACACACTATCCTTTGATGTATTCTTTTCCGTGTTTGTTTTCTGGGATGCCTTCCCAGTAGTTTTTGTGTTACATAGCAAATATTTAGCAGTTTCAAAATCCTCGAGGTAGTCGGCACACCACTTCGCTTTGAGTCGTATTCTTTCCGTACGTTTTTCATATATAGTGCCGATTTTCCAGCTTCCTTGCATATTCCCACATTAAGTGAAAAGACAATCGGTCGTGTGGGAAAGATGAGGAAAAATAGCGCGTATTAGGTTTAGGTTTAAAAGTGAGTGCTGGGTCTACATCAGGCCCTCCACCGTAGACCATGGCCTATATGGCTCACCCTGCTTTGGCTCACCGGATCTTTGGCGTTTACCTACTGCACCATTCGATTGCGTTTCAGTTTTAGGTTGTTCAACGCGTTGATTGCATCATCCTGATGGCCTTCCGTAGTTTTCAGGAACTTCAACAGTTCCCTTTCCTGATGTGAAGTCAGTTCTGGAGGCAGTACGTTTCCGCTCTCCTCTTGTTGAGTAGCTATAGGGAAATGAAGTCCGCCATGGTAGAGCCCCGCCTTTGCCATGGTATTTAAGGCTATTAATCTTGGATGTCGCCCGGTATCCCAGAGGAATTGTCACCCCTCCCCTCGACACGATACCTGACATCTGGGGTTTGGCGGTTTTCTTAAAACACTGTTGGTCATCGCTTATTTATCTGCTTCCTAGGTAGGTGTAAGTGGGTCTACATCAGGCCCTTCTAGCAACTGGCGGATGTTTCCTCGATCCAATTCGTAAACTAAGCCAGTGACAGGTACCGCAATACCTGAGACTGAGGTGGAAAAGTATGGTGGGTGGCGCAAGGACTAAACCTAAGGTGGCACCTCGTTTTCCGGTTGTTATCGGAACATGCAAACAATAGACGTTGCTTGCGAAATGTGTTGATCTTTATGTTCACAGAAGTTGGAATCTTTGGAAGGGGGTATTTACCCTGATAACAACAATACATATTAATATTTATTTCATTTTTTTTATATGAAAGAGGTGTGTTTTCTTTGGACGACGAAAAAGCGTTCATTGGGCTCATAACGATAAATGATAATAATAATAAATGATTTGAAAACACATATTTTTTACCCTTTATTCAAATGTAAATCGAACAATTTCAAGACTCCAAAATTTTCATGTGTTTCTGCCAAAAACCTAGGAGTGATGTGAAAATTATCCTTGATGTTCAGTATTGCTCCTTTTTCAAGCAGAAATTCTGCTAGAGGAACATACCCTGTAATTGCTACCAGGTGCATACAATTTCTGTTGCTGATTTTGTCAGTAATGTTGACATTTACTCCATTGTGAATCAATAAGCTGATTATCTCTAGTTGAATTTCCGTTTGACAGTTCAAAACACATTCTGAAAAAAAGTACCAGGGTAAGAAAAGAAATGCTAAAAGCTGTAGCAGGAAAATCACGTTATTTTTTTATTTTTGTGATTCAAGAAAAATGTTGGTGTTTGGCTTTTAATATATTTCTTTAATATATCAAGAATATTTCGATGATATATACCCTTGATGAAACTGGGATCGGTTTTAAGCGTTCAGTTTTATTTTTTTGCGAAAAGTTTGTTGGTACAAATGATTCAAATCGTTTGAGAGAATTCGGAAATTTTACTAAAAATATTTTTGAATAGTCTAATTGCGTAAAAAATAATTAAATATACATGGCCACTTTCAACTTCAACACACCCACTATCTCGATAACTAGTTATAGGATCGTGTTGGGCCAATGGAAACTTTTGATGAGGTGATCGAATACCAAAAAACATACTCTAGTTTCAGCCATTTTCACCATTTTCACCATCAGCGCGTCATTACGATCGAAAGTCATTCCCAACTAATGGGGGATAATATTCAATTCTCAATTGCAATTAGCACTTGCAATCGTGTCCTCTTAGAGGAACATTGCACAAATTGATGTCAGATATAATTCATTGTCCGTAAGGGGAAGTAGTTGTTTTCTGATAGACTTTGTGGGATGGTGTGGAGAGAAGGGAAATTCGACTTTGTCGAAAATTTACGTTTTATTTATTTGAAACTCTCCCGCACACTTTTCGAACTGTGTTCGAATTAAAAAATATACACTGTAAGATACGTTTTATCTGTACAGTGTTGTTCCTTGGAGCATGCCAAGTGGTAAGTGTGATAACCCATATGCGCGAATTAGTTTTTTGCTCGCAATTGACACACAAACCTAACCTGAGCAACTAACCTAGCTCGCCTGTTCACCACAAGGAATTTTTTCTAACGAATTTCCGAGCGACAAATTGCACCATATTTTAGACGATGGCAAAGTGCACCGAGTTTGATCACAACCAATCAGAGATCTAGAATATGTTTCATTGACTGAAACGTGGTACGTTTTGTTTATATGCTATTATTTCATTTTGAAAATATTAAATATCAATACCAAAATAAAACTGTTATGAATTTCACTTGCCTCGGAGCATACCATGTAATAATTCATTATTCAATTGTCAAATTAGCTTTTACCGATCTGCATTATGTCTCCGAAACTGCACTCGGAATTTGCATCAACCCAGTAACACATTTTACGTCACTGTTACCAACTGAGGACGTTGTTTAAAAAATTGTTGAAATTGTTTTTTCGTTATAACCAGAGCTGTCGTCCCCTTGTGAACGGCAGCTCTTAAAAGTTGAAACTTGTGCGAGCCAAGGATTAACGAGGTCTTAACTTTTAACGTGCAATTCCTACCACAGATCTCGATTATCTTCACAATAGTGTCGATCTGAGACACAAAAATCTGCATGGTATGTCACATTTAGACCAGTGGCACAGTCATCAGGATTTCAGTTTGGGGGGGCTAAACATACAATTCACCAATTACCAGAGTTTTTTTTATCCGTCATCCGAGTGTTATCAATAACAGTAGTAATTTAGTGGCTTGGAGGGGGGGTTGCAGCCTCAAAGCCCCCCCCCCTGGCTGCGCCCATGATTTAGACTAATGTATTGAGTAACATTTGGCATCACTTTGTGATACCTTTCCCTGGTCAAGAGGGCTCCAAATAGAAGTTAATGAGATTGTAATGTGAGTATAACAATTCACTGCACTAATGTGATTTGAAACTTGAATGTGAAATAAGTCTTTGAGACCATTTTGTGTTAACTGGGAATTTTTGCAATGTGATACACACAACGTCATTCTAAACTTGTTGTCAGTCTATAAACTGGAACTTCTTGACTTGCCCTGAACTAACTCCACTGAACGCAACACTACTGAATTTTCCATGTATCTTTACTAATAATCGAGACGTATGGTTTCCGGGCTTTTGGGCCGTGGTCGGTTCACCTCCGTGGATGCTTTTCTTCGGACGTTTCGCTCACAACTGACGTGAGCATGGATGCGGGTGTACTGTTACAGATTTTTTTTATTTTGTCTTCGCGAGTTTTTGCAACTTTTTTCGAGAAGGATGAGAGCCGAGCCTGCCGACCGAGTTTTGGCCGTAGTTTTCCAAGTCCAAAATCGTCAGATTTTTTTCGAATTCTTACGCGTTCTAGCTGGCTTTCAGGTGGAACAATTTTTCCGATTTAATTTTTTGCGAGTTTTAGTTTTTTTTTTTTGAAAAAGAAAATCGACATTTTTCATTTCGAACTTATTTTAGACGTCCGAAATCGTCGGATGTTTGTTCGAATTTTTGTATTTTGCCTTCGGGAAGAGGGAGAAATTATTGTATTGTCATCGGTTCTTAATACGTACGACTGCAAAATGTCAGTTCTATCAGATGCCAGGAAGTGCTTGAAAGTGGATTAAAGAAATATTTGAATCGGAAAGACAGACAGACATACAGACAGATAGACAGAATGACATACATACGGACAGACATATATAAACAAAGCAAATTAAATAAAAGCTTGTTAAAATAGTGCCATAATCGATTAACACTGGACACATATACATATAACTTTACTGTTATGACTGATTGAATTCTTTCAGCTTTCTTACCTAAAAATAAATCCATGTGAAGACGTCTCTCAAAATTAACATCTGCCCCGTGCTGCAATAGTAATCTAACCATGTTTTTATTTGGTTTTTCTATACACGCCAGAGATAAGGGTGTATTTTCAAATATATCGATTGAATTTATTTTTTCCCCATCCTGTATTAGTTTTTGTACCCAACTGAAATCTTCTATTCTTACCACCAAATGCAAAGAAGATTGACCAAAGGTATTATATTTGTTGGTTCGTTTCAGAAGTCGCACGAATTCGTTCATAATTCCGCTTTTCAATGTTGAGTGTTGTTACTATTTCTGTGACAAAAATCCAAGCAATGTTCGGTAAGGTACGATCAGTGTCGGGCCGAGGCAAATTTTAGCATGGAGCGAGATCCAATTATGGCGCCCGCTTGCTTTTTTACCCAATATACAGGGTGTTTCCGAAATTGGAGCAATAAATGAAATGGGAATAAGTAGAAGGTGGCAAAACAAAAAGAAATTAAAGAATTCATTTTTGACGTTTCCTAATCTACCTAGTTTGTATCAGTCATTGATCATCCAGTACACTGCCTTCTAATTTTTCTGTGTGATTGTGATTCTCTTCAAGAAAAATACGAATATCCCAACAGTTGCTACAAGTATTGTGAAAAAACATTGCATTTTTTGCTTCATATCCCCAAATTAACTAAAAAAGTACGTCTCAATGACGATGTTTATAACGTTTGAGTGACGTCATATGTACGTCTTGTGTATGACCTAACAGGTCATATACAAGCTATATGTAACGTCAAAATGACGCCATATACTGACGTCATAATGACGCTGACATTTGACCGTCATTTAGACGTCCGAATGACGTCAATATGACGTCTACCATGACCTATAAGATACGTCATTATGACGTACGCTTGCTGCCTGGGTCTTATTCAGGAATTTTTCTGCCTAACTGCTCTATGTTAGGGTACTAATTGAGTTAAGGAACTAGTTTTTGTGTAGTGTAATTTCGAGGTATAGAAGGGCCGGCCCTGCGTAGAATGATCCCATGCGATTTATCTTTTACAACAGCCTGTGGCCTTATCTTTATTCATTACCTTATGTTAACTCAACGTGTTGGTTTAGTGATAATGGCAAGCCAGACGACTTAACTACCGGAGTGTAATATAGCAACAGTTATAACAGACGATATGTTATCAGCGCAATTTATCAGTACATACATATACAACTGAACGTCAATAATATCAATAATATTTACATAGCCATATAAAATTTTCTGAAAGTTGGATAGTTTTGTAACGGAAAAAATAGTCTAAACGTTTAAAATCTGATTTATTTGAACTCTTATACTCTAATTTATGTTAACAGCTCGGTTATAATTAATATTTAAATATTCCACTCACTGCACTCTCTATTATTCGAATAACTAAGCTCCGGCTCCGATTCAAAAAACTACCGTCTCGCCGTCGAGATTTCTTCATATAGCGTGGTGAGCTGGTTCCAGAGCTCTCTCGAATTTCGAGTGGAGACTAGATGGCGTTAGAGGGGGAACGATTTGGTCTGTTGGTATCGAAGGTGATAGGCGACGGCTCACGCGATCGGTATGTGCGCTTGCAGCGACGAGAGCCGACACAGGGCCGGCCTTGAAAATTGTCACATTGCCCCCTTCCTGCAACCTCCATATCTGCACCTTGCCGTTTGATGGAAGTAGCACTCCACCGTCTTAAGGTTCGGTCGTGGACGATGATGATAACAGCATACCGAAATCTTGACGCCAGTGGATTGGAATATCGTCTCCAACATGCTCCTTATAACTCTCCAGTCCAGTCCGTCGAGCCCGCAGGACCATTTTGGGATTGCCAGGTCCACAAGATTTTGCTCTACCATCATGTCCCTTAATTTCGCAAAGCTGTTCCGTACGTCTTCATAGGACGGATTGTCTCGAGATTGCTTCTTTGTGACTAGATAAAATATGCTTCTCTGGCGTTTTCGCAACTGTAGCACCCCTCCAACTTCCGGGTTTTGTTGCCATAGTTCATAGAGTCTACTGAGCTTCTTCGAGAACACCACAGCGATGCCTCTGGACATTTGAAGATCTTCTGCTACACAGAGTGTGCGAAAGGCACCTTAAAAAATTCTCGTGGTTCCTCTTGAGTCACCCCATATTGAACTTTCTGTCCGTTCGAGTACAAGGACATGAATTTCTGGAACGTCATCGCATCTTCCGGTGGTCTGAGGGTGCATACTTGGTGTGGTTTCCAGCGTATGGGGCCAACCTATTGAAATGGACGACTCTGGTTTTTCCTCTAGTTGGCTTTCTAATTCGGTACACCACGTCATTTATCCTCTTCAACATCTTATAAGGACCTTCCCACGAGTTCCGCAACTTTGGTGATAGGCCACGACGACGTTCGGGGTTGTACAGCCAAACCAGGTCACCAACCTGAAATCCTCCGGCATAGGCCTTGATGTCATAGGTCTTTTTCATTCGGTCACTGGCACTCTGGATAGTCAAACGGACTCTTTCGTGGATGTCTTCTAGTCTCTACCGAAGTTTATAATACTAGCAGGGGTTTGGCCGGTCGACTCGTGAACTGGTCCCAGTCTCTTTGGTGGTCAAAGACTACCTTGGATAAGTGGTGGTTTATCGTCCTGTTCATCCGCTCCACCATCCCATCCCATCGGATTGCAGATGTAAAGCCGTGGTTCACGTCTTCCGGATGTTCAGCATTCGACACAATTCCTGGAACAAGTTGGACTCGAAATGTCTGCCGTGGTCTGAATGAAGTTCCAGTGGAACACCAAATCGATAAATCCACTCCTTTACCAAGACATAGGCTTCGGCCCACTTGCTGAAGTAGTCTTTTGCCACGAGGATATATTTGTTTCCTTGGTCAGATTGTGGAAACGGTCCAGCAATATCGATACTGATTCTTTCAAATGGGCTGCCAACGTTGTACTGTCGCATTGGGGCCTTCGGTCGCGTTCGAGGTCCATTACTTGTGGTGCATACAGCGCACTTTCTGCACCAGTCTTGAACGTCTGCTTGACAATTGGCCCAGTAAAACCGTTGTCTCAGTTTCTGGAGAGTCTTCGTCACTCCCAGATGTCCTCCGGGTACCCCATCATGAATTTCTCGAAGCACTTCCGATCTCCTGCTCCTGGGTACAACTGCCTGGCGTCTTTCTTCCACACCATCCTCGGACTCCAACACACGCTTCAGAACTCCGCTGTCCAGAGTAAGGGAGTTCCATTGAGCCCAGTAGGACTAAACGGCCAGCGAATATCCTGATACTTCCTGCCATGTCGGTCTTTGGTTACTCTTCTTCCAGTCGATAACTAAGCCAAGATCTGGATCTTCCTCTTGGTCTTTTTGGATCTTGCTCTCATTCCAGTTATCATCTACCGCCGTTGTTCTACAAATTGTCGCCTCTTTCTCCTCTGCTCGTCGGAATGTAAGCAGTCACCTGGACATGGCCTTCGCGACAAGGCATTTGCATTCCCATGGCTGGTCCCTGCTCGATGTTCAATTTCGAGGTCGAATTCTTGGAGTCTCTCAATCCAACGTGCCACTTGACCCTCAGGATTTTTGAACTGTAGAAGCCACTTAAGGGCGGCGTGGTCAGTTCTCAGTAGGAATCTTCTGCCATACACATACTTGTAGAAGTGTTCTACGTGTCGGGCGATACAGTAATTTCGCTCCGGTTTACTGAGGGTCTTGCTGAAGTAACCGATGACTTTTTTCTGTCCATCCTGGATCTGAGACAGAACAGCTCCAAGTCCCAAGTTACTGGCGTCCGTGCCCAGAAGGGGCAGCTTACAATTGGCGCCTTGATTAATGCCATGGACATTTTAAGCTTCCTGAACGAATCTTGGCATTCCTCGGACCACTGGAACTTTGTCTGTCCTTCCGTGAGCCTGGTCAATGGTTTGGCGATGTTAGCAAATCCTAGTACGCACCGACGGTAGTAGGTATACATAGGCAAGAAAACTCCGAAGCTGATGGATATCTTTGGGAATGGGCCAATCTTTAACAGCTTTAATTTTCTGAACGTCTACTGCTACTCCTTCCCCAAAGACAATGTGTCCAAGATATTGGACTTCTTTCTGAAATAGGTGACATTTCTTAGGGCTCAGTTTCAATCCGGAGTTCCCCAGAGATGTGGTCCGGACTATATACAGTGAGTTTTAAAAAAATTGCACCATATGGAAAAAAAATTGTTATTGATTTTTCAGGAAATTTTCATAAAAATTGGTGCATTGCAAGCGGAATCTTACGAAAGCTTAGAAGGGCCCAACTTAGTGAGTCGGAATTAGAGTAATTCCGACTATCTCGGAATTACTTTAATTCTGACTTACTGAGTCAGAAAAAAAAAAAAGTCACAAAAACATTAATCGAATTATTTCATGGTTTTCTCAAATAGTTATTTTTGTATCTAGTGCGAGAAATGTTACTTTGGTGATCGAGAACTGATTTTTTTAAAGAGGCGCAGCCGCGTTAAAAAAATAGTCGAGATCACCAAAGTATTTCGCGCACGAGATGCAAACAAAAATTTTTCTACAAACGTCAAAAAAAATTATTTATTTAATTATTTAATTATTGCTGAAAATAAATGATATTTTGGATTTTCGCTTGGTTGAGGACCATAAAGTTAGAAGTAAATAATTTATTGAATTTTTGCTTGATTGAGGAGGATAGAATATGAAAATCCCATATAGTTCACATGCAGTGTGGGAAATAGGTATTTCGTACATTACTTCGCGCACGGTGTCATGGTAACGAAGGAAAATGAAAAAAAAGTGTCACTCCGCATATTCTTGTAGAAAAAAATATTTTTGATACCGTTTTTGATACCGGGTGTTTCACAGTGGATGGAATATTAGAAGTATCTGGAGAACATCGAAAATTTGTGAGCGTGGATAATCAAAGCATGCTCTATCCGTCAAAAATTTTCGTCTATATAGTGTTGCCGCTTGTATCAGAAAGTAGTAGATAATTTGTTATTTCAAATGGAGAATCCCATATACGCAACTCTATAACCCCCTAACAAACGCAAAGGATTAACACAATATCCTTGTGATATCTCATATGAAAGGTTATTATGGTAAGTAAATAAGTTCATAAAAATTGCAATTTCTTGATTGGTTCACGAGCTACACCCTGTTGAAATGAATAATTAGAGGAATAATAATTGTTATTTAAGCAAAAGCTAATTCGCTAATTCCGACTTTGTAGACAAGACAAGTCCTTTTGGAGGTTTTGCAGAATTTATTAATACAACATACATAGGTACATTTATTGAATATATTGCATATATTATACTGACTGATTTCAATTATATTATTTCAGAAAATATACACCGATTTATAATCTATACTTAATACATATTCGATTTGGAACAATTACATTTTAGGTGGATGATACCAAATAGATAGAGAGTACACTGATATGACACTATTTTTCTTACAAAATTAGCCGATGATATACTGGAAGGTTAGGTTCCCTCTGGTTACTCAGGAGTTGAGAAAGAGTATAAAAATCATTCTTATTCGGACCATTAATATATCTAAGTTCATGAGTTGGATCAACGTTTCTCTTCTTGGCCACCTGCAAAGATAGTTTAAATCATTTCGAGACTCAAAAAAACGAACATATATACTTTTATGCACTAGCGGGCGGTAAAGTACACTTTATAGTCCGGTTCAGCGAGCGTGAAGTTGCCCTTTAACGCCCACGGGCCTAAAGTAGACAAAATTCTCAAATTGTCTATATTTACACATCATTTCATGCAAGACCTAACACGAATCAGAATCATTTCAGTTCAATAGAGAGAGAAAGACTCTACCTAACATTTTTTCATAATCGACATTTTTTCAACATGTAACTGAGTCATTGAGAATGAAGTTGGTTTAGTTATTGATGTTGAAGATGGGATATTCTCTTGAACATAATTATTAAATGTTGAAAGCTTCGTTACAGCATCTGCATCGACACAAGAACAAGTATATTCATTTAAGAAGTGGATGGTTGGTTCAAATAATAATAATAATAATAATAATAATAAATCGTCTTTATTCATCTTGCAAAAAATATAAATTTATACATAGTTATGTTGTGTGACATAGATGAATGGGCGAAGTGTCAGCTGATGCTGTTCTACAACTTAAACCTTAATAACTGTCTGGTATCATTCTGGCACAATCGTTGTCAATTTTTTCAGTGAAGATCAATTTATTTGAAATAGATTCTTCAATATAAAAGTTCTCAAATACTATAGTTTCACATTCCCCATATGTGACTCTTGATTATTGTATAAGTACATAAAGTATGAAACGTGCAGACCATTCCAAATGAGCACACGTACATTTTTCAAACGTATTATAAACATGGCATTGGTTGAATAAACGTTTCTGGTTGAAAATTTCAACGACAATAATTTCGTGTAATCTTCAACTTTAAAAGAATACGTTATAAAGATATGTTTTCAATGTTACTTCCTCAACAATCGTTATGTTAATTTAAAAAGAATTTTTAATCAAACTCGCTTTATGCGATTCATTTATCAGTGTTTATGATACGTTCCATAACCTTTTATTTTGTCAAAACAATGTTGTTTTACTGAGTATCTTCCATGTTCAAAAAACCTGATTGAAAACGGCAATAAAGCGATAATTAGTAAGCAATTGGTTTAATTAACGTTACACGCGACATTTTTTCTTTGAAAAAACGATCGGTTTTCAGCCATTTCACAACGTTATTTCAACGTCCTTGTGTCCATTGGGTTAGAATTCAAGTCAGTATTTGTGATTCGCGCTAATAAACCGCTAGTGCATAAAATTTTGTATGTATCACGTTCGTAAAATGCTGACGCCATCGGGCCATTATTCACGTCGCAGGCCATAAACGCGTACTTTATGCTCTTGATACATAAATAACTATTATGTACTAGTAACCGTGAACCGGGAGGAAAAGTACACTTTACCGCCCGGTTCACCAGGCGTAAAGTAGCACTTTATTCATAAACATTTTTTTCAATATGTAATCAAGTTATAGGCTTAAATATTGATAGTGCAGTTGGTAAAGTTACTAATGTTGAGGATAGGGATATTTTCTTTGAAAATAATTATTAGCTAATTATTGAAAACTGCGTTACAGCATTCGCATCGCTACGAGAACAAGTATTTATTTTAGATGTGGATGGTTGGTTCAAATAATCTGCGCGGTATCATTCCGGCACAATCGTTGGCAATTTTTTAGTGAGCCGACATATTGATACTGTGAATATACCTAACAGTATTTTGTTCGTAAACCTACACGTTATCACCCTATCACACATTACTTACCATGAATCTCTTATTCCTGTTATCTCCTCCGAAACCTCTCCACCTCTCTTTGTTCTCGATTACTTGTGGTCCGCTGGGTTCATACATATATTTCGGCCCGAGGTCTTTTTCATATGCGGTGGCGTGCGGGTAAACAGGGTTGTCCAGCCAGTTTTCCTCGTCCTGTTCCTGAGAATCATCTTGGTTCATGTCCATGTCCATGTATGGTTCGAATCGGTTCCAAGGATATCGGTAGTTTTCGGTAGGTGGCGGCTGGCGTTGGTGGTTGTTTTCGTAGAGAGAGAGTAAAGTAAGAATTTCTTCAGGGCTCAGGTCTACTTCTCGCTTTATCCGGGATTCCAACCTTAATAAAAAACAGTGTTAAGTATATTATAATAATGTGTTAATAGACATATTTTTGTTGTACGCACCATTGACCTAAAATTGGCCTGTTACATAATTATTGGTTTAACATGCTAACCAAAATATCAATTTCAAAATAATGGAAATTGCGAAAGTATGGGTATGCGGTATCAATAATGCAGCGAAGTCTTCAATATTCAGCCCAGCCCTATGCTGTATCACTTCCGTTAAAAATAACTTCGACGTTATCCGCCATTTCAGTTATTTTGCTAAGATCGGTATACTGTATCATATATAACCACTATCTCCACGTTTTTCCTTAACTGACTTCGTTATTTCAGAAAATGAGGATCGCAATTTAACTATCTGCCATCCGTTTTGACCATATCATACCTGTCCAAGTATTCAGTTTGTTTTTCGCATTTATCCGAAAAAAAAAATAATTTTCAAGCAATTTTGCAAGTCGCTTTACGCGAACAATTAGAGATTGTAATTCAAAAGTGAGTTTTTTCGTTGATTTTAATCAACGGTTTTTTGTTGAAGTAAGGCTAAGTAGGTATGTGATCTTTCATCCAAGGCATGAACAAAACGTGGAAAGAAGAATGTTAAGCGAAAAGAGCAATCCATTTGAACTAACGGAAATTGATTTTCAGAGTCATTTTCGCCTTCAGTGAGGCATTTTTTTAAGTTTTGAGGCCCATTTTGCAACAAGGAAAACGAACTAATGCGTTGTGTTGAAATGAAAGTGAGCGGAGTTTGAATTTGTGTTGTATTTGGCCCATTTTAGCGCATATTAATAAAATGATTCGAGAAAATTAATATTTTCACTTCAAATTAACACTAGAAGAATATGATAAAACACTGGCGAGAAATTAAAAAACACTCCAAAGGATAATAATAATAAGTCGAACAAGATGGAATTGAGCAGAACTACAAATGACGATGATAAGCGTATTCCACCAGAAAGTTTTGATAACACTTCAAACTGATTGGTACTTGAGGAATATGAAAAACTGTTCGATAGGATTGAAACTATGAAGGCGTAGAAGGGCCACAGTAATCAACTTTTATAATTCCGACTAACTATCTAGAGTAACCTACTTCTGAGCATCTCTGTATGCTGAAACTGAGATCCAGTTAATCGACAGAATACCTAATGGTCTTATGCAAAATAATTTGTATACACATACTTTTTTGAAAATGTTATTATTATCATTAAATAGACGATTCTTCGATTCATGCCTCATCATGATGAGGTATACGGACAATTGGGGATTCAACATTAGATGTCAGCGCCAAAGTGGCAAAAATGGAACTACTCTCGAGTACATTATGTCAACAGAAGAACTGAATATTGACCATTTATACGTACCAGAAATTCATCACTTATCAATAATGAGTACAGGTTCAACAAAATGCACATAAACAATATCCAAAATTTTGGGAATTTTGACGAAAACAATAATTTCACTGTACTTATCTATAGTGTCAAAACTTGACACCAGAGGGAGTATCCTTTATGTTGAATTCCCAATACTGTCCTCCAAAAAGCATACTGAGTAAAATCGTATCCAAAATCTGTCATCATCTCCCGGTCTATCTTAGAAGTTTCACAAAGATAGTGCCAATTACCGCAAGCCACAGTTGAAAGCTAGGTACCACCAGAAAATACATGGAATGAATCCGGACGTGACCAATTAAATTATCAACCATCTTCGAAAACATCGAGAAGCTATTAGTGAGGGAGAAAAGGCTTTCACGAGCCCACAGGGAGCAAATTATGTTAGAAGGTATCGATTTGTTGCACTGCTGGAGAGAAACTGAGAAACAAATACGATGTGAAAAATACCCAGCTTGAAAACCCAAGCTGTGTATGTGTTTTCTTTTGAATAAGGCTCGCGTCATATCGCGTTTTGTTGCCTGCAAAAAATCTCTTTCAATGAATAAACTAGACATAAAATGGAATAGATATTCATAAGGCTTGAATAATTCCATACTTTTACTTTTCTAGTCGATATTCAAATATCATACTGGTTACGATGGAATATCGGAATATGGTGTCTTTCAAAACTTCCACCATGGCGACATATCGAGTCAACATAAATGTATGCTTCCCTCTTACGATAATGGTGGTGAATGACGCAACAATACCTGCGACAATGACCGTCACATCAGAAGACTCACAATTCAACAAGTGGCGCTAGACATTTCCAGGGGGTGAATAGATTACAGAAATGTTTATAGTTATGATAAGTCCCTGCTATTTTGCAAATGATATGAAATGAATACGAAAGGCCTCACAGTGGTCAGCGTTATTGTAAAAGTTGTAATTAATACGAACTCTCAATGCTTCTCTTCTTGATGAGGTAGAGGAGTACAATAATGTACTGCATACTGAAGGATTCATTTCTTATATCAACCAAACTACGAGACCTAGAAGTGGAACATGCTTGGATCACATTTTTGTTAAGGCGCGAAATGAAATCAAAACAGAATCTTTCATCTTTCACACAAGCATAACTGACCATTACACCATTGCTGTGTCCCTTGGCATATTTTTAATGATTCATTATTCGAACAAAGTTCGAAGAGTATGCCGGAGAGTTGAGTTTGAAACAAATGAAACGAATAATTTCGACAGAGTCGAAATGTCTTTCTCTTCACACTATCCCGCTAAATAAAAAAATTGAAGCGAATATTAAAATAACATATTCATCGAGGTCAATATTATTATTATTAATGTTGACTTGACTTTTGAATAACTAGTCCATCGAAGTAACTTGTCATATTCTTAGATTTGTATTCAAAATAAATAAACAATCCTCGTGAAGCAACGAATACCTTTTTCTTTCTTTGAACTATGTCAAGGAAATCTCATATTTGCACTATTCATTTTTCATTTCTACTTAAATTAAATTTATAGTTATCAAGAATTCGTTATCTGGATAGATGCCCAATTTCACAAATTTCATTAATTATTGTTGTCAACTAGTTTCTGACAGCCAAACAGCCATAGCTACCTTGAAAAACCTTAGTGTAGATTAGGTCCAATAGTTCCTTAGAGGTATATGCTATTATTTTGACAATATACTTCCTTGCTTAACAACCAATCAATGGATTCAGCTTTGGGATAGCAATTCATTAATATTCCAAAAAATTATCGGTAATAATCATACCACTTATTATATTACTCCTCACAATATATTTCCTTGCTTAACAACCAATCAGTGGATTTCAAATTTTGAAATTCAGCCAATAGAATCGGAACTACAGTGAAAATATAGCTTGTCGCTGTATTTTCACGGTGATAAACCTGCTTAGTTTTTGTTTTACTATCTGTCAAGTGAAAATAATGATTTAAATTATAAACGTCAAATTTATGTGTTTTGACTAGTTATCTTTATTTATCAATAGGAGCGATTGTTGGGGACAAATGTCCATTGGTATCACAGATGAGGCCGTGGAAAAGAGTATTCCGTTGAATACGGCTAGAAGTAAAGCAGCAATAGTAGGAGATTTGAGCCGGTTCTGGGCCTCCCCCCACCACTATGACGTCATCAGTGACCTTGACCTATGACCTATGACCTCGACCTATGACCTTGACCCATGACCTTGACCTATGACCTATGACCTTGACCTATGACCTCGACCTATGACCTCGACCTAGGACTTGACCTAGGACTTGGGCTTGCCCTTAGCCTTGACCATGATGTATATTGTTGGGAGGTGTTCAGGGTTTGTGTTTGTCCTAGAGATTGTGATGACTTGATTTTTTTTCATACACGGACAAGTACCTTTTGCCAAGTACTTAATATATTTTTCTTACCTCAATGTCTTTCATGTATACTTACTCTGCCATTGTGTATGATCTAATGTGTGGAGTACGCATAAAAATCTAAACCGAAGTATAGAGACGTCTGCACGCCACGGATATCCAGTCAGATATGTGAACTGGCGTCACACACCCATACACTGCGGTGACTCATCGACTACTCTCCGTCCTCTCTTCATTGATATGGTGGGGATGGTTCTGCTGTGACGTTGTATGAATAGTCGAAGCGGATAGAATTTGTTCACCCTCTCTCCCACTCATCGATATTACATATAAAGGAGGTGGGAATGATTGTGAAATCAGTATTTTGTTGAGTTTTGTGCTGAGAAGACGACATAGATAAAATGTATTCCTGTGGTTGTGGTAAATCGTTCACTCGTAGTGATAATCTCCGTCGGCATCAACTTCAAAGTTGCCAAGGTGGCCCTTCTGTGAAAAGGATTAAGTTAGATGTGGCTGCATCGACACCAATGTACACATGCAATTGTTGTAATGTGACAATTCCTACATCCCAAGTTAATTCTCACAAAAGAACTCTCCAACACAGGAACAATGCATGTGTGCAAGTGAGTGATGGCATACAGATTATAAGGAATGCTTTCAAGTGTAGAATTGTGAGTTATAGAGTGGAAAGTACCAATGTTTACACTGAATATATGCCATTCTTCAATGAGATCAGGGAGAAGGTTATTGGATTACTTGAAGAGGCAATAAAGGTTCACAAGATCTTTAAAGTGAATATGGAAGTATTTGGCAGCTACATTGTTCAAACACGGGATTTGAGTGACACGAAGTCATTCAATTCACAGAATAAAATTGTGGATCAGTCTACGGATTTGGGTGCATTATTCGATGGATTCCGTGATGTCATTATTGCTCAGACTACGGAATTTGAAGAACGTGATTCAGGTATTTATTTAAAGTTTCATTTCTATTTATATGAATAATAAATTATTGTTATGTTTCAGGATGGAGTTGTGAAAAAATTAAGTTCCTCGAAGTGAACATCAACAAGTATAGTCCACTCAGCGGATGTTCGTATGTGAAGCTGCCCGAGTTCATTGAGACAAGAAAAGGCGTTGTGAATATTCGTAATGAAGATCAACATTGTTTTGCATGGGCCATCACATCTGCATTGTTTCCTGCGAATGGTAGAGTGTCAGAAGTTTCCTCATACCCCCACTACGCCAATGTCTTGAATGTAACAGGTATGGATTTTCCAGTTAAACTTCAAGCTATAAAAAAGTTTGAGGACATGAATGATATTTCAATTAATGTGTATGGGTTAGAGTCAAAACTTGATAAGGGTAAAATGAAATATGAAGTGGTTGGTCCGTTGCGTTACTCACAGAGAAGACTTAGAAGACATGTTAATTTGTTACTTATAACAGATGATTCTGGCAATAGTCATTATTGTTGGATTAAAGACCTTTCTAGGTTAGTTTCAAGTCAACTATCTGCGCATGAGCATAAAAAATATTTTTGTGATGGATGTTTATTGTATTTCTCTCACGAGCGATTACTGTTACGTCATCAGTTGCATGACTGTAATCACTTGAGTACTACAACACCATCAGTCAATTTCAGAATCAACAAATATGGTAAAATGTTACCGGGTAATGCACTTATGTTTGAAAATTTTGAGAAACAAATGAAGGTGCCATTTGTAGTTTATGCTGATTTTGAATCAGTTCTCAAACCCATTCAAACTAGTCAACCCAACCCTAAACACTCATTCTCGAATAAAACATACAAACACGAACCTTATTCATTTGCTTATTCGATAAAATGTTCATACAATGATAAATTATCGAAATTTGTTACATATAGGGGTGAGGATGCAGCTGAGAAATTTGTTACAAAACTTGAAGATGATTTGAGAAATATTTATCACAATTATTTGAGGTATCCAATTCCTATGGCTGCACAAACCCCCGCGGAAGAAGCAGAGTTTTCTTCTACACAATTTTGTGGAATATGTGATAAACCATTCACGGGTGGTGATGTGAAAGTGAGAGACCATTGCCACCTCACTGGAAAAAAAAGATCACCTGCCGCACATTCCGTATGTAACTTAAATTTCAAATTGCCAAATTTTGTTCCAATCATTTTCCATAATCTGAGTGGGTATGATTGTCATTTGTTCATAAAAGAACTGTATAGAAACAAAGACAAAGTGGATGTTATTCCACAAACTAAGGAAAAATACATTTCTTTCACTAAGCATCTATTCACTCACACATACACTGACAAAGACGGAAAAGAAAAAAAGAATTTTTTGAAAATGAGATTTATAGATAGTTTCAAATTCATGTCGAATTCTTTGCAGAACTTAGGTGCTAACTTAACATCCGATCAGTGTATTGAGATGCATAAACATTTTCCACAAATTGACAAATTCAATTTGATGAGACAGAAAGGTGTTTTTCCATATAACTTTGTTGATCATATTGACAAGTTGAATTATCCAACTCTACCCACTAAAAATCAGTTTTATGACAATCTTAACGGAGAGCATATATCAGATAAGGATTATATGAGAGCGAAACTTGTTTGGCATTTATTCGAGTGTAAGAGTTTAGGGGAATACTCGGATTTATATTTGAAGTCCGATGTTCTTCTATTATGCGACATATTTGAGAATTTTCGAAATATATGCTTAGATAAATATAAATTAGATCCAGCACAGTATTATACAGCGCCCGGATTATCGTGGGATGCAATGCTGAAGTATACGAATATTGAATTGGAATTATTGACAGACATTGACATGATTAATTTTTTCAAAAAAGGAATACGGGGCGGAATAAGTCAGTGTAGTGAAAGGAAGCATATAGCTAATAATAAATTTTTACCCGATTATAACCCAGATGAACCTTCATCATACATATCATATTTAGATGCAACTAACCTATATGGTCACAGTATGTCACAACCATTACCCACCAACGATTTTGCATGGCTAACACCCGATGAAATAATCAATTTGGATGTAATGGGAGTGGCATCTGATAGTCCATACGGTTATGTTCTTGAAGTAGATGTTCATTATCCCCAAGAGTTACATGACAAACATGCTGATCTTCCCTTTCTCGTTGAAAGTTTAATACCACCACACTCGAAATCAAAAATTCCTAAATTAATTCCAAATTTAAATGACAAAAGAAAATATATTGTACATTATAAAAACTTACAGCAGGCTGTGGCCAATGGTCTTATTATTATGAACACACATAGAGTGTTGAGATTCAAGCAGTCATGTTGGATGAAACCTTATATTGATTTGAACACTGAAATGCGAAATCGATCTAACAACAAAGCTGAAAAAGATTTCTATAAACTCATGAATAATGCAGTTTATGGGAAAACAATGGAAAACGTTGATAACAGAATTGATGTTAGACTGGTTACGCATTGGGAAAGTATCAAGAGGAAAATTGGTGCTAGCGCCCTAATATCACGTCCAAATTTCAAAAGCTGTTCAATTTTTTCAGAAAATTTTGTTGCTATTCAATTGGGCAAAGTTAATGTATTGTACGATAAACCGCTATATTTGGGATTTTGTATTCTAGAATTATCCAAAACAGTCATGTACAACTTTTTCTATGGATGTATTAAACGTCATTATGCAGAAAATGCCACCTTACTCTACACTGACACGGATTCTTTAATTTTGAAAGTAAATACCGATAATTTTTATGATTTCATGACCAACAATATATGCGAGTTTGATACTTCCAATTACAACGTAGGAAACCAATTCAATATTCCTATTACAAAGTCAATTCTGGGTAATTTCAAAGATGAATTTCCGAATGATCCCATAATTAGCTTTTATGGTACCGGTGCCAAAGCATATTATGTTCAGTCTGTAGGTAGTGAATTCAAAAAAGCAAAAGGTGTCAAAAGATCCGTCATAAAGAATGAATTGACATGTGAAGATTATAAGAAAATTGTCGAACAGGGTGGTCTAATATTCAGGAAGATGAACTCGTTCAGAAGCATATTGCATGACATGTATACTGAATTGAAGAACAAAGTTGCATTGTCATACCATGATGATAAACGGTTCATCATTCCCAATACGACACACACTCTTCCTTGGGGTCATAGCGATATAGAATTCTACCAGAATGATCCAGTAGAGAATATTCGTTGGGTTTCCAATATTATTCAATCTTTTTCCCAAGAGAGTCCTTTGGATCAATTACTTCATTTATTAACAGCTGAATTGAACAAATGAAATATCATTTCAAATGGAAAATTCACCACCATACTTATTTATTTGTATTTGAGATGTAATTACGCTTATTATATAAAAGTCAAATTATACTAGTCAATTTTAGTTAATGTCTTGTCCAGTTACCAAATATATAAAAATATATAAATATACACGTTATTCTGATTTCCTATTGTTTCATTTAAGAGAATAAATATCTACACAGAGATATATAGATTTTAATTGTCTTGAAATCATCAGTATGAAAGATATCAAGGTGGAAGAAAGATGTCCAAAGCTATTGATAAATTCGGCCGTAGACGAAAATGGGGTACTGTCAAAGTTCGAGTTCTTCAAGGTTCCCAAGGTCCTCAAGGTATGGGATTCAAGCTTTCGCCTGACGACCAATATGATATGCAAGGTAAAAGACTGAAAAATGCTGGTGAACCGATAGACGAGAGTGATTGTGTAACTCAATTATATCTCAATGAACAAATTACGGAGACGAAGGCACTTGTCCTTAAAGCCTTGCAGGCTGCCATACATGCCACAATGGCTAAGATTGTACCTGAAGCCCGTCAAGCATTCAATGAAAAAGTAGAGGAGGTGACTGATGATCTAGATCGCAAATACAAAAATCTAAAAAGTGATGTGGATATCAAAGTATGGGATGCTACAGCCACAATGACACGAAAAATATCAGAGTTGACAACTGAACTCGATTACAACAGCAAAAATCTGAAAAATGATTTGGATGCCAATGCATTGAATGTCACATCTGCAGTGATGCTGAAATATAATGATTTGGAAAGAAGGTTAGCTGAATTGGAGAATAAACATCCTGATGTTTGGCTCACACATAGACCAAAACTGTGGGCTCCAGGTAGTGATCCAGAACCCGCTGTTTGAAAAATAAATTTGTATTATGAAAATATTACAAATAAAATGTTCTAAATCAATGTTGAAATTTTTCATTTCTTACTCACCAAATATATTATAGAATTTGGTAGTGGGTGAGTTCTTTTTGAAAAGTATCAATTCAAGTTATGGAAACTTTGTACATTTTTGCCATTGAGTGGCGCAGATGCGTGTGTTTATGTTCTTTGTGTGGCCCTGAAAAGGGCCTATTGGGTGCTCCGAAGAGCTGGGTGCCATCCCGCATATTTATGCGGGACGACCACGGGGGGGGGGGGGGGTGAGGACTTAGATGACATCGTCATCCTCGTCATCCGATGACACCAAGATGATGGTGTCATCATCGGAGTCGTCCTCTACGGGGAACTCGTCCGGGTCGAGGTCCATATTTATGTCCTCGACACGGATATGGACCACTTGGCCATCATCCTCGAACTCATCCTCCGAGGAGCTATCGAAGTCGTCGACGCGTTGATCCATATCTTCGTCGTCCGAAGTCGACGGAGATGGATAGTTCCACACATCTGTGGAGTCCGACACCTCATTCACCTGAATCGGACCCCGTGGATCTCGATGGTAAAATGGATCCTGCCTCTCACCCTGGTATACCTGCTGGACCTGTACGGCAGAGACGATCTGATATCTTGCTATCATCGCTTCCCGTTCCAAATCATCTTCGAATTCGGCACAATGTCTCGGAGACGAGGTGGAGTCTGGAAGAGGCATCTTGGAAGACTGATACTATAATCTGAGCTGGCATTGAATTTATACTAGTTCGGGGGTGGCAGTGTAGGGTGGGAGAAGAGAGTGGGGGTTTGAAGGCTGAGAGAAATCAGGAGATGGGAGAAATACACATCATATTATTTTATAAAATATGTAAATAAAATATAAATAAAATATGTATATAAATAAAATATAAATAAAATATGTAAAAACATAATTCAGATGAATTGAAGAAAAATGCCCCATCCTCCGCATTGTTCAATGTGCACCAGACCATTAAATGTGCACTCCTATTTCACTTCATCTTTTTTTCTATTTTTATTCTAAATCTACATATACAAAACTTATATCTACTTACAAATAACTTAACCTTAACCTTAACATATCTAAAAATTAAAATTAGCAAATTGCTCCAGGTTACTTCGGAGCCGTGCCACCAAAGCCACCCCCTGCGCCTTGGCGTCTTCCAGCCTGGTGACTAGCTGGACCTCCCGGAGACTTTGCTGCCGATCGCGGGCCATCAGCTCTGCCTGCTGGCGCTCAAGCTCTTCCAGCTGGCGGTTGAGTTCTGCCCGCGCCAGCTGACTGTCATCATAGTCCCGCTGGGCCTCCTCTATCCCACGCTTTGCCCGTTGCACACTCATTTCCAGCTCAGGTACGATAGGTGCTGGAGGGTGGACTTCTTCAGCAGTGGGTTGTGGAGGGGCAACTTCAACGACAGGTGGTAAAGGTGCGTCTATAACCGGTGTCACAACAGTTGAGGATGTCTTCTTGGACACCCTTCTTCTGCTGTTGTGTGCGTGCTTCCTCGATGATGATTTCTTCGGTGGTTTTGGAGGCAGGAAATCATCATCGCTGTCAGCAATTTGGATTATAGGCAAACCTTCCATCGACGAATTTGCTCCTGCGTCACGGGATCTCTTGGAAGCAACTCCGTTAATGAACCCACCTTGCCGTCTGCGTTGGTCCATCGTCAGCGACTGCATTTCGGGGGCCTCTCTCCTGATGACGTCCATAACGTCATTGAAGTGCTCTTCGTCTGGCATTTGAGGTGCGGCGCCATCCACCCTGATGTTACTCAGGATCGTTATTGCTGCAAGACCAGTTAATGCGGGAGAATCCATAGCTAAACATACAAAAAAAAATTAAACGGGTTCATGATTACAAGATTGTTAACTTACTCTCAAATTATTACAGCTTGCTATAGTCTGCTAATTCAGTTGGCTGGTGGTTGATCTGGCGGGTGATCTTGTGGATGATGTGGTAGCTGATGTCAGTTCAGAAGAGTGACTGAAGATTATTCGGAGGAAGTTCTTGTTTTAAACACTCAGACCTCCACCCCACTCCTCTTCTTCTTCTCCGACCTCCTACTCCAATCCCCACTCCGACCACCCACTCCTCTTCTTCTTCTCCGACCTCCTACTCCAATCCCCACTCCGACCACCCACTCCTCTTCTTCTTCTCCGACCTCCTACTCCAGTCCCCACTTCGACCACCTACTCCGACCTTCCACTTCAATCCGCACTATGTCTTAAGCCACACCTCTTTCTTTAGCCAGTATCCCTCAGACCAGAAAACCCCACCCCATCATAACCCCACCCCTATTTCAGCTCTGTTATTTGTTACAATGTACACATCCACCTACGGGACAGAGCAGATATAGGGGTGAGTGACAAGAATAACAATTATGAGTGGGAACATTTGCATACTCGAGTGTATCATGTGAATTAACATGCTGATACCACTCACCATTATTATTCATGCCGCAATACCGTACAAAACAAATATCACATAGGAAGCGTTTTTCATTATCACAAGTTTTGATAGTAACAAATGAAAAGCTACAACAGTACAAATTTGTTGCAACGTCTTCTAACACCTCTGTCATATTTATCTGATGGGCATTGCTCACGATCGTTTCGGGGACATCCTCACAGTCTGGTACAATTCCATCGTCTACTTCTGGTTCTTCTCCGTCATCTTCTAGGAACTCTTCTTCGACGAAGTCATCCCCAGCGGGTATGTCTTGGCGGCCATCTTCAAAATCTACCAGGTCATGGAATTCGCCATTGTCACCATTCTCACCCACTACAACTTCATCTTCTTGTTCCCAAACAAACTCGTCACCTGCCAACACATCAACTTGATTGTTGGCATCTAATTGGGAGAGGGCTTCCAATGCAAAACCAACTTGATCAACCATAATTGCTATACAAACACAGTTTCTAACAGAAAATACAAAAGTCGAATGAAATGTTAGGATTTTGGACCGATTTTATATGTTACAATCGTGAGTGGGGGTTACCACCTCCACTAAACCCACACTTCATCTCCTGAGAATAGCAATTCCTCCATTAACCTAGATTTCCTCGTCATCTAATTAGTGACGCAAATGCAAACAACGAGGATACAAAAATGCTGAAGATATTTAGGAAAAAATATTTGATTTTCGAATTAAACCACAGAAACATGACAAAAATATATCTTCAATTTTTTTTCTAGTAGAATCCACCCATTCAAATCTTTTATCAAGTATGACATATTTCGATAAAATCCATTATAACGTGGATAAAAAAATCTTAGAGATTATTAGGAAAAAATATTTGATTTTCGAATGAAACCGCAGAATCATGACATAAATATATTTTCAAATTTTTTTCTATTAGAATTCATCCTTTCAAATCTTTTATCAAGTATGACATTTTTCGATAAAATCCATTATAACGTGGATACAAAAATATTAGAGATTCTAAAAAGAAATGTTTGATTTTCGAATTAAAGTGCAGAAACATGACAAAAAAAATATTTTCAAATATTTTTTCTAGTTGAATTTACTCTTTCAAATCTTTTATCAAGTATGACAAATTTCGATAAAATCCATTATATCGCGGATACAATACATTACAGCAATTCCAATATGCACTGATTCAACCCCGCATGGAAACGCCAATGATACCTGCCGTCTACAATAGCTTTAATATTTTAGTAACTGACCGGTGAGGGTGAATTTTACCTGAGATGACCGTAAATTCATTTCATTTGGGTAAATTTTTATTTCATAGCGTCTCTTTGCGATAGTTCAGTTGTGTTTTATCTGTAATGGCGTTAGTAACAAAATCTCAATCAGAAAGTGAAGCGGCGGTTAAGGCACTGTTGGACATGGAAAATATAGTGCCGACTATCATATTACCCATTAGAGAAAACGAAATTGTGGAACAATCGCCTGTGAAAAGTGCAAGGAAGCGTAGTAGGCCGATATCGAAAATAGACAAATTCAAAGAAATCGTCAAAAAAGCTAGCCCATATGCCCGGAATGCATGGAGAAAACCGAACTTTTCATTACAACCGAGTGTTAGGGAAGAATATAGAGTGGAGGACTTTAGCGACGACGACGAACCAACAAAACAACAGACAGACAAACCAAAAGACACAAAAAACACTACAGACTCAGGGAGTTCTTCTACAGACACAGATACTTCATCTACAGATACAGACACAAAACAGACAGACAACAAACAACAAAGGTCTACAGAAACGGAGAATTTTGTCAAGGAAAGCAAGCGTATGTTTGCTTTACTGGAGAAACTTGATTTATCGACTGATACAGACAATGAAAATTTGAAAAAACTGAACAGTACATGTGATAGGTATGAAAAGAAATTTCGGGAAGCTCAGATACAACGTGACCAACTGAAAAATAAGATAGGAAAGCGTGAAGAAGCAATAGAATTCAGGAAGCAGATGATGGAAAACTATGCAATTTTTTTTTCAGGAAATGATTAATATGCAATTTTTTTTCAGGAAATGATTAGTTGATGAAAGTTCTGAAAGGAGTGCATATATATTAATTGGTCGATGTACACAGTGAAGGGCGATGTAGAGGGGCCCTTCACGGACTTTCATTGATTAATTATTTGAAATAAAAAATCTATTTTAAGCTGGGATCGGAACAAAATTCTAGAAATGAAAAATAAAAATGGAAATATTCATTGATTAATTATTTGAAATAAAAAATCTAATTTAAGCTGGGATCCGAAATGCAAAAAAAATTATAATCGAATAGAAAAGAGAGGTTCATTGATTAAAAAACGATAAATAAAAAAAACTATTTTAGGCTGGGATTCGAACCTGTACAGCGCAAAATTCTAGATATGAAAAATAAAAATGGAATTATGCAAAAAAAATATAATCGAACAGAAAAGATAGGTTTTTTTTTGATGGGCGAGTTCAAGGTCACAAAACCAAAAAAAGCCCGAGAAATAAATCTCTTAATATCACCCTCCACCCACCTCCTAGGTGATATAGAGAGATTTCTTTCTCGGGGCACACTGCAAACTCACCACTGAGCTACGCAGCCTCCGAAAGAATTAGTCAAATTTCTTCTATATGAATGTTTTAAATCAAACCCCTGAAATGTATGCGACTAAATATACATGCTCCTACAATTCCGTAAAACTGAAGAGTTGGTCCATCTAGTGCCAAATAGCACAACACATATAAACTATACCAACTGAGCTAATGCGATCTCCGAAGGAATTCGTTATAGCTACCTCTAAAGACCTTTATTTAACCCCTCATGATAAATTCCCCCAAAGAAAATATGACTTTTTGTGATAGAAGTGCAAGTAAAAGGAACGTATGTGAAATATCTTGCAGTTTACAGGCTTGTAAATTGTACATGCTTCAAAAACTCTGCATGGGCAATTTACAAGCATATATTTTTGACCCTTGCTTGTGTTTATAAACTGCTAACAGTTCACATACGTTCCTATTCAAAAGAGATATTTTCTTTAGTTCAGAAGTATTAACTTTGTTAATACTGGAGGAATTTAACATGAAGGGTCAAAAACCCTGGGTGGGCACCCATGTATCTGAATCTTGGCGTATCCACCAGCCATTGAAGTGCAGAATGTTTTGATTAGGGGCAATGCATTGAACCGCTTTTCAGATATTTTGCTGCGATTTTTTTTATATATTTTTTTGGAAATATATGATCATTGCGAAAGTTTTTCATCATAGAACTTTTTTGAAATTCCCACTTATGAGTGAGATATGATTTTTTTAAATATTGATATCGAGATTTTGTTGTAAAATTTATTTCAAGTATAACCTACAATTTTATATTTTTTCTTGGAAGATATGATCATTTTTAATGTTTTTGACCAACAAACTTTTTCTTTATTATCATTCATGAGTGAGATATAATTTTCAAAAATAAGTAGGAGTAGGAGATCTGAGCCGGTTCTGGACCTACCCCCACCATCATAACTTTCAACCAGCAAATTATTTCGCGGTTCGATTCGCGGCCGCGAATTTAATCGCAGTTCGATTCGCGGCCGCGAATTTAATCGCGTTTTGATTCGCGCTCGCGAATCAAAACAGCGGTCAAGGTCTCGAATCCGCGGATTCGTCCGTAGGTCTATTATTTTGAATTTTTCACTTTCTTGATGTCCAACACTTCTTTTTCCTATGAAGTTTGTGAAGGTAACTCCTGGGAGGGAGGGATATCTACTCCCTCTCCTTCTATGGTGGTTTGTTGTCATGTTCATTGTGCGCATGTACCAGTCGACTTGTTTGAATAAAACTTAGAGTCGCATTAACATCAGCACCATTTCTGTCCACATCCCATTGATATCACACATTCCTACGAGCTAAATATGAACTCATTACCAAATTTGTCTGCTGAAGAAGAAGCAATGCCATGTATTGCAACAAATGATGACTTTGGTTTTGAAGATATTCCGGTATATCACTTGTCATCCCAAGAAGGTTTCATCGATGAATATAACATTGATGATTATCTGAAGATGGGAGATATACCGGAACCTTCAGAAAGTGTTGATCCAACCCTTTCACAATTGTCACTACCAAAATGCCCGTCACTTCTCTCTCCTCTTAGTGTCGATACGAAAGCGAAACCATCTAGGAGAAAGTGTGCATCTACTGCTTCAAATCCCAAGAAAACAAGTAAGGGTGTACGGAAACCCCGTAAGAAGAAAGTAGATGACACCTTCAAGAATGTGATAGGTGATTTGGAAGATGTATCGCTTCATTCTTTTGGTCCACTGCAGCGTTGTGGAGACATGCTTAAGAAAGCGAAATGCAGCATCGTAAAATCGAGAGCTATCATCGTCAAATGCGATGACGATGTTCGAAGAGGTAGCATGGACGACGAGGTGGTTCTTCAGAAGCTCGATGCAAAGATTGTATCATCGAAGGCTGAACTGATCAAAATGTGTGAAGATGCAGATAAACTCCGTTTCAAAATCACACAGAAGAATCAGTCCGCCCTTTGTTTGAAAATGCAAGCTGAAATTGAGCTTCAGGAGTCCACTAAACTTTTTGATATGGTAGCATCTGTACGTGATAAGTGGCGAAAAGAGTTTGATCACGCATTCCAATCTGATAGTGATTAGCTCTGAGGATTATGAAATGTTATCAATGTTGTGAGTTGAAATGAAAGACTTTTTCAAAAATCTATGAAGTGGGGAGGAGTATGCAGATTATTTCGGTTTTGGCATACACTGGGCGTTGCGTTTGGTTGGGGCAACGTTCACCACTTCATGATTTATTCATTTTGAAAAAAAACTCAAAAATAGTTCTATATTTTCTATAGTTTATTAATAATCTTACAGCTTAGTGAGAATAATAAGTAATACAATTTCATTCAAATATTAAACCATAGCACTTTTGTGTAACCATGAATTCTTTCCGCTTGGAAGGCCTAACCACTTAATGTATAGTTTATTTCCTTTCCTCCTCAACACTTTTTCAACTAGGTATACGTCAGGATTTTGCGTTTTCAATAATTCTTCTCCATAAAAACATCCTCTAATCGGGCTCCCATCCATGTCTTCAAGAATATAAGTTATGGGGTATGTTTGGTTAATTTTAACAATTTTGAATAGTTCTGTTGTGTAATTGGCAGTGTAACCCTTTTCGAAAATATTCTTGTACTTGCTTATACGTACAATATCATTCATTCGAAATTTGGAAATACTTTGTTTTCTTCGAGGGATTACTTTGGAACTTTTGAATTTCAGTTTTGTTGCTGGCATAACATCGATTGGTTTCATACCAATTGTACGATGCACCTTATTGTTATATTTGCTTGTTATGATTGGAAGAATATTCAACCATTTGTTGTGTCCCATCGCTGAAAATTCTCTATAAAGCCACGTCTTTATTGTTCGAATTACTCTTTCAGCTATGGCCGCCTTCATGGTGCTGAATGTTGAATAATGGTTGATCTTATATTTTCGCATCAAAAATGAAAAAGAACTATTGAAAAATTCTGATCCTTGATCGCTTTGTAGATGTTTCGGGGAATAGTTGGCTTCTTTCAGCACATCTTCCATTGCATTGGTTACAGCACTACCTGTTTTATTTTTAATCGGCTTCGTCCATAGATATTTCGAGTAGCAATCAATGACCACAAGAACATATCGATATCCTTTGTTATGTTTAGCATAAGGTTGTAATTCGGCAAGATCTATTTGCCACAGATCTGCAAAACCTTTGACGGTGGTGGTTCTTCTGATGAAATTACGTCTTGCCGGCTTATGTAACTCATTGACAACTTGTCGTTTGACATCACTTATTTCATTATCCATCTCCTCGCAATCACTTATTTGTTTTCATTCAGACAAACAATTTGACAATGTTACGGCATCATATAATGAGAACAAACTGATCATTTTTGCTGATGTATTAGATTATTATACCTTCCTCACGTAATTCTTCAATTATGGAAATTATTTCATTATCATGTCCAGTGTGTCCAGCTGACTTTGAAGATATCAATAGCCGCAAACGAGCGACTAACTCCTTGGGTGAATTCCAGTAAACATAATTCGCAGGTTTGGGATCATACATTTTCTGCATTTTCATTCGATGGAACCCTTCACCTTTTTTTGTCCTACTTCTGGTCGTCTGATAATGTGATAAGTTTAGTATAGGTTTAATAACTTCACGGAATTTTTTAGATTTCGGGTGTTTGAAACCATTTCGCAGTAGATGTTGTTTGTAAGGTGCATTTGTTAGCCTCAATATTTTAGCATATGTATGACGAACTTCATCATCATCATCAACTTCAGGTGGGTTTTTCAAAAAAATCATGTTGTATAACTCCAGACTACTTGGGAATTCATGTGTTCGTGTTTTATTTTTGTTCCAAAATAATATATTTCCATCACTGAAACGTACATTGTGACTCCCCATTTTCAGTTTTTGTGTAGTAGGATCTAACCGTATGCCAAATATTCTGTCATAAGCTGCATTCTTAGTTTTGACATTTTCCAAATGTCTTTTCAAAACATCTCCAGTATTGTCTTCAAAATTATCAAATACGGACTTTTCATCTTTTCCGAATTCTTTGATGGTATCTGTCTCACTGTCAACAGATGATAATTCACTACTATATGATGAATTATTTCCCACTGAAGTACTCCTAACTTTTATTGGAGTAGACTGAGAATTCACTTGCTTCATCGAAAACGTCGGCTGTGGTGGCTGTGGTTTCGTGGTAGCAGCAGCTGAAGAAAGAACATTTAATGGCTTCATTATGGGATCATAGAGTTTTTCAAGCGCCATTCGATTTTCAATAAGTCCACTCTTGATAGAGTTAAATTTCTGCCGTACAGCTTCTGTTGTCTCAACAAGTTGGCGTTTCAAATTCAATTCATTGTTTTTATCTTCAACTACTTTATCATTTTTTGTCTTCATTTTGCTTCACAAGAGAGAGAATACACTGAAGTAACCTCTATGCAATTCAGCGATCGATTGAATGCGTATTGTATTATCATGGATATATAAAACTATCGAACCCCATGCGATATCTACCTTCATGCATTTTTCTATCCTTATCAATGACCAAAAATCCATATTGATCCTCCCAACATTTAACACACATCAATTGGAATTGCTTAAATGTTACATCGGGTGACACGTGATCCGAATAAATATGGTGTAGATTCGTTTCATCTTGCTTGAACATTACGATAAAGTTGGTATTATCTCGCACTAACTGTTTGGGCACTCGTGAATATGTTTGAGCAAGATAAAAACAGTCAACATCTTTATGACGTCCCATACAGAAATATGATCTTATAATATCCTGTTTTTCACATATTACATCATCGAAAATGAAAACAGAATTTGGTTTGGCATCGGATGGTTCCACTATTTCTGCATTATTACTGAATGTATAAAATCCCAACCCCTTGATGGGTTCCAATACATTTCGTAGGAATTGATATTTGGGTTGATTGAGTGATTTCGAATAGAGATAAACATTTGTGAATCGCAGTCCTTGTGGATGTGTTAAAAGAGAGATCATGGCATTCGTCTTTCCACAATTCGATGGTCCGATAATGAGTCCTCGAACAGATGATGGAAGTAGTGGACCATGCCGCAACACTTTCTGTCCATTCAATCCACAACCGAATTTTTCATCTAGATTATCTACAGCAAACTTTTCTTTCTGCTTCACAATGCGCATCGTACCGTGGTTGGAGACTATGTAAGCGATGATATGCTGTGAACATTTCATTTAAATGAGTACCATCAAACGATACGGATGTGTTCGTAGTGGATGCAGAAAAAGCGGTCGTGGATTCGTTAATAATTTAATAAACAAATTGCCGTTCGAATTACATTTACCCGGAGGATATCAGTATTGTGGACCCGGTACAAAATTGGAAAAACGTTTAGCCCGCAAAGATCCTGGAATCAATAAATTGGATATTGCATGCAAACAACACGATATTCAATATTTGAATCATCTAACTGATCTCACAGCGAGACATAGAGCAGACAAAGAACTCGAATACGCAGCTTGGAACAGGGTTAAATCGAAGGACGCTGGTATTAAGGAAAGAATAGCTGCCCTACTCGTTACCAACATTATGAAATCAAAGAGACGTTTCGGTATGGGTTGTAGTAGTACTACTGTGAAGACAAAAAAGAGGAATCAACCGAAGAAAAAGAAGAGAAATCAACCGAAGAAGAAGAAAAATAATCTCATAAAAATCGCCTTTGGTTCTGGGGTGGTTCATAAAGTGCGGAATGTACTGAAAAAAGCTGGGGGTGAGCAATTTGTGACGAATAATTTGAAAAAAGCCACCGTAGTGGCATTGCATGCAGCACGTAAATACCTCAAAGCTGCCGGTGGAAAGAAAACGATCCGCACGCCTCGCATAATTCCAATACCTAAAGTCGGAGGGATTCTACCATTGATACCAATTTTTGCTGGATTGTCTGCGCTCGGAAGTTTAGCTGGTGCTGTTGCAGGCATCACCAGAGCTGTGAATTCAGCAAAAGCAAGCAGAACCGCCCTGATCGAAGCGAATCGTCATAATAGGAAAATGGAAAGTGTGGCATTGGGTAAAAGTGGTAGTGGTATATACCTTAAACCTTACCGTAAAGGACTCGGACTCTATTTGAAACCATACAATCCAAAAAACTAGTTGATTCCCTACCTCGAAAACCTCTCACCGACATCGATCTCACTTATTATGCCAAGAAAATGAAAATTCCATACTTTCGCGGTATTTTCATGCGTGATACATTACCCACTAGAGGTCCACGACACCGCGAGACCGCCATTGTCAATTTAGATGGAATAAGAGGATCGGGAACACATTGGGTGGCATACAGCAAATGTGGGAAAGACATTACATACTTTGATAGTTTTGGAAATCTACCCCCACCAATAGAGTTGATTCAATACTTCCAGAAATGTTCGAAAGTGAAAATTCTATATAACTATGATCGCCAGCAGAAGTTCAACACAGTTTTCTGCGGTCACTTGTGCCTGAAGTTTCTCTCTGAATTATTATAGAATGGATAAAACTCCAGCAATGACTCGAGAGGCTATTAGGACGATGGGATTATCACTCAAAATGTATTCAAAATATCGGACCTTGACAAGAATGGATCGAGTGATGCTTGCAAATATGCCGAAGGAAGTGATACTCGCATGCGCTGCACATGAGATTGCTTCTGTTTGGGAAAAGTTACCTAAAAGTCTACAAGATGATGTTGATATAATGAAATATAGATATTGCAATGACCACCACAATCTTGACGGCGAAAGCGTTTCAGATTCTGATGTGAATGATGGTCCTATACCTCGAAAAATATTCTGCTGTTATTGCAATATAAAGGATATGAATATTGGTGCTAATAAAAATGAAATGGATATTGATGAACCATCTCCGAAAAAGCGTAGGTTGTCCCGAGTGTGTTGTAGACAACAATAAATTGAAGTGAAATCCATAAAATGTATCAGTCATGTCACGGAAGTTCGAACTACAAGCTGTCGGGACGAGTGTCTTGAGTGCAGACTTTTTCCCACCCGTTGAATTGGATAGAAACAGTCGTTATGGATTGGGACTTTTAGGATTCTATGGATGCAACACAGTAAATAATATAACTGAAAAAAACAATGTGATCAGTTTTAGAATCAGTGATATAAGTTCACCAATACTTCAGAAGTACACAATTGAAATTCCATGTGGTGCCTATGAAATAGATGAGATCAATGCAGTTATTCAGAAACATATCATGTTTCGATTGTTTCATGGGAAAAATCAAAACGATACCAATGCAGATGATATATTCTACCTACATGCCAATAATAATACTTTCAAATGTGAGATGCGATCAAAATATGAAATTGATCTAACTCATCCGAATTCCATAGCAAAGATGATGGGTTTTAATTTTGATAGATTTCAACCGAATCAGATACACGAATCCTCACATCCGATAAATATAACAACTGTGAGACTAATCCGCTTAGATTGCAACATTATATCTGGTTCATACATAAACAATGAAGAATCCCACATTCTTTTTTCATTCGATATCGATGTGGAGCCTGGATTCAATCTCACAAAAGAACCACACAAGATTATATATATGCCCATCAGTCCAGAAGGTCGTCAGTTGATTCACAACATCACAGTGCGTATTTTGGATCATAATAATAATCTCATTGATTTTGGAAGTGCAGAAGAGATTGTTATAATTTTGGAATTGAAAAAAATCTAATAACTATTATGGGTTTTTGTTATAATAGACAGAATCGACAAGGATTTGAAAACATTCCACAAATAGCTAAAAAGGAAGGTTCGAATAGAAAAAGGCTCATTCCAAAAGTGTACGCTAAACAGTTAGCACACCACACTGCTCTCTCGCTGAGAGATCTCAAATTTTTGAAATCAATTGGACTGAAAGTAAGGAACAATGGTGCTCGAAACAAATAGTGAAAAGTTGAATATATTTGACGAGCCGATGCTCGATCATTCCCTCACAAGTTTACATGAGCATACATATAAACCATATGGATCACCATTGTTTAGGAATTCAGATGAAATTCGAATTGCAATCAATAATCAAGACGTTATACTTGACATTGCTGAGAGTTTCATTTATATAGAGGGTAAATTCACACCTAAAGATGAAACAAAATTATGTTATCTCTCGAATAATGCAATCGCCTTCCTTTTTGATGAAATTCGCTACGAAATGGGTGGTGAACAAGTTGCTGTGGTCAGGAAGCCGGGGATAACATCTACAATGAAGAATATGATATCATTTGGACAATCGCATGCTAACACTTTATTGACAACTGGATGGGGACTTTCGGAAACTAAACAGGATATCTTGGATACAACTAGTCACGTATTCAGTGGTAAATTACCACTGAAATATTTGATGGGTTTCGCTGAAGATTACAACAAAAGTATCTTGAATGCCAAACAAGAAATGATTTTAATAATCGCTCGATCCTTCAAGAACTCATATATTGGTGAGGTTGATGCTGATTTGGAAATCAATAAAATTGAGTGGAAAATAAGACACATAGTGCCAGAAGATAAGCACAAGCTCAAACTTTTAAATAGAATCAACAAAAGCGGTCTGAATGCTAAAATCAAGTTGGCTTATCGCATGTGGGATCTCTATGAACTTCCATCACTACGTGGCACGTCTTCAGACATATGGGCTATCAAGACAACCAACGCCCTTGAAACACCTCGTTACATCATCATTGGATTCCAAAGCACTACCACTTCTGAAGACAGGACAAAGGACATCACTAAATTCACAACTGCTGATATCAATAACATTCGTGTGTACTTGAACTCTGAAGTATACCCATATGAACGTTGGAATTTGGATTTCGATAAAAAACTCGATACTTCGGCTTATTATGCCTATGAGAACTTTCAACGAAGTTATTATGATAAAGATATGAGTGAACCTCTCATGGACATTGGTCAATTTCGACAAAATCCACTATTCATCATTGATTGTTCACATCAGCCGAATGCCACAAAATCATCAACTATTGATATTAAGCTCGAGTTTGAAACTAGGAAAGTCAACTTCCCAGCCAACACCAAAGTATATGCACTCATTCTGCATGATACATTTTTGACATACAATGCATTGGATGGTTCAGTTCACTGCAGATATTGATGAAGACACACACACACACACATTTTTTTCATTTTTCTTTCTTTATTCATGTAAAAGAGAAATAGGTAAATAAAACATGTGTAAAAAATTTTTATGTTTTTTTATTCAAATATCATTAGCTTAGAATTCAAATAGTCTTAGGTATGTACAAACAATCTAATATAACTTCTTCTTCATCTTCATCATAATTTTCTCCTTCTTCGATTTCACTATCATCATCATCCAGTTGGTACTTTTTGATGATGTCTTCAGGTAGGTATGGTAGGAGGCGGTGGAGAAATCTTTTCAGCTCACATTCAATCATTGCGTCGCAGAGGTGATGTAGATCGAAAGAACCATCTGTATATTTCTCGCAGAGATCCACACCCTTTTTGTAGTTCTCGTAATCACGCATACAGTGTTGGATCCTTTCTTCATCATAGCATACGCTCAGGTCATAAATGGTGGCGTGGTGAGCATCCTCGCTCAAAGCACGCAACTCAGAAGTTAACCTTTCAACGGCGGAAGAGATGTCTATGGCTTCGGTCCAGTGTTGACTTGCATACATCATCCACATTTTTCAAAAATGAAGCTATGATCAAAGAGAAATTATTGAAATAAGAATGCTACAAAAATAATCAGTACTACTCACATTAGACTTTTGATGATGTCTCCACCGAAGAGTGTGTTTAACAATGTATGAAAAGTTTTTATATTTTCCTTACAATTATCACCTATAATATAAAAGAATCAGAATTAGAAGATATGACAAGTGGAAATTATATATTACAATTATTCAGTGAGATCAAATTTGACCAACGATCTCGTTTTCATGCCGGCAAAGCTTTGTGGACTCTGACCCAAATATGCTACTGTATATTTACCACCTGATGAATTGATGCATGCTACATCATCATCGGTAAATTGTTCTGAAACGCGTTTTGGCAGCCATGTTTTGAATAATGTATCATTGCTTACATCAAGTAGTATCAATAAAATGGATTTACCAAACCGGGTAGAACAAACTGACATCGTCTTAATTGGGTAAGCTTCATTCAGTGGCAAAGATGATATTACTTTTTGCTCTAACACTTCCATCTCTTGTTTAATTATAGAATTGATTTTTTGTAAATCTACTTTTGGAACTGACATGATGATAATATATATGGAAAATATAAATAATTTTCAATAGAAAAACACACTCACTGATCTCTCTCACTGTGTAGGCACTGAATAACTTCACTACTCTTGCTGACTGCTCGACTGCTAGGTATACAACTTCTGATTTCATATCACCATACCAACTTCTTTTATAATAGATAGTGAACCACCCCCCACCACAGACTTATGAAACATGTATGATACAAAGCCCCCACCATGCGCGAGTTTGCATCGCATCGATAGAGGGCGGAGAGTAAATAGTAGTCGATGAGTCACCGCAGCGTATGGGTGTGTGACGTCAGCGCGGATCCAACCCACCCTATCGAGAGCGAGGGTGGATGCGCATAGCGTCACGCGACCCCTCCTCCCACCACCATCGCAAGGTATACATCACTGGAGAGTAATCAGAGTTCACATATCTGACTGGATCTCCGTGGTGTGCAGACGTGTTGTACCCTCTCTATACTTCGGTATAGATTTGTATGTGTACTCCACACATAAGGGTCATACACAATGGCAGAGTAAGTATACATGAAGGACATGGAAGACATTGAGGTAAGAAAAATAAATTAAGTACTTGGAAAAAGTACTTGTCCGTGTATGAAAAAAAAATCCAAGTCATTATAATCTCAATGTCAAACACAAACCCTGAACACCTCCCAACAATATACATCATGGTCAAGGCTAAGGGCAAGCCCAAGTCCTAGGTCAAGTCCTAGGTCGAGGTCATAGGTCGAGGTCATAGGTCGAGGTCATAGGTCAAGGTCATAGGTCAAGGTCAAGGTCATGGGTCAAGGTCATAGGTCGAGGTCATAGGTCATAGGTCAAGGTCACTGATGACGTCATAGTGGTGGGGGGAGGCCCAGAACCGGCTCAAATCTCCTACTAGCAATTACCAGGTGACACGATTTTTATTTATTTCAAATCGATATATTGTCGTCCTAAATACAATTCGTGGTATGATTAAAAACTCGTCCTGCGGACTCGTTGTATTTTCAGCTTTGGGATTGCAATTCATTAATATTCCAGAAAATTATCGGTAACAATCATACCACTTATTATATTACCCCTGACAATATATTTCCTTGCTTAACAACCAATCAGTGGATTTCAAATTTTGAAATTCAGCCAATAGAATCAGAACTACAGTGAAAATATAGCTTGTCGCTGTATTTTCACGGTGATAAACCTGCTTAGTTTTTGTTTTACCATCTGTCAAGTGAAAATGATTTAAATTATAAACGTCAAATTTATGTGTTTTGACTAGTTATCTTTATTTATCAATATGAGCGATCGTTGGGGACAAATGTCCATTGGTATCACAGATGAGGCCGTGGAAAAGAGTATTCCGTTGAATACGGCTACAAGTAAAGCATCAATTACCAGGTGACACGATTTTTCTTTATTTCAAATCGATATATTGTCGTCCTAAATACAATTTGTGGTATGATTAAAAACTTATAATTTTTTGGAATATCAATTCATTGGCAATCCCAATGCAAGAAAATACAACTCGTCCTGCGGACTCGTTCTATTTTCAGCTTTGAGATTGCAATTCATTAATATTCCAAAAAATTATCGGTAATAATCATACCACTTATTATATTACCCCTGAATATATTCTCCGCAATAGTTTGGAATTTTGATAATACTTGTTTAATAGTAAGAATGCTAAGAATATTATTGGTGAAATATTTGTATATCAGATATTCATAGGTTATTAGTTGCCAAAGAAAATTATTCGGATCTGTCACTGTTGTTGCACGAAACTGTCGGTTGCCTAGTAACAGCCGTTAAAAAAAGTACACTTTTTTTACGCTTTTCCGATTAATAATGAGATCGTATGTTGATGGTGAAATATTGTAATACTTACACGCACAAACCACACAAAAAAGTGGACTTTTTTTGACAGTTGTAGAAAAAAAAAATGTTTTGCGACTTTCAACACCTCATAACGCATTCAATACCTAATTATTATCTCAGAGGATATGTTTATTTGAAATTAGGTGAGGATTCTACCAACGTAGTTTGTTCCCTTCATTCTAAGATGGATGGTGGATTGTCACCGATTGGTAACGTTCTCGATACTTTGCATAATTACTCAAGCAGATTCTAGGATTGATTAACGTTTCTTAAGTTGAGAAACACATTAAATGAATGAAATCACTGACGCTGGGATTGGAAAGGGTATTTATATATCTAATAATCCTTTAATGCCAAAGGAACGAGAACGATAAAATGAAAGAGTCATAAGAACTACCATCGATATTAGTTTTCGCAGAGTGAGTTCCAGGGACGCCTCTGCATCCATAAACGGGTTGCTACAGGAGACAGGTTACACTGACGCACTTAAATCGATTTATTTCCCATTCCTTTTCATCCCACATCCAGTGCTCGGAGTTTTCTTTATTTTTCTCGTCAAAATGAACTTGTTAGAGGAGTATACGCTGGTAATTGATAATCACAGATTCAGCCTGTTGACTCTGCTCGGCCTTTCCTTGTTTGTAATCAAGAATGTGAAAACTGCGCTTCGGGAAAAGGAAGATTTGTAATCTGAAGGTATGCTTTTCATAAAAATTACTCGCCATTGAACAAGGTGGATGGATTTTGTATTAGATTATGTTTGATTTTTTTATTTCTATATTTACATAAATGGGAAAATTGTGCACATCGTGAGAATCACCATGGAAAGAGTAATGAAGAGTAGATAGGGATTGAAAATTTTAGAAAAATGTTTTTTAGCATACGGAAAAAGCTTTCCCGATCTTCGATTCTTTCTATACGCTAAATAATGAATAAAAGTTTGAAAAAAACGAAGACACGCTTTCATTGCCATATGGACTAAAAAGTTAAAATAATCTTTGAAAATTAACTTCAATGTTGAAAGAGCGTGCGGTGCTTGGTATCAGTTAGCTTTATTTTTTATTGTTATGGCTATTCGTAAAGGCTGTGATTATGAAAATAGAAGGGGTTTTTTACTTTTTTAAATTCTAATTATTAATACTAACAGGTAAAGAATATTATCATTCAGAAAGGAGATAGCGTCTCAGCGTCTGTTATATACCTAATACTAGCCAAACATGAACACCAAGAAAGGAGATAGCTTCTGTGAAATAAATATAAATGAAGAAAAAGTAGCGGCGTGCAGACAAATTTTGAAAATTCTAGAAAAAAGATTCTCCTCGTGTAGGATTTGAACCCACGACCTCTGGATTGCCGGTACAGTGCTCTACCAACTGAGCTACCGAGAGTACATGCGTTCCACTGCATATCGGGAAAACACTTCTTCCTAGAATTTTGATGTTGGTAAATTCGTTTTCAGTGATCATTAAGATCCATCTACCATTCACCCTAGCGTCGTCGACATATAGCGATATTCAGCAGGGATCGGGTGTGGATCTCCGATCACTGAAGAATGTTAGCCAAACATGAAAATTAAGTCATCGTATTATTTTGAAAATAGTTATTTATTTAGTTTTTGATATTTTAATCGATTATTGAAACTGTCTGTTCTGTAGATTACTGATAAATAAAATAAATGAAAACAGAGCTCGTCAGATTATTTCTGATAAGAATGGTATGGTTTTGTGTGACTTTACTCATTACCATATATTTATACAATATTATTTTGTATAGATTGTATTATGGTAACGAAAATAAAGTTCATCAAGTTTTTTTTAGTGTGTGTATTGTGTTACTTTATCAAGACACCAATTAAAGGTGACATTGATCAGATGATTCAGAACTCGATTCAACATTATTCTCCGAGTAAATATTCATCTCATGATTCACAAACTAATCTCATGATAATGACTGGAGGGATGTACTATTGAGAACGTTTCACATTGTCAGAAACACATTTCTTCCCTAATTGACATTCAGAATTTACGAAACATTAACTACGACTTCGAACAATAAGAGCCCATTTCATATTCAGTGAGCAGGTTATATCCTTGTAAGTATACACTGAACAGAAATTGTCCTGAAACAATGAAACATCGGCCAGCTGTAATGAATCTCAATCAAAACGTTTAATGGCTTTTCTCTGCCTTATTTCACTTGATTTAAGATTCATATTTCAAATAATTTCGTGAATTACACTCACCTCAATGTCTTCGCATCACGTCGTTTCCTTCTTTTAGCTGCCTCTGCACCAAAGTATCTGAAATAATGTGAAGAAAAATAGTTATATAAGCTATAGAAGATAGAAACTTGAATTTTGGATATGTCGTATGAGAGGTTCTTATCGATTATTGTCCATATTTGAATATTATAGGACTTTTGATTTCACCGGGAGTGACATAAACTTTTGAATTTCAAAAGTATTACTCCCAATGTTTTTCATTATTTGAAATTGTTATTCCATTCGGAATTCAACCTATATATGCTATATGACGACTATGACGTAATTTATTGTGGAAATGAAGTCACATTTCGGAAGAAATAAAAATCTGTGTATAGATCGAGGACGCCAAAATTAAATAGGGTTATTGGTCAAATAGGCATGGGAAATGAAAAATTTGCCCAATTAACCGTAAAAATTTTGATTAAGAGTAATCTATCCTTACTTTTGAAATTATCGAAGAATTTTATTCAGAAAAGTTGTTTGGAATCGAAAACAATATCAGTATTTGGAATCACAGCCACCTACGCAACAATATTTTTTTCCAATTTTTTATAAGAGTACTAGTATCTCAAATGCACCTTAGTCGCCTCTCTCATATTCCTACAACGATATTTCAATGCGAAATTTGGTAAAATTTATTATTTGTACTAGAATATCGACGAAATTGTTGGAAATGTTACTAGTTTTTTGGTGCAAATTTGATATATCAATCTGTATGTATGCCCATAATAACAATCAGTATGATTTTATGAAAGGAAATTATTGAATAAATCAAATAATTATTGGTTAACGATTAAATAATACAAATCTGCAACTTTACGATCACTTCAATCATAAAAATTGTATTTTTTCATTTTTCAGTTATCAATAATTATTTAATTTATTCAATAATTTACTTCCATAAAATCATACTGATAGTTAATATGAACATACATACAGAGTGATATATCAAATTTGCACCGAAAAACTAGTGGAAATTCAAACAATTTTCAAAAAACATTGATATTCTAGTACAAATGATAAATTGTAGCAAATTCCGCATTGAAATATCGTTGTAGGAATATGAGAGAGGCGCCTAAGGTGCATATGAGATACTAATACTCTTTATGAAGCTAAAACTATAAAAAAATCGGGGAAAAATGTTGCATAGGTGGCTGTGATTCCAAACCCTAATGTTGTTTTCGATTCTAAACAACTTTTCTAAATAAACTTCTTTGATAATATCAAAAATAAGGGTAGATTACTCTTGATCAAAATTCCTATTTTTTATTTCAAATTAAAAAATGTAACTATATCATTTCCGATGAAATCGGAAGATCTAATTCAGATACAACATACCCAAAGTTTCAATTTATATATTCAAAAATAACCAGATGGCCACCCGGTATATTGACAAATACGTGGATATCTCGCAAACGAAAGTTATGAAGAGAATAACATTAGTGGCCTAGAGTTGGTACCATCAACGAAGGAACTATTTCAATGACAGAAAAATAAACTGGTTGTTTCATTTAAAAAATATTCTTTATTGCTATTACGGGAAAATGCAACAACTTGTGCATCTGGAATTATTTTAAAAACGTGTCCTTTATGCTGCCGTATAACTTTTATAAAAGACTTTTTTACATATATTAGCATTATCGATATATCAAGTATTTACGTACTGTTAGACACCCGGTATAATATTTTTGAGAAACTCCACGCAAAACTCACTGACATGAAGACTGCAAGGTGTTTTCATTAGAAAAAATGCCGATTGATTGTGTTAATTAATTGAAAACGAATTATCCTGGACCACTTGTTTTTTAGCTATCAATAAAACCATTTAAGGCCTATCTAGAATGTTCTCAAGTCAAATTAGTTAAAAAATTGGTGACTCACACCGAACAGAACAAACAAATTGCACGCAAGCATTTCGTATTCATCTTCTTCATTCTGGGACATCCTGTATATGTCTGACTGAATAATGTGAATTATGGCTAGTCCGTATTGCCTATTATAGCAACACTTGGGAAGAATGAATATGTTCTGTTAGTTCCCTATTTTTTTTGTACGGAACTCACCTATACTGGTTAACGGAGCTTGGTTCATACAATTCCGATTTCAAAACGGCGTTTTCCAAAGCTTCGTCCAGCTTTTCTTTATTCGTTCCATATCTGAATCCTTTTTCATATTCAGCAATAGTTTTATCGTCTTCAAAGTTGTTCTCTGGGAACTGAAACAAACTGGAAGAAATGTTGGGAAGGATATTCTTGTACATAAAGTCAGATTGCTCCTGCTCCCATTCTTGGTCTGGAAGGGATTTCAGATCGATGTTGGCTCCTGGAAAATAAAACGTCAATCACGTTTCGAAAAATATTCACGATGCCTGATAAAAATGCGTCTAGACTCTAGACTAGATTGACCGTTAATCAAGTTAGATTTCACTTGGGCACATCATATAAGGGACATGTGGTAATTACTGAATTCATTTAACAAAGGAAAATTCCCGTTTGAAAATTGGAAATTTTATATCCATCTTAGTTCAAACATTTTTAATGAAAATGAGAAAAAATGCATTGATACAGGGAGGTGAAGAAGTTCAGGTTTTCATGTCGAAAGTGGCTCAGATTTTTTTTTAAAATCATACTAGTTTTAAAATTCAAGGTTGAATTAGAAGTAGGTGTAGAAGTGGCATAAAGGTTATGCACCTATATAGATATCGAGAGGTACCTAGTTCGAGTCTCAGTCCATTCATTACATGTTTAATTCCGGTAGAGAATGAGATACGCGAATTTAGAATGAGAAAGTATTCGGATGATAACGAGGGTTGTATAATTGTACATTCAGTAATCCAAAAATCACTTAACTTCACAGTGAATTTCGCGATGCGACAGATATACCAGTTGTAATTCATTCTTGTTTAACGGACTGTAATTATTCTTCTGCTACCGCGCATCGATAGGCGTTGAGATTTCACATTCATAGCTAGATTTGCCAAGCTGTACTGATAAACAGTCGAAACTGACGCTGAATGAAAGACTGAAAAGAGTCTCGTTGGACTTGCGTGAGTGAATGATATCACCTCTATTAACCAAACAGGATGCTAGATTTCCACTGATACCTGCCAGTTTCCAAACCAATAGCATAATGGTAATACACTCGACTACAAGAGGTCCCTAGATCGAATCAAGTATGAATCAAGTAAGGTTTTTTCGTCAATGATTGATGATATAAAACATTACCTCTGCTTCAGAACTTATCTCATTCATTCAAACTGATATAGCTGGGTAATTATGAAATTCTTACCTCTTTTTATTGCGGATGGTTTGCTGTAATACGGGACGTGTCCTTTATTCTCTTCTGAATTTCCAAAATTTGCTAAATGGGCTCGTTTAACTGGAACAACACAAAAATTTTCAAGACGGAGCACGATATCTTGAAATAAATATAAATCTTTTTCCTAAGAGCGTGCGGAAAAGTAACTTTTCCGCACGATTTTAACTTTTCCGTACGATTTTTACTTTTCCGCACGATTTTAGTATTTTTGAAAATGAGGATATTTACAACTAACTAAATGATCTATGTAACTATTCTGTCGTATTAGTCATTTTGTAGCATTATTATGAAAACTTGTTTATTAAAAACCTTGTTTTTTCATAAATAAGATGGACAAAAACACTCGTAGGAAAAATATTGTACCTAACTCTTACAGAAAAGCCTTAACGGCTTGCCCGAACTCCGCTCCGCGTCGTTCGTGCAACTGCCGTCGCGTGCGGAAAATTACTACTTTCCGCGGAAAATTACTATTTTCCGCACTTGTTAGGTAAATAACTATTTCCTACGAGCGTGCGGAAAAGTAACTTTTCCGCACGATTTTTCGTTTTGAAAGTTGTACTTTTCCGTACGATTTAAAATCATGCGGAAAAGTTACTTTCCGTACGATTTTTACTTTTCCGCACGATTTTTGTATTGTTGAAAATGAGGATATTGAGGACTAACTAAATGATCTATGTACTATTTTATAAAAAAGTGTTTATTAAAAACCTTGTTTTTTCATAAATAAGATAGACAAAAATACTCGTAGGAAAAATATTGTACCTAACTCTTACGGAAAATGTCTTTTCCGCCCTTAATAACGGCTTGCCCGAACTCCGCTCCGGGTCGTTCGTGCAACTGCCGTCGCGTGCGGAAAAGTACTACTTTCCGCACTTGTTAGGTAAATAACTATTTCATTTCTACATTGCGAGCTGTACTGTAATGATCATTTCAGTACAGGATATTTCATTTCCTACGATTTTCATGAACTACTAGACTGTCATTTTTATAATCATAAATAATATAAGACCGAATCAAGTTTGTTAACGTTCTAATAATTTAACATTTCACATCAGTATTTACAAAATTCATTAAAAAAAATAAGTAATAGTGAGGATGATTTGACATTGATACCGCTATATAATTTCAATATAAAGATTGATGACTATCGAATTCTATATTTTCGAATAGTTGACACGAAGTTTCTACAGCAGTTAATTTCATCGTATCATTATGTGAGCTCGTAGCAGCGAGTGAACACCGAGGGAACGTTCAGGTTTTGGATAGTGGGGATGAGGGTTCGAATCCCATATAAACCACTTTTTTTTTCTTTTATGAAATCGATTAGTGTTCGATTTTTATTATAATATTCAATATTTGTATCTTCGATTCCTTTTTTAAGTTGTGTATATTATGGGAATCATGACGGCAGGAAAGTTTATGATAAAAAGTGTTATTAAAAATATTACAGATTTGTTTATGATTAAGATGGTCGTAGTAAAAGTATAGTGTACAATTTGTATTATGAATTGACCCATTTCTCACTCGTAGGATCATGCTCATTATACAATATACTAATTAGAATTCAATTACTATACTCTCAGTTGAGATGATTTTTCCATTACCTTGTATAGACCCGGAAATATACTTTTAGGGTTGCTTTTAGGTTTATTTTGGGAAATGGAAAAATGAAGGCATTCTTTCAACTAGTAGGGAATATGCCACTTATAGGTATATTTTCAAAAATATGTATAAGATATGGTAATGGTGGTATACGTGGGAACAACATCAGCTTTATCAAGCCAGTTCAAAAACCATTAGAACAAGAGGAGATATTTGAGATAAACTGTCGACCATTTCCTCTTGCCTTGCTAAATCTGTCAAGATGTAAAACTGTATATTCACCCCAATCATTGGGGTTGAATATCAAACATGTTTCATTAGAGGAATTTTATTCCCGATCAAAAGTTCATTATTTGTACTTCTTGAAGTTCGCACATCAAACATTCATGAACACCTCGTTTTAATCCGACTATCGATTTTACTGAACAATTATAATCACCCATCCAACAAATCAACAGATGTTCGTATTTGCTGAAAAGTAATTTTGTTGCTGGGAAGAGGTTAGCAAACAAATTTATTTCCATATTGGCTTTTTGTGTATTTGTGATCAATAGAGTAGTACAGTAACCACAGACAAATGTAAGCCACAAGTGAAAGAAGAATGAATCGTAGCACTTTGATACTTGGCACATGATTTCTTAACATCATGTAGTGTTAGAAAAAAATTGTTTACCAAAAAATCAGGCGTGGAACCGAGAAAAATTATTATTTAAAAAAAATATATTTTTTTTTGCAAAATATAAGATTTATCAAGAAAATTTCAAAAAGGCGAAAGATAATTCAATTCTCCACAAGAAATATAATTAGTATTTTCTCACAAAATGATCTTGTTTTCTCAGAAAACCTGACTGAATTCTGATATCAAATTTCAGGCTCGCGTTAATCCGCCACTGCCATCTCCGGCAGGGCCGAATATTATATTTGTCATAACTTCGCTAAAAATTATAGTAGATGGAAAAGAAAAAGTGTATATGGTTCCTAAAGACTTCTACTTCCTCATGCAAATATAACATGTGAGTATCTGAGTACCCAAAATGTGTTTTATCCCACTTCACATAACCATTCTACGATATTTACGGAGGATCTGAAAGTCATGGATATTTTAGTTAATATGAAATAATTATAATGAAGCAGGAATCAGTCCCCGCTTTGGACCATATGGTACAATTTTAGTCTAAAAAGGGTATGGGTTGCTGCTTTAGTAAAATAATTCTATTTACTAAATTATTCATTATTTTCGGATCATCCGCAAACATCTGCATGAAGTGCGACAAAACACAGTTTAGGTACTCAAATACTCGCATATTATATTTGCATGAGATGGTAGGAGTCTTCAGAAACGATATGAACTTTTCCTTTTCCTTCTCCGATCATTTTCAGCAGGGTTATGACCAATCAAATATTCGGCTTCGCCAGAACTTTCAGCGGCAAGTAAGCGTGAACCTGAAATTTGATGTCGGCGTTCAATCACGTTTTCTGAGAAAACTAGAGCATTTCATAAAAAATCACTAGGAGTCATTTTTGTGGAGAATTGAATTGTCTTTCCCTTGTTGAGTTGTTTTTTCGATAAATCATATACTTTCCAAGATTACAGCAAAGATCTATTTATTTATTTTTAAACGGAAAATAAAATATGTTCCACCTCTGAAATTTCGGTAAACAATTTTTTCTACTAGCTTGCGGAAAAGTATCACTTTCCGCACTTGTTAGGTGAACTACTATTTTGTTCATGTTTATCATGGTCCCAACAAATAGCATACAATGCCATTCAGGAACGGGAGGGATATCTAGATTATGGATAATCATAATTCTCTTATTATGGTGCTACTGCAGCCAAAATGATCATTTGATACCCATAGAGGTTGGCCACTTTTTTAATGGAATCCGTTAAATGGATAAAAAGTTGCGTATCTGGAAGCATCATCCAGCGGAAAATGTCAGGGCTAGTTCTAGATATATGACGAATAAACGAATTTTGATAATTTGGGTTTTTGGTTATCTTCATTTATTTTCAGAACTACCAAAATATATTTCGAAAGTTTTATATTTGATGGTTGATTCCCTTTGATTTGACCTTGAAAAATTGGAATTAATCAGGGCGATTGATCCATTGGGAAGGAAAACTTCGCCAACGTGAACAGCATCCACCGCAGATCCAACCAGTTTTGTAAACTGGAAATCCGAGTTTTTATTCGAGACCTGACCTGAATCCTGCCTCCAGAAAATAGAGGGTGAATTCTACAGACCAAGAGACAAGTCTACCGGTTGATCCGAAATTCAAGCAAACCTTTTGTTGAGTGCTAGTGATTCTCTTTTACACAAACTTGTGTGATGTGAATCCAAAGTACATTCTCGAATGCTGTTCGCCAGCATTGTCTCAGTTTGAAGACTTTCATATTTCATTCAATTATAAAATTCAAGAGTAAGATTTCGTGGTTTACATATTTATAGACAATTTATAGTGAAGAAAATTTTGCCAGAAATTTTTATTCAATACTGAAAGTGAACTTTTTTCTGTCTGACATATCACTCTAGCCCCGGCTAACGTCCATTAAGGTCCTTGATCGAGTGATAAGATATTACTAAGAGTTGTAACTGTTTGTTGTATACTAATAAGGCGTTCTCTTGTCAGAGCTCATTAAAGAATTCGGAACAGGTGCGAAAGTTTGAGTCGTAAAACGTTGTCACGGTTCTTGTGATTTGTTGATATTTTTCTGATATTGTTCTATAAACCTGATGTAGTGCATTTATTTGCAAATAATAAATTATTCATTTCCGACCCTGAAACACCAAATAGGGTTTTGGTTCTTTTTTGCATAAGATTCCTTTTCAAGGGGTACCCAAATGCGGTAGCTTACCGATCTATCTCGGACGTCAGTTCCGAGATGTACTGCAATCAAATGATGATTTTTACAATACTCAATTACCTTTCCGCCTTCACGACAACTGACTACATTTATCTCACAACTTTGGATCTGATCCATCCATTCAATGAGCTGCATATCAAGTTAGAAACTAGATGTACTGCTATACCAGGATGCTTACTGCAAATTTCCTATACAATATAGATATTATACAGTTTTCGGATGAGATTTCTGTGGATTGGATTGAACCACTCAATTCTATAAAATATAGGATTGGACCCAACCGATCACCTTAAAGAGAAGTGAAATTACGAGATAAACGAGTTTGAAATTGACAAATGAAAGGAATAACAGTACAATACATCTTTTTCTCTTGATAACTATTTCTTAGGTTTGTTATATTGACTTTTGATGGCATCAAAAATATAAAAAGCGCTCAATTTCGAATGAAAACCACAGAAAAACGGTTCGTAATTTGATTCGCAGAACACAAGAAATTTAACAATACGAAATTCGACATATTGCTGTGAAGAATTTTTCAATCGGATTGAAGCACAGGATTCTTTTTTTTTCTTGCGGCGAACAGTTTTCTGTTTAAAAAACAAAATGCATTTCATAGAGATTAACAGAAAATAGCAACCGAAGACGTTTTATTTTTTATATCGAAAACCGTCTGTTGGACGAAAAAAGTCAAGATACCATGTTTATGTGAAGATAGAAGACAATAATTATGAAAATAATATTCATTTGATAGAAAACAGTATCATTATTTTAATCAAAATGTGGCAGGGCATGTTTATAGGGACGCCACTGATGAAGATGAAGAAAACATTTATCCCAAAAAAAAATATTTTTAGGGGTACTTTGCATGTAGCAAAATTTAAAGAAAAAGCGAAAGCTTTTAAGAGATATTGAGGAAAAACTGATTTTTTTCTTAAATTTCAACATCCTGTATCTCAAAAATAAAGCGGTTGCGGACAAATGTTTATTGGAAAAAAAATCTGATTTTGACCCAAGCAATACGCCCTCGGGGTATGCGTTTATTAGAAAGATACTACTTTGTCAATTATCATTTTGTTTAGGTATGCAAAATTAAATTTCAAATTTGCTGTCTAGGATTTTAGTTTTGGTCCAGCGCCGCACTACTTTTTGGCCCTTTTAACAATAAATAATATTGATAACCCTGGAAATAATAGACATAAATTAAACATTCCGTCTTTATAAAAACTATCTGTTATACATGGTGCATGGTTCACAACTTTCACTATACTTTGAAGAAAAACGTAGAGAGTAACCAACATCAAATTGTAAATGAAATTTTTCCCACTGGAATTCTGATGGGAATCGGGGAATATCTAAAAACGTGGCGTGCCACGCGTATGGTACCTCTTTTTCATGTAGACATGAGAAGGATTCCAGAAAAATATACTGTTATGAAAGATAATTAATTTCATGCAATCTCAATTGTGGTTTTTATTGGTAATTAATTATAGGTTCCGCATCGATATTATCGGTGACAGTTTCTAATTGATTATCAACATGACTCATTGATAAATTTGTGTGTTTTCCATTTATCTAATGTGAACGTTACGTGAATAAAATTCGATTCCTCCATTGTTTCGGTGAAAACATTGTCTTGAAAGTGGAATATTCAGTAACTTTTTTTTGGTTTTCAGACCAGAAGTATAGTTCCAGGTCAAAAGGGAAAACGTTTTCCAGAAGTTGTTTTTAACCTTATTTCAGAAGAATCAAATGTTCAGTATTGATTTATTACCGTTATTATAGTCCGAGAGCCGAACGCTGAAAATGGCACCTGATCGGTTAAAGAACATATATTATTGGAAAAGGTTCAAATGGATGAAAACAATGATGCCCCCAGCCAGTCCCTTGACTAGGCAACCATTTTTTGGTTATTTAAATGTTTGTGTAGTTGCTTAGCTTATTAGTTAAAGAATGCTTTTAGCACCAAATGAAAGCTTGAACTTTCTAATTTTAGAAAAAAAAAATGGTTGCCAAACCTCTGACCGTTAGAAATTTTGGCAGCCCACTTTGAAGACGGGCAACCCGAGTGTCTGTCTTCAAAGTGAGCTGCCAAAATTTCTAACGGTGAGAGGTTTCGTAAACAGTTTTTTCTAAAACTAGAAAGTTCAAACTTTCATTTGACGCTAAAATCATGCTTCAACTAATAAGCTAAGCAACTATACAAAATTTAAAAATAAAAAAAAAATTGCCTGGCTGGGGACTGAGGCTCCTATATCTTTTTGAAACCTTCGCTTGAGCTTGGCTTGAAATGAAGCCAAGCTCAATAAAAATCAAGCCAAGCCCAACTATATTTTTATCAAATTTCATTCCCAAATAACTTTTTTATTCATGAACATATTCCTTCGTAATTTTCACATAAATCCCTTGAGAATGTCGTGAATCCAGTGGCGCCCTCAAATTTTATTTTAAAAAATCGTTAGTATGTTTTTTGAATTTTTGACCTTGAAAAATATTCGAAGTAGGCCTTGAAATTTTTATTTTCATTTCGAATTTATGTCACTCAACTAGAACCATTGATGCTCTATCTATTGAAAAAAACAACTTTTGAATCGGATAATAAATAACAGTTTTAGAGAGGTGGCCTGCTTTCAAATGGGTCACTCTGTATAACATTTCAATATTATTCATGTCGAGTTCGCCCTTTCTTGTACTAGTAGATACATGTTACAGCCTACTACTCAATTCAACGAACATTAATCCTGCATTTAAGTTCTAAAACTATGCTACTAGAAAAACACAAATGGATGGTGTTATGCAATAACGAGTCGAATAATTGAGTTATCACCGTCATTGGAATCGCAAAGCGTTATTCTACAATAAGCAAAAATGATTCAACCCGCAATTATAAAGGGGATCCATCCACTGACGATAGTACTAAGCCACATTCCATCATTCCATGATCTGCTAAACTATTTTTTGATATTTTTTACGAAACTGGCTGACTGTGGCTTGACCCATATTATTGCATAACATCATCCAAATATCTATTCAGTTTGCACCAGAGCGCGTCTTTCGTCGCATGTTTACTAACTCTCTTGTAGATGTAGGTTATGTCTTTAGTTTAAATAGATTAGTTTTACGTGTATGCAAAATTTGTCGAAAATTGTGAAGATGATATGAATTAATAGTTTGTACTCATCATGGTTTGGGTCAAAGTTCGGTGTTGTGTCATTATAGCAGCTTGTTTCAATGTTCGAAATAAAAATTTCCTCCAAGCAAAAACGCGAAAATGTCCCGCTTCATATGGGATTTTTAATATATGATGGAAATATTCTTATATTATTAGTTTTCTCAGTATCAATTTGTTATTTCGTTAAACCCAGCTGTCCTGGGAGATATTGGTAGTAAACTCCTCCATCAACAAGTTCAACAAGCTTTGCCTGGTTATGAATTCCATTCTCGATTCAGATTCGAGGACTATTTTATCATGCCAACGCGAAGAGAATATGTAGTAGGTTCTCTGAAAATTCCAGGATTTTCCTTTCCGTAGGAATCAGAACATAAAAAATTTACGAATTTTTATGCATTTCGTTATAACAACTCGCCCTGTTTTAACATAAAAATGTTCCTACTGATTTCAAAACAATGATAACGAATAATGAAAGATTTTATTGAAAATAAGTACTCAATGCTTAGAATTTTTAACAGCAATGGAAATCTTTTTATATAATAATTATTTTCCTGTATCTACCGTTATTGGTTTCAAAGGAGCCCTCTTGAAGATTGAACTCATTAATTACAAATTATCGTCCAGTAAACTGATCAGAATTCACTGTCTCGTATTTTTGTACCACCATGTGCCCTCTTTAACGAAATTATCTTCTCTGATATTTATAGAAAATATTAAGGAGAAAACATACTCAGTTGATTTTCCGGCAGAGTTATGAGTTATGTGTTTGTTTGGTGGAATAAAACACAGAGATATATTTTCGAATTCCCGCAGACCAAGTTTTCTTCTATAAAAATATTTCCTCAAATGTTTGACACTGATCACCAATACAAGATAAACAGAAGATAAAATTTTAAAGAACAATCCCTAGTTTTAGCCACCTTGCTATTTGCTTTTTTATAACTCACGTTATACGTAGGATGTCCCCAGGCAGCCAGCGTACGTCATAATGACCTTGATTTAGGGTGATTTTCTAGTCAGGTACGTCATAGTACCAAAATATGATTTTGACATCACTAATAAATAACGTCAGTTGAAATTACGTCATCACAACGTCATTTGATCACCTCATTCTGACATATGTATCGATAGATGTCATCAATTGACGTCATTGAGACGTCACTCCATGGCACATATAAAATGAAGTAAAAAACAGGAAACTGGAATTAAACGAGTTGACAAATATCGCTCACGTGTTTGAATACAGTCAATATGTTACCCGAATAAAAGAATTGAAGTTCCGTCCTCATATGCATATTACATAGTACAACTATGTAGGTATGTTTATTTGAAAAGGTGAAAAATGTGTAAGAAAAAAAACTAGAAACTTTTGTTGAGGTATCGATCAACAATGAAAGATCCGTCTGTAAGTGATCTTACTAGCAATTTATAACGTTTTTGTCATTTTAAATTTCCCGCCTTTATAGTGGTCCATTACAATCCCAGAGCGCATCTCGCGCACGTCCGCTTGTCGGCTCCTTCGTTTATGACGCCATGGCCATGGTCGCCATGTTGTATGTTGAGGATAATTCCGATGAATTCTCATTTCTCCTTTTGCCTTTGGTTAATTTGGCCACTGTTTTAGTGTTTTACTGGTTTTTAGTGCTTCATGAAGGTGCTGAGTGTGTTTGGGGTGTTATTTTGTTACTTCAGTTAATATTTTGTACAGGTAAAATGTTACTGTTTTGATTGTCATGAAAGTGTGATACTCAGCTCAGCTACAGACTTTAATGGCGTATTCGACTGATATGGTCTTAACTTGGTGTAGATGTGTATTTAGTGCCGCATTGACAGAAAACATTTGATTCGAATCGACCTGGAAAATAATAATTATATTGTGGAATATGTCAAATGTCTATATCATTGGCGCTTTTCCCACGATTTTATAAAAGTAGGTTATTTTGTTTTATTTTGTTTTGAACATATTGCATTTACTGATAATATAAAATCATTTTAAACCAAGTTGTTTTATTTGATTTAAAAACCACGTCATTCAGACGTACCCTGGCTACCTGGGTCAGTTATAACTGTTTGTCAATTCCTATTTGTTTTTTTTTGTCTCCATTTGCTTGCTTTTCCTTTTTTTATTCTCTACCAGTATTCGTCAATAGATTTTCATAATTAAGCAAGACTCAAATATCGTATTTTGATAAACAAAAATGGTAAAGGTATGTGATCATTCTAAATGAAATACCGTACGGTGAATTTGTCTAAGAATATAGGGAAATAGTATGAATCAATGTACATGGTCAATCAGGTTCAGAACAGAACTTTCAAGAGAGGAGTGGGGCGGCCGCAGCACATCGTAGTCGCGCATATATTATCGCTGTTCTAACCCGTATTGCCAAATGTATATAAATACATAGTATTTCCCTATGTCATGAAAACGCTTCATCATACGGTATACAAATCTAGGTTTATCAACTGGTTATGGAATAAAGTGATGTCTTGCAAGAGTAAGATAAGTGTAACAGTTAGGTAGTTAATATTTTCTTTGAATTGAGAGAAAGTTGTGGAACTACGGAATTTTAAAGGAAAAACAACCATCAACAATTGTTGTACGACCCTGTTTTAGTGAATATAGTTTTTTTGGAGTATTATATTCAATGGTGTATCACATTTATAACCAATGTCAACCCAAACTTTTCATTTTGTTCACCTCTAAGAGACCTGATTTTACAAATTTTCGTTCAACTTATGCATGAAATTGTTTTTTTTTCGGGATTATCTGAAACCTAATGAGACCTTCATTAGCGATATATTCTTGAATTTGGAATGAAAAAAGCGTGAAACATAGTTTTTTTCGTATCACTGTTTTAGATAGCATTTTATTCACGCAAGCATGTTCAAATGAAAACGCCAGTTCGAGCGTTTAAATTTTTTAAGTGGATGAAATGCATCTGAAACACGCATACAATACTGACAATGTTTTATACTCAATCACCACTTTAATGGAATGGAATTATCTGAAAAAGTCACATCAAACGGTTTTTTGGCCAGGAAAAAGACATAGTAGTTTTTTCTCACTCTTTATATATGTTTTTTCGGGGTGCTGAATCCGAATTTCAACTTTGTTAATTAAATCGCAAAAAATCTCAAATTTTCACGTTTTTTGCAAAAATGTCATAAACCACTCACATTGATTCATTTGAAGAACGTTTTCCTACTTTTTCGCTTGGAAAACTATGCTTATAATTGCAATAAAGCTGAAATTCCACTAAAACTACACTTTGTTCTCTACAAACTGGACTCATAATCACTTATTTTGGCCAAACGGTGTATAGCCACTGGAGCGTATTGAAACTTTATGTAAAATTAGTACAGACCAATATTATCACTACTTATTAAAAAAACATTTCTTAAGTCTTTATGATTAATAAATAATGTAATTATACTTATAACCAAAATATATCAATTTAATTAAGTACTAATTATTATATACAGTGTGACCCATTTAAGATGGAAGCACCCTTCTAAAACTTACATTTTTCTACCGATTGGAATGATTTTTCACCAGAACACCAAATTTCATGAATAAATCTCCATTTCCAGGGCCAACTTATCTTATTTTTCGACGTAAAAAATCTAAAAAAATTACTAGCGATTTTTTTATAAAAAATCTGACTACACCACTGGATTCGTGATATTTTAAAATGGTTCATATGTAAATTACGTTGAAATGCGTCATTCAATAAAAAAGTTATAAGGGAATAAAATTTGAAAAATATGACGTTTAATCAACCCACCAAAACTTTAACTACACAACCGGATTAAGGGAGTCTCGAAATATCACTGACTATAATTTCATTGAAATTTGTTGATAAATAAAAATTATAAGATAAAATGACATTTTCGTGAAATTCCATTTACATATTTCTCAACTTTAACCCTGTATTGAGTAAGTATTTTATTTTGCGCCACCAGTACTGCAATATCATCATTTAACTCTCAGAAATTAAATTACCACTTACTCTGTGAAATTAGAAGTAAAGTGTGGCGTTAATAGTTAATTCCAATCCTGTAGAGATTATTAAAAATGGAAAACAGTGAAACCAGCCAACATATTTTCACAGTTCAAAATACTGAACTGAGGGTTAAATTTATTATATATTACCTTCGTATATATGATATACGCACTATTTTCAGTCAAAGAATAGCTTTCGAAATATTTGACTAGGAATGTCTTGAAGAAATAATCTGGGAATTGATTAATACTGAATTATAACAGATAGATCAAGCTATAGAAGTTTTTTCACCCACATAATAAAAGATAGTTCGTTAATGAAAACCCCGGTTTCCGCCCCAGCAAAATCGCTTTGTGGAATTTTTCAAACAAAAAATTTAAAATTTTTGGGTTTTTTACAAATATTACCAAAACTACTGAAGGAATCGTTTTACAATCAATAGAACTTTTGTAGAGAATTATTGAACCTATAAAATAGTTTTTTGTACGAGCGGATCGGTGCACTTTCATCTGAGAAAATCCGAGGAACCTTCTAAAAAGAGACCATTTTTAAAAAATACACAATTTTCATAAATCTGAAACTGAACAAACAATATTTCGGAAATTGATATATGATAACATGTGGTTTAACTCTGTGCAAGATGTTTTCTGTCCGATGTGTAGTTTTTGCACAGTCGCGTTAGAAACAATTCAAGGTCTTATCTTGCAAAATGCGCAGATTTAAAGGAAATTATCGTATTTAAATTCTGTGAACGGCATCTGGAAGTGAAGATCAAACACTACAATTTGTATATTTTGGATTTTCATCTGAGAGGTGGGAAATGTTTTGAAAATGACACTGAAAGTAGCTCTAAACGCTTGAAAGTGTACATGAATAGTAGGGTAGCAGTAGTGGAGGAACTATCGGGGACAGGAGAGTGAAACCGCGCGGCAATTTGAACAATGCAATTCCTCCACCACCGCTCCTCGATTCTGCCACACACTTTCAAGCGTTTGGAGCAACTTTCAGTGACATTTTCAACATATTTCCCGTCTCTTAGGTGAAAATCCAAAACATACAAATTATAGATATTGATATCTTCTTCCACATGCCTTCAACACAATATAACGATTTCCCTTGAATCGGCACATCTTGCAAAATGTTCCCTCAATTTTTTTATAAAGCGATTGTACAAAAATTACACATCGGACAAAAAACATCTTGCGCACAGTTGAACCACATGTTATTATCTATCAGTTTCCACAATATTGTTTGTTCATCTTCAGATTTGTACAAATTATGAATTATTGAAAAATGCTCTTTTTTATGGTTTCCCGGATTTCTTAGACAAAAATGCACCGATCCGGTCGTAGAAAAAACTATTTTATAGGTTTAATAATTATCTAGAAAAGTTCTATTGACTGTGAAACGATTCCTTCAATACTTTTTGGGATATTTGCAAGAAACCGAAAAAGTTGTAATTTTTTTCGCCATTTCTTGTTTAAAAAATTCCACAAAACTATTTTGCTGGGTCGAAAACCGGGGTTTTCATTTACGAACTATCTTATAAAAAGTAGTATAGACCATTTGCGTCTTTTATCTACAGCTTAGCCTAAGATGTATCCGTGATACTACCCAAATCCGGTTTAATCATTCCGAAAATATTTGACTCTTCCGCCACTAATCAAATTGCAACTTCTCTACCCAATATTACGCAGTGATTCATTATTGGTTTTCGCCCACGTTCAAAGTCCCTCAACCGTTCAAAAAGTACATTCAGATCTACAGGTTATCATTCTGTATGAAATCAATTTCTTACCTTTGTTATTCCTAAGCTCACTCGATTTGATTTCATCGACCAGAGACGTGGGGATGGCTGCTACTGAAGCAACTAGTGTAGCAACAATTAGAAGATCCAGGTGGGCATAGCGCAGTCCCATCGTGCGTGCTCTGCTAGGGTGCTGAAAACGACTGAAAAACTGAAAACCGGGCCGACGTTTTCATCTGTTGGGCTTGGCCTACTACGCATTCTCATTCAAGAGACGTGGTTGAGCTGGCTGTTAGAACGGTGTAGTTTGACACCCACCACTCACCCTCAATTTGGGGATGTGAGAGTTGAAAATGATAATTGCTAGAGAAATGTACATAATAAAATTAATGTTTGGTTAGATTGGATACATCGCATATTTATTTATATACAGTGAGTCCAAAATAAGGATGTCCTGTGCTGAATTTATACTCATTTACGCCGGGGTCTAACTAAGGTCTAAGGTGCCGCCGCCAAATCACTGTAAAAAAATAACACCAGATAACACCATTCGGTGTCCATATTCGGAATGATCAGATGTCACACCCGAAAAAACTGTCAAACTTTTTTCCCGTTACAGAAAAAAATTATTATTTTTTCTGCACAAGGAATGATATATTGTGCAACAAGTGGGGAAAGTAACTTTCTCCACTTGTTGGACACTATACTTTTTCTACAACTGCACAAATTTGAAGAATACAAATACTGTAACTCAATATTTATTTTTATTTTTAGAAAAATTAAAATAGCAATTAATAAAGTATCTACCTCTCAACAGTTGAATAATTGATTTGAAATTGACTTAATAAAAATATCAAGATGTAAATTAAAAAAAAAAATTGCCTTGCCCGGGTGTAGAATCCGCCTGCGTGACACGCTGATTGACATTCCATTACGCCATGAAGCGCTTTGTACTCTTTATTTGTTCAATAGTACATATGCGTATTTAACAGAATTTGAAATAGAATCTTCAAACCGACTACAAAAATCATGTTATTTCGAGAAAAAAAGTTAAAGAAATCCTGAAAATAGTTTAGTTCTTTATCAAAACACGAATAAAAACTACCATAAGAATTTAAAAAACTTCTATAGGTATGACAGTTCTTGACAGCTGTGACAACTATTTAAAGCTGAACAGCAGCCAACTAGTTTTTGTCGATATTTGTTGATTCTTCATATAAATGTATGTGGTGTGGGCAAAATGCCGTGAGAAATAATATTTCTCACAGTATGAGCAAAACATGGTTTTGAAAGTAAGTAAGCTATGAAAAATACGCTACTTTTCATAGCAGTTGTAGAAAAAATGAATTTTCTATGTGCCTAGTACACGTCCGATCGCTAAATTTTCATTTTTTGATTTCAACACTGACATAATATTCAGTGGTTAAAATCCCAGAAAAGAGAAAATAAGTCAGCAAAACCTGTCATTATCTGACGGTCTATTTTATTTGTGTTCATCAATAGTACAGTCAGTACTCAGTAGTACAGTAGTCAGTATTTCCGTTTCACTTCAGAATTAGCAGAGTCTACTTGTTTTGTTCTCTATATCGTGGTTGTGACATCAATTTGTGAAGAAACAAGAATTTCTTGAAATTAAATTACACGCCAATATTATTCTTTTTATTTTGTTCGACGAAATTCCGTCTTTCATTATAGGTAAGTTTTTTTGTTATTCTGTATTATTTTATGTAATAATCATTTGTTGAGAGAATGTTTAATGATAAAAAAAAAAATAAAAAATCCAAACATACCTTCTCACCTTTATGTTAGGAATATTTTTGAGTTTGAAGGGCGGTCCCTCAGTCATAGCACCAGGCGGCAAATTACCTTAAGCCGGCACTGATACAACTATGTGTCACTTGTGACTTTTTGCGATACATTTTTTTTTTAGAAAATAATTTTTCACTCAGCGGGCTTGGATATGTTCAAATCACTCACCTAACATTTTTGTGGGATATTTCTTTAAGTCGAAATGTTTCTGCTACGTACAATTTAATTTTAGAATTTGTACTCATTACTGAATTTTTTTAATGGCAAAATTGTGCTTTTCATTACGATTATGTTGATATCGCTTCACTGTTATAAGGTTTCAAACAAACATTCGATCCGACAAGCCACTTGAAAAAAAAAAAAAAAAAACCGTAAAGTTGTATTTTTCCCAACACTTTTAGGACTAATATTAATAATTAGAACGTGTACCCATAGCCGTCTAGATTAAATATAAATAAAAAAAATGGTTACAAAAAGTAAAAAGTGATACATCGATGGCCAAGAGAACAAATTAATATTGTAAGTATGTCCATTGTTGAAAATATGATATGACTATTAATACAATAGAGGGGAAATATTTATGATGGCTCATATTGTACATCCACTTGAAACTGTTTACTGAAGTTTCTGACATGACAATCAATACTTTTCCAGAAAAAACATAAATTGTTAAAGTCATAAATCGATTTTACTCAAAACTATATTTTTGGACATACCTACAATATTTGTCCTCTTAGCCATCGACATGGTTGTATTCAGAATGTCATGTGGAGACAAAAAAAAGTGAAAATATAATATAATGCAGTTTTATGTATTATACAGATCCTCCAAATTTCATTTCGATATCTTCAAAAACTAAAAAGTTATAGGGGCGAGCCACCTTCTGTGGACATCCGCTAGGGGTCACTGCGGAACACCAGCATTTAAAGGTAGGGTCCATTTTGCCAAAATATTGATTTAGTTTATTTCAACTAAAATGTTGAGTAGTTCGAATGTTTTAACAAAGAAAAAAAGGTTGAAGTTTATATCTGCTATTTTATTCTGGCTGGCAGCTCTTGAATGGAATTGAAAACTGGCATTATTTGTGGAATTATTATATATACGGAGTGACCCATTTGAAAGCGGGCCACCTCTCTAAAAACTGTTATTTATTATCCTTTTCAGAAGTTTTTTTTTTTCAATAGATAGAGAATTAATAGTTCTAGTTGAGAGCCATAAATTCGAAATAAAAATAAAAATTTCAGGCCTACTTCGAATTTTTTTCGAGGTCAAAAATCCAAAAATCATACTAGCGATTTTTTTATAGAATAGAATTTGACGACACGACTGGGGTCACGACATTTTCCAATGGTAAATGTGAAAATTACGTAGGAATGCATCCATCAATGAAAAAGTTATATGGGATAAAAATTTGAAAATTATGTCAATAAATCAACCCAAAACCTCAATTTCAGAACTTTTATCAAAATTCTGACTACACCACTGGATTCAGAATATTTAGAAATATATTTTGCCAGAATTTCATCGAAATCTATTCATAAATAAAAAAATTATAAAATAATATTTTATTCCCATATAACTTTTTTATTAATGTATGCATTTTTACGTAATTTTCACATAAACTATTTGAAAATGTCGTGAATCCAGTGACGTCATCAAATTCTATTTAAAAAAATCGCTAGTATGTTTTTTGGATTTTTGACCTCGAAAAAAATTCGAAGTAGGCCTTGAAATTTTGATTTTTATTTCGAATTTATAGTACCTAACTAGAACTCTTGATGCTCTATTTATTGAAAAAAAACTCTGAATCGGATATAAATAACAGTTTTAGAGAGGTGGCCCGCTTTTAAATGGGATATATATATATATATATATATATATATATATATATCTTGTTATGAAGTTGACTGACCTCACAAAAATTACATGACTGCTGATTATTGCAATATAAATTTATTTCAGATATACTCAGTAGAACTTAATTGAGTTTTTTTTAAAGAATGAAATCAATTGAACTCTAGTGTCTTGAAGTATAATTGGAGAAACTAGTTTTTTTCGTACTCTTAAATATTATCACAGTGATTCACAAGGAAAACATGTATCACAGAAATTACAAACTGTAATCATATGGGTAAACGAGTTGTTTGGTAAGTGTAAAAAAATGTGATTGAAAGCATAAATAGGTGTGCATGCATGAGAAACTAGTAGATATTGTGTATTAACTGGTAATATTATTTGAAAAAGTGATATAATGACTAATAAAAATATGGAATAAAAAGAATTGTATACAGCTTTATTCAAAAATGAAAATTTAAATAACAGCATTTATATGTGATGTACTATATGAATGATTGATGAAGTCTTCATTAACTGATATAAATGTAAAAACTTTTGAAAATGTAGACAAAAACAGCAAGACTCATAGAAGATTATGAGAAACCAAAACAAAAAAAAAAATAACTGTTAGTACAGTTTGCTGGGAATTAGATTACTTTAAAAACCACTTCATTTTATTTTGTCGAATGTTTGGTTTTCCACATTGTATAGTGCTAAGGATGACCGAAGTTATAGTCGAAACGTCGACAAACTAAAATTAATTCCCAACAGGCTGTAAAGATATAGAATATATCAAGTTCGAAAATATAGTACATTACTCAGCTATTAGCTTTTTTCTACACTCCCGCCTCTTAAACATTATTTGTTGACCCTATTTATTTATAACAAACACCCCTCTTACTTTTTCCTAGACACTTATGCACAATTCAGAGTATCCTTTTGTGAAGTCGAATAACTCTGCCTTAATTTACAGCCCCAAAATTTGAATTCTCTACGACTCTCGAGTTCCGAGATATTCCCTGGCCAAAACCTCGTAGGTCACTTTGTATATACTTAGGACAATAAAGCATATTTTGAATTGAATTGAGAGCTGGATAAGTACATAAGGAAAAGTTTTTATTTATGTTTTCTCAGAAAATTTAATTCCTGCTAAAAGTTGGTGCATTGAGGAAAAAATACAATGGATTTTCTATAAGTTACCAGTCGCATACCTTAATTTTCAATATATCAGAAAATTTTAAAGGAAATTCCTAGTTACAGATGATGACTATATCGAATATGCCTCCTTCTTTTTGTATACCTTTTTTCAGACCCTAATCAACTGATATTTCACAAATACAAGTACCAAAAATAATAGTTTTAAAAACTAAAGAACACACTTTACTTCCCATGGACTAAAAAGTAAAAAATAATTGACAATTTAATTTCTCCAATGTAAAAAATGCTTTCGATCTATATTCTCATATTTTTTAGTTTAATTTAACAATACAGAGCGTTCAAGAGCTCTAGCAGATAACTTTATTAACCACCCCACGGTTTTTTTACATTTGAGAAATTAAATTGTCAATTATTTTTTACTTTTTATGGGAAGTAAAGCGTGTTCTTTAGTTTTTTAAACTATTATTTTTTTTTTACTAAAAACCATACCAATTTTGAATCGAATCTGACCATAATCACAGTACTCGTCCATCATCTTGGGCCGCCATCTTGAATGCATAATTTTTTACGAAAAATTCATAATCTCTGACCCCGAAAATCCTCACACACTAATTTTGAATCGAATCAGACCATAATGACATCTTGGAGCCGCCATCTTCAATTTATGAATTTTGACAGCAAATTCGAAATATACGACCTAAAAAAACCTCACATACTAATTTTGAATCGAATCTGACCATAATCACAAATCTTCTCCGCCATCTTGGAGCCGCCATTTTGAAATCATGAATTTTAATTAAAAAATCATAATCTCTGACTCCGAAAACCCTTATATACCAATTTTGAACGGAATTGGACCATTATCACAAATTTCGTCCGCCATCTTGGAGCCGCCATTTTGTTTTTTTAATAACAAAAAAATGTCATATTGCATTGTCACCGGAACTATGAACACCTGCCAAATTTCAAATCATTTGGACGTCTGGAAATGGGTGAAAATCACGCCCTAAGGAGTCAGTTACAAACATACAAACAAACAAACATACAAGTGAAGCTAAGTGTAAAAAAAACAGTTTTACACCAAAATTCGACCTTTTTATAAACATAATCTAAATGTTAGTAATTTTTGTCTTTTTGGTGAGTTGGTCACCTGCAAATTATTTCCCCTTCATGTATTTGTCCATATTTGAATTTGAATAATCGGAGGCGCGTATTGCAGGGAACCAACTTATGAAAAGAACAAAAATCACCAACATTGTAAGTTATGTAAAAAGGTCTTTTTTTTTTGGTATAAAACTGTTGATTTTTGTGATTGTATTTGTGAAATATCAGTTGGTTGGCATCTGAAAAAAAGGTAGACAAAAAGAAGAGGGCATTTTGTGAGATTTTTTACTGAAAAAATTGTGTTAGGAAATGGTCGATTTCAAAGTTTCAGAAGGGCATAATTCGAAAAGCACTTGAGAGCCCTTTTCTTCAGATTTGTGTTGAGTATATCAAACTACTTACATAACACCACTTTTTTATTTCAAGGTTGAGCCCCATAACCTTACCTTTTCCTTCCGTTTATTGGCATGCCACTGGTAACTCATTCAAAATCCATTGGACATTTTGAACAATGCACTAACTTTCAAAAAAAAATTATACTGTGTTCCAAATACATCCAACTCTATATCAGACAGTCAGACATCAGACACTGTATGTTTATTATTAAATATACCTATAAGAAATAGATTTATCAGACTATTGAACAATATTGAGACAATGCATTTGAAGTTTCACAATAATATCGAAAATGATCATACAGAATCACATACAGCATCGGAAAGTTTTCATCTTGGGTATGGTAGTTTCATGAGAGCGTAAAGAATAGCTTGCTATATGTTGAGAGAGTATTACAATTTCTCATCTACTCGCTTGAGGAAGGGATATCGACGTGAGCTGCAAGCGGTGTGTCGCATTGCCACGTAGTCCGTTAATGCGTCGGGTGGGGTAATAGGAGAGGCGCACAGTAGTGCGTCTCTGTTATATATGTGGTATCATCATATCATTGCGTACCTTGTTGCTCGCGTAGATTTCTATCTATACCCTAGATGAAAAGTTTCCGATACTGTATATCAAAACAAAACATACTCTGTAGGTTTATTCGTTTGCATCCAGGTGAAGCACTTTCCTACACCCGGTGTAATTTACACTCGATTTTAGCATTCGTTTGCAAATTAATTTGACACATTCCTTTGTTTGAACTGCACTCAGCTACACTCGATTAAAAATGTGGTATAAATCACACTACACTACACCTTGATACAAACGAATAAACCTATTGTTAAAGTAACATTTGGTCAATTTGTACCGTTAAATAGTTTTTTAAGCCCTCAAAGTCATAATAGGTGATTGGCAGACATATTCATAACAAATATAATTTTCTGAAAAAGGATAAAGGAAATGCTTTCTTATTCGTACCCAAATCTGCTGGTCACTGAAGATCTAAAAATGGCTGTTCTATCCCAAAAATTTTACTTGCATTGTGAAATCGGCTCACACTACTATTTATTTCATAACACCTTTATAATGTTACATATCTAAAATATAATAATATCCTGATTTTGAAAACCTTGTATGAAAGTTTTAAATAATTATGTAAATGGATTACTTGTGTTAAGGACTTAATCGGAATCAAAATGATCAAAAGTAATCCAGATAATGAATTATTCTACCCAATGTGGCATCCTTCATAAAATAGGCTCCACATTTATATACCATAAAATCATTGAGGATCAGGTACAATCATAAAGTCAAGAAAAACTATGATTTCTTTTTAGTCTTCTTTGTTTTTTTTCTACTACTTTCTTCGCTGTCACTATCACTGCTCTGGGGTTTCTTCCTTTTCTTTTTTGGCTTATTTCTACTACTACTGTCACTATCACTACTTTCATCTGTGATATTTTTACCCCTTTTTTTGATTTTCCTTTTTTTCTTTTGCTCAATTTCACTGTCACTAGATTCACTTTCACTGCTAGAGTCACTGGACTCGCTAGTACTGCTGTCACTGCTGGAGTCACTGGAGCTACTTTCACTGCTTGAATCACTACTTTCCTTGGACTTTTTCTTCTTCTTTCTAGTCTTTTCCTCACTTTCACTTGAGTCCTTTCGATATTTCTGTTTCTTTTTCAGGTTTTTGTTATTCTTGCTCTGCAAATCCCTGGAATGTTTTATTTCCTTTTTTACCTTAGTTTCTCCCTCAGCTTTAGAATAGTCTCCCCCAAGGTTTGGTTCCTTATTTATCTTATTTTTGTTTTCAGCCTCTGAATCTTCAGATGATTCTGTCCCCTTTTTATGAGAATTATCTTTGGATTTACTAATATATCGTTCTTTCTTATTTGAAAAACGATCTTTTTCAGACTGAGTTATTTCTGCTCTTCTCAAGTGATTGGAAGATTCCTGTCTGGACTCTGACTTACTATACCTCTCATTATGATTTGATCTTGAACTTGTTTTATGTCTTCTGTTTTCATTATGATATCTTCTAGTCAGGCTACAATTAATAGGTGATCTGGACCGGTCTCTATTTCTGCTATAGTTTGCATTTCTATGATCTGAACGATTTTTTCCATATGCATATGCCATTGGTGTATCTCTTCTTCTAGGTGGAACTTTTCTATCATTTCTATGATCAGGTGACCTAGAACTGAAGCGTTGCCTTCGTGGAGATCTAGAACGTGATCTAGATATCCTTCTCAAAGTTTTAGACTGCATTCTTTGATCATATTTCTCAGGCTTCTTTGACAATGGTCTCAATTTTTCAGATTTATCTTTATTCCTTGTAGGTGACTTTGAATAGGATTTATGTCTTTCATTTCTACCATTACTACTGTTATTATTTCTTGATGAATCTCTTTTTTCACTTGAATTATCTCTTTTATTTCTAGAGTTTTTACTATTACTACTATTATTTTTTCTTGATGAATCTCTTTTTTCACTAGAATACATCTTATAACCACCTGTTCCAATTTCATTATTATTGTCTTTGGTCCTCTTTCCTCTGTCATCATAATGTGTGACACCCCTTCCTTTACCGTGCCATTTGATTTTAGAAACACTCTGACTGAAATCCACATGAATTCTTCTATCATCTATCAAAATATTATCCATTTTGAAATAAGCATCTTCACAAGATTTTTCATCCTCAAATTCAATGAAGGCGTATTGAAGAGAATCATTAGTTTTTCTATCTCTTATGACTTCACATGATTTAATTTTCCCAAAGCGATTGAAAATTATTTCTAAATCATCATCAGTAGTAACTGGATTTAATTTACACACAAACAAAACATTTTCTGGTGGTGCCATCTCAGCATCAGGCAAGTCACCCACCATTTCAAGAATAGTTGCTCTGGCTTTAGCTTCATGTTCGGCCTGCATTTCAGCGATTTCACGAACATTTTTCCCCTCTGTTTCATCCACATCCTCATCAGGAGCAATGCGACCACCTTGGAGTCTTTCTGCACTAGGTGAAGGTGACCTAGATGGAACACTCAGTGTTTTTGGATCAGGATATGGATCATCTAATATTACTGTATGAGTGATACGAACGTCCTGGTACGGGCGGTCATCTGTATCACATATAACTTCATTTATTATTTCCAGAATATCATATCCTTCTACAACTTCCCCGAAAACACAATGCCTTTCATCCAAATATGTTAAGTCTTCTCCTAAAGTAAGGAAAAATTGGGAACCAATCATTCGTTCTTCGTTGCCTACAAAGGATATCAATCCCATCTTCGTATGTTTTATTCTCGGTTCATTTTCACCTTCGTAAAATCGTTTTGATTGACCCTCCAATATTCCAAAAATTGATTCTCCTCCACTGCGTGTCCCTGTTGGGTCTCCAGTCTGTGCTACAAAACCACGACTTATAGTGTGAAATAAATGAAAATTGTAGTATTTCGTCTTGCAGAGTTTCAAGAAGTTCAAGCAAGCTCTCGGTCTTTGAGAGAGAAATAGATCAACCGTAATATCTCCCAAAGTTGTTTCTATCACTACAGACATGATTTGGTTGTTAGTTTCTGGAAAATAAAATATTCAATTATATACAACCATTACATATGTATTATTACTTACAACAATGTTTCCATATGTTACTTAGTATGTTATTATTTAAATTACACAGCATTTGATTTAAATTAAAAGTGTGAGGTTGGAAATTATGCCACCACTACAAAGATTATAAATTATAAAATTTATAATTTGCAAATTTGCATTCTGTGCGAAGGGTGCGACATCTATAATTATTTGGTTGAATTGATACAATGTAAACAGGTCTTTCTTGCCATAAGCGGTAATGTATCTATTTCAACTGTTTTCTCATTAATAATCAATTTTTGGACAATACATTGTGTTTAGTGATATTCTTTTGTATTCATAGTTTTGGGATAAGTCAACTTGAAATTACGGCAGAAGTTCAAAAATTTAGTACTAAGTGTATTTGCTCAGTGCTGCAATGCTAAATGTAATATCAATACTCAATAGAACCAAAGACAAAGTTTCTTTACATTATTTTCCACTAAAAAACAAAAAGTTTTGTAAGACATGGCCATGTCGTCATGAATAAAAATGTCTGATAAACTCATTTCAACTTTCGACATCTCGAGTACTTCATTCAAATTTGAATGAGACTGAAATTAAACACTATGGTCTCTTATGGAATTTCGAAAAAAAAAGTGTAGGAGCTGATTATACCATTATATGATTATATTGTTTTGCGCCTAAATTTTTAGTGACACCTAGCGGAAACGCATTTCGGGAATATGCTTGTATTCGCAGTCAGCGCAAAGGGTGCGACATCTATAACTATTTGGTTGAACTGATAAAAAGTAGATCAGGTCCTTTTTGCCATAAGTCTCGTTCATACCCTCGCGAACTTCGCAATTTTTTACGAATAAAATGGCTGACAACATGGTTCTGCATCAACGATTGGTCCGGCATGACTGGCAGCCATTTTATTGGGAGAAAAATTGCAAAACTTGCGTGGGTATGAAAGGGGGGAAGGGGTAGTGTGAAACTATTTTAATTCTTTTCGCATTATTAATCGATTTTTGAAAAATAAAATGTGTTCAGTGATATTCTTTGGTGTATAGTTTCAGAATCAGTCAACTTGAAATGGTGGCAGAAGTTAAAAGTTCCATTAATAAGCATATTTGCCCAGTGCCGCAATTCCGAATGTATTATCAATAGTAACAAAGCCAAAGTTTCTTTTCATTAATTTCCATTAAAATACAACGAATTTTGTCAGATATGGCAATGTCGTCGTAGATAAAAATGTCTGATACTGATTTCAACTTTCGACAACTTAAAGTACTGCAATCAAATTTGAATGAAACGGAAATTGAATACTATGATCTCTCACAGAGCTGATCACCATTATATTGTTTCGACCCTAATTTTTTAGCGTCACCTAGCGGGAACGCATTTCGCGAATAACAGCCTCAATGTTAGACCCGTTTGAGTGTTGAGGTCACCGATCTGTAATAAAGCTGGTTTTTAGGCATCTTACTATTGGCTACTTATTGTTGGTTACCTTAATCTTTGACCGTACTCTCAGTCTACTCTGAGTTCGTTAATGAACGCAGCTCTGCAATGCACATTCAAGAGTTTCAAACGATTCAAACGATTTGTTCTAATCTTGCGTCATCTAGTGTGTTTTGGCAAACGTTTTCAAACTGAAAGTTTAGAAATCTGTATCTAATCCCAAGTTATAATGGCCAGTCATCGAATAACGATGCAGCTACTCCCCAGCAGACAGCAGAGTAAGGACTAAATTGATGCTTTTGTTACTAAACAATTACCGTCAAACGGGGTTAAGAGTCCACAGGCATTTTGTATGTGTTTTGTATCGCTGGACGTACGACGATAAAATAACGTCGCGTTTCTAAATACCTAATGAAAGCATTTTTTATGCAAACGTCATTTATCTGCTGTCAGTTGACCATAGTGTTCTAGTAGGTACACATAGTTGTAAGTATTTTGGATGTTTTGAATTTCTTTAAGATGGAAGAAAGTGTGGACACAGAAATATTAATTGACGCAGTGAAGGAAAGACCAGCGCTTTGGGATACATCCTCAGATAAATATAAGGATAAAAATTTGAAAAAAACGCTATGGATAGAAATATGCCGAATGCTGTATCCAAATTTTGAAGAAATGGATGGGAAGAGCAAAAGCCAGATAGGTAAGTAGGTGCTACTGTTAATTCTCATTATTAACAGTAACAGTAACAAAACTTTAAATTTCACAAGTAAACACAGTTTCTTATTATTTATTTATTTCAGTTTGAAGTCTTACATCTACAAAATTAATTTGTGAAACTGGGTTGAGGTTGACTTTCAATAAATTATGTTAACCCGTGGAGTTTACAGAGTTCAAGAATTTTTGCCGGAGGGTATCATAAGTATATATGAAATATTTCCACCATGTGGAAAATATGAGGCAAACATCTGACAGAAAACAACTACTTCCCTAGATAATACCACGACGGACATTGAATTACATCTTTTGTGCAACGTTTTTTCAAGAAGACCCAATTGCGAATGCTTATTGTAATTATACAGCAGATTATCCTTTATTTGGCCGTGGAAGACCACCTGCAGACGCGTTTCGAGGTTCTTGCCTCTCATCAGTGACAGGGAAGGTCGGACAACATTAGAGTCGTCCTGCCCCAGCCCAATAAATAATAATCCACTGTTTAACTTTAAGTTTACACTAATGCTTTATTCCATTTACTAAATAGATATGAAAATATTGCACTCAGTCGCAGGCCGCCCAGACCCGGGCCGTCCCCGAGTATAAAGTCTCGTCGGCCCCTCCCCACACCAATCCAACAGAAAATCGAAATTCTTTTTTAAAATATATAAACAGGTGTACTGAACATACTGTTATAAACTTTTTTATTGAAGGAAGGGAGTAAATTAAAAACCGTTTTAGCAAGTTAATATTTTAATTTTATTTCACTTCAACTTAATACACTTCACTTCAAATACTGTTATATATTTACAATCACTAGGAGTCACTCAGTAAGGGCTGAACAAAAAATTCACAATTCTATTGTGAAAACAATAAATTTTTACATGTTACTTCATGTTTACGTATAATGATGTACAAAACTAACTTATATTTTACTATTCTGCCAAGAGACAGAGCCTTCCACACTACAAAAAAATCTGCAAAAGCATCTCTGTAAGTGTAACTAGCCTTTCTGCCCCGTTTTATTGCAGAAGAATTTTCTTCATCAGAATAATGTAATCCAAAAAAATTACAAGGTATCTTAAAACTGCATACCATCCATCCCTATTGCGAACATGATTATGTAATGCACATGTTTTTATTACAGTAACAAATTTTGCATATTGTAAGTTGAGTGGTGGAATATCTTCCATTTATTTCTGAGAATTCCGAATGCACATTCAACATAATTATCTTCGAGCTACTGATAGTCGATAATTAAATATCCTTTGAGTTATTTTCAAATACTTTACTTTATTCAGATATGCTTTCAATCGATAGCTCCCAAGCAGTAGGCAAAATCGGCATTTGTTTCAAACTGTTTGGCAATTTGGAGCCAAATACTCCTCCATGAGGCGTGACATGTTTTTGGGATACTAACGCTCGCGGTAGTTCTAATCCCAAACGTATAATGTAAGTCCTTATAGGAACATACTGATCCCAAATATCTGCAACAAATATACAGTTATCATTAATAAATATACAGTTATCATTTTAGTCGACTTTTTGGTGTTATTTGTATATGCCTTTGATGACTGAAAATGTTTCGTACTAAAAACGTGCAAGATTTTATTTTTGGTTTTTATTTTGAAATAACTAATTATTGTAATGGGTTGGTTTTTCAGCTGCATCAAAGAAAAAATATATTAGGTTATCAAAAATACAGGTATCATTATTGTGAATTATTTGGTTTCAGGAACAGACCTACAGAAAAAGTGGAAACATGTTCGTGACGCCTACGTTCGTAGTCTCCGAGCCCAAAAAACAAAATCAGGCCAAGGTCGGACTATTAAGAAAAAGTATGTATATGCAGCACAACTGCTGTTTTTGAAGGAATCAAAGGCTCTGCATGAAATAGAATCTTCTATACAGCTCGTAGAGACCGAGATTTTAGATAACACAGATCAGACCCCTACAGAAAGAAATGGAAATCTGAAGAAGCTACAAGAGCAGGAGCTTTCGGTTTGTTCTCCTAGTACGCAACAGAGAAAACATAAAAAAACTCTAGAAAAGAAAATTGATAATTGTATTGACAGCTTTCAACATGCCACTAACCGAAATCAGGAACGCCGCTGCGATGATTTGGAGTTTTTTCAATCTTTGTTGCCATTTGTCGAAAATATTCCGATGAATCAAAAACTTTCTTTCCGTTTGGACATAATGAAAACTGTAATGCAGTACGCTCGAACCTCCCCTGCTCCTTCCTATACTAACCAATATGTCGCTCCACCTATACAGAAAGTCTCTCGGCAAGTGAGTCTTCTCACACAAGCACCATAATTTGTCCACCAGAGAAGTATGAATAATAATAATAATAATAATAATAATAATACTCCCTCATAAACACTCGTAGAGTGTACCCAAAGGCATGGCCTGTGCGGGTAGAGGACAGCTATTATTATTATTTGCCGTGGCTTATGCATTTATGGATAGACGGATTGAGAGTCCAGATTCAATAGTAACAAGACTCAGTTCATAGTCCGTTTTCTTAATTATGTCGGAGGCTTCGGAAGCAATTTTGGATTCAGATTTTTAGTAATACTTATTTATTTCTTTTTTCTTTGTATTTAAAATAAAATAAACATTTGTTTCGCAATTAGAATTTGTTTCTTTTATTTAGAGCGATTAAAAAATTTAATTGACCAACAGGACAGTAAAACTAAAACATTTTTCATTACGGTGAAATTTTGTAAAAAGTACTAAAACGACGGGTACAGGCAAGCAAAAATAAAAATACATGCTTATTATGTACCCACCTTAACGATGGACAACAATTCCTCTGGAGGCAATGCTAATCCTTGTAACAAATCTGGTCTAGCTACAACAGTATTTCGAAATTTTACTACTAGCTCATCAAACGATGTTACGGACATTCTGAAATAATTGAAACATTTATCTCCATCATCTTCAAGTTTTTCATATAAATTCCGGAATGCTCCATCCAGTGACGATTCTAGAAATAAAGACCAAAGACCGGGGGGGGATACCATCGCTGAGCGCCTTGTATTAGGTAAAAAGGCACAAGCGCGTATGTAGCTTTGTTCCATGAGGGGGGGGGGGGGTAATCCGTGGTGCGGGGGTGAAAAGCACCGCAGGCGAATTTTTTTTGTTCAAGGTCAAATGCCTTTAAATTGATAGGTAGGTTTGTCAGTCAGTTTGTTTTATTTAATATGAAAAACTAAAAGCATAGTCGAACAAACAAACAATGGCACCTTCCAAATGAAAGAAAATTTGAGTCTATAAGAGATTAGAATTATATGCTCTCGTTACGTTGTACCTGTACGTTCCTTGCCACGCTGTAGTTTTGGCACTTTTCAGTTTTTAAGATTAGATGATTAGATTTAGATAGTTACCCGTTGAATTTTATAAGAATAATTTTGTGAATCTTAATGTTGATTTTGATTGAAACACTGAATTTTCTTAGATCGTGGGGGGTAATTACCCCCACTCCAATTGTATACGCGCCTGAAAAGGCATGAGCAATATATAGTAATACTAATAATACTTCCTCATCAACACTCGTGAGTGTACCCAAAGGTATAGCATGTGCGGGTAGGGGACGGCTATTATTATTTATATTTGCCGTGGCGCTCCAGGGAGGCTTATTGATTTTTGGTGGCGTATTCACTTTGCAGCCGTAGGAAAACCCACCACTCCTATTTGAAGAAATACTGCATTTATCATTAAAAGACAAAATAATGTAGCACCATGCTTTGAATTTTTCTTCTCGCATAACATACGATAATCCGTCCCTGACAATTTTATCTTTCAATCCATACTCAATCGAAATCGAAAATCTGTATATACTCGTCAAAGAACCAAACCAGACTGCCACTATTCACTAGTGCCACTACTGCCAGGCCGGGGTAAAATCCCTCATAATAATTACAGTATGCATTATACGAAAATATATAGGGAGAAGGAGAGAGACAGCGAGAGGTTTGGGATTCACAGGTGACCAAGGAATTGAAAGCAAATGGTGCCACGTTTATTGTTTTTTCGTGCTTTTGACGGAAAAATTTGTTATGCACATCGTTGTAACACTATATTTGTAAAATATCTGAAATCGAATGGGGCGCTAAGAACGACATTTTGCAAAGGGCGGGATGGGGGCATACTAACTCCCTTTGCCCCCACCGTAGCGCAGCCACTGGCTCTATTTACATATCTTGTAGCATTCACAGGATGAACGTTCCAACTTCTTCTTTTTGTTATAGTTAGTTATAGTTAGTTATACCAAATAGTAACTAATTATTGGACCCATTTCTCGAGTAAGTTATTTCTGTTGACGTACAGGCACTACTGTCTTGTGATCAAACACAACGAAAATATAAAAAACGTTGTCGGAAACGTCATAAAAACGAACTAAAAAACGCGACGTCATTTTATCGTCGCGTACGTCCAGCGATACAAAATGCCTGCATAAAATGGCTCTAAGTGAAACACTATAGGTACAGTGAATCACTTGGTCATTTTCGGTAAAAGTAGCCAATATAAACCTTCAGATAATGACAAATTTTGCTGAGTCATTTTCTTTTAACCACTGCAAATTATGTCAGTGTTGAGCTCAAAAAATTAAAATTTGGCGATCGGACGTGCTAGGCATATGAAAAATTTCACAAAATCTTCCGTCCGGAAAATTTATCCAAATAGCTGACCAGCTTATGGGATTTTTTTTCGGGTTTGGTTTTTCACTATTAGATTGTTCTACCTATTAATGTCTCAAAATGCCATGAATGAGAGATTGAAAAAAAATAGTTATTTATGATACAAGTGTTAAAAGTGGCATTTTATTTTGTGAGTGGGGAATATTGCGAAACGAGCGTTAGCGAGTGGAGCTAGCGAGTGGAGCATCCCCACGAGCAGAATAAAATCACTTTTAACAAATGTTTCATACACATTTTTTTATACAATAGTTACTGCTAGTAAGAAAAAAACAAAAAAATATAAGATCAATAAGGATTCGAACACACGATCTTTGGGTTACAAGGCTGACTGGCAGATGCTCGAAATATAATAAACTTCAACGCACTTCATTTATGAATGTCATTATTTGTCAGTGATGAAGGATCTTCTACAGTTGAACTGAATACTACTTTGTTTGTAACTTCAAAACGAATTAGTATTACCAATTGCAGAAACAGCCAAATACATGTATGAACTTTTATGAATGATTCCTCTTGAGTACGTGTTCTGATTATGATATCTGACTGAAGTGTTTCTATTAGAGATCTATATTACTGAGTATCTATCATCTCATCTGTCATTTTTAACACTAGTGTTAAAAACGTCAGTTTTTAGTTCATATGCCAATGAATTAAAAGCGTCATTTTTAATGTAGCTCAGTGGATGAGACTTTCTCGTTCGAAACCAGTGACTGCTGGTCGGCTAGGTTCGAATCCTTAGCGACTACAGATTTTTATCTGAGGAATCGCACGTTAAAAGGTAAGACCTCGTTAATCCTTGGCTCGCACAAGTTTCTACTTTTGAGGGCTGCCGTTCGTAAGGGGACGACAGCTGGTTAACGGAAAAAACAATTTTAAAAACAACAATTTTAATGACAGTTGTACAAAAACAATTTTTTTTCACACAAGGAAAATTAGTTTCTCCTTATGCCTATAGCACACGTCCGATTGCTAAATTTTCATTTTTTGAGCTCAACACTGACATAATTTTTAGTGGTTAAAATCCCAGAGAAGAGAAAATTAGTCAGCAAAATCGGTCTTATCTGACGATCTAATATCTCTACGGAGATCTTGACCACCGTTTATAGCTAAAAAATCAGTTCGCTCACTTTGCGTACTCTTTATCTCACGCGCATACAGGTGCTGGCAATTCATATATGTTTCCCGCGACCGAACTGATTAGCTATAATAGTCTGATCAACAAGTGCCTTTCAGATCAAACTTTTCTCGCCGCTTCCGAAAAAATTCAAGTGCCGCTTGCAACATTTACAAAAGTTATAAACTGAAAAAAAATGTTTTTTTTTGCAAATATCTCCAAAACTATTCAAATTTGAGAGAAGATTCAAAAAGAGGAGGAAATTTCCCAAAAAAAAGTCCCACTTCCAGGAACTGTAGGTCCAATATTTATAATTTTCCCATAGAGGGTTGAAAATAAGCACACTTTGGACCTTTAATAAATAAATATTCTTTAAACTTAATAAATATCAAATTTAAAAATTGAAAAAATTCAGGCACCTACTGAATAAATGAATGAACAATAATCCGCGGTCAGAAAGAGGTTGCAAACTAAAACTTTTGGAATTATTGTTAAATTTTCGATTTTTCATGTGTATCTCTACTGGCCTATTACTATTTTTTGATGTTTAATTTCAAGTAAGTACGGAAATGACAATCATCAGTTAATTTTGAATCATTTGTAGAACTCTCTTCCATATGCTATACACTCATCTGCTTCATATCGTTTCTCCTTGAAAGACGAAGTTACAAAGTCTTGAAATTTTCCAGTGCAACAAACCGAAGTTAACAAGGGTACAAATGGAGAGATCCCCGAGGGACGGAGACATGGCTACCCAGATGCGAATACCCGATTGTCCATTGTCTGCACAATTCCACGGCCACCTTTTCCCGGACTTCCAGATTGAATTAAGGCCGAATTTAGCTTATTGCAAAGGGAATTTCTACAAATTGATACCATTCTAAGCAAATTTGTAACCTAGAGGTATCATGGCAAGGGAAATTACAGTTATATGTTTGGAACAGAGGGGACAGCTACTTTATACAGGGTGTCTTTAATGTAAGATTGAAAGACATTTCGTGTTCGATTAGGATATTTTATCGAGGTGGCTTGAATTATTTTGTAGACAGAAGGAACAGAAGAAATTATTAACTCTACTAAAACGGGATGATTGCTACATTGTGAAATAGTTTGAAAAGTAAAACTGAGACACGCATTTCGCCAACAAAGTAATTCACGCTATACAGTGTGTCCCACTTTTCAAAGAAGCATATCCGTAATTATAGTGGTAGAATAATGAAACTCTCAGGACGGGTAAAAATATATCTACCGGCTCAATAGTGTTGGTCTAAGTGATATACACTGACCGCCACTCGAGATGGAACCACCCATTTTTACGGTAAAACATAATACTAGGGGGCCCGATAGGCTCGAAATTCATTCCGATTCGTGATCAGGACCATCAACTTACTACAGATACAGCTTTTTCCTGAAAACAAAAAAAAAATCTGTCCTGAAAACTCCGAATTTATCTCACTTTTCATGGAAGCACCCCCGTAGGTAGAATGATGAAACTCTCAGGACGGATGGATATTAGGAAAATGCACTTACCAGCTCAATTGTGTTGGACAAGTGATTTACACCGCCCGCCACTCGCGATGGAACCACCCATTTTTACGGTAAAGTATTCCAGGAGACAGAATAGGCTCAACATTTTTTCAGATTCGTGATCAGGACATCCACCTTACTACAGATACACCTTTTTCATGAAAGAAAAAAAAATCAGTCCTGAGGTAGAATTATGAAACTTTCAGGACTGACGAAAGTCATGAAAATGCCATTTGCTCAATGCTGTTGACCTAAGTGTTATACACTGCCCGACACTTTTGGTATTTTGCATATATTTCTGATGTTCTTTAAGATTTCCGGCAAAAGTGTCAATCGCCCGAAAATTTTAGGTTTGAACTGGTTCAAACTATTATCAAACTTTTTTGAGTAATGGTTGTCATCGATAAAATTGGTTATTTTTAGAAAGAGAAAGAAAAATTCGAAACGAGGACGTTATGGTCGCTGGACTGAAAAAGACTTGGAAGCTGCTATCAAGGCATATTGAAGTGGCCAAGTTGTGTTGGAAGAGTGTCAGAGAAGGTATAATATAAATAAATCAACGTTGCTAAGACACACAAGAGGAACGAATAAAATAGTTTTCCGTAGAATTCGAGAAAGTCCTCAATGAGCCTTTTCAGTCATTTTCGGAAAAAATATATTTCGAAATATTGCGTAACTCGTTCCTAGTTTTCGATTTATTATATCATCAATTTATCGAGATATAAATTATTGAAAACGCCAAACTAAACTACCGAATTCAAACGATCAGGCGTAGAAGAAGAGGCGGAGATGACGTCATACCCGGGAACCGTTTGAATTTACACATTACAACTTTTCAATATTGCATAACAAATCAATATTTCGAAATTTGGGGTTGGGACTATTTTATAAACTGCCTTCCATTACAGATTTAACTGAGACAGCCAGAATCTACTTTTCTATAGCGACGTCTAAGGGTTTCAACACACAAAAAGTCACAGAATTCTTCAATATTCTTATAAAATTTGTTGAGAAATACCAAATAAACGCTAATACCATATTCGATGTGGATGAATCAGAATATTCCACATTATAAAAAAGAATACAGAAAATAGTGGCAGAAAAGGGAAAACGACAAGTTGAAGAAATCACAAGCAGGGACAGGAGTGTCAGTACAACAGTAGTGTGCTGTGTTGATGCTACCGGTCTTTACGTCCCACCAATGATTATTTTTGAAAGGAAGCGACATTGTTCAGAGTTGAAGAGACGTGCTCCAAGAGAAAGTATTTGTGGAATATCAGACATCGGATACATCAACACAGAACTCTTCACATGTACTTTTAGATGAAATTTAGAGGGTCTGAAATTTGCTCGGTTGTACAATATTCTTCTTCCACAGTTACCTATTCACACTACGCATCGATTACAGCCTCCAGATGTTTGTTTCTTCAAGTCGTTACACAATTACTATTACAATAATATATTGGACGAGTGATTACCCATTATGATATTGCAGAACTCTTTCCTGAAGCTTACGGGAAGACAGCTGAAATTGCTTTCAGAAAAGCTAGGATCTGGCCAGTTAACCTTTGCAGGGGCGCAGGAAAAATCCATCAGCAAAATGTAATATACCAATGGGGGGCAATCGAGAAGCTTTCAACGATAAGAATAGAAAATCTGGAAATGATTTGAATATACATACTCAATCCTCATTTGCAGAGCCATCTGAAAGATGCTGGTTACATTTTAGCCTTGGTAAACTCACTAGGTTAATTATTCGTTTGCATCGAGGTGTAGCACTGTCCTACGCCTGGTGTAATTTACACTCGATTTTAGCATTGGTTTGCAAATCAATTTGACACATTCCTTTGTTTGAACTGCACTCAGCTACACTCGATTCAAAATATGGTGTAAATTACATTACACCTTGATGCAAACGAATAAACCTAATGTGATTGATTAGAATAAGCGCTGGATGCAGCTTCGAATGAATTTTTAACTGCCATCAACAAATCGTCATATTCGGCCTGATTATTTGTTTGAAAATTGTCAAGCTGTGTGCACGTTCCAATGTACAGATAGCAAGGATTTAAGAAATTTTCAAATTGTTTCAGAAATTCTCAATTCAGTAGTTCTATTAATCAAAACAAAGGAAATTGCTGAACCAAGAGAAAGTCTAATGAGAACTTGACATGGCACAAGCAAAAGCCCAAGCTCAAGAAAAACAGAACCTGAAGTTGAAATTATAAGTTTTAAATTGAAAGCAATAGTTTATGTTCTGAGAATTGAAAGGACAGTCGAGAGGGAGGGTACTGAGCAAACTGCAAAATGGGTTCAAGCGATATCATCATCGAGAAAGAATTTAAGAGCAATTAAATAAGTAAATAATTTAAATTTATGAAAAGTATTTTTACTTTAAACGTCTATGAAGAGGAATGTAAGCTCTGTTTAAATTGACTTGAGTACTGAGACAAAGATCATTATTCAGTAATTCCTTGTTAATATGTAAATCTTCAAGAAAATCTAATCTATTGTAATTTTTAGAACTCAACTCCTGTAAAATTTTTGAATTCCTATTTGGACTAAAGTTGTGGTTGTTAAACCTCAAATGTTGACCAAAGGCTGAAATTTTGTTAGGATTTAAATGTTCGGTTATACGGGCTTTCAAAGGTCTGCAAGTTCTTCCAATGTAGGCTGCATCACAATCATCACAATTTAGCTTGTATATGCCACTTTTTGAAAGTTTATCAATTTTATCTTTTGTGTTGACCAGGTATCTGTTGAGGCTATGGTTAGTTTTAAAAGAAATTTTAATGTTGTCTATGTTTATGATTATTTATTAATTTTCGACATGACGCAAGCTATTAAGTATTAAACCTAATGAAAAAGTGGCTGTTCGCGAATGCTTTTTAGGTTTTATAGTAGTTGGAGATCAAGACGATGAAAATTTGTCAAACGAAGTCATTGCATTTCAATAGTATATTTCCATCGCAAATACGTAGATTTAATACAATTGAATACAATTCTGCAAAAACATTCCGAATTGTGTCGGGTCAGATTGATATTCTAATGACCAATCGCATTGCGAGAATGGACGATCAGGAGGTGGACACGCTGCAAACTAGTACTTATTCTCCAGTCCCAGTTGATATGTTTATCGATTTGAGTGACAATGTTACGAAAAATTCTATATGCTCTATTCCTGTTCTTGGGTATTTCTGTAACTTCAAAGTCGCACCATGGTAAATTATTTTGTTATCAAACATTTCAATTGACGAGGGCCTTATCTTCCAACGTGCCATCCCAAACAGTAAATTGAACGCTTATGATTTTTCCTGATACAACAGGATGATTGGTCGAATGATTTGATTATTCATTCACAGCAAGCTTTCCATTTCCGTTTTTCCTTGCATCACTCAAACTCATTAAAAAATGTTTGACATGCCGATCTACGCCAGCCCATTAACCATCACTTCAAAAAATCCCTCGCATTACATTCGTTTCCAGAAATTTGCAGTGAAATTCTAAGTATTCCAAATCCCGAATCCCTAATTCGCTTAATATGACTGAAAGAATCCGAAGGAGATTTGCTCAAGAAGCCAAAAAGCGTTTTAAAGAATTTAAAAATTGTTCTCGTTAAGAAGTGTCTCAGGATTTTGTGTAGCAGAGACTGTCGGGTGTTGTTCGCTTTTCACTTCTCTTTCCTGGAGATACGGGAGACGTGCTTCTTGGCTTACTTCGTTCCAACTCCGTCATTAGCTCTGAATTTAATGATGTTTCACGGTACCAGGAATCAAGATGTAGACTTCGACACTCTAGTTAAGTCCTAACGATCTTATTCAATGCTGGCGTGTATGCCAACTTTTAAAAAACCTTCTCCTTCAGTTGAGCTACTTGAGTGACGGAGTTTTATTTTGTTTTCCACGTTGAGAAAGTTTTATGTTCTAACAGGGTGGCCAATTGAAAACATGTGTACAATTTTATTTAATTCGAGACAGAAAAGTGAAATTAATTATTCGAAACTGTTTGATGTGGATCTCTAGCGAGCATCGCCTACTCCGGTAGCTCCTGCTGACCCTAAAATAATGGAACTCTCTAGTCGTTCCTGGAAAAATGTTGTTTTTCTTGACTGAGTAAAGAGTAAAAATTGGGTTTATTGAAAGTTTGATGTAGGTATTGGGGGAAATTTGTTTCTTGACAAGCTCTAAAAATGAAAAAATGTAAATTCAAGGAAATCTATAGAGTGTAGAAGTTTGAATGAAGATGGCACATGTCAACCTGCAGAATTTCTTGGCAGATTTCATTTGACTGTCAAAGAACGAAGTCATTATTCATGAACTATCGAACTGAAAAGTAAAAAATAGTAGGTATTTAGAGTATGAACCAAAAAACTTTTGAAAATAATTTTTCGAAAGCTCGAGGCTTTATTTCGAGTGTAATCACATTTCAAGTCTCAATATTTTAAGAAAATATTTACATTTTTGAAAGTTTTTTGTTCTCATACACTGAATATTATTTTTTTATGTTACAGTTCAATTAGTTTAGGAATAAAAGCTTGTTTTTAAAAAGATTTTTGATGTTTATTTTATTTTGTACTTTTTAGCAACAGAATATGTTTTTTTCCAATTTTATATATTTTTTCCAGTATATGCACCTTTTTTACTACCAAATGAGTCGAAAATTTTTCCTACGTATTCTCTATTCATCAAGAGAACAGGGTGTTTTTTTTTAAAGAAACTACGGATTTTTACAGATTTTTTTTTCGCAAGTTTTCGCTTTTTTTTCAAACCCCCGATCAACATTATTTTTGTCGCTGTAATTTTCGACGTCCCAAAACCACCGGAATTTTTTTTATTCGTTTTTGTTGAGATTATTGTATTGTTGTTGATTCTTAATACGAACAGAGTAAGTTGACTAAAAGCTTGTGAAAAAATGCATATCTTTCGTTTGTATGACGCAGAACATGGCGTTAGACAAAGTCCTGGAATACCAGGGCACAACGTAATGGAAAACAATAAAGTTTCAATTTTTCATTCAAACTATACAGGGTGTGATCTAACCTCTTACACTCCCTTGAAGGACGGGTGTATAATGCCATTTTATAACGAATGGCAGGTGTGAAAAATTCGAAAATAAATTGTGGAAATTTTTTGTTGGAAAATTCGGAAAATCTTGGAATCCACTGTTTGGAATTACAGTTTCTTCCATCCGGCAGTTTCAGTATTATTGTGGCTCTGCTCCGGTCAGCTGACGTTCGGCGGACAGCGGTTCCCAAAATTTAGACGAATTTGCGAACACAATTTACTTCTCATTTTTTTTTCGAATTTTTCACACCTGTCATTTGTTATAAAATGACATTACACACCCATTCTTCACAAGAGTGTAAGAGGTTAGATTACACCCTGTATAATGGTCGTTGTCCAAGAAGCTTTTCAATTACTCCTGATATATTCGATGCAAACTATAAAATTACAAACAAAAACTGGCACCATTGTTCGACAACTTAAATTCACTATAAATAATTAATGTTCTTGTATTTGGTTGCGAAAAGGTCAGAAATAACTGAAACCACTATGATTCTTTTGCTGACGTTTCGACTTTAATCAAGTCATCTTCAGGACAAGGAAAAGTAGCATCCTTGTAATAATAAAATGATGGTATTTAAGGAACATTTACATATATTGATTTCTCTTAATTTGATATGAATGTAGGTTCATATCTTCTCAGACAAATTTTTGCCTAGCACGTCCGATCGCTAAATTTTATTTTTTTGAGCTCAAAACTGACATAATTTTCAGTGGTTAGAATCCCAGAAAATTCAGTACTACTCCAAGTTTGCAGAACTTTTGGAATTTTCTCCAGGAGTATACAGCGAAATTCAAGTTAATTGCCATTTTGACAATGTTGTGTACTTCGGAATAGGTTGCAAACTGATATTTATTTCTTTCTCGATGTACCAATCACTTGACCAAAATTTTTATTTTTTGGAATTATTGTTAAATTTTCGATTTTTCGTGTTTTTCTCTACTGGCCTACTATCTATAAAATATTTTCGACAAAAATATACACTAGCGGCAACATGCATAGTCATTATCGAGTGAATCTCCAGAGATCTCCGTTGGCTACACCATTTAAAGAGTCGCTCGATAATGACTATGGTCACTCCGGGTCACTCCGGTCACTGCCGCCATTTGTAGGCAAGGGGGGCGGCCGCCCCCTCTGGATTTTAGCCTTTTCAGTCAGAACGTAATGAACGTAAATTGCCAATGTTTCAAATAAGAGCTAAAAGCTTTTGATAAAAAACTGCCCCCCTGAAATTTTTACTGGCGGCGCCCATGCGGTCACTCGGTATAAATGAAATAAATTTCCAAACCATAAATATAACTCGTCATTCGTCTGATCATTCTCAGTTATCTCGTGAAGCAGGCCCGGACTGGCCAGGTCCGAAGGTCCGCGATCGCGGAGGGCCCCCACATGACGTACAAAAAAATGTTTTTGTCTTGTTAGAAGTTATTTTGCGTCCTTGGTAATGTTTTGTTAACATTTTCCAAAGGTAGAACACGCCCATCAAGGTTTATTTTATGATTTGAACAAAAATAAAATAATAGATGAAGTAGCTTTAACAAGTAAGTTGCTCACAAAGAAACTGCTATTTTAGGGCAAGAGGAGTGAACTGTCGAATCATCTCAGTTAAGTTAAGCCCCTTCTATTCTAGTATAACAACATTGTAAACTGTTAAATACACAAAATTCAAGTATTATTTTTCTAATCCCTAAAATCCGTTTGTAATTATTTTCATCACACGAATAATTTTGACATAATTCATTAATACTTTGGTGCTAAAAAATATATATAATAAAATACTGCACTTTATTTTGAACTTCATTGTAATTATTGACCTAAAAATACTGTGAATTTCTTATTATAATGAATAATAAAGTCAATAAAAGTCAAAAATCATAATATTTGTATACAAACCCAGCTGAATTACTTCTTTATAAGTACCAAAATAGCGTAAAAAAATCGTTATCATTGTTTTCAAGCGCCTAATTCCCCCCACCCCGGTATGGGAGCCCCTTCACAAGTTTTAGCTGAGGGCCCCAAATGGTCCCAGTCCGGGCCTGTCGTGAAGATTGGGATGGTAATAACAAAGATTCAGAACAAACTGTGTCTTCGACAATCATGAGGGCAACGTTACTCATGGTGTGCATTCAGTGTTTTTATATCCCGAGAGTGTTTTGCCAATTTGATCCCAATTTCTATGGTAACAGAAGCACGATCGTCCATTTATTTGAGTGGAAATGGTATGATATTGCTGATGAGTGTGAGAGGTTTTTGCAACATAAAGGATACGGAGGAGTACAAGTGAGTTCGCAGAATACCTTTATTTGCTCAAAATTCTGTCAGCAGGCAATTGATATGTTTACTACTTGAATTTGTTATTGAAAAATATATCACGTCTATTTTTGGAATAATCTGTTCCAATGTACACATATAAAAAATTATTCTCTAAACAATATTTGCATACATTTTTGGTTGATGGTATCAATCATTATTCTTTTTACTACATACACATAGTGTGTCCTAGTTTAAACAACAAAAATATACACTAATATACAGTGCAGCTCATAAATTATTGCCCCTTTATTTTTTTAAACGTTATGTTTAGAAAGTTAATATCCCCCCTGTCTAGTTTTTATGGATCTCCTACGATACGGTTTCTCAACGTGAGAGCTGTTATCGTAGGTAATATCACAATACATAATTCTATCGAGAGTACTTTGTATTTTGACAATTGAATGAGACCATATGAACATTAATAATCAGAATAAATCCAGACAGCTTTAGCTGGAGGGAGTTATTCTATGATTATTAATGTTCATATGGTCGAATTGAATTGTCTTAAAATACAAGTTACTCGAGATGAATTAAAGAAAATAATAGTCTCTATTTGTCATGGTCGAGTGATATTTAGGAAGACTATTTCATGAACAGACAAACTTTACTCCTTTTTGGTGTTTTTTGCCATGGATTAGCTTATGTTCACTAATTTCCGTAGTAGAAGATAACCGAAAACGAGACATTTCAATTTTGAGTTGTCAAACTTGACAGTTTTCTTTGTTTGTTTACGTAAATATCCGCGTGTTTACCTAAATTATCGTGTTTACTTGAAAATCCGCTCATATTGCATGTCATGTGACATCAATCACATAATTTCAGGTGCAGCCATGTGTGAATGAAATAGTCATTTTAATATTTTACATTTACTCATGTGGAAATTTTCATTCTGAAAAAAATTAATAAAAATTACCTCCTGAATACAGGAGAACATATCTGAATACCATTCCATTAATGATTTCCAGAACTTGATCTTTCTCTCAGGATCATCTTCAGTTAGCTGACAGATTATTTCAAGAATAGGATAGAAAAGGGGAACATTCTCCATGAAAATTGAAAAGTGAAAAATAAATAAATCACATTTTTCAATTTTCATGGAGAATGTTCCCCTTTTCAACATGAATACCTCCCAAGAGGTTATTTTGAACGATGGAAAATAGCGACTAAAGTTTGTCTTTCAGTCGCAGATGATTCCACAACAGATTTCATGAATATCTCATTCATAATTTCGAACAAAAATCATTAGGATAGAAATTACGTTACATCCCTCAGTTACCCAAAAAAAATATCACGCATCTAAACCTTACGTGAAGTTGATTACTGGGGAAGAACCACGATTTCACCGACTATCTGGATCTGCGACTTTTCGGAGAAGGTGGGGTATTGGATTCTTGATGTTGTTCACACTTCTAGTAGTGTTTTATTTGGAAACTGATTGACAAATTGACATATTGATAACTTTCAACCAATTGCTTATGAAACTGTCAGAAATACCTGCAACTTAAAATTTGCATGAAAAACTACTAGAAAATATTCAAGTTGTTTATGTTGGCTGTTAAGATTTCTGATTGCACAAGCGTGTTCAAAATGCAGCAAACTCTCAGATTCTTTCTATTATTTAGGTAGCCGAATCTTAATATTGTTATTCTACTATAATATGTTGGTATACAAATAATTTTCCCAAATGAACATTTCAATTAGTTCCTTGTAAAGATTGAGTACATTTACTTTTTTTTCAGATCTCTCCACCTAATGAAAATGTGATCATCGAAAATAGACCGTGGTGGGAAAGGTATCAACCGGTCAGTTACATAATAAACACTAGATCTGGAGATGAAACAGCTTTCCGGAATATGACCAGACGGTGTAATGCTGTTGGTGTTCGGTAAATTCTGAAGATAATTAACCCCTTATATCCTTTGAACTCAAGAAATTTTGTCATAGAAAGATTTAATTTTTGGAAATACATTTAAAACGAGGTTTTAATATGAAGAAGTTGTGAAGTATAACTCTGCTGCTAAATCAGTAACTAGAAGAATCAGGAATTTCACACTCAATACGGGTCAATTTGTGAAAATAGTAATTTACGCAACAAATCCGGATAAAACTGTTTTTTTGGACGAGACAAGATTCTAGGGCGAGCGTAGCGAGTCCTGGAAGTCTAAGAGTCCACAAAACTGTTGTCGGACGTGTTGCGTACACAATTTTTTCGGTAACCGTGTAGAATAACAAAAATTTCGAACTTATCTGTATTAAATATTGAAATTCGAACAGTAGATAGCTACTAACAGAAACATTCTAATTCTTGTTTATATTAATATTAAAATTCGAGCATTTCCCGGACTAGTCCGGGAAGTACGTACTTTTTTATTGAATTAAAATAATAACATCACATCAAAAAGGATATGACCAACAATCATATCGTAGATGAGATAGCGCAAAGGCTGGTGTAAAAGTTTTGAATGATGAGGTAGTAAATTGATTACTTGTGTTTCGGCGTTTCAATCGTTATCGTATATCGGTTTCGTATCTGTGAATACCATCGGAGAAATCTATTTGATCTGATGCACATGATCTTCTTTCAAATTCTTTTTTCAGGCTATTCGAATTTTCTAGAAGTTTTTCTTCCAAATTTTTTTGAGTCTTCCAGAAGTTCTTCTTTCAAACTCACAGAATTTTGTTGCATTTTGTCTTCCAATGAATTTGTATGTATATGTCTCGAAAATGAACAACAAGGCGTTGTTTCTGTTCAAGCAAGATTTCAGACAGAAAAGGGGTCATTCATCAATTTAAATATAAAAAAATATGATAGATTGTAGGGGGGTCGTACAGGATGTGCAGCCTCCGACCTATAAGTTCTTTTGGTAATTTCTATAAAAAAAAAAAAAATTAGTTACGAACAGTTCTTTAAACTACTTCTCAGTTGCTCTGAATAGATGCACCATTAATTTGTATAGGTAGATAATTATCAATTCTCAATTCTCACGAAGAAGAATTTTTTATTTTCATTGCCTACTTGACCTATACTTTTTTTAATTTGGCGTTCTCGAACTACAGATTTGTATTTATTTCAAATCGAGACGTCATTTTGACAATAAATTACGTCATATAGCATATGGTTGAATTTAAAAACAAATTTTAATATTGAAAAAAATTGGGGTTATAACATTTGAAATTAAAAATTGATGTCATTTCCGGTAAAAGCTATTTCAGATTCGAATATGAAAACCAATCGAAAAATAACTCGCAAACAACATATCTATCTTTGAAAATAACCAGATGGCGTGACATAACAAATCTTGTGGCCACCCGGTATATAGTCAAAATGTGCATCAACACATTCTACCTATTATAAAAAAATTGCTATTTATGATACAAGTTCGTAAAGTAGGACTTTTTGTATCGAGCGTGAAGTTTACAAATACGAGAGTACAAAAAGCCCATTACGAAAGTGTATCAGTGAAAGTGTTTTCTTCGACACTTATTATATTGCCAAATTGTAGGAAATAGTGAAATGTTGACTATAATAATAATAATAATAATAATTAAAAAAATTGTTAAAATTGTTTAAATTGTTTTTTCCGTTAACCAGCTATCGTCCCCTTACGAACGGCAGCCCTCAAAAGTCGAAACTTGTGCGAGCCAAGGATTAACGAGGTCTTACCTTTTAACGTGCGATTCCTAGCACTTTCCCGGGTCATCAAATAAAAGTCGCTGAGGATTCGAACGTAGCCGACTAGCAGTCAATGGTTTTAAATAAATAAATAAATAAATAAATAGGGGTTTATTTCCAAAGTTAACAGTATATACATTTCACAACATATGGCATGCCATCTAACATCTACACATTCTTCTTAACCCAGGGGGGTCAGGGGAGGATGGATAGACGGACGCAGAAGTAGCGATCCTTTCTATTCTCGTTGAAGAGAGCAGAAGGGTCAATGGTTTTGAACGCTTCAGTCTCAACCACTGAGCTACGACCCTTATAATATAATAATACTCCCTCATGAACACTCGTAGAGTGTACCCAAAGGCATGGCCTGTGCGGGTAGAGGACGGCTATTATTATTCTTTGCTGTGGCGACTATCGAGTTATATTTGACGCAAAATACTGTATTTAAAATGCAAACATGTTTGAACATCAGTGTGTAAAAATTTACTTTTTCTACGACCACATGAAAATATGCCCATTTTATGTGCTTTATCGATCAAGAAAGCAGGCCGATTGTAAAACACTTTTTCATTTTAACATTGCGAGCTGTACTGTAATGATCATTTCAGTACAGGATATTTCATTTCCCACGACTTTAATGAACTACTAGACTGTCATTTTTATGATTATAAATAATATAAGATCGAATCAAGTTTGTTAACGTTCTAATAATTTGACATTTCATATCAGTATTTACAAAATTCGTTAAAAAAAAAATAAGTAATCGAAAATGAGTAGTAATAATCAGGATGATTTGACATTGACACCGCTAATTTCAATATAAAGATTGGTTACAATCGAATTCTATATTATCGTATAGTTGGCATGAAGTTTCTATAACATTTAATTTCATCATTTTACTATGTGAGCTCGTAGCAGCGAGTGAAGAGTGAGGGAACGTTCAGGTTTTGGATAGTGGGGGTGAGGGTTCAAATCCCACACAAACCACATTTTTTTCTTCTTTGAAATCGATAAGTGTTCGATTTTTATTATAATTTTCAATATTTGTATCTTCAATTCCTTTTTTAGATTGTAAATATTATGGGAATCATGAGGCAGGAAAGTTTATGGTAAAAAGTGTTATTAAACATATTACAGATTTGATTAGGATTCAGATGGTCGTAGAAAAAGTATAGTGTACAATTTGCATGAAATGACCCATTTCCCACTCGTACTACAAAATTTCATATACCTACTCGTGGTAAATGTGTCATTTCATACTCATTGTACAATATACTATTACGCACAGTTGATGATTTTACGCACAGGTGATTTTTTTACGCACTTGTGGGAAAAGTATCACTTTTCGCACTGTCAACAGAGCGTAAAATCTTAGTTTACGCAATGTCGTAGCAAAACATTTTTTTTCTCATTTGGTGGAGTCCATAAATTACGTGAGGTGTTTTTATAAATTTTCTGTCCCTCCCTCCCCCCCTGGTGAGATGTAAGATTTTATTCAAACCCCTCCCCCATCCCCCAATCTCACGTGAGATTTTTCAAAATGTGGGTTTCTTACGTAAACGCGTTGGATTGTTTTATTGTAAAAAGAAAAAAAATATTGCTTCGTGCTTATAAATATTTACGACTAGTTTTTAAGACTAGTAATCAATATTGCTGAGAGTTTAATTATAAGTTTAATAAAAATTTAACAATAGAATACTTAAATCGTAACTACTGTGATTAAAAAAAGTATATCTACTCTAATTCAGTCCATGGAGAATGATGCGCGGTCTCAAGACAGACTATTGGAACCAACATGTCCATATGATTTTCATTAAAATCATCTGCTCCTTCAACTTCGTTCTGATCTAGCCACTCTAAGCCGTTGGCGCTTGTGCACAGCAACTCATCAGCTCGTCTTGTGACAATCCGTGAGGGTCGCACTTTGCGGAACATACGTGCTTGCTTAGCTGGTGCAATGTGGGCTGCTCGCCTGTGATCTGCAGCTCTTGTGCTAGATGCAAAGTAAATACCGCATGTACTGCAGCATCTTTTCTCTAAATCATCACGTACACTTGGGCAATAGAGATCATAAGGCGTGCTGATGAAGGCATTCAGCGGTTGCATCGGTAGGCAGTGGCGTATTAGAAATGGAGCAAATGACTTTCCGTCATGCTCTTTAAAGTCCGGAATTGTCAAATGTCCATCAACCTGAGTGATAGGGTATGGAGGTGGCAGAAAACGGTCGTGAATAATCATATGCAGATCACTCCAGCGTGGGCTGCAGCACTTCTGGTCATCGTAATAGTATTACGATTACGCTTAAGATTGAATCTTAAGCATGTACAATCTGGATTAAATGGACCAAAATAGAATAATTTTTTTTGTTTCAATCAGAAAAACAAATTGTGTGATATTTGCCGAGACCCTCCCTCTCTCCAACGTAAGATTAGATGAGATTTGACTCGACCCCCTCCCCCCCTTAAACATCTCACTTATATTATGGACGCCCCCTTTCACGCAGTTTACATCCCATGAATATTTTAGAATATATGTCGATGCTGTCATTAATCATATGGCAGCTACTAATGGCGTTGGGACATCAGGAAGTACTTCCAACTGGAGTGAAAAGCACTTTCCTGCGGTGCCATATGGACCGAATGATTTTCACTATGGCTGCGGTATAAACAATTATCAAGATGTACACAACGTTAGGAATTGTGAACTCGAGTCATTGAGAGATCTTGATCATGTGAGTATGAATATCAACGTTTCCAAAGAAAATTTAAATTTTTGATAGTTATATTGAAGGAGATTTGCAAACCAGCGTAAATCTGCAGAGTCTGAAAAAAACTACGCTTGACAGTGCGATCATAACTTATAAAAATATTCCATAAGTCAAAATTCAACAAAATAAGTCCGTATGGAATTATTCGGTAAAACTATTGGACATTTTTTATCGTAATCAAGTCGGGACTGGCGTAAGCATGTAGAACATTTATTTTCTGAGCAGTTTTGAATAGTTATTTATTATACAAGGGAAAAAAGTATCAGATTTTATCTCGAGGTTGCGTTGACAAAAAACCGAGAGCAAAAATCCAATATTTTTCCCGTGTATAATCAATACACTATTTTTTCTGTGACGGAAAAAACGACGATTTAATCAGATATATTAAAGGTAGATCCTTTACCTATATATTTATATCCCGAAAAAAATTACTTTTTACTCCAGGAAAAATTAATTTCATAAAAAGGTATATTTTATTACCTGTCAACAGAGATAATGTCAAACTTCAATGCTTGTTGGCCTCGGCCAACAGTTTACATTGTCGTTTGGGAATGTAATGCTTTTACTACTAGATACACATACTATTGCTTCTGAAATCGTTTTTTTTTTCATACAAATCTGAATTATAACTTGCATTTGTACACGTGCTATGAAGAATCATTATTCCGATTAGTTTTCGATTTTCAATGTCATAATGATTTTAATGGGTAAATGCCATGGCAAATTCATTATTTACTTCGAAATTAAAATAAGTGCCAGTGTTTATTAATCCATTGTTAATTATCGAACTTTGTATTATAAGTATATTGAAGAATAGTCGGTAGTCGGTTACTCTGAAGAATATTTCCATTTTCTCAGCCTGCAAAAATGTTCTTTCGTTTGGAGTGTTTGAAACATTTCAGAATTAAGTCATCAGAAATGTTCTGTGAAGAAAATATTATAATAGTTTGAAAATAATATTAAATTGAAAGTGGAAAATTGAATATTTTGAACTATAATTCATAAAATATTCTGACGAATACTTTAGTTCTCTCAATACAAAAATATCTTCTTGGGAATAGAAGAAGAATTTTAAAGTTTTAAATAATTACTTTCGATTTGATCAAAATAACAAAAATTTCTTGAATATAAATGATATTCTATTGATACAAGGAAATTGAAACAAAACTTTTAAAATTGTTAAGTTGAGAAGTAATTTTTATGTGTGATAATTTGAGATTGATAAGTTGGATTGTTTGAAGAAAGGTTTAACTAAAACATTTCCTTCAACTATACATCAATAAAAATGGAAAATGATATACCCGGATAATATGATGATTATTCTGGGTTAGAAGTTTCACTTACCATTTTTCCATTCTTGAAACTATTATGACATTATGCATAGTGATTCTTTCGAAGTAAGAGTCATATAGACGATTGAACGAAAGTTTGATTTTGTAGAGGAAATTCGATTCTTGATTTTTTGGGTTTATAACCTTCCACAATCTGAAAATGAAAAATATGTTAATCCAAAGATATCTGTACAAGTGTAGAAGGGCAAATTCGTTAATTTGCCCGATAAGTTACTGTGTTCACAAAACTTGAATGAAATTAATTTTTGTCAGTAACGTATCTGAAAAAATAAAATCAAATTAACCAAAAAATACTTCTCTTTTTAGAAATATGTTGACGTTTTGGAGACTGTATCTGCCCCCGTTATCAAAACTTGCTGAAAAGACGCTGAAAAATGTATTTGAATTGGTTTGGAAATAATAAGATCTTTCTTTGACAGAGTCAAATGAAATCTGCCATACATTCTTTTGATTGACCTTTGGTATCTTGATACATAGGGTGTTCGGTATCAATCAATTACCATTCTATTAGTTCTCATTTCACCTCTAAGGAGAGGTAATAAGATGCGGTCCATTTTGATTTCTTTGGATTAACATTTTTTCATTTTCATATTGTGGAAGGTTACAAACTCAAAAAATCATGTCAAGGACAACTGTTTTATTTTGCCATAATCTAGAACAAAGTCTTAGTTGGAAGTAACTCTTGAGAACCTTCATTCAAGATCCTTAAGTGGAAATGTATAATGACTATATATCCTTGAATTTCAGGAAAGGGATTATGTTAGACAGAAAATTGTAGAGTATATGAACCACCTCATTGATCTTGGCGTTGCAGGTTTCAGGATAGATGCAGCTAAACACATGTGGCCAACAGATTTGAAAAAAATAGTAGACAACTTGAAATATCTCAACACAGATTATGGATTTTCTCCTAGGAAAAAACCATTCATATTCCAAGAGGTAATAGATTTTGGTGAGTTGAACAGGAATAATTGAATTAAGGTCTCGTTTAATGAATGAATATGTGTCTATGTTCCTGAATACATTCGACACACATGAAGAATGTTCATCTTCATTACTGTATTTGCAATCTCTCTTAACAACTACAAATCCCATTTGAAGGTTAAACACAATATCTGAATACAAATCCACAACCTTCATCAATGTCAAAACCAACAATATTTTCAAAGTTTCCTTATCTCAAGATCAAAGACACCCAATGGCACCCATACCCCTGAAGGTCACTAAAAGGTCACTAGAAGGTCACTGGAAGGTCACTGATAAGGTCAAAGTGAACGAGTGGAAGAGTACTCACCAGCGTCGGTAATAATCTCTGGTTGCAGAAAGAGGCAGATTTTAAATAAAGATATAAAAAAGGATTGACTATAAAGGTTATAGTCCGTGTTGAACAATTATATACAATAAATTAAAGTAGTCAGATGTATTTATTTGAAAGAGCGACGTTATCGTTAGAATACTTAAAATACTTATGTATAAAAAAAGTTAAAGTTTCAGGAAAATTCAACTTAGATTTTCCAATAACTCACCCAAGTCGTTAATATCTTCGTTATACCTAATTCAGATATTCGAAAATGTTTGGCACGTTTGGTGTGAATACAATTCAAGAAAAGCTACCCAAAACACCAAAACTACATCACTTTCACTCGACGCGCGTTTTCAGGACGAAAAGTTCATATAAACATATGTCCCAAACGGCTTGGCTTTTGATATACAGGGTGATAAAAATATATTTTTTTCAAGATTTTTTGGAAAACTTCGATATTTTCGACAATAATCAGTTCAAATTAGGCAAGTACACCCCATTCAATAGTACGCACGCTATAAAATAATACATTTCTCAAATAATTCACAGGGTGCTCCTGTTTTCAGAGTCAAGCCTTGTTACTGACACTGACATATTATGAGACAGGAAAAATCAATGTTGTTTCATTTAACATTTATTTGTTCTCTTGTAGTTTTTCATTATTTGTACGGTTCAGGAGCTATATTGAAAATATTAATACAAACATTTTCCAGTGTCCCCTAACATTAGAAAATTTTAAAATAAAACATTTTGTAAATTGGAAGAAATATTTTTTATTTTGAAAACGAGGAAAAATTGTTAGTAGTAAAGTAACGAATACTAATAAACTGGGTAATGATACGAGTACGGCCATGGGCAATCCTGTGTCTCCCTTCCTAGTTAATTTGTTTATGCGTAAAGTTGAGATGGAAGCAAGAAAGAGCTTCAGCTATTTTCCTAGGGTTGGGGTTAGATATGTGGATTGTGGACGACGTGTTCGCTATTTTTGATAGAAAACAGTTCGACGTAGACAGTTTTGTTTCGGAATTGAATAGCCAGTTTCAAACCATATCGTTCACGTATGAAACTGAAAACGAAAAATTTTGCCATTTTTAGATGCATTAGTAATTAGGAACGACCAAAATCAGCTTGAATTCGATATCTACAGGAAGGACACGAACACACTCAGATACATCCCTGAGAGTTCTCACCATTGCATACAGCACAAAATGGCGGGATTAAGCTTCACGCGCACTTAGCCAAAGCGTCGCAAGCGGAAACAGCGCGAGACGAAGCGTCATTTAGCTAATGTACGCGCACTAGGGCAAAGCTTCCCGTCAAGTCTCGAACCGCGCGGCGTGAATTTTATTCATTTCAGCATTTCAATGAACGCAGTACGTTGTCTAGTGGGGTACAACGAGCAGTTCGTCATAAGAGGATCTCTTTGTATTGAGTTTAATTGCTACCATGGCGTATTTGAACCTTAATACCAATTTTTACAACCATATCAATAATAATTGAATAACCTTTGTAATTAATGTCTGTGTATCACGGCTACACAGAAAAGAATTGGTACCTGAATACAATGAAAAAGTTCAGTGACTCAATGAATATTTTTATCAATATTGGTTCAATGAACGCAATCGTTATGTCAATGTACCACTGGTTATCCATACTATGAATACGGATCTTAATAATATCAATGAATGCTTTCATTGATATCATGATCAAGTACATTAAATAGGTTCGTTATGGTAATGAATTTCATTCATCAAACGAAGAGAGTTCACCCAAGCAATAAATTGTATTCGTTCAACTGATGAAACTGTATTCATCAAATTAGTTATGATTGTCTATTCTTCGAATGAATGCTGTATAAATGATATAATGATTCAGATTAGTTCGACGATGGATATTTTTCATCAATCCAATGAACGGTGATTATTAAGTATCGGTTATTCCTTGATTCAATAATTGATATACATTAAATCTATGTTTCAGTTTATTTTCGTGATGCTTTCACACATTGAACTAATTATTTTGTTTATCATTTGAATAAGTGGTATTTATTCAATCATTGCATATCATTCGTAAATGCAATGAAGGCCTCCCACTGGTATTGAGCATACAGTGAGTTTCCGAAAGATATGCAAAATAATTAACATGCATTCATCAGAACATCGCAATCATGATTGGAAGGCGTACCTCCAAGTTATCTTTCATTTCGGCTGGCTCCTTTCGGAGCTCTTCGGATGTCTCTGTAGTCTGTGCTACCTGAGAAGATGCTTCAACGATCGCTTCTGTCTGCTTAAGTTTACCGGCTCTGTGCAAACAACGAAGTCGTGCGGAGTGGTCCTTCTAGTGGAGGGGCTGTGTACTACCAGCTAAAGCTAACTTGCCAGCAACGGAGATTTCTATGCGAGGATTCGACTGAATAGATGCCGGCCAAATTTATGAGTATATTTAAACACGAGATGGCTTGGTTCGACATAAGGCTTATTATTATATTAATGAACATATTAATTACGGAGTTATAGAATGGGAGGAAAATGTTTGCTTCTATCTGCCTAATAAAACTGGGACTTAGTAACTTCGTTACACCTTCTATGATCTTTCCATAGTCCCAATAAAACCTGTGTGTAGATCTGAAAATAGATTATCATTGATTTCGATAAACTTGGATTCATTGTAACAATAAAATCATCTCAGGGACCATTAATTACGTTCATTGATATGATGAACAATTTCAAATGGATTCAGTGTACCCCTTTCATTACCTCAATGAACTTTTCCATAGCAGCAACGAAACCTGTTCATAAATGTAAAAAAAGATCATCTTTGATCTCAATGAACTTGAATCATTGTCACGATGAAAAATGTATTGTGCCAATGAACGGAAAGGTAATAAACGGTATTCATTGATATAATGTACCACATTTCATTCATAAAATAGTATACATTGTTTCAATGTACTTCTTTCTTCATTTCAATGATCTTTTCCATAGCCGCAATGAAACATGTTCATAGGTCTGAAAATAGATCATCATTGATCTCGATAAACTTGAATTCATTGTAACAATAAAAACATACATATTTCAGTGAATGGTCATTCATTGACTTGACGAAAAATGTATTGTGCCAATTTACGAAGAGGTATTCATCAATAAAATGTACCATATTTTTTTAAAATATATACATCAGTGCTCTGGGACCATGAATTATGTTCATTGATGTGATGAACAATTTCAAATTGTTTCAGTGTACCACATTCCTCACCTCAATGAACCTTTCCATAGCAGCAACGAAACCTGTTCATAAATATAAAAAACCAACAACTTTGATCTCAATGAACCTGAATTCATTGTATCAATAAATACCTTCGTACATCAGTGAATGTTTAATCATTATCACGATGAAAAGTCAATTGTGCCAATGAACGGAAAGGTAATAAACGGTATTCATTGATATTATGTACCACATTTTTTTCATGAAATAATATACATTGTTCCAATGTACTTTTTTCTTCATTTCAATAATCTTTTTCAAAGCCGTAACGAAATATGTTCATAGGTCTGAAATTAGATCATCATTGATCTCAGTGTACCCCTTTCCTCACCTCAATAAACTTTTCCACAGGAGCAACGAAAACTGTTCATAAATGTAAGAAACGATCATCTTTGATCTCAATAAACTTGAATTCGTTGTATCAATAAATACCTACAAAAGTCAGTGAATATTTATTCTTTGCCACGATTAAAAATGTATTTTGCCAATGAACGGAGAGGTAAAAAACGGCATTTATTGACATTTTTTTCAGTGTAGATACTGCAAAGGAACAAAATTCGCCACCAACTTTATCACCACTTCCTACCAAATACTGCTAAAAACTGAAATATTAGACAAGAATCAACAAATATTTGAATATACTCGTTGGTCCGAAGAGAATTCACGCGTCAACTGACGCGCCTCTTCGCTTCGAGCCGCCGTAGTGCGGCTGCCATATAACATAATGTCATTTTCTCGGGCGAAAAATCCACAATTTTCTTCGCGCCGCTTCCGTTCGCGACGCTTCGGCTAAGTGCGCGTGAACCTTTAAATTTCTTGGTAAATCGACTCTTGTCGTTTCCACTCAACAAAAAAAGATTCAAAACTGAGAAAATGATTATCGGGGAAGGGGGTGAGTTGAACGGTTATTCTGTGGACTTGGTAGACAAACTGATTAGGAAACATAAATTTAAGAGAACCCTTCGTAACTGTACGAGATATGAACCTCGAATTACTAGGTTTCGACAGCATTTTAAGAACCCTCAATATGAAGGTGGTGTACAATACTTCATATAAACTGCAACAAATCTTGGGTACCCCTAAAGATAAAACGGAAGAAAAAGAAAAGTTGGGGATTTATGACTGAGCTGTAAGGACTGCGAGAAGGAGTATGTTGGCCAGACCCGTAGGGGCATGAAAGTATGGTTCCGAGAGCACATTGCTCATATCCTATTTTCGAGACCAGAAAAATCGAGTGTGGCTCCGCATGCTTTGGACCACGACCACCGATTCGATGACACAAGCTTGAGATTAATCAGACAGGTTCATGACCGCAGACGATGCATTCGAGAGTCTAGAAATTGCGAAGTGCAAAAATAGTATGAATGCCGATAAGGGCCCCATTCCATAGAGCCCTTTATTCAAGTTTATAGTAGAATAAACGTTTCTATCCTTCATAATTCATTAGTCCTCATTCGTTATCATTACTTAGTTTATTATTATTCCTACCGACTGCGCCATGTCGTGTTATATTATTTAATTATTTAAAGTCCTTAATAACTTGGATCACTTTATTTACACTATGTTTACAGTATTCTTAAAACTCTATATTTACTTTAATTAGTACACAGTTATTAACCTTAGTTATATCATCATCATATTCATATATCATGAAAACGGTAGAACCGATCGCGCGCTTGTCTTGTCAATTGTCAACACCGTTGTCACGTCCTATGCACTGTTGACAGTTGTCACTTCACGATCACACTACAACTACTAATAATTCTTTCTCGTTTTCAAATATGTTGGTAAAGTAAAAATTAATATATCAATATAATATTAGTCTTGACATGATTTTTTGGGTTTATGACCTTCCACAATCTGAAAATGAAAAAATTTAAATCCAAAGAAATCGAAAAATAACTGGTTCGAAAATATCCGAACATATTCTAACATCTGATATACCAAAATTTTATTGAGAGAATCAAATCAAGAAAAAAGAAAGTTAAAGGAAACTGCGTCCATTCTTTTATCGAACAACTGCTTTTCAACTAATTCCATCGAAATGGACCGCACCTGGTTGCCTCTCCTCAGAGATGAAATAAGAACTAATAGAATAGTGATTGATTGATACCGAACACCCTATGTATCAAGATACCAAATGTCAATCAAAAGAATGTATGACAGATTTCATTTGACTCTGTCAAAGAAAGATCTTATTTCCAAAACCGCAATTCAAATTCAGTTTCTTCAGCGTCTTTCCAAGAAGTTTTGATAACGGAGGCAGATACAGCCTCCGAAACGTCAACAATTTTCAAAAAAAGAGAAGTATTCTTTGTTAATTCGATCTCATTTTTTCAGATAGGCAAATTCAGTGTAGGGTACGTTACTGACAAAAATTAATTTCTTTCAAGACAGCAGTCTTGTGAACGCAGTAACTTATCGGGCAAATTAATTAATTTGCCCGGTAAAAATTTGGTTTACTGGATATCTGTTATGAAAAAAAAATTGAACATCGCCATTGTGGACCCTCAACTAATTCTAGTGGTACTATTTTTGTTTTGCGGAAATGCGCTGTTGCCAAGTTTTGGACACTTTGGAGATGTGGAAATCTGATATGAAAAAAACAATTGAACGTCGCGATTGTGGACCCTCAACTAATTCTAATGGTACTATTTTGTTTTTGCGGAAATGCGCTGTTGCCAGGTTAGTCAATTCGGATTACTAGCAACCTGGAAATTTGTATTGATGTGTGGGCAATATTCTATTCAATCAAATGCGAGTCAGTCGATCGTTTTTCGCTCGCGATTGGCACACAAACCTAACCTGAGCAAGCTAACCTAGCTTGCGAGTCAGTCGAGAATGCATGAAATCGTTTTTCGCTCGCAATTGACACACAAACCTAACCTGAGCAAGCTAACCTAGCTTGCGAGTCAGTCGAGAATTCATGAAATCGTTTTTTGCTCGCGATTGACACACAAACCTAACCTGAGCAAGCTAACCTAGCTTGCGAGTCAGTCGAGAATGCATGAAATCGTTTTTCGCTCGCAATTGACACACAAACCTAACCTGAGCAAGCTTACCTAGCTTGCGAATCAGTCAAGAATGCATGAATTAGTTTTTCGTTCGCAATTGACACACAAACCTAATCTGAGCAAGCTAACCTAGCTTGCGAGTCAGTCGAGAATTCATGAAATCGTTTTTCGCTCGCGATTGGCACACAAACCTAACCTGAGCAAGCTAACCTAGCTTGCGAGTCAGTCGAGAATGCATGAAATCGTTTTTCGCTCGCAATTGACACACAAACCTAACCTGAGCAAGCTAACCTAGCTTGCGAGTCAGTCGAGAATGCATGAAATCGTTTTTCGCTCGCAATTGACACACAAACCTAACCTGAGCAAGCTTACCTAGCTTGCGAATCAGTCGAGAATGCATGAATTAGTTTTTCGTTCGCAATTGACACACAAACCTAATCTGAGCAAGCTAACCTAGCTTGCGAGTCAGTCGAGAATTCATGAAATCATTTTTCGCTCGCGATTGACACACAAACCTAACCTGAGCAATGCATGAAATCGTTTTTCGCTCGCAATTGACACACAAACCTAACCTGAGCAAGCTAACCTAGCTTGCGAGTCAGTCGAGAATGCATGAATTAGTTTTTCGTTCGCAATTGACGCACAAACCTAATCTGAGCAAGCTAACCTAGCTTGCAAGTCAGTCAAACTTGGCAACAGCGCATTTCCGCAAAACAAAAATAGTAGGTACCACTAGAATTAGTTGGGGGTCCACAATGGCGACGTTCAATTGTTTTTTTTATATCAGATTTCCAGTAATCCGAAGAGGTCAACTTGGCAACAGCGCATTTCCGCAAAACAAAAATGGTGCGGTTACAATTGGCTGAGGGCCCACAATCGTGACGTTCAATTGTTTTTTCCATATCAGATTTCCAGTAAACCAAAGTTCAGCCATTTGCCCTTCTACACTTGTACAGATTTCTTTGGATTGAAATTTTTTCATTTTCAGATTGTGGAAGGTCATCAACCCAAGAAATCATGTCAAGAATCGGATTTCCTCCACAAAATCTAACTTTCAATCAATATAATGTTAGTCATTAATCCAAGTGTCATCAAATACGAAACAAGTACTTTAGAGCAGGTAGTTTTCTGATTTAAAGTAAACAATTCGAGTAGATAGATGATGTTTTCGGTAGCTTCTATTTCTTGAATTTAGTTATTAATTCATTAGATTTGATTCGATTTCCAAAAACAAAGTTAATAGATATTGATGAAATAAGTTATAGCTTATTATCCATTCTCATTGTAATTAAGTGTACTATTCATCATTTTTCTGACAGGAAACGAAGCAATAGATGTGAGAAAACACGTTGAAATTGGAACAGTAACAGAATTCAAGTACCAAAGATCTATTACAAATGTTTTCAAAGGAAATGATAAACTGACTCATCTCCGAAATTGGGGACCTGGATGGAACTTCTTGGATAACATCCAGCCAGTTGTTTTCGTTGATAATCACGATACGCAACGACAACATGATCAATTGATTTATAAGACTTCAAAGAAATATAAAATGGCCAATGCCTTCATGTTGGCTCATCCATACGGCATTCCAAAAGTTATGTCTAGTTTCGACTTCAATTATCGAAATCAAGGTTTGTATATTTTGTTATTGTATATTTCTCGTTTAGTTTATTGATTCATTATTTTTTTGAAATTTACACCCAACGTTGCAATTCCATATGATTCAGGGTTATTCATCTAGTTTCAGCAGTTATCACAAAATTATTTTTCACTTCTTAGTTGTATTCGACAACATTCTGTGCTAATCATTTTCAATAATCAGAATTCTCGCCATTTCAGACAATAGAGCACAACAAAAAATATGTAAATAACATATTCGAATTATTTTTGAAGTGCTCACACCTACTTCTGAACTTCTAAATCTTTGTGGATAAGGTTCAGATATCGGAATTTTTTATGCTTTTCATGCAAATCTCTTGAATTTTTGAAAGGTTCCACAAATACTCATTAACTGAGGTGATTTAATTTCAGTAACCATTAATATATTAGAAAATTCTGTATTTGGTTGATGTTCTACAGCCACAAAAAAACATTAGAAGCAAATATCCATGATGTTTAAAGTATTCGAAAAATAAGGTAGAGTAGAATAATTAGCCTAATTTTGCACTACCAGGACGACGCCTATTAGCATAATCCTATACAATAGGAATAATTGGGTCGAAAATCCATCAGAAAACAACTACTTTCCTGGCTAATACCACGACGAACGTTGAATTACATCTAATGAGTTTCCGTGCAGAGTCCTACAAGGATGTCTCCGCAATTGCTAGTTGCATGGAAATGTTCATTGAAACATTTGGACCACCTATAGATCGATTTCTGGGTTTTTGCCCTCATCGGTATAGGTTAGGTGTCTGCAGACAATAACTAATGTCTGCAACAAATGATTTAGCAAAATCTCCATGTAAAGGCAGAAGCTGAGACACCGCCCGCAGCCTAGCGTTTAGTAAACCACGGTCGCCATCCGAACTCCAGCCCCTCAACCAAAGCAATACCCAGAACTTGCGTGATTAATTTAACCACAAATACAAATTAAAGAAATCTGCATTGCATTGTTCACAATAAGCTTGTCAAGAGAGAAACAAGATGTCCTGCACTACCAGGAACAATTATTCCTATTGTATAGGATTATGGCAATAAGCGTCGTCCTGGTAGTGCAGGACATCTTGTTTCTCTCTTGACAAGCTTATTGTGAACAATGCAATGCAGATTTCTTTAATTTAGCCTAATTTTGTTAAAGAATTTATTTTTTGTACCAAGAACCCAGTATTTTTTTTATTACTTCGGTAACTGATTATCTGATATACATTTGGCTGAAGAGCGTCGGCGGAGTTTCGGAAGATCTATCCTTACCACGTCTGTCGGTGCTACAAGTCGAAGAAGAGTGCCCGTCTAAAGATGACGCTGTCGATTGTGTCCCCATTTCTTCAGACAACGTGTTCCACGACTGGGTTCCGGTCCTTCCAAGCGGGCGAAGAGGTGGTAATTTAACCATCTCAAAATTCAGAAAATCCAATCTAATTCAAAAAAGTTATATTCGACAAAGCACTCCTTCATGGTCAAAATGGCCGAAAAATGAAAAGTGCCAAACAATTTTTGGACTAGGAAATTAGGTTCAGGAGGGGCTTCGAGGTCGAAAACTTGACCAGAGTAATAGATAGATATGATGAAACGGCTAAACACATCCTGTGTACATGCCCTGCAGCGGCCAGAACCAGATTTTCAATATTTGGCAATACAAAAGTAAGGCCAGAAGATCTGGTAAACTGTTCTCCCAATATGTTACTCAATTTCGTTAAGAGATTGGATATACTGGGAGAAATATAACCATAGGGTGAGCCACAATAGGCCATTGGCCACAGTGGAGAGCCTGATATGGGCTCACTCACATTTAAACCTAACCTAACCTAACCTAATAGTATAGATGTTCATCAACTAACCACCGAGTCAATCAGAAAATTGACCAGAGAGACCTCTGAGTTATTCCGAACATTATGTAAAAAAAAAACACCACTAGGTATCTGATTCTTTGTACTCGAGAATGTACTATTCATTTGTACTAATAAACTACAACTCAATTTTCTAGGTCCACCTCACGATTCCAACCACAACTTAATCTCTCCCAAAATAAATCCTGATGACACTTGTGGCGACGGTTACATATGTGAGCATAGATGGCGACAAATAGCAAACATGGTCATCTTCAGGAACATTGTAAAAGATACACCTCTGACGAACTGGTGGTCCAATGGAGACCAACAAATAGCTTTCTGTAGAGGCAACAAAGGATTTGTTGCTTTCACAAACTGGGGCGATCTCAAGGAGAAGTTACAGACCTGCTTGCCGGAAGGAAAATACTGTGATATTATTTCTGGAAGAGTCAGTCATAGCGGATGTAGTGGTAAGACTATAGAGGTTGACAGAACTGGAAAAGGGTTTGTAACAATTTCTAGTGGAGATGAAGATGGAGTAGTTGCTATCCACGTCAACTCGAGAATTCACTGAGGCATTGAAATACATGTTCGATTACTTTTATTGCCGATAACTGAACTGGTGGTATCTAATTTCATGTAATAAACTTTAAGAATTTGGAATAATTGTTTGATTTAAACGTGAATGAACACTGAAATGCGTTATGGAAGAGAATCACGATTTGAAGTTGAACTATTTTTACATTGCATGGATTTGCTCTCCTCAGAAATAAGAGGGAGAATAACGAGAGAAATATCAAATGATTTTCCCACATTGTTTTCTCAAAAGATTTCAGTGACATGGTAGGTCGGACATTATCCTTCATTTGGTTGGGAAAGACCACCTGCAGACGCGTTTCGCGATTTTTGTCGCTCGTCAGTGACAAGGTAGGTCGGACTTTGAGCTGAATTGATTAAAATGCATAGGTAGACATAGATAGATATGATTCCCTGGAAAAATTGTCCAATCTGTTTGAAGAGCAAATATGGCAATATAATTTTAACTTGCGTGGTATCAATTTCAATATAATATTCTGTAAAGTATCTAATCCATATACAAGTGTTTCCTGATATGTGACCTTTAAATGTCTTTATATCGAAATACGACCCCGTGTGACCTTGTCGAAGCGATATTTCTGTTTCACATGTTTATTCCCCATACACTTTCCACATACACATGCAAGAAGAAATTCCCCGAGGACGCATTTTCACGTCACCGGGGTAAAAGTATAGACGCTACCATGCGAACCGCCAATATGCATACATTTTGAAAATTGTAAAAGCGACACACCTTTTTTTTCTATGATGACGGAATAGAGAAGTAGCTCTCCGATGAAAAATTGAATCGGAATATACATTTGATCCTGGGCGTTGTTAGGAATCAGATGAATGTGAAAGTAGAAAGAGTGCTGTAGATAACAAGTGTCTTATACAGTCTGTCCATAAAGTAACCCACCCCGCTGTCAATTTGGGAACGGATTGGATTTTTTTTGGGAAATAGTTGTTTATAAGCTATTTTTTGACTATATGACAGAAAAATTCCAAATGAAAATATTCATGGAAAACAAAATGGCGGTACATAATATTAGGACTATTATTAGGTAACCCCACCCCTGTTAACTTTTGAACGGATTGGAATTTTCCTTTGAAATTTCACTTGGTCGAATAATAGTTCATAAACTAATTCTTGACACGAAGAGTTTTTCAAATCGCATTGGGTTTCGAATGATACCTCATTAGAATCGTGTTTCAATTTTCTATACAACTACAAAATTTCAGACAATTTTTTTTATCAAAAACCAAATGGCGGTACATAACTTCCGTTCAAAAGTTAATAGGGGTGCGGGTATACTCAATAAGAGTTCTAATGTTATGTACCGCCATTATGTTCCGGATTAATGTTTTTGTTTGAAATTTTATTGTTATATAAATAATTGAAAAACATTTCGAATGAGGTATAAAATGGTGGCTAAATGCCATTTTACAAAGAGATAATTTTGTTGTTGTCAAAAAGTAGCTTAAGAACTACCGTATCATCTGAAGAAAGGACCACGCACAAACCTGGTATGATGAACTTTTCAATGTCCTAATCAAAAGTTTCCACGGGCACAACGAAAAATAATGGACAGTTTTTGAAAAAAAAAAAAAAAATTGCTCAAAGTCGGCAAAATGCGGAATTTGGTGTAGGAAACGGGAGAAAAAGACCGTGTTATTTTGCAACTTCATGCCTCTTGGAAATTGTATCCTGAGCTTCAGCAATTCTTTCATGGGTCTTGTGTCTTTACAGCACCGTTTGCCAATAATTGCAGACTATATAGGGTGATGCGTAAAATTTCAACTCCGTGGGATAATAGGATTTGGTTTTAATTCAGCTTACAAGATTTAACCCAAACTAACACACCCACAAACTAACACACCCACAAACACCCCCCCCCACACACAAACATAGCAAGTTAAATAAAAGCTTAAAAAAAAAAAATTATATCCCATTATATTCTTACTTATTCAACATTTGAAGATACCAAAGTATGAGAATCCGTAACAACTAGTTTTAGAACTTTCATAACTCTCTAAATTAAACTTCCACTAAGATCATCGCCAGAATCCATTGAATTTCCTCAAATATCGAACTCACCTTCCGGATTATTTCGAACGTGGAAGAACGAAATAATTCCAAAATAATTATCCCTATTAGCAGCATGCCGCCTTCTGAAGGGTTCGGTTCTTTGGCTTCACGCATGGAGAGGTGGCTTTTCGTGTCTGATGTCAGACAAAGGGAATAAAATATTAACATATAAAACACTTCATACTTTGTGTCAATATGCTTGTGCATTAAGAATTACTTCCTTCCCTCCTGTGGAGTTGAGCTCGTGTAAGCCAACTCATTCGTTTTTTTTTCTACGTGATAATTTAATGACGACAAAGAACAAGCAGAACTTGAGTAAAAGGAATTTTGTGTTTCTTCATTTTATTCAAATATTTTTGAATGTTAATGTTGTCCAATTTAATAGGTAAAACTGTTCCAAATAGGCACTTAATAAATATACTCTAGCTACACATAAAATGCAAAAAAAATAATAATGAAATATCAAAACTGTCTACTTAATGAGAAAAGAAAAAAAAAACATCATCACACAACACAAAACATATTCTATATTGAAAATACCTCCCAAGAGGAACGATGGAAAATAGTGAAAAAAGTTTGTCTTTCAGCCGCAGATGATTCCACAACAGATTTTATGAATATTCTATTCATATTTTCGAATAATGGTAGTAATTTTATAGCAGCAAACAATGATTTAAAAGAATTGAGTAACTTTTTAATAGTAAACACATCTTATTTAACAGACTCTTTGTCGAAAGATAACATAACGTGACGTTCTCGCCACCCTATTCACCCCATTTTGGTGGTCTTTGGGAGGCCGGAGTAAAAACAATTAAACATCACATGGGACGTGTATTAGGAAACGCTCATTTGACCTATGAGGAATTGTATTCTGTGTTGGTTCAAATTGAGGCTAGAATGAATTCCCGTCCTCTGTTCCCTCTGTCAAACGATCCAGATGATTTATCCCCCCTAACACATGCCCACTTCCTCGTCGGAAGATCTTTGACAACGATTCCAGGCCCAGATCTCTCAAACACACATATGAATCGTTTGAATAGATATGAACTTGTTCAAAAATTATCTCAACATTTGTGGGAAACGTGGAACAAAGAACTACAGAAACGAACCAAATGGACTACAGGTAGCAAAGAAATTGATCACAACGCATTGGTATGTTACGCCCTGTATTTTTAGTAACGAAATCCGCATGTTCACGCGACTTAGTTTTCAGTTATTTGGTAACTACGTTATTGTAAAAAAAACATATTATATATTGATTGTCAATTTTGGACACATGTATTTTTATGAAATAAAAAACTCATTTAATAAAAGCGAATTAAAGCATCTAAAGCATCAAAACATCAACATTTATAATTCTTGATTGATTGATTGATTGATTAATTCTTCATATAATTTTCAAAAAATCCCTTGAAGAGGGTGTATTTCCTTCAGTATGGAAGAAAGCTCACATAATCCCAATCTTAAAATCTGGTAATAAGCAACTCGTCAAAAACTATAGAGCGATTTCAAAATTGTCCATCATCATAGCAAAAACTTTTGAGTCCATTATTTTCGATAACCTATTCTTCGACGTTAAAAACATAAGTAATATTGAACAACATGGTTTCATGAAGAAACGATCAGTAGACTCAATTTATTCACATACACTGAGTATATCCTGCATAGCTTCAATGACAAGCACCAGGTTGATGCTATTTACAGCAAAGCATTTGACAAAATAGATCACCCAGTCTTGCTACAGAAGCTTGCTGGAGTCGGGGTAAATTGGCTTGAATCTTATGTAACCGATCGTTGTCAAGCAGTAACAATCGGTAACCACAAGTCTGAATATCGCCAAATCGCCTCTGGGGTTCTTCAAGGATCTCATCTAGGGCCACTCCTATTTAATATTATTTATATTAATGATATCTCTCAATGTTTCCGATTCGCCAACTTTTTATTTACTGTATGCGGACGATCTAAAAAAATATACCACTCAATTTCTGATGCTGACGACATCTTACTCATGCAACAGGATATCAATACCTTCCATGACTACTGCAATGCAAATAGTCTATACCTGAACTTTGATAAGTGTTACCATATTACATTTGGACGCCGAAAAAGTATTCTTAATCACTCCTATCAAATATCTTCTCTACCATTGAAAACCGTCACAGAAATAAAGGACCTAGGAATAATATTCGACTCTAAGATGCTTTTTGATAAGCATATATTTTACATTTCTAAAAAGGCTTACAAAATGTAAGGTTTCATTATGAGAACTTGTCGAGAATTTAAAAACACACAGACTCTCCGTACTCTCTATATGTCATACGTCAATAGTGTTTTGGGTTATGGTTCCGTAATATGGAACCCTGGATACGACACTTACATGTCAACAAAAGATGTTTTCCATCCAACCTCAATAACCGTATCTATTGTTGCGTCTTCGGGTTCAAAAATAAGTGTACATTGGTATAGACTTTATTATTCAAACTTCACTTGACAACACTGTAATACAAGTCACTGTCAAAACTGATACCAAAATACTTGTTTCTAAGGTAACTCAATTTAACTTTCTAACTAACTCACTCCATCTCACAAATGCATTGCTTATATATAAAAATGAAGTTCTAGAAAAATGAAGAAATCAATAGAACACAATAAGAATGTTCGACGATTGATCCAGAACAAAAGTTAGTTCTTCTAGATTTTTCCATCTAATTCATCGAACGATCTCGAACAATTCGAGAAGTCTTTATCAAATTTCAGGTCTGTAACACTATGTTCAGAATGAACTGAACATATTAACACTGGAGAACAGAAGAAAAATTTCAGACGTGAAGTTCCTCTTCAAAATCATAAACAATTTAGTTGACTCGCCTGCCTTCCTTAGTAACATTTATTTTAATGCTCCTGCATATACTACTAGGCATCAGCATCTTTTCCGTTACGAACAATCACAAACAAATTATTTTTTGAACTCTCCCATGCATAGATGCAACATATCATATAATGCGTTATCAAATTCCATTAATATTGATATTAGAATTATATGTAGATTCTGTATATTCAGAAATCACCAACTGTGAATACTGTTTTGGGTTAGTCCCGTTTGTATTCCCATTTGTAAATAAATAAATAAATAAATAATGATTTATCCCATGCATGGTCCGGAACACGTCACACTCGTGTTATTATGAGAATATTTTTAATTCGGTGAATAATCCATTATTTGGAAATCCATTGTCTCAGAGTGAATAGTTTTCCTAGTTCTTATTGGCTTCACTTCTTAAATTAGTTCTTGAGCCAATTTGCAAATATAATTTTCCGTAAGTGCTTTATCGTGAAGTTTCAGTAGTTACAGAGAATTTGCTTTTGCTGAGATTTCTACAACAAACACCTGGATAAGAGCTTCTCTGTAGGAACAAGAAAGTCTACTTCGCCAGTTTCCTTCCGAATTATTCCAGCTTTCTTGGAATAACCTTCGGTGAGAGACGTCAGCAAATGCATTAGAATTGTGCAAGCCAGTTCAGTCAAGTTTATAATATGAGCAAGTGCGATTCTGGGAAATCACTTTTTTTTTAAATACGATGGGGGGAGTGACGTTAACAATCTAGATTTCAAACAAAACCTTCTGTCTCTTCAATGGTGGAAAGTTAGGAAGCGTGTATAGAAAGTGAAATTACAGTAGTTGTATGACTTAGTTCTGGTCAGAAGGTGAATGAATATTTTAAGGATAGAAACAATTTTTCGGGTATTTTGTGGGTCATGTTTGATTTCTAGTGATTTTTTTATGATTGACCATCAGCCTATCATTACTCCATTTCCCTTTTCACAATTTGGTTACTTTTATTTGGCTTTGTTTGTGCCGTTGATTCGCTCTGTTATTTTATTGTGTTATGAATCAATAGAAGTCAATTAAATTAATTCGAAGAAGGAGCTGTGTTTGTAATGAAATCAAGAAAGGAGGAAATTGAAAGAAACTACCTGAATTATTTTATCGAAGAACTGTTTTTCAACTAACTCAATCGAACTAATGGTTAACTGTTCTAAGGGTAGACGGAAAAATTAACAGATTGATGACTGATCGATAACGAACAACCTATGTATCAAGAAAGGACAGATAATGAACGCGTAGAAATTCAAAAAAATGTTCAACGGTTTCGTACGTTGAATATTTTATATTTTAAATTTTTATAATTAGAGTTCATCATCTGCAAAGCTATGCAACGGACATGTGGAAGCTCCCAACAAATCATTGATGTGAAGAAGACCCAGTATTGGTGCTAGAACCCTGTGGAACACCAGAATTTATTTTTAGAGTATCGGATGATACTCCATCGACCACAACGTTGGAAGATCGGTCTGAGAGAAAGCTAGATAACAAGGAACATAACTGACATGGAAGTTTGGGAAGGAATCAGTGGTGCCAAATGCAACATAAGCAAGTAGGTCACCAGTTGATCTCTGACAATATTGTCGATCATTGATAATTCCTGATCGTTTTAGATATTTCATGAGCTCGATGTTGATGGCTTTTTCAATGACCTTCGAGATAAAAATAGCAGTGCGATAGGTCTGTAGCTGCTGAGTAAGGTCTTTTTCCCCTTTTTGGGAACTGGTTGCACTCTCGCAATTTTCCAGTTGAATCGACACTACCTGATTTATTACTATACAGTTGCTTTTCTTTCAAATCTACAGTTCTGCAACTTTGTCGTTACATGCATATCCTTCATAAAATGGATTAATCTTCGGAAACATCCCATTCATTTGAATACAAAATAATTTCGAAAATTAATGATATAGTTTTTCTCAACTTCCTTATTCATTCTATCCTGGATCGCAAAATGTACTTCCAGCGATTGTGTTTAAATTTTGATGCACTTATAAACCTATGTCCCTGGTTACCTGAAACTTTCATTTAGGGTATTTATCCAAAAATAAAACAATTATAAATTAAAGATAAGTGGATAGAGCATTTGAATCTCTTTTCACATATACCCTCATCAACGTCTATTAGTACGTTAGAATAAGGAAAAAGTCAAGAAAAATCTTGCATGCATTTTTCATCGAAATTAGAGGGATATAAACCCCACAAAAGGTGTGAGGGAAATACTTGTCAGGTCGAGGGTATGCAAGCTGACTAAATTCATCTGTATATTCGATTAATTTTTAATCAGAAAGTAGGAACATCGGACATACTAACTCACTCATCTCTTTCTCCAACATTTTCTCTGAACATATTAATAGGTAACCAATGACAATTTGTAGAATATTTTAATAATTTGATCTTAGTGACAGTATTCTCAATCATTTGATCATCAATATGTTAACATACAAGTTGAAGAACTGAAAAATATGGTTGCTCCAGCAGGATAAATCTACGACTTCAAGCTAAGAAATGCATCAGAAACGCAACAAAAACAGATGTCTTTTTACATAAGAGTTGCTCCACTTTCCTTTCGGATTCTGTTCTCAAATGAATGATATTATCTTTCAAAAACTCAATAAATTATTATATTGAAAATAATATTGAATACATAAAACATCTTTTATGATTTAATAGATAGATTGACATATTTTTATTTCCCAAAAGATTTGTCAGATTGGTGATATTCCTGCAGATAGATACCTATATAAATAGCTACTATCAAATTAATATTTTTATTATTTATTTACATTAGTATTCCTTATTCTCAATATGGCTATTATTATTTATATGTATTCATATATTTAAAATTATTGTTTTTGATGTGACGAGTAATTTTAATCACTTGTTGAAAAATTTCACTTCACAAAGATAATTTGTTGTAATTTTCAGAGTTTTTCAAAATTGACCTGCGTGGAACATGTCTTACTCTTCAACCAAACATTTTTATAAAAAATCAAGATATTAGTTATTTCTAGTTGAAAATTCAATCTTTCTAGTTATTTGTTTATCACCGTTCTATATACAGAATAGTTTAATTAAATTTGCGGTGTTCTATAACACTATGAAACACTTAATAGGTAATGCAATTTATTTTATAATTCACACAGTAAAGGTCGTACCGCAACAGTTTTTTTTATTGATAAATATTAGTGAAATTTTACTTCGAATATGAATTTTTATTGAAAATGCTTACATTGTTCACGAAAGAAATTAAAGTGCACCCTTTTCAGTCATTCATAGCCTATGTTTTGGGTGAGTATATTCCAGAGTTCTTGTTCGATACTCATTTTGCGGTTCACATTTTTCGAATATATTTCTATTTTCTGAGAAAAAGTAATATAGTGTGTACAGTAAGTAATATGTTCTCTTCGAACTTTTCTCTTAATACTCTGTTTTGTATCGTAAACCCTCTTGAAATATCTTTACAGCTGCCATAAAAACTTAACTTCTGACTTCTCACTGGTGCTGCTTTTTGTTATGAAGACCATTCGTTTTCTAGTTTGAAGGCAAGATGTGAACCATTGGAGAGCGAGACATTGTATTCCATACTTTTCAAGTTTGTAAAATAGTATTTTGTGGTTGATGCAATCATAGGCTTTTGATAGGTCTAGAAACATGCCCAGGGCTAGATTATTATTTATAAGCTCATTTAGAATGTTTTGAATGAATTGAAATACTGCTGTTTGTGTTGATTTTCCCTAAATGCTGACATTTATTTAACTGGTTGCATACTAATATGAATTGAATTAGTCTATTACTCATACATGCCTCATAGATCTTTGAAAACGACGAAAGCAAACAGATAGGTCTGTAAATCTCAATTTTGGAGCTGTCGCCTTTTTTATATGTGCCAATTTTAAGCCTTCTGTGTATATACCATACTTGCAAGAATTGTTGCATATGTACACAATATGTTTAGCAATATGGTTGATACATTTCTTTATTACCATCGTAGGTACTTCATCATCACCGCTACTTAGTTTATTTTTGAATTTTTTCACTATGTCTAATACTTCATGGAAATCTATGGGTTTTGTCATCATCGATCTATCATTCGGTGCAATATGACTTGAAAAGGGCACATTTCTCAGCTGCGAAAGGAGTTCGTTAGCTGCGTTCACAATGAATTCGTTAAACTCATTTGCTAGTATTTTTGGGTCACCATGTATTTGAATTTCTTTTTTTTTTTGGTGTCCTGTCACCTCTCTAAATATATTTCAGATGGTTTTTGACTTATTATCGGAATCATTTAGTTTCTTTTGATAATGTTTATCACTGCAATTTTCTAGTTTTTTGTAATATCCTCGCTTTGTTTCCTTGTAAATATCCTTATACCGCACATCTAGTATAATGGATCTAATCTAGTCTTGCATGGTTTGATTTCCGGTTGGTTGTATATTTGTTTATTTTTATTCGCTTGTGCTGACTTTTTTTAGGGGAAAACAATAATTGAAATGAAAAAAAACATGTTTGAAAACGAATTCCACTGTTTGTTTACTCTATTTTCTTCAACTTACTTTTGACCAATCTGCATTGTCTAATTAGTTACAGAACATTTTTAGATTTTCTTCACTACAGTTTCTTTCCTCAATTATGTCATTCTCATTTCTTATAAAAAAAAAGGGAAATTTTTGTGCGGTCTAATCTGAGATCATGAAATGCAATACCTGCACAGAAAAATCTTCAATATTTGTTAAAATTTTGTCTATACAAGTTCTACTAGTGTTTGTTATTCGGGTAAATTCGGAAATCGTATGAGTTATATTGAATGAGCTTATCATCAAACATAAAGTTTTTCTTTGGTATTTGAGCACAAATTTATGTTAAAGCTACAGGGTGTAATCTAACCTCTTGCACTTCCGTGATGGACGGGTGTATAATGTTATTTTATAACAAAGGACAGGTGTGAAAAATTCGAAAATAATTGTGGAAATTTTAAATTTTGTTGGAAAATTCGGAAAATCTTGGAAACCGCTATTCGAAATTACATAGTTTCTTCTACTCAGGTCAGCTGACGTTTGGCTGACAGAGGTTCTCAAAATTTCGACGAATTTTCGAACAACATTTAAACTTTACACAATTTTTTTTCGAAATTTTCACACCTGCCATTTATTACACCCTGTTTAATCTAACCATTTTCACTAAAAAATAGAGTTAAAATTTGTTTAAATTTATTCATAAAAATATTGAATTTTCCATTTGGTGGTATATAAACTGATAATAATTTTTTCTATTCTCTTTCTATTTCTATTCACCTAACCTAACCTAACCTTCTTGGGATATGTCCGCTACTTCTTTTCTTTCTCTAAATTTAACAATTTTGTTCACATATATTTCCTACAAAATCTTGATGCTAGTTTGAATCGATTGATACCTCATACTGATGTTTGTTACCTTTCTGGCTTTTGTGGGGGGGGGGGGGCATTTTTTTCAACCATATTATTTGACGGTCAGATATTTGTCACTATTTTGACGGATTTTTCCGATTTTGATTTTGCGAGTTTTCAAACTTTTTTTCGAGAAAAGAGTATTTTTGACGTCTAAATCCGTTAGAAAAACTTCCGAAACACCAGGGGGGTCAGAGGGTATATTTTTTCTCTTAAATAAAATTTGAAATCATCTGTATCAAGATTTATCTTCGCGACAACCTTTTATACCATATGAAATTTTATAATATAACAAAGTTATGGGTAGCATCAATTTTTTTTTGTTTTCGGCATCGAGAATGTCATTAAATGCTACCAGTTTGCCCATTCAACCGAATTCGTATCATCAACAATAACGGAGTTGGCATGCCTGCCGACCCAATTTGGAACACCCTGTATATCTATCCCATCTTTCATGCTGCAATTACCGCTTAGAAATCCAAACAAAAACTCATGCCAACCCCCTAACAGAATCGTGCCGCATGCAATTTATAGAAGAAAAACAACAATCAACGTAAACATGTCACAATCTATCGAGAGTTGACGAGTACATCAGTCAACATTTGCTCGCATTTACGAATCTGATTGCACGTCAAAATACAGCAGAACGCGATCGGTTCCTCAAGTCATTCATCATTTTATTTGTATGCGAACGTGAGTCGGGCTGCTGTGGAGCTGAAAGATTTGTTTGGTTAGCCAGATGAACTTGGGCAATGTTGAGCTGTTTCTCTGTAGGGGCATTTTCACTTTTTTCATGCTCGGTAGTAATTGTTAGAGAATGGAAAGATTATGAAACTAATCTACTACAAAACGAATATTTAGTTGAATGGGTAAGTCGTCTAAAATGGGGACGGCGGGTAAAAAGGGGACATGGTGTTTCCATCTACTGAGTGCTTCTCACATTGTTGTCAATCAAGAATATGCTGATTACACCTTTTCATGTGTCAAATTACACGTTTTTACACGAAAAGGCTGAAAAATAACACCACTTCAGCACTTTACTCTGAGACATCATATACTCTAAACATAAATAAACGAAATTGTATGTATATGTACTTGGTTATTTTAAGTTTGTAATACGAGGTAGTACATTTTCTACTAAGCTACATCTATATTTTTCCAATGAAGGAGTGACGTTCAAGATAACGAAAGCTAAGGGTATTTGGACCTCATCCTTATTATTTACAAGTAAAATAATATTTTTTTGAGCTATCATATATTCAACCTTCCATTTTTATTTTCAGTGTTGCAAATACCAACAACAGCAACACCACGGTCCTCTCTAAAAGTAGAGTTGTTAAGTTGTAAGTGATATCTGATACAAGATCATTCTCATGTTTTGTCACCTACCAGTCATAAGTGATATGACGCTGATGAATGTTTCTATTTGGAGTCCTGCTTTCGAATATTAGGTATTATGCAATTATGATAATTTTTCCCTTTAATTGCCTTATGTTGAAATACACTATATTACACACAGATTTCCGTTACACCAAAGCAGCACGCAAAGTATCAGGATTACACGAATTTCGTGTAATTGAACGCAGACACTGGCTTCTCTTTTCATGAGAGGCCGATAAACTGTTCTAAGACAAATACTCTAGCCGTACCATTCTACTTTTGATCCCGCAGTTCCGCATGTGCACTTTACGCTAGAAGTGGGGTGAACCGTCAAATATGGCTGCTCCACGCCTGTTCTTTCAGAATTTTGGATAAATAATTATTATGTTATTGCGTAACAATTTTGTATTGTTATTAGGTCTAGGTAAGCGTAGTCAGGTCAGGTATGGTTGGCTAGTAATTTACGCATTTTCAACTCGGTTTGCATGCAAACTAATTCACGCATTTTCGACTGACTCGCAAGCTAGGTTAGTTTGCTCAGGTTAGGTTTGTGTGTCCATTGGTTGCGTGCACAATTGACAGACCCTGGAGGTAAAACAAACTCAATGGTAAACAAAGAAGAAGAAATAATCTCACTAGTCTTTTTGCGTCATTTGCTGTTGTCCCATTTTTAAACAATTTTCGTGAAATTTTGTGATTTTTTTACTGAAGTGAAGTGATTGCACTCGTGATTACGTTTCCATTGAAAAACTCTAAAGAACATTTTAGTGTAAATAAAGTGAAAAAGTGGGGTTAGGTGGGTTGTCAGATATCATAGGTTAGGTTGTTTTACCTCCAGGGTCTGTCACTTGTGCACGAAACCAATTGCGAGCGAAAAAACAAATTCACGCGGTTTCAACTCAGTTTGCCTTATTTCTAAAACTCCTAAGCCATCAATACTTTAGTATGCGGTGAGCTGCCCACTCGAACACGTGTTTATTGTGACAAGTTTTTTACGGAGAATCTTACAATTTTGGTATTGTAAATTAGTAGTATTTCTTTTGTTTTTATACACAAGGATAAAATTGTGCTAATTATATCATCTCATTCTGTTACTATTAGTAATGTGTTTGACATGTTATACGTTAATTTAAATTAAATGTGAGATGGTAAATGTCATATTTGTTTCGGCATATCACGGTCTGCTGGTGGTGGCGTGATTTTGGTGTTTTGGAAGGCTTCTATTTCTTGGATTTTATTCACAACAAAGGTTCCAAATATTCATTTTGAATTTTTGTATTTAGGTAATTCTTTTTTTCCCTCTTACTTGACTCTTGCTGTAAAACCTCTATGTTAGCATTTCGAAGAAATGAGTTTATTGAAATAACGAAAAGCTAAAATTTCGAAAATGATCATGCCATTGTTTCATTTTCAATAGAACATGAAAATGTCCCGTTACGAGGGGAATACAAAAAGTATTTTTTTATAAAATCCAATTATATCGGTGGTTTGTCAATTGTAAGTAGAATTGTGATATATCGGAAAAATAATTTTGTACCGAATGGTTATTTTCAAAAAAGAGGGACTTTCTATTTGAACTAAAAAAATTGGAATCGCTTCCGGTAAAACCGGAAGTATCATATTTGGTCTAATACATGCTAAATTGTACATTCATGACATCAAATAGATGTACCAATCAAAACATCTACACAAAATAACAACGAAGAAATTGGTCCCGGATCACCCGGTATATTCATAAATATTCAACAAAATGCAATGGAAAAGTTTGCCGGATATGTCCCGAACATATACAGGGTGTAATCTAACCTCTTGCACTCCAGTGAACGACGGTCGTATAATGTCATTTTATAACGAATGATAGGTGTGAAAAATTCGAAAAAAAATTGTATAAATTTTAAATTTTTTTGGAAAATTCTGAAAATCTTGGAAACCGCTTGTCGAAATTTCACAGTTTCTTCCACGCGGCAGTTTCAGTAATATTCTGTTTCTGCTTCGGTCAGCTGACGTTCGGCGGACAACGGTTCCCAAAATTTCAACTTTGTTCTTCACGGGAATGCAAGAAGTTAGATTACACCCTGTATTTCAGAGAAAATCAATATCAGTTTTTGGTCTGAATTCCCGCATCTTTCACAAATCCACAAGTGACAGAGTTTTAATACTTCGAGCAAACATAACGGTCGTAATTCCATAAATCACAAACATTTCCTATCTCCCCTTCGGTTCACCATGGAAAATTTCAGTTGAGCCGAGAGCTCAGTCTAAATTGACTACAATAAAAAATCAAAGAGTGCATGGGTTGAATATAAAAGGCAAATATAAGTTGCTCTTATCCGGGATATAGTTACACACCACCGATTTAGCGGCAAAGCCCTCAAAATACATAAAAGTAAAATACCGCGTCTGTTTTCGTGCGCCATATATTCTGTGCTCGTGTTTTCCGTTTCGATTTGCTTTTCTTTGCGTCAATCGACGACTGACTGATACAGCTGTGTGTATCTATGTATATTTGTCATTTTGACTATGTCCTATAATTAATTGTTGTCTTATCACGTACATTATTTTTCAAAAGAAACTATTTCGTTAGCTCATTTGTTGTATAATCCAAGAAAAATAGAAAAATTATAATTTTTGTGCAGGAAGGTGTTTGTAAAAGTTAACTCTGGGTGGGTAATTACCCCCATTACCCCCCCTTATATACGCACTTGCGGATCTTGCTCACAATTAATTTTTTAAAAAATCTGCATGCATTGTTCACAATAAGCTTGTCAAGAGAGAAACAAGATGTCCTGCACTACCAGGACGACGCTTATTGCCATATTCCTATACAATAGGAATAATTGGGTCGAAAATCCATCAGAAAACAACTACTTTCCTGGATAAGTTGACAATTCCGTCATTTGGTCTGGCGCTGATGGAACGGGTGTAAGCCGCTCCATCTGGTGGCGAGTAGATCAAAAAGCACTCCGATTCTCCGGGTTGAGAGATTCAGTCAGATATCTGAAACAAAGCTCAGAGTTCTTTTGGGAGATTGTTTGATAACGATCGTATGAAATAATATTCATAGCGTTTTGACAATGAAGTGAGTTGTGAAAGGCTTCGCAGCCATCGTTGAATGAATACTGGTTTTTCTGGTTTTCAGGCAGACGTTTATTTTGAGATGTTCCAGACGTTTTGCCAACACGAGTGGTTGCCCCAATCGTGTTTGTAAAATAACGAGAACATTTCAAAATGAACCTCTGTCTAAAAACCCAGAAAACCCATCATTCATTCAATGAAGCAAGTGTTATAAAAAATCGTAACATTTGCGGCAAACAGCCGAACAATCACAACGTTAACATAAGGAAGTATTGGACCTAATTTACAACAGGTAATACAGGTAATGGAATAAGTGCAACTGTGTATCTTTTAAGATAACGAATTGTTGACAGCTTGTTGTTGTTGAAATTTAGGTACGTTGAAACGGGAAGTGATGGAGACTGAACATAGAAAATAGTGAAAAGTGAGAATATAAGTTTTTTTGACATATCGCGAAGAAACACGTATTTCTAGCTTTACAGAGTTTCAAATATTTTTAAGAAAAATCTAGGAAAAATAAAAGTTCCTCCAAATGGACTGGTTATTCGAAAGTTGAGTAAACGTTAATAATAATAATATCAACATCAACATCAACAAATATGCCAAATTCATTGAATTTCTACAATAAAAATATGAACTGGTGGTTCTCTATGATAGTTGTAAAAAAAAAGAGACTCGCGGGTAAAGTGTTTTTTACTGTGTTTAATTGTGTCTTATTAGTTCCTGCTTGAAAACAAATCATCGCTTTACTCACTTGATATATATATATATATATATATATATATATAATAATTACTGATATTATTACTGAGGGGTGGCAGTACGGAAAAATATAATGAAATGGGTGCACAAAAGTGTTCTGGTAAACGTACCAAAACAGTTCTTTCACACAAACAGGGTGACCCATAGTTAAACCGCCAAACATTCAGCATCGTTTTTTTAGGTGAAAATAAGTTTTATTCTTCAAATGAGTATGTGTCCCAACGTGTTTCATTTTCAAGATAAAAAGTGCCTCGGTTTCTAATCAGTTTTTTATTGATACTCAAAAACTTTTTGGCTTATTCTGATGGAACTTAGCATGCTCATTTACAGTAATAAATTGCATCTTCTGATCTACTCAGAATGGATAGAAACTGTTCTTTTCCCAAAAACTTTGACTCCTTGTATCTCGAAAACGAAGCAAGTTGGGACGCAGCTTATATAAAGAATAAAAATTATTTTCACCTCAAAAAACGATACTGAATGTTTGGTGGTTCAAACCGGGGTCACCCTGTATAATATGTATAAAGACCATAGAATGAAAACAAAACATTGACCACCCTCATATCTCAGTTCTACCGTAATTCTGTCCAGGCCAGAAACTGATCAAGCAAAAAACGAATTGTGAGAGAGATAAAGCTCGTTGACGTGGCGTGGAAAAACTCAGATATTTCGCCACATATGGAATCCGTTGTATGACATTTAACTTTGACGTCCCTTCGGGGAGCTGTTTACTACACCAATCTTACCGTGCCGCATTCGCGACGAGACGAAAAACAAATTTAAGGGCAAATAAATTGAAAAGTGACGTCTTTTATGGATAACTGGGCTGCGCGTTATAGAAGGCAAGGGAATTCCATTTCTATTGGGTCTTTTATAGGAATATTTGATGCCGGATTGACAATATGATCTATTCATTGTAAGGCGAATTGTATGAAATGGATTTAGTAGTAGTTTCATATAGAATATGCTGCAACTTAGTCTAGAGATGTTATGAAGAAATGGAAACTGCACTATTGAAGAGTATATCATTCACTGAAGAATTTTTGAACTACTTGATGATTCGATCTTCACAAAATTTATTTTGAATATCATTACATGTTTCGCTAACACAGTAGCTTTTTCTATTGAATATAATCAGGAACCTAGTATTACGTCTTTGCTTTCCAGAATGACGAGTAATGAAATAAAAATCGGTTCTCCTGTCATACTAAAGTAATTTCTAATATTCCAGGCGGCAAAATATGACGTACGATATGATTAAGTTTATAACGCCGGCGCCGGTTCCATACATTGGGGCCAGTATTGGGGCCAACAGCGTTTGTCCTATGTGTGCATGAACGAAATAGGGTTGGCGCCAACGTTGGACGACATTAGCCCTCGTGTTGGGAGTTGACATAGTCAAGTTGGTCCAAACGTTGGGCCCAACATTGGCCCCAATATGTGGAGCCGGCGTAATGTAGCTGATGGGTAAATCATAACCATAATATTCCGTGTGCTCTGTTAGAAAGGCGTGTGTGGCGTGAATCGGCTGAACGCAATATGCGCCATTACAAGGTATGATTTGCAACTTTACCAAGAAATAAATTAATTTTATATCAAAAGGAATAAATTCGTAACATGCAGTTTTAGTTTTTTGCGAAAATTTTGTTGATACAAATGATTCAATTTGTTTGTAAGAATGCAGGAAATTAACTGAGTTTTGGTTTTGATGATTTTGAAGAAAAAAAATGTATGGTTTGACAAATGAAACAAATAAGTAGATTCTCGCATCACTCATGACGAATATATCCACACACACCTAAGATGTGCGGATCAATGATGAAATTTGACTTTCGTGATGACGCACTGGTGATGCCTCTTAATAATCCAGGAACGACATACAAACTCGAGCAAAAAGTCAAGAATGAACTGTAGCACTCTGAAACTCGGCACATGACATCTCGACATCATGTATTATTAGAAAAAAATTGTTTACCAAAAAATCAGGGGTGGAACCTAAAAAATTTTTCAAAAAAAAATATAATTTTTTTTTGTTGATATTTCACAAAATATAAGATTTATAAAAAAATCCGCCACTGCAAGTTCAGGCAGGGCCGAAAATTGGATTTGTCATAACTTTGCTAAAAATTATAGTGGAAGGAAAAAAAAAGTGTATATTGCTCCTGAAGACTTCTACTTCCTCATGCAAATATAACATGTGAGTATCTGAGTACCTAAAATGTGTTTTTTCCCACTTCACATAACCCTTCTACGATATTTACGGAGGATCCGAAAGTCATGGATATTTTAGTTGATATGAAATAATTATACTGAAGCAGGAATCAGTACCCTCTTTGGATCATATGCAACGATTTAAGGCAACTGAGACAATTCTCACTCATACATGCCAAAGAAAAAACTGGGTTTTACTGCTTGAGGTTTGCACTTCACAATAGTGTTATTAAATGTATATATATATACAGTGACCGCCAAAAAGTATGTACCATAAATGGGAAAAAAGTTTATTATTAGAGTATTGAAAAAAAGATTCTTGGGAAAAGTTTGTGCATGTCCGATAACCTAAAAATCGATTTTGACACATGTCACGTGATCGCTGGTATGGCGGCAAATTGAAAAAAATTACCATGAATAGTCAAAAAGTCGGATAAAATGGCAAGATATCGATTTGAAAAAGTTGCTTAGAATTCAATTTTATACACATATACAAAGTTTGAGAAAATTATGTGGGAATATTGAAAACAGTAATTTTTTTTAAATAGTTTTCTAGTTGTAGAAAAATATTAAATAATTTTCTTATGAATTGCTTGACCATACTGAAATATTTGTATTCCGATGATGACAAAGGAAGGCACTAAATTGAAAAAATTGAATTTTGTCAGAACCCTTGCTGTTACATTGGTTCGTATCTAATAGATATATCACAATTCCACTATTATTGCGATGATAGGGAGATCCAAAAATATCGTGTTTTTCAGATTATGATCAATTTTTGATGATAATCGTGCACGAACGTTTCACTTCGCACATAATCTTAAAAATAGTGCGTCAAATTAAAGAGGCTTGAGTTTTCAACATTGCATGCGAAGTGAAACGCTCTGGCACGATTATCATCGAAACTTGATTATAATCTGGAAAACATCATATTTCTGGAGTGTCATGTCATCACAATGGTCGTGGAATTCTGATATAACTGTTAGATACGGACCAATGTAACAGCCAGGGTTTTAACAAAACACAATTTTTTTAATTTAGTGCTTACTGGTGTAGAGAAAATGAGAATTGAAATACAAATGTTTCAGTATGGTCAAGCTATTCATATGATAATAATTTGTTATTTTTATACAGCTAGGAAAATATTTAAAAAAAAAATTCAATTTTCAATTTTCTCTCATTATCTTTTCAAACTTCGTATATTTATATAAAATTTAATTCTAAGCAACTTTTTCAAATCACTTTTTTCGATATATTGCCATTTTATCCGACTTTTTGACTATTCATGGTAATTTTTTTCAATTTGCCGCCATACCAGTGATCACGTGACATGTGCCAAAATCGATTTTTAGGTTATCGGACATGCACAAACTTTTCCCCAGAATCTTTTTTCCAATACTCTAATAATAAACTTTTTTCCCATATGGTACATACTTTTTGGCGGTCACTGTATATGCAGGATATGAATAAGCGATTATTTTCAACATTTAGTGAAGAGAATGCCGATTTTATGGGTGAGTTGGAAATGAGAAAGGAATAAAACAAGGTTTATTTTTTGGCATGTATAAGTGGGACCTGTCACACTACTTTAAAATTGTTGCATATAGTCCAAAGAGCGTATGGGTTGCTGCTTCAGTATAATACGCAAACATCTCCGTGACGTGCGACAAAACACATTTTGGGTACTCAAATACTCGAATATTATATGTGCATGAGAAGGTAGGAGTCTTCAGAAACGATATGAACTTTTCCTTTTCCTTCTCCGATCATTTTTAGCAGAGTTATGACCAATCAAATATTCGGCTCCACCAGAACTTTTAGCGGCGGTAGGGTGAACCTGAAATTAGATATCGGCGTTCAATCACGTTTTCTGAGAAAACTGAGAAAATTTCATAAGAAATTACTAGGAATAATTTTTGTGGAAAATTGAATTGATTTTCACCCTGTTGTGTTGTTTTTTCGATATATCATATCCTTTTCAAGATTATAGCCAAAATTTAGATTTTGATGTTTAGATATTTTTAAACGAAAAAAAAAAGTTCCACCCATGGAATTTTGGTGTTTATCATGGTTCCAACTACTAGCATAACAAGTTTGGTGATGCTACAATCGATTCTTGTCTCAAAACCCAATCGTACTGGATTATAAAAGCTTTTATTGAACTTGCTATGTTAGTGTGTGTGTTAAATAGGATCAATTCTTGCAAGCTGCATAAGAACCACTTATCCTACATAATTGAAATTTCACAATAATATCAGAAAAATTGATTTCCCCTTGCCCCCCGAAAGATAGATAGAGAACGCGTAGTATTTTGACGGATTGGGACAGCGAACACAAAAATTTGTTTGGGGGGGGGGGAGGGGGGCGCATCCCCGTTTCACAAAACAAAGTTGGGAAAACCTACCAAATCAAACTCGGAACAATCCGTAAAAATACTGAAAAATATCTGACCGTCGAATAATATGGTTTGAATAAATTCACCGACCTTGCCCCCCTCAGAAACTAGATAGAGAACGCAGTTTCGGATATGGAAAATTATGAAAGAATTTTGAAAACTCCTGATATTAAAATCTGAAAAATCCGTAAAAATAGTGAAATTATCTGACCGTTAAATAATAGTCTCAAACAAAAATCCCTCTGTCCCCCCCTCAAAAGTTAGATACAGAACGCGTCATTCCCTTTTTCAAGTTGCAAAAACTTTCGACATCAAAATTGGAAAAATCTAAACATCGAATAGCATAGTTTTGAAAAATTTTACTCTCATACCTAGATTGAGAATGCGTAGAAAATTGGAATTTTTTTTTGTTCCTGACGATGAAAATAACGACAAAAGAAAATATCGTTCAGGAGGCTCAGACCCCCTTAAAGTTGCGAAAACCCACGAAAACTAAATACGTAACAATTGTAATAAACATCGAATCGTCGAATAATTTTCTTGACTTGACCTGTAGGTATCCAAAATGGAAAAAACTTAGAAAAAAGCTTTTATTTAAATGCGCTCAACAGAAGAAAATGAACTTTGAAGTAAATCGAATCTATCATTTTGTTATATTATAAAATTTCATTTGAAAGCTTATCGCGAGAATAAATCTTGATACAGATAATTTCAAATTTGATTCATAAGAAATACATACTTTTCGGAACGAGTATATACCGGGCTGGGTAACCACAATGTGAGGTACGCCCCTCAATGTTTCTATAGTTTTGAAGATACAGATTTTAAATTTGGTATGTCGCTATAGTACTTGAATACGCATATTTTGGTTCCACTATTGAAAATTCATCATTCCCTGTTTAACTGGAAGTGACCTCAAATATTTTTTTTCGATGACTCCCTGTACAATTTTTTTCATTATCCAAAAGAGTACACAATTTGTGATAATACTGTTTTTCGAAATTGAAAATCAGTTGAAAAATGGCGGAGATACAGGTGATTGTTCAACAAAGTTGGCCATGAAATTCAAACTTAAGGTGGGAGTCGCAATGGGCAATTTTCAGCTATTTTCAGTGACTTAGGTTTTCGTAAACAATTAATGAACCGTTGGAGTATTTCAATTGAAATTTGCTATAGAGGTTACTGAAGGTTCAATACATTTCTTTTGACCCATGGCAACTCTGCAAACTGAATGAGTAGCCAGAAAAAAATTCTCAAAACTGATCAAGTTTGAGGTTATCAATATCGAAAACAAAATTCAGTTTAAATTTATTTTCGAGTTGTGAGCTAGATATTGCCCTCACTTAGATTATTGAGAATGCATCCTAACAAAGAAAGTCGAGAAAAAGTGTCTTGTTTTTGAGTTTTTTAGGAAAAACTGATCGTGTGTATAGATACGTGATATGGCGAGCTGTGGCAAATATATGAGTGGCTCAGTTCAGCTACCGACCGGTAGAGGGAGATTTTACTGCAGTAGAAAATATGAATGAAAATTCCATGCCTGGTAACAATATTACGTCTCCAAAAAAGGAGCGCACGCGGCGTTGCCATACTTCGACAAACCTTTCAGTTATTATTGCTCATTGGACTCAATGAGATTTCTTCAAATCAGAGTCTCATAATTCATTTGAAGTTCAATTTTGGGCATTTTGTCAGATTATTTATTATGCAATAAGGAGTACATGTATAGAGTAAAACTTATTTAATGATAATAATAATAATAATACTTACTCATAAACACACAGAGAGTGCGGGTAGAGGACGGATATTATTATTAATATTTGCCGTGGCGCGCTCGGGGCGATTTTTGGTGGTGTCTTCACTTTTCAGCTGTAGGAAAACTAGGAAAAACTTTCAGTACCACCCTGGGTTATCGGTCGCACTATATGGATACCTTGTTTTGTAGGTTTCGTTTTGCATACCTATCTCTGATCTCTTTTGTGATTATGATCAGATTCTATTCAAAATTGGTTGTGGGGGCTTTTAGAATCGGAGATTCAAATTTTTTAACAATTTTTGGGGTCGGAGAATATGATTTTTTCGTCAAAATTCATGAATTCAAGATGGCGGAATAGTTTTGTGATTTTGAACCAATTCAATTAAAAATTGGTATGTGGGGGCTTTCGGAATCGGAGATTATAATGTTTTTACAGTTATTCCTAAAATCAAGATGGCGGTTACACGGTGGCGGACGAATTATTATGAATGTGGTCCGATTTCATACAAATTTGGTATTTGGGGGTTTTTGGGGTTGGAGAATATGATTTTTTTGTCAAAACTCATGAATTCAAGATGGCGGAATAGTTTTGTGATTTTGACCCGATTCAATTCCAAATTGGTATGTGGGGGCTTTCGGAATCGGAGATTATAATTTTTTTTTTACAATTTCTCCTAAAATCAAGATGGCACCATTGGTAAAATAGTCATTCGAATTTGGTTGGGTATAGATAATTATACATAACAAAAAAAAATTCAAATGGACTTTAGAAAATAGGAACATCTCTATCAGTTGAAGTTGACATTTTGGGGAAAGCAGCTATCTTTCTACTCGTAAATACACACACTTATCAAGAAATCAAACACAATAAAACAATACTAGACACCGTACAAACAAAACACGAATGGATAAATCAGTAAATCACGGCTCACAGCTTTCTAACGGCTTTGAACTCCGAAAACGATTGAACTGACAACGTTGCATTGGCAGTCGACCACCGAAAACGGGGTATTACCGGAATTCCTTCAACGCTGACTTTATCAATGAAGAGGGAGGTAGACACTTGTACGGTTAGTTGTATAACTATTTTATTTTCGTGGCGCAGTGAATCGGGTGCTGACACTGCCATCTGTAGTTTTTAGGTAGACAAGGTTGTTAAATCATCACAACTGACATTTGAAAATTGAGATTCTCATGTAATTGCACTTTCCATTTATTCCAACAAACATCAAAATTTACCTAAAAACGGAAGAGTATCCATAAATGGATGCTCACAACTGCCATTTCTCAAATGGCAACATGTACTTTTCACTCTTTAATGATGGAAAATTATAAATTATCGGTTTACTCGTGTGAAAAGTTTTGGAGAATTCCTAGGGGAAACGAAGATACAATCAGGTTTCATGATGAGTGTTCCTGAAATTGAATGTTCTTCAACGTAGGCGTAATTAAGGAAGCAGTACACAAACGCTCATTTTATTACAACTTAGTCATAGTATGTTCTACTTATTTAATTAATGCTGCTTTTCAGTTTCGCTTTTTATGTTCATGGCCGCCTTCGTTGAAGAATGTCTAATTTTGAGAACACTCCTCATAAACTATAAAAAATCTTGTATTTTCGATCTTTTTCGGAATTCTTCAAAACTGTTTACTGTTACTGTCACTTTTTACGATTAGTCTGATTATTAACCATTTTTCATCATGCCGAAGTGAAAAGGACATGTTGCCATTTGAGAAATGGTAGTTGTGAGCATTTCTTTATGGGTACTATTCCGTTTTCAGGAAATTTTGGAAAACTGTTGGAATAGATGGGTGCTGCAATTACTTGAGAACCTCAGTTTTCAACTGTATCGCACTTATACGTTTCCTTTGGTAACTTCTGATGTCGCCTGTCAGTTGTGTTGATTGATGTTCGAATTTCATGGCAAACTTTGTTCGAATGAACAATCAACTCTATCTCCGCCAATTTTCAACCGATTTTCAATTTCGAAGAATAGTATTATCACCAATTGTGTGCTCTTTCGGATAATGAACAAAATTGTACGGGGTGTCATTTGAAAAAAAAAAGTGTGAGGTCACTTCCGGTTAAACCTGAAGTGTTGAATTTTCAGTGGTAGCGTCAAAATATGCGTATCAAAGTACTCTGCAACATACCAAATTTTAAATCCGAATCTTCAAAACTGTAGAAAAATTGAGGGGTGTACCTCACCTCGTGGTTACCCGGTATAATAGGATATTTTATAATGTTACAAAATGATGGGTTCGATTAACTTCGAAGTTTATTTTCTGTTTAAAGCGCATTTAAATAAAATCTTTTTTCTAAAATGTTTAAGTTTTTTATTTTTTAGTTCAAATTACTATAGAAGCATGTCTTTGACATTTTTCCGAGGGGGAAATCGCTGGGGAATTAATTTTGGTGTACATATCTTGGGTATGAGTGGCATTACTGGGGTATTAGTCGGGAATTAGTGGCATGACTTGAAAATTATTGGGCATTACAGGTATTACTGGTGTATTATTCGGACATTAGAGAAATTAGTCGGGAATTATTGGGCATTACACGGGAAAGGGAGGTATTACTCGAACATTTGATGGGTATTACAGGAATTATTCGGAAGTGAGAGGACAATTACTGCACACTAATAATCGTTGAAGGGCAAAAAAGGTCTTCAAAACATGGGAAATGGAATTGTCCGAAAAAATATTTTTCTTACTTTTCTGACGGGCATTGCTGGTAATTAGTTGGGGGGGGGTTATTACTCGGGAATTACTTGGGTATTAATTGGGAATTACTTGGTATTAGAGGCATTACTTACGATTTTTGGAAATTAGTGTACACAATTTTCTCAGCTGTTTTCCCCTTGTTTTTTTTATGCATCGAAGATATCAAATGTCAGCAGTCTTAGCAATAACATTTTTGCTGAAGTTCACACATATGGCTTAAAATATTCCACAGAGAAAACACGTTTACTCCGGAAATATCGCGGGAATGACAAGCGTCTCATATTGGAATATAAATCTCACATTTCGACAATGAACTTGCCATACGTCAGTAAACATAAAACATCGAAGCCCATTTGCATCGTACACTTCCTGAAACATTTCATATTGAAAGGAGCTAACGCCGAGTTACAAATGTTAAAAAAAGGAAGGGTCGGGGAACGAGTTCTAACGTATTCTACTCGAAAGGTTATCCCGAGCAACAAAAGGGTTAAAACAAAACAAAAGAGCTTTTAAGCTCAGATTAGAATGGGAGGATTAAAGCTGAAAAAGGATAACTGCAGTATTTCGAAGTGTTGAGAATAAGGAAGAATAAAGACAATATGCTAAGGCAGTGGTGTAGAATGGGAATTTCGGCGCATCTTTTATTTTTGTTGGTTCTGCAGATAATGCAGGTATACGAAGGAAATGGGTAATTCAAGATATCAATACTCTAGTTGAAGAAGAAAGTATGAGCTGTACAGGCAACTGCGAAGTTATTCAACTGTCAATAGGTCACTTGCACAAATCACAAAATCAATTGAAATGTTTGCAACATCTGCTTCGTTACTAAATCATTATAAATCTTATCATCAAACTGTATCTTCTCTTTATTTTGAGAAATCATGCTGATCTAAAGTTTGGTAAAACGAACGCCTTTGTATTGCGTCAAAGTCCATATCAACATAAGGTTTTTCCATGGTCTTTTCACATCCTCCCGCTGAAGAACGACCTTTTGACTAGCCACTATTTCTCATTTTTTTTTGGTAAATTTATGATAGTTTTGGTAGCTATCTCATTTTTTCATTATTTGAATGGATGGTATCATCGATCAGAAAATAAGAAAAAAACATGCACGAGACCAATTAGGCGAACTAGTTCAGAAATGGAACTTCCCGCGATACCAAAGTTTCTGGGTAGTCTTTGATATAACCCTGTAAACCACTGTGGTAGAATTATTATGGTTAGAAGTCTCTGGTATTCAAATGCGGTCTAATGCTTCAGAGATGTCCAGTGTTGATTTCATTTTCATATCATCGTTGTCGATCAGTGATACGATAAAGCTTGAATGTAACTAGATTATAATGCAATTTATATAAATCTCGGAGGTTGCACAGGCGACTCGCGACGAGGCGCTCTGCGCCGAGTCGCCTGGCAACATTTTTAAATCGCATAATAATCGTTTAATAATCTCGTTACATTAATAGGAACAACATTTTCTCACTGGTTGAAATTTATCCATGATCAAATAGAAAGGGTGATATTTAACTGTCTACCAAATTTACCCAATTTTTTTGTACAAAAAAAAACTTTTTTCGGCAATCGTCCAGGAAGTAGGTACTTCCCGTATCACTTCTCGGACTAGTCCGGGAAATGCTCGAATTTCAATATAAATATTTATATAAATAAGAATTAGAATGTTTCTGTTAGTGCCTATCTTCTGTTAAAATTTCGATATTTAATACAAATAAGAAATAAAATGTACGAAATTTTCTTCTCCAAAGAAATCTAAAAAATAAATGCGTCTCGATTTGTTATTCTACACGGTGGCCGAAAAAATTGTGTACGCAACACGTCCGAAAACAGCTTTTTCGTCCTAGATTCTTGTCCATTCGTCCAAAAAAACAGTGCTTTCCGGACTTGTTACGTAAATTACTATTGTTTTCCAAAAATACTAAATACTCACCAAAATTGATTAATCCTAAATTTGGTGAACATTTAGTGAAATAAGAAGACATATTATTTTTTGGGTTCCATTGAGATTTTTTGATGTTCACAAATTTTTTTTTCGGGCAGCTCTAGGGATGTATGGTTTAATTTGGTGTACATTATATTTGTTCCCAAATAGAAATAAGCTATGATATTTTATTTTTCGAATGATTCATAATTGAAATTGCCAATACACTTTCTGATTGGGTAAATAATCCAAATTGGTGGTTGGCTATATGTAGGGGATAGAACATATTTGTGAAAAAGAAATTTAAGCTGGGACTGTGAGATAATCAGAACAAGTAAAAAGGTAAGTAGGGGTGGGGGAGTTGAAGTAGTCGAAAATCACAGAATCAAAGGTTTATGAGTAGAAAAACGACATGAATGCACTGAGTTTGTATAGTGAATAGGAATGTCCACAGGAACATGAAAAGGTGCTTACAACAAAATCATGCAATAAAAATGAAATATGTAGAGTTTAATGAAATTCTAAAAAAACTCCAAGTCCAAAATCTCCATGTGAAATTACCCCATTCGTTTGAATCCGCTGAACATTCTCTAGTCATCCAGCCTATAACGTCACTGATGCGATCAACAGTCCCGCGCCTAAATGAAAACGCTTGCAGTATGCTGCCATTGTTTTCGAAGCGTGATCTTGTGTATTATTTATTCAATTATTTCTCTACTGACTACTGCAAGATGAAAGAGTGCTTTCAGAAAACTGATTCTCATAATATATCCACATTAAATGTTGTTACAGTGTCTGAATCACTGCAAAAACTTAAATCAGTCCCAAATAAGCACTGGCTAGCCAATAAGTTCATATTTGCAGGAATGAAAACCATGCCAATTATGAATTTCTGAAATCAAATTTGATAACAGAATGGTAAAATATCTTGTCAAGGAATGAATATTCTAACACTGTTGTAGCAATAATAACGTTAGCCTTGACTGGCATCATAGTTATGAGATGTGAATTTTTCGTTGGCTTTCCATTTAACTATATGTGAAATTTTGTGATTGTGGAGAAAGCACAGTCTGTTACTCGGTTAGAATGAGAATTCGCGATGCTTGTGGTTCCTCACGCTCGCCTCTGGCTCACGATCGAAACTTCCTTCTCGCATTGAAGTTTTATTTTAACCTTGTTATAGAATATACTATTCTTACATCTCGATGGAAAATTCTTTTCCTCCCTGATTTTAGGAAGGAAAGGGCTGCTTTTTCTCCCTAGGGTGGAAAAGTATACCAATTTTCCTGCATCCATTCTATAAAGAGCTCGTATTCTTTACCGTACCTTTCAGGAGATTTAATTGGTAGAAGATTTAACGAAAACAACTTCGCAGATTCTAATTCTTGCCGAATACTATCATCATTTTTCTTCAATAACGAAAAAAATCGCTCTGCGTCGGGCACCAAACTATTCGCGCGTGGAAAAAAAGCACTTTTCTCCCTTGACATGTAAATAACTATATTTTCAATATCTAGTGATTTTTTTTTTAAACCGTTCCATACCAAAAAATTATTTCATCGAATAAAAATCCTACAGAATTCGATCGGCATACGTGTCACGTGGGTCCTAAGAGTCACCATATGCTCTCAAATTAGTTTGTTTCACGGTGGAGCGCTAATTTTGCTTATTTATTGATTGTTATACTCATATCTGCCAAAACCCTAGAAGGCATACGTTAGAGCATCATTACACTTTTCGGCAGCAGGCTATATAGACACCAGTTAACTGTCTATTTTTCTTTGAGAGATTCCGTGGTACTGTTATATATGAACAGTTTGCTATTAAAACAGTGTGGTCCCATGTAGGTCTACAGAAAATTTAAAGGGAGCGCCAAATAATTTTTTTAATATTTTTACCTTTGTTATCATAATCATATTCGATGAAATCTTGTAGATATAAAAACTATTATCGATATTGTCAATTTTTCCAATTCGAATGATCCATTTTTTACATTGTGGGAGGCCGGTTGCTCAAATGTATGATGTACATGCCGTTCTAAACTCCAGCAAAGCGATAGTCGGTTCGAGTCCGATGTATGTAGAAGAGATTTTTTCTCAAACACTTTATAACGGATCGCTAGGCGACCGCATGCCTTGTTGAAAATCAAGTGTATTGTAAGTTGTCTAGATCCTAATCTCGTCTAGTGTTAGCTCGGGTGGTGCTGCATACGCTACCATAAATCAGTAAGTCGCCCCGGCGCGCCACGGCAAAATAATGAATAATAGCTGTCCTCTACCCGCACAGGCTATGCCTTTGGGTACACTCTACGAGTGTATTATTATTAAATATAATTGAAGGTGGAAAAAAGTGGAACTATCATTTGTAAAAAAAACGTGTACGTCACTGTGCCATTCTTGTGCGTCTTATCGCCTTAAGCAGGGTGCAAACTCACCCCTTCTAAACTGAAGACAGAGACAGTCGAGATATTATGTGACAAATTGCACATTATTGAAATGACGGAGAATGTCGGCTTTAAACTGGGACGAAAACTTAAGAAAGAGGTGTAAAAGGAGTATTTAGTGGAATAAAGAGGTTTGAAATTTTCATCTAGTCGCTTGGAAATGTATTTGCATAAATGAGGGATAATTATTCGACTTCGAATTCATTTAACCCCAAATCTATGTGTGATAATTTAGAGATTACTAAGTTCAAATAGTTATCAGTACTTTCAGTTCTTTTACACGTATTCGTGAGGTCGTAAGGTAGTTGAAAACTTCAGAAGAAAGTAAAGGAAAAATGCATGGGTTTTTTCTCTTTCTGGATCAAGAATAACTGCTTGGTATTGCATATTAAGTTGGGTGTATGGGTATGTGGGTATATGGATAACAAGAACAGTACAAGAAGAAAAAGAATATAGGTACATGATCAAAATGTAATGTTAACATTATCTGAACTTCATATTGAAAACAAAAAAATTATAAGTTATATGATTCATTTAATTTTGTTATTGATATTAATGGCAGGGCCTGTTTAGGATAACGATATTATTTTCAATAAAAAAGTAGTTGTTGATGATGAAATGGAACACATTTTGAAGAAAATTCAGTTAATATTAGAATTCCACGATTATTGCTATGACAGGAAAATCCAAAAATATCGTATTTTCCGATTGTAATGAATTTTTGATGACCATCTTGCACGAATGTTTCACTTCGCACATTTTCTAAAAAATAGTGCGTCAAATTAGAGGGGATTATAGTTTTCAATATTGCATACGAAGTGAAACGCTCTGGCACGATTATCATCGAAATATACCATGTTTATGGAGGGTGATATGACAACAATAGTTGTGGGATTCTGATATAACTGTTAGATAGAACCAATGTAACAGCCAGGGTTTTGACAAAATCATTTTTTTAAATTTATTGCTCTCTGGTGTGAAAAAAATGAAGAAGTTTTGTCATTATAATCGAATTAAAAAACTTACTACATATGTATAAAATTCACTTCCAAGCAACTTTTTCAAATTACCTTTTCCGATATCTTGGCATTTTACCCCACTACTTGCATGCACAAACTTTTCCCCAGGTTTTTTTTCCAATACTCTAATAATAAACTTTTTTCCCATATGGTACATACTTTTTGGCGGTCAAAAAACGCAGGACAATTAGGACAGTTCAGATATGTGCTTGACGAAATAAGGCGAAATCTAGGCACAAGCAGGAAACAAATTGCGGCACAGTTGAACGTAATCCATGTTTTGGTATGGCAAATATTGAAAGATTAACAACTTTGTCTCTATCACATACATGCTCTCCTGTCAAGGAATTCTCCACAGAGACTAGCATTGTGCACTTGACGTCGAAATTAATTGTCAAGAAATCTATGGCTTTTATCGCAAGTTTTATTCACCGATGAGTCATATTGTGTTTTCGGTAAAACTATTATCAACATTCACAAAAATCATTGAATTGTAGGCAGTTTGCTCATTGGGCCTCATTTTCTGCCTCCTAGATTCAATGGTGATTATTACAGGCACTTTACAGAATTAATTTTACCATGACTCCTAGAAGAGATCCCACTGAGGGAAATAATTCAAATTTGTTTGAAGCTTGATGATGCATGCCCCAGCACAGATTAGCTTGTTGCACGCCAGTATTTGTAAGAAAATTATGCCGATCCCTAGATCAGTCCTAGTTGGCCACTAAGGTCATATAATATAAATCCACAAATTTTTTTCCCATGGTGGCACTTAAAATCATTAGTGTACCGAACTCCAGCTCAAAGCGAAGAAGACCTAAGGACTCGCGAAATCTCTTTCGCTTTGCCAAGCTCTTCAGGAAGATTGATAGGATTTAAAAACAGGCTCTTCAGAAGCAAATATACACATCAGGGATGGATATGAGGGAAAAAAATTAACTATCTGAATGAAAATGAGAATTTTCACTTCTAGATTATTTTTTTCAGTTAGAGTCTTTTCACAATATCTACCAGATGTAGTTCAATGTCCAGCGTGGATTTTGCCGAGGAAGTAGTTGTTTTCTGTTCGATATTACAAATAAATTACATTTTTCAGTTTTCATGGAGAATGTTCCCCTTTTCAACATTAGGTTATCTTGAACGATAGAAAATATCGACTAAACTTTGTCTTTCAGCCGCAGATGATTCCACAACAGATTTTATGAATATCCTATTCATATTTTCGAACAAAACTCAAAATTCCATTATGTTACGCGATACTGGAAAAATATTTGCACTAATTTTCTCATGTTGCTTCTGAACCGTACAAATACATGGAAAACTTCAGGGGAACAAAAAGATGGAGAACGAAACAGAACTGAAAACTCCTTTAAAAGAAGATGTCAGTGTCGGCAAAAAAATCTTAAAGGTCAAACGACGCATGAGTCGGAAAAAGGAGGACGCCCGGTATGGATTGGACTCAACTTGAATGTCCATAAAGGCGCGTATTCACTAGAGCATTCGTTCCGCATGAGCACCGAATGAGCACATGAGATGCTCGGTTCAAGCTCAGGCTGCGTAGTGTTCCCTGATACATGAGCACCGCATGAGCACCAATCCGAATTCAGTCGCGTAAAAATATTCATACTCATCAATATCCAACTTCAATTAAAAATCTCTGTAATAACCTCAAACAGAACGTCAAGCACACTTGCACCGTCCACACTAAGCACGAAAAAATCGACGAAAAATGGATCGGCCCGAGCACCGCACGCGCATTCTGTTCGTGCTCAAATCAGCGTCCACACTGCCCGAGCGTTCGCTCGTTCGGTGCTCATGCGGAACGAATGCTCTAGTTAATACACACCTGAAGGTATCTAATATTGTTCGGGTAATTTTTTATTACATCCGTCCATTTGTTTATATATATATATAATACATTAACCCATGAAATGAAAATGTTTTTCCTGGATAATTTTTTTTTTATTGACCTTGCTCAATAAAAGTAAATGCTCAAGAATTTCATAAAGTTTCACAAATACTAATACTATACTGGTTTATAAGACCAGATAAGACAGCTGAAATATTCCAAACAGCTGTCCAAAATCCGAATAGATTTTTAAGAGGAACTGAAAACCTACATGAACCTGCTACTAAAAACTTTTATTCAAACATAAAGCAAGAGATATTCATAACAGATGATCGTTTGAAAATTTTTGGTCATTAAATTCATGAAATCATTTCAGTATGCTTCTAAAATGATTATTCAATATGATATACCTAGCAAAAACGCGAGTTTCCACAACGCCCAACAACTTCTTCTAATTTGAAACAAAACCTATTGAAGACTTTTTTCTCCGTTAACGTCAATAATGAGGCTATCCGTACAATTTCAATTACCCCCATCGAAAAAACACCTGACGACGCAAAGCGTAAGAAAGACAGACAGAAAAAGACGTCGTTACAAACTTTCTTCCAAGAAAGAGAGCAGGACAGCCAGACGGAAGCTGCCGCAGGAGCGAGCGCGACAGGAGAGTACAAAAAAGGCGAAAATACGCTTATAAGGTTGCGCGCTTGCGTCCCAACCCTGGTAAACCTCTAAGAAACGACTCTGGTTTGAGGGTAAAAATCCGCCGTCTTTCCTGGTTGGTGGCGGAGACAGCGGTGGCGGTTCACCTCAACATGCTCCGCCCTTTCCCACCCCCTGGCCACCCGCCGCGACCCCTTCACTACTTTTATACTCTTTCTTAATGTCAGAATAACTTTCGACGCGAAAAGAACCCGACGATAAGGTCACTTCCAAGTCAATCTCGTGGCCGAGTGTGCTTTTTATGCGGGGGTGGTTTTCCAGGATTCTTTACTGTGACTGTTTTTCACCTTGTGGAGCTTTTACGAGGTACATTTTTGTTTGCTATAAGTATACTGCTCGCCAGTGAAATAATCGCGGTCTTATGATTTTTACGAAAGAATACGAGTTTTGGTTTCTAGGTAAAAAAAACTGGCAATAGTTTTGGGGTGGCATTTACAGTACGTTATAGTAATTATTGTGGACTGGAAATATGTTGTGAAAAACTTCTTTATGGTGCGCACTGCTGATGCAATCAGGCGCGCTACTATACTCACTAATTGAGTTAACGATTTTCTGCCTTAGCGTAGAGTTTAAAGTGCAATAGTTTGATGTCATGGGCTGAGTAGATTTGTCCACGTTGACGAAATGAATATTCTCCGACGACCTACTTGAAATACTTAATATTCTGCACTTATAACTATATTACATAAAATAAGGTATTTCGCACTAGTGCGAAATAGGTATTAGGTAAATGTAATAGTTCCTGAACGTGCAAAGTATATTTCGTACTAGTGCGAAATAGACCAGTCCCCAAATATTGATGAATGTTCAATAAAATTCATTTTTCTACAACTGTCAATGAAAGTTCACTTTTTTTGTTTGGTTTGTGTGCGTAAAGTATTACAATATTTCACTATCAACATACGATATCATTATTAAACGGAAAAGCGTAAAAAATTCCATTTCTTTAACGGCTGTTGCTAGGCAACCGACAGTTTCATGCAACAGTGACAGATCCGAATAATAACGAAATCCTGTCATAAAGCCAGTTCTCATTTTCTTTGACAACTAATAACCTATAAATATCTGATACACACCAATAATATTCTTAGCATTCTTACTATTGAATAAGTATTATCAAAATTCCAAACTATCGCGGCGAATATATTCAGTGGTAATAATATATAGTAATAAGTATATAGTAATAATAAGTGGTATGATTATTACCAAAAATTTTTTAAAATATTAATGAATTGCAATCCCAAAGCTGAGAATACGAGTCCGCAGGACGAGTTGTATTTTCTTGGATTGGGATTGCCAATGAATTGATATTCCAAAAAATTATAGGTTTTTAATCATACCACGAATTATATTTAGGACGACAATATATCGATTTGAAATAAAGAAAAATAGTGTCACCTGGTAATTGATGCTTCATCTATCTTTGATACTAATGGACATTTGTCCCCAACGATCGCTCATATTGATAAATAAAGATAACTAGTCAAAACACATAAATTTGACGTTTATAATTTAAATCATTATTTTCACTTGACAGATAGTAAAACAAAAACTAAGCAGGTTTATCACCGTGAAAATACAGCGGCAAGCTATATTATCACTGTAGTTCCGATTCTATTAGCTGAATCTCAAAATTTTAAATACACTGATTGTTTGTTAAGTAAGGAAATATATTGTCAAAATAATAGCAAATACATCTGAGGAACTATTGGACCTAATCTTCACTAGGTAATCTAAGGTAGCTATGGCTGTTTGGCCGTCAGAAACTAATTGACAACAAGAATTAATAAAATTTGTGAAATTGGGCATCTATCCAGATAACGAATTCTTGATAACTATAAATTTAATTGAAGTAGAAATGAAAAGCGATGAAGATTGAACGGAGGAAATCGTGGATAGTGTAAAAATGAGATTTCCTTGACATAGTTCAAAGAAAGAAAAAGGTATTCGTTGCTTCACGAGGATTGTTTATTTATTTTGAATACAAATCTAAGAAAATGAAAAGTTACTTCGACGGACTAGTTATTCGAGTCAAATCAACATTAATAATAATAATATTGACCTCGATGAATATGTTTTTTAATATTCGCTTCAAATTTTCCATTTTGCGGGATAGTGTGAAAAGAAACGGCTTCATTTGTTTGAAACTCAACTCTCCGGCATACTCTTCGAACGTTGTTCGAATAATGAATCAATAAAAATATGCCAAATTCATTTCATATTTGCAAAAAAATATGAATTGCTTATTTTTTTGACAGTTGTAGAAAAAATACTGAGTAAACTCGTGAGTAAAGTGTTTTTTTTACTCGTAGGAATGCCGCACTCCGCCTACGGCGTCGTGCTTCAACATTTCCTACATTTCGTAAAAAAAGTATCACTTTACTCACTTGATACATAAATTACTATTTTCAAATACATCTTTCTGAAATGCTTCTTCATTCAATTCATTTGTAATTATAGGGATGTAGCGTAAAGCACGCACTCATAATTCCTAAACTAAGTTTTCCTGAATGAATGATTTTTATTCACTTATAAAAGTTCTATGTATAAAGACTCGTATTATTAATCGTCCAAACACATTTTCAAAATCCAACTTTTTTTTAAGTAAGTTGTCGGTAAAGTTAAGTGTACAACTCGTGCAGAAGTGGATGTCCTATTTTCCGGTATAATAATCCGGTCGTTATGGTTTATCATTACAATCAGGAAATGGCTTCAAAATTTGAAACGGCACTGATAGTTCTTTGCTACATGAGTTCAGTTAGTTGAGTAGTTTAGAGAATAATTATTATTAGTATAGTCTTGCTGCTTACCGGTCTGTTGTACAGGTCAGTGAATAAATAATTTTTTCTTACCACTGTAAAAAAGTCCATATTTTCATGTATTTCAAATGCCTAAAGTATTACACCATATCATTATCAAAATACGATTTCATTATTTTATGAAGAAACGTGAAAAAGTGCACTGTTTTCAGCACTCAATGACTGATCCGGATAATGACGAAATTCTGTCAAAAAACCCAGTTCTTATTTTCTGTGGTAACTACTAGCCTATAAATACCTAATAAGTATACAAATGTTTCACCGATGATATGCATATCGTTTTGACTATAATAGTTTAAGTAACAAGTGTTGTAAAAAGCATATTACGCACGAATGGAAAAATTACGAGAATTACGAAGCCGCATAGCGCTTTACAACACGCATTACGTACTATACTTTACCTACGGCCATATACAGTGTGTTAAAAAGTCTGAAGATATGACAGTGTACTTCATTTATTCCAATGGGATACTCTGTGTTTTATTGCATCGTTATACTTTTCAAACAATTTAACTTCCAACAAAATTAAAAAGTTATAGAAGATATATGTTTCACAACTTTAATTATCATACAGGATTATCATTAGAACCGCTTCAGAGATCCAAAAATGCATAGTTATATCATTAATGTTTTTAAATTCGATCCAAAAAGTTGAAGCCGTTTTCGAGATCTAAAAATTCTCATCATTACCATTATTATTCGTGAAATCGCCTTTTTCTAAAGAAGACGCCTCTATAGATGAACTTAAAACGCAAAACTTCATCTAAATACAAAATTTGATCCAAATCATTAGAGCCGTTTCCGAGATCCAAAAATTCAAATTATTATTATTATAATTATGAGTACAATCACATTTTTCCTTATCTTACCTTATCTAAATACAAAATTTGATCCAAATGGTTTCGAGATCCATAAATTATCATTATTATTATGATTATTATCAGTAAAATTGTATTTTTCCAAGAAAGATACCTACTTGGATAAACTCAAAAAACAAAACACTATCTAAATAAAAAAAAAAAAATTCAAATCGATTCCAGGTTGAGTAGTAGAAAGCACTTGCCTGACCCCCGTGGGTCAGTCAAAAGCCAGCTGTCTTTTGCTAGATTTATATGCTTGTTTTTTCTCTGCTTCTACCAATAAAAGAGTTTATTGTTATTATTATTGAACCGTTTCCATGATATCAAACTTTGCGTTTTGTTCAAGAAAACTGTGCGATTTGTTTACCGTGCGTAATGAGCTATTTACTGAGGCTGTGTGTCGTTTGTTTTTGCCTATATTCTACAGAGGCCATAGAAGTGGTAGGTGTAAAAAATCGAAACATTTGCGGCGAAAATTCGCAACAATTTTCTGCGTTATTAGACATTTTCAAGAAAAACCCTGAAACACGTCGATTCATATATTTGAAAAGATACTCTGTGGCATAAAAAATACCCCCTTCTCCACCCTCATCAACGTAGAAGCCACCCCCACTTTTTATTAATGAAATAGGGTGTCAAGTGATACCTCATTTCGAAGGGTACTCAATTGTCTATACATCCATGTCTATTTTTCTGAATTTCGTTCAACCGTCATAAAATAAATTATTTTCAAAATATTGAATATTATTATGTATGCTATTGAATTCAAGGTATTTTAATTTTTTTTTGTTTCATCAACGTTTGTCATACGTAACTAATAGTAGAGTGAAAAAATGTATGTAAAAAAATTAAGGTGCATTGAATATACAGTCAATTTGAGATCATATGTGATACTTTCTGACATTTTAAAAATAATATAGACAATTGAATACCTTTCGAAATGAGGTATCGCTTGATTACCTATTCCATTTAAAAAAATCGGGGTGATGGCTATCACTTTGAGGGGGGTGAAGAAGGGAATTATTTTTTTGTGCCACAGAGTGTCTTTTCAAAAACATAAATCGACGTGTTTCAGGGTTTTCCTTGGAAATTGCTAATAACGTAGAAAATGTATTTATCTGGACCTCACTGTATATTGGACCTGATTCACACTAGGTAATCTGAGGAAGCTGCGTCTCTTGGACCACCAGAAACTAGTTGGCATTATTAATAAAAAAAATTGGGTATCCTTTGAGATAACGAATTCTTGTTGACTATGAATTCAATATAAGTAAAAATGGCATGTGATGAAGATTGAACTGAGAATATCTTGGAAACTGCAAATATGAGTTTATCTTGACATAGCGTAAATGAAAATTTATCCATAGATTCATTTGTATTCTTTATTTTGAAGAAAAATCTAAGAAATTGAAAAGTTTGACATTTGAAAAAAAAAATGGTATGAATCTCGAGAGTTAAGTGTTTTTTTTACTCGTAGGAATTGCCGCACTCCACCTACGGCATAGTGTGTCAATTTTTTGCTACTCGTAAAAAAGTATCACTTTATTCACTGGTTATATACTATTTTCCGCCGGAAGCCATATCACCATCTTTCACCAAAAAATTGAAAAAATAATTACCTTCACCAATACATAAAAAATAACTCATACCTTCGCCAATAAGTGAACATAGAACATTAATAATTTAAAAAACATATCTGTAGGCCAGTAGAAATGAACAAACAACCAATTCACATTAATTACATGTTTTCAAATCCTGGTCAAGTTTACGGTATATCAAGAAAGCAGTCTGCAACCTGTTTCGAATTCCGCAATATTGTCAAAATGGCAATATACTTAAATTTTTCTGTATACTCGTTGAGAAAATTCCAAACGTTCTGGAAACTTGGAGTAGTATTGAATATATTATTTCATTTCATGATACAAGTTTGCAACCAATTCAAGAGTACGGAACATTTTTTTATCGTCCTATAATATTTTTCTTTGAGATAATTCGAAAAGTTCTGCAAACTTGACAACAAGAAACCCAGTTTGCATGGGTATATTCCCATTGACAAAAATGTCTATAGAGAAAAGCTAAGATTGAGCCATGCTTGTTGAGTTTGCCTATTTCTCCATCCTGTAAATAAGGTTATGCCCTGACACCTAGAACTCCATTCCATTGCAGCCACCTAAATATCGCATATGATACAAGATTTCCAATTGTTTATTCCAGACTAAACTAGTTGGCTATCCAGTGCTGTCACATACAAATTTGGATTTTCCGCTATTGCTAGTTTATGAAATAGAACAGTTACCTGAAAAAGAATGAAGAACATTTAAGCACATTCATCGTTCCAATATCTTAGAGCTGCTAGAGTCGTAGAGTTTCATGCAATCTGTTCTTGTTCCGAAAATTGCGTTGGTTTGAAAGTGTCAGATTTTGGACATCTGAGCCCTTGACCACACCTGCTACTGACAAAATTCATAGCTCACTACAAACCAACAGTACAGTAGGTTAGGTTAGGTTTAAATGTGAGTGAGCCCATATCAGGCCCCAGTACGTTTCTACCATATTGCCACAATCATTGTTTGGTTGTAAGAAGTATTCCACCTCAAGACGACCCCCGTTTATCAATATGTAATCAAAGACTTCCACTTTTAGCGAATTCTTTGTGGCATTCAGTCGGCTGACGTTTACTGATTTGAATGGGATAATGGTGGTCGAAAAAAGTTGATGATTTTCTAGCCTTAGTGGGCGAGGAACTGTGGTCTCTGGGTGGTGATCGAGACCTTAGCATAAACCGCAGGTGAGCTGGATAATAATGATAATAATAATAATATAATTTATTTCGTTTGTTCAAAAGTACAGTTGTACAATAACAAAGAAAACGTCAACAATATAAACTAAATGTAAAGAAAAAAGGTACAGTTATACAATAACAAAGAAAATGTCTAAAAGATAAAACAAATATAAATTAAAAACAACACATTGTCATACCTATGGAGGAATTGCTCAAGGGAACAGGCACAATTCCGACTTTACACACTACTTATGAGAGAAATTCATCTACAGAGTAGATGTTCTTATTTATCAAATGGGATTTTAATGACTTCTTAAGTATAAATATATTAGGGGCATTTTTAATACTCTGATCCAATTTATTGTAGACTTTGCAGCCAAGAAACAGGTGGCTTCTCTGAAACTTATTTGTACGATGTTGGCTTGGAAGAAGCATGTTTCTAGATCTTGTTTCATGCAGATGATTTTCTCCATTACGAGCAAACTTATTTCTGTTCTGATAGACAAAAATACACAGCTCGTATACATACAGGCCTGCTACAGTTAATATATTTAAGCATTTGAAAGTGTCTCTACATGAGTCCCTCCATCCTAGACCTTCTACTATCCTAATTGCCATTTTCTGTAAAACAAAAACTCTTTCCCATGATGCAGCTGAACCCCAGTTAAGTGTTGGTATAATACAGACTTAACAATATAGATTTGCTACAATGATTGGACATAAATCTCAATGCATAACAATTTTTGCGTAGTTTTGCACATAGACTATCAATATGTGTTTCGCAGCTACATTTATTATCAATATGTACAAGTAATTTGGTTCTTTCTGATGCATCTACTCTTATGTCATCATTTTCAAAGATAGAGAGGGTTCCTGGTTGATTACTCAGAGAAAAATTTATTAACATTGTTTTTTGTACATTTAGCGTTAGTTGGTTTTTTGCCGCCCAAAAAATAACTTTTTTATAGGCAGTTTCAGTTGATTCCATAAGACTTTTAAAATTCTTTTGTGATATATTCCGTATAGCCCCCACATATAGCATAGGTTGCTCCCAGCTCGCGGTACTCCTTCATATGAGCTCTTTTTCTTTTCCTTTTGTTATTTCTGAAATGGAACGCAGAGAAACTATCAACCAGGTTGCATCCATCTCCTCAGCATTCCAATCACACACAGTGACTACAACGGCCTTGAAACGAAGACTGTACATTCTGTGAAACACCTACTACTATAATCCGTCGGATACACGTTCATATAGATCCCATGACTTGACTTCATCGACTTTCATACCGGTGTCTTTTATTTTCGATGCTCTCTGAATTATTTCCATACCTGATCCATCTATCTACATTGCTTGCTCCGGACTTTCATTTTCCTCAGCGTTGCCGGACTCTTTCAAGTCATTCTCCTGAAGCTTACGGATGAGCGCCTGAATGGAACCGATCTTCTCTAATAATTTTCTGTTCCTTTAAAAATGCTTGCAACCGGACCTGGTCCCTTTGTCTTTTATCTTTCTGATCACGCTGTTTCCAAAAGCCGGCCCTGCACCTCGTGTTTTTGTCAACCCATTCGTTTTTTGCTACGGCAAAACTTGTTAGGACCGGTTCTGCTCTTCTTGATTTTTCTGGCGTTTTTCATCCTTCTTGTCTTGGACTTTGCGACGCAAGTCCTCATAAAATTGAATAAAAACATAGGAATTTTTATTTTTCATTTTTCATGAAATCTCCTGGGGTTCTCAATAAATCTTCCTGGAAACCGCCTGTAGTAACTGACTATTGCTTCCTACGCCAATTGTCATAATTCCCTTGGGCTCTCCCGAAACTTCTTCGGAAACTTTCTTTTTCCAATAATAATCAATATATCCGACACCACTTGTCGTGAATCTTCTTGGGTCCACCCAAATATTCTCTGAAAATAGCCTTTAGTCAATGATGACTACCACTAACAAAAATAATCGCAAATTTCCTTGGGTCCACCCATTGATTCTTCGAAAACCGTCTACAGCCGAAATCCTAATTCTGACGCTGACTGTTACTCAGAAACGAAGCAAGTTAATGTTTATGTCAAATTTTTTTCATAAAATGTGACGAGGAATCACCATCTGAAACTAATGACATAATTTAAGATACACCCTATGAAGCGAATTGGTCGAGGTTTTAATAGCGTTTGCTCTCAACCAGACTCCGGTTCGATCCCGACCGCCCTCACGGAGCTAGAGTGGTTCGGAATCCACCCTTACGTATATTGTAGATCACGGGTCTTCCTTGCTCGCACAAGCTCTGCTTTTGAGATGTGGGAGATTCGTAAAAACAAACAAACAAATCAATGGACAGTTATGTCGACTTTACTGCTTCAAAATTCTAATAAAACCAATTGATCAACTCAAATTTATGGCAATAGTCATCGTACTTCACTGAATACTAATTATATTTCATAAACTGATCCAAGATCAACTTCTCCGTCGACTTCATCTTTCTCGTCCACTCGCGTAGGGTATTTCATAACGATATGAAGCCAGGCAGGTGTTTCGATCATTTAGTAAAAAAAGTGCTTAGTGATCTCTCAAAAAACGGATTCGTTCTGGTAACAAATCTCATTTTTGAGCACTGTCCGCTCAGGTAGCATTCGAATAACCAGCAATAAGTCGATGTTTGACGAAAATTAGCAATGTGATCTTTCAAATATTGAATATGCTACCTTTTGTGTGATTGACAGTTTCATGCATTCGTTGAAATATTCAGCAAAACAAATATTATTCTCGACCCATTCACCCCCTTCAGAAAGTGCGTACTTCAAAACTTTGACCTCTTTGATTTTCAAACCTGAAATGTCGAATAACTTTTTTTGTTTTGAACAATCTGAACTGAACATTTCAGTCATGAAGCGGTATCTGTTAGAATGGTTGATTTTAGTATATTAAAATACATCAGTGGATAAACTACACAAGATATTCTTTGAATTTAAATACCTTAAACACAAAGGATCACGTTTATACGTTGGAAAAATATGTCTGTTTTTAGAATGACCCAGTATCATTCAGAGGTGTGAGAAAGGTTCCAAGATAAGAGAGCCTTTCAAGGTATGACCTAAAAAATATTGTAGGATAACAAGTATCACGCAAAAGTGAAATATTTTCCTGAAAGGATAACAGAACTATTATCGCCCAACCATTCATAAACATACACGTGCGAACGTCGCAGACAAGTGTTACATAATATTCCTCTATCACATAATTAGTTTTTTTATGACACCCTCGCCCCTACAAGGCTCCTTCACCCCAAGTTGTAAACTAGGGTGGAAAGAGGAACATTTGACAGTCGACGCACGTTTTGGTCCAGTTAGCTGTGGAAGTCGGGACGGGAAAGCGAATCAGCTGATTTGTGATTCATCTTTTACAACCCCTTGTGTTCTTTTGATATTCGATATGCCTTGTAGCGCTTTGGAACTGATTTAATTGTGAAAATGATGGTTTTTCAAGTAGGGTTGATTATTAGAAGGATGATTGATTGAGAAGGGATGGAGAAACAGATACGGAAGTAAAAATGAAAAGCACTCATCCTACTCATTCATTGATTTTCTTATTTAGAATAATTATTTTTTTGAAAAATATCCCTTTTCAGGGCTTCAGGCCAAAAATTCTTTGGGGTAACCATGTGCGCTCCATTTCGTGGAAGAAACTATACATGAAATTGAAAACATTAACGCATTAAACAATCAGCAATACCACTAATATCCACCCATATGTACATCTAACAACCATACATAAAACCTGAAAAGATGAAACGGATTGGCCACACGTATGATCTTAGAACAACATTCAAAACAAACAATTCAGATCAGTTTCTTGTATCGTGCAAAGTAGGTTTAAACGATAATTTTATATACACTTTCCGAGACTTCAGGAAATTTAACCAGGAATTATTTCTCGCAGATTTGCATGCCATCAATTTTGATATCATTTAAGAGATAGATAATATTGATGAGAAAGTCGTTCTGTTCTGTTAATTTGGTTCTCAAACTTTTTGATGAACATTCGCCTATAAAAACCGTTAAAATTACCAAGAAAAAAGCACCTTGGATAACGGATAATTTGAAGCTCATGTTCAAACTCAGAGACAATGCTCTCACGAGATTTGAAAGAACAAAGGCTCCACATTACTGGAATTATTCTAAAGGAATGAGAAATCTCACAAACCGAACCGTGAATCTTGAAAAAAGGGCTTACCAAGATTATCGTTTGAAGAGAAGCAGGCAATTATGAAAAGAACTGGCTGATATGAACGTTCACAACAAAAAATCACGAAAATCTATCCCACAGCACCTGATGAATGCTGAGGAAATCAACAGTTTCTTCGGAAGTGTATCAAATAATGACTCTGTACATGATGATGAAACAATCCGTTTCTTTTCTGCTAATACAGTAAATAATCATGATAATATCTCTTTTCACGAAACTACTGATCATGAAGTATATAAGACTATACTAAGTATAAAATCAAACGCTGTTGGACATGACAAGGTGAGCATTCAAATGTTACTACTTTGCTGTCCCCTGATATTGCCACATATATCCCATCTATTCAATTTCTGCATAAAAATGTTTATCCAGCAAGTTGGAAGCGTTCGCATATTCTTCCATTAGCGAAAGTTACTAATGCAGAAAATATGAGTGACTTTCGCCCAAAAAGCATTTTGTGTGCAATCTCGAAAGCTTTCGAAAAAATATTGAATTCTTAGATGCGTATATACTTGAATGAATTTGACATATTACCATCCTGCCAATCAGGCTTCAGATCTGACCATAGTTGTACCACGACTCTTCTGAAAGTGATAGATGATATACTTATCTCTAATGATAACAATGAATTGTGTCTACTAGTATTGCTCGACTATTCTAAGGGTTTTGATCGAATCAATCACCAACTTCTTTTATCAATACTGAGTTACCTAGGGTTCACTATGAATGCGGTATCTCTACTCAAAAATTACCTTTTCAACCGATCACACAGCGTTATTATAAACAATGAAAAATCTGAATCTCTAGAAATAAAGAATGGTGTTCCCCAGGGTACTTCTCAATTCTTAAATTCCTTACGTTACGCTTCAATGCACTGTTATGCTGATGACACGCAGATGTATTTAAATTTCGAAGAAAACTCCTACAACTTGGCACATGACCAAATCAATCATGATTTGAATACTCGCATAACCGTATCAAATGAATACTGTGAATAAATCTAAATAATACGTTATGCTATTCGGAATGCCAGCAGCAAGAAATCGTTGCAAGAATTTATTGAATATACGTGTTGACAGAGTCCCCCTACCCATCGTAAATACAACAAAAAATTTGGGATTGTACCTTGATATTGCATTACGCTTCACTAAACATGTATCTCATATTTTAAACAGGGTTATATGAATCTAAGAACGATCTATTCAAACAGAAATTTTTTAAACAGAAAAAGTAAAATGATACTCTGTCATGCATTAGTGTTATCACATGCTAACTATGCAGACGTGGTTTATGGACCAGGCCTGATGAAATCTGACAAAATGAGACTTCAAAAATTGCAGAATTCATGTGTGAGACTTATTACAGGCACAACAAAGCGGGAACATGTTACTGAACATTTAAGGAATCTTGGTTGGCTAAACATGGAGGCTAGGCGTACACTTGTCAAGAATACCAAGAGTCAATTATATTACAACAGAATAAATAACTCTACAAATAAAAATAAGACTACATGGCAAGTTATAAATGAATTAAGAATTAAAGACCAGCCGTGCAAAAAGAAAAAAATGATAGATGGAGATGACATTCTTTATGATCCATCAACGTTAGCAAATAAATTCAATGATTATTTTATTAAAATCCCAAGAGAAACTATAAACAAAATATATCTTACAGTATGTTCATTGCTCATAAAACAGAAACTGATGTTCTTGAAATAATAAAAAATAAGATAAAAAATAAACTATCGTGTGGTTTTGATGGAATTTCTGGAATTGTTTTAAAAAAAATAGGACCTTACCTACCTACTTTCACCCTTGGTTCATATTATAAACTCATCTTTTACAGAAGGAAAATTTCCATCCAAACTAAAAACCTCCCTAGTTACTCCAGTTTTGAAGAAGGGTTCTTCCGAAAAAATTGAAAACTATAGGCCATTGTCGGTACCCTCTGTAATATCTAAAATAATAGAATATGCTATGCTCCAACAGTTAACAAATTTTTTAAATAAAAACCATATAATCAATGAAAAACATGGATTTCGTGCACAACATTCTACAATGCCTGCAATAATATCATTCTATGAAGAGATTTTAGATGGTATTGAACAAGCAGAGAGTCCAACAGGAATCTTCTGTGATTTCAGTCGTGCCTTTGACTGTGTTCAATCTGATACACTACTTGACATATTAAATAGTTATGGAATAAGAGGCATTGTTCATGATTGGTTTAAATCCTACCTAAAAGATAGACCACAAATGGTTAAAATACCTGAACCTGAACCTGGGAATTTTGTTTTCTCAACAACTGATATTAACTTACTTGGGGTACCGCAAGGTTCAATTCTGGGGACAGTCTTGTTTTTATTATATATTAATGATTTTCCTCTGATTCCTCTGACGACTCCACATTACTCATAAAAGATAAGGATGCTAAATTACTGCAAAGAAAAATTACTAGTTCAGTAAATAAATTATCTGCCTGGTGTTCTGATAGATCCTTGTTGCTAAATACTACTAAAACTAACTACACAACTTTCCACACTTATCAGAATAAATATATCTCACAATTCAATGTCAGTATAAATAATAATACTATTGAAACCATAGATGACGTTAAGTTTCTTGGAGTGTGTTTTGATTCTACATTATTATTTAAAACACACTTCAATAAATTATGTAAAACTTTGAATTCAAAATGTTATCAAATAAGAAACTTGAAGAGTGCATTATGCCTGAACCATCTTCTCAAATTTTATTATGCAGAAGTTCATTCAAGAATAACTTACGGTATTATTGTGTGGGGAAACACTTCAGCTGCTCAAAATGTCTTCCTTTCTCAGAAGCGCATTTTAAGGTGTCTTGTTGGTTGCCCACCAGATCAGTCATGTCGAAAACTCTTCAAGGAGCATACAATTTTGACAGTCAGTGGAATATTTATTCTTGAAATACTGACGTATATTCATCAGAATCGGGATATTTACTTAAGAAATAGCTATAAACATTCATACAATACAAGAAAAAAAAAATTATCATGTACCTTTCAAACATCTAGAAATATCCAAAAGATCTAATACTTTTGGTGTCCATTTATACAACTTGCTTCCACAGGAGTTTAAAAATATGACGCCTCGGAAATTCAAGCTTAACTTAAAGAAATTCCTAAAAGATCTATGCCCTTACACCATACGAGAATTTATTGATTCTGGTTAAAATTTCATTTGTGAATTGTCCTCCTATATAGGCTTTTTATATTATATGTTCTTTAAAAAAAAACACCAGTTCTGGACATACTATTTATATTTTAGAAATGTTTTTGACCTGTCCTATAACTTATATGTTCCAAAGGATTAATAAAATGATTGATTGATTGATACACTCCAGTACGATTTTTCATAAAATAATAACATCTGGGAAACCTCCTTATCTATTCAAAAAACTAACATTCAGAACTAACATTCATAATCTCAACTTGAGATTTCGAAATAGTTTGGCTGCGCCTAAACACAAAACCTCCTTTTTTCGTGGCTCATTCTCATTTCAGATCGCTATACAACCGGTTACTCAGTGATTTAAAATTATTAGAAATTAAAAAAATTAAAAAAAATATGAAGCAATATTTATTTGACAACAATTTTCCAAATTTCTTAGTATAATATAATAATTATAATAACAAACTTGAATCGGCACATCATTTTTCCTCCGCTCATATGTACTGATCACTGTATTTCGATATTTTTTTTTTTAGGAATTGAATTTTCTTTGTTATATTTTTATGGTTAGTCTTTAATTTTTTTCGGAGCAGTTGAATAGTCTACCATAATCTATGGTATGTACTTTATATTATTGATTATGAATGTATTATAAGTTACTTTACTGGTTGGATGGAAGAGCAATTCTTGCCATGAGCAATCATGTGCAAGAATTCAATCCTGCCTTTTGTTAGGTTATTATTATTATTATTAATTCTCTGAGATCAAACCATTGGAACAAGTTGAAAGAAGCTGACTGCATTATTTTATCGAACAGTTTTTCAATAAATACGGTCGAAATGTATCGCACATGGATACCTTTTATTAAGAAAAAAATAAAAATAATAGAATCCATGGTTACTGACTGATACCGGACACCTTATGTATCAAGTTATGAACATTCCCTACTGCATTACAAATTTCATTAAAATCTCGTCAACAAAAAAACGTATTGTCTCCAAATATAATACAAATTTGGTTTTCGAAAATAATTGTTTGAAAAAACTAAAGAACATGTTTTATCCCCAATTGTTACTTTGACGAATCAAGTTTGCAACCACTACAAGTGTATCGACCTATAATGTTTTTCTTTGATATACCATAAGAGAAAATTCCAAAAGTTTGCAAACTTGACAGATACATTGGAAAAATATCCTGAACAGTGGTGCAGATTTCTAACCTTTTACGTTGACGGGAACATATACAGGGTGGAATCTAACCTCTTGCACTTCCGTGAATGAAGGGTGTATAATGCCATTTCATAACGAATGGCAGGTATGAAAAATTCGAAAAAAAAAGTAGAAATTATGAATTTTGTTGGAAAATTCGGAAAATCTTGAATGCAGGATGGAGGAAACTGTGTAATTTTGAACAGCGAGCTGATGTTCGGCAGACAGCGGTTCCCAAAATTTTAACGAATTTTCCAACACAATTTAAACTCTCCACAAATGTATTTCGATTTTTTCATACCTGCCAATCGTTATAAAATGGCATTATACACCGTCTTTCACGGGAGTGCTAGAGGATAGATTACCCTGTATTTTCTCAATTCCTGGTAATTTTTTGATCAAGGTGGTTTCGAAATAATTGCAAATGTTTTGCAACTTTTTTGCAAATTTTGAAAAGATCTATTCACACGATCCGGAACTTCATGTTATTCATTCAATTCATTTAAAATTTGATTTTTGCGAGGCAGAGTATATCACTGAGGCTGACATTATTGAGTCGGTTGGTGCAAATTCAGTATTTCCATCAGTTCTGAGAGTTTCATCATTCTACCTCGATAATTCCTGAAGTAACGGTGGTGCTTCCATGAAAAGTGAGACAAGTTCGGATATTTCTGGACTGAAATTTATTAATTGTGGCAATATTAATGTTCATTTGGTAGTCGTAGATAAAGTATAGTATACAACTCGTTGTAACGAATTCGGTTCCCTCAGGAAATTACAAAATTCGGTCTCTTCACTCGCTTGTGATTGTATAACCTTCAGAAAAAATATTATTTATTATAACATTATAACATATATATATATATAATGTTAAAATAACTTATATATATATATATATATATATATATATATATGGCCCATCGTTTCAGTAACGTCACACTAGTAACAAAATAGCTGCTGCTTTATATATATATATATCAACTAGAATGAATGAATTATGAGCAGGCGATTCACTTTTGACAAACATTTTCAACTGTTTGAGTTTGAGAATTTTCTATTCTCATCTGACTCTTCATTATTTTTATTCTTCGTATGTATTATTAAATTAACGACCTCTTCTGTTTCAGGCCCACCTAAATACGAAGAGTAATCCATAAGAATACCCGTGTACGTGCCCTTTGTCGATAGAATACTACAGCAGACATTCAAATTTTTTTGGAATCAAACAAAACCACTCGGACTTTTTGTAAGAAGCATTCGTTAAAGTTTTAATCTGCAAATAACGCGCTGAGTCTGTCACACATCCCTAAAGCGAGAAAGGACGCCCAATTAAAAACGAATCACTGATGAAAAAGCGAGAGGACAACACGTAATTAGAAAAACAAGTTAGCGAAAGAAAGCACGGGATAGAAAATATTCCGCGCAGTTCTGTGGGCTGCCACTGACCGTGTGATTTTTCATCATATTTTGCAGTGAACGCGCATTCTACTTGTAAAAACCGAGAGCAGAGCTTTTTTACCCTCCTGCACGTCAATTTGTCAAAAACGCGGCATTCAAAAAGTCGCACGCGGTCTTCGCAGTGATATGGTCTCGGAATCATCGAGCGCAAGATATAAATCTAGTGGCAAGTGCACAAGACAGTGGAAAAACGAAAGGAAACAGCTGAACAATTGATACAGGCTGACGATAAACATACGAAAATATTTTAAGCGCGGAAAAGGCAACTGGATTTGGTTCGATTTGTTTACAAAATATATAGATGGGATACAAAGTGATACAAAGAGAACTGTCAAGCTGAGTGAAAACATGTACAATACGCGCTGAAAAAGCAGATGATAAATGATCGGATGAGGATCAAATGTTGAATTATGAGTACTAGTAGTATTGATAAAAATGTATGGAGATCATTATGTTTAAGATGATATTCGAGAAAATACTTTCAATTAGATCAGACGTATTGTGAACCCTATAATGATTTGGCAGGTAAAATGAAAACGATGATCTAACTGTTGGATCCTATTTGGAATTGCAATCTTCCAAAAGTAGTTAGATGACACCAAGATGTCTATCAGCAGTCTCCAGTGATAAAAGCCATTATCTCAAAGGAAATAATGCACCTTGCCAGCGAAGTGTCATCCACTACAGGTCACTATGACCGTACGTATGGCAACTTGACAGCCGAAATGCTGGCAGAGAGGACCATTGACGGTCTTCTCGCAGAACATCCCGGTGAACTGGTGAGGACGGGGTCTCCCCATGTCGTTTGTACTGTTTTGCCTCCGCATTGGAGGTCTAATAAGACGTTACCGATAGCGTTCAAAGTGGTGGCTTTGGGGGACGTTGGGGATGGAACAGTGGTGACTGTGAAGGCCGGGAACGATGAGAACTATTGTGCGGAGTTGAGGAACCATACCGCTGTTATGAAGAATCAAGTAGCCAAGTTCAATGACTTGAGGTTCGTCGGAAGGAGTGGAAGAGGTGAGATTTGCATTTTTTGTTAATCATGTTCTGAAACTACAATAATATACAGGTTGAGTCAGAACAAGACTGGTAAACTCCGGATTCAGATTAATTACCTTATTTCGAGGTGAAAAGTTTTTATCACTCACTCTGAGATACAGGGTGTCAAAAGACGGAAAAATTAAGATTTTTTTTTCTCCAAAACTACTGAAGGAAAAAAATTTAACTGGGTACATAATTATCGTTTATCATCGTGATAATTTGAAGTTATAATTTTTTATTTCCGTAAACCAGTGGCGTAGTTACTATGGTATGTGGTCATATTTCTCTCAAAATTTTTTTTGAAGAAGTAAATGACAAATGAGCCTTTGACATGACATTTCATGTGCCTTAAAGTGAAGGTTTATGAGATAATTGAGAAAAACTGAAGATATGTCCTGAGTAGCAACGTAATTTCAACATATAAGAATATTTGTTAACCTCCTGAACATTTCCTAATGTTAGGAAAATTTAAAACATAGTACAGGTGGATCAGAATGAGACCAACTACTGCATTTTTTTTATTCATCATGTCGTGGTTTCACTGATATATTACCATAAGTACATTCGTGCATGTAATTATGTTGACACATCAACTGACAAACAAACCCAACCTCAAATTCATAATAGTCCACTCAGATAAGAGTTAAGGTCTGAAATACTTTTTGCGAAAAATTAAAGATAAAGTACTATTGATTTGTGGTATTTTATGTTGGAGTATTATATTTAGAGCCTTTTCAATGAAACATTTTCTGTATTTTTTATGCCGACGGGATAATATTTTTGTATATATATAAATCAATCATAAATGGCTCTAAAAATGATACTCCAAAATTTAATTCAACAAATTAAGAGTACTTTTCTTCAGTTTTCCGCAAAAATAATTCCAGACTTCAACTTTTATCTGAGTTGAGCATTATGAATCTGAAAGTGGAGATTTGTTTCAGTTGATCTGTCAAAATATCAGTCAATTTACGACATCGATTCGATCAAATATAATGTTGAATGAAGAAATGGAGTTGTCGACTCACCAGTACTATATGTTTCCGATTCTCCCAATATTAAAGAATGTTCTAGGTCTGACAAATATTTCGATATGTTGAAAGAAATTGGTATTGCACAGATGAAAAAAAAAAATACTTTACTACTCAGGACATAGGTATATGTTCAGTTTTTCTCAATTATCTCAGAAACATGGAATATTATAACTTTTAGGTCAAGTATCGATAAGCCTAATTGATGTCAAACGCTAATTTGTCCATTCACTTGACCAAAGAAAATATCAAGGAAAATATAACCACTTAACATTGTAACAACGCCAACGGTTTACGAAAATTGAAAATTATCACGTTGATAAACTTTGATTGGAGTTCCAAGTTTAAAACTTTTTCCTCCAAGAGATTTAGAAAAAAAAAATTATCTGAATTTTCTTCGAACTCTTGACACCCTCTATTTCAGAGGGGATGCAATGAGGTGTGGAATATGCATCCGGAGTTTGTCGACCTCATTCTGACTGACCCTGTATAACTGAACTGAGTATATGAAATTTTTTTGAACTAAATCAATCGACAGTTAGATTTTCACAACTATTTTCACGGATATTTCCGATTTCAATTTTGAGTGTTTTTTAAACTAATTTCGAGTAGGAGGGGAAGGGGTCAAGCTCTTTGACCAACATTTTACTACTGTCATAGACAAACTAACATTTCAAGTTAAATAGAAACTCTTGAAGAAATCGTGTTCACTGTCCGAACTCCTATTTTCAACTACATATAGTTTAAATATTATCGCGTGACCATGTGCCTTATAGTCGGAGAGCTAAGAGACCAAAAATGCAATAGTTCTATAAAGACTGATATTGTGATATTGGGTCATGAATAGGTTGAATATTATTGGCCGCCGTCAGTCAGCCAGTTTTTGGGACAACTTTCAAAAATCGGGAGATTATGATCCGCACGCACTTATTCAACTTCAAATATCTGGATATTTTTGATATATCAATCCCTTTTTCGTACAGGAAATATTGGGGATTGAAGAAAAGAAGACTAAATCGATATTAATCCAGGGGCGTGAAAGTTGGGGAGGGGCGATTAGGGGTACCCACCTGCCGTACGCCCCTGTTTGAAGTTACAAACACATGATTTGCATTGAAATTTGAAACTGAATGCATTCAAGTGACATACCTATGGAGTTATTCTGGAAAAAATATATTTTTTCTACAACTGTCAAAAAAAGTTAACTTTTTTTGTGTGGTTTCTGTGCGTAAACTATTACAATACTTCACTATCAACATACGATTTCATTATGAAACAGAAAAGTAAAAAGTGCACTTTTTTAACGGCTGTTGCTGGGCGACCGACAGTTTCATGCAACAATGACAGATCCAAATAATAACGAAATCCTGTCATAAAGCCAGTTCTCATTTTCTTTGGCAACTAATAACCTATAAATATCTGATATACAAATTGTTTCACCAATAATATTCTTAGCATTCTTACTTTAAATAAGTATTATCAAAATTCCAAACTATCGCGGCGAATATATTCAGGGGTAATATAATAAGTGGTATGATTATTACCGATAATTTTTTGGAATATGAATGAATTGCAACAGGACTCGTTGTATTTTCAGCTTTGGGATTGCCAATGAATTGATATTCCAAAAAATTAAAGGTTTTTAATCATACCACGAATTATATTTAGGACGACAATATATCGATTTGAAATAAAGAAAAATCGTGTCACCTGGTAATTGATGCTTTTTACTTCTAGCCGTATTCAACGGAATACTCTTTTCCACGGCCTCATCTATGATACCAATGGATATTTGTCCCCAACGATCGATCATATTGATAAATAAAGATAACTAGTCAAAACACATAAATTTGACGTTTATAATTTAAATCATTATTTTCACGTGACAGATAGTAAAACAAAAACTAAGCAGGTTTATCACCGTGAAAATACAGCGACAAGCTATATTTTCACTGTAGTTCCGATTCTATTGGCTGAATTTCAAAATTTGAAATCCACTGATTGGTTGTTAAGCAAGGAAATATATTGTCAGGGGTAATATAATAAGTGGTATGATTATTACCGATAATTTTTTGGAATATTAATGAATTGCAATCCCAAAGCTGAAAATACAACGAGTCCGCAGGATGAGTTGTATTTTCTTGCATTGGGAATGCCAATGAATTGATATTCCAAAAAATTATAGGTTTTTAATCATACCACGAATTATATTTAGGACGACAATATATCGATTTGAAATAAAGAAAAATCGTGTCACCTGGTAATTGATGCTTTACTTCTAGCCGTATTCAACGGAATACTCTTTTCCACGGCCTCATCTATGATACCAATGGACATTTGTCCCCAACGATCGCTCATATTGATAAATAAAGAACTAGTCAAAACAGATAAATTTGACGTTCATAATTTAAATCATTATCTTCACTTGACAGGTAGTGAAACAAAAACTAAGCAGGTTTATCACCGTGAAAATACAGAGACAAGCTATAGTTTCACTGTAGTTCTGATTCTATTGGCTGAATTTCAAAATTTGAAATCCACTGATTGGTTGTTAAGCAAGGAAATATATTGTCAAAATAATAGCATATACCTAAGGAACTATTGGGCCCAATCTACACTAGGTAATTCAAGGTAGCTATGGCTGTTTGGCCGTCAGAAACTAGCTGACAACAATAATTAATGAATTTTGTGAAACTGGGCATCTATTCAGATTACGAATTCTTGATAACTATCAATTTAATTCAAGTAGAAATGAAAAGTGATGAAGATTGAACGAAGAAAATCGTGAATAGTGCAAATATGAGATTTCCTTGACATAGTGCAAAGGAAGAAAAAGGTATTCGTTGCTTCACGAGGATTGTTTATTCATTTTGAATACAAATCTAAGAAAATGAAAAGTTGCTTCGATGGACCAGTTATTCGAAAGTCAAGTCAACATTAATAATTATAATATTGACTTCGATGAATATGTTATTTCAATATTCGCTTCAAATTTTCCATTTTTGCGAGGTAGTGTGAAGAGAAAGGGATTTCGACTCTGTCGAAATTATTCGTTTCATTTGTTTGAAACTCAACTCTCCGGCATACTCTTCGAACTTTGTTCGAATAATGAATCAATAAAAATATGCCAAATTCATTTCATATTTGCAAAAAAATAATTTTTTTTGACAGTTGTAGAAAAAATACTGTATGAAACTCGTGAGTAAAGTGTTTTTTTTTACTCGTAGAAATGCCGCACGACGCCGTAGGCGGAGTGCTTCAAGATTTCCTACTCGTAAAAAAAAGTATCATTTTACTCACTTGATACATAAATTACTATTTTTATAACTTTCAACAACCTGTAACTCGGATATTATTCATCTTAGGGTATATGTTTATTGAAACTCATAGCCTTGAAATGAAGTGAGGATTCTAGCATCAGAGTTTGTTCCCTTTATTCTGGGACACCCTGTATAAATTAAGCACGCGGCGCGCCCTTCTATTGACTGCTGACGACGTTTATTCCATAAAACTCCTGACTGACTAAGTTTAGGTACTATGAACTACTTGCCCGACAATTTTCAGATTTCATAAAACACTTTCATTAAACAAATTTTTTGACGGGTTTAGCGGGATGCTGACGCGTGGTGTCCCAATATTCTTCTGACTGACTATGTCCACATAGTCATTTAGTTGTCTTGCTTGCCACAGAACGATTTATCAGATTTCATAAAACAGTTGCGAAATAGGTGATTTTTTTTACAAGTTCGTAACCAACCCCGCGCCAGTTGTCCCAAAAACTGGCTGACTGACGGCAGTCCATTAATATTCAACCTATTTATGACCTAATATCAGAATATTACCCTTTATAAAACTGTTGCATTTTTGGTCCCTCAGCTCTTGGACTATTACTTTTCTTGTCTAGTCGATAGTTGCTTTTTTTTGTTGCGTCATCCCACAACTATTGTATCTGTAGACGAATAAGCAAGCGGGTAGTATAGTTAATAAACGATAGCGCATCCTAATTCCTTTTGGACTCATTTTTTACTTCATTCCCTTTGTCACCCCAGGTACTATCTGTATGAATATTCTGCATTTTCCAATGTTCTCGCCAACGGCAGACGTGATAATAATATTTTAATGCTCTACCTGAAATAATATTGTGGCTCCCCGAATGTGTATCTCTCCCTTGCCGATGGAAAAACCTGCAAAACGGCGAAATTACAAATGGAAATATTAATGGCTTCTCAGGTTTCTCCTCTCTTACATTCATATCTGTTTTAAAAGATATATGGATATTTTTCTGTAGCGTGTTACCATATCACATTTGGAATTCATAACAAAGATAGGGCGCAATTTTACTCCAAAGGTTTCAAGATTATTTTTTATCTCAACGCCGCCCCGGTGACGTCATTATTGATAGTCTGCAGAAACTCAATAATTCAGTCAAATCGTCTCCGGTGGTGCCTGTTTCAGAACAAAAAAATATAATATTTGTTTTATTACTCATTCTTTATGTTTTTTTTGTGGAGGTGAATTTGAATTTTAACTATGCTACTTTCCACGGAGATTGCTTGAAAATCGCAGAGAACTCAAAAGATTCGACCTTTTTTTTGCCAAAAATCATAAAACCACACAATTTTCGAGGTTAACCTTCCAATACAAAAGTGAAAAATGATTAATTTTCTACATTCATTCCATTAACATTTGCTCAAATTGTCCGATAAGAATATTTTCTTGTCATATCTTTTTGGAACTATTCGAGCTCTCATTTCATTGCCATTTATATTGAGTAGCTTTTTCTCTTTGCAGGGTTCGTCCTGCAGAGTCTTGATTCTGGTGTTTACAATACAAATTTTTCGTGCAACACCAACATTTCCAATATTTTTGTAATTAGGTAACAGTGGAACTCAGCTGGATTTTATTTTATTGAAATATTGCACACAAAAATGCATATTGAAAAGCATTATTTATTTCTGTTTATAGAACTGTCCAAACAAAAGCCCCGATAAATATCAAAAATCAGCAAAGCGAACGAGCCATAAATAAAAACCGGATCCAGCAAACAAAATCTCAAACACCGTGAAAAATATTTAAAAATATAAACAGCGTCAGTCTCGAAATCAATCAAATAAAACCCTGTAATATGATATGAATAGTGAGTGTAGTGAACGACCTTATCCAATATGGCCGTCCTGCATAGTTGGTGTTTTAATAAATCAGTAATGCTAGGAAATATGGCCTGGCCTGACTGTCAATAAATCAGGGATTTGAAGACTCGCCTGTTATGTGTTATTCGTAGATTAGATGAATTACTTTGCTTTTCACCTCGATGTGTTGGCAGTGAATATTCATTTTGAACTGGTTGTAATGAAGTCAGTAAGTATTAGTACAAATCGGATTAGGAAATATAATTGCAGCAGTTTGGTCAGTTGTTTTTGATAGTTAGTACCTAGGCGACCGAACTTCGCCCGGGTTTTTCTTGTAACATCGTGATTTTTGGGTGATAATTTACCAGAATCGACTTTAATTGTTCAACTGGTATATGAGATTCAGCACCTAAATTGTCACTACTTATAAAATGACAAATTAAAATACGTTGCTGACAATAGCAACAATGCTAGTAGATATCACAAAAATGTACGAGATGGCGCTATATGATATTATTAGGACTGTTATTAGCATGAGAACAGATGAGAAATGTTTTTTTTAGGAAAATCGCGCTCTTTCAGAAAAGATCATTGATTGCCTGTTCGGATGTCATAAAGCGCCATCTCTCTAAGAGCATGCTAACCTTACATCCAAGAGCTACAATGCAAGTACCCCAAAAATTCAAAAGATGGCACCATATGACCTACTTTTTTCAGGAGGGATTCTTGGTGGCGCGCAGGTAGTGTTCTCGCTTGCTATGCAAAGATACGCGGGTTCGAATCGCCGCGCCATCACCGACCTCGTATTACACGTTAGGAGGTGAAGGCTGCATATTCTCCAGCTCGCACAAATCTCCCGAATAAGACTTCTGAGGGGGCAGCCGGTTGATGGAAATAACTATTTTAACAAAAAAAAAACAAACAAAAATTGCTCGTTTAAAGATATCATAATATATGGACAAATTCAAAACTTTCAGGGATACTTTCCAATTCAAAATACTTTAGCATTCCGCAATGACTTCGCCAAACTATTAACAAATGTACTCGCGGTTTGCTATTTTCAGTTCATTAACGTGTTTACTGAGACAATTATTTTATTTCTACGATATTTACGGAGGATCCGAAAGTCATAGATATTTTAGTTGATACGAAATAGTTATACCGAAGCAGGAATCAGTACTCTCTTTGGACCATATGCAACGATTTTAGACTAGTGAGACACGTTTCACTTAGACATGCCAAAGAAAAAACTGGGTTTTACTCCTGCCTCAGTTTTCAAGTCACCCATAATCCCTGCAATTTCTTCAGTAAATGTTGAAGATAATTGCTCATACACATCCTACATGAAAAATTAAGTATGTGATTTCAAGCTTTAGGTTTGCACTTCAGTATGCTGTTATTAAACATATATGCAGGATATGAATAAGCGATTATTTTCAACATTTTCTGAAGAGAATGCCGGTTTCATGCGTAAGTTGAAAATGAGGCAGGAGTAAAACAAACTTTTTATTTTGGCATGTATGAGTAGGACCTGTCAGACTACTTTAAAATTATTGCATATAGTCCAAAGAGGGTATGGGTTGCTGCTGTAGTATAATAATTCCATATTTACTAAATTATTCATGATATCCGGATCATCTGCAAACATCTCCGTGAAGTGCGACAATAGTAATTTACGTAACAAGTCCGGAAAACACTGTTTTTTTGGACGAGTGGACAACATTCTAGGACGAGCGTAGCGAGTCCTGGAAGTCTGGGAGTCCAAAAAAACTGTTTTCGGACGTGTTACGTACACAATTTTTTCGGTAACCGTCTAGAATAATAAATCGAGACACATTTAGTTTTTATATTTCTTTGTAGAAGAAAATTTCGAACATTTTAATTCTTATTTGTATTAAATATCGAAATGCGAACAAAAGATAGGCAATAACAGAAACATTCTAATTCTTATTTATATATATATATATTATTTATATAAATATTTATATTGAAATTCGGGCATTTCCCGGACTAGTCCGGAAAGTACGTACTTCCTGGACTAGTCCGGGAAGTGATACTTTCTCAAAGAAAGTTGCCGAAAAAACACATTTTAGGTACACAAATACTCGCATATTATGTTTGCATAAGAAGGTAGGAGGAGTCTTCAGAAAAGATTTGAACTTTTTCTTTTACTTTTTCGATCATTTTTAACAGAGTGATGATCAATCAAATAATCGGTTCCGTCAGAACTTCCAGCGGGGGATAAGCGTGAACCTGAAATTTGATATCGGCTTTCAATCACGTTTTCACGAGAAAACAAGCACATTTCATAAAAAATCACTAGATATCATTATTGTGGAAAATTGAATTGTCTTTCACCTCGTTGAGTTGTTTTTCCGATAAATCATATACTTTGCAAGATTACAGAAAAATCTAATTATTAATTTTTAAACAAAAAAAAAAATATATGTTTCACCCCTGGAATTTCGGTAAACAATTTTTTTTCGTGTTTATCGTGATTCCAACTACTAGCATACCAAGTTTGGTGGTGCTACAATCAATCCTCGTCTCGAAACCCAATCTCACTGGATTACTTAGGAATCTCAAGATTACATAATGCATTTTTCATTTTTACCTTCACTATGATTAGCTTCCAAGCCACCCATTTCCCAATTTCTTAGAGCCAAGGTAAATTTGAAGTATTCAACTCGTTTTCAGTATTCATACTGATTATTCAATTTGATTACATCATGATTCTTGGAAGGGAGAAAAAATGCCACAAATATTGAATAAAATGAATCTCGGTTTGCAGAATTTTACTCAGACCATACCAGTCAACAGTTTGGAGAGATTCGATTATAATAGCCGATCGGAATAGGGTGCATTTGACATTTTTGACAAATGCCCTCGTGTAGCATTGAATTACGCTCCAAAACCAAACCTTCGTCGTATATCAAGCGATCGGGCTCAAAAGAAGGAATAATTACCTATCGTAAATTAAGGAAAATGTTGGCAAATATAGATGGCCCATTAATTCATCGTCGAAACGATTATTGTGTGACAGATGGAAACCAGAATAATATGTTTTGTTTGTTCAATTTCAAAGAAAATTAAAGATATTGATAATAATATATTTATTTTCTTCCATTATTGAAAATTATAAAGTAGGGAGCATTTCTATGTTCATTAATAGGCCAAGCTGTAAATAAAAATAAGACGCTCTTTTCACACAAAATAAAAGACGCAAATGGCCTATACTACTTTTTATAAGATAGTTCGTAAATGAAAACCCCTGTTTTCGCTCCAGCAAAATCTCTTTGTGGAATTTTTTAAACAAGAAATAGTGAAAAAAATTACAACTCTCTTGGTTTCTGGCAACTATCTCAAAAAATGTTGAAGGAATCGTTTTAGCGGCAATGGAACTTTTGTAGAGAATTACCAAACCTACAAAACAGTTTTTTAGGTGACAGGATCGGTGCATTTTCCACTGAGAAAATCCGAGAAAATTTCTAAAAAGAGGCAATTTTTCAAAAATTCATAATTTGTACAAATCTGAAGCTGAACAAACAATATTGTAAAAACTGATAGATAATAACATGTAGTTTGACTGTGTGCAAGATATTTTCTGTCCGATGTGTAGTTTTTGTACAATAGCGTTATAAAAACTTAAAAGCACATCTTGCAAGATGTGCCGATTTAAGGGAAATCGTCATATTCAAATTGTGTTGAAGGCATGTGGAAGAAGATATCAATATCTATAACTTGTATATTTTAGTTTTTCACCTAAGAGGTGGGAAGTGTATTGAAAATATCACTGCAAGTTTCTCAAAACGCTTGGAAGTGTGTTTGTGGCAGAATCGAGGAGCAGTAGTTTCCCCCACTACTGCTACTATTGTTCAAATCGCCGCGCTGTTATACTCTACTCTCCTCGATAGTTCCCCCACTACTGCTACTCGACTATTCTATGAACACACTTTCAAGCGTTTAGAACAAATCAGTGGCATTTTCAACACATTTCCCACCTCTCAGATGAAAATCAAAAATATATAAATTTTAGTGTTTGATCTTCACTTCCAGATGCAGTTCATAAAATTTGAATATTATGATTTCCCTTAAATCTGTACACATCGGACAGAAAACATCTTGTGCAGAGTTGAACCACATGTTATCATCTATCAGTTTCCGAAATATTGTTTGTCCAGTTTCAGATTTATAAAAAATGTGAATTTTTGAAAAATGATCTCTTTTTTGAAGTTTTCCCTAATTTTCTTAGACGAAAATGCACAGATCCGGTCGTACAAAAAACAATTTGGTAGGTTTAATAATTCTCTACAGAAGTTCTGTTGACTGTGAAACGAGCCCTTCAATTGTTTTCGAAATATTTACAAAAAAACAAAAACGTTGAAATTTTTTTCAATATTCCACTAAGCGATTTTGCTTGGGCGAAAACCGGGTTTTTCATTAACGAACTATCTTATAAAAATTAGCATAGGCCATTTGCGTCTTTTATTTTGTGGGTGAAAAAACCTATGGCTTGGTCTATAACAAGGAAAGCGTCACGAAAATTAAGCTTATAAATCATGCAAATAAAAAATATCACAACGAACAATCATATAATGAAGATAAATGCGAAACAACAAGAATATAGATAACATCTGTAGAAAACAGAATTCTCATTGAGAACGAAATAAAAATAAAAATTCATCCACAGTGCAGTATTTCTTGATTTAAAAACATCGATTATGTTGGGTGCAGTTTCGATACAATCGTCAAGCATATTGTAAAGTTTTGGCACAAGATGAAGATGACTTTTTTAGTATGAAGTATAGTTCGGTGCGTATTGAGTATCCGTAAATCTCTAGAACAAGTCAAGTACTGATGATGGTTAGTTGCGAAGGTCAGTTTATTCTTATATACATTGACGCATAGTTCGTAGATAAGAATGCCAGCAACAGTCAGTATTTGAATTTATTTCGATATGATCTCCTTTATGCAATTTGAGCAATGATTCTGAATGCATACTTTTACAGACGAAAAACTTGTGTTATTGAAGACCCTGTACCACGACTAAAAACTCCATGGCTTAAATGAAAATGTATGGTCGCATAGTAAAAATTTGACGAAAGTTCTTTGCCGCAATGGGTCGATATAAACTTTTATTTTCTGAGGGAACTGACTGCATTCTTACCGTCAAAAGTCTACGTGTGAACTAGGAAAGACGAGGCCGATACATTTTAACGTGTGACGTGGTGCAATACATAATAGTCCGCAAGCCCTCGTACAAATCTTAAGTGATACCCAGCAAGTTGAAACTTTGTTTAAGTATACCGAGTCCGCCAAGATTTCGCAGAGAGAAAACCTTGACAGTGGTAAGTTTTCCTTTGGCTTTCTGAAAAACATGCCAATTTCGCATTTATATGTAAGGTAATGACCAGCATTTAGTTTTTAAGTTAAAGTGAAAGATATTCCTAGAGGTGATCTAAAAAAAAATTGTCCGACAAAAAGTTTCGGTACTTCCAGTTTGTCCACCACTCAAAACGTGTCGATTTCACGACTTGTAAATTGGCGACAGGCAGCAATCTGAGTTTTCTAGGAGCATACAATAATTAATTGAGATTTTCAATGGCACCATTGTCCGACAAAATTAATAAGGATCTTCAGCAGGCCAACGCTCTAAAGATGTCGATTTGACGACAACAATGTTGCTGAAAACCAGCAATGTTGTCTTGACTTTTTTTTCAAAGAAATAAAATATATAAGACAGTGACAATTAAGTTGGTAAATTTGTTGAAAAACTGCAAAAAAAAATAAAAATTTTACTCTTTGTGTTTTAACACTAACTAAAACCACCGAGCTATACAAAAGCACAGATATTTAGGCATGTAAGGCTGTTTATGCCTGGAAAATAAATAGAAAAATAATTTCTGAAAGATTTGTTTTGAAATCGCAATGAAATTCGCACGAGATGAAATGGTATGCCGGCCGTTGTCGAGAAGGCGCACTAAATGTTTGTCAGGTAAAATAAAATGCGAATGTTTCTAATAAACAAACATTATCGTGTATGTCTCGTGGAATCATTTCGTAATAATGGAGTCTTTTTTATGTTCATTTGTAAATCGCGATTCGTCAAAACGGAAATATGAAAAAGTAAAAAATTTGATTTGACTATGTGGTTAAATTGTCAAAAATTTTAATTTTAATTGGACACACTGTATAAATATTACGATCTTAATATAGATTGAGATGACATTCACTCAGAATCCGAGACAAGCGATGAAAGTGATTTCTTCAGTACGAGCGAAGAATCTACTGAAGAAGAAGATGATGAATGATTCTTTTTATTTTTCATGAAAATTTATGTTTAATTATCTTCTTTGTTAAGAAATAAACTGTGAACCAACATTGTATTTTCATATAATTTTAAATTTTTGAAACTTTCGCGTGAAATATTGAAATTCAAATTTCAAAATTTTTTGTCGGACAGGCAAAAAAGTCCAATATTTTTGTCGGACAATCGATACTTCCGATAACTATCATATATTTTTTTCCTACGAGCGTGCGGAAAAGTTACTTTCCCGCACGATTTTTACTTTCCGTATGATTTTTACTTTTCCGCACGATTTTTGTATTGTTGAAAATGAGGATATTTAGGACTAACTAAATGATCTATGTAACTATTCTGTCTTATTAGTCATTTTGTAACATTATTATGAAAACTTATTTATTAAAAACCTTGTTTTTCCATAAATAACATGGACAAAAACACTCGTAGGAAAAATATTGTACCTAAGTCTTACGGAAAATGTCTTTTCCGCCCTAAACGGCTTGCCCGAACTCCGCTCCGGGTCGTTTGTGCAACTGTCGTCGCGTGCGGAAAAGTACTACGTTCCGCACTTGTTAGGTAAATAATTATTTCAATTGCCACTTTTGTTATCACCAACATTGTTGTCGTCAAATCGACATCTTTGGAGCGTCGGATTGCTGAAGATCCTTATTAATTTTGTCGGACAATGATCCTATTAAAAATCTTATTTAATTATTGTATGCTCCTAGAAAACTCAGATTGCTGCCTGTGGTGGACAAACTGGAAGTAACTTTTTGTCGGACAATTTTTTTTTAGATTACTTCTAGTGAATATTTTTCACTTTAACCTAAAAACTAAATGCTGGTCATTACCTTACATATAAATGAGAAATTGACCTATTTTTCAGAAAGCCAAAGGATAACTTACCACTGTCAAGGTTTCCTCTCTGCGAAATCTGGGCGGACTCGGCATACTTAAACAGTATACAGCTTGCTGGTTATCACTTAAGATTTTGAACGAGAGCTTGCGGACTATAATAATTTCCACGCAATCTGTGGCAAATGATTTGATTTTTGTTCTAGAGCAAGATTACAGTTATTATTTTCATGGCTTTTGAAATTTTCTGGGACATGTCAAAGAGTGAACTTCATCAACGCTATTATGGATATGATGAGTGCCAATTCATTTCTGTTTGCTCATTATATTACTTATTTATATGGACCATTTGTATCAGTTCTGTGAGAGTTGCCACAGTTTGCCTTTTGACGAGAAAATGAGTGTCATTTGCATGAGCGATTACACAAATTTCTGAAGGATCATTGAAATACTCCATCAGATTATTGGCATATACAAGGAAGGAAAGAGGCCCCAGTAAAGTCTTGTGGGATGCCCCCCCCCCGTTCAAAGATTGTCCCTTGGCTGATGGAACTTTAAATCACCACTCTTTTGATCCTGTTTACTGATTGCACCATATTCAAAACAATTTCAGATGTGAAGTTTTTCAACACATGTTCATTGGAATTGTATTGGGCTGTATGAGTTCAATGGAAAACAAGACCAATATGATCCTAAAGGGCCAGGCAGCGGGCTTATGGAAAAATTGTCACCGGTTAATTTCTCTTAATTTTTTGTATGTTTTCCTGAACAAAAGTGTCCGCGGGCACAACTCAATCTTATGGCTAGTTTTCGAGATACAGGGTGAAGAAGTTGGAAAGTGGCTATATTTAAGTAATATTGCTCTTAGAAAAATATCTTAAATGAAAATGTTCAGCGCGACAAATATCGCCTATTCACGAAGCAATTATTTCAGACTGGTTTTTGATGAAAAATACCATTTCATACATGGTGAGTCAAGCATTACTCCAAATTTAATTCCTAATCAACCCTAGCAATGAAGATGCGAACAAACCAAGTAATACAGTAAAATGCTCATCGTTTTATATGTCAAAATTGACAAATTCAACATTTTGTAGAGGGTGAGTCAAGAAGTGACAGTCTTTTTGGTGACATTTTGTACATATTTATTTTACATTTTGAGCTTCAGGAATACTTCACTACAAACCATTCAACATACATCGATATACAGTATGGGACAAACGCAAGGTGATGACAAAAATAGCGAAAAAGCGATTGTTTTATAATTCACCCTGTAATTGAAAATTTCGCCCGTTAAATTTTCCAATTTTTTATTATTACTCTTAGTTTGAGTACACTATTATAGTTTCACTTTTCCTTCTACTATAATATTTAGCAAAGTTAAGACAAATCTAATTTTTGTCCCTGCCGGAATTCAATCAGGTTTTATGAGAAAACGAGCGCATTTTGTGAGAAATTACTAAGTATATTTCTTGTGGAGAATTGAATTATCTTCCACTTCATTGAAATTGTTTCTTGATAAACCTTATTCTTTCCGACACAACAGAAAAAAAATTATAATTTTTTTAGATAAAATTTTTTTTTGGTTCCACCCCTGATTTTTTGGTCAACAATTTTTTTTCTAATAGTGCATGAGGTCAAGAAGTCATGTGCCAAGTTTCAAAGTGCTATACAATTCATTCTTGTGGCTCACATTTGTCTGTGGTTAATGTACTATTGGTTTCTTAGCCCTTGTTGGTTCACTAACAAATTTCTCTCATACCAAAGATTTCACTTCTATACCCACAGTTTACAAACATATTCAAAATTCTTTGCGGTCTCTTCAGGAAATTTCATTATTTGTTACGAAAAAAATCACAATCGAGATAAAGATTATTTCATTCTTCAGTCCTTCTTCAATTTGGTTTGTAAATCATGGCTGAGTGCGATGACGTTATCCAAAAAGTTTTTCGCGGCATTTTGGAGATCCTCTTGCACTTCTGAAACTTAAAACGAAATCATTAGTACCCATCGAGAATTTTAGAGTTTCCTACGATATCTATTAGTCCAAGCGTTGTAGCCAAAATGTTACTAAAACCTGACAATAAATCCAATATGATGATTTTTGATGAATAGGCAGTTTTTGAGAAGAACTTCAGGAAACAAATTGTTCTGCCTGCACGCAAGCACCTATAGAAAGTCGGAGAAATTCCCGGGAAAGCTCGGAAAATCAATAACTTAGTGCTTGGAAGTTTCGATATAATGTATAGAAACAAACCTGTAAAAATTTACGTAAATTGAATTTCTTACGTTTTCCTATCGTAGTTGCTCGACAATCTGAGTTTGATAACAGATTCAGTAGGATAAATTTGAGCAAATAAGGTATAACATTCATTCAAGTTTTTCGGTAACCGATGTTTTTTCATTCAGGAAATCTCCGGGAAAGATAGAAAATGATGAATGAAAATTTTGTTATAACAGGTTTTTAGATACATATTCTGAAAGTACATGGTCTTGAAATTAAATGACCAGTACGCTTCTTCAGAAATCTCCACTTTGATATATTTACGTCGATTGTAAAGACATCGGTCGTGAAAAATGTTGAAGGATTTTCTTTTAAAATACCGTTTAGTTTATGAAGTTTCGATCAGAAACAAGGGAGATACAGAGATTTTAGTCGAGCGTCGGCGTAAATCTTATTATACGGTGCCGTCCTAAATTATGGAATAAATTCATTATTTCTGAATGTAAAAATATTTCGGAAAAATCCTCGGACAGGTCGATTTTCTTTTCCGTTGGGCCAATTTTTGAAACCCACCCAAAATATATAGGGTTATCCGCATTTGAATAAAAACTACATTGGTGATATTTTTGATTGGGACATGCAGTATATTTTTCCATATTTGGTTAGGGATCGTCATTACAAATCCAGTGATACTAGGTTTAATGAAATTATGTGAAATAGCCGCGGAGATAGGGGCAAAAAACTTCCTCGTATGTCTAATGAGTATGGCTGCGAGTCTCCACACGATTCAGAAGGTAAAAGTCTGTCACACTCATTAGGCATATGGAGAAGTTTTTTGCCTATATCTCCGCAGCCGTTTGACTTATGGCTTTGCTATGATTTGTTTTTAATACACAGGGTGATAAATTAACGAGACAAAATTAAGGGGGATGACCGGCTCTCTCCGTTATTACAAAAGTTGTCGAAAGAGCACAATGAAAATGTTACACAAAGGCATTAAAAATCAGTATTTCCTATTCACCTTTTATGATATTCAACTGTACATATAATTTTGATTTGAATTGGTTGTTAAGCCAGAACAAGCAGAAGGACTTATTGAGACTTGCGTATTTCTATCCTAACTTTCATAATCTTTCTAAATGTCATACAGGGTGATCAGGAAATGCTGATTTCTGAAGCTCACTGCATAATTTTCATTATACAACAATTAATCAATTTTTAAGGGATAAATATTTTTTTTACATAAAGCTCTAACACGGGTTGATTTTCAAACGTGTAAATATTTTGATATTGTTTTCTGAGTCATAAAACAATCATTGTTCAACTAATCCAACCAAATTTTACCCCTCTTAAGCTTCAAAATATTATTTTATAAGTTTTGACATTTAGGGGTAGTTTTCACCCCTTAAAAATGAACAGCATCAATCCGCATAATATAGATTTTGCAGTAGAGGGTAAGATGAGCCTAATTTAAATTTTTTATGGAAATCGATGCAGGACAAAAAAATTGCGAGGTTTTGCAATTTGTTGAGCTTCATTTAATTGACTATATGACAAATTGCGCAACCCCCCTCGACTCCACCCACGCGGTCGCGCAGTCTGACACTTGGTTTAGTATGTGTATTATAATCGCAGCCAAATCTCATTGTGCATACCATGACTGTTCCCAAGTGACAGTACCTCCTGGACTATTATTCCCATCCAGCATCCAGCAATAACAATCCAAGAGAGACATCTCAAAAAACCTCTTTCCTTTTTTGCAGGTAAAAGTTTCACTCTGACGATCATCGTATCGACGTCTCCTCCCCAAGTGGCGACCTACAGCAAAGCCATCAAAGTGACAGTGGACGGCCCCAGAGAGCCGAGATCGAAGACGCGTCAGCAGGGTTTCCATCATTTTCCATTCGGACCGAGGCCATTCGCACCTGATCCACTTACCGGAGGTTTGCCGTTTAAATTGAGCGGTGAGTATTTGTATGATTACGTGAAGATATTGAATAACAGTTACAGGAATCTGAACAATCATCGACAAAGTGTGTGAAAACTTATGATGGAATCTATTCTGTTTCACAAGCTGAAAATTATGATATTGGTCCCATTTGATTCGCAATTGCATCTTAAAAAAAAATTTAAACTGGAAAATTTGGTTGACGAAAATGGCAACAAATATAAACATTCAAGTAGAAAAAAAGACAATCAATTAGGAAAGGGTAGTGGCATGTGTGTCAACCAAATCAGAAGCATGATCTAAAAACATTCTTTTATCGGATAAAATAATCCGCAAAAAACCATTTTCACCTCGATCTTTTAATTAACTATGCTTTCATTAATAAGTTAATTTTTACTCGTTGAAAGTTTACATAAAAACCCTGATTATTTTTAAACTAAATATCTAATTTTTTTTTTACTTTTTGTAGCTATTCTTGCAATGATTCAGAAAAGATCCCTGTTGGAAAAAAATATTTTCACTTTTTTTTATTAACAATCTGAGGCTTTGAAAAAATTTAAAACGTATTATTTTGTTCCTTCATTGCTAAAAGCTACACATCAATTATTTTTATATTTTTTCAACTTCCATTATTTAAATAATTATTATAAACAAATGCATTGCTACTGAGAATTTCAAAAAAATTTTTTTTGGGAATTCAATCTTTGATGAAAAAATGATTATTAGGTGAAACATCGTTTCTTAAAAAGGTTGTCTTTTGCTCAAAAACGCACTTGCTAATTAACAATTGTTTTTTGCTGCTAAATATCAATATTAATGAACCATTTTTTTTACTCCCTGTTTATTAAACAAATAATGTGTTGTGAATAAATTAATTTTTGTACTATGTATTTTTTTGTGGGAAAATAAATATACATGGTTGTTTTTAGTATTTTTTTCAATATTTAGAAAAATATAGCGTGAAAATTCATCGGCTCATAAAAAATTGTTTGTTTGATGAACAATTGAAAGGTACCGTGACAAAATATGATAAAAAAAAATCATACCTTAATCTTAATACAGCAACAGAAAACAATTGTTGCTCAGCAAGTTTGTTTTCAAGCAACACATTATTGCCTAAAAAATTACTTTTTTCTGGGTTTTGTTTAGAAATAGTTATTGGTTATTCATATGTTCAGATAGAATCAAATTTTTTTATTCCCTAATATTCATATTCAATCAGTTAAAATAATTTTTTTATCATGCTTCTGATTAGGTTGATGCGCGTGCAAGGGCCATTACCCGATTGTATCATTATAAATAGTTATTTTCATGAAATTTCCTGCTATTCGAGGATATTTTTTCAAATTTCGGATATCTCAAATAATTTTTGAAATATTTGCATATTTGCAAAAAAACGGATCATTTTTTTATTCAATTGTTTGTAACTTTTGCCAAGTTTGCCGACCCCAATTTTCCAGTTTAACATATTTTCTAGATGCTATTTCGAATCGAATGAGACCAAAATCATAACAATTTTCGGTGGCCTTGTGGATCAGACTAATCTCTGACTCCTTGTATAATTGGGTCGAAAATCCATCAGAAACCAACTACTTTCCTGGCTAATACCACGACGAACGTTGAATTACATCTAATGAAGTTCCGTGCAGAGTTCCTATTGTATAGGATTATGGCAATAAGCAGGACATCTTATTTCTCTCTTGACAAGCTTATTGTTAACAATGCAGATTTCTTCATTTGTATTGGTGGTTAAATTAATCACGCAAGTTTTGGTTATTGCTTTGGTTGAGAGGCTGGAGTTCAGATGGCGCCCGAGATTTGGTGAACGCTAGGCTGCGGGCGGTGTCTCAGCTTCTGCCTTGACATGGACAGTTTGTTGAACCATTTTTTGCACATGTTAGTTATTGTCTGCAGAGACCTACCCTATACTGATGAGGGCAAGAACCCATAAATCGACCTATATATAGGTGGTCCAAATGTTTCAATTAACACTTTTCATACAACTAGCAATTGCGGAGATAGCCTTGTATGAACTCGGTACGGAAATTCATTGGATGTAATTCAACGTTCGTCGTGGTATCAGCCAGGAAAGTAGTTGTTTTCTGATGGATTTTTGAACAAATATATTCCTATATTGTATAGGATTATTGCAGTGAGCAACCATCCTGGTATGACAGGACATCTAGTTCTTAACTTGATAAGCTCATTGTTAAATAATTGATTCCTTTCTGTTATCATATTCAATAGGGCCATTCTATTCAATGATTGAGTAAATGATGAGAATATAAACGATGTCATTGATTCGGAAAAATATGACTACTACTAGCAATTTCAAAAAGAAAATCTGAAGAAGAAATTTTTCTTTCTGACCCCGGAACAAATTAGGAAATTATTATTATTATTCTCTCGGAAAGTTACATCCTCGCCGTCGACGCGGCTTGGTTCGTTAAAATTTCTCGAGAATAATAGCTATCGTTATTGACTCGAGGTATAATCAACTATTATAATAATAATAAGCCATTTATTTCCAACAGGTACACAAACCCACTTGTAGGAAAATATACAAAAATTACATAGTATTACATAATCAATGGTGAAAAAAAATAACTGAACATTAACAATATTTATATAAAGATGAAATATAGACGGACAAATAAAGAACAGAAATATGTATTAAAATATGTTACACAAAGCCAGACATGTGAAAGGTAGGGCATACACCGACAAATCAAGGAACAATGATGCGGTAGACAAATGGACGAAAACTAATTCCAGTCACCACCACACAAGCTCCACCAGATATGACAGCGAAAACCCAAACTTTGATCTCACAATACTCAGGCTAAAAATACAAGTCAGTGATCAGACAATTAATTCAGTACTAATGTGGTTATCGATTTTAAAGAGTCGAAATTAATATCGCATATTCCAGAAATAGGATTAAAGTTTTGGCACATAATAGTTATAGGACTCTGAAGCGTGATATTGGTACGTGAATTACTGACATGGAATGTAACACAACGTCTGGACTCTAAACGGGGAACAAACCACTTGATTTCATGCAAGAAGAGATATGGACAATCGATGTTGTTATGAATTAATTTGTAAAGAAATGAAACAGCAGCGATAATTCGTCTGCTTGCCAGAGAGATAACATCAAATCTATTTAAATAAATACTATTATCTAGTCCTCTAGCTGGATAATTATTATCCTCACGAAATACTAAATGTTTTAGAAATCTTCTCTGAACAGATTCGATATCTTTAGAATGACATTCGTAAATAGGGTTCCAAATCATTGACCCGTTTCTAATTTTGAGCGTACAAATGAAAAGTAAAGTATTTTCAGTGTTTCAGTGTTTTCGAATCCATGAGAATTTCTGATAACGAAACCGAGAACATTGAGGGAATTTGACACCGCTTTGTTGATATGTTGAATAAATGAAAATTTCTGATCGAATACAACTCCTAGGTCTTTAATCTCAGTGCATCGTTCCAATACGTTTTGCATCTAGAATATGTCATTACAAAACATTTATCAACATTAAGGCCCAATTTGTTTTTATCACACCACAAAATAATTTGATCCAAATCAGACTGCAATACTAAGCAGTCATGAGGGGAAGTTATCACCGAATAGATTTTTAGGTCATCTGCAAAAACAAGCTTTTGACAAGCCAATGAGGTAATCAGATCATTAATATAAAAAAGAAACAGAAGTGGTCCAAGATTGGACCCTTGTGGTATGCCTGACGTGGGAACAATGAAACGAGAATTGAATTTTTCATATTCAACTAATTGTCTGCGATTACTCAAATACGATTTGAATAGTAAAATAAGATTTGATGAGAAGCCGAAACTTCGCAGTTTCTCTAGTAGGACTGAGTGATCAATTTGGTCAAATGCTTTTTGAAAATCGTTGTATATATCATCGACCTGCTTACGTTTATCAAGGGAATTGGTGACAAAGTGGGAAAAACAAGCTAAGTTGGTGACACATGATCTGTTGCTCATGAAACCATGCTGATGTGTCGATATCAAGCTTCTGGTTGGGGCATAAATTGCATCATAAATGATGATTTCTAGAATTTTAGCAAATGAGCACAAGATAGATATCGGACGATGGTTATTTAATATGGAGGGATCACCTTTTTTCAGAACCGGACATATTCGGGCAACTTTCCAAAGGTTTGGAAAAATATTGGATGATATGACAAGACTGAAGAGATAAGACAGAGGTTCAGCTAAAACAAGACGGCAATCTTTCGCAGAAAAACACGGAATTTGATCAACTCCTGAAGTGAGTTTATTTTTTAGCTTACTGCAAGCTTTTATAACTTGTTCCGGAGTAATGGGTGGAATGGTAATTGATTCATTGCTAATTTCTCCCCAATCAGGGAAGTAGTCCGAGTTAGACTGGGGTTATCAAAAAGCAAGAAGGTAGATCGTAAATGATTAAGAATACCTCTTGAAGCTGATAGAGTCTTTCCATGCATCCTTCGTATCGACATAATGAGAAGAAGATGGAACTGAAGTGGAATGCGGTAATTTCGGAGTAATTAAAGTGATTCACCCTTGTGTTTTAATTGATAATTAACAGATGTAATCAATGAGATAGGTTATGTACGAGAAGTAGGGAACTAGTCGGTTATTATCCCGTATAGTTAGATTAGTGCCTTACGACGGGTAATGAGCTTGTTATATTGCCTTACACTTGCAGCATGACTTTTATAACTCGCATGCCCAGAATCGTAAACATATATAGGCAGTCTATTGTACCTAATCGGAGCTAACTAAGCTGCCAAACAGAAGTTTATTGTCTTGCCGATGAAGATTTCAATATGAAGGTTTTATGTGGGTGTTTCATATGGAAATTAACCGCCTGGGTAGGATTTTACTAGGAGATTAGTATCATTTACATGTCAATGAAATTTCATCTGAGATGGATAATATTGTCAGTATGGCCTCAAACAGTTTCATTGAAGATTCATCAGAACAATAAAGTCGAATGAGAGTACCAATTCTGTTATTCAGGTTATATTGTGATCATACAGTTCTATTTACTAGCAAAATACTTATATTTACTTGTTTTTAGATTAAGACGATATTAAAATGAAACTAACAGACAGCTTCCAAGTTTTTTTTAAATTTCTGGAACACCTGAACAGATTTTCGTTATCATTAATTTTGAAGGAAAAGATTTTAGAATCTCGAACTCTTCATTATGGGCTTGGGCTATAGTGATGAAGAGGTTATCTTGAACGATGAAAAATAGTGACTAAAGTTCGTCTTTCAGCCACAGATGATTCAACAACAGATTTTATGAATATCTTATTCATATTTTCGAACAAAAATCAAAATGCAATGCCCCTGACAGAAAAAATAACTTTCAAAGTGTTACCGCAGAAGAAATATTTTCATCATGTCCATCCTTGATGTGTATAATTGCTTCTGAAGAGCCTGCTTTCCAATTATATCAATCCCCCTGATGAGCTTGGCAAAGCGAAATAGATTTTCGTCGACCAAAATGTATTGGGGATTGAATGCGAGAGAAGCGAACCTTGCTTCAATGGAATGATATTTTTCAATAACATTCTCCCTATCTAATTTATTTAATGAATTTTCAATTGAAACTGGAGGAAATTTAAAAAAATTAACTATTTGAATGAAAATGTGAATTTAACTTTCAGATTTTTTCTTTTCAATTACAGTATTTTCACAATATTTATCAGATGTAGTTTAATGTCCAGCATGACTTTAGCCGGAAAAGAAGTTGTTTTCTGTTATATATTACAAATAAATCACATTATTCATTTTTTAATCTTCATGGAGAATGTTCCTTTTTTCAATAAATATGCAATTAACTGTAAAGCATAACACATGCTCATACCAGAATAACTGATATTTCAACGTCTGCAGTTGTTTCAATAGTCTTCTAGATCAGATGAAGAACTAACCATCGACAGAGAATTTTTTGACCCGCCAGAAAAAGTTTCTTTCTCCCACTCATTGGGATTATGGATAAAATAATAGACGATATTTCTTTGGATTTTGGTCATCACTGTATGTTGGTGTCAGATATTACCTTTATTATAGAAGTTCACTATAGTTATTTACCTAACAAGTGCGGAAAAGACATTTTCCGTAAGAGTTAGGTACAATATTTTTCCTACGAGTGTTTTTGTCCATTTTAATCATGAAAAAACAAGGTTTTTAATAAATAAGGTTTTATAATAATGCTGCAAAATGGCTAATAAGACAGAAAAGTTACATAGATCATTTAGTTAGTCCTAAATATCCTCATTTTCAACAATACAAAAATCGTGCAGAAAAGTAAAAATCGTGCGGAAAAGTAACTTTTCTGCACGATTTTTTAATCGTACGGAAAAGTACAACTTTCAATAGGAAATATCGTGCGGAAAAGTTACTTTTCCGCACGCTCGTAGAAAATAGTTATTTACCTAACAAGTGCGGAAAGTAGTACTTTTCCGCACGCGACGGCAGTTGCACGAACGACGCGGAGCGGAGTTCGGGCAAGCCGTTAAGGGCGGAAAAGACACTTTCCGTAAGAGTTAGGTACAATATTTTTCCTACGAGTGTTTTTGTCCATCTTATTTATGAAAAAACAAGGTTTTTAATAAACAAGTTTTCATAATAATGCTACAAAATGACTAATAAGATAGAATAGTTACAAAGATCATTTAGTTAGTCCTAAATATCATCATTTTCAAAAATACAAAAATCGTGCGGAAAAGTAAAAATCGTACGGAAAAGTAAAATCGTGCGGAAAAGTAACTTTTCCGAACGATTTTAAATCGTACGGAAAAGTACAACTTTCAAAACGAAAAATCGTGCGGAAAAGTTACTTTTCCGCACGCTCGTAGGAAAAAATATATTTTCATGATTGCACATCAACCTCTGGATCACCTGACATCAGGGATTTTTTTATATGTTTCCAAACTCGAATGTGAAAGATTCAAAATGAATATTTTCTGCTGCGGCGCATTCGCCATTTCTTTTTAGATACTTTTGTGACCAAACGGTTCGTGTCACACATTTGGGCCAATGGTAACTTTTATTCATCTAATCATCATCCCACATCACATATCAAAAATTCGATAGAAACCCATATAATGCGTCCCATGTCCTTCATGTGTTGATGACGAAATATCAGAATTAATATTGAAAATTAAAATATGATTATAGGAACCAGGACCATTTCTATGGAACTCGCCCATGATCACAAATAGCTAGCAAATATAAAAAAACAATGACAAAGAAAAGTCGAATAAGTAAAAACTTTCCATCAAAATTCATTATACAGTTGTTTAAAAAAATCCATTTCAATTATTGTTATTGGAATAATATTCTCCACTTATGTACTCAGCGCGATTCCAGTAGTAAACAAAATTTTCGCTGTATAATTTGAAATTTCCCACGAGTAGGTATATGAAATACAATAGCTCATATACCTATGAGTGGGAAATGGGTCATTTCATACAAATTGTACACTATACTTTTTCTACGACCATCTGAATCATAAACAAATCTGTAATATTTTTGATAACACATGTTTTCATAAACTTTCCTGCTGTCATGATTCCCATAATACATACAACCTAAAAAAGAAGATACCATTATTGAACATTATTCGATTTCATAAAAGAAAAAAAAAGGTGAGTTATCTGGGACTTGAACCCTAACTATCCAATTGTAAACACGTTTTTATTTCTACATCGCGAGCTGTACTGTAATGATCATTTAATATTTTTCAAGCCGACAGTCCTATGAACATATTGCGGAAAACGTAATCTTTTACCATTCTAAAACTTACATATATATTTTTTTATATTAACATTCCACAAATAGCTAAGGTTGAAATTTAATAATTTTCCCCATGAGAATAATCTTGTAAACGCAGAAACTTATATGTATTTTTTCGAAGGATCGAAATCCCAAGAAACCATGTCGAACAATGAGCTAATTTGAATTAAAGAATTGAAGCTACCCAAAACACCAAAACTACGCCACTTTCACTCGACGCGCGTTTCGCTAACTTTGTTGTTGTGTTTTGGGTAGCTTCTTTTTCTTGAATTGTATTCACATCAAAGGTTCCAAACATCCATTTTCGAGCTGTTTTAAAAATGAAAAATTCATGAGAAGTATACCTATAATATTCTCATTTTTTTTTAGTATATTCCTGATGATAATCATATTGCCATTGAAGAACAAACGCGATGAATGATAAAACGTCAAATCAATAATAACTGTTGTTCACCTATATTAATATACCTTTATCTGATTTAAAAATACTTACAAAATCCAAGAAAAGTTAAAAGAGTTTTCTATATTCATTTTTGTAGTGTGATAGTCGAGCTGATTCCGATAATGAACTAGATTGCCTTCAAAGAACACAGGTAGTAAATGATGAATCGACAAATCAATTACTGCATTATAATCATCCCTGACTATTTTTCCTGGAATAACGCAACTGGATATGCCGGTGGTGTAACATTATTGGAAAGTCGACTACCCCCATGAATATTTTTCGTTTGTGTTTATACTGAGGCCATTATTCTATTTAATCTGGGCCTAAGCGGATTCCAGATCAGTTTTCACGATTTGTCTAGTGCAGCGGTTGCCATAGGGACGTAGTCTGCTTATGTTGGTCGAACATTATACCACATAACAAAACAATTCGGAGCCAATCCGAGAGATTTCGAGGAATTGCTTGGGAATAGTATATTGTGTAACTAGTAGAAAATCATTACATTCCCGGACGACAATTTAAATTGTTAGACGAGGGAATGGCTTTTAGTCAAAAAATAAAATTAGGAAGTATACAATTTTGTCACAATTTGAAAAGTGTTAAAAAACCTTAATTATTGCTAAACATTTATAAATAAATGATTTCTTCATAAAAATTAAAATATAAAATTCTCATATAGTTTACTTGCAGTGCGCGAAATATATTTTTCGCACACTTTTTCGCGCACGGTGTAAATCACTTCGTATATTGTTATCAATGCGCGAACCTTGTCATTTTTTGACGTTTGTAGAAAAAAGGTATTCACCAACATTTTACTACCAAACGAAAATTCCTCGTTGAACATTCTAGGATGGTATCCTTAGAATGTTCTCCAGAATGGAAACCTGCACGCATTGGTTGCGTATATAGAACGTAAAATGTGTTCGATTTGATAAAGACAATTTATATTTGCAATAATTATTTTTATATAAGGAATATCAAATAAATTGATTATTTACGAACTTTCAACGTAATTTCAGTAGTTGCACATTAGTAGAAGATAATTTGATGGAAAGATTACGTGATTTTTGAATCAAGAAATTGACATTTGATTTTTTTAAATGTACTCTGTCATTAAAAACCGGATCCTTATTTCATAGAAAATCAGCAGAAACAATACATACAGCTGGGCTATTTGTTTGGAACTCACCCCAATAGATCAGAATTTAGCCGAAAATCTTTATTTTTTAATCAAATTCAAATCTTTGATAGTTACTTAACGAACAAGTGTATTAATAAGGGCGATTAACAATCGAGATAATTTAACGCGTGAGAGGACCAAGCGCGTTAATGTTTGAGATTGTTAATCGTCATTTTAATTCACGAGTTTGTTACAAAACTTTTCCGTCGACAGTAGTTTTTGAAAATAGAGATATCTCACTTTTAATGTTTATTTATTTAACGATACGATAAAAAACAATCACTATTTCCCATTTATATTAACTCTACTCAAAGATAGTTTAAATTTTCTTAGTGGTAGTTTTATTTTATTTTTTATTATTTATTTTCAAATTGAAATTAAAAAAACAAAATTTTCCCTCGGTGGGTTTTGAACTCTCAACCTTAGTGTTGCCTGCCAGGTGAACTTTACCATTACGCCACGTGGCTATATATGGTTTCGAGTGACAACTGGTGTAATGAACGTTTTCTGAAATTTTATTTGGAAATTGACAAATAAATAATGACAGATAGAACTAACCAATATAAAATTTATAAGAGCAATGTATGTTGGGTTGCATATAATCAAATCGTTGATTAATAGAAAATCATTCATTAACAGGGGTCATTAATCAACGATTTTGAGTGCGTTAAAATACATCATAAATGAACGGTCGACGGAAAATATAACATTTCATTACAAAAATCAAAATGAAATAAAAAAACTTGCGAATTGTCTAAATCATAATAATTCATAATAAACGATTGCAGGTTGAAGAATTCGAGACATCTCAGTTGCGGTGTTAACAATAATTGAAGCGTGGTTACAAAATAATTCAGACGCTTTCTACACGACAGAAGAGTATATGCGATCGTTATTCATGTAAAACCAAAAATAAGACTGTGAAAAAGCAGACGTTAAATAATCGTTCTTGAAAAACCTTCTTTTTTTAAATGTTCAGTTTATAATTTCGAGGCTTTCTACACTAGAGAAGAGTACCTATATTTTCTATTTTTCTTGGGATTTTCAGTTTGAGAGCCGTCTTCGATATTTGGTGAGGACATTTGAAGACCTACAATTATAATAATTTGAAAAGATCATTGGTTAAAAAAAAACGTTGTCAAAAAGTGTTATTACCAGCCGGTTCCATAAGTCCACTTTATGACTTGTTGGATATTCACGGATTACTTACTATACACGGAGAAAAATGTATAGTGATATTTACAATAACTTCTGGTACTATATGTGACAGCAATCATTTATACTAACGTTAACCATAAAATATTTCAACCATTTATTGGTATTTTACCACTTACTATCCAAGTTATTAGGATTACCAAAAATTATTGTAACTTTTATGATAATTTCGTGAATATACCAATATGTTCTCCAAATTTATCTCAGTGTATAGTGCGGTTTTTAATAGTCCCCCCCCACTTGTTAACTTTTGAACGGTTTGACGAAGACAGAAAAAAAAATATTTCGAGGGTTTCACTAATGCTACTTTTTGAAATGAAAAATTTGGTGATTGCTCTGTAGGGGGCGCGGGGGGGGGCCTTAATTTTCAAATTGCATTGGGAGGTCAAGTTTCACATCATTGAAAAGATAATTCAATTCTCTTTACAACCATCGAAATGTTTTACCCCAATTTACATTTTCATGCCTTTCAAAATTTTTGAGTTAATGTGCCCCAAGCGCCATCTGTCGAGTAATTGCAATGCTTTTTCTCTTAAAAAGTAATATCGGTAATACCCTTCGAAAAATTGTTAAACTTATCGAGGTATGAGTTGTATTCAGATCCGCATTTATATTTGATATATCGATTTTCAATAGCAAAAAAACTATTAACGAAATTCAAAAAAATTCAGATTGTTGTGAAGAGAATGGAATTTCCTTTTCAATTATGTGACAATTGACACCCCATGCCATTTAAAAATTTTGAGTTGTTGTGTCCCCCCGCTCCCCTGTCGGGCAATCACCATTTATTTTACTTCCAAAAGTAGTATTGGTGAAACCCTCGAAACGGTTTTTTTTTCATGTTTCTACGTCAAATCGTTCAAAAGTTAACAGGGGGGACTATTAAAAGCCGCACTGTATACCTGTACTTTCTAAAAATTTCTTTTTCTAGAATATTTCTTAGATCTGTTAAAGTATTTCCAATTCCAAAAACATTCCTCATGAATTGCTTCGTCACTTCTTTTTTCACACTTCATAACATAAAACTACGTTATAAAGCGTGTCCATAAAGGAACCCCCCCCCTGTTAACTTTTGAACTTTTGATTTTTTTTTTGTGAAATGGTTTACTATAAGCTACTTTTTGACAGTAATAAAAAATGTCTACTCTTCAAAATAGCGGCCAGGCGCCATTTTGACAGATTTATGGCATGGGGGGTCGAGTTATACCTCATTCGAATTGTCTTTCGATTTTCTATACGACTGCAAAATTTCAGACAAAAATATTCATCCAAAACAAAATGGCGGCACATTAAACGAGCTCAATTGAATGAGAAATTATTACACTACTTATTTACTTATTTGAATTTTTTTCTAATATGAAACCCATCTGCCATTTTAAGTTACAAGAAGCTCTTGCAGAAACGGAAAAATATTTTATCATTGCACTAAAGCTCTTTAATAGCCTTTTATTCGAAATTATCCTCTTGTGATAGTTCTATAATAATGTACCGCCATTTTGTTTTGGACCAATATTGGACCAGTAGAGGATTGAAAGACGAATCGAATGAGGTAACACTGGACCCCCCAATGCCATTTGAAAAGAAATATTTCAAAATGTCGCCTGGCCGCCATTTTGAAAGATAGAATTTTTTTATCATTGTCAAAAAGTAGCTTATGAACTACCATGTAACCAAAAAAAATTCAATGAAAAATTACACTCTGTTGAAAAGTTAACATGGGGGGGGGAGGCTACTTTATGGACAGACTGTATATTTAAAAAGAGGAAGAACTAATTAATTATAAATTGTGTAGAAAAGACTGAGTGTTCCCTAAACAGATTTATGCAGATTTTATGTTTTTCCATTGGAATTATACGGAATCTAGGTAACTGAAGTATCTATTTTCAAAAAAATCAGGTAGAGTGTGGCAGTACTTGAACAAAAACTTGTGCCACACATCTAATTGTTCGATAGAAAATTCCATTTGCCTCTTTAAAAATGCTGCTGTTTCGGTAAAGTTAGTCTCTATTTAAACTCGGTTCATATTTCGTAACATTTTTTGGTCGTGTTTTTGTGTTTTTGCGTTGATGGTTTTGGTCAAATGGTGAATTACTACAGCGGATGATGTTACGTACATGTGACACGGCACTGAAAAATTATGGTTACAATAGATACGCTGCTAGCGAAAATGGGACGAGTTTAGAGCGTTGAATTTATATTCGTTTCGATCGCGTTGAATAATATCCGGCAATGAATTATTTTATGGAAGCAGTTTTTCATAAGCCCCTCTCAAAAATTTATTTTGTTTATCATATTCATAGTCTTTCAGATGATAATAATGATAGACTGGTGATCTGGAGGTATTCATTCAACAACATATATTTTCTATTGAAGAAATCTTTCAAGTTTATTCCGTGGAAATACGTTTACTGAGATTCAAACCGTAACTCTGAAAATAAATTAGCTAATTTTTTATCAATAACAGTTTTTGTTGGTATGATCACTCTTTCGCAAGAACATAATTTATTTCGAAAATTCTTCATTGTTGAGAAAATGTATCTGATTAAACAGAAAAATCAATTTCACAGAATTACTTTGTGATGATGTTGATAAGATAAGTAAAAGTTATCGTTTTTGGAAGAAACTGAAATGGTGTTTCAAAATCTTGAATACCTTCTTGATTGTTGAAAAAAGGTTTCGTCTCAAATGACTCAATACTCTTCAATAAAATAATGATCCAAAAACGTTTGGACTTCGGATTAGGATACTCATCTACAAGAATATGGTTAAGCCCATGTACGAGGACTTGCAAAAACTCACGAACCACGATGTTGGAGTTAATGATGGGTATCATAATAAATTCTATATTTCTTTGAATTATTTTTCTACGACTACATGCAAATATGCCCATTTTATGTGCTTTATCGACCAAGAAAGTAGGCCGATTGCAAACAGTTTTTCATTTCTACATCGTGAACTGTTCTATAATAATCATTTCAGTACAGGATATTTCATTTCCCATGACTTTCATGAACTACTAGACTATCATTTTTATGATCATAAGTAATATAAGATCGAATCAAATTTGTTAACTTTCTAATAATTTGACATTTCACATCAGTATTTACAAAATTCGTTTAAAAAAATGAGTAATCGAAAATGAGGAGTAATAGTGAGGATGATTTGACATTGACACCGCTAATTTCAATATGAAGATTATTGATAATCGAATTCTATATTGTTGAATAGTTGGCAGGAAGTTCCTATAGCAGTTAATTTCATTATTATTATGTGAGCTCGTAGCAGCGAGTGAAGAGTCAGGGAACAATCGGGATTTGGATAGTGGCGGTGCTGGTTCAAATCCCGAATAAACCACATTTCTTTTCTTGTATGAAATCGATCAGTATTCGATTTTTATTATAATTTTCAATATTTGTATATTCAATTCCTTTTTTAGGTTGTAAGTATTATGGGAATCATAACGGCAGGGAAGTTTATGATTAAAAGTGTTATTAAAAATATTACAGACTTGTTTATGATGCAGATGGTCGTAGAAAAAGTATAGTGCAAAATTTGCATGATATGACCCATTTTCTCCCCGTAGGTATATGAACTATTGTAGTACTCGCTAATTTGATATACCTACTCGTGGAAAATGTTTGCCATTTCATGGTCATTGTACAATATACTATTCCTAGTTTGTTTGTTTTTATTTATTGTCCAATTGCATGTCATTTTTAGTGATGAGGATCATTCAGCCAAATTCCTCTTTTTTGTTTTCTTTTCTGAAAACATCCATGGTTTTGAAAATGATTTATAAACGCCTTATTGACGATTCGAAAAGTAAAAACTGCCCAAAACACCAAAAAAAACAAGTCAGTTTCACTCGTCGCGCGTTCCTAATAGTAATCATTTATAATAATAACAATGATACTCGCTCATAAACAGTGTACCCAAAGGCATAGCCCACGCGGGTAGAGGACGGCTATTATTATTTGCCGTGGCGCTCCGGGCGACTTACTGATTTTTGGTTGAGTATTCACTTTTCAGTTGTAGGAAAATCTACAGCACCACCTGGCGTGGTCGATGTGCACTCTAGACGAGATTGGCATCTAGAGAACTCACAATACACTTGATTTCAACAAGGCCTGTGATCGTCTATCGATTCCGATATTGGGTACTTGAGAAAAAATCCCTCGTACCTACATCAGGCTCGAACCGACTATCGCTATGCTGAAGTTTCGAACAGCCTGCGCCTCAGATCGCCAAGCTATCGACCACCCAACTCCTGTTGATGCTAACTTTGTTGGCGAAACGCACGTCGAGTGAAATAGGCGTAGTTTTGGAGATTTGGGTAGTTTCTTAAATTGTATTTACAAAGGTTCCTAATATTCATTTATTCGCCTCATTAATGAATCAGATATAATTATCCTAATTTATTTTACAAATTGTAATGTGCTACAAGGATTTCTGTAGTTTTCTCATGGATAACTCGATTCGGGTTTTTTGTAATATTATGATTTACTTTGTTTGAAAATAGCTTACTTTTTCATTGGATGCCTCCATCAGGATATAGTTATTCCGTTTTCTATTATTATCTCTCGTTAGTATCTAGAGGTACTATTCGATGCATTTTACTGTTGCTGCTTTCAATGTGAGACCTCTGTCTACTGGATTCGATTCTTATAAGTTTACATCACTCAAATTCCAGTTTGGCATTGTTATTGTCAAAGAAACATGACCATCTGCAGCCTTTTTCTCAGAAGAAATCAATATTCATGGCTATTCTATAATGATACCGAATCGCGAAGGATGAGGGGCTAGTCTAGCTAGTTATAACAAATATAATATTGCTGCAAATGCTGTTTTGCTGTTGATGGAATTATCTCGGCCGATGACATCAATATCAATTCATTGAATACGTCCAACAAAAATACTGGCGACTTCTCTATTTTTTCGGAATCCACCAGATTATCTATATCGCCAACTAGTGAAAACAATTTGGTCAGTGCCGTGACAGAAATCACAGCAATTAGTAACCCAAATTTGAACGTTGATACATACACCAAAGATGTTGATGAAATATCAGATCATTGATTACTGAAAGGGTACCCAACTAACCTACGAATTTATGAAACAAAAACAAGTATCCCACATCTATAAAAAATTCAAATATACTTGGTATTTGATTCAAACAAAAAAAAACTAGCGTTCAAAGTCACGAGGGTACATTATTACAAGGTTTTTGGGGTCGAGGAACAATAATTTCAAGTGAATAAAATGCTTCATCGATATTCCCAGCATTTTAGAAAGTAAAAATGTGACTATTTCAGACTATATTCTCAGCCCAAAAACGATCTCTTTCATTACAAGCTTGTGCAAGTTAACTTTTTATGTGAATACTTAAGATGATGCAGAAATTATACAGAGTGCGCGCCCAACAAAAAAGTGGAAAACTAGGTGAAAATTTTGACCAAAAAACTTATCTTTTATTCGTGTAGAAAAGCGCCGCACTAGATGTGAACACATGAGCAACCAGAATCAGTGTTTCTCCTCCTTCCTCAAACATGAGATTAATAGTGAAGTTTCAGAATATATTTCAGTAGGAAATTGCAAAATGAGTGATATTTGCAAAGCAAAATACATCACATGAAAGTTGAAGTAGACAATGCTGCTGTCAAATGAGCTTTCTTTGTATGGGAACTAATCGTTTGAGCACAAATTTTATTCGATTCTAGGTATCAATGCCTGTCGAACGATCGAATAAACATATAGTGAGCTTTTTTTTTATAAATTTATCAAGTATTGCTCTGAAATTTCACAGGTGAGTTTTCACATGATGAACTGCCACACTATTTTCTTTTCGTAAGTGGTTATAAACCCTGTGAAATATCTTAAAAGGAAGAATCCGTTACAAAAGACAACGATACCTCCCAAAGTTACGTGATATTTATGAGAATTATTTGGTGTCTACTATAAGGCAGTTAACGACGCAAGATTCTATAAAATTAATAATATTTTTTTGTTTTTATTGCCATTGAAGTTGTCATTTTAAAATTACAGATTTACTAAATGCACTCTCACAGCATGGGGTTTACTACATAAATTCACCGTTTCATATTCCAAATTGAAAATTGGGGTTGCCAAATATCGTACCACTTACACTAATCATCCGGTATTTATCTATTATACAGACTGCCCATAAAGTAACCCCACCCCTATTAACTTTTGAAAGGAGTGGAATTTTTCTTTGAAATATTTTTTGGTTGAATGGTAGTTCCTAAGCTACTTTTTGACTATGATAAAAACATTATATCTTTCAAAATGGCGGCCAGGTGCCATTTTGAAAGATTTTTTAAAATGGCGTTGGTTGTCGAGTGATACCTCATTCGAATCGTCATTCGAATCGTCTTTCACTTCTCTATACGACAGCAAAATTCCAAACAAAAATATTTGTCCAAAACAAAATGGCGGTACATTATTTTAGAACTCCCAACCTGAAAGGATCCTTTCGAATAAATGGCTATTAAAGAGCTTTAGTGCAATGATAAAATATGTTATCATTTCTGCAAGAGCTTCTTGTCTTTAAAATGGCAGGTGGGTGCCATATTGGAAAAAAATTCGAATAAATAGATAAGTAGTGTAATACTACTGAATCTCAGCAAATCTCAGAAATCATGCACCATATGCAATTCTGATGGACAGAGAACATTTGTAGATATCAAAAAATATTTTTTCATTCCAATTGAGCTCGTTTAAAGCCATTTATTCAAAGAAATCGCGTATACAAGTTCTTACATAATGTGCCGCTATTTTGTTTTAGATGAATATTTTTGTTTGAAATTTTGCAGTCGTATAGAAAATCAACATACAATTCGAATGAGGTATCACTCGACTCCCCATGCCATTCAAAAAAATCTTTCAAAATGGCGCCCGACCGCTATTTTGAAGGGTAGACACTTTTTATCACTGTCAAAAAGTAGCTTATAAACTACCATTTCACCAAAAGAAATTTCAAAAGAAAATTCTACTCCGTTCGAAAGTTAACAATGGGGGGGAGGTTACTTTATGGACACACTGTATATCACGGAATGATGATTTTTTCTCAAAATATTAAGGTTCTATTCATTGATAAGTTTTTCAAAAGTGTCGATAACTATTAAATGAAACTTCATTAATAACTGGGTTTTAGTTGAGTGGGCCAATATTTGATTCCCTACATAATATTTCACTGCGCATTTTTTGCTGCCTGACACAGAAAAGTATTTATTGGAATCATCTCATGAAATAATCAAAAAGGTTCACTAAATTTCCATTGTTACCGAATTAACGTTAAAATCTCTGAACTGGATGATTTAAATTTTCATTCACTTGTTTGGAAATTTTGTTGTATCTACACCGGACTTTTATTGCGAAAGCTACATGTTGAATTTTATTAACTGATATTAAATAATTTAACATTTTGATCAGGTTATTTAGGCTAATCGAATTTACCTAAATTTTTTGGGATATGGATTTGACAATGAAAGGTTTTCAATAATATACCAGGCAAAATACGCCAAGAGAGATTAGTTGCTATGGGTGTTAATGTACCTACTGTAGAATTTAAAATATATGGAAGTGCAAATTAATGAATCTACCCATTTTCACCTGTATGATTTGTTGAATAGACGCTCATTTTTATAATTTATTAATTACTGTGGAAATAATTTGATCATTTCCAACATTCAATAATTAAACTGATGTGGGTGGCAGCTTTTTCTATTGCCTGAGAACTTAGAAAGTTAATTTCACGAAAAACTATAGAACTACGATTGTGAATCTCTTCATATAAAATTTTTATATTACTCCCATTAATTGAAGATTATTTTCATTTGTTCATTGGAATACACGAACATAGTTCCACCTAATTCATACTCGTTTATTCTGGATGTAGACCAGTTGCGTTCCAGGGACCCTATTCTCCAATGTCGACTACCCTATGTCGCATGCGACAAAATATTTCCATCACTTTTCTCGACCAAGCGTTAAAAAGAGATAGGAATAGTTTGTCGCATACGACATGGGGTGGTAGACATTTGAGAATCGGGCCCCAGGTAGCACTTCATATTGGCTGAATCTTGTTTTCATGATTTTACTCGCAGATGACTGAAAGGCAAACTTTAGTCGCTATTTTCCATCGTTCAAGATTAACTTCTTAGAGGTATTCATGTTGAAAAGCAACATTCTCCATGGAAATTGAAAAATGAAAAATGTGATTTATTTGTAATATCTAACAGAAAACAACTACCTCCCTGGCACAAGCCACGCTGGAAATTGAACTACATCTGATAGTATTTGTGATAGATATTGTGAAAAGACTCTAACTGAAAAAAAAAAAAAAATTTAAAGTGGAACTTCGCATTTTCATTCAGATAGTTGATTTTTTAATTTTCTGTAGTTTACATTGAAAAAAAAAATCATTAAATAAATTAGATAAGGAGAATGTTATTAAAAAATATCACTCACAGATATTGTTCATTTCATTGAAGCAAGGTTCGCTTCTCTCGCATTTAATCCCCAATACATTTTGGTCGACGAAAATGTATTTCGCTTTGCCAAGCTCTTCAGGAGGATTGATATATATAGGATTGGAAAAAACAGGCATGGATATGAGGGAAACATTTCTTCTGCGGTGACACTTTGAAAGTTATTTTTCGACATAGACCTGTCATGGACATTGCATTTTGATTTTAGTTCGAAAATATGAATATGACATTCATAACAAATAAAACACATTTTTTCATTTTTCAATTTTCATAGAGAATGTTCCCCTTTTCAACTTGTTTTCATAATGAGCCAATATGGATATATTGTGAATGTAAAAATAATATAGAACCAATATGGGCGCTTATTGAAAAAAAAAATAAAATCATTAATAATACTGGAGGAATATTGTCTCATCCTGTTATGAACAGGGATGGTCCCAGCTCAACATTTTGGGGGGGGGGTCAGGTCAGGGACGGACCGAAGGCAAATAGGCATATTGATGAATTTTTCCCAAAAACCAAAAAAAGGTCACCACACCACATTCAACCTTGTTCATGTATTTAAATATATGTCTTTGTAGTAATTACAATCCAATCCACGTCAAACTTGAACTTGGCTCGAGTGCACTTCCAAGGGCAACTTTATTAGTGAGTGATATAAGTCAACCATATAGCAATAATGTTTAATGAAATGAAGATAACATAAAAGTATTATGCTATGAGTTTTATGATAAAACTCAGTTACTAACTGAATGGTAGCTTTCTTTTTGTTTTAGAAAATCGGGTGATTATTTTTGAAACATCAGAGGTTAGGTTAGGTCTCTTCTGACATATTTGCTCTCAGCCAAGTTTTTAGGCGCCTCAAGGTTCTCAATGTACATTGTTTTATAAAATATTGGGTCAATATTGGTACAATCATTTTCACCAATATGTATAGAGTGATAGTGCCTACATATTGTCTCCAACATCTAGCTCCAATATTGCGATATCAATATTCCTCTCATATCGATTTTAGAGATAAAAAACAATATAGTATATCCAAGTTTGATAGCACATTGGTGGAATATTATATCATCCATATTCGTAAAATTATATTGACCCTTTATTGATTGAGATTGTTGCGAAAACCTCACGCCAATATTTGAAAGACATTAGAATTTGAATATTGGCCGAATATTCAATAAACAATATTGAAATAAATTATGATCGGACTTGGGTGAGCCCCACATATGGAAAGCGTAAATTAAATAAGGCTTTTCACAATGCGTTAACAAGTCAATCTACTCAGTGGTTAATTTAAGTAAAAATGAAATTGTGGAATTTTCAAATTATTCGACATTTCCTGGAAATATTTCATTATTATTCAAATAGAGATAAAGAAAATAAAAAATGAGGTCCATCAAACGAGCATTGAAAATGTGTGTGGGAACTCTTATGTACTTCCCCATATTTAATTGTGAAGAACAATTGATATATCACCATTCCCAATTCTGTTGATTGTTTTTTTTCAATGGCCTTTTCGATGAATAGTGTGCTACATTGGTTTTTCATTCTCTGCGAAAAATACTCTCTACGAGTATCCCCTAGAGGCGCTTTTAGTTTTCAGGTTCAGCCTTTTTATTGAGTTAGTATATACATATAAGTACATAATCACGTACTATCAAAATATTATTCACCATCAGATACTGTATTTGGAGTATATTATGAATATGAGTGCTAAAATCAAGTGTATCTACTCTATGGCCAATACATACCTGATATATTATTGATTAATCCACTCATCCAAACCGTCAACCCTTTCTGTACCGTACTGTATCAATGCGAACCTTGCCAGATTTCCATGTGTATGAGAGTTTTCCCCTCTGTCGAATAGGTGGCGCATTATGTAATTTCACTTTGAATTATAATTCATTGTCAACGTGAGGAAACTATTGAATTAATGAAAACTACTATAGAAAAGTAATGTAGTATACATATTTATCCCCATCAAAACCAGAGTGGTTTGGTTATCTACGACAAAAATACTCATTAAGCTATGGGAATTTTTTTTTTGACACGAATCTTCTTTTTCTGTGGACGAGTTTGTAGCTGACAAAAATAAGTACTCATCGATAACTATAGGCCAATGTCGAACGAAGCCTTTGAAAATGGTAGAAAGTAAAAGAGAATTAGAACAGGATGACACCCATTGGAAAAGTGAGAAAATATAACAAACATAAAAGGACATAGTAGTTTTTGGCAACCGTCCGGGTTTTTCTTTGAGAAAGTATCACTTCCCGGACTAGTCCGGGAAGTACGTACTTTCCGGACCACTCCGGGAAATGCTCGAATTTCAACAAAAATATTTATATAAATAAAAATTAGAATGTTTCTGTTAGTACCTATCTTCTGTTCGCATTTCGATATTTAATACAAACAAGAATTAAAATGTTCGAAATTTTCTTCTACAAGGCAATATAAAAAATAAATGTGTATCAATTTGTTATTCTACACGGTTGCCAAAAAAATTGTGTACGCAACACGTCCGAAAACAGTTTTTCGGACTTAAATTACTATTACCTAATAAGTGCGGAAAGTGATAGTTTTCCGAACGCGATTGCAGATGGCCGAACGACGAGTTCGGCCAGAAATCGCGTGCGGAAAAGACACTTTACGCTCGTGTTAGGTACACTATTTTTTCTACTAGCGGAAAAAAACACCCAAAAGTCAACATAAAGAACATTTATTATTAAATATATATTAAACTATACAACCATACTTAGTAAGCTTTCTATTTTAACCTTCTGCGATGCAATATTTAAATGTCAGTATAATCCGCAAAAACTATACAAATCTACTTTTCCGCACTAAAATGTTTTTCCGCACTAAAAAGAGTGCGGAAAAGTGACTCTTTCAAAACTAAAATGAGTGCCGAAAAGTGGACTTTTTCGCACGCTAGTAGAAAAAATAATTTACGGGCGATTTGAGATCGGGAAGGGGACAGGGGGGGAGATTTCAAGGGAGGAAAACGGTTTGTAACGATTTCAGGCAAAACAACCTATCAGAAAAATTTAAGTAGCAAAGATGTACGTAATAAAAAGATTCACAACTTTTGTATCTACACCTTTTAACATAACCTCGAAATTTATGCGAAACGTCCAAAAAAACGACTTTTTGGTTTTCATTTTCATCTCTCACAAAAAAAATATTTTACGAAATTTGGTGGAAACTTACCTTTTCATGCCCCAAATACAATGAAATTTTTCGGATTCAAAATATTTACTGTTTCCCCTTATTTTAAAATAATATATAAAAAGCCCCTTAATTTTCAAAACATCTGCGATTAGAAAAAAATTGGTGTGCTTCTTGGTTGTTGAAATCTCTACTTTCTGATGGTATGGAAAAAAAATATAACTTACTATGGCAAATTTTCTTAGAAAATGCAAAAAACCGAAAAAACTCGAATTTGATATATTTTTTTTAATTAGTATGTTAAATTTTGAGCTGTTTATTAAACTTTACACCTCAATTACTAGAAAAATGTAAGTTTCCATGTAACATCGATAAACCAAAGAATTGCAAATTCATGAAAAATAGAGTATTAAGATAGGATTTGAAGGGGATTTCATATTTATAAATACGTCATCTTGGATTCTAATCACTTATACATTAGTTTTTTCTTACCTAATGGCATTTCTCCATCTTTGGATTCGACAAATGTTCCCGATTCTAGTAGATCTTCGAAATCTTCAAAACCATCATCGTCTTTGTCTCCAATAATTTTTCCAGTCTTTTCATCCACAATTTCATCTGAATCATTAACTTCCTCGTAGGAAGATACGAATGAAGATTCCAACGAAATCACAAGAATACTTGTATATAACTCATTACAATATGGCAAATTTTTGCACATAATGTGTTGGACTACTTGCGACGCTCACATCTGGTGCAAAAAACACGCTCATTTTGCAACTTCTCATTTAAATAGCTATTTCAGTGTTGAGTGTAATTTGGATTGTAAGCGAATCACACGAGTTTCGTATTGGTAACCTAGTTCATCTTTTGAGCCAAAAATTGCTTGTGAAGTATCAACTGGTGTTTAGTACCCATATGGAAATGTTTATGCAAAGTAGCGAAATATTGACGCCCTTTAGTTACAATGTATTTCAGTTGCCTATCCAACTCACATCTCAAAATTATGATTTCTGCAGCCTAACAACGATTTCACATACCATCATAATTATCTCAACCCAGACTTCCTGCTCAAATACTCACTTTGTGTGATCTTCACGAACAAAACTGAAAAAACCGTCTTCCATTATCCATCCAGGGTGTGAAACAGCGGCCAACAAGAAGAGATGGAGAGATATTTGTCGAGACAGGTCGGGGAAGTGGAAAGTGTGTAATTGAGTTATAGTCTTGCCTGCTGTTGCTGGTGATATCTCGGGTGCTGATATCTCAGACACAGAAAGCGTTGTGCCACTGACATTTGCAAATATCGTGCGGGAGATTGCTCGCCACCCGCCTGGTCATATAGTTTGATACAGGGGTTGGATGTTTTGATTTGAGTTAACTCTTAGGGAGGAATCACACTGAACGACCAGGACCGACCGTCCACCTACGACCAAAAGTAGAAGTAGATCAATGAAAACTTTCAAAGTCACACTGATCGACCATCCACCACCGACCACTAGAATAATTTTGTAAATCTGACATTAATTTGACATTCGAAAGGTTATGTGAATTGTCTGTTCATTTATTGAAAATAAGTTAAATTCATATTATCAATAGTTTTGCTTTAAATAATGAGCAGTAGTGATACTGAAGAAGAACATTTTATTTTTCCGGTAGGAAATATACCTATTTACATGAGTTTTGTTGAAGTCAAAAGTTCATCATAAATGTGTGTCAAAATGACACCGAGCAAAATTTCCAGCAGACTACAATTTCGAACATGGTCTTTGAAAAACGGTCGAGGACGGTCAATGACGATTATACAGTGTGAGTTGTGCGATAAGAATATACGTGTTGGAAATTTTGGTCGTAGGTGGACGGTCGCGGACGGTCGGTCCTAGTCGATCAGTGTGATTCCTGGCTTATGAGTAAAGAAGATATGCATTCGAATGGTGAAAGCATGACCACTAACTGATCACTTGGATTTTAATGGAAGTTTATTTTCGGTTAGGGAATATTATATTTGAGAAAAATTAGAAGATATCTAATGTAAAAAAAAACAATACAGCAATGCAGACTAGGAGAAATGTTGGTTTCATCCTAAACACAGATTTGGTAGTGATGATTATAATAACAACAGTATTAGTATGTTATTAGCCGCACTTTAGGAATAAATAATTATAAACGCAAAACAATCATAGACCAAATCTAGATCTGATTGATTCATAGGGTCCATAGGTATAATTTTTTGAAAAAATATGCACTCATTTTAGTGATATGTTCGATTTTTGAAATTTTCATGAATCATAAAATGTACTCAAGCGAGTACTGAATTCATATGTTCTCTCAATTTCAATAGGGGATTTTTCTAGGATGTTAATAAAAAAAATACGATTAGAATAATGTACCTTTCAGTGATTAACAATTCACAGGTGGAAAAATATTTTTAGGTGTCGATATTTTGAATTTGGAGGTGAAGATAATTTTTTTTTAAATTTCGAATTTTTAGAATTTATTTAACTTCTTTTTGATAGTGAGTTTTTGGCTCCGTTCATTTTTAGGTACCTAACCGAAACAGAAAGCACATATGCGAACCAGGACCCTATTTCTTATTGTTTCAATTACAATAATTACACCAATTAAATTAGACTTATGCAGGTTTCCGTATTAATTTTTTAGTATAGAGATCGTCATGAAATAGTTCAAAATCCATTCTACCGAATTCAAAGTTTCAAGATCAATGACCCTCACCTTCGATATTCTAAAATTAAAACACTTAATATTCACAATTCCGTAGTTCAGGTTTTATTTCATAGACATCAAAATTGATACAATTACAATATGAAGAAATATCAAACAGCTCGCAATTCACAAACTTGCGTGGATATTTAATAAGTGACCGGACAAAATTGCAAGCTAAGGATAAGATTCTATATGAATACTGGCAGCGATCAAAATCTAGATCAATATTTAAATCATTTAGATTCCTGTTGCAGATCATTAGTTGACTTAAATCAAAATGCTGCACATCTCCCCTTTATCATCAGCTGGCTAGCGGCATGTTGTAAGTTGTTTTTATATTCAAGTAATTTATTAAATTTTTCGGTGTTCAGCTATTCATTTACCTCTTTTTGTGGCAACTTCGTTCGTTTTTATGTTCTTTAAGTCAATACATACTTTTTAGTTGATGGAAATAACAATTTTAACAACAACAAATAACAACAGGGGCGGGAATTGGCGCAATGGTAGGGCCGGGATTTTGTGATCGAAAGGTCACTGGCTCGATCCCCAGACAGGAAAGATTTTTTCAGTTTCAGAATCTGAGTGATTGAATCTTGTTGCTGGCTGGAGATAATCCTCCAAGATTCACTGTTACGTTAATAATTAACAGTGCTGCTCCTAAGGTGGCGTATGGAGTTAGTAACAAGGCTTATCCAGAACACGTGTAGCAGTAGATGCCAACACACCAAGAGAAAAAACAAACAACAACAATTTTTTACAACCACTTACCAAAGTAGCCTTTGAGGCTTTCAGATCCCAACGCAGAGAGGACGTTTTTCGAGGACTGTCATTTTGTGACAGTATTTCCGCTTTAGAGCGGTCCTCTTTTTTTAGGCATAAGTTATTTTCGTTTTTTATTTTTCATATATCGATGGCCTAGAATGATAACCACGTAACTCACAAAAGGCAAACTCTACAGGAGAAGTAAAAAACGTCATTAAACGTAATGATACTTATTCAGAAGTTTAATATTTGTTATATTTTATAACATGTATGCCCAATACCATCAAATATTAAAAAATTCATATTTTGATTTTTAATTTTGACCTACAAGGTTTTCTAACTAAAACAAGTTGCGAGGTATTCTACCTCAATTTTTACTTTCAAGTTCAAATGCTCTAGAAATATGCAGATAACGGGCTATGAATCTTTCAAAGTGGAAACTTCGTATAATTATTAAATGTTTTTTTTTAATTCTAAGTACAATAAAATAAGCCTTTTATGACAGCAACTGAGCTTGCCAAGTTTTATCAAAATCAACCGAAAGATTTTTGAGTTATGAATAAAAAACTGATCTTTTTTAAAAACTTTGACTCCTTGTATCTCGAAAACGAAGAAAGTTGGGACACATACTCATTTGAAGAAAACATCTTATTTTCATCTGAAAAACCTATACTGGACGTTTGGCGGTTTAACCCTGGGTCACCCTGTATAACTCCTTGACTCGACTTGAATTTCAAAAATAAATTCTTGACTTGAGCTTGTCTTGATTTCAAGTCAAGTCAAGTAGTTAGAAAATCAAGTCAAATAGTGCATCTCTGAGTGAAGTGCTGAAAGTTTTTGAATTTTGTTTTTCACTACAGCTGAAAAGTGAAAGTTCCACGAAAATCAGCAAATATTAAAAATCATAGTGTTTATGAAGTTGTATTGTTGTTAGGTACTTGTAAAACTAATAGTGGTAAATATATTTTTCTACGACCACATAGAAATATGCCTATTTTATGCGCTTTATCGACCAAGGAAATAGGCCGATTGTATACACTTTTTCATTTCTACATCGCGAGCTGTACTGTAATGATCATTTCAGTACGGGCATTTCATTTCCCACGAACTACTAGACTGTCATTATAGATATTAACGAATTAAATAAAATAAGATCGAAACAAGGTTTACATCTGTATAATAATTCGACATTTCACTTCAGTATTTACAAAATTCGTTTGAAGAAAAAAATAAGTAATCGATATTGAATAGTGATAGTGAGGATTATTCGACATTGAGACTGCTAATTTCAATATAAAGATTGATATATAAAGATTTATAATGTGAGCTCGTAGCAGCGAGTGCTGAGTGATGGAAGGGTTGGGTTTTGGATCGTGGGGTTGAGGGTTCAAATCCCAAATAAACCACCTCTTCTTTTTTCTTTTATGAAATCAATTAGTGTTTGATTTTTATTATAATTTTCATATTTGTTTATGATAAAAAGTGTTGAAAATATTACAGATTCGTTCATGATTCAGATGGTCGTAGAAAAAGTATAGTGTACAATGAGCATGAAATGAACTAATGAATGAAATGAACTATTATAGTACGAGCGTAGTACAATATACTATTTCCGAACACAATAATATATCTGTTGATTCAAATCTCAACAAAAAATGTGCTCCAATATGATGACTTTACTAACCATGGAAATTTAAATGAAGTACTTTTAAAATAAATAGATACTATCCACTTTACACTCATTCCAGCCCCGTTCAATATATTCCGTTCAACCCCGGGAAATTATTTATCTCCTAATGAAAGGGTATTATTGTTTTAATAGCCAAGTTTATTCTGCATGCACCCCGTGGAATGAAGTGTATATACGACGTATATCCCAAGAAACCCAGACGTCTCCAAGTTGTTAATGCGGGATATCCATCTACGTCTTAAGAAGGGTGGAGGACTAGGAAGTGGGCCATCATCACGGACTTATCCCTTTCTATTCTCCTAATGTATTCTCTGTGTGAGAAGGATTTCACCTAAACTTAACCCAGAACGCCGTAAGAGTCGACATAAATGATTTGCCAAGGGGTCTTATTAGCACTGCTAGTTTATTTATGGAAAAGTTCGAAGGCCACATGAGGCATTCTTGATAGCTTATTGTTTGTTTTCTTAGAATATCCACACAGACAGGAAAATCCTTAGAGATCAGAGAGGTGTTAGTATGGAAGAATCTAATGTTAAATATGTCAAAAAGTTAAGAAAATGGTGGAGGGTACCAATTAGATTGATTGAATAAATAAACTCACAACATCAGTCTAAGTTCCAGTGAGTTTCATCTTATTCGTAGGTTTCGGCTTCTACACCATCATCAAATAACTGATCTCAAATTCACAGTTCTTAATGTATAGAGTCAAAAATTATTTGAAATGAATTTCGCAAATCACACCCGAAACGTTTTTCCAACGGTACCCGGAGAGAGAGATAAAGAGAGAGAGAGCAACCACTTTAGAATTTAGAAACCAGATGTCCTTCCATACCAGGATGGCCCATCGCCGTTATCCTATACAATAGGGAAAATTGGGTCGAAAATCCATCAGAAAACAACTATTTTCCTGGCTGATACCACGACGAACGTTGAATTACATCCAATGAATTTCCATGCAGAGTTCCTAAAAGGCTATCTCCGCAATTGCTATATAGTTGCACGGAAATGTTAATTGAAACATTCGGACCACCTATAGATCGATTTCTGGGTTCTTGCCCTCATCAGTATAGGGATGGAATTCAACGTTCGTCGTAATTTTAGTGTTTCAAAGCACCACCTTGAACGAGAAACGTTGACGACGATCGGCGTGGACAATGTCCGATGTAGAGGTTAAGGTTAAGGTATATCGCTATGATAGAAGGAACACTTCCTATAGTATTTTTACCTACAGGCAACTAAATGCATTTATTATTTCTGTATGTTGAAAAAACCTATGTTGTTTACATCCTTTCTTCAACAATGGTGAAACTTTTTGAGGTGCAGGTCTTGGTTTCTGGTACCTTGATCAGTAAAACGGCTTCTCTGTCTTCAATGTCATCAATTGTCATCTTGACCATTGCATCACGTCTTAAGCCTCCAAATACGCCTATTACCAGAACAACTTTATGTTGCAGAAAAGTATCATCTGGAACTTTTCTTATGAAAAGTAATACTTGTCCACCTTCCAATACCTTTGATTTTTTAGGAATGTATCATTTTGAATTAACTTTCAGAAAGGCCATCAGTTGACTGAATGCTGAGATATTAATGTTTTCTATAACAATCAATGTTGATTTCAGCTGTAAGTATTTGATCCATAGACTATTTGCACTATATTTTTCAGACTGAAATAATGTAAAATGAATAAAAACATTAATATTTTTCATGAGATAAAGTCACCAGTTCCTGGAAGCATGCCATTAAGACAGTTTCATTTACGGTATTCATTCTGTTTTCATCTTTCCATTTCAAAAAATGGTCTCATACTCTATCTCGTATAAGCATTTGGATTTCACAGGCAGTAAATTTCCTAACGCTTTTTCAGCTTTGAGCGTCACATTCTGTGGGATCTCCATAATTATTATGAACACAACCGTTTTTAGTTTCCTCCACTAACAAGCTTGCCAATTCTCAAAAAATGCAGCGTCATTTTATTAAATAAACAACCTTTAGTGACCCCTTCAATGTTTCCTTGGCAGTTTCATAGAAGCTCACTTGTGCTCCGTTGCCGACCAGAACGCAGTAAATACTATGAGAAGAAATTTATGAATTAAACAACGTCGTTTAAGATAATTTTTTCGTCAAAAATAAAAAAATTATGAAGTGAACAACGTCGTTTAAGATAATATTTTCGTGAAAAATAAATTCTTGTATGCACCACGAGCGTTACTAGATCCTAACGCCCATCGGGCAACATTCATCCCTCGGACCAAAGGCCCTCATCGGGTGAATGTTACCCTTCGGGCGTTGGGATCTATATAACGCACTTGGTACATAAATAGCTATTTAGGCCTTCGCCTTGTAAAAAGATGAATTTATCCTGTTAGAATTCCTTTTTTAAACATAATGGCTTCCATGCATTTGATGTGAAATTGCCATACTAGGCCAGACTATTTCGTCGAATCTTCTAAAATTTATCATGATTTTCTGTGAGTCCACGTTATTCTGATATTTTATAAACGTCCAAATCGGGAATTTACGAGCACGCATGGACAGAGCACCACCGAATTCTTTGGAACGAGGCTGGTGTTTTCCATAGAGAGGAACATCGGATCAGAAGCAAAAATTTATTGAAACCGCCTATATCGAAGCTAATGGTGCATTCAGTCAACCAAGCGTGGAAATGGAAAATGTTTGGTCCGTTTTTGAGGGGGAAAAAGCGCGAAAACACGCGCGGTCTACACGCGCGGTCTACACGCGTGCGATAAGTGAAGTGAAGTGAAGTGCAAACCTCAAGCTTGAAATCACATACTTCATTTTTTATGTAGGATATGTATGAACGATTATTTTCAACATTTACTCAAGAAATTGCCGGGATTATGGGTGAAATGAAAACTGAGGCAGGAGTGAAACCCAGTTTTTTCTTTGGCATATTTAAGTAAGACATGTCTTACTAATCGTTGCATATGGTCCAAAGAGGATACTGATTTCTGCTTCAGTATAACTATTTCATATCAACTGAAATATCCATGACTTTCGGATCATCCGTAAATATCGTGGAAGGGTTATGTGAAGTGGGACAAAACACATTTCAGATACTCATGTTATATTTGCATGAGGAAGTAGAAGTCTTCAGTCTTCAGGGTCAAGTAGCTCAGTGGTTGAGACTGAAGCGTTCAAAACCATTGACTGCTGGTCGGCTAGCTTTTTATCTGATGGCCCGAGAAAGTCCTAGGAATCGCACGTAAAAAGGTAAGACCTCGTTAATCCTTGGCTCGCACAAGTTTCGACTTTTGAGGGCTGCCCTGATTTTTTGGTAAATAATTTTTTTTCTAATAATACATGATGTCGAGATGTCATGTGCCGAATTTCAGAGTGCTAAAATTCACTCTTCACTTTCTGCTTGAGTTTGTCTGTCGTTACTGGATTATACTTGGTGATATTTGTTATTTCAATGGAATTGAGAGTGAAAACAAATATTGTGAAGAAAAATCGCTATCCTACCATAGATCGATTTCACTAAGGTAATGTTCACTATTGCGAAAAAATACACCGGACATATAATTAAGGATTGTATCCTGATATAATGAGTTGACATGTTATGGAACATATACTTGCACTTTAGTTAGTGACAAATATTCGTTTCGGCACATTTACTATTAGTACTGCTAGTGAGTTTTCAACTTATTGAATTTGATACCCACATATGAAGCCCTATATATTCAAACGACAAATTAACCCTAACCTCCACATATAATCAGCAGAGATCGATAAGTCGAATGGAAACAAACAAGACTCAATCGTAACGAAGAACACGATCTAATGAAAGTGAAAAGTGGGCCTTTCCAATATTCACCAAAGACATATCGAACGGACGTTTGCTGAGAAAAGGATACAAAACTCATAAAGATTTCAGTAAGGTTGGGTTCAAACCAACTGATCAAAGAGCCAATCAAAAGAAATGTGTTGTTCAAAATGCATCTTAAATACTTAGCCGTGTTCAAATTATTTCGGATGACAATAGATAGATTAGAAAAAAATATTTATCTATACCTTTAGTGTATGCATACCATTAGGGAATACGGTATCGGTGAATGAGGTCACCCCAAATTGTGAATAATGTCGTTACCTAACTCTAGAGTGGAGAGAGCTCAGTTCTGCACAGATATCTGAGTAAAAAAGTACTTAGTAGAGTAAGAGTGTTCATTTATTGTTCTACATTGAATATTCTACAACCCTCATTTCAAAGTTGTTAACTCTAGTGAGGATTACAAAGCTTAGTGAACACTACATTGGCGACGAGGATGGAATATCCCTCGAACACTTCTGCTGAAAACTGTCAACAGTTCGTGATGTGCGATACTGGTATAAAACGAATAAAGAAAAGGGATAGCAATACTATGAGTGAGGAAGTGAGGGCACAACAATACGATTCAGAACCAGGAGATATGAAGTTCAGTTTCGAATACCCCAGTCAAGCCCTGTTTCCGGAGTCCGATTCTTCCAAGTGGATTAATTTGCTATTATTTTTTTTCCTCGTTTGATGCATCGACTTCCGAGGTCGTTAGCCTTATTTACTACTATTATTATTATTATTACTATTATTATTAACCTTATGATATTATTCTTTACGTACACTATCTTGTTTGTTTTGAAGTTGAGAGGCCCATTATACTCGAATACATGGAATAAACACTAAGTCGACCTAAGCCGGTGGAGAAATTGCAACCAAAAACGTGGCGCATACTATACAGCTTCCCTGCTGAATAACTAACGTTATCTTTCACTCATTACCCCAGTTAGGTGAAGGGTTGACCTTAAGATGCCTCATTGGTTAAAGAGGGGATACCTCAAACCTCATTGGTGGCCCGGAGGACTGCTATGCTAACCTTTACTATCAAGATCTATAATACCGAAAGAGAGTTCTCGTGCACTGGCTCTGATGATACTGGAAACCTGGAAAATTTTTATAGTATGGTTGAATGAGGAAATATACTTGCACGAAACAGAATTGTCTTTCACGACATAATGAAGAGGAGTATTTCCATGAATTGTAATATGAAACAGTCACATTGAAAATATTATTACACTGACGATTTCAGGTCAGATTCATTTTAATGGATTCAATGAATAATCAGTTATTTTATTTTGATTTTAGTTCGAAAATATGAATAGGACATTCATAAAATCTGTTGTGGAATCATCTGCGACTGAAAGACAAACTTCAGTCGCCATTTTCCATCGTTCAAGATAACCTCTTGGGAGGTATTCATGTTGAAGAGGGAACATTCTCCATGAAAATTGAAAAATGAAAAATGTGATTTATTTGTAATATCTAACGGAAAACAACTACTTTCCCGGCTAAAGCCACGCTGGACATTGAAATACATCTGATAGATAATGTGAAAAGACTCTAACTGAAAAGAAAAAATCTGAAAGTGAAAATTCGCATTCTCATTCATATAGTTGATTTTTTATAATTTTTTCTAGATTTCATTGAAAATTCATTAAATAAATTAGATAGGGAGAATGTTATCAAAAAAAACCACTAACAGAAATCATTCATTTCATTGAAGCAAGATTCGCTTCTCTCGCATTCAATCCTCAATACATTTTGGTCGACGGAAATTTATTTCGCTTTGCCAAGAGATTGATAAAACTGAAAAGCAGGCTCTTCAGAAGGAATTATACACATCAAGGATGGAAATTGATGGAAATATTTTTTCTGCGAAAGTTATATTTTGACATGGACCTGTCATGGGCATTGCATTTTGGGATATTCATAAAATCTGAAAGACAAACTTCAGTCGCTATTTTCCATCGTTCAAGATAACCAGGCAGGCCCGGTCTGGTTCCATTGGTGGCCCTCGGCTAGACGGTGATTTGAGCCCTCCCCCGCCCGCTGGAAATATAACAGGGCGCAGACGCGCCGCGCCGTTGTCGCGTCACTACCGCTCGCTGAGCCGAGCCGAACGGTGCGGCGATCGTTTAAAAAAAATTGTTTTTGCAAGATTATGTCGCAAACTTGTGGCCCCCTTGAGCCGGAGGCCCTCGGCGATCGCCGACCAGCGGCCCTGGCCAGACCGGGCCTGTAACCAGGATTCAGGATCAAACATGTGTTCTGTTGTTCTATGATTCACGTCATCTGATATTTATGGGTGTCTATATGCTTGCTGTTCTTAGTGTTCTTGTTCTTGAGTAGAATTAATCAATTCAAAAGTTACCGGAGTGTAACATAAGAATATCAAGAGTTGACAGAATTCGCAATGGAATTGGAGATTTTTTTTCTTTTAGCGTGGTGGACCAATTACTTCTCTTTGATTTAAATGCCAGCGGGAAAAATATAATCGAAAATAAGCAATATTGGCAAAAGAAGATTATTATAAGGAACAATAGCTTATCTTGAGAAGCAAACTGGGGCAATCAAGGAAGAAAATAGAAGAAAAGATGAAACTCAAAGCGGCTAGTCACGAACTGCATACTTTTACGGTATACATGCAGACATTTATTGTACAAGTATACTTGAATGGTAGTTTTGTAATCAACAGACGTAGAAGACGCATTAGCTGCAGCCACTTGTGTTCAAGTTCTCAAAAGTCAACAAAATAACAGAAAATATTGGTGTATAAAACGTGGCTACAACAAAATAATTTGTATTCATGTACAAATTTATTGAATTAATTGAGAATGTATCCTCAGAACTGTCAGAATTATCTTCGTATGAATGAAGAGCATTCTCAAAATTGTTATCTCTTTTCACCCTTTTATTGAAAGAAATCATTCAGCGATAAGAAAGGCTGTAACACTACACCACTGATTGATAGCCACGTAACGATTCTTTGCCATAGAAAGATCACATGCAGATCTAAAGTTTCTCGATGAAAATTTCAACACAAGTGTTATGTTGTAGAAGTATACATGCTGCACACGTTCAATTACACTGCAACCTACACTTGTGCAACCTTCAATTGCACAAGTATGCAGTATAGAATTTCATCAAGTCTCAACTCAATCACAATACATGTGCAAGTTTCCTTTAACACACGCTCATGTATAGGTGTACAATAAATTTGTGCATGTATAATGTATACCGTTCAAGTATGCATTTATGTGGATAGCCGCCTTCACATTGAAAATCAAATTTGATTGAATATGCCAATACGTGAACAGCAGAAACTTTGTTTTGATTGTTTTTTTTTTCAGATTTCATCTTGAAGATAAATAATAATTTTTATTACACTTTTGACATATACAGAATAACAGAATAAAAAAGATAGTACGTATTAGAAGTAGTAGAACTATACAAAATTGGCAACGCGAATTGACAACACGAGAATATCTATTCTATAGTAATGAAACTGAAAACGCAGAAACCTAAACTGAGCTACCCAATGGAAAGTATTCTGCTAGGGTGTAGGGACGAATTTATTCAGACTAGATTTGAAATGTCCTTTTGAGCACCTGGAAAACTTCATTGAAAAAACCTATAGTAAGGAAATATTTATCAGTGGGTATATCTCTGAGATATCGATAACATAATTGAGAGTTCAATTTCGCAACCACTTTATTGCAGTGAGATTTTCAGATTAAAGATTTATCAACTGAAATGCTCATAGCAAAAACTACTTTCTGGGCATCACAATTATTGATAAATGTTTAAGTTGGAAATACCACTGCAATAGTCTGGATGCAAAGTTTATAGCTCTCTCAGTTACAAAATTGTTATTTATGATACAAGTGTTAAAAGCGGCCCCCACGAGCAAAATTAAATCACTTTCAACAAATGTATCATACATTTTTTTTGTACAACAGTTACTGCTAGTGAGAAAAAAACAAAAAAATATATGAAGTCCATAAGGATTCGAACACACGATCTTTGGGTTACAAGGCTGACTGGCAGATGCTCCAAATATAAAAAACCCCAGCGCACTTTATTCATGAATGTCATTTTTTGTCAGAGATGAAGGACTTTCTACAGTTGGACTGAATACTACTTCATTTGTAACTTCAGAAGGAATTAGTATTATCAATTGCACAAACGGCCAAATCCATGCGTGAACTTTTATAAATGATTCCTCTTGAGTAGGTGCTCTGATTATAATATCTGATTGAAGTGTTTCTATTAGAGAGAAATTATATTACTGAGTATCATCTCATCTGTCATTTTACTTTTAACACTAGTCATAAAAGAATTTTTAACACTAGTGTTAACAGTGATTTTGTGAAAACACCAGTTTTTAGTTCATATGTCAATTAATAATTTAAAACGTCATTTTTAATGTCAATATTTACTTTTCAGTCACAAACTGCACGTTTTGTTAGCCGAAATTGATTTAAAAAATCCAAAATATTGATTTAAAAAATCCAAATATATATAGAAGTAAACATTATTTTACTTCTATATATTTTGGACACTTCCTCATCCTCTGATGAAGAATTAGAACTTGATGAATTCATAATATTCTTGATAATAAAGTCTACCTCTGATAACTTTCAACTCTAATATACAAATTTAATATGACAGGCAAATTATAGGTTATGTTTACCTTTAAAGGGTTCGTTTCGTAGGTAAAGTGCCGTTATCCCGCCATTAAGATAAAGGAGGCTTTAAAGTGTCCTTTCGTTTCAAACTTTTGCAAATAATGAGGACTTTAATTTTGATTATGGAATTGGCCCTTATATGAATAAACACCTTCTGTTTGATCTCAATAATATTACCCCTCATAAACACTCGTAGAGCGTATTCAATAGTATAGCATGTTCTGGTAGAGGATTGCTATGGTTATCATTTGTGTTCCGGTGTGACTCAAGGTTATTTGGTGGCATATTCATTTTTCAGCTGTATTGAATCAACTCAGATCAGACTTGCTTTTTGACAAGGTCACCTATCGATACCGATACATTTGAAAATGGTTTTGAAGTTTTGAAATAGTTTGAAATTACGTATGTTGGTAGAATGCAGTTCAGTGTTCGAAAATTTGTATTTTTTGTCAAACTTTGTTCGCCTTGATTTCCACTGCGTTCTTCTTTAATATTTTTCGGTCATTTCAACTTTATCAACCAATTCCATTCACTATCGAGCGTGAACAACACGCCATATGTAATACACTGTAAAAAAAATAACACCAGACAACACCAGATAACACCATTCGGTGTCCATATAGGTCCTGATAATTATGGTGGAAAATAGTACCGACATATTTCACACCGTTCTATGGTGTAACATAAAATACTGTACATGGTGTAGATTGAATTCGGAATGATCAGATGTCACACCTGAAAAAATTCTTAGGTAAAACACCATTGTGGTGTTAATTGACCATTTAAATGGTTCAGAAGAAACTGCTTCTACTGTGTTGCATAACACCTCTTTATGTGGAAGATGAGTTTAGTTGATCCAGAATAGTAGTAAGTGTTCCTGAACACTAATATGGTGTGAATTGAAATTTTCTGATCTACACATTCATAAGAAACAGGTGAAATTTAACACCAGTTTCATGAATATATTCATAGTTTGAACAAGACAAACGCTGTATTTCCATACCGGCAATTCAATTTGGTGTTTTTTTCATATATTGGTGTAATATTGCGTTAATCCGCCTCTGCCATTACCAGCAGGGCCCAAAAATTTGTCATAACTTTGCTAAAAATTATAGTAGAAGGAAAAGAAAAAGTGTATATCGTTCCTGAAGACTTCTACTTCCTCATGCAAATATAATATGTGAGTATTTGAGTACCCAAAATGTGTTTTATCCCACTTCACATAATCCTTCTAAGATATTTACGGAGGATCCGAAAGTCCTGGGTATTTTAGTTGATATGAATAATAATTTAACTCAAGCGGGAATCGGTACCCTCTTTGTACCATATGCAACGATTTTCGACTAGTAAGACAAGTCTCACTTATACATGCCAAAGAAAAAACCCATAATCCCGTCAATTTCTTCAGTAAATATTGAAAATAATCGCTCATACAAATCCTACATAAAAAATGAAGTATGTGATTTCAAGCTTGAGGTTCACAATATGCAGGATATGAATAAGCGATTGTTTTCAACATTTACTGAAGAGAATGCCGGTTTCATTAGTCAATTGAAAATGAGGCACGAGTAAAACAAAGAGTTTTTTTTTGGAATGTATAAGTGGGACATGTCACACTACTCTAAAATTGTTGCATATAGTCCAAAGAGGGTATGGGTTGCTGCTTTAGTATAATAATTCCTTATTTACTAAATTATTCATGATTTTCGGAACATCCGCAAACGTATCCGTGAAGTGCGACAAAACATATTTTAGGTACTCAAATACTCGCATATTATATTTGCTTGAGAAGGTAGGATATGAACTTTTCCGTTTCCTTCTCCAATAATTTTCAGCAGAGTTATGACCAATCAAATATTCGGCTCCGCCAGATCTTTCAGCGGCGGATAAGCGTGAACCAGAAATTTGATGTCGACGTACAATCACTTTTTCTGAGAAAACGAGCGCATTTCATAAAAAATTACTAGGAATCATTTTTGTGGAGAATTGAATTGTCTTCCACCATGTTGAGTTGTTTTTCCGATATATCATATACTTTCCAATACTGCAGCAAAAATCAATTTATTTATTTTTGAACAAAAAAAAAGTTTCACAACTGGCATACCAAGAAAAAGTTTCACAACTGGCATACCAAGTTTGGTGGTGCTACATTCGATCCTTCGATCCTCGTCTCAAAACCCAATCGTACTGGATTATGTTAATGGTGTACGTTTTGCCTCACGTTGTATAAAGGCACCGTGAAACCTTTTTAATTTTGAATTTCTGGTGTTATTCCTGAATAAACTATTAAGAAATTCTGAATATCTCCAAATTAGATTCACATTCTCTTATTGTAGCAAATTGTACAGCATTTTATCCCTCCAATGGTTTCAATTCCATGTAAATCGGTGTAAATTTTGCATGACGTAAAACCTTTTTTATTGTCAATTTGTTAATGTTAATTAATTTTAGCAAAATTAATAGAATTTTATCAAGTGCCTAATACAATTGATGAGTTCATGATATTTTGGTGTTGTTTTCTATTGTAAAACCCAGTGATTAAAATCACACTCAATATTTTTTACTGTGTAACTGCGGGACCCAATTCAATTCACTATAAAAACTCCACAATTAATATTGTCGGTTTTGTATTAGGTTGATTTAGTGTAAAAGGGTTTGAATAATCACAGGACAAGTGAGACTGAGTTAACCCCTTTTAAGATAAATGTCATTCGCCCCCTCATTACTCTGGTAATCAACCCTCCGGAATCTATCTAAGACTTGGTGGAATTGCTAAAAATCCAGAGCATTGTTAACACCAAATTCGAGTCGGTTAACGAAGTTTTCTCGAAGGGATTTTCTAACGAAGTTTTTCACTTGTAAAGGGATGTTTTTTACGCCTTAGGCTTATCTTTAAAGGCTACTTTAATTGTGAGCGGATCTTCTAAATTTTCTCTTCTCCCTCGCCTCTAAATTGCCGTATTTATTTTATACTAAGCTCTTTTCTTTTGAATTAGTCTTTTGCTTCTGATTATATTCGCAAGCCAATATTTTTCAATCAGTGTAGAGTATTCATTCGAAATTGGATTTTCGGAAGTGTCGTTTGGGATCTTTCGGGGGATTTTTAATAAACCGGATATTCTAGGGGTGAGATCGATATGATCTCGGATACAATAAATCTTCGAAGATATGATTTCAGAGAGAACTGATGAATTTCAATTGAATTCTGAATGCTTGTGGACTTGAACTGTAATTTGTAAGTAACTCAATGCCCGAGAGCATTATAGATTGTATAATGGACTCGATTATGGATCAAAACGCCTGCTAACTGATAAAATTACAATTTTCATGTTGTTTTTCAAATAAATTAAGTAGTTATTTATAACTATATAAAAAGTAATTACCACATTCGTGGACATGGAAACATGCGTTTTCTGGCCGAGACCAGATGGCCTTCCTATCTTTTGGCATGAGGCCGTGTTTATCTACCATCTATCCAGCGCAAACACCTGTCGAGGAAACCCATCCCAACTCCACACTTCCAAAAATGTGCGGGGAAGACCGTTCCAATTCCTATTCTTTTCATTAATCATTATCCTTATCCTATTTACATTATTAGTTAGATTATTATGAGATTATATATTAGGGACTTTGGTGCTACAAGCCTCTACACCGCGACCTTTTCAGATCTATTGTGTTTGTCCTCGAGATCATTTAGAGTTATTTGTCTAGCCCTGTCTTCTTTACGAGACTCCACAGGCTAGTTTTTAGAACTCCCATGAATCTGGGAGCTCTTGGTTTTTCTTCTCCCAGCGTTAGAAACCTTTGCCTTGACAAGCCCTCGCAGTGGCATAATATGTGTTCTGATGATAGCATTTCTTCTGCCAGGCCTATTGTACTCATATGTTTGTTGAGCCTACAGTGCCCTGTGAGAAGTCCTACTACTATTCTAGTAGTGTTCCTCTTCTGGCTTAGTAGATAGTCTGTGAATGTTGGCTGCGGTTGTTTGGTAAACTCTTTGGCCTGTCTCATCCCTGGTGCATTGTTCCACCATTCTTGAGACTTCTGTTGAATCCATGATTTGGTGTTTTTTTTAGTACAGCTTTTGCTATACCGCAATACGGTTCTGGGCCATTCAGGGCCTTACTTGCTCCTTCTCGGGCTAGTGTATCGGCCTCTTCATTGCCTCTATAACCTGTGTGTGCTGGTACCCAGGTTAGTGTCAGTCTGTTCTGACTGCCCAGCTCTTTTAGGACTTCTATGCAGTCCCAAACAAGTTTTGAGGTAACTTGCATTGAGTTGACTGCTTTTATCGCAGCTTGGCTATCTGATTATATGGCAATGTTTTTTCGTGAAAAATCGTGCCTTATTAGCTCTTGTGCACAATGGTGTATTACAACGATTTCCGCTTGAAATATCGTCGCATGTTTGCCCAAGCTCAGTGAGATTTTCATCTTCGGCTTGGTTCCGTAAATGCCGGCTCCTGCACCTTCATCTGTTTTGGAGCCGTCAGTGTAGACATTATTAGTTAGTATTTACATTGTATTTTGGCATTTACCTTTTGTTGGTTAGTCCTGTTGTACTGAGGGTGATCCTTTATCCCGCGTCGTCGAAGATAAACGCTTCGCTCCAGTTATTTATTCCTTCTAATATTTCCCTGGTTGGTGTGTCTCTGTTTGTAAATTGTGGTGGGTATGTGATGTGTGCTGCTTGTAGGATTGTTCTGAGTGTTTGGTTTGCTGTTGTTCTTGTCTGTAGTGTGCATGTGTCTGTTATGTGTTGTGTATTCTCCTCTCCTCCTCCGCATGGGCATTCTCCGTCGGTGTCTCTTAGCCTGAACCTCTTGTAGTAACCTTGTAGATTTCCGTGTCCAGTGATCGCTTGGGTTGTTTTCCAAGACAATGGTATTCTATGCGTTTTCACTGTTGGGAATATGGCATGAGTTGTTCTGCCTGACTCCGAGGTGTCCCAGTGTCGTTGCCAATCTTCGATCTTGACTTTCCGTTTCTCTTCTTTCATTTCCTTCTTTGTCTTGATGCTGATTCTTATGTTATCAGCTATTTGCTGTTTGGCTGTTATTTCTGCTTTTTTGATGCCATGTGTGGATCTATTGGCGTATTTTATTACCGTTCTTCTGCCGATATCTATTCGGTTTTGTACTACCTTTTGTATCTTCTTTACCATTACGTTGGTGCTGCCCCAGTTTATTTTGTCCAAATGTAACGAATTGTATGAAATAAAAATTATTGTTTCGTACTTTTTGACAAAAAACAGATGACTGCTATAGCAGATCTGTCCTACTACACAAAAAAAAATTGCGACGGACCTGCTACAACCGTCACAAAAAAAAACGAAAAACAGAAGGAGATTTGTAGCACTCTGATCATGGAATTACCAACTCAAAAACAAAAAAAAATCACTTCTGACAGTCAATTTACATATATTCACGTAGCCCCAATACTGAATTTGCACACGTGAACTGCATGAAGATAGCTGCAATTTAAAACGTCTACCCCTTCCATCACTCTGGGAGAGTTCTTGCAGTTATCAATATACTGTTGTCCCCCGTCTACTGGGACTCACGGTAAAGGGTGTCATATGAATAACACGTATTTCAGGTGTGCTGGGGACGGTGCGGCACAATATGAAACGTCTGCTATGGCAGGCGTGTCTCAGCGCTCATGACGGCTATAGCAGGTCTTTCCACGTGTTAATTCCTTTCTCTCCAGTCTATTTTCCATGCAACTTGATTATGTTGAAGGAAGCAACAGTGTATGAACGGATATATAAACAAAGGGGGTCAAAGAAGGGGGTCGCTGGCTGCAAGGAGAACCTGCTCATCGACAGATGTATAGCGCAGGACCAATAATAATGATATGCGGCGCTACAAGTGTTGTATTACTCTCTACGATACTTGTACGGTATAGACGAGACACCGGTGTTGCCTTATACTCCGGGGGATATTGAGTCCGTTGTGGAGAATGACAAGTTCCAAATTCATTGGAACTATTCATTCCCCACCCTCAGGCAAATACAAGCAAGTGAGCCTGACCTCGACCATCAAAATAGGACGATGTTCGTCATAGAGTTTTCAGCTGTTGGGGAAACGAACATTGTCCAAAAAGAGGAGAAAAAATGGACGAAATATCTAGATTTAATCTTCGAACTCTACAGGCTCTACCCAGATCATTCTGTAAAAATGGTTCTGATAATAGGTTCCCTTGGCGGGGTGATGCATTCGATACTCTCTAACCTGAAAATCATACCGGCCTGTCGCAAGACAGCAGAAATATTGGCCGGACGAATGCAGAATGCTGTCATCCTCAGTTCATTGCGTCTGCTCAGAGCACACGATTACCGGACCCAATTGCTGCTTACCCCATAGTTTGGGGGGTGGTTATTGGGGTAATGATTAACCCAGCATGCCCTCCGAATGTGCCGGAGTTTCTGATAATTCTTATTCAAATAATAATAATACCTCATGGGTACTCGTAGAGTGCGAGTGGAGGATTTCTATTATTATTATCTGACGTTGCCTTCATTTATTAGCTACATTGATTGATTAATGTGAATATTTCATTTTTTGCGAACGAATATACCTTCAAATTACGATGAGGGCGTAACTATCAAATACTTTTCATGTTACAAATATCGTGAAAAAATAACTCAGTTTCAACATATCATCAAAGTGTTTATACAAATCAAAACATAAATGATATTTTTCAACAATAGTTCCATCTGAAACCGAATTTTGTTTTCAGGTATAGCACACCATCTAGCCGGTCTACCAGGTCATCCACCAGAATGGGCAATGTTGGGTGGAAGACACCCATATCCACATGGTCCTTTTCTTCCTCATCATCATCCGCATTTTCCTCACCATATGTTTGCCGCTTTGGACCGTCCATTGAATACTTCACCAAGGATAGCAAACGGTACGTTTCCATTTTCACACTGTGTTCCAGTTTAACAACAACATTGTATTTCTTTAAAAAGAGACTGATACCAAATAGGCATTTATGATACAACTGTGAAAAAGTGAATGTTTGCGGAACGAGCGTGGCAAGTTCTGCAATTGACACCAGTGTTTTAAACACACTTTTCACAAGTGTATCATAATATACTATGTAAACATCATTCGAATTTCTCACCAACCTCTTCATAGAGTAGGCGTTACTAAGGTAGCGATGTCGGTTGTTGTTTGTTTACGAGCAAATGATCATTTTTTTTTGGATCGACGTGGCCGTTACTTGATGGAAATCCATGGTTATGACATTAAGGTAAAACACGATTAAAATTTCCACAAACTTTTTTCTTACACAGTATCTTTTTCAAGCTAATGCAGTACTACATTGTACTTTTTCAAGCGAATGTAGTACTAAAACAAAAAAATACGAAATACGAAATACGAAATACGAAATACGGAATACGGAATACGGAATACGGAATACGAAATACGAAATACGAAATACGGAATACGAAATACGAAATACGAAATACGAAATACGAAATACGAAATACGAAATACGAAATACGAAATACGGAATACGGAATACGAAATACGAAATACGAAATACGAAATACGGAATACGGAATACGAAATACGAAATACGAAATACGAAATACGAAATACGAAATACGAAATACGAAATACGAAATACGAAATACGAAATACGAAATACGAAATACGAAATACGAAATACGAAATACGAAATACGAAATACGAAATACGAAATACGAAATACGAAATACGAAATACGAAATACGAAATACGAAATACGAAATACGAAATACGAAATACGAAATACGAAATACGAAATACGAAATACGAAATACGAAATACGAAATACGAAATACGAAATACGAAATACGAAATACGAAATACGAAATACGAAATACGAAATACGAAATACGAAATACGAAATACGAAATACGAAATACGAAATACGAAATACGAAATACGAAATACGAAATACGAAATACGAAATACGAAATACGAAATACGAAATACGAAATACGAAATACGAAATACGAAATACGAAATACGAAATACGAAATACGAAATACGAAATACGAAATACGAAATACGAAATACGAAATACGAAATACGAAATACGAAATACGAAATACGAAATACGAAATACGAAATACGAAATACGAAATACGAAATACGAAATACGAAATACGAAATACGAAATACGAAATACGAAATACGAAATACGAAATACGAAATACGAAATACGAAATACGAAATACGAAATACGAAATACGAAATACGAAATACGAAATACGAAATACGAAATACGAAATACGAAATACGAAATACGAAATACGAAATACGAAATACGAAATACGAAATACGAAATACGAAATACGAAATACGAAATACGAAATACGAAATACGAAATACGAAATACGAAATACGAAATACGAAATACAAAATTAGAAATACGAAATACGAAATACGAAATACGAAATACGAAATACGAAATACGAAATACGACATACGAAATACGAAAAATACGAAATACGAAAAATACGAAATACGAAAAATACGAAATACGAAATTGGAAATACGAAATACGAAATACGAAATTAGAAATACGAAATACGAAATTAGAAATACGAAATACGACATACGAAATACGAAATACGATTTGGTTTGATTAATCGGGGTCATTGGAAAAGCGAGAAAAAACCCACCTACAATATTTGACCTTGTGAACGAGTATACTCACCATACAATAAGCAAAATTTTTCGAACAACCGCAAAATGTATTCGTCAATCATTGAGATATTGCTATATTATCCTGAATTTAAAAAAAAAATCGTTTTGACTTGATAGAAGAATACGAGAGTTTCTGTTAACTCTACAATATGATTTTATTGGGAAAACAATATTTTCTATCACAGCCAAATATTTTGTATATTAAAACCAATATCATTTTCCTTTACAGAACCATCTTCAACCTCATTGGGTCCAATATCAATAAATTGCAGCAGTGCACATAGTACCACTTCTCCAAAAGCTTCTCCCAACACCCAAGTGGGACTTCTCACCACTGCTGGTGGTCCGCCCTCGAGCGAAGAAGACGACATATCTGTTACTGCATCTCCAATTCCATCACCACAACCACCACCCGCTTTCCCCGGAATACCTCCGCCACCTTTACAGAATAATCACCTGTTCAACAACGCCCTTGCTGCCAGTTTGTTTCTGAACGCGCCACTTCTGCCTCCGCCAGGACAATGGTTCTACTCGCAACTTTACCCGCACGAATGGAGCTGGATAAATTTCAGGAACAACTCTATGCTGTCGAGAAACTCACCCGAAGAAGACACTTCGCAGAATCCGGATAGTTCTAGTGAAAAAGTAGACGTTACAGAAATTGACGATGATAAAGACAATGAGGATGTCAAGGAATCCATTAAAGATATTATCGAAAGAGTTGCTGAGAAAGATAACAAAAACTTGGAAGGTGTTAACTTGAGTCTCAGACTGAGAAAAAGTTCTAGTGCTTTGGTGAAACAAAAGGACGTAGTGAGTTCTAGCGATAAAGACGATACGAAGTGTTCTAGAGATGGAAATCGGAATGTATGGAGACCATATTAATATTTGAATTATGAAATGTACCTAGTTTGTCTTTGATAGTCACCCTCGAAATACCTTAAATCATGTAAAATAAAATCCAACCGGTAAACGGAAATGATAAAAATTCAAATAGTGTTCACAAAAATGGTTTATCAACTTATAATCAATAAATGTCAGCAGAAAACGATTGTTTTGCGTTCACTTAATGGATATAAACAAGAACGGCTCGAGAGCTTTCGCAAACAGCTGATATATTTTCATTCATTGCCAGTAACAGATATCGAAAAATTGCTTCATATCATATCAGGACAAATATGTTGCGTTCATTTCATAGAACTCCAGGCTTCACAAACTGTTTAACTTACCCAGTTAAACAAAAAATATCTTGCAATGAATGGAATACAAAACTATAGTATATTAATTAAACCCCCATTTGATCACCAGCAGTTCATATGACACACGTTTTATAGTCTCAGTGAATATTGGGTATTCAATCTGTGGTATTGGTGCGAAAGCTTGAAAGCCTCGTTGATAAAACAATAATCCTAAAACCTTTCCCCAATAAATATTGAAATTGAATGTTGATGAACACGTGATTCTTGAAAAACATCAATGATTTTGTCGCACAACCCTATATCAGATTTTACTATGGAATTTACGTATATTTTTGTCTTTCGAAATAACACTGATTGAAGTAGATTGCCATCATGTTTTTCAGTGAGTATATATTGTACATACATGTAAATTGTTACCAGTATTATTTATCTACTATAGTGAGTTATGTTTGTAAATAAAAATATAATTGTTCTGTCTGTGAATTATTTATAATCTTTTTACCCCAGAAGAGAGTCATTTTATAGGTAAACTGCAATAAACTAGTAGCTATAGCAACATTTTCCACATTTATAAAAATACCAAGGTTTTCAACACTTTAAGAATAAGTGAAAGAGTCACAATCCGGATGGTTGGATTCATATTGATGATATTTTGAAGAAATAACTCAAGGAAAGGCATATGAAGTGTTTCACAAACTCCAGAGTAATATAATTTCTATATCCCAATAAAAATATCTTACAGTAACGACTCTACCAATGTTCAAGATCTTGATGGGGTACTGTGTACTCAGAATATTGTGATTATATGTCACATGGCATTGTGATAACATTATAAATAGAATATTCAATGGGAATATCAATATTTTCTTGTGGCACTATGATGATACATTCAAAATTATATACAGTGTAGTGTGTCTCACTTCTCATGGAAACACTCACGTAACTTCCGTAAATTTTAATGTAGAATTCTGAATTTTGTAGAATCAATAGACTGCACGCCAGCAGCGATGAAACCACCAAAATTTACGAAAAATTAGAGTAGGAGCAAAATGAGTAAAAAATTTTAGTCGCTATTTTCCAATGTCCAGCGTGGCTTTAGCCAGGGGAGTAGTTGTTTTCTGTTAGATATTACAAATGAATCAAATTTTTCATTTTTCAATTTTCACGGAGAATGTTTCCCTTTTCAACATGAATTCCTTCCAAGAGGTTATCTTGAACGATATATCTTATTCATATTTTCGAACAAAAATCAAAATGCAATGCCCACGACAGGTCTTTGTCAAAAAATAACTCTCAAAGTGTTACCGCAGAAAAAATATTTCATCATTTCGATCTTTGATGTGAATAATTGCTTCTGAAGAGCCTGTTTTCCAATTCTATCAATCTTCCTGCTGACCTTGGCAAAGCGAAATAGATTTTCGTCGACCTTGCTTCAATGAAATGAACGATTTCTGTGAGTGATATTTTTAATAACATTCTAGAGAAAACTAGAGATAATTGAAAAAAATCAACTATCTGAATGAAAATGCGAATTTTCACTTTCAGATTTTTTCTTTCCTTTTCAGTTAGAGTCTTTTCACAATATCTATCAGATATAGTTCAATGTCCAGCGTGGCTTCAGCCGGGGAAGTAGTTTTTTTCTGAATTTTTTTCAAGGGCAAAGTGGATTAGTGGTGCTTGGTCTGATTATGAATTTGAAGATAATTTCGACCTATTTTACCCTCTAGTATCATTTATCGGACAGTGAATATCGTTGAAATTACTGTTCCATTACATTTTTGGTGTATTTATCGATTCTTCAAAATTCAAAATTCTACTTCACGAATTACAGAAGTTATATGGGCTTTTTCATGAGAAGTGAGATATACTGTATAATAAAAATCTACCATTGGAATTGAAACAGATAACAATCAGAATTTTTAGATTCAATCATCATCAGCCTTACAACAAATTCCTCGGCCTACAAAAAATCCCACTCATACTGACCATTGTGGGAATGGTGGTCGGTGGTCTGGCGGTCTGAGGCGCAGGCCGTTCAGAACTTCAATATAGCGGTAGTTGGTTCGAGCCCGATGTATGTACGAGGGATTTTTTCTCAAGTACGCAATATCGAAATCGATAGACGACCACAGTGTGTTGTCCAGATGCCAATTTCGAGCGCCACGGAAAATAATAATAATAACCGTCCTCTACCCGCACAGGCTATGCCTTTGGGTACACTCTACGAGTGTTTATGAGGGAGTATTATTATTATTATTATTATTCAGCTAAGTCCATTCAACTCCAATCATACCAATCATCATTTTATACGTCAACAGACTTTTGAATAACTGTTTGAGACCAGTCAAATGTGATGAAAGTGTTCTTCTACGACAGTGGGTGAACCGAGGTTTCACGTAAAGAAATCATTATTATTTGATATAATAACTGACGTAGAAAAAACTTTGCATGGTTTATTTTCGTGAAAAGCTTTTTTGAATTCGTGAGTTTCATTGAACTCGGCTACGTTTCATTCAACTCCATGCTTATACAAAAAAGATGCACTTTGGGAAATTGTATTATAAATAAATAATCAAAATGTAATCAAATTGCTGTCAACGTTTACCAATCTTCCACCATCGATGAATTTATTCCCAAATCCAAGTCTCCTAGTCACAGAAGATTAGCCTTCAGTTGTAGTCTTCCTGGTAGTTCACCCCTTTGCATTCTTTCGATCACCGATCACCGATGTGTTGTGATATTTCCAAATTCATACACAAGATTTCCCTCCTGACATAAAAATTTCCTTCTGATCTTCTTGAGCAAATATTTGGTTGCCTCCGAAGACGAAATCAACAATTATAGAAAAGTGGTTTTTACAAGCTTGAGGTCTGATTGGTCTGCCTCATACATCGGTCGAACTTGCGAACTGCTAATAACTCGCGTCAATGAACACCTGAAGAAACTTGACAGCTCTAACGGAAATTAAAAATTTTCACCTCGAATTGGTAGGTATTAACAATTTCCTCTCGAGAGCTAAAAGTCTACAATTTTTCATTGAAATATTTGAACATTCTCACATGGGATTCAGAATTCCAGCATGTTTATCGTTATATTAGAATCAAAGCTTGATCTTAGATTTTCTAAACCTAAAATGTTTCTGTAATTATTTCCTGTACCTAACCTGTGAGTACTGAACAATAATTTTGAATTTCGAAACCCATATCACAAATTTACGATGAATTGACTTTAAATCGTATTTTCGTTTATTTGAAATTGTGACGTGATGTTGACAATGGATTACGTCATAGTACATAAGGTTGAATTCATAATGGAATAACAAACTCAAATATTGAAAACAAGTGGTGGGGTATTTTATTTAAAATTTGTTACAAAGTTGGCATCCCTTCTGGTGGAACCAGATATCCTATTTCAGGTTCGGATACGGACAGTAATAATTACTAGTATTTGATGGAATTTCATTGATAGTTCACGTACCATGAAGCTGAGTGGCGAGGGGTATCAAACATACGTACTGTGAAACCAATTTAATTAAAAAAATTAATTATTTTAAGTTACGCGTCGGCTCATGTTCAGTGCCTTATCAATGAATATATTACGAACTATAATCCGTTGCCCGGCAAGTGCGCAGCAAGTAATTCCGCCTAAAGCTAGGTTGGTTTTACTATATGCCTCTAAGTAACAACCTCTGGGCACCTGGTGACACTATTAGGACAAATAAACAAATCCTAATGGTGAAAAGTACAAAATAAATTAAACTTTCAATTAACTTTTCAAAATCAAAATAAAAAAAATAATTCTCTGTGTGGAAATAACTTTTAAAAATGTTAGTATTTGATGATAAGCTTAGGCTTTCAAGACATTTTTCAAATTTTCTAACGTATTTCCATACACTAAATTATTATATTTTTCTTTTTGGTACAATAGTTTATAAATAAAAGCCCTTTTTAAAATATAGGAAGACGGGTTATATAGTTTGTAATAAAACATAACGCGTCAAAAAATACTGTAACATTTTTTGAATAAGTGGCTTATGACTTTATATTTCACATTCAATTATGAGACAATTTCTCAAATTGAGTATACAGTGCCCGTCTAAAGTCCTTTCCCCCCCACTAATTTTTTAGTCACCTGGTATATTCCAACGAAATTTGAAAGGTTCAAAGAGGAGATAAAAACCTACTTTTCCATAAAAAAATCACAGCTACCAAGTTTGATCCTGTTTTCTCCAAAGACTACGGAGATATCACCTATTACTTTATTCATAAACTCAATGAGTGTGAGAGAGAATTTATAGACCAGCTAGAAAAAATTTCTCTCTCCTACTCATTGTGTTTATGAATAAAATAATAGGCGATATCTCCGTAGTCTTTGGAGATAATAGCATCAAACTTGGTGTTGTTGGATTCTTTATGATAATCCCTAACCGATCATGCAATGATATACCGAGTATTCTATTTAAAAAAATTTTTGAAGGTTTTTATCTTTTAATTAAGCCTTCCAAATTTCGTTGCCATATACCAGGTGGTTCAAAAATTGGTGGGGAGGAACGGACTTTAGACGGGTACAGTATATTTTTTTGTGTTGCTTAAAAAAGACAAAAGTCTCGTCATATCCGTCCACGAAGCAAATACCTTCAACACCTGAGACTGTGATAGTGGACACTCTCTGATCAAGACTGAAAATCAAATTGTAATACTTGATTTCAAATGGGGGGAATTCTATACACATTGTGGTGTTCACTATTTTAACACTTTTATCTTTTCTAACACTTCTATTATCCACAGTCTACATGTACGTTCTCGTTCACTCTCCGTATCTGAATGACCACACAATGTGGAGGTTCCTCTCGCCTCGTCTTTCGGTTATATATTACATGACTTATCAATATACTGAATCATCATAACAATTCACCGCCTAGTTCGATACATCACACACATTATTCTGCACTTTTCGATTTGATACGCTATAACCTACGAAATAATGTTTCCACCGTCACAGCATGCGTTGTGTTTCCCCTAAGTCGAGACAAATTGTGAAAATAATTCACATTCAGTGAGGGTGCAAACAACAAAAACAATAGGGAAGGCGATCTAATCAAGGAATTGAAGTTTCAATAAAAGCCATCATTAATTCTGAATTTGGGGAATTGAACATGGACTAACTAAGGTTCTTTGAGACCTTTTTCCGGTCTCTTTCTGGTCTCATTCCGGGGGAAATGGAAAACTACGAGGAGACTTCAAATTATGATTCGTGAAACTAGAACTGAATAATACAGGATAATTGTATATAGTACGTATAAGTTCAACGCGATCTATGTAAAGAGAACTGAAAGTAGCATGATTCTGATGATGGAGAAAAAATCGAGAATCCAAATGAAATATGCTCGTTATTGTTTTCTTCCGAAATGACTCCTTCTTTATTTTCAGTAGGATACCTTGTATTAAACAAAATTTTTGGTCACTTCTCATGATTTTGATTTAAATTCATGTATCATATCCCATACCCACAATGAACCGATTTTGAGTTTTTCGAGTAGAAGGAGTGACAAATGCAGCCTATCGAATATACGCCATTTTCATGCGAATTAAAATTTTTAGTGATATGCAGTGACTGAATCATGAATATTGAAGGTTGAACGGATCACACATCGTAAATAAATCTAGTGAATAATTTACACGGTGTGCAAAAAATTGGTCCAGATTGTGATGAAAAGTGAGTGGGCCCAGAATAGATCCTTGTGGTACCCCAACAGAACATATTTTCGATACTGACTTTTTACTGTTTATCTCTACATAGTGGTTTCTGTCCTTCAAATAACTGTCAAACCATTCTTAAGCTACTCCCCTGATACCATACATTTGAAGTTTTGTGAGGAGAATTTCATGATTAACCACCTCAAAAGCTTTACTCAGGTCTGAAATAATCGCCAAAGCCTTTTTTCCCTCATCTAAATTTTTCTAAAGATTAGCTAGGCTCGTTGACAATCCCTTACGAAAACCAAACTGGTTGGTGTGTAAATAAGTTCCATTTATCGAAAAATGTGACAACTAAGTTTGAAATATATTTTTCATAGACATTCGCAAATGGACTGGAAAGTGAAATTGATATCATGTTTTGGCGAAGGTGAGTATGATACAATGTTTACAACTTCTGTCGAAAGCATTACCGGTCGAACGAAAATATAGCCCTAGCGTCTTCGATTCCGCAACATCCCCTGTAACTCGCCTTTGAGTAGGGTTCACCGCTTCGGAATCATCGTCGTTGCGTAATTCAAATAAATGAACGTTGTCGAAATAACCAAATTAGATTCGCACATGGATGTCCGCCATAGCCTTCTGGATATAGGCGATGTGGCCGTGAGAGGTGAAGTTTCTAATGAGGCAAGAAACACGTTGCGCCTCATTTGTTTTGTTAATTTGACAGCCAGTCACGCCGTCGAGCGCCCTTTTGTCGATTAATGTTGGTATCCAATGTGGGTGTGATGTCTGGAAATGATCCCTAGGACTGAAAATGAAGAACTTAATTTTCGAACATTTTTGTGTCTGAACATCACAAGATTTTCCTTTTCGAAGATATCAAAACATTGAAAAAATAATTTTTGTAAATAAAAAAATTAAATAAATGTAGCTTTTATTTTTTCTCCTTTACTGAACCAGGAAGTAATTGAAAGTTATCAGACTGAAATAATCATAAAATGGAAAGTGTATTTCACTAAGAGAGATATGATTTTGAACAAAAGGGAAAAGTGCGTGCAAAAATTAATATCCGTAAAAAAATGATCGTATAGGAAATTGAAATTCAGGATGAGTCTGAAAACTTTCGTGCGTTCAAAGTGGCTTGCGCTTGAAAAATATTGAGTAGGTTCCTATATCGGCTTCTGGACAACGTACAAAAATCCATTTGTACCTAATTCGGGGTAGCTCGTCGAGAAAAACATGAATATCATATAAACTAAATGATAAAATAATTCTATTATGTATTACAGAAAAACTATTCATGTTATTTTATTGATACATATTCACTGCGTTTCCTTTTTTTAATTGGAGGATTGTCCGCTGAATCATTTGGCTCTTCTTCTTTTTCTTTTTTTTCTTCTTTTTCTTCCATATTGTCTGTGAGCAACTATCCATGAAGTTGGGCAATTATTCATCTATTTCAATGGTAGGCGGCTCAAAATTTTCGCATTTACTCGAATCACAATGTGTGCAAACATTCGAACATTGTAGAAATTGCTTTCTTCAGCCACAAGTTTTTGTATTGCAACCACTGATACAGCTGCATGAGATTTTTTTAATATCTCATCTGGAATCAATGGATCATCAGTATAAACTGGCATTAATGCATTATTCGTAATTTTTCATCCGAGTGATCCTTTTGTCGTTGCCCAACCAATTTTGCGAATGCAAATAAACTCTGAAGACATGTTGTTTGACGGCTCCTTCAGTAGGAGGAAGATTTACTAATTGAAAAGTTGCCTTTGACGTTGATAGTTCGAAACACTAAAAACAATGTTCATTGAGAGTTCCTTCTTTCTTATTATTATATAATAAAGAAATTCTGCACATATTATGACTCACTTCTTCAGGAAGAGCAGTTTCTTCATAAAATTCATCCAATAATTGGAGGTGGTCTGGATTCAAATGAAAAATTTTCAGTAATTTATCCGTCCCCTGTTTGTAGATCGAAGATACTGTATCACAGCCTGATAGAGCGTGAAGAAAAGCTACATATTGGTGTGGATAGGTGTTGATATTTAAAGCTGCTATTGGAATACCAGCGATCTACTTCTCGTGCTTTTCCTTTTTTCAAAAAAAATGTTCTGTGTACTGGGAACCAATTGCGTGAGAAGTACAATCGAATCAAAATCTTCTCCAACTATAATTATGTTGTTTTCTGTAGTCAGATTTGCCGCCGTTTGCTTAGAAGTGAATCGGCATCTTCTTCTGCAATTATTATCATTGCGCCATCCAAATTTTTTTTTAATAAAAAATTATCTCGGCTCGTAAGTGACCATAAAATTATAAAGACTACATTATGTGTGGTCCCAAAAATGAGTTCACAAGAAACGTCGGCACAAACGTATATGTTTGTTTTATTCAATACACCGCATATTCAGAATAAAATATTCCCGAAAGGGGTACAGACTTTTCTATCATCTGTTTATTTCGGAAAGATCCAATCAGTTCATTATTAATCACAGTAACACAATCAATTCATTGTCTACGTGATCGCTAAAATTACGTGAGAGTCACCCTAAGAAATATCCGAGGAATGCCAATGACACTCGGCGTATAATTGCGACTTGGGGGTGTTCGAGGCTCATTGTGTAGTCACCTAGGTGATCCTCGGAGGTGAAAGGTTGCCATAGAGGTGTGCTGTCAGTCGTAAATTCGATTCAACAGATGCCTCTAAATATCATTACCGACTACTGCTCATCTGAAAAGATTGAACAGAAGAACAAAGGATATTTTGGCGAGTTGGTAATCGGAAAATTCGATGAAGGATGCTTGGGATGGTCGTTGAAAATAAGTGATGACAACGAGGTATTGAAGTGCGCATAATATCCGGTGTGGATCTAATTCATAGATCAATGAATTATTTGAAACGGAGCGGACTTGATGATGATGATTCATAGTACAGTAACGACAGACAAATAGTCACGAGTGAAGAATGAATCGTAGCACTTTGAAACTCGGCACATGACTTCTTGTCATCATCATGGTTAAAAAAAAAATTGTTTACCAAAAAATCAGGGGTGGAACACAAAAAAATTTGTATTTAAAAAAATTATATTTTTTTTGCTGTTATTTCGGAAAGTATAAGATTTATCAAGAAACAATTTCAACAAGGTGAAAGATAATTCAATTCTCCACAAGAAATATACTTAGTAATTTCTCACAAAATGCGCTCGTTTTTTCAGAAGACCTGATTGAATTCTGATATCAAATTTCTATATAATCCGCCACTTTGCTAAAAATTATAGTAGAAGGAAAAGAAAAGTGTATCGTTCCTGAAGACTTCTACTTCCTCATGTAAATATAATATGTGAGTATCTGATTACCCAGAATATGTTTTATCGCACTTCACATAACCCTTCTACTATATTTACGGAGGATCCGAAAGTCATGGATATTTTAGTTGATATGAAATAATTATACCGAAGCAGAAATAAGCACCCTCTTTGGACCATTTATGCAACGATTTTAGACTAGTGAGCCAAGTCTCACTTATACATGCCAAAGAATAAACTGGGTTTCACTCCTGCCTCAGTTTTAAACTCACCCATAATTCCAGCAATTTCTTCAGTAAATTTTGAAAATAATCGTTCATACACATCCTTCATAAAAAATGAAGTACTTTTCACGATGATAAACCAGCTTAGTTTTTGTTTTACGATATGTCAAGTGACAGTAATGATTTAAATTATAAACGTCAAATTTATGTGTTTTGACTAGTTACTTTTAGTTATCAATATGAGCGATCGTGGGGACAACAAATATCCATTGGTATCATAGATGAGGCCGTGGAAAAGAGTATTCCGTTGAAAACGAGAAGTAAAGCATCAATTACCAGGTGACACGATTTTTCTTCATTTCAAATCGATATATTGTCGTCCTAAATATAACTCGTGGTATGATTAAAAACCTATAATTTTTTGGAATATCAATTCATTGGCAATCCCAATGCAAAAAAATACAACTCGTCCTGCGGACTCGTTGTATTTTCAGCTTTGGGATTACAATTCATTAATATTCCAAAAAATTATCGGTAATAATCATACCACTTATTATATTACCCCTGAAAATATTACCCCTTTGGACGCACCTTAAAACAAACATAGCTTTAAATGAGAGAATATGCTCACCAACGATGTGCATTTGTCGGACAACAGACCATAGTCTAATATATCCAGTGACAAGGCACTCAAAATGCACATTCGCGCAATAAATAAGAATTTAACATGTTCAGCTAGGGTGGTAGCACTGTACTTGACGATCTCCCAATTGAACTCTGAGATTTGTAGTCCGAAATCCCATCATAAAGATAATAATTTTGGAAAGATATCTGCATTTCCTTTGTGTTATACAAAGTATCCTTACCTATAACATAGCAGAGTATTTTTTCATGATGAAATGTAGAAAATTCAGCTCTATGATAAGTATTTTCCTATTATTATTAGGAATATAAAATTTTCAAACACTCGGTAAATAAATTAACAAAATCTCTTTGGATATGCAGAACCCAGAGTCTTGTTTCGCACAATTTCAATTCCAGATCACAATATTTGCACGATTGAATCGAAGATTCAAATCCCCTTTGAAGTCGAAGGCGCTTGCAGCTTGTCTTTAGAGAAAAACCGATTGACCAGATAACGTTTGATCTTGCTAATACTTACGCCACTTTTTAACTGATTGCCAATATTCGAGATGGAGAAAAGCTTTACCATTTGAAAATCGGAGTAGCTCTTCACCCATTTTAGAGTACAGAACCGTATATATATGAGGGTACGCTGAAGAGTGTATCAGGGAATGAATTACTTTTTACCCGACCAGTAATTAACTCATTATTGTATATCAGATATCATTAATGATAATTATTGTGGAATGGGTTTATTGGAAATTCAATTCAATATTGTTAAAAGTTGTGAATAAAAAATAGTATATTAATAGAAACATAACTGAACACCTTTCTCAAAGTTCTTCTTGATGAAATAGCGACCAAAGTTTTACCATTTTTTTGCTACCCTACCCCAATAATGTAGGACATTTCCGAATGTACCTATTGGCGAACAAATAACTACTCTCTAGCTAATACCGTGACGGGTATCGAATCATTTTGAACAGTTGATATCTGTGTACACAGAAAAAAATTGGTACCTGAATACAATGAAAAAGTTCAGTGACTCAATGAATATTTTTATCAATATTGGTCCAATGAACGCAATCATTATGTCAATGTACCACTGGTTATCCATACAATGAATATGGATCTTAATAATACCAATGAATGCTGTATGATTGATATAATGATTCAGATTAGTTCGACGATGGATATTTTTCATCAATCCAATGAACGGTGATTATTAAGTATCGGTTATTCCTTGATTCAATAATTGATATACATCAAATCTATGTTTCAGTTTATTCTCGTGATGCTTTCACACATTGAACTAATTATTTTGTTTATCATTTGAATAAGTGGTATTTATTCAATCATTGGATATCATTCGTAAATGCAATGAAGGCCGCCCACTGATATTGAGCATACAGTGAGTTTCCGAAAGATATGCAAAATAATTAACATGCTGCATTCATCAGAACAACGCATTCCTGATTGGAAGGCGTATCTCCAAGTTATCTTTTATTTCGGCTGGCTCCTTTCGGAGCTATTCGGATGTCTCTGTAGTCTGTGCTACCTGGGAAGATGCTTCAACGATCGCTTCTGTCTGCTTAAGTTAACCGGCTCTGTGCAAACAACGAAGTCGTGCGGAGTGGTCCCTCTAGTGGAGGCGCTGTGTACTACTAGCTAAAGCTAACTTGCCAGCAAGGGAGATTTCTATGCGAGGATTCGGCTGAACAGATGCCGGCAAAATTTATGAGTATATTTAAATACGAGATGGCTTGGTTCGACATAAGGCTTATTATTATATTAATGAACATATTAATTACGAAGTTATAGAATGGGAGGAAAATGTTGCTTCTATCTGCCTAACAAAACTGGGACTCAGTAACTTCGTTACACCTTCTATGATCTTTCCATAGCCCCAATAAAACCTGTGTGTAGATCTGAAAATAGATTATCATTGATTTCGATAAACTTGGATTCATTGTAACAATAAAATCATCTCTGGGACCATGAGTTACGTTCATTGATATGATGAACAATTTCAAATGGATTCAGTGTACGCCTTTCATTACCTCAATGAACTTTTCTATAGCAGCAACGAAACCTGTTCATAAATGTAAAAAAAGATCATCTTTGATATCAAACAACTTGAATCATTGTCACGATGAAAAATGTATTGTACCAATGAACGGAAAGGTAATAAACGGTATTCATTAAATAGTATACATTGTTTCAATGTACTTCTTTCTTCATTTCACTAATCTTTTCCATAGCCGCAATGAAACATGTTCATAGGTCTGAAAATAGATCATCATTGATCTCGATAAACTTGAATTCATTGTAATAATAAAAACATACATATTTCAGTGAATGGTCATTCATTGACTCGACGAAAAATGTATTGTGCCAATAAACGAAGAGGTATTCATCAATAAAATGTACCATATTTTTTTTAAATATATACATCAGTGCTCTGGGGACCATGAATTATGTTCATTGATGTGATGAAATTGTTTCAGTGTACCACATTCCACACCTCAATGAACCTTTCCATAGCAGCAACGAAACCTGTTCATAAATATAAAAAACCATCAACTTTGATCTCAATAAACTTAAATTCGTTGTATCAATAAATACCTAGAAAAGCCAGTGAATATTTATTCATTGCCACGATGAAAAATGTATTTTGCCAATGAACGGAGAGGTAAAAAACGGCATTTATTGATATAACGTACCACATTTTATTCAGTGTACCGTTCCTCATTGCCGATAATACTATTCCAAGTACTCACTGTAACTAACTAGCCGAATTTTGTTTTGATTCACAGGGGTACCACCTGCACAAGATTTTTGCTGGTTCTGTTATCAAGAGTCAACTTTTTTTATATTACCTTTCTCAAATGAATACTAGACGCAAAACACTTATAATCTTTAACTTATGATGCGCGCTAGAGACAAATCTCATAGTAAATATCTGAAAAATAAAACACCAACGGCAAGTCAGTATTACGTGGATTCACGTAATTTCGATTTACGTGCATTGAGAAGGGAAAAAAACGCATATGTACAATACAACTTGAATAAAAAAAAGTAATGAATTAACAATGACTTGGAGAAATCTTGCTGAATGGGGAGTAACCACAAAATCCACAAAATAAAAATCTACCAGCTGACTTGCGTCAACCCGAAAAAATGAATGTTTTTTTCTTGAATGTGGCAGGTGATTCAAAAATCAATGTAGATACCTTGAAATTTTATAATATAAATAAACTAAAGAATGAAACTAACTTTTCTTTTGGAGAAATATAATGTGAAGATCCTGACCGCTACTAGTGAAATGAAATCGAACGTCATAGGCATCGATAACATAAATAATAAAATGATATCCACCGTGATGCCACATTGTATTGGAGAAATCAAACATATTTTCAATGAGTCTTTGAACCGAGACATTTTTCCTCACTTTTGGACAATGGCAAATGTGATACCTATACCAGAAATAAATGTTCCTACATCATTCAATGATTTGCGTTCGATAAGCATATTGCCCTCCTTATCTGAAGTATTTGAAAGAAATGTCCTGTTCCTGATAGGCAGTCGCAAAAAATACGGAACACAGACTACTGCCTTACTAAAAGTGATCGATGACATCGGGAAAGCCAATGACAAATCTGCAGTTTCTCTCTTAGTTATATTCGATCAAAGTAAAGCATTTGATCTGGCTGATTTTGAATTACTCATCATTAAACTGAAGTACATTGGATTCGACGACACATCTTTGAGATGGATGGCAAGTTATCATCTCACAAAACGAGCTCAACGAGTCATCTTTTGTGCTCTTCATTGAGAAAAAATAAATCAGGAGTCTCACAAGGAAGTATTCTAGGGCCCTTGATGTTCTTGATTTACATATTCGATTATCCTTCATTCTTATCATTTTGTCAAGTCCATCATAATACAGATGACTTCCAAATTTATTTATGTGGTAGCGCCGATGAAATAGAAAACTTAATTACACATGTCAACCAAGACCTGAATAATACATTAGTTTAGTCCGAAAATCACGGTTTGAGAATAAATCCTTGTAAACGGTCGCATTATGCTTGGAACTCCCAAGACATACAACAGAAATACAAGGTTGAAACAAACTTTCACTGAATAATATTGAAATCGAATGGGTTGATTCCGCAACAAATTTGGGCGATATTATCTTTCATCTTTTTTATTCGATAAACATGTGGCCAAAATATTCAACATCTTTTTTCAAATTGAAAAATTTATATAATTTCAAATATCAGCTGTCCACAGAAATGAAAGTAAGACTAGTTTAAAGTCTGATTTATTCTCATATTGATCATTGCTGTTCGGTATACTATAATTATTTTTCACAGTACAACAAGACGAAACTGCAACGTATACAGAACGCTTGTATTACTGTACAATAATTGTCACTAGGTTTGCTCTTTTTTTCAAAGAATCCCTGTGTGAAATACCTATGGTGTATAAGAGTGGAATAAACATGTTCGAGACTATTTTTTTTGTTCATTTTAATCGGTGCAAACATCTGTATAACGGTTTGGGAGAAGTTACTTTTCATCGGTACAGAAAAAGTTTCTACAGAAGGATACAGTGAAACCAACCTAGCTGAATACGTGAAATTGCGCGTACGTTCAAGTTGAGTGCTTTATCACTGGATATATTACGGAATATAATCCGTTGTGCTACGAGTGCACATCACGTTTTCACGTTTTCAGCTAGGTTGGTTTCACTGTAACTTATTTGTATATCCATTTTCAAATGAATCGGCGGGGCAGCATATCCCGGAAAGTAGTTACTTTCTGATTGAAGTTCACCTGAAAAGAGTCATCAATGGAATTCCTTGGGTTTTATGTACTGGTGATTTGAGAATATATTCCAAAAATTTCCCTTTTATTGGAATCTGACTACACATCGAATATGTTGAAGCGATGCATGCATTTACTCTGAATTATCCTATATAGTAAAACAAAAAAGTGACAATTGTTCAAAGTTGAAATTTCGACTTCAAAATTATATGGGTCAAGAAGGGTCGTCGGCATTAAAGTATCCTTTATATACGAGATATTCGAATTCCTTTTTGAATTTAAATTGGGATGAAGCCTAACAGAGGGATATTTGAATTAATTACTCAAAGGGCTCTTGTGATATGCATTTTGCTGCCTAGTCCTCCATAAAGCTCATTTATTTAAGTATACATTTTTAAAGAGATACACCACTTTGCAATTTAATTATTGAATACTTCAGACCTGCTCTTGAATGAACATTTCATTAGATCTTTTGAAAGGAAAATTGCAGCAAAATATTTACTCTTGACTCGATTCAGGCGATTTGGTGCGTTCAGTCACTTATATGTTGTACCAACATAGCTGAACATGTGAAATTCTCATTTATCACGCCAACGTCCATGTTGAGTGCCTTATCACTGAATATAGTCCGTTGTACGACGTATGCGCATAATAGGCGTGCATGTTTTCACGGTTTCAGCTATGTTAGTACAACTATAGTGTTTGGTTTTTGCACTTCTGTATTGGATTTGTGTTATTAATCTAGTATATGAATAAAAAAAGTCTAAACTGTGTATTTATCCCATACCCGATTTGTATGAAAATTTGGATTTATGATCTACTTACCTTTTTTTTCAAAATCTACCATTTGCCGAGGGTTGCTCTATTTTTTTAGGTGTAAAAATCACCCCTATTCGAAAAAAAATTAAAATATTCAGATTGGAACATATAATCAACTGAAATCATATTTATTTCAGTTGAATGAAAGTCATTTACCAATTTTTAATATATTGTATGATTTCATAATCAGTTTCAGCCCTTAACCACCCCTTATGACAGATATCATCAAAAAGTAATAATTAATATGTTATTAAGCAGTTATATAACTGATCAAACAGCATCAATTTGCATAAAAATTTGGATTTAGGTTCTATTTACCTCTACTTTAAAGTTGAGCTTGTGCCGGGAGTTGATTTTTATTTATTAGGGGTGAAAACTACACCCATTCGTAAAAATTAATAAAATACTAGTTTCGAGTGTGTAATCATATGTAAATACGTTAAATCAACCTCGATAGACAATTTCTGATCTATTAAACAGTTCCGACTCCTACAAACCACCATTACTATCAATTCCTTCAAAAAAGCATTTTGTAGAGTTTTTAAGAGCTATAAGCTCATCTAAATAAGTTTTTTTTCAGATCTTATTTTTGAAAAGGTTCCTGCTAAAAGGGCTCAAAAAAGGCACAAAATTTGTAGGAAAGAAAAACCTACAATTTTGTACTACACAAAATTATGCGTATCATTAATAGTTTTTGAGTTATTTTGAGGAAAAGGCGATTTTAAAAAATAAGTACTTTAAATTGGTCAAACACTACACTCAGAACGTATTAGAAGAACATTAAATAAAGTGAATTGTGGAGTGGCAACGATTTTTTTCAAATGGTATGGAAGAGAGGGTGAGATTTTCACAATTTTTGTACAATGAAAAAATAGTAATCGACATTATTCTCTTCATACCTAGTTTTGATGCTAGGAACTTTTGTAAATAATAAAAATAAAAGTTTTGTAAAGTAATTTAAAAAAGGTTATAGAGGCAATAATTTCGTTTGTATATGCATACGTGAAAAATAATCTGAAAACCGACAATTTCACTCGCGAACAAGTTGAAAAATTTCAAAATTGAGACACTGATCAAGGTTTATTAACGTGATAATTTTAAGTTGAAATTTTTTATTTTCTAAAACCAGAGGCGTAGTTACGTTGGTATGTGGTCATATTTTCCTTCATATTTTCCTTGGACAAGTGAATGGACAAGTGAGCGTTTGGCATCAGTTAGGCTTATCGATACTCAACCTAAAAGTCATAACATTCCATGTATCTAAAAGTGGAGGTTTCTGAGATAATTGAGAGAATCTGAAGATATGTCCTTAGTATAGCAGCATAATTTTCTCTGTACAATAATCGCATAACACTAATTTTTTACAACATATTGGAATATTTGTCAACCTCCTGAACCTTTTTTAATGTTGGGAAACATGATACGGGTGAGTCAGAATGAGATCTACGACATCGTTTTCACCAAATAATATGATGAATGATTCTTCCAACACACAATGTTCAGGAGGTCGACAAATATTCTGATGTGTAAGAATTTAGCATTATGCGATTATTGCACATGAAATTATAGTTAAAGTGCCCATCGGCAAAAATTTAGATACTCTCTCCAAATTTTCTGTATGGATTCTTTGGATCAAGTCTGCCATTGTTTTCCTCGGACTTTTTGGATTTGATTCGGGGCGTTTTTTAATGTATTTCCCTCGTGTTTTCTAACAACGGTATGAAACTACAAATGGTGATTCGTTGGGCCGTTTTAAGAAAAAAAGTTCCTATGAACATATGTCCGGAATTGCTTGGTTTCTGAGATATAGGGCGTTAAAAAAAAATCAACGCCCTCGCAAAAACCTCGTATGTAGGATACCTTCATCGAACATCTCCCAATGTATTTCTCAATTCATCCGGAATATCCATCCCCTTATCAATAAAAAACTTCTGAGAGGAAGCTACTTGATATTAAACTGACCGTATTATAGAAGCAATTCTAAGAACGGGGACAAGAGGGAGACAGATTTGCGAAAGATACATGAGAGGAATAGAGACGAAAATAAAAATGGGTCGTCGAGATCCCAACTGACCGTGTGATATAATCGTAAAACTTATTGATGGCGATGGAGATTATCAGCAGTTATGGGTTGTTCTTGGTCGTTCTTGTGTTTCAAGAAAATTGCTGTTGTTATCTGTGACTCTGGCGAATTTATAGTGTCTCCGGTGCATTATTTATGGGCGAAAATGATTTATTTTAATGGCTCTCCACTGTCCATTCTTCCGCGTAAACAAATATACTTGTTAGTCGATTAAAACTAAAAGGGATTTCTCGATAGATATGTTTGTATCTAGAATGCGAAATGATACTTTTGCGTTCGCGAAAGTTATTTTGCTGAGCTTCAGCGGTGCAAAGTAACAATTCGAAACGCAAAAGTATTTCGCATTCGATATTGGAACAATATTTTGTCGAAAACTGCCTTAAAACTAATATGAGAATGAAAAAATAAATAAGTATCTGTCATTGTTAATACCAGAACTATTCATTCAAATAAATGTAATACATAGAAATAAAAATTAATTCAAAAATACAAAAACGTTTTAAATATAAAATAATATCAAGATGAAAATCTTGATTGAAGTCCGGGACTAGAAGTAGAAGTGATGGCGCATTTGCTGTTTCAGTTGGAGGAAAACCCGGTAAAACCCACAACACCATCAGAATTAAGATTATCAACTCTCCCGTAGAAAAGGACACATGCTCTCGATGAGAGAATCAGTCTTGGATGATACACGGAAGTCATCGAAGAGGTGCCAACAATTTGAATAAGGGTGTTTGCAGTATGCTGTATAGTGTCCATTGGAAATGCGGCACCTATGATTAGATACGGCGTAGATATTATAATTAGTATCAATTCCATCCTGAGCAGAATATTGGTCCAAATTCAAATTTTGTATGGGAAAATCAATCACATTGTCCAATTCACTGCCACCAGTCGAAGAAACACTAAAATTTTTGAAAATGTTTGTATGCGAATCATCTTTTTGAATTCACTTTTTGGAATTTAGTGAAAAAATAAAATGCTCTGTTTTAACGATAGACCATAATCTAAGATTCTCTAATCATGTGAATTCTTTAATTTCTAGGTCATTACTGAAGAAGCAGTACCCGCATAAACATTACGTTAGTCAAAATTTAAAAATGCATTTTTTTTGACACACTTATTCTATCGGTTTTCAATTACTGCGATATAGTATACGGCCCTTGTCTTGACCTAATCACTGCCTCTAGAATTCAGAAGCTTCAAAATGCCTGTATACGTTTCATATGTTTGTTGAAATAAAGAGATCATGTTTCCAGCTATATAAATGAAGTGAAATGGATTAAAATGATGAATTGCTGGAAACATCATCTCGTTTGTTTTACACATAAACTACTGAGAAAGCAATGCCCCGAAAACCTATGTGCAAAAATCAAACCACGTCATCATTTTCATGCTAGGAACCTTCGACACATAGATCTAACTATTCCACGATACTCTTCAGCACTATATGAACGATCCATCTCTGACTGAAAACTCTGTCCTTATCAGCGTTCAAATCCAAAACAAAATCTATCCTTCTGGATAAATAATAATCTCACCTGGCTCCACATTAAATATGTCATGCTATCTGATGAGAAACCTTTCTTTTATAAATTTGAGTTAGATTTAAGTTAGTTTTAAGGAAAATGCAGAAAACCTCATTATGAGCTAATCATGTATACACCAATGTATTTTAGTTGAGTGGAAGAGTAGCAAATGCTAAACTCCGCCAAAAAACATAAAGACCATTTATTATTATTATCATTATTATTATTATTATTATTATTATTAATACGTGTGGGTATTAGCTCGTACAGTTGCTGTAGACCACTTGAAATGAAGCCTCAAGCTTTCAAAGAATATATTTATATTATTGATATTTTTATATATTCATACAATAAATATTATTTTTTATTTTTTAGTTCAATCGTTTATAAGTGAGAGTCTATTTTCTCAATATTTTCTACGTTTACTTTGTTCAAACGAGGGTTTGATAATATCTATCGATAAAAAAGCCAAGAAAAAAAATTAGTAAGCTGGAATGCAAGGGTGCCAATAATTCAGTATCGTATGTCCCTGAGGTTCAATTTATTATCAGTAGCAATCTATTGAATATCATTAATAATTCCAATCAATTTCATAGTCCACTTCCAATATTATATTTCCGCTACGAGAACATAGAAAATAAATCAGCCAATTAACGTTGCATAATTATAATCACGAATCATTATTAGTCTATCGAATTTTATATCAATTCAATTGATGAAATAAAGGTGGAATGTGTCCATCGGACAATCAGATGTTGGTTACAAAAAAAATTAATTGGTATCTATCTAGAGTGACAACTCATATACAACGACATAACCGAGAAATTGCTGAAGTAGCATCAGAAAAACGAGATTCTTAAGAAAACGAAGATCATGCACAGATCAGGAGTGTCTGAGTTAGGAAGGCTATTGAAAGGATGAAATTGTAGACGGAATCAAGGGGAAATGATTGTTTTATTGTTGATATTAGTTTATAGCATTTGTAAATATTACTTTTACTCACATCTAGTGAAGATAGCATGGGAGTTGTACCGACAGCTCTTTTAATGAAAGTAAAGTATTTATCCATCGGAGACGACCCATCACCTCTAGTGGAGGTGAGATTTAATAGGAAGGTGAAAAAACTTTCAGTCTAACTCCACCAAAAATAATCTTTATTTTAGATGTCATGTAGCCAGAGGACTAACAGCACGTAGATATCATGTAGTCGGAAGACTAACATTGAGAGAGAGGGCATGTTTTGAAGGATTATCACAAAAAAATTATTAAAACATTATTAGAATTAAATGGTCCCAATTACGACCATATGGTCCACTAAAGCGGAATCCACATATGTTAGAGACCATGGTTGGTCCACCAAAAAACATTACAAATTTAAATCATCATGCAGCATGTGTTTACAGGAGACAACTAGGAAGAGGAAGTAACAATAGGTTATAATTTGACATGAATGACATCTGTCATGTGGAAAGTCCTGGTTCAAGGTGACAGAGAACAGAGTGGAATGTCCCATGCTTCCATGGAACAAGACAACCTCAACCATAGTATCGTCTAATGACAGAACTATAGAAGAAAAAGAATTTATGTTTTTATTTTGTTAAAATTATTGGGATTTAATAAAAAACGTTTACCAAAAGAGTATAAGTGAATCATTGAATAATACGATATGTGGGAGGAAAAAGGGTGTGTCAAATTAGTAAAGATTTAAAAAGTTTTAAACTGTCAAACTGGGTCTGTTCATTCAAGCATTGTAGATCCAAATTTTTAATCGCTTTATTAATTTCAGGAGTCTCTAGTAAATTGAGTATCTTGCCTCTTGCACACACATGTAAGATTTTTAAGTCAGAGTTGGAATCAAAATTATGTTTCTCATTTATGATGTGATTGGAAAAAACTGAATTTGAATTAATTTCTTCTTTATCAGAGTTGGAATCTATAATTCTAACACGTTCTGCTAGTCGAGTTCTAAACTTGCGACCTGTTTGGCCAATATAGAAAGCTTTACAATCAAGGTTAGAACAGTTCAATTTATAGTCTCCAGACTAATCCGCCATTGGAATTTTATCTTTGGAATTAACTAACAAGTGTTTGAGATTTAGAGGCTTTGAATGAAATTGCTAAATATTTTTGGTGGAGTTGGGCGGAAAGTTTTTTCACCTTCCAATTTTCTTTCATTCAAATAGTTACTCATACACAAAAATTGTTCTTATAGATACATCAGCGCTAACTCATAGGATTCGCGTAAGATTGGATACGGCATTCCAAATACAGATTGGATCATCAAATCCTGAACCAAATTTTTATACGATACGGAATAAGACTAAATTGTGTGTTTTATCCTCATTCAAAACATTATTGTGATTGAAATTGGATTACCTCATCGAATCGGGTGTAGTCTCTTTGCACCACCACTACCTAAAACAAACTCTTATACTTTGTATCCTCCTTTTCTTATTGAAACTTGTGAATTCCCAGTTATTTTGAATTGTATGAAAACTTTTAGGAATCTCATTAATTTAGATAAGGACTATCTGATCCAAACCATCACATCCTGATCACTGTTTCCACAAGATACCCAATAAAATTGAATACGGAATTCCTGATCCATCCAATCCTTATCAACTTTCTTCATACGATACCCAATAAGATTATGAATTGTGAATTTCCACACATTTCTCATACGTTGACAAGCTTGTGAATGAGCATATACAATCTCGTTGTATCGAAAGTTTAATACCTCATCGAATCATGTAACAACCACTGCCTGATACAAACTCGTTTGACATGTATTCGGGCATGCTTATAAATTACATCTGTGATGTATTTTCCTCTACTAAATCACAAGAAATGTTATAACTTTTGGAGAAAAGACTTCATTCTCTTGTTGAAACAATATATACCGTTGTTATTTTCATAACTACTCCATGACAACTATTTCAACTATATGAGGATCAAATATACAGAATGTTATATACATTACATCTCCCCCCTTGAAAAAAAAATAACAATAAAATTAAAAACTAAATCAATATGACAATCTTTCAGGGGGTTTAATGGTACGATTTGGCCTCGAATTTCTTCTGATATTTTATAATTTGATTGCTCATTAGAAGATGTTGAAGGTTGAGTATCATCTAATATCGCGGAAGAAATATTATGACATATTTGAATTTGATTCAAATGTCTTTTCCATTTTATATTATCTAATTCAGGAATTATTCCTGTATAAACAAATTCGCCTACTTTTTCAAAAATGATTCCTTTCATCCATTCATTCTTGGTTCTACGATAATCTATAACTATGACCGAATCACCTTTAATGAAAGAAATATTTCTTTTACCATCATAATAATTTTTTTGTTTATTCTGTTCAATTTTCATATGATTACTCAAATCGTGATCTACTTGAGGAAATAAGGAACTGAAGCGTGTGCGTAAATTTCGTCCCAACGTCAATTTGGCAGGACTTACTTTCGTTGTGCAATGAGGCGTGTTTCTGTAATCAAACAGAAAATTATTTAGAGCCCTGTTTATGTCCAATTTACCATTTCTTTCCTTTTCAGCAGCGCCATTATTATTTGACCATTATTTGACAGAAATTCCTCAAATTCCCTTGAACAAAATGAAGGTCCATTGTCACTCACTATTTGTCTTGGCAAACCAAACCGAGCAAAACAACTACGTAAAATTTATATCGTTTTAACTGAAGTCAATATGCAAACGATACCACGGTTGAGTTGGCCAAGACCAGGTAGTTAATATTGCTTTATTTGGAGATTTTCTGTGCAATAAACAACTTTCGCAATTCATGCAAATTTTTTCAATATCTCTATCTAATCCTGGCCACCAAAAATATGACCTTGCCAAAATTTTCATTTTAACAATGCCCATGTGTGAAGTACGTAAGCTTTTTAATAGTTCATTTTGTAATAATTTGGGAATGATTATTCCGTTGTTCCAAATCAAACAATCAGATTCTATACTCAGTTAATACATCATAAAAAGTTTTCGAGATCACACTGTAACTCGCTCTTGTATCCAAACAAAATGTCAAATCTTTATTGTCAATTTTGACGTCTATCAAAACTGGTTTAGTTTTTCCATTCAAATTGAATAAGGAATTTACATCTGTGTCTAAGAAATTGTTCAGATTGGAGTTATGTTTAAATGATTGTACCTTTTTGTTTGGACACAAATTAGCCAAATGTCCTTTTCTACTACAAAAATGACAGTTATGATCTTTATAGAAACACTTATCTGAAGCATGATTCCTACGTCCACATACTATACATTTCGGAAATAATGCAACTTTCGCCGAATATCTTTTACTTGGTTTACTTTCCGCTGGAGTTTCTGATCCATTTGAGTGAGTACTATAGTTTATATCCGATTCTTTCTTTACCATCCAAGATTGGCACAAATTTGTCGACTTTTCTGATGCCAATTCAACCGCTCTACTGAATTTGATGGTTTCATTCTCTTCAAAAAGCCTGTCTTTCCACTCTTCCACTCTTCCACTTTCATATCCGATTATGAATTGGTTCACTAGGGCATTTTCGATTTCATCGGCGCCTTTGAATTTGCAAACAGCAACCAATCTTCTCAATCTTGCCGCCCAATCTTTTGGTGATTCTGTATTCAATCTCCTCACCTCGAAAAACTTTTCTCCACTTGAAAATACCGATACAATTGGTTTGAAATGGTAACTCATCAATTCTGTTATCTCCACATATGATTTTTGTTCTGGTTCATTTGGCAAACACATATCATAATAAAGTTTATAGGCATCTTCATTGAGCAAACTGATTAATATAGCTTTTTACGTTTCTCAGCAGTTATTTCGTTTGCCAAAAAATAATTCTCCAGTCTCCTTTTGTAAATGGACCAGTCTGATGTATCGGGAACGAACCCTTGTATATGGCCAGCATACGGTAGTTTTTCGGTAGACATTATTAATAATAATTTCGCGTAGGTTCGCAATTATACCTTCGTCGCCACTTGTGATGTATTTTCCTCTACTAAATCACAAGAAATGTTATAACTTTTGGAGAAAAGATTTTATTCTCTTGTTGAAACAATATATACCGTTGTTATTTTTATAACTACTCCATGACAACTATTTCAACTATATGAGGATCAAATATACAGAATGTGATATACATTACAACATCTACTTATAAATTCTCATAGAACCTTCCAAAAAGTGTATGTGCCAGGGTTATTGTAATTGTAGGTTGCAGACTTTCCACGTAGATCCTTATAAATTCTCATAATTAGTCTATATTTTTTCATAAGATTTCAAGTGACATTTTTGGCAGGGATTCGTCTATTAACTCCCTGCCGTGTATTAGTAATATAAACTGAACAACACTTAAATCGAGCTATTAAAATTCACCTGAACCAAAAGAAATAACTCTGTTCGAAAGACCAACGCTCCATCATCAGATCATGATGAGTAATAAATTCCGAACTAATCCAGAGCTGTCTTTCGTAGGTGAAATCGATAAAGCGGCAAATCAAATTTACAAATAACAAATGTCCCACTTCTGAAGTTGTTGGCTGGCGAACCGAGCGAGCGGAGACTGTGACCGTTCGCATAACCAGAATAGTCGTTGGGGTTCGGTAACATTCTCATTGAGTCAACTTGCGGGCCTGATTAGACTTAAGATAGAGTGCTGGTCATTCGACTGACCCTTTCCGTTATATATCACGCTTAGAAGTTTTCTTTAGTTCCTAGAGGAGCATTCTAGTTGTTTGTTCAGTTTGTGCTTGATTTAGGATAGGAATTCAGGAAAAGGGAATTGGATCTCCGGAAAACGCCTTTATATTTGGGATTCATGAGAAAAGGTGAAAAGCTGTCGAATCGTCATTTATAATTTGTCCAGGATTGAGAAGGAAAAATATCAAGAATGCGTATTATTTTCATAACAGTTTCATTTTTTAATGATTGGACAAGAGAATTTAGATGAGAGCAAGATATCAGCAAAGTCAGCGAGAGTTGAGAAAATGAGTGGAAATAATAGAAAATTGCAAAATCAGCAAAACTTGATGAAAAATACCCCCAAAAATCAAGAGGGAGCCACGTGAATGATTTTTAGTTAGACTCAAACAACAGGAAGTTTCCAGGTTTGATGCAGTTTCTGAAGAATATCAGGCCCAGTGGAATTTGATATGTCTTCGCGATGGTTAATTGTGAATGAAACGTAATTAAGATATCAAAAGCCTAGTAAAACGCTTAGTTGCTTCTATTCCATAAAGAGGTCGATACATCATCGCCGATAATTGGTTCATAATATCTGATTTCATCGCAACGCTTTTGAAAAAATTACAAGCCCATATAGGCAGAGTTTGAAAAAATTAAAATAGCTGGAAAAACAGTACTCAGTATCTTTGGGTGCCAAAAAAATTTTACAATTTTGTTGTATGTACCCGAATCAAAAATGAATGTTGCAAAGGCGTCAAGTATCATAACATTTTCAGTAGTAGTAACCCAAGGACATTGATAATTATAGCGGATTTCGAAAGCTTGGAAACAGACCGACGGCGACGCCGTTCTGTTTCCTATAAGCAACAAGCTTGAGGAAGTCGTTATATTCATCTATGTTCAAAGTTTATTTGTAGAGAAATTTTTTGCTAATCGATTCTTTTGAACATTGCAAAAATCTATAAATGCTTTCCATACTAATTTGTAATTGTAAACAATATATTTTGATATATTTGATACGAAAATTTCGTCAATCTTTCCGTCAATATTCCAACCAAATCGTGACATCACTGACATTTTGACGTTATTGAATATTTAAAACTTCAAAATCGATATAAATCAAAATATGGAGAGAGGAAGTCGTTGCTGACCAGTTAAGATAAACCTAGGAAAAACTTGTTGGGTACGCAGCATGCAGGAAGTATAGTCTTATAACACTTCATTCCAATATTTCGACAAGTATTCTTGTCATCATCAGAGAATGAGTGTCCATTGTGTGCCTAGATTTAATAGAATAGACGTCAAAAATTGCAATGTACATATTGAAACAATTAGTGAGAGTCCTTATAGGTCGTCATCACCATTTATTAAACTTTTATATTATAGGAAACAAAACGTACATTCATACTCTAGAGTATGATGAACGTTTTTGAATTTTATTATAATTATTATTTCCTACTATAAAAGTTTAATTAATGGTGATGACGACCTTCAACATTGCAATTGCTGAAGTCTATTTTATAAAATATATGCACACAACCTCATGGAAACTCGACGAAATATTGGAATAAAGTATTATAAGAGTATACTCCCTGCATGCTGCGTACCCAACAAGTTTTTCCTAGCTTTATCTTAACTGGTCCAAGACCAAGACGTAATTGCTACATATGGAACAAAAGTGGTGAAAAAACTGAAATTATGATCCCGAACAAAATATTAAATTCTTCTTCTTCCATGCGTCCCATTCCGACGCTAAAAATACCGATATGACGTACGTTTTTGAATTTTATTATTATTATTATTTCCTACTATAAAAGTTTAATTGGTGGTGATGACGACCTTTAAGGACTCTCACTGATTGTTTTAATATGTACATTGCAATTGATAACGTCTATTTTATGAAATCTATGCACACAACATCATGGACATTCATTTGCTGATGATGACAGGGATACTTGTCGAAATATTGGAATAAAGTGTTATAAGAGTATACTTACTGCATGCTGCGTACCCAACAAGTTTTTCCCAGCTTTAAATCAAAATATGTATATCAATAGCAACGTAAGAGTGAAAACAGTCATAGGGCTGTTTTCAGTATAATGTTGTTCTGATTGTTTGTATTCAATCAGATTTCCCCAGTTTAACTAATTTCACTGGATTTCTGGTTGAGCAAAACATTTCCAATCTAACGATCCAGAAATAATATGATTTTACCACTTAGCAAAGAGGATTTCTCAGAAGGTTTCCCTTCGCTTCGCATTCGAGGAAGGCTGTTTATCCTCATTACAGAACCTGCATGTGTCGTGACTTCTAAGGTGTTAGTGTCAGCAGTTCGACTACCTTCCTTAGACCGTTTCGGATCAGTTCGAAAGGTGTCTTGAGACTGGTCGGTTGGAAGAAAACCTGCAAGATCGCAGGGCCTTTATTGCCACCTTACTGTCGGAGAAAATGACTATAGGCCCCTTCTTAGAACCTCTTTTGTGCAAACTTGACTAGGTGAGGAATCAGTAGATCTGCTCCTCGCTATAGTAATACAGGTTGCACTGCGTCTAGACCTGCTGATCTGAAAGGACTGAAGGTGGCTATAGCCCATTCTACCTTTCTGGCCCCTTTCGCTATTTCCCAGGTTATCCTTGTGGGCCTAGCATCAACTGTTCGAACTCTCTAGTGCGCGACTGAGTCATTTGTTCTCCCAGAGTCAGAAAAGTGATAATCAAGGAGTATCTTTAGAAATACTTTCTCTGATTCGGCTTATTCACATTCACGACATGATTCACAGGATCTTTTGAGCAGTCAGCCATGTTATCGATTTTTTGCAGATTCTTTCACTTTTCTCTCATCTCATTGTATCCGCCCGGCTATTTCTTTTTTATATGCATAATCAAAAAGAGATCTTTTTCTCAGAGATTCTAGCTCCTTGTTCCAGAATTGGACCGTGCTGTTCTGTCTCCTTTTGGTTGAAGGGTAGCTTTTTCAGAATGGGGAGACAGATATCCACCTCATCAATTCTCTCAGCCACTCCTTTGGAGAGGCTGATGGGCACAGGGCTGAGACTCGAGGTTAGTCGTTAGGAAGCCAGTTTATCAATGTCGTGTTAGCGTACTTTGACTCCCGGTTAAATTTGACTCGTGGTTAGAATGAATATGACATTTGCTAAATGAAGGAATCGACTCACATTCTAACCATGAGTTAAATTTACCTCGGAGTTAAAGTACATTGAAAAACCGGCCCTAAGTATCCCAGTTGATTCTTCTCGAATTTCTGATTGGAACTGGCAAGTAACTACAATATCGTACGTCGTTGACCTGTTGATTCAACTAATAAATAATCTACACTTCCAATAATTATCACAAAAAAAAAACAATTAAAATAAAATACATAAAAAAACTAGCGTTACGTCCATTTCATGAGCAGAAGAAAGGAAGCTCCGAAACTTACCCCTTGGGGTTGGTAGAAGGTGTCAAGAAGTTTCTGGAACTCGTTCAGACAGAGACAACTGGCAGCAAATACAAAAAAATACCATGAGAGGATGTGTGGATTATGAAAACGATATTAAATATAAGAGTGTGTCTGAAACATTCAAAAATATTGTGCGGCAATTAATTGCCTTGGAAGAAAGTTCAACGATGATAATTAGTTTAGTGGTATGCATCGAACTTGGGTAAGGTGTTTCCAGTTTTTTTTAAATTTTGTTTATAGTTTACATTATTTAAATCGTCTCATATAAAAGTATCTGCTTCTTATAAATATATATTTTTTTTATCTTCACAACATCATTTCGTTTTAATATTGTCTGGTCGGTTTTAACATGAAGTTCAATTGCGACACCAAAGAAAAAATTCAATGGTGTTAGGTCTGGAGACCTAGTTAATCATTCTATGAAACCTTAGTATCCGATCCAACGAGAAAATATTCATAACCTAATTAGTTTTGAACAAAAATAAGTATTACTCAAACTATTTACCTCAATAATGATTTTGTCAATGTTACCATTAACTGATAATTTTTACTGGAATGCTATTTGTTTAAAAAAAAGCCACTGAGTAGTGCATCTGTACAAAGTGAAGTGTTAATCATTTTTTTTTTAGTTCAAGAAAAAACATTTTTTGGATTATGATCAATCACCATCTTCTACTAATTATCCTTTTCATTTCGAAAACTTTTGGTTGCGGACCTCATATCGATGGCTAAGAGGACAAATATTGTATGTCCATTGTCGAAAATGTCATCAATTCAATTGAGGGGAAATATTTATGATGATATTGGACATCCATTTGAAACTATTTACTGAAGAAAATATAAATTAATAAATCTATAAATTGATTTTACTCAAAAGTACATTTTTGGACATACAATATTTGTCTTTTAAGCCATCGATATATGACATGAAAAACTAACTAGTAGATTAAAAAAAATCAAGATAACGGCATAGCTGATTGTAATATTGAATGTTTCCATGAGAGAAGTATAAAATTGGAATAATTGAAATTGAAATCAGAAGATATTATGATTTTTTTATACTTCATGAACAAAGTATATAACAACTCATGCATGAGCGATATTACAAAAAATGCATTGTCTCTGTTGTTTCAAATATATTCCTTTCATTTTTCTGCTAAATAAATTGCATTCAAAAATATTTTACTCGGCAAGGAACTGAGATATATTTGTCAGAAAGAATCGCAGACCGTAAGAAGCCACTGAACCATATTTTCACAACACATAAAGCAGAAACACTACGGAAGAAAAAATAATATATAAAATATGGTCTACGGAAGCTGAATGATAAATAATTTCTAATATTCTCTTTCCTTCCTAGAGGTCACATTTTAATTAGGTCTGGAACTACAGAAGCAGAATTTCGCGAAGCAAGTCAACTTCACCCCGATATTGATTTAAAACATCCTTCGGCTATAATATTACAACCCTTATTCTCATGTTCGCAATTACACCAAACAAAGGGGGCACTTTATATATTACATCTTGGATCGATGGATGTTTTTTATCATCTGGCATTGTGCTCTTGCAGACTTGACGTCACTGATTATAAATATTGAAATGGTGATTTCGTAAAAATAATAGAGGAATAATTATCAAGTAGTTTTGAGTCAAAGGACATATAGAATGAATTTTATATAAGTTTGACACCATAAGAAGAATAATTGCCATTTATACTGAAATGCCATATCATATGGAGAGTCCATTTCATTGGGGTAGTATTGCAGGTATAAAAAATGCTCTGGATTGAAACATTCACGGTAGAGGGATACAGTGTAGCGTGTGAAACTCAACTTGAAAACTTAAATTCAATAAATGACAAATGACTGATACAGCAACCAATGAAATAATTTTTTTGACAAAAACTGAATTTGTCATAAGTCATGAAAAATTAAAGTTGGTCAATCATTAACTTATTATTTGTTACCAGAATCTTATGATTCAAAACTGTTGGTTCATATGAAAAATGCATTTTTAATTGCTTAGCACAAACTCGTAGGTACGTGATACTGAATTATGTGATGAATTCAAGAGAAAAGGCATTCCTGAATAGCGCATAAAATAATTATAGAAACTGATGCACTAAAGGCCACTTCCGTAAATCGGCCCAAAAATTTTTATTTATGATATAAGTTCGTAAATTAGGATCTTCTGTACGAGCGTGAAGTTTATTGAATGAGGCGCAGCCGAGTTTAACAAAACAGGTGAGTACAAAAAGTGTTTTTACGAAAATAGAACATGGAAGGTTTTTTCAACGACAGTTTTCATGTTCCAAAAATACTACTATGAATTTCTCTGGTTATGAAATTTTGAACTTTTGTTGTATTATTAATTGATGAAAAATAAAACTAGTTGGCCCTGGAAATGGAGATTGATTCATGAAATTTGGTTTCCTAGTAGACTTTTTGGATGTCTACCTCACGAAACAAAAATCAATCCAATCGGTTGAAAAATGTAAGTTTTATAAGGATGCATCCATCTTAAATGGGTCACACTGTATGTCCAGAGTTGCTTCGTTTCTGAGATATAGGACGATTAAAAAAAAAAAAAAATTCAAGTCTTGTATCTCAGAAAAAAAGCAACTCCGGACCTAATGTTCATATGAACTTTCTTTCTTAAAACACCCAACGGAGGGACACAAAAAAATATCGATTTTCGATATGTTATGCCCAGGAGCCACTGGTAAAAATATCTTCATTTTCAACCCTATTCGAGGCTTCTATGCGAAAATGGGGCACCTAAATCTGTCAGTAGCTGACGGTCTAATAATGGATTAGGGATATTTTAGTTGCATGGTTGCAGCAAAATATATGGATTTCTTCTGGATATCTTGCGGTATCAGCTGAACTATTGCTAATGCCTTTCCCATCAACGAGAGAAATCAAGTCCGATCTAACCCCTGAATTCAATTTACAGGGTGACAAACCAGTAGAAATGACGTCACTTCAAGGCAACTTGTTCAAAGTATTGGACCGTGAGCATCCGACTTAATTAAGAGCTCATTTGTCAACTTTGAGTGAGATGACGTTCTGAATGATTATTACGTAATGATAATTAATGATAATTACGTAAACGATGACCTGAAATTATATTTCTCAAATCAATTCCAGCTCATCTTCTTTTGAAGCACGTTCTCATCAAGACTGGACACGGAGCAAAATTGATTTCGTATGCTGCCCTTTTCATTTGAGGTAACCAAATTTGGTAGCTATTTTCTGTATGGAAGGAAGCCTATAGAGAAAGCTTGAACAGATTTAGTATTCCTGAAATAAGAATTCTCAAATGAGAAGTGAAAAAATATAGACGGTATTCTGATCATTTTTATGAGGTTTTCTATGATACTGTTTCCATATATGGAGCGTAGCCCCTTAACATACACTGAAACTCTCAGATATTATCCAAAAAAGAGCTCACCTGTCTGGAACACCACGAAAGTTCGGTAATCTGTCTCTCTTCTATAGATATTTTCACGAACGAAGCTCTTTCATCATCGATCGTTCCACCGTATTGGTGTTGGTATAGGTAAGTATGGATGGTGACCGATGCGCTGCGACCTGATTAGATCTATTGGGCCCCATCTTCTTCTGCTATCACAAGGTGATATCGTTTACAGCAGCCCTTCAAGCCTCAATTCCTTCAGAAATTTAAGGATTTTGAGGGGGTCTACTCGTGGTATTTCTCCCACAGTCAGCTGGTATGATCCCAGTATATTCAATCTTTTGTTATGTACGGCGTGACACCCCATCAATATATGGTTGAGTGTTTCTGGATGTTCCCCACAGAATCTGCAGGTGTTGTCCTCCTCTGGGCCTAGCTTCCTTAGGTGTTCTTCGAGTCTGCAATGCCCCGTTAGGAAACTCGTGATTGTCTTAAGACTAGTTTTGCTGAGGGTAATCAGTGTCTTCGATCTTGCTCGGTTGAAATTGCCGAGGAGATCTTGAGTCTGCCTCAGTCCTGGAAGTCTTAGCCCGTATGTTGCTCTCATTGCTTCTTCAGCTTCATTGAAATCTTTTTGGAAGTAAGATTTTCCAAGTCCGCAGAATGGTTCTGGCCCGAACAATGGCGTTGATGCGCCTTTTCGTGCTAGGGTGTCTGCTTGTTCATTCCCCTCCACTCCGACGTGCCCCGGGACCCAGAGGAGGGTCACCTTGGTGTTCCTGCCTAGATCATTAAGTCTGTCTAGGCATTCCCAAACCATCTTCGAGTTGATGTTAGAAGAGCTTAACGCTTTGATGGCTGCTTGACTATCGGAGAGGACCTTGATTTCCTTGTTCTGGTATTTCCTGTTTCCTGTTGACCACCGTTAGTGGTCAGGACTGATCAATCAAGCTCAGTTTCTAAATCCATTTGTCGGTACTTTGAAGAAATGTCGAATATATTTTCCAGGACTTTCTTCCAACCTGCGTTGAAAGGGGTTACCTGAAACATAGAGCCTGCAGAAATTTAGGAACATGAATTCCTACTTACTTCCCACCGGTTCTCTAAACTTTAGGTGATTTTTTTAATAAAGCATAATACTTTGAAATGGACACTCTTTTGTATTTTAGCCCTGAAAGTAGTTGGGTCAAACTCAATAAGTTTAGTATTAATTTTCATATTTATCGTTTTTCTCCCTTATGAAATAATTTAGTTGAATACTATAAATTGAATCTCTTCATTTTTCATTATAGGATTCATAATAAAATAAGTGTGTTATGCGTCCCTACTATTTTTTTATTTTGAACATTTTAATATTTCGCTATGGAATTAGAAATGTCTGAATCATCATAATCATCTGTAATACTTGCGTAGCAACAATTGGAATTGATACAGTGAGTAATTGATGGAAATGTATTAAAATTGAAGATTTTCGAACGCCTTTCAACTCATTAACCCTTATGTCCACTGAACGAAGAAACAGTCTATTTGTTATATCGGTGTTGACCACCCACTAATGCAATATATTCCTTTCTTCCATAATTTAGTCCACCTTAAAAAAACTTTAAATAATAGAACTACAATTAGACCACATAAAGTAGACTGGCCTAGAAGAAGCAATAACACTAAAAATTAACGACCTATTCAGGTACTTAAAGTAATTCTGAACGTTTTTTCGTCGTCTTACTTTCCCATTTTCTTTGTAGGGCTTCTAACCGATGTCATCGTAAACTAGGAGGGAATAAATATATTTACTCATTAGAATTATATTGCTTTCCTATACAGAAAACAACACCGACATTATTTTGGTTTCCTAATACCCCTTTGTAAGAGTTAAAAGATAATTAGTTAACCTTGCCTAGTGTTCTCTATAAAGAACAATAAATATTTATTGTGCCCCAAACCGCTATTTAGGGTGTGCTTATTTTTTTTTACCTCTGCCGAAACAATGAATAGGGGAATGGTGGTCCTCAATCTTTCCTCATATTCCTTGAAATCTTTGGCAGTTAACAGTTGATTTTAATTTGTATTCTTATACAGTGACCGCCAAAAAGTATGTAAGTACTATATGAGAAAAAAGTTTGTTATTAGAGTATTGAAAAGGGGGGAAAAGTTTGTGCGTGTCTGATAATCTTAAACTCGATTTTGACACTAATCACGTGATTGCTGATATGGCAAAATTAAAAAAATTGGTATGAAAAGGCGAGAAGTAGGGTAAATTGGCAAGAGATCTAAAAGAGTTAATTGAAAGAGTTGAATAGATTGACTCTTCTGAAGCATTGGTATTTCAATGATAATGACAGAACTTCCTCATTTTCTCCACACCAAAGAGCGCTCAATAAAAAAAATGGATTTTGTCAGAACCCTCTCTGATACATTGGTTCGTTTCTAACAGTAGTATAAGAATTCTATGATCATTTCGATGATAGGGCAGTCCAGAAACATCGTATTTTTTCGATTATAATCAATGATCGTGCATGAGCATGTTACTTCGCACATAATATTAAAAATAGTGCGTAAAATCAAAGGGACTTAGCGTTTTCAAGATAGTGTGCGAAGTGAACCGCTTTTGACCGATTATCATCGAATCTTGATTATAATCTAGAAAACACCATGTATTTGAAGTGTTGTGTCATCACAGTGGTCGTGGAATTCTGATAAAACCATTCGTGCTATTGGAATCACACGTTAGAAGGTAAGACCTCGTTGATCCTTAGCTCGCACAATTTTCGACATTTGATGGCTGCCGTTCGTAAGAGGACGACAGCTGGTTAACGAAAAAAACAATTTTAACAAATTTTTTTTTTTCAACAAAATAGTATACGAACTGGTGTGGAGAAAATGAGAAAGTTTCGTAATTATCATTGAAATACAAATGTTTCAGTACTTATATAGTCAAGCTATTCATGATGAAAATATATATCTTTATATATGTAGATATGAAAATATAAAAAAAATCCATTTTCAGTTTTTTGCATCTCTCCAAACTTTGTTAAATAGTATAAAATTGAATTCCAAGTCACTTTTCCTGATATCTTGCCATTTTACCCGGCTTTTTGTCTTTCCATAGCAATTTGTTCAATTTGCCGCCATACCAGTAATCACAATAACATGCGTCAAAATCGATTTTCAGGTTATCAGACATGTACAAACTTTTCTTCAGAATGTTTTCCCAATACTCTAATAATAAACTATTTTCTCATATATAGTACATACTTTTTGGCGGTCACTGTATATTATAGGAATATGAGGGATTGCTGATACGAGAAATTAAAATTCTCGTTATTGATTTTCAAAAATCACCATGAAATATTATAGAGAAATGTAAGTAATGAAATAATTCTTAGTCAATTCATTATAATATAACCGAATTCAAACGATTAGGCCTCTTGAGAAGGTGTCTTCAAAATAATCCTTGAGTAATTTTCAGTCCGTTAAATCGTTCCGGTATGAAAATACAGTTCATTGAATTTGCAACCCTTTCTTTTACCGAGACAAAGGATTTAAAATCCTTCCCCAATGTATAAAACACTTAGGATAATTGTAATTCTCTCACTAATGTTCATCAATGCAGAATAAAAAAGATATGCCCCCCAGAATCGTTTTTTTCGAAACATTAAATATAATTAAAATAGATGGAAGGAAGAATCACTATAGGTACATTTCTTGCAAGCCCATGGTGATGGTGATTCAGGAGTATTTTGAACTATTTCAGTAGTTCTATGTTAAGAATTTGATAGCCAGTTTCATGAACTTCATTTGTAAATTGATTCATGAGATTCTTCACTTTCAAACGAAATTATTTTTCTTATTTGAATTTCACGTGAAGTGGATTTTTGACACTACACATAGGTATGTTAGGCAACCATTAGAATTTTAATGTTCACCTGTTCCACAATAAGACGACTGACTGACAATTGCCTGTCGATTTGAAATGTGGACCTCTCGAAAGACTTCTCTGAAAAAAAAAAAAAAAAAAAATTATGGTATCTTATGGAGTTTGCCGAATGACTCTTAAATAATCGTAAGAACTTTACACACAGATTGATCAAAGGTAGGATTAGGGTTAATGATGAAATTGTCGTTCATCAAAAGTCCCTGGCATAATCTCCATCACCTACAAACTGCCTTTCAGGAGTTAGATCTTTGCTCAAGTGTGTTCTTTGAGAAAGCTATTCTTTAAATTTATTTACAGTCAAGTGTAGTCTGGTTGGAAAGATTGATATATCTGTTGCATGAAAAAAAAATACTTTTTTCACCAACATGTTCACACAAAAAGATAATTCTGTAATTTTTCGAATATTTTGACAACCAAGAGGAAGAAAATGGAATGAGGTATTTTTTTTATTTCTTGGAGTTTGTAGGATTTTGCGAATATTTACCCTGACAGCAATTCCCACAGCATTGCCAAACGTTCTTAGAAAATTATAACAGACAAGAAGAGGATGGAAAAAGGAATCTTCATGAAACTACCAGCCAGGGAACGATTGATATTATTTCCAGATGGACGAACTTTTATGAGAGAGAGAGAGACTGAATAATAACTTTTCTGCGGTGGAAGTTAGCAATTTTGTAAGTTATCACCGTCAAAATTATTCGCTCCCTCCTACTTGGAATCCAAATCACAGGTATTTATTCAGGTACAGAACTCATATGGAAAAGGTATTCGAGGACAGGTAGAATATCTTCATAATAAATCATAAAATATAATTAAAATTTATTTTCTGTCGACCGTTCATTTATGATGTATTTTAACGTACTCAAAATCGTTGATTAATGACCCCTGTTAATGAATGATTTTCTATTAATCAACGATTTGATTATATGCAACCCAACATACATTGCTCTTATACATTATATTGGTTAGTACTATCAGTCATTATTTATTTGTCAATTTTCAAATAAAATTTAAAAAAATCTTCATTACACCAGTTGTCACTCAAAATCATATATAGTCACGTAGCGTAATGTTAAAGTTTGCTTGGCAGCCAACACTGAGATCGAGAGTTCAAAACCCATCGAGAGCAATTTTTATTTTTAATTTCAATTGGAAAATAAATAATAGAAAGATAAAATAAAACTACCACTAAGGAAAATTAAACTATCTTTAAGTAGAATTAATATAAATAGGAAATAGTGATTATTTTTTATCGTATCGTTAAATAAATAAACATTGAAAGTAAGATATCTCTATTTTTGAAAACTACTGTCGACGGAAAGGTTTTGTAACAAACTGGTGAATTGAAATGGCGATTAATAATCTCGAACATTAACGCGTTAAATTATCTCGATGGTTATTAATACACTTGTTCGTTAAATAACCATCAACATCGTTCTATCTTTGAATTGATATGAAATAAACTTTTCAGTTTGTTATTTATTGACTTCTGGTTACCTACACACAGCTTGAACCGAGTTCTTCTTAGACACCTGAATAAAAAAATAAAATGGAACACACAGAAGACCATTGAACGATTTTTTTTGTTCGCCGATTGCATTTATATCAAATATAAGACATAAACGTGAAGTTGGGGTACATTACTTGTAAGATTACTAAGAGATTAATGCTACTGGTAGGGGTTCGTTGGGGTAACGAAAAAAAAAACTTAAACAACACTTCTGATTTACTAAAGGGAAACTACAGTAACTCAATTTTGCGAGATTGCTAAAAAATTCAAGAATATCTTCATATCTGTAAACTATCTATACCTATCGTCTACAAGCATTTGTGTTGAAAGCATTAACGGTAACGGATAACATAGCTTCTATTGAATCCTGTGAACAAATCTCCAGTTATTCGGTAATGTCCAGATATTTCTATAAATAAAAAAAGTTGTATTATTTTGAAGAAACCGGTCTACAAAGCAGTAAATAGGCATGTACATTTTTGTTCCAACCGTTTACAGAAACATCAGTTGCTGCGCACTGGTGTTTAAGTATACATTGTTGAAAATATTCTTTAAAGAATTCATCAATAAAAAACAACTACAATTTCGATTTAAAAGTTTGCCCTGAGCTTTGGAGGCAAACAGTTTCAATGCTGGCCAAAAAATGGAAACTTTTAGAATAGGATCCTTGAGCATAAATTTACTTATCGAAAAAGAAATTTTTGATTTGAATGGCATTATAAAAGTCCGTTAACCAATATTCTCAGTACAAAACCTATATAGCAGGGAGTTTGAAATAGCAAATTTCATAAAAAAATATTTATCAACATTGTTTTTTTAAGTTCTTGTTCCCAAGAAAAGGAAAATACTGTATTGTTCAAAGAACATCGTGAGAGTCGAGGGAAAGTAGGTAGGAATTGGTGTTTTTCTTGAATTTCTGAACACCTCCCGAGGCAGCGAGTTACAATGAATGTTTATCCCCATTCTAGAACTTTCGGTTAGTCTGTATTTATTTAATTCACGATTCTTTCCCGTTCATTTCTGCATTCACTGGCTGATATTGAAGCTTTGGAAGAGAAAGCGGTATGGAGGGTACCATCATCCGCAAAGCTGTGCACTGGACATGAAATAGATCCCAACAAATCATTGATGTGAAGAAGGAACAGTGTTGGTGCTAGAATGGATCCCTGCGGAACACCAGCATTTATTGGTAGAGTATCGGATGATACTCCATCAATCACCATGTGGAAGATCGGTCTGAGAGAGAACTAGATAGCAAGGAGCACAACTGGGGAGGCAAGTCATGAGATGGAAATCTGGCTAGGAGTCCTTGGTGCCATACGCGATCGAGCGCCTTGGAGATATCTAGTGCAACCGCCAGAATTTCACCATATTTTTCGAAATATTGCTGTCAAATATGTGAGACATAGGGAAGTAAGTCACCAGTTGATCTAAAATGCCAGAAACCATATTGTCGATCATTGATAATTCCTGAGCGTTCTAGATATTCCGTGAGCTCGATGTTGATGGCTATCTCCATGACCTTTGTGCTAACAGATAGTAGTGCGATAGGTCTGTAGTTGCTGGATAGGGTCTTTTACCTTTTTTTGGGGACTGGTTGTACTCTTGCAATTTTCCATTTGGACGGAAATACCCCCATATTATAAGAGAGGTTGAATAACTTCCAAGGAACACCTTTTTTGAGAACGATCGGCGGAATTCCGTCAGATCCACTAGCTTTGTTGGTGTCAAGACCCAGCGAAAAAATCTTGCCCAGCCTGGGGATCGAGCCCGCGACCTTTCGATCACGAAGCTCCGGCGTTACCACTGCGCCAATCCCCGCTCCAAGATATTGGCTTTTTCCTAAGCGTTCGTTGCTAGTGTTCCATCTTTCTTGGTTACGGAAGGAAATGAGCTGGAAGTAAAATTTCAACAGATCTGGAAAATTACCAAGGAGAACGAGACCCGTTAGGAAACTCAACGAGCTTTGATCGTATCTGGGCGTTCGTTGTAAGCCTCTTTCGTGGGTTGGATTGTCTCCATGCATATATTTCTGGCTCCAACATATGCCTATCTAGTATGCTGCCTGCTTGAGAGCTACTGCTCTGGAGCAGTTTCTGATAAATGGGGGTTTATCAGATGACGTTCCTCTTGACGTGTTGGGTATATATGTTTGCATCACTAGTTTTATAATCCCAGAAATTGTCTCTAAGAGAAACAACATACTCTCTTTCGCATGGATATACTGAGAAAAACATGCGAACAGCCGGCTGAATTGTAGTGCCATATGAGACGGGACAGCCTTGAGCTGCTTGAAAAAGATGCAGAGAGTGGAGATGAGGCTGTGGTTGGAGTTCCCAAGTAGAGCACACACTTCTATAGGTACTGCATGGATCAGGATTGGTGGTGAGAAAAAGGTCAAGTGTATACTGGTTGTTGACATCAGGTATGCGTGTGGGTAGCTAAGCCAGTTGATCCAATTTAGGTAAGCATCCTGTACGTGTTAAACAAGCAGAAACAGAAATTTCAAATTCATAATAATTGACAGATTGGAATTCGGAATCGAGATGAAAATAATTCACAACAATAAATGACTTCAAATGAAAATAAAAAGATAGAATGTAGTTTTGATGAAACAAAAAAAAATATATAACTAATGAAATAAATATAACGAAGAATCCTTTTAATTTTGGGTATGCAGTCAAAAGAGGGGGAAATAAAGTGAACTCTTGTTTCAGGAACTGAAAGTGAGGCGAGTGAAAGGGATTATAAACCTCACTTTCAGTTCCTGATGAAGAGCCAATAAAGACTCGAAAGCTTGAACAGAAACAAGAATTCACTTTATTTCCACCCCCTTGTTGACTGCATTCCCAAAATTGAAAGGATTATTCTTTAACTTAGACAGTCGTCTAACGTTAACACAACCAATAAATGTAACTATAGTCTTACATTCACTTCACAGATCTGACGACAAATCCGAATTTACAGATATTATCAATAATCTCTTCTACAATGACTGAGTGATTGAGGTTAACACGCAGAGTCATATATCACCAGACTTTCAACAAGTCGTACAATTATTATTTATATTCTAGAAGTAAATTTACTAAAAACGCTTATTATGAAGGAATATCTGAAGCATTCCATCGTATATTTTAACCGATCGTGCAATGATATACCGGGTGTTCTATTTAAAATAATGATTGAAGATGGCGCTAAGCTGCCTTTTTGAAACTTTTAGCTGGAATTTTCTCATGAAAAAGTAGGTTTTTATCTCCTATTTGAGCGTTCCAAATTGCGTTGCGATATACCAGGTGGTTCAAAAATTAGTAGGGGGGGAACGGACTTTAGACTAGCACTAAGTATCCCACATATAATTTTTGTGTATAAAGGTATACATACACCTAAGTAATTGATTTTTCTAAACAGATTCAGAATTATATATAGATACTACAATAACTATATAATTTGGTTTCATTTGACGTCTCCATCTGATAGACCCAATGAGTATTTCATGAAGTAGATAGTGTTCTCAACACGTGAACAACATTCTTTAGAAAATATCAATATCCTTCACTTTATTAGCATACTGTATTCACCGAGAGTTTGCAACTTATCGAACTCTCCAGTATTCAGTAAACTTACGATCAACAAGGTGAAAGAGCCTCAAGGGCACAAGATCGATAGGTTTCCGTTCATCAATCAGATTGATAACAAGAGGAAGTGACGTAACCAACACCTACACTATCGCTAACAAAGGCCTCCGTTGATGGATGAACTCTCCGATCACCTTCCATTGTTGATATCATGATAAATCTTCGAAATATATTACGAACTTGCTGCTGACTTGCTCTTCACTTTATCAAACCCAATTAAAGGGGTTGTTCGAATGAGAACTGAACAGCAAATATAATAATAATATATGATATCTGAAGAGATACGGTGAAATGAGTGAGTCGCATCCTAATGTATCAGTAATAAGCATTTGTAAAAAATGGATTATTTGAGATATTCAACAGATGTCGATAATATTCATTAAAAATCAGTATTTTTTCAATAACAAAAAGGTTTTATGAAGCTGAATATAAAATTTGTTAAACTTTATACGATGTCATTAAATGAAAAGTTGGTATCGTTGGGGACAAATGTCCATTGGTATCATAGATGAGGCCTGCGGACTCGTTGTATTTTCAGCTTTGGGATTGCAATTCATTAATATACCAAAGAATTATCGGTAATAATCATACCACTTATTATATTACTGCTGACAATAAATATCATGCAGGATTGAAATATAACTTCGCATATCTTATCGAAACACAACATACCCACTAAGCCCGATAATCCTGTATATTTTATTGATTTCGTGATTGGCAAATTTAATTTGTCGCTGGTGTGTGGAGCAACACATTCTGCGATCATTTCTTTATTGATTCAATAAGAGGTATTGAGAAAGATCAATGGAGCACCACCGAAGCCTCTGGGGTTGTTATTGAATTACACGACCCGGCCACTGCCATCTCGTCTCGCTGTTACATTGACTTTCGCTCCATACAGGGTAGTTGCTTTATTCGATGTGAAAGCTGGAATAGGTACGTTCTGGTATGTGTAATGGTGTGCATACCATTCTTGGGAGGATTTTTGCGTGTTTTGAACATTTGAGAAACCAGTGATCGGTTTATACAGGGTGTTCAATTGACAACTAATCACCCTTGTGATCTTGAAACGATAAGGGTGAGCAAGACATGGTTCATCGAAAACTTTAATGTGTAAGTCAATACGGTTCTCAGCCCTTCACCCCAACTGTCCTAACTTCTAAATTATGAAAGGCAACATATCCCAAGTTGCACCTTATATAAAAGGCCACTGAAAATGAGAAATTTCTCTAGAACGAAAGTACTGAGTTACCGGAAATCATTCAGATCAAATGAAATTATAAAAATAAATCTCACATATAATATATAGCTTTGAAAAAAAAGTTTTAATTATACTTTTGATCTACAGTTTTGTAAAAGAAAATGAAAGGAATATAACGTTTGAATAATGCTTCCCAATTGTTTATAACCAAAAATAAATACTACTTACAAACTGCTTTCGGGCTCTTCAACGCCTCTTTAGTAATTATTGGTCGAAATTCTGTTGTTACCCGATTTTTCAATTCTTGTTATTTGAGGTGACCCAAAATTGTTATTGAATATTATTGAGTCAAAATTGTATAGCGAAGTTGCGTGTAGACGCTATACAGTATCGGAAACTTTTCATCTGGGGTATGCACGGAGAAAAATGTATAGTGATATTTACAATAATTTCTGGTACTATATGTGACAGCAATAATTTATACTAACTTTAACTATAAAATATTTCAACTACTTATTGGTATATTACCACTTATGATCCATGTTTTTAAGGTTACCAAAAAATATTGTAATTTTTATCATAATTTATTGAATATACCAATATGTTATCCAGATTTTTCTCAGTGTGGACAGAAATCTACGCGAGCAACAAGGAACGCAATGATATGATAATACCACATGAATAAGAGAGACGCACTACTGAGCGTCTACGCTGTTACCCCACCCAACGAGTTAACAGCTCACGTCGATACCCCTTCCTCGAGCGAGTCGAGGACAAATTGTAATGCTCTCTCAACATATAGCAAGCTATTCTTTACGCTCTCATGAAACCACCATACCCAAGATGAAAACTTTCCAATACTGTATACTTGTCCTATAAAAAATCATTAAATTTGCAATAAAAAATATTTAGTTTCACTTATTTATTTGGATGAAAACTAGCCTTTATCTCAAGTTGGACCGTGCAATACATATTTACAAAGTTTCATTAAAATAGGTTTCGTTTTTTCGCCCGTTGCCACCCGTAACTTCTTTATTACAAAAAAATATTGATTACATAAGTTTAGGGTTTCATTCGATCTCTTCAATGGTTTGAGTTTCATTTATACACATCAGTGTCTCAAAGAAGCGCAGCGACTTAGAAGTTTATATTTTTGAACAGGACACGGGGACGATCATAAGGAATCCAACAACACTAAGTTTGATGCTGTTATCTCCCAAGACGACGGAGATATCACCTATCATTTTATCCATAAGCCCAATGAGTGCAACAGAGAAACTTCTTCTGACGGGTCAATAAATTCTCTCTCACACTCATTGGGCTTATGAATAAAGTAATAGGCGATATCTCCGTAGTCTTTGGAGATAACAGCATCAAAATTAGTATTGTTGGATTCCTTATGATCACCCCTAACCGATAATGTTATGATATACAGGGTGTTCCATTTAAAAAAATAAACCGCTGCGCTTTTTTGAGACACTCTGTATTAATGGAATTCAAACTATTAAATAGATCAAATGAAACCCTACAAATTATTAATTTAACATTTTTTTGTAATACAGTGTACTGTCTTACTTCTCATGGGAACTCCCCCGTATCTTCCGTAATAATTGAGGTAGAATGATGAAACTCTCAGGACTGATGGAAATGCTCAATATGCATTAACTTCCTCAATTGGGTTCGCTTAAGTGATATACACTGATGCCCGCCACAAGCCATGGAATAACCTATTTTTACGGTAAAAGATGCTAGGGGGCAAAAGGCTCTAAATTCCTTCAGATTCGTGATCAGGACCACCAACCCACTACAGCTACTCGTTTTTCTTCAAAAATAATCAGTCCTGAAAAATCCGAATTTGTCTCACTTCTCATGGAAACACCCTCTCCGTATTAATTGAGGTAGAAAAATTAAACTTCAAGGACTGATGGAAATGATCAAAAATGCGCCCACCACCTCAATTGTGTTCGTTTAAGTGATATACACTGCCCGCCACTCGCAATGGAACAACCCATTTTACTGTAAAACATACAAGTGGGCAAAATAGGCTAGAAATTCCTTTAGATTCGTGATCAGGACCACCAACTCACAACGAATACCCACTTTACCTGAAAAAATTTCGGTCCTCAAAAACCCGAATTTGTTTCACTTCTCATGGAAACACCCTCGTAATTTCCGTAATTACTGCAGTAGAACTTCCAGGTGCGTTAGATATACCAGCAATGATTCTAAATCTTGCATGGAGTTGATCTGAGTGACATACACTCCTCGCCAGGGACTATGAACCTAGCCAGCTTTGCGAAAAATGGTATTAGAGGACAATATAGGCTCAACGGATTCGGAATCTGGTCACCAATTTCACCACTAATACATATTTTCGAGGATAACACCACAACAGGTTCATTTTATCGGACAAGCTCTCATTTTGCACGAAAACTTGGTTGCTTTGGTAATTGACGAGAACAAATAACATAATAAAATCACTCCATGATAAAATCACGACACCGAACGTTTTTCAGGATTGAAATTTGTTCAGGAAAAAAGTGTATCTGCAGTGGGTCGGTAATCCTGATCACGAATCTGAAGGAAATTCGGGCCGATTTTCTCCCATAGTATGTTTTGCAGTAAAAATGGGTTGTTCCATCGCGAGTGGTAGGCAGTGTATATCACTTAGGCCAAATCGATTGAGGTGGTAGGTGCATTTTGACCATTTCCATCAGTCTTGAGAGTTTCCATCATCATACCTAAATTATTACGGAATATACGGGGGTGTTTCCCTGAGAAGTGAAACAAATTCGGATTTTTCAGAACTGAATTTTTTTCAGGAAAAAAGTGTATCTCTAGTATATTGGTGGTCCTAATCACGAATCTGAAGGAATTTCGAACGTATTTTCCTCCCTAGTATGTTTTGCCGTAAAAATGGGTTGTTCCATCGCGAGTGGTGGGCAGTGTATATCACTCAGGCCAACCCAATTGAGGTGGTAGGTGCATTCTGACCATTTTCATCGATCCTGGGAGTTTCATTATTCTACCTCAATTAATACGGAAGATGCGGGGGTGTTTCCATGAGAAGGGAGACACACTGTTTGTAAAATAAAGAAGTTACAGGGGGGCGACGGACTTTTCATCCTCACTGTATAATATATTCTAGAAAGTTTCAACTTCTGCGGACCCTCTTTGGTAGACAAACTTTCGAGAACCTCACATGAGTTTATTTTCGTTTGAAAAAACATTTAATTTGCATTTAAAAAACAAAGAGGTCATTAATAGATACAAAAAGCTTCACTGATGGGTATAATCATTCAAAAAACAATCTGTGAATATCACAAATCTACCAATTGTCTTTCAACTCTTTACCTTTGCATGCACCGTATTAATAAAGGCTTAGCCCAAACTTCTCAAACGCACGTGTGACTGTTAGGTTGGTGGTCAATGTACCTTGGTATTTTACAAAATACGGAAAAGATCGAAAATCTAGATGAAATAATTTTGGAGGATGACAGAGATATTTTTTTGGATTGACGTGGCCGTTACTTGATGGAAATCCATAGTTATAACACTAAGGTAAAAAACGATTAAAATTTCCACAAAATGTATTGTCGTTGCGACATGTTTCGATACACAGTATCTTTTTCAAGCGAATGTAGTACATCAGTGTCATGACAGAGATATATTGATATTATTGATTTTGGATTTATTCTATATTTTGCAGCTCCTTGAGGTAAGTGTAGAGACATTTTTTGTTGGCCCTTCTTCTGCTATTGGATATTTAACTTTTTTAATTATTACAAGATTTTATTTAGTTTCACCTGTCCATGTGTATGTGTGTCTGTCTGTAAGCAAATATTGCAAGTTGAATATGACAGACTTCTAATCGTCCGATTGATTTGAAATTTGGCAGGTGACAATGCATCATGAAATTTTATCAGAGAAAAAAACAAAATGGCGGCTCCAAAATGGCAGGCGAGTTTCGTAATTATGACCCCCGATTCTATTTAAAATTGGTATGTGGCTAATTTTGGGGTGGGCAATTATGATTCTTCTGTCAACTTTGAAAAATTCAAGATGACGGCTCCAATATAGCGGTCGAGTTTTGTAATTATGTTCCGATTTTATTCAAAATTGGTTTGTGGAGGCAATTATGATTCTTCTGTCAATATTGAAAAATCCAAGATGGCGGCTCCACTATAGCGGACGAGTAACTATGATCCAATTCCATTAAAAATTTGTTTTTGGGAATTTCGGAGTCGAACATTAAGGTTATTTCATGAAAATTGCGAAATTCAAGATGGCTGCTTCAAAATGGCAGATGAATTTTATGATTATGGCCCGATTCGATTTTGAATTGGTATGTGGGGGTTTTCAGGGTCAGAGATTATAAATTTTTCTGAAAATTTCACACCTCACTTTTTCAGCCAATCAAAAAATTGGTTTTTATTTAGTTGCCATGGCAACCCAAAAAATTTCCGGAAATTTTTATCCTCCTGGGTACCCAGGGCGAAATTAATAAGTGGAAATTTTTCTGTCAAATATTTGACATGTGATAGTTAACATTTTGCTTTTATGTACAAATGGAATGTTATTTTTCATATGAAAGGAGATAATATTTCATAATTATATATTCACTAAATATTTCGAATGTGTCTGAAAATATTTTGATATCAATCAAATCTACCTGTGCTTGACTACATGAACTTAATGTTCGAAACAATTTTATTCAACTTATCTTTTCGTGAATACTCGGCTGAAATTTGCAAGAATTCCTTTCCACGTCACTTCCCAATAGACAATCGACAATCCGCATGGACCAGTCAAAACTATTTTGGTTCTGCGTGATGTGCAATGTAATTTTAGGTTGAAAATGTCGCAAAATGAATTTTCCTTTCTCACATACAAACACCGCCACTAATACCAACGCGTAACTGTCATTATATCAACAAAAACCATTCATGGCCCACTGATGTTACAACTTGTTTTCTCTCAGAATAATCTACAAGTCAGTTGAATTAACTATTAATTTAATACATTTTGTTGTGAATTTATTTTACCGAATTAGTGCCGGAAATTTTTCGAGTACATGAATTTTTTGAAAATTACCCGAGTCGCGCAGCGACGAGGGTGATTTCCTTAAAAAATTCATGTACGATTATGAGTGACAAAATTCATAATTTCAATATGGCGGCTCCAATATGGCGGATGAGTTTCCTGATTATGATCCGATTCGATTATAAATTGGTATCTGGGGGTTTTCGGGATCGGAAATTATGAATTTATCGTCAAAATTGATAGACTGAATATATGACGGTTCCAAGATGGCGGACGAGTTTTGTGATTATGGTCCGATTCGACTCTAAATTGATATGAGGGGGTTTTCGGTGTCGGATTTTATGAATTTTTAGTCACCGAGTCACCTAATCTAGACCAGCTTATCTGGTTTATTGATGCCTGCGGCTGTAATAGACCTGTTTCTTCTAGTGAAGGATTGTTCCACATGTGTTTGGTGGATGTAAAATACAATAACAATATTGAGGTATCAGCCAAGTGAAATACTTTTGACATCTCCGTAGGATACCTAATCCTTCATAGCTTCATAGGACTCATAGCAGATATGTAATAGGAAACAACTTTCCTATAAAGCCAGAAAGATAACAATTCCTTGGTCCAAAAATATGACTTTCATATGAAGATATTTATCTTCTTATTACATCAACTATTGCTTCGAATATAGAAACTTTTCGTTAAAATTTCAAAAACTTTTTTCTGAACGGAGCGTCATGACCTGACCTACATAAAAACAAAATTATACTTAATTCCAAAGAGGTCTCTATTATTTTTATTTATAATAAAGATTTTTTTCCATACTCCATCGTAAGAAAACATAACTCTAAACATCAAACTAATCCAATCGCAAAACCGTACGCTCGTCAAATAGAAAACGGAAAACTTAACGGAAAACGGAACATAAAAAGAAACGCAGACAACCTCCATTAGCAAATTACAATCTATCGTTTGATTTAGAGCGATGTACTTTTTGGAAAGAGCTTATTAGATTATATGACCAACTTTTACCAGCGCTGGAGTCGGATAGAATGGTATATGGCGAGCCGCTAACTACCTTTCCAATTTGTTTGTTTTTGTACTTTTTATCCTCTGATTCGCGTTTCGCAACCCTCAAACGACCACAATAATTCATAATATTCGTTTTCGAAAAGAGCCCGCCGAGCGACGGACTTTCACTACACAGGAAATAATTGAAAATGGTTTTTTATGTAATGAGTTTCTGAAAAATTGAAATTATTTATAATCCAGTACGATTGGGTTTTGAGTCGAGGATCGATTGTAGAACCACTAAACTTGGTGTGCTAGTAGTTGGAACCATGATAAATAATAAAAAAAAATTGTTTACCATAATTCCAGGGGTGGAACATATTTATTTTTTTCGTTTAAAAATAAATAAATAGATTTTTGTTGTAATCTTGGAAAGTGTATGATTTATCGGAAAAACAACTCAACAAAGTGAAAGACAATTAAATTCTCCACAAAAATTATTCCTAGTAATTTCTTATGAAATGCGCTCGGTTTCTCAGAAAACGTGATTGAACGCCGACATCAACTTTCAGGTTCACGCTTACCCGCCGCTGAAAGTTCTAGCGGAGCCGAATGATTGAATGTTCTTCATTGAATTTTTTAGTGTTTTGGAGTTTGAACATTTTATATTGGAGGAGCGCTATAATTTAATCTTGGAACCGGTAGAAACTACTCCGATTTAGTTTTTTTGTCCAAATGTTGGTTATTAAAAATACTTTAACCTTAATAGTGTAGGAACTCTTGGTGACTCTAGGGGATATCGTGATTTCTCAAGTATTGATGAGGTCATTGATTTATCAAGGTACGGAATTAGAGGTATTGCCTATGACTGGTTCAGTTCATATTTCGCAGATTGTTATCAGAAATTCAGCATAGGAAGCAATGTTTCGGATCTCGCAGCCGTTACGAGTGGAGTACCTCAAGGGTCCATATTAGGTCCTAAATTGTTCATTGTCTTTATAAATGACCTGCTCCTTTTCGTCAGGAGCAACAACATGCGTTGTACTATAGCATCATATGCCGATGATACTAATATCTTAATCAGACATGAGAACTATGATGAATGTGTTCTCCAATCACAACAAACATATATTTACTGAAGTAGAGTTCTGGGTAAAAAAAAATAAACTCTTTTTAAACGAAGACAAAACTGTATGCACTTTTTAATGAAATGAATGAAAACGCTTTTGCCAAATTTCCACTAGTTATTTCAGTTTTTATACTTGGTAGGTAATGGGATAAAACCAGAAACCGAACGTAAAAATGATACAAAAGTGTTTTCATTATTTGTATCATGAATTATAGATAGAAAGATAGATAATAGATATTCCATAATACATTGTGGTCATGCTGCAGTTGTTGCAAAGTGTTTTGTCCTTAAAAAAAAGCCATTCATTGCTTGGCCAATTTAAACTATAATGGTAGTTGTAAGGAACATTTTAAAGAGATGAACATCTTGAAACTCACATCAGTATATATTTTAGATATAGCCTGTTTTGTTTTCGAGAATAAAGCTGCTTTTGACATAACTCGTCAAAACCATCAATATGGCACTGGACATAAAAATGTATCAATACCAAATAAAAAACATGTTACAAGACTATGCCATAAGGGCCTTACCTATAATGGATGTAAAATTTTCAATAATCTGCCCTCACGTATAAAGGACATACGAACATATCAAAAGTTCAAAAACGAACTGATGTCATTATTACTAGTTGAGTCTCTGTATTCTTTGAACGAATTTTGATGTATGTGAATAATGTGCATGTCAAATACCATACTCATTAACCCAAATAGACACTCCCCACGTCTGTGGGGTAAGTGATTACTGGGTCCGAGGGTCATGTGCCCTGAGCAGACGGAGTCACGGCAAGCCGGTATAATTTTCAAATTGGAGAGCAGCGTGTCCATCATTCCACCAAGGACCCCTATGACTAGAACCACCTTTTTAACAGAATGGTTTGGGTAGAGCCTGCGGAGTTCAAAGAGTAACTCTCGATGTTTGGTCCGGTTTTTCCTCCTCTTTTCGAACGATGTGCGTTTCACCAGGAGCCAAAAATTCTATGACGAATATCGTCCTACTTTGATGGTCGAGGAGGACTACATCAGTCTTATTTGCTTGTATTTGCCTGAGGGTGGGGAATGAGTAGTTCCAATAGATTTGACATTTATCATTCTCTACAACGAACTCAATATCCCCCGGAGCATAAGGCAACACCGGTGCCTCGTCTATATCGTACCAGTGTCGTAGATGGTATTATTATTATTCTTATTATTTATGCATATCTTGCAGAACATAGGGATGAGTGCCACAAACAACGAAAATTGAAAAATGAAAAATGTGATTTTTTTGTAATATCTAACAGAAAACAACAAATTTCCCGTCTAAAGCCACGCTGGATATTGAACTACATGTGAAAGATATTGTAAAAGACTCTAACTGAAAAGAAAGAAATCTGAAAGGAAAATTCGCATTGTCTTTCAGGTAGTTGATTTTTAAATTAAGTATCTCTAGTTTTCACTGAAATTTTATGAAATAATTTAGATAGAGAGAATTTTATTAAAAAATATATCACTCACAGAAATCGTTCATTTCATTGAAGCAAGGTTAGCTTCTGTCTCATTTAATCCCCAATACATTTTGGTCGACGAAAATCTATTTCGCTTTGCCAAGCTCATCAGGGAGATTGACAGAATTGGAAAGCCGGTTCTTCAGAACCAATTATACACATCAAGGATTGAAATGATGGAAATATTTCTTCTGCGGTAACACTTTCAAAGTTTTTTTTTTGACATAAACCTGTCATGGGCATTGCATTTTGATTTTTGTTCGAAAATATGAATAGGATATTCATAAAATCTGTTGTGGAATCATCTGCGGCTGAAAGACAAACTTTAGTCGCTATTTTCCATCGTTCAAGATAACCCCTTGAAAGGTATTCATTTCCATCATTGATGTGTATAATTGCTTCTGAAGTGCCTGCTTTCCAATTCTTATAATCTCCCTGATGAGCTTGCCAAAGCGAAAAAATTTTCGTCGACCAAAATGTATTGGGAATTAAATGCGAGAGAAGCGAACCTTGCTTCAATGAAATGAACGATTTCTGCGAGTGATCTTTTTTAATAACATTCTCCCTGTCTAATTTATTTAATGAACTTTCAGTGAACACTAGAGATAATTAAAAAAAATCAACTATCTGAATGAAAATGTGGGTTAGAGTCTTTTCAAAATATCTATCAGATGTAGTTCAATTTCCAGCGTAGCTTGTGCCGGGGAAGTAGTTGTTTTCTGTTAGATATTACAAAAAAAATTCAATTTTCATGGAGAATGTTCCTCGTTTCAACATCCTACTCACCTTCCACCATAGCATCACCATGTATTTTCAGACTGAAATACAGTATTCACAATTTCAACTTAAATATCGAATAGATTGAATCACCCTATGAGTGGTACTTTGTTACTCAATATGTACCAAAAGAGACTTACTAACGGCATATTCTGCTCGCGCCCTACGGAACATTAATTTTAATTAATCCGGCAAAACTTCACTTCCTTCCTCAACTCGAAGAGGAATAAAAAGACAAACAAGATTCAAATTAAAAATATTTACAAAGCAAATGAACGTTTCTGGGCAGATTCACATTTCCTTTGAGCTCGCCGGGCATGCAAAGAACCGATTGTTTGAAGAAATGCCAAAAGGACGCTACCTACTTGACAAATTCGGTTTGCATTCCGACTCGCAGTTTCCGCGTGAGCGGCCTTGTGGGCCCTGCCGCAGTCGCGAGACCGACGACGGGGACGCCAAGATTTATCTTTTGGGACGCGTACCGATCTACACGACTAATGCCTGATCGAATTCGACCGATACTCGGATTGATATGGCCCTTGAATAACGAATAGCCTTGGTATATTCGTGCCATTTTACACAGAGCGAAAATATTCAACTTATAGTAGAAAAAGAGATTATATAATGTATATATGTATAAATATAAGTTAGGAGAGAGGAAGTCGTTGCCGACCAGTTAAGATAAAGCGAGGAAAAACTTGTTTGGTACGCAGCATGCAGGAAGTATTCTCTTATAACACTTTATTCCAATATTTCGACAAGTATTCTTGTCATCATCAGGGAATGCTATCGTATTGTTAGGTTAGGTTAGGTTTAAACGTGAGTGAGCCCATACATCAGGCTCTCCACTGCGGCCAATGGCCTATTGTGGCTCACCCTATGGTTATATTTCTCCCAGCATATCCAATCTCTTAACGAAATTGAGTAACATGTTGGGAGAACAGTTTACCAGATCTTCTGGCCTTACTTTTGTATTGCCAAATATTGAAAATCTGGTTCTGGCTGCTGCAGGGCATGTGCACAGGATGTGTTTAGCCGTTTCATCATCCTCCATGCATAGACGGCACTCTGCATCCTGTGCAAGTCCGATTTTATGCATGTGGTGTTTGAGTTTGCAGTGGCCAGTGAGCAAACCTACTATAACTCTGAGATGTGCTCTACTGAGTTCTAGAAGTTTGTCAGAGTCCTGTTTTTTCCTTGTATAAGCAATAAATGCTTTGGAATGGGCTAGTCCTGGTAGACTGAGCCAATACTCAAGTCTTTTATTGTCTGCCCAGGCGGTTGTAGCATTCTTGGCAGTGCTATATGCTAAACCGATGACCGGTTCTGGCCCAGTGAACGTTGTTTCGGCCCCCCCTTTTGCTAGGGCGTCCGCTATTTCGTTTCCTTCTAGGCCCGTGTGACCTGGTATCCAAACTAGGGTAACGTTGTTGCCTTGTGCTAGTCGGTTCAAGGTGTCTCTGCAGTTCCATACTGCTCTGGATTTAAAGCAGTTGGATTCAAGCGCTTTCAATGCTGCTTGACTATCTGAAAATATTTTTATTGTTTTTCGTGTGAGGTGTCGGTTTTCCAGCTCCCTTGCACACATTTCAATGGCATATACCTCTGCCTGAAATATCGTAGCTAATTTACCCAAACTGAATGAGCGTTTCACTACTGGGTTCATACCATATATTCCGGCTCCGACACCTTCCAAAGTTTTGGAACCATCGGTATCGTATTGTTAAAATACAATGAACAATGAGAAAAAATGAATTCTAAAACTACTTACAGTGTCCATGAGGTTGTGTGCATAGATTTCATAACATAGACGTTAACAATTGCAATATACATAATAATTAAAATAATTAGTATAATAAAATTCAAAAACGTACAGTTGTGAGCATAAAAAAGTCGTACAAGGCATTGCACTAATTGCATTGTATTGCACTAACTAATTGAGCTAAAAAAATGTTGAAAGAAATTAGTTTCAATTTCGACTGTGCTTGTCAAAGTCGATAATATGACATCATATTAGTATTTTTAGCGTCGGCATGGGACTTATGGGAGAAGAAGAATTTATTTTGAGTTAAAATTTAAAACTTTAATCTTTTGCAAAAACGAAAAATTTCATATAAATTTTTATCAAAATAAATAAATAATGATACAATGTCTCTTCTATGGTATTCTGTGACATTCCATATTCGAATGGACAATATCTCGTTCCATATGGTAGGTTCAGTCTATCTATGTTCTTCACTCTAGTACTGTTCCATGCAGGATCGTACCTAACCTTACTTTCTAACCCAGAATAAATTGTTCTTCTTCCATGAGGCTCATGCCGACGCTGAAAATACCGGTATGATGTACGTTTTTGAATTTTATTATAATTATTGTTTCCTACTATAAAAGTTTAATTAATGGTGATGACGACCTTTAAGGACTCTCACTAATTGTTTTAATATGTACATTGCAATTGCTAACGTCTGTTTTGTAAAATCTATGCACACAACCTAATGGACACTGTAAGTAGTTTTAGAATCCATTCTTTGTCATTGTATTTTAACAATATTGTAGCATTCCCTGATGATGACAAGGATACTTGTCGAAATATTGAAATAAAGTGTTATAAGAGTATACTTCCTGCATGCTGCGTACCCAACAAGTTTTTCCTGGCTTTATATATGTATATATACATATTAATTTAAGTATACATATATATATATATAATATAATAATAATGGTGTTGGGGTTATAAAAATTGCCCTATGAGGTATCAATTGAAATTATATGATATATTTTTTGTCAGTAAGTTTCGTATATAAAAAGTTTTATTGATTTTTCAAAAATGTGCCTGGCTTTGTCAAGAGAAACTTCACCTGTTACTTGAATTCTTATTTACTTGTTCTTTCCTCCCTCTTTCAGCTCAAGTCGGTTTCAATGAGACATGAAACAGTCTCTCTCAGGGGTAGGGCTCCTTCTTGAGTAGGGGGTTTATGCCAATCCTGGACCTCCCCCCACCACTGACCTTGAGAGTGACCTTGGAGAATAGCCTTCAGAGGTTCACTTGCCCAGTGAATGACCTTGAAAGTTGGTGATCTTGAGATTTGGCGACCTTGACGATTTGTGACCTTGAGGGTTGGTGACCTTGAGGGTTGGTGACCTTGAGGGATGGTGACCTTGGTGGTTAGTGACCTTGGTGGTTAGTGACCTTGAGGGTTGGTGACCTTGAGAGTTTCGATGACCCTGGGGAATGGTAACCTTGACATGTAACTAAAGGAAGCCATGAATACAAATGTCCTTGAGGGCAAGTGAACTTATCCCCTCTCTTCCACCTCAACCACTAATATAAAAAGAAACACGAGTTTCAGACCTCATGTTCCTTCTGAATAGCCGATAATCGAGCAAAATGTATACTTGCAATTGTGGAAAAAGTTTTACTCGCAGTGATAATCTACATCGCCATCAAGTGCAATCCTGTACAGCGGTGACAGGTGAGCCACCTAGTAAGCGGTCTAAATTGAGCCCCATATCGCAAAACGATATGCAGTTCTGTGATTGTTGTAATAAACCAGTTCCAATGGGTCAGATGGTTTCACATCGAAGAACACTCGAACACAGATCTAATTCTTGCATTCAATTGGGTGAAGACGTGCAAATTATCAAAAGTGCTTTCAAATGTAGAATAGTTAGCTATAGGATTGGGAGCGGTAGTGACTATGTGGATTACAAAACATTTTTTGATGCATACAAACAGAAAATGATTTCATTATTGCAAGGTGTGTTGAAGATACATAGTGCGGTGAAAGTAAATATGGAACTATTCAGCTCACATATTCTGCAGACCCAGGAATTATCCGAGGTAAAGTGTTTCAATTCTCCGAACCAGATAGTTGACCAGTCCATGGATCTTAATGCTGTTTTGGATGAATTCATCGACACAATAACGGCACAAAGTACAGAATTCGAAGATCGTGACTCAGGTATATAAATTGCCCAAAAATCAATATTCATACCTTGAATGTAAAATCATTTCTATTGCAGGATGGAGCCTGAAGAAAATCATGTTCACAGAAATGAATGTGAACAAGTATAGCCCTCTTGGTGCGTGTTCCTATATAAAGCTGCCAGATTATATCGAGTCGAAAAAAGGTGTGGTGAATGTGCGAAATGAGGATAACTATTGTTTTGCATGGGCTGTGGTATCAGCACTTTACCCGGCGGATCGTAGGGTTTCCGAAGTGTCTTCTTATCCACCCTTTCAATCAGTGCTGAATGTATCAGGTATGGATTTTCCGATGAAATTAAGTGGAATTTCAAAATTCGAAGTTGCCAATGATTGCTCTATAAATGTATATGGGTTGGAAAAAAAATTTGAGGAATCTAAAATGAAATATGAAGTTTTAGGTCCACTACATTATTCACGACAACGACTCACCAGGCATGTTAATCTTTTACTTATCAGTGATGAAACGGGAAAAAATCATTATTGTTGGATTAAGGATTTGTCAAAATTAGTTTCTAGCCAAATTTCTGCCAATGGTCATAAAAAATATTTTTGTGATGGTTGTTTATTATATTTTGCTAACGGAAAATCATTGACCCAGCATCAATTAAATGACTGCAATCATGTGTGTACAACCACACCTTCTGAAAAATTGAAAATCGACAAGTTCGGTAAATACATTCCTGAAAATATATTGAAATTTGTGAATATCGAAAAGCAGATGAAAGTTCCGTTTGTCGTTTATGCAGATTTTGAGTCAATTCTGAAACCAATTGATTCTTGTCAACCGAATCCAGATTGCTCTTACACCAACCGAACTCACATTCATGAACCATACTCGTTTGCATACTACATAAAATGTTCTTTCAATGAAAAATTCGACAAATTTGTTTCGTATCGAGGGGTCGATACTGCAAAAGTATTCGTCTCAAATATTCAAAACGATTTAAAGAATATATATCATAAACATCTAAAAAATGTTGTTCCAATGGGTCAATTATCTGAGACAGAAGAAAAAGAATTTTCTGATGCAAAGACTTGTGGCATATGTGATAATATATTCGAAGATGGTGATGTCAAAGTGAGAGATCATTGTCACCTGACCGGAAAAAAGAGATTTGGTGCAGCTCATTCTAAATGTAATTTGAATTTCAAACTTCCAAATTTTATACCAATTATTTGTCATAATATGAGCGGATATGATTGCCACTTATTCATCAAGGAATTATTCGACAAGGGCGATCGAGTTGATGTCATTCCACAAACCAAAGAAAAATACATTTCATTCACCAAACATCTTTTCACACACAGCTATTTGGGTAAAGATGGAAAATTGAAGAATAATTTCATGGAATTAAGGTTCATTGATAGCTATAAATTTCTTTCGGAGTCACTTCAGAATCTCGGTGCAAATTTAGTAGAAGATCAATTCATAGACACTAAAAAGTTTTTTCCGGATGTCGAAAAGTTTCAGTTGATGAAACAGAAAGGTGTATTTCCATACAGTTTCGTAGATTGTATGGAAAAATTAGATATCACACATCTACCATCGAAAGAAGAATTTTATGATAACTTAAATGACGAACAAATTTCAGATGAATGCTATGATAGGGCACAACGGGTATGGAATTTATTTGAATGTCGAAGTTTGGGAGAATATTCAGATCTGTACTTGAAATCGGATGTTTTACTGTTAACTGATACATTCGAGAATTTTCGGAGAATTTGTTTGAACACTTATAAATTGGATCCTGCCCAATATTTATCTTGGGACGCTATGTTGAGATACACAAAAGTTGAATTGGAGCTTTTGACTGATATTGACATGATACATTTTTTCAAGAAAGGTATACGTGGTGGAATAAGTCAATGTAGTGACCGAATGCATGTCGCAAACAATGAATATCTACCTAACTACGATGCCAAAAAAGACGTATCTTACATATCGTATTTGGATGCAACAAATTTGTATGGTCATAGCATGTCTCAACCTTTGCCCATTGGTGGATTCACCTGGTTGACACCCAGTGAAATACAGGATTTGGATGTGATGAGTATTTCTGCTGATTCTCCTTTTGGTTATGTTTTTGAAGTGGACATTCATTATCCAGAAGAATTACATGATTCTCATTCGGATTTACCTTTCCTAGTCGAAAGTATAATTCCACCAGGTTCAAAATCCAATATTTGCAAGTTGATACCGAACTTATCAGATAAAAAAAACTATATCGTTCATTATAGAACTCTTAAACAAGCTATAGAAAACGGATTGATGGTTATGAAAACACATAGGGTTTTGAAATTTCGGCAATCGTCATGGCTTAAGAAATATATCGATTTGAATACAAAAATGCGTAATAAAGCTTTGAATAAATTCGAAAAACAATTTTTCAAGTTAATGAACAATGCCGTGTATGGAAAAACTCTGGAAAATGTGGAAAATAGAAGGGAAATTAAACTGGTTACTCATTGGGAGAATATAAAAAGGTCATTGGGGGCTAATTGTCTGATTTCCAACCCAAATTTCAAAACATGTTCAATATTTACAGAAAATTTTGTCGCTATTCATATGGGAAAAGTAAGAGTGTGTTACGATAAACCACTTTATTTGGGATTTAGTATATTGGATTTATCAAAAACAGTAATGTACGATTTTTACTACAAATGCATAAAAAGTAATTTTGGAAATGACGCTTCACTACTGTACACAGATACAGATTCTTTTATATTGAAAATAGCAAATAAAAACTTTTACGAATTCATGATCGAAAATATAGAAAGATTCGATACCTCCAATTATAACATCGGAAACGATTTTGGCATTCCTGTTACAAAACCCATTCTGGGGAATATGAAAGATGAATTTCCCAATGACCCCATTATCAGTTTTTATGGTACTGGGGCCAAAGCTTACTTTGTTCAGTCCGTTAAAAATGAATTGAAGAAAGCCAAAGGCGTCAAAAAGTCAGTCATTATCAAACAATTGCACGAAAGTGACTATAAAAATATTGTTGAGAAGGGTGGTTCCATACTTAGAAAAATGAATAGTTTCAAAAGTGATACCCACGACATATTTACTGAAATGAAAAATAAAGTCGCTTTGTCACACCATGACGACAAGCGGTTCATTATACCCAATACCACAAAAACATTGCCGTGGGGCCACAACGATATTGAATTTTATCAAACGGACCCCGAACAAAATCTGTTATGGTGTTCAAACATTGTGGAATCTGCGATTCATAATAATTCACAACCTGTCAACAATTTGGATTTGCTGATTTCATTACTGGAAGCAGAATAAGTCGAAGTAAGGGAACGCAAATCCTTAATTATCATTCAACAAATTTTATATTATTCATCCGATAGCGTGAAAAGGGAATATTCATCTACAATTGGCTATGAAACTGTTTTCACGAATATTTGAACCAATAATTTGATACGTTTCATATCATATATTTGAATTCCTTTTTTGTATGCCAACCTATATTTTGACATAGAAGGTACTGAAAAACGGTTCCACTTATATGTTGGAGAATAATCCAGAAATATCTCATATCGAAAGAAAAAAAAAACACAATTTTCGAAGCATGAATATTCGATATTGAAATTACATTTCCGAATTGTTTCTACTCATATATGTTAATTTCATAGTGTAGCATAAAAATATTCAAAATTTATTGTATAGCATCCACATATTGAATGAATAGATATTTTCAATTTTAACGTGTATGTATAGACTGAATAGACATAATAAATAACATTCTTTCGTCTCGTTGTAGTCAACGTTTTGAAAAAACTGTACCGATGTACATTCCTTAGGTCCTTATCGACCATACTGTGTTTGAGTGGTCTAGTCTTGAAGAATGCGAGTTTATGCCGCATTCCTTATTTTGTCTAGCAGCAGGTAGCGAGGCGTGGGTACCTGTACCGCATTCCTTTGCTTTGAACGATCAGGGTGTATGAAGGTGACCCAAAAGAATTTGGCCTTGTAGTGGTCTCTTTTCAATATATCTACCTGTGCGCAGGCTCTGTACAATTTCGGAGTAGGGGATGTGCGAGGTTACTCAAACTAGAGGGTGGCATGATGCATCATTGTACCCTGTTCTTCCCACTGGTAAAGTTGTGAGTCGTGCTTTTATTGATATTGTGAAAGAGTGGTGTGATTGGATAACCGAAATGAAAGGTAATAAAAGTCCCAATTCTCAGGATAGTGGAAAGTCGGTTGTTAGTATGCTGGCAACGTTAGCATATCTTAGTACAATTAATATTGAAAAAAATAAAGACGCGGTTAACGAAAAGACTAGAGACGCGGTTGATGATAAAAATAAATATTCGGTTGCTGGTTGTTCGACTCAAAAAATAAATATATTAAGTGATGTTAGGATACAGAAACCCGAACAAACAGCAACCGACCAATCGAAATATTTGGATTTTGAACAAATTCACAGCACAGACATACCGAGTTTCCATTATTCCAGCTTATCGGTGGCAGATATGCAAGAATTCGGAGATGTAGAAATGGAAAAATATTTCGCGGACATCAAGGGCTTCACTCCACCTCTGTTACCATATGCCCCCTTATGTGAAGACATAAGCAACGATGAAGCGGGTCCTTCATCGTTGAATAAGTCTTCCAAAAGGAAAGAATTGACACCGGTAAACTCCCCCAAAAAACAAAGGATGTCTACCACAAAAAGTGACGAAGTTGAGTCCAACGAATTTCCGTTGCTGAGAGGACTACTCACAAGACCTCTGGCATCGAAACAATCCGTCGGTAGTCCGATTCCAACGGTAGTTCTATCTTCCGAAGATAGTTCACCGTCACCGGTAATTTTGGGAAGAGAGGTAGTGCAATCATCGGCCCCGGCTAACTCTCCCAAAAAACAGGAATCTGCCTCAAAAAATGACGGAGCCGGTTCCAACGAATTTTCGGTGTCCAGTGGGTCACCTGCAAGTCCCGTCTCAGCAAAGCAATCCGTTGGTTTCACTTCTCCGAATCGATCGGTAGATCATTCTGAAGTGTTTTCTGGTAGAAGTTCATCGGTATCACCAATTTTGGGAAGTGGTAGAAGTGATGGCAGTGTTTGGTCACAAAATGCGGAAGAACAACATAAGAAAATTGTAGATGTTTTTTCGGATTTTGTTAACAAAAAAGCCCGAGCATATCTAGAACATCGAGAAGCTGCTGCAAAGGTCTCTGACGCTCAGAAATCGTTGCTGGCGTACGATACGGAGCTCGAAGAAATAAAAAATCGAAAGGAGGAGTTGAAACGACAATTGGAAGAGCTCGACGGACGCCAGCAACGAATTATGGGTGACAGTAATCAGCTTAGGCAAAGTTTGCCAACGCTGAAGGCCAAAGCAATTAAGTCGCAGCTCTCGCTCAATCGAGAGAGCAGACGACTTAAATTGCTGCAGGAGAAGGTTAAAGTTTTTATGGAGAAATGAATATGTGCGTGTGTGTATAGGTGTGTTTGCGTGTGAATATGATCCTTTTTTTTCGATCCCAATTCCCTCGATTATTGTATTATATATATATATATATATATATATATATATATATATATATATATTATAATTAAGATATTTGATACGAAATTATTTAATAATATTTGAATGTATATTTTTCATAGGATAGATTAAATTTTAAGTACATGTTGGTTGAGTGTTTTCGTATTTGTATTAGAGTGTAAATAAAGGTTTGTGTTTTTTTAAAGTAGAAGGGGGGAGGGGGTATATATTCATATCGTATTTGTATACATAATTGGTTTTTAATTATTGTAATTATTAAAATGAATATTATCATTTAATAATATTTGAATATGTATATTTAATAAGATAGATTAAGTTTAAGTACATGTTAGTATGTTAGTATGTTCGTATTTGTAATAAATCATAAATAAAAAAATAAAATGTTGTTTTGGAGGGGGGGAGGGGGAGGGGGGGTTAGTTGTTGGGGGGGAAAGACCCTCGTTCCAAGCAATTCGAGAAAAAAAAAACTGGATACGTGGGTGAACTCGGATGGCCTCACACTAGGGCAGAGGTGGGGTAGGGGCTAATTAGGGGGGGGTGTGGGGGGGGGGAGGGGAAATCAACTGCGCACAAGTCAGGTAACTGGTTTAGGTATGCGACCAAAACGGAACTTTTAGGAAAGTGACAGAGAAAAGTTATGCGCAGTGGGTGGCATTAACCATGCTACCATACATGTCTATGATTCTCTGTCATATATGCACTGAAAATGTTCTCCAGACTAGAAAACTGGATGCGCATAGGTTTTTTATTGAATATATAGGTGCGCAGTTGGATTCACTACTTCCGTTATGTATTATATTACATGGCTGCTGATAAAAATATCACAATTTTCAAAGAAATATTCCCTCTCCAACCAACTAAAATACTCAAGAAAGATATGAAGTGTATATGAGAGCATTTTTAACAACAGGGGAGTGTTCGAAAAATGAATTTTCATTACTACGCATTTCTGTAAGCTCCCGTTTGCGCATTAAACCAAAATGGAGCTATTTCAAAATGTGGGGTAAAAATGTATGCGCAGTTGAAGGTTTTGGTTATATTTTGATACAATTCATATACATCACAACGAGTTTTGGTTAAATACCAACTATAGCTAGAAATAATGGATGCGCACTAGTTTTTCATTAAACATTTTGATGCACAGATGGGCATGCCACTTTCATTTTAATATATTACATACACTTTTTTATTAGAAAATATATATCTCACTATTTGAAAGTATATTTTGAAGCTGAAATACACCCAGGAAAGCGAATATGTTTTATATGTGTGTCTGAAAATATGTTGCAATAGATATAAGAAATTTCAGAGTATTTAAAAAAATCTCACATGTTTAGTTAGTGACATCAGACATTTCCAAACACAGTTTCTTTGAAATGTACACGCTAGTAGTATTTATACCACTTGAATAATTTTTTTGAGCTATTATTCACTATAGAGCTATCGATCATCAAATGAATGAAACATATTTTCATTTAAAATATATATTTCAGTCTTTTTTTCCCTATTATTATGCTATACGTTATACAAATCTAATATAAACACCCCGACTCAAAGTCTAAAAGTCCAATCGCATGCCTCTTTCATTCGGATAACCTCTTCCCCGCCATCTTCTTCAGACAATTGCGCCGGACACCACCAATGGCTTTGATCTGGTAAATTTTCCCAGTCCAATTCAATTGTTGAACAATCGCATATGTCATCCGGCGGTTCGTATTCCTGAACAGAAACACGAGCAACACTTCCACACCGATGCACATCACTGGAACTGTCTGCAGGGCCATATTCCAGTATTCGGAAATTTGCAGTCGCTCTGTAAAATTATATTTTTTTAAAACTTGTATTGCAAAACAGGCAAGTGTCAATTAGGCGCACTTGACAAACAGTCATTCCACAAGCCACACAGTCGTAATCGGGAATATTATTGAAGTCCGTTTTATAATGCAGATCTACATTGTTATAATGTCCACTATCGACTAATTCACTGTACAGCATGAAGCACTTGTGGCATAGAACCTTACGATCCTCGGTGGTTGTTACTACCATCCAGCATGAAATTATCGAACAATACATATTTCTACCGACATCCCTCACACTGTTTATATTTTTGAACACGCACCTATATTCACCATCTACATCAGGGCCATCTTCGTACATCCCTTCATCCTCGCTAGAACCATCATCATCGTTAGCGGCAACTGCAATAGCTCCTTCTGCCGCAACATCTGCTTCTTCAACAACTTCCACTGCTGCAACTTCTTCAGCTATATCGTCCACTGCTGCAACTTCTTCAGCTATGTCATCGTCCACTTCTGCATCTTCTTCGACATGATTTATATCGATAGCCACTAGGTCTCGTAACACACTCATTCTATCATTTTGTTGAGCTGCCATTTCAATACGAACTACTCTGATATTTCAATGAAACTGATGCAGAGGTGGTATTCGTCCTCTCCTTATATGGTTTTTCCAATACTGTGAGGGGATGAAGGTCATTTCAAATTCGAAGGTCACCCGTTGCTCGAAGGTCGTTTGAGATGCGAAGGTCGTTTGGTGTTCGAAGGTCACTACATATTCGAAGGTCACTCCATATTCGAAGGTCACTCCATATTCGAAGGTCACTCCATATTCGAAGGTCACTACATATTCGAAGGTCACTCCATATTCGAAGGTCATTCAGTGCTCGAATGTCATTTGAAAGTCACTCAACATGAAGGTCACTGGACTTCAAGGCCTTCGGAGGATACCTAGGTGGAGGGTATATCGGATTGTATATAATGAGGGTCGCTGAATGAGGTGGATCATTCTATGCGATTCTTTATAGCACACAAGTTTCATCATTTCTAGATATGTCGACATCAAGAGAGTGGGATTCTAAGCCAAAAATTGCAGTGTATCCATTAGTGATTGATAAAAATTTGTCATGTCATAACTGTGACATTGCATGGCCACCGAGTTTTATCAATACCTGCACTGGATTGTGTCAAGAGTGTGAAAGAATAAACCCTCCGAAGACTCCAAAAAAAGGAACAAAACGGTTCGGTTTATGGACGGAATGCCGAAAGTGTGGTGAAAGAATGGACACCACAAACTTTGGTATTATTAGAGAAGACTGTAGGGATTGCAGAGCAGAGGCGACCTTGGATTTCCAGCGATGTACGAATTGTGACAGCTACCAAACAGACTGTTGGAAAAACCTATGCGAACAGTGTCGAATGGGGTTGACATTATGTGAATGTGTCGGGTTTTTTTTCAAAGACAGAATAGACCATCTGCTCAAATGCTGGTGTTTGAACGAAGATCAGAGAGCCGAGCGGGAAGAGTTGAGGAAAACCCATGTGGTTCCAATAAGGAGATACATTTATGAAGTGATTGAACATCAATAAACACTTTGTATGACTAACGAAAAATAAAAAATTGCACCAAGTATTGTTAATTTTTTATTCATTTATAGTAATGAGAGAAACATTATATCAACGATTTCACTATAAATATATAACTCATAAAATTCACATATCGAATTAATATCAGTTTATGGCTACTTGATGAAAAAATACAGATATTCAATTATACGATCGAACTTTCATCAATCCATGAGTTTTTGTCGTTGGGAAACCCAAGCCATTTCACCATTACATTCCCATGATTCCTCCTCAAAATTTTTTCCACCAAGTAAATGTCGGGCTGCTTCGTTTTACTCAACTCCATTTCATAAAAACAGCCCTTTATTGGTTTCTTATCCATGTCTTCAAGCTCATAGGTTACAGGCATTGTACTATTTACCTTAACAATTTTAAAAAGTTCAGTTGTGAAATTTGCTGTATAACCTTTATCGAATATGCTCTTGTACTTGCTTATTCGAACTACGTCTCCTATTTTGAATTTACTTCTTTTATATTTCGCATGTATTTTGGCGTGTTTATACAAATTCAGTTTCGTGGATGATGTCACTTCAACGGGCTTCATTCCAATGCTGCTATGAATTTTATTGTTGTACTGATCCGTTATGTGCGGAAGAATTTTCAACCACTTGTGATGCCCTTGAACTGAAAACTCTTTATACAACCAACTTTTCAATGTCCTAATAACTCGTTCCGCAATTGCCGCTTTTTTAGTACTGAATGTCGAATAATGATTGATCAGATGTTTCGCCATCAACGAGGAAAATTTTGTATTATAAAATTCAGTGCCTTGGTCGGATTGCAAGTTCTTCGGTGTGTACTTTGCGTCTTTCAACACACTCTCCATTGCTGCGGTAACGGATTTTCCCGTTTTATTTTTCAGCGGTCTTGACCATACAAACTTTGAATAACAGTTTATTACGATGAGGATATATCTATAACCTTTATTTTCTTTTGCATACGGCTGCATCTCCATCAGATCTATCTGCCATAAATCTGACAACCCTTTAATTATGGTCTTCCTTCGTGGAAAATTTCGTCGAGCTGGCTTATGCAGTTCCTCAACAACTTGCCTTTTAGCGGTACTCATTTCAACTCTCTATTACAGAAGTCGGTTCCCAGGAAGGCGGTAAAGCTAATTGCCCAGTCCTCCAGTGTTTAGGTGGAGCCTTGGTTGTTGACTGCTCTACTTTAACGATTCGCTTTTCTAAAGTATGGATTAATTGCTCCAGTTTGGAAATTTGCTCGATTGAGCTATCCGACTTCTTGCCGATGACAAATCTGAGTTCAGTAATTTTGGAATCAAAATATGCTCTCGCTTCACGAATTACTGATGATACTGATTCTTGCACAGCGGACAGGGTCAACTCCTTAGTCTCTTTTATGCGGTCATCAACATAGCCCTTAGTGGTAGCATCTTTCGTGTCGGAGGGTTCACCAATATTCCACAGACGTTTATTCTGAATATTATAATTTCCATCTGCTGTGAGGATGAATCCAACTCCTGATCTTCCAACAATCACCTTCACACCACCCCGTCTACGACCAAATTTGTCGATTGTGTTATTCATCGTTGGAATATCTTCAGAAGAATGAACATAATTCACACACTCAGGAAATAATATACATACACATTCAGTAGATTATACCCTCTTCGCGCAATTCTTCTATTATTGATAATATTTCATTATCATGCCCTGTATGTCCAGCCATTTTTGAACTCCAAAGGAGTCGAAGCCTGTCGATTAATTCATCCAAGCTATTCCAATAAATGTAACTTATGGGTTTGTTTCCACCAAATAGTTTTCGGGATGGTATTTTCATTATTCCAGCACCTCCTATAGAAAGGTTTTCCAATGTGTTGTCTACAGATAATAATGGCTTGATTATTTTTTGATATTTCTTCCATTTATTAGGCAATAAACCCTGTGCTTGGTCGTGATTTTTATACGCTGCTTTTGTTAATCTGAGTATGTCACCATATATATTCAGTTCAGTAGCAGACATATTTCCCGGAGGTACTTTCATGAATATCAACTTGTATAAGTTGGATGTTCCTTGGTAACTACCAATGGTCCTACCATCTTTACTGAATACAATTCTTCCTTCAATAAAGTCTACATTGGAATCGCCCATTTTTAGCTTATTCGTAATGGGGTCTAACCGGACACCGAATATCGTATCATATGAAGAATTTCCAGATAACAACTTTTGAATATGGCTGGAGACTTCCCCATTACTGTCCGCTACCTTTGGTGATTCGGGGTCTGTGGTTACCATTGAGGATGATGGTGTATGCATTATCGATGTTTCTTCAGCATTAAATTTCACGTCTTTGTCATCACTTTCCATAAAATTCAATTTTGGGAGCGGGGTACTACTCTCTATGGATTTGGTAAATTTTTTTGAGTGGCTCACCACCGGTAAAGGATTTATTTTGGACGTATTAGATGATATAGTTTTCAGTGGTTCGATTATTGGTTCATATATTTTTGAAATCGCCACTTGGTCGCTTATGCGGTTATTTTTAATGTAATTAAATTTTTTTCGAACTGCCTCTGTTGCCTCAATTAGTTTCCGTTTCAAATCTATTTCATCGCTTTTTTGTTCGTCCATAGTATTGACGTTTTGAATGCTAACGTATCACTGACCTGTTCAACTTCAGATTGAGCCAAATATCTAAAAAACATCAGAGATATATGAAATTGTCAAACCCTTTACGGTAACGACCTTCTTGTAGTTCTCTATCTTTGTCGATAACTAGAAATCCATATTTGTCATTCCAACATTTTGCACACATATCTTGAAACTGCTTAAACGTCATATCTGGCGATACATGATCAGAAAAAATGTGGTTGAGATTCATGTCATCCTGTTTGACTGTTACAATGAAATTTGAATTATCTCTGATCAATTGCTTCGGAACACGGGAATATGTTTGGGCTAGATAAAAACAGTCAACATTTTTATGGCGCCCCATACTAAAATATGCTCTAATAACATCTTGCTTTTCACACATAACATCATCAAAGATGAATACCGAATCAGGTTTAGCCTCTGATGGTTCTACTATTCCAGACGTGACATTTCCAAAAGTATAAAATCCCAATCCTTCAATCGGCATCAACACTCCTCGTAAATACTCATATTTGGGTTGATATAGAGATTTTGAATAAACATACACATTCGCGAATCGCAATCCCAGTGGGTGAGTTAGTAAAGAAATCATCACATTTGTCTTCCCACAATTCGAAGGTCCAATAATGAGACCCCTAATTGATAATGGGAGGAGAGATCCATGGCGTCGTTCACTGTGTCTCCCCAGTCCATCATTTACTTTTTCGTCAAAATTATCGATTTTAAACTCTTGTTTCTGTTTCACAATGCGCATTGTACGACAGCTAGAGACTATATAAGTGCAGTGCTTCGCTGGATCTTTTATTTAAATGACAAAACTCAATCAGAACGGTTGTAAACGTAAACAAGTGGGCGGTAGAGGTTTGGTTAATTCTCTAATCAATAAACTACCCATTGAGTTGCATCTACCTGGTGGTTATCAGTACTGTGGTCCTGGAACAAGATTACATAAGAGGTTGGCAAGAGGAGATCCCGGCATAAATAAACTAGATTTCGCATGCAAGGAGCACGATATTGCTTATTCACTGAATTCGGATCTCAACAGTAGGCACAAGGCAGACCAGAAGCTTGAAGAAGCTGCTTGGAGCAGATTCAAAGACAAAAACAAAAAGGTTCTGCTTGGTTGGTTACAAATATAATGAAGGGAAAGCGTCGATTTGGTATGGGATGCGAGTCAACTAAACCGTGTAAACAGGGAAATATTCGAGCTATGAGAAAAATTAAGAAGAAAAAAGCAAAAAATATTAGAAAGGTAGTAGCCTTCGGTTCTGGCATTGTAAGAAAGGTGCGAAATGTTTTACGTGAAGCAGGAGGAGGTAAAATTGTTGCAAATAATTTGAGAAAAGCCACCCAAATCGCGCTGAAAGCAGCCCGTAAATACACAAAAGAGGCAGGAGGAAAAAATAAAATTCGTACACCTCGGGTGATACCAATTCCCAAAGTTGGTGGACTTCTACCACTCATACCAATATTTGCTGGGTTATCAGCACTTGGCACTCTTACTGGAGCAGCAGCAGGTATAACTAAAGCAGTACAAGCAGCAAGAGCTAGTAGAGACCAGTTGAATGAGTCAAACCGCCACAATAAGTACATGGAAGCTATTGCTCTCGGTAAAAGTGGCAAAGGAATGTATTTGAAACCGTACCGCAAAGGTCTAGGATTATATTTAAAGCATCAGAATTCAAAAAACCTATGAGTATGCCACCCCGGAGAGCTCTTTCTGACATTGACATCAAATTAATCGCTAAGAAAATGAAAATTACAAATTTTCGCGGTGTATTTATGCGTGACGATCTTCCACTTTCAGGACCGCATCGATGTGAATCCGCAGTAGTTAATTTAGATAGCCGATACGGCCCAGGAACACACTGGGTGGCATATAAAAAAAATGGAGGATCAGTGCAATACTATGACAGCTTTGGTGATTTACCTCCCCCCAAAGAACTAATTCGTTATTTTCACAGTGGACCAAAACCAGCTAGTGAAATTTGCTATAACTATGAGCGACACCAGCGGTTCAATACAGTGTGGTGTGGTCATTTGTGTCTGCAGTTTCTACACGGTAAGCCACTATGGACAAAACCCCTATCCAGGATAGAGAAAGCATAAAGAGGATGGCGCATTCATTAAATGCATATTCTAGACTACGTAGTTTGAATAAAATAAGTAAACAACAACTTTCTGATATGCCCAAAGAAGTGTTGATTGGATGTGCTGCTGGGGAAATTGCGGCAGTGTGGGATAAACTACCACCACACCTTCAAAATGATATTGATGTCTTGAAGTATCAGTACTGCCAGGAGCATTATAATGATGTTGATACTTGCAGTTCATCTGATGTGAATGATGGACCAATACCCCGAAAAATATTTTGTTGCTACTGTAATGTGAAGGATGTAAATGTAGTAGCAAAAAATGATGTTGACACCCATTTAACATCACCACCAAAAAAGAGACGGATGCTGTATCATTTCTGTTTCCAGCAATAAAATGTCCTGGAATACTAACAATTAAACAGTCATGTCACGAACGTTCTCGCTATCAGGAGACTCAAGCGAGTTGAGCGCTAACTTTTACCCACCAGTCGAATTGGATACGAGTAGCAGTTATGGTTTGGGTTTACATGGTTTTTATTCCTACAATTCAATTTTCAATGTTACTGTGAAGAATAATGTGATCAGCTATTCAAAACGAATCAATTCTCCACCCATAACCATTAAAATTCCACCTGGCGCTTATGAAATTGATGAAATCAATAAAGTTATACAGCGATCCATTAGATCTAAAGAGAAACTGGCTGAAAATGTCACCGAAAAGAATATGGATGATGTGTTTCTCCTACATCCAAACAACAATACTCTGAAATGTGAAATGCGATCGAAATATTACATCAACCTCTTACATGAAAACTCTATCGCTGGTCTTTTAGGATTCGAGCCTAAGGTCTTTGGTATCGGTGAAACACATGAATCAACATTACCTGTGAATATCAATAATGTGAGAATGATCCGTGTGGATTGTAACGTCACTTCTGGAGCGTATTTGAATGGTGAGGAATGTCACAGCATTTTCGAATTCGATATTGATGTCGAGCCAGGATACAAACTCACAAAGGAACCACGAAATATAATTTATATGCCAATCAAGCCCGAAGGCCGTCAGTATCTCGACAACATTACTCTGCGCATTTTGGACGATCGTGGGCATCTGATCGAGTTCAATGGTGAAAGAATAATTATAAAATTGGAGTTGAAAAAATTGTAATATTGACCTCTGCCAAGAAAATACAATGGGGTTTTGTTATAATGTCCGGCGATTGAAACCGAAACGGTGTATGTACAATGGGGTTGAGGATCATGCTGATATAAAGAAGAGAAAAATCATAAGCCGATTCATTTCACGTGAGCCCGTTAAACAATCAAGATATACCATCAGCTCTAGTAATCTAAACTTTCTGAAATCAATTGGCTTGAAGATCAGGAATACCAAGAAGAAATAAAACATGGCCGCTTTCACTACAAGCGATATGTTAGAAGTTTTTGAAGAGCCAATTTTCGATCATTCCCTGATTAGTTTGCATGAGCATACATATAAGCCGTATGGATCACCATATTATAAGAATTCGGACGAAATCAGAATTCCCATCAATTTTCAAGATCTAATTCTCGATATAGCAGATAGCTACATTTATATCGAGGGAAAATTCACACCTTCAGAGCCCAACAAACGATGTTATCTTTCCAATAATGCTCTGGCTTTCTTGTTTGATGAAATCCGCTACGAAATGGGTGGTGAACAAGTTGCAGTTGTACGAAAGCCAGGCATAACAACCACATTGAAAACTATGGTATCATTCGGAAAAACACATGAGAATAGTTTACTACCAATAGGTTGGGGTCTCAATCAGAATAAACAAGATATACTGGATCCTGCAAGTAATTTTTTCAGCTGCAAACTGCCCCTAAAATACATTATGGGATTCGCTGAAGATTACACCAAGGGTATTTTGAATGTTAAGCAGGAACTCATTCTGATTATAGCTCGATCCTTCAAAAATTCATTCATAGGCGAGGTCGATGCTGAACTAGAAATCACAAAAATAGAATGGAGAATCAGACATATTGTACCAGAAGATCGCCAGAAATTGAAGCTCTTGAACCGAATTAATAAAAATAGTAGTGCCAAAGTCAAAATGGCCTACCGTATGTGGGATCTTTATGAGTTACCATCACTTCGTGATACAGCTTCAGACATATGGGCTGTGAAAACTACCAATAGCCTCGAAAGGCCTCGATTCATCATTATCGGGTTCCAAGACACAGATCATTCCGAAAATATTTCAAAAGATGCGACGAAGTTTATTAATGCAAATATAAATAATATCCGTTTATATTTGAATTCTGAAGTATTTCCATACGAACGTTGGAATCTGGATTTCGATAAAAAATTGGACTCTTCAGCCTACTATGCTTACGAAAATTTCCAACGCAGTTACTACAACAAGCCTATGAGTGAACCAATGATGGATATTGGAAGCTTCCGGAATAATCCTCTTTTCGTCATCGATTGCTCCCATCAACCTGATGCCATGAAGTCATCCACCGTCGACATCAAAATTGAGTTCGAAACCCGAAAGACAAAATTTCCCGCCAACACGAAAGTATATGCACTTATACTACACGATGCCTATTTGAGCTATAGTGCACTCAATGGTTCAATTCAGATTGGATTATCATAATATTTTATTGATATGTATCTTATTTTTCATATTTTGAATGTATCATAATATAGTAGTAAATAAAAAAAAATACTTTCAATGTTGTTTTTATTTATAAAATGAATATTAATATATGCATACTAAAAATAATTTTCTATGTAGACTGCAAAACTTCACCACTTTCACACACATTCCCTTCTTCTCCATCTGAGCTATACTCTTTTTTTCTCAGTTGATATTTTTCTGTTATATCTCCTGGTAAATATGCAATCAGGTCTGATAAAAATCTTCTCATTTCCGCTTCAATCATCTGCTTGCAATACTCATCCAAACTAATGAGTCCATAGGAATATTTGTTACACAACTTTACACCAAAGTCATATTTATTGCTGAACTCCAAAACTCGTCGGACCTCCTCAACATCAAAACAAATGTTCATATCATAATTTGCCGAATGTAGTGCATCCCAACTCAAATCATTCAATTCACAACGCAATCTTTCAATTGCAGAATCTATATCTACAGCCTCTGTCCACAACTCGCTGGAATATTGCATCCACATCTTTGTATGGAAGTTCTGAAAAATAAATAGTGACTATCAGTTTCAAATCATTATCACAAGCTATACCATACTCACCTTACGTTTTGAGTAGGTGGATTAACAATATTTTATATTCTACCATGAATTTACATATTATAATTATACTTTTACTCTATCACATCGAACTTTACTAACGATCGGGTTTTCGCACCTGAAAATTCCTGAGAACTCTGCCCTATATATGTTATTACCACTTTGGACTTTGATGAATTTATCATTTGAATAATCTCATTTGTTAATTGCTTGGTGACTCGTTTCGGAAGCCATGATTTGAATTTGACATTATCTTCCAACAGAATTACCTGAATAGATTTACCATATCTTGTAGAATACATTGCCATTTTTTCAACTTTATAAGCTTTACCGATCGTTAGTGATGTTATAGGTCTTTGTTCTAGAGTTTCTATGTGTTGAATAGCAGAATTTATTTTTTCAAAATCAAATTTTAGGGTATCCATTTTCGAATATGTAGAAATTATGGTAGAAAACTATAAAATATTTTCACCTGAATTGTGATGTGTTCCTTTTGGTGCACTATAGTTCGACGCCAACTCGGAAAAACTGATTATGAAGGCTCACTCTGGTACTATGGGCGGTGCAAACTGAATTCGTAAGTATCTACTCTCTAGCTTTTATAGCAATCGTTGAAGGGAAGGGGTATATTTGAGGTTGAAATGAATGAAGATAGAAAAATATTCAAGGTCACTTCAACCGAATATGTCAATGCTAAATTCATTTCAATACACCCTCTTACTCAATAGTCTTCAAAGATATCGGTCTACAGTGAAGGTCAACCAATTGAACAGTCATCCACTCTCAAGCTCAATTGATATCAAGGTTACACACTTTCAAGGTGGCCCATACTCAAATTCACCCTTCAAAATCCATGGTCACCAACTTTCAAGGTCATCAACCCCCAATGTCGACTACCCTCAAGGTCACCAACCACTAACCAGATCATCCTCTGAAGGTCATTCCCCAAGGTCACTCTCAAGGTCAGTGGTGGGGGGAGGTCCAGGATTGGCATAAACCCCCTACTTTCTTGATGTCAAAATTTATAAAGTTTTCAATTTTGTAAATGGCAATAATAAAATTCACTTTGAATTAAAATGTGTTTGTTTCTCTTTCTTGTTTTATGGTTTTATGAAATATATTTCTTTTCATAAAATTTCGGAAGAATCGCAGCTGAAACCTTTCAAAAACAAGCAATCTGAATCAATGCTTTATACCAACCTGCGACAAATATCCTATACAACTTCGAATTATTTCTAAATTGTTCAATACTTATTTTTATTATTTACTCTATAGTTCAATGAATGAAATTGTTCTGTCTTTTCAAAAATGCAAATCGCAAAATCAAATAACGTCTGTACCGGCACTGCTTTTCATATATCAAGTCCAACCGTTGTTCTGGTCTGTTAATTGAGGTTATGTTTTCGAATATTTATTTGGATAATATTTGTGAAGTAATCGAAAGTTTCTTGGTTGAATAACTCAGAAATGTTGACAAAAGTACGTTTATCTTTTTTCTGTACTGTACTATGGAGTCAGGATCACTGCTGGGATGTTATCTTTGATGGTAGGTTCCTTTGATTTGTTATAAATATCAGCTACAAATTCACTATTTTCTTTAACTTAGTTATTGTTGTTGGCTCGTACTACAAAATTCTATATGCCTACTCATGGGAAATGTATGTCATATTTCATGCTCATTGTACAAATGTACAATATACTATTCCAGTTCTTTTATAATTCATTTTTTCTGTCCCTTAGAATAATCCAAAACGATTGGGTTTTGAGACGAGGATCGATTGTAGCACCACCAAACTTGGTATGCAGCAGCCGGAACCATGATGAATACGAAATAAAATTGTTTACTGAAATTCCAGGGGTGGAACTTTTTTTTTTCATTTAAAAATAAATAAATAGATTTTTGCTGTAATCTTGGAAAGTATATGATTTACAAATACAACTCAATAAGATGAAAAACAATTCAATTTTCCACAAAAACTATTCCCAGTAATTTCTTATGAATGATGACATTTTTTTACACTACCTTCTCATGCAAATATAATATGCGAGTATATGACTATGGCCAAATACAATCATGTACCCTGAGCAGATGAATCTACCACAGATAGCGACTTTTATGGTGATGTGTTGAACAAGGAAATATTTTAATACTACTACACTTGATTACATGAACTCATGAATACACGAAAATTACGAATAATTTAGTAAATATGGAATTATTATACTGAAGCAGCAACCCATACCCTCTTTGGACTATGCAACAATTTCAAAGTAGTGTGATAGGTCCCACTTATACATGCCAAAAAAATTTACTTTTTTTTACTCCTGCCTCATATTCAACTTACCCATAAAACTGGCATTATCTTCAGTGAATGTTGAAAATAATCGCTTATATATATCCTGCGTATATGTTGAAGAACACTGTTGTGAAGTGCAAACCTCAAGCTCAAAATCACATACATTTTTTATGTAGGATGTGTATGAGCGATTATTTTCAACATTTACTGAAGAAACTGCCGGAATTATGGGTGAGATGAAAACTGAGGCAGGAGTAAAACCCAGTTTTTTCTTGAGATTTGTCTCACTAGTCTAAAATCGTTGCTATGGTCCATAGAGGGTACTGATTTCTGCTTGAGTATAATTATTTCATATTAACTAAAATATCCACGACCTTCGGATCAGCTGTAAATATCGTAGAAGGGTTATGTCAAGTAGGACAAAACACATTTTAGGTACTCAGATACTCACATGTTATATTTGCATGGGGGAAGTAAAAGTCTTCAGGAACGATATACACTCTTTATTTTTCTTCTACTATAATTTTCAGCAAAGTTATGACAAATCTAATATTTATTTATTTATTTATTTATTAATTTTGTATCTAAACAGACCTCAGAGGTCTCATTACATGGATAAATAATATTATTATACGTATTATCAAATACTGTAAATTACAATATTGGTTATTGTACATATCAATGAAAATTAAACAATTAACAAATTATATCATATACATATGTCTAGAATATGTTGTAGTCCAATACGCCTAAAATTATTCAATGAGAGGGTCCAATCCAAATCGATGAGTGCATTGAAATTATTGGCTAGTCGAAACATAGTTACAAGTGGAGATCTGGTTGTAGCAGATATCATAGGAATATTGAACATAACAGATTTGCGGGTTCTACGAGGCGGGACATTGAACCTGATCACGGCTAGAATTTCTAGAGACTTAATTGTATAGTTGATGATTTTAAATAAAAGGAGTAACATAGATAGGATATGTCTATTTCCCAACGATAACATTTTGAACTCATTTCTCAAGTAGGTTGTTCTTATTGTATTATAGTCAGCTCTTCTATATTTCTTAAAGTACAGGTATCTGAGAAATTTGTTTTGGATTTTCTCAATTTTCTGCAGTAAAATTTGACTCTCTCCATACCAAATTATCGATGCATACGTTAATTTAGTTCTGACTAGTGTATAGGAGAGAAGTTTTATTAATTCTATATAATAATAATAATAATATCGTCTTTATTATTTCCAAAATCAACCAATACCAATACATCAATAAAGACAATAAAAAAATATTTGGAAACAAAGGGCGAAGTTCATTTCCTGCAAATGAAGCATTCGCAGAAAATGTTCTTCCACTTAACCCCTATATATATTATCAAAATCACTTGTTTGTCTTATTATAAAACCCAATATACGGTTTGCAGAACGCACAATACTTTGGATATGCTTTGAGAATGAAAGTGTGTCGGTATATGTGACCCCCACGTCTTTCACCTCATGGCATCTCCCAAGAACTTCCCCATTCATTTCATATTCACATTCAATTGGTTGTTTTGAGCGAGAAATTGACATAGTGCAGCATTTTTTTATGTTAAAATATAATTTGTTATCACTGCTCCATTTATGAACATTGTCTATATCCATTTGTAATTTTTCCCAATCTCTTACGTTTTGAATTCTTTTAAATATTTGGAGGTCATCTGCGAAGAGCAGGCAATCTGAATTTTTTACAATAGAAGGCAAGTCATTGATGAATATAATGAATAAAAGGGGCCCCAAGTTAGAACCCTGGGGTACACCTGAGTTAACTAAAAATTTTCTAGAAGTATTTCGGCCCTAGCGGAAATTGCAGTGGCGGGTTAACGCGAGCCTGAAATTTGATATCGGAATTCAATCAGATTTTCTGAGAAAACGAGCGCGTTTTATGATAAATTGTGGAGAATTGATAAATCCTATTCTTTCCGACACAACAGCAAAAAAAAATGTAATTTTTTGAAATAATTTTTTTTTTGGGTTCCACCCCTGATTTTTTGGTAAAAAATGTTTCATTTCATGTGCCGAGTTTCAAAGTTATCATCTTCATTTGTGGGTTACATTTGTCTGTGGTTACTGTACTAGAAGGCTTCGTAATATTTATCGATTTGAATTTTAGATCTGTAAAAATACCTATTACTATTTGTTTTTTATTCTATGCGGAATGAAATGAAACTCTCATTCAAACCCTTGATGTCACTACTTGAATAGGCCAATCGATCGCCATCCATCCCTTGGGTAGACAGCATCCGCCCTCTGGATGGCGTAATCATTACAGTTACTCCCTTGGTACATGGATAGCTATTATAAGACAATCACAATCAGAATCATACGCCTTTCTAGAATAAAATATTCAAAAAAAATCCTTTCTCAGTTCCTTGGGCTTGAACTAAAAATTGTTTTCACAAAAATAACGATTTATATGAACTAGCGGTTCCAGCAGACGTTGTCCTGCATATTGATGTCTTAATTTCTGTTTCACCGACTAACCCTTTGTCGTATCTATGGCGAAGTTATGAACATTTTTTTTGTTGATTTTAGGGCTTGTTTTCTTTATTACATTCACATGGAACTAAGTTGAACACACAATTATTAAAAGTGCAGTCGGAAAATTCTAAACGGTCTGTCTTCAGTGTTGAACTTATATTGTTGTGAACTTTATTTCCCGAATCTTCATTGTTATTTTTTCTTTTGAATATCGGTGGCTCAACAGCTGTTGAAAATCAAGCAGCTGCTTCTTTTTACCACTTTTCACCGTTTTATCTGAAAATAAATCTACTGTGAATAATTGATACACAGGTGCGTTTATAGTTAAATTAGTGTATAATTTTTTTACTAACTTTGAGTGGCATCAACCTCATCAAAAGTGAATTCTTCCTCAAAATCCGATAGATTAATATGAAAATCGGAATCATCGTTTTCAGGTACAATGGTCTGCGTGCTGGTAGATGGCTTCGAATGTATGTTTATTTCTGCAGTTTTTTGATGAGAATGAGAAATTGCCCAGCATAGTCGTTTTTATTTTGACACCAGATATTTATTCGTTAAATCTTCCACATTTTCAACCTTGATGTTCGTTATTTCGTCATATCGAAGGCAACTGCAGATCCCAAATATCAGTATAACCTGTAAAAATTTCAATGACCAAATTGAGCAGCACTAACTAAAAAAGTATTATTCGAGAAGGGAAAACGTAAATGACTCTCACCTTCATTGCTAAATACGTTTGATCCGGAGCCTCGTTCATAAATTTCATGATTTGCTCCCATCTTAAAACGAAAGCCTTTTTTGGCTTGTATCCTTTAGGGTTCGTTTTTATCAGACATTTTAGGTTCACAAAATTATTTATGTTGATACCCTCGTTCACATTCAACGTTTTTTTGAGCATACTGCATATGTTCCACAAAGTTGGTGGTTTCAGTTTTCCTTTCAGGATTTGAAAATAGATAATCAAATTATTTTCTTCTGAGCTGGATAGATATTTTTTATTTATTTCTCGCCATATTTTGTACGTGTTGTAGATGAGCAAATACCGATCAGAAGATTTTTTTGCAATAGTTTCGGATCGCACAATAATTTTTGCCTCTTCGTCAAAATTCCTCAATATCTCTCCCCCGTCTGCGGAACGTTCAGATGAGGATTCGTCCATTTTTTTTAACACAATTGAATGAATTCCTTCGCGAGTTCACAACACGACAGTTTGACACGAGCAAGCATAGAATAAATAATTCATGTTCATATCACCGGCCGCAAAAATTCTGTCGTTAGCCGGCCACGGAAATTGATCTTTCTGGTCTGAAATGCGGCCAGAAAATGCGTACTTTCGGCTAGGGGAAAAAGAAAACTACATTTTTTGTCAAGTGATTTAGATTCATGTCAGGTCTCACCGGAAGTGATAAAAACTTTTGATCTTTAAATGAGACACCCGGTATATTTTTACCGTTTTTGTCTCCATATGACATTATGAATACAACCATGTATCACTTGTTACTTTTTGTGACCATTTTTTTTTATTTCGATATTTTATTTTTAATCTAGAGGGCTATGGATACTTTCAAATTATTAATTTTAGTCCTTATTGGGAAAAATACAACTTTACGGCTTTAATTAAAATGCTGGATTTGGAGTATTTGTATACGACTTAGGGCCGGTGTTATAAAAATGTTTGACAGTTAACTTTAATTTTAACAGTCAAGTTATCTTTTACTTTAGAATGTCAGTTTTATAAAGGTTCCATTTTTTATTTTAAATTTGCTTTAATGTGTACATATTCTCTGAATAATCGAAATCAGTTTTTGAATTATATTTCATTCCACAAGTTCAAATAGTCTAACCGATATCTAAACATTCTTGGTCGCTCTGCGCCTTCAACCAGTATCTTCATCGTCGGTTGAAAGTTCCTCAAAAATAAACTGGATATTGTTTTAACAAAGTCATAAAAATAATACAACAATAAACTCAAGTATGTGCTAAATTACTGGCGAAAACCATCATTTTCTACAAAGTTAACTTCAACTGATACCCATTCCACCGGATAAAGTTAACTCCTTCATCTAGAAGTTAACTGCAAGATGTAACGTCATTCCACAAGTTAACTTCAAGTTTTCTGTCAAAATAGTTTTATGAATACCGACCCTTAAAACTGAATTTTTGACAAGTAACTCAGCTTCAGCAAGTTTTAACATTTTTGTGGAATATCGTTTTCAGTTGAAATATTTCTGCTATGTACATACAATTCAATCTTAGAATTTGTAATACTAATTTTTTCAAATTATAATTTTGTGAATATCATTACATACGATTATGTTGATACCGCTTTACTGTTATAGTTTCAAACAAACTTTCGTTAAAAAACTTGGACCTGGACACTACCATGTTGACTGGGGGTGGACTCCTTAGCTTTCAACCAGCCGCCTCTCGACTGGAATCACCAGGAGACCCTAGCACCCCGAGGCGTGGAACTCCCGGCTTTCAATCAGTCCAGTGTGCCTCACGACTGGAATCACCAGGAGCATCCTACGCCCCACCCCGAGGCACATGGTGGGGCATCCTCATTCACAGTGAACTTTCATCGTTCATGAAACTCCAACAGTACAGAATCCACAAAATATGCCATGAAACATAAATATTGTCAATCGAAAATTCGCCATGTTGTTGACCCATTTGTCAACCATCGCATCCATCTGAAAGTTTCTTATGAAGCCGTGTATTAAATTAGACGCAAGTAACGGTGCGGCAAACTGTTAATTAAATCACCAACTAATTGCAAACCTGCTCTCTGCCATAGTAGAACGGACTAAAGCAAAGGAAGAGCAACTTGTCAGTAATTATTAATTAACAGCACGCTTTCAGCCAGCTTTCTGAGCTTTTACCGGCTTCTCTCAAGCTCCACGTCTACGCCGGAATATGTTTATATAAAGAACGAGCGAATTTAGCCCTTCGGAAGATGGATATAACGTACAGACGGTTCTCAGTAGTGTGCTTAATAGGGGTTATATTTCAGAGAGAGCCTGCAATATAGTATAAAGATTTCGAACAATTTCTCATTAAGCGCAATAAGCTACCGATTGTCATTTATTTTGTACGCAATTGTGAAGGTTTTGTCTGGTGTTGAACTGTTACGAAATTAAGTCAAACATGTCAAATAAACGAGGATAATTATTTGTTCGAAATATCCCTGTGGATCACAATTATTTTGATTTATTTCAAGTAGCATGTCTGTGCTCCAATATTGATTGCTGGTGTATTACTCAATGTAGAAGCTTTAGGCAGAAATATTGAAATCTCGATTTTAGTTCGAAAATATGAATAGGACATTCATAAAATCTGTTGTGGAATCATCTGCGACTGAAAGACAAACTAGTCGCCATTTTCCATCGTTCAAGATAACCTCTTGGGAGGTATTCATGTTGAAAAATGAAAAACGTGATTTCAATTTTCATGGTGAATGTTCCCCTTTTCAACATTGAAATCTCATTTGCAGTAAAAATCAATGAATTATCAGCTTCTGCACGATACACGCAGATCACCTACTCTATCGTGTTTTGAAATGAACGGGAAAAAGCAATACTGCCCTACTAACACGAAATGTCCTATCTACAATTTCATTATTGATTGAAAGTTTGATTTTGTGGAGGAAATTCGATTCTTGGCATGATTTTTTGGGTTTCACAATCTGAAAATGGAAAACTGTTAGTCCAAAGAAAGAAATCAATTAATTTGCCCGATAAGTTACTGCGTTCACAAGACTGCTGTCTTGAATGAAATTAATTTTTGTCAGAAACGTATCCTACACTGAATTTGCCTATCTAACTAATCAAATTGTATTTCTACCAAGAACATTTTGGAGTAGTTTTGATTAGGTACTTCCATCCTCTATGTTTTTTGGGGTGCTGAATCCGAATCTGAGGTTTGCTAACAAATTTTCGTGACGGAACAAATGCAAAAAACCTAAAAAATCTCTTTCTTCTGCGGTTTATTGCTTATAAGTTGAAAACTACAAATTTTTTGTTAATAACCTTCCTTTTCATTCTGGCGTCCTTGAGCCCGAATGGTTCCGAATTGTAAATTGACATATTTCAGCTGACTGGGGGAAAATCCCACTTTTTCAGTATATACAAAACTCTAATTTATTATTGAAGTTAATTAGTGGATTCCCCCAGTTCTCTGCGCATACCATATTTAGATCATACAATAAAGGAACAGGTCACTTTTTGAAAAATTATAAACAAGTTATTTAATGAGGTCCGAAATCATACAAAACTTAATCAAAACAAAAATCTTGAAAAAATATTTCAAATGATTATATTATTATATATGATATATTATACGTCTAGTTACCCCACCGCGTAATTCAGTCAAATACAGAAACTGGAAAAAGTACTCAGAGTCACTCAGTGAGTCACTCAGTGAGTCTCTCGAGAGGCCCGTGACTGAAATACGAGACAGGGAGAGACTTGAGAGGGCAGTAGACGAAGTGGACAAGGCAATAGTCGAAGCCTATGAGGAAAGCTGTCTTGAGAAAAAAGGCTCAAAATAACAAAACGGTCTGGTGGAATGATCATCTAGAAACCTTCGGAGGTAGGGTGCGGAAGCTTTTCAAACAAATAATTATGGAACGTTGGTGATCAAATAACACAGTGAAAATAGATAACCATAAAAGTGACAGGGTTGGTTTGACTACACTCACATATCATCATGTCATGACTAGCGCAGTACCTCTATTGTTATTTGTCAATGGAGTATTGTTGTCGAGACATTCATTATTTTCTTTGTGTATTGTAGTCAAATATATTCTTAAATATGTTTTATATTGAAGTTGATCGAGAACCGTTTCGGAAAATAGGAAAATTTACCGAACAGATATTTAGAGTCGCATCAATTTTTTTTTATTTCGGAAAGCTTCACTTGTTTCTCGTTCACGTGCAGTTATATCAGTCACACTAGCCTTTTGATTTTGAAATGCAGCTGTATTTATTGAATTTTTCTCTTCCAAAAAACTTTACACACGGAAAAAAATGTGTGTAGTTTCTTTCAACAAACGTTTGAGATGTTTGAACAAACTGTGTTTGGATTTTGGAATGGTTACAGAAACAATTTTGTGTACAAATTTCACACGCTATTGTTTATCCTAATTTGTTGTAATAATATATCCACGTTGTGTATATTTCTTTGAATCTATTTTTTACACAATATTGTTTAAACTGGTTAACAGCAACCATTGTGTATAAATGTTACAGAAATTGTAGTTCTTTTTTGAACAATTCTGTGGACTATATAATTGAAAAACACACAATATTGTGTTATTTTTTATACATCATTTTGTTTTTATTATAGTTTTGAATTTTACACAAGGCTTTGTGTTTTTTATAATAGCTGTTAGAGAATATAAACTTAAAATACTCCCTAAGGTGTGAGACATTTACAAAATGAATTTTTTAAAAATATCATCATTGCTTCCTCGTTCTCTAGCTATCGCTTCTTTCTTAACCGGTCGGGGGCTGAATGGAAGTAATGGAACTGGTGTTGAAGACTGCTTTGGTCTTGATAGTAAGCCTCGGCCTTAGTAATTTCTAGATTTATTACACATTTTTTGTTGTACCTTTTGAATAAAAAATGTGTAAAATTTATAAAAGTAAAAAAAAAATTCACCATACAAACCGAAATAAACAATCATTGCTAAAAATCTATTACAACCAGGTGTACTAATTTTAGACAATTGTAAGTATCATTTACACATTTTTTTACACTGTTGAAGGAAAAAATCTACACAGGTATTTCTTGCCGTCTACACATTTCATATGCATAATAACGATGGTGCATGGGAAAATATCCAATAATTGAACTTACGTTTTTGCCGCTGTCGATAGAAATTTCTTTAAATTTGTCTAAATTGATGTTAGTTTTCTCACCCGTCATGATTATTCATTCCGAGTTGTTTGTGCGCGTAATAAGGGCTACAAAAAGTCTCTTCACAAATCAATTTCAAAATTGTGTTTAACTATCATTATTTTTCTAATTAAATAAATGACCTTGTTAACATTCCGTAGTTGAGGTAAAGTGAAGGAATGATATCGGTCATTTATGTTATTTATAGGCTCAGCATGCTTTATGGGCTAATTACCTTGTTGGCAGCGAGAAAAATTAAATAATATTAATAAAACAACCATTCGTCAATTTCCGCCCAATACTTCTGACATTTGTCATACGCTTATGTTAAGATACAAATATTCCACATTTTCAGATATTTATCTGAGATATTTATTTCATCTTTCTTTCAAATTGTTAAGTATATATTCCTATTTTAAATAATTTTTAATTAATTCTGTAAGCTTTATGTTAACTTTTACCAATTTAACATATTTATTACACGTTTATACGAGTTTACTGAATAATCAGGTATCTTCCGTAATAATTGGGGTAGAATGATTCAACTCTCAGGACTGATGAAAATGGTCAAAATGCACCCACCACCTCAATTGGGTTGGCCAAAGTGATATACACTGCCCATCACTCGCGATGGAACAACCCATTTTTACGGCAAAACATACTAGTGGGCAAAATAGGCTCAAAATTCTTTCAGATTGGTGATCAGGACCACCAACTTACTACAGATACACCTTTTTCCTGAAAAAATTTCAGTCCTGAAAAATCAGAATTTGTCTCATTTCTCAAGGAAACACCCCCGTATCTTCCATAATAATTGAGGTAGAATGATGAAACTCTCAGGACAAATGTAAATGGTCAAAATGCACCTACCACCTTGATTGGGTTGGCCTAAGTGATATACCCTGCCCACCACTCGCGATGGGACAACCCATTTTTACGGTAAAATATAAAAATTGATGTCCTGATTTTGAATCCGTTAGAAATTTGAGCCCATTTTGTCCCCTAATACAATAATTTTTGGCAAAACTAGGTAAGTCCATTGCCCCTGGCGAGCGCAGTGTAATGAAATTCAGATCAATCACAGGCAAGAATTAGATTAATTGCCGGTTTACCTACCGATCCTTTTTACAGAGTTCTACTCCAATAACTATGGAAGATACGGTGGTGTTTCCATGAGAAGTGAGACAAATTCGGATTTTTCAGGAATGAAATTTTTTCAGGAAAAAAGTGTAACTGTGGCAATTTGGTGCTCCTGATCGCGAATCTGAAAGAATTATGAGCCTATTTTTCCCCCTAGTATTTTTTACCGTAAAAATGGGTTATTCCATCGCGAGTGGTGGGCAGTGTATATCAATTAGGCCAACCCAATTGAGATAGTAGGTGCATTTTGACAATTATCATCTGGCCTGAGAGTTTCATCATTCTACCTCAATTATTACGGAAGATACGGGGGTGTTCCCATGAGAAGTGAGACAAATTCGGATTTTTCAGGACTGAAATTTTTTCAGAAAAAAAGTGTATCTGTAGTTAGCTGGTGGTCCTGATCACGAATCTGAAAGAATTTCGAGTCTATTTTGCCCCCTAGTATGTTTTACCGTAAAAATGGGCTGTTTCATCGCGAGTGGTGGGTAGTGTATATCACTCATGCCAACCCAATTGAAGTGGTAGGTGCATTTTGACCATTTTCATCTTTCCTGAGAGTTTCAACATTCCACCTCAATTATTACGGAAGATACAGGGGTGTTTCCATGAGAAGTGAGACACACTGTATGTATGAAAATTGATACCCTTTAGAAATTAACATACAGCTTACAGAATTTCCCTTATCAATTGCCAAATTATTAACATACAACAGATTTGTGGATGAATTAATTAAATATCCTCATATCCTTAAAAAAACTACAGAATCAAGAAATAAACCATTCGAAATGTAAGTTTAATGACATCAAACAAAACATTAGATATTTAGCAATACAAATGTCGAATCTTTTAAGGCTAAGGATAAGAAAAAAAACATGGACAAAAAATCTCAATAAAATGTGCAGAATGTTTTCCTGATATGAATAGCTGCACGTAGGATTCATTTAGTGAAACATTAATACTTATATGTAAAGATAAATAACCCTGTATATGATGACCTGCTAATTCTAAGTGGAACTTGAGACACTTTATAGTTTGCGGACATTCAGCGGCTCTCTATAGTCCCATGGTGAGAACCATCAGATGGCTGTAATCCGGAAGAAGCGATTAGCAATTGAAATGTGTAAAATAGGTCTAATCTGTGAATCGAACATCCTCCTATCGATGTTGGGGCTACACCGTCGCTTGGCAACCACCCAGAGGCTATTTTACTAAGATTGGAATAATAAACGAATTCCGCAAGGATGATCAAGTTATTATCGTAAATTATTATCGTAATTTTAGAAATATCTGGAATTTGTATAATTAAGGATATCGGTATTGACAGGATGTGAAAGATTGCAACATGCTATATTAGAAAAATTGAAATTTTTGTTGAAAATTGATATAAAATGCTATTCAATTAGTATTTCTATTGCCTATTGCCACTGAATGATATAGAGAGAGATATATTTTATAAAAATATGAACAATTGAATTTGCAAACGCCATCAAAAATCATCAATCAGGCACTATAATAGTTGTACAACACCCCGCTTGAAAGTAGACTGCACAAGAGAGAAACAAGATGTCCTGTAATACCACGACCACGCTTATTGCCATAATCCTATACAATAGGAATAATTGGGTCGAAAATCCATCAGAAAACAACTACTTTCCTGGCTAATACCACGACGAACGTTGAATTACATCTAATGAATTTCCTACAAGGATGTCTCCGCAATTGCTAGTTGCATGAAAATGTTCATTAAAACATTTGGACCACCTATAGATCGATTTCTGGGTTCTTGTCCTCATCAGTATAGGGTAGGTCTCTGCAGACAATAACTAATGTCTGCAACAAACGATTCAACAAAGTATCCATGTAAAAGCAGAAGCTGAGACACCGCCCGCAGCCTAGCGTTCACTAAACCATGGGCGCCATCTGAACTCCAGCCCCTCAACCAAAGCAATACGCAGAACTTGCGTGATTAATTCAACCACTAATACAATTTAAAGAAATCTGCATTGCATTGTTCACAATAAGCTTGTCAAGAGAGAAACAAGATGTCCTGCAATACCTTATTGCCATAATCCTATACAATAGGAATAATTGGGTCGAAAATCCATCGGAAAACAACTACTTTCCTGGCTAATACCACTACGAACGTTGAATTACATCTAATGAATTTCCGTGCAAAGTCCTGAAAGGATGTCTCCGCAATTGCATGGAAATGTTCATTGAAAGCAATTGCGGAGACATTCTTGTAGGACACGGAAATTCATTAGATGTAATTCAACGTTCGTCGTGGTATTAGCCAGGAAAGTAGTTGTTTTCTGATGGATTTTCGACCCAATTATTCCCATTGTATAGGATTATGGCAATAAGCGAGGTCCTGGTATTGGAGGACATCTTGTTTCTCTCTTGACAAGCTTATTGTGAACAATGCAATGCAAATTTCTTTAATTTAGACTGCACAAGTTTAGATGATAATGAGTTATCAATCTTATATATTCATATATACTATTAAGGGAATATTAATGAATTCGATAGGATCTGTCATCAGCTTTTTATCAATTTGTTGAAATTTATTGCTTGTTTGCTTCCTTCTAAATAGGGAACTGACAAGAAATTTTTTGGCTAATGGAACACACTGCGTCATCTTGGATAATGAATTTTTGAGTTTACTTGAAAATCTTGTTGGAGTACGGCAAGGATCGATTCTTGGACCTATCCTATCTGTCATTTATTCGTCACAATTTCAAAAATGCCTAATATGCCTACAACATACTAAAATTCATAGTCATGCTGACGAAACTTGAATTAACAAACAATTCCCTGAATGTGATCTGGTAATAGCGTGTATAAATCTGTCAGGCTCTAAATTCATTACTCGTCACGTCTAAAAAGAACTGTCTTTCGATCAATACTTCGGAAACTTTATTTCAACAATGAAATATAGAAGATCTGAAGTTATAAATGGGAAGAGAGGATCATCAAAGAAACTGTTGCATCCATAAAAAATTAACTGGTAATTTTCATGAAAAAAATCTTAATCCGATAAACGTTACGAACTTTATCGAATACCGTAAGAGACTGAATGATTTTATTAAAGAAACCCACACAAAACATTATCAAAATAAAATAACTGAGAACAAACCTAAGGCAAACCTTTGACAGTGTTTGAATGAATTCCCAAACAACAATTAATTCATATTTTATGAATGAATACAGATTGAGTGTGAAAATAGTGATATTCCCACAGATATAAATAAGTATTGGAAAGGAACTGGCAGAAAGAATCGGAAACAAAAAAATTCAGATTCAACAAACCAAAAAGTATTGGAAAGTTTTCATCTTGGGTATTGGTTTCTTGAGAGCGTGAAGAATAGCTTGCTATAGAGTATCGGAAACTTTTCATCTGGGGTATAGACAGAAATCTACGCGAGCAACAAGGAACGCAATGATATGATAATACCTCATGAATAAAATAGATACTGCGCGTCTCTCCTGTTACTTCGCCCGATGAATTGACAGCTCGCGTCAATATCCCTTCCTCGAGCGAGTAGAGGAGAAACTGTAATGCTCTCTCAACATATAGCAAGCTATTCTTTACGCTCTCACGAAACCACCATATCCAAGATGAAAACTTTCCGATACTGTATACGTTCTTTTTGGAAAAGACCACTAAAGAATAAATTTCTGAAACCATCAAATGCCTGAAAAAAAAGAAAGCATCAAATGGATGAATAACGTCTGAAACTCAACAAATTATCGGAATTTTCATGTGCAAACGGCTGACATGCCGGGTGACCACAAGTTGAGGTACACACCCCAATTTTTCTATAGTTTTGAAGATACAGGTTTCAAATTTGAATACGCATATTTTGAAGCCACTACTGAAAATTCACAACTTTCGGTTTAAGCCGAAACGACCCCGACCTTTTTTTTTATGACACCCAGTACCTTTTTTCTGGCTTTCCGAAATACTCTCGAATTTGTGATATCATTGAGTTTTCAAATTGAAAATCAGTTGAAAAATGGCGGATATACAGTTATTCATTCAATCGAACAAAGTTGGCCATGAAAATCAAACTTAACTATCTCAACTGACGAATGACATGGGCAGTTAACAAGGTGAGATCCAATGGAAAATTGGGTTTCTGATGGAATTGCTCCATTCATATTTTTCAATAATTGACTCAAAACGGAAGTATAAACGATTCTAGCTATCATTTCTCAAATGGCAACAAGCTCTTTTGACTTCTTCATGTTGAAACATTGTAAATTATCAGTTTACTGTGTAAAAAGTTCTGAAAAATTCCTAAAGAAACCGAAAATACAATCAGGTTTCATTAAGAGTATTCTTAAAATTGAACGTTCTTCAACGAAAGGCGGCTTAGAACATTAAGAAATCAATCCAAAAAAGCTCATTATTTTATTTCAACAAAGTCACAGTTTGTTCTACTTATTGGCGCGCTTGGTGGCGCGCAGGTAGTATTCTCGCTTGCTATGCCAGGGTTCAAATCGCCGCGACGTCACCAACCTCGTGCATGGCATCACACGTTAAAAGGTGAGGGCTGCATCGTCCTTAGCTCGCACAAGTCTCTCGAAGACTTCTGAGGGTTGAGAGTAAGGAGGCAGCCAGTTGATGGAAATAACAATAACAATTTTAACAAATATACGCTTGTTTTTTGTTTCACTTTCTTGTGTTCATGGCCCGCCTTCGTCGAAGAATATCCAATTTTGAGAAAACGCATGACAAAGCATCTTGGATCTATGTATCTATGTTTTCGGTTCCCGTCTGAATTCTCCAAATATTTTCACACGAGTTATCTGATAATTTTTCATCATGATGAAGTGAAATAACATGTGGCCACTTCAGAAATGGCAGTTGTGAGCATTTCTTTATGGGTGTCATTCCATTTCGAGGCAAGTTTTGATATTTGTTGAAAGAGCGTTACTGAAAAAATTATTTTGAATTTTGAATATTCAATTGAGATTGACAAGTTTGGCTCACAATAGCCTTTAACTGCTGTACGACTTTTTTATGCACTACTTGCTTTGAAAAATAGTCGATTTTTGGTCCGGAAATTAGTACGTAAAATGTAATTTTTTGCAAAAGTCGACGAAAAATAGTTATTTGCTTTTCTGCCGTGTGAAACATATAATTTTGTCTTCAAATTTGTTCCAATTCCACGCAAAATCGACTTTTTCATATTTAAATTGCGTTTCATTATCAATATCCAAATAACTAAATTATTTCATCAAAGGGCCCTGCGTTACTATGTTTACCGCTGATGACGTTTGTTGAATTTGTTTGTTTACTGTTTACTTTGTCATTGTCAATTTTGAAAAGTTGTCATGTTAGAAATAGATTTACTGCAAAGTGAGGATGAATTGATGCAATTAACACCACCTGAGATAAGAGACCAGGCGCGAGATGTGGAATTTAACCTTTTACCGGAAAAATCAAGAACTGTATATGAACTCACATACAGCAGATTCATGGAATATAGACAAAAGAAAAATATAGGATCTTTCTCTGAAAATGTGCTAATTGTCTATTTTTTCGATCTTTCAAAGAAAATGAAGCCTTCAACGTTATGGTCTACCTATTCGATATTGAAAGCTACCCTGAACATAAAAAATAACATTGATTTGGCAAAATACCTGAACTTGTTTGATCGATGATCTATTTATTTTGTGGAAATTCATGATGAAATAAGAAAAGGAAGAAAAAATATAACTTTTGTCCAGTTTCCACTAACACTTTACTACTACGACCGGTTTCGGCTGTAGTAAAGTGTTAGTGGAAACTGGACAAAAGTTATATTTTTTCTTCCTTTTCTTATTTCAAAATACCTGAAGTTACGGGCTTTTTTGAAACGCCAGTCAGACGGTTTCCATGCAAAAAAATCCCGAGTTTTTCAAAGAGAAGAAATCGAGAAATTTTTATTAGATGCCCCAGATTAACTGTATTTGTGTTCGAAGGTAGGAATTAACTTTCAATTTATATTTTAGGTTGTACTTATTGTTGCAGTCGCTGGGGCTTGTAGATGTGATGAGCTTTTGCAAATGAAAACAGATGATATAAATAATATGGGCGACAAATTGCTAATTATGCTACCAAATACTAAGACCAAAAGATCAAGATCTTTTGTAGTAACGGAATATTTAAGCGTTTACAGAAAATATGCAGCCTCCAGACCCTCCAATTTAAATAATCGGCGTGTCTTCTATAAGTATGCGAACGGTAAAGCACATCATCAATTCATTGGCATTCACAAATTCGGTAAAATGCCAGAAGAAATTGCTACTTTTCTGGGACTATCCCATGCGAAAGAGTATACCGGGCACTGCTTTCGCAGAACTTCGGCCACGTTGCTGGTGCATTCTGGTGGGGATATAACAATGTTGAAGCAACATGGAGGATGCTAGCCAATAAGTCGAACATCGGCAATAAAATATTTTCTGGCGTTTCCGGAGTATCAAGTGTTGATACTAAAGTTGTTAATTTTACTGGAAAGGAGGGAAGTGGACAGAGTTCAATTGTATTAAATAATTGTTCACAATTCACCATAAATATATCTAATAAATAAAAATTTCGTGTTGTAGTTTGTAGTTTTAATGCAATAAAACCAGTTTATTATCATCAGCATCATTTTGAGTTTTTTTAATGTCATTGTCAATTTTAATAACCAGTTTGATTTAAATTATTACTTGGAAGGTTGCCTAGCAACGAACTTTTTCTTAGGCTTAGGCTTAGTTGTACTTTTAATGTGGACTTTTTCTGCCTAGGCATTAAAAGTACAACTAATCCTGCCAAGTGTCTCTTTTAATGTCATTTGGAGAAAAAATTGTTTATAGCTATTTTGTTATATGTTTGTGTTTTATTTATCCACCCTATTTGAGCTCAAAACCAATTAATCTTTATTATCGACCTATATCTGTTGTTTTTTGTAAAACACTTTTTTCAAGCTGCAACTATTCTCAGATTCGATAAGGAAAGCTCTCCTAATACATATTTGACGTACGTTCGATATCGTCTCAATTTCCTTCCGTGGAACAATCGTGATAATGAACACGGACATTCTCTCCTCTCAAGTTTCCCTTATTCATTCGGGATTAGCGTTGATATCGCGGCTGCTTGGGTTCATATCTGGGTCTGAGGTGGCCCAGAAAGGTTGGCACGGCGGCGGTGTCATGATCCTAGCGGGCGATGGCGGTGGATCCTCGAAAGGGGTGGGAGATGCCTTAACGGCGCGGCGTGTCGACACCGGCTGGCTGGGTTTGCGACAGATGCTACCCAACGGAGTACTGCCGACTGGATGCTTATGTGTAAGAGAAATTAATATACAGGTTGGGAAAAAAGTGTGGGTGATATTGATAATATCATTTATAATGTAATACATGGAAATAAAAATCAATTAAAAAATACAAAGACGTTTTAAATATAAAATAATATCAAGATGTCCGGGACTTGAAGTGATGGCACATTTGCTGTTTCAGTTGGGGGAAAACCCGGAAAAACCCACAACACCATCAGAATTTAGATTATCAGTCTTGGATGATACACGGGAGTCATCGAAGAGGTGCCAACAATTAGAATTAGGGTGTTTGCAATATGCTGTATAGTGCCTATTGAAAATTCTGCCGCTATGATTAGATATGGCGTAGATATTATAATTACTATTAATTCCATCCTGAGCAGAATATTGGTCCAAATTAAAATTTTGTATGGGAAAATCAATCACATTGTCCAATTTACTGCCATCAGACGAAGAAACACGTTATATATATATAACTGAAATTTTTGAAAATATTTGTACACGAATCATGTTTTTGAATTCCCTTTTCATTCCAACAGTAGGGTCTCGCATCGTCAGTCAAAGTCTCCTCTTCTGTCGGACAGTTCAATACATTGTGTTGTTACACTTCGTTTCGACGGTACGAAAATACTATAGAAAACCATACTCTTTACTTTACATTTCTATTCTTCGTTGTGTGAATGATGTTATTCATCGTTGCAATTTTAAATCATTCAATTAATTGGGTTGTCTCGCGTATTTTCCTGTGTTGTGTTGGTTATTTAGTCAGCTGTTGTGACAGAAATTAGGGTTATGATTCACCGAAATAGATTTCAGTACAGACCTACCGTGATTATGCTGACAAAGTATTTCCTTGTTGGATTACTGTTATTGTAACAGTTGAAGAATTTGAGTTCATCCGAGTTCGGCTTTATTCCTCTCAATCATTATTTACAATTTCCTATGAAATTGAAGACAAACGTCATTCAGAACAGAACGAAGGTTAAATTGGGTTTATTCATCTTCTACTTCACTTCTTCTTCTTCGTGATTTAAAGTTGTCGTTTCGTTTGGGGTACGTTCGGCATCTAACTCTTTGACAGAAGTTCATTTATCGATGTGACTAAAATGGTTTTATTACAACAGTATTTCATAAAAAAAATTACCTTATTAGGGTATTTTCATCGTTCTGATAATAACCAGTTATTGTTATTAACATTTTGAGTTTGTTGACTTCAGGGGTTATGTCTTGACCTCACGACATGTCACCTTCCGATCAAGAAAGGGAAGAAGACTAATAGTTGTTCTTAGAGTCTCTAATTTCTATAGGCGAATTTCATGGCCATCAGATGGCGCTGCGAAAATTTGACATGTCATTTAGCAACAAGGAAAACATTGGTACTCTGATTAGTGAATGTGTTAATTCATTACGAATTTATTCAAACTTCTGGAGATTTTTGAAGATGGTGAAAGTTGAGGTGGCATTGTGTGATTTAATCAAATACATTGGGAACAGGCATAGGCCGCTAAAAGAAGGCGAAGCTGTATTTAAAGCGGGGCACGTAATTTTGTGCCAAGTGAATATGGGTGACAATAAAATTTTTGCCCTAGTTCTCCAAACTTCAGCGCTTGTTTCACCCCCTCATGAAGTGAACATATCTTTGAAAGATAATTGGGATTGTAAGTGCTCATGTAAAGCTGGTCAGTCTGGTTTCTGTAAACATGTAGTAGCTACACTGATTTATATAAATAGGTAGGTTTTCATGTGTATCAAGACCTTCACATATTAGCATTTTAGATGTTCATACTGTACAAATATACCAGTATAGAAACAGGAAAATTTGATAGAAACTGATTTTTCAATTAGACTAATATATCTACTTCTGTAGACACGAGGAACTGGAAGAGCTAAGTTGCACAGACATGGCCCAAGCTTGGGGAAAAGAAAAAAATGCTGTTAAGGCTATGTACGGGGCTGAAAAGTTAAGAACATTTTGCCATCCGGAGAGAAAAAGGAACATTGAAATAACATGTTCCGAAACTACTAGCAAGAAAAATTTTGAAATTCTCCTCAACTGTGAGTTAAATTATTATCATAGCTATCTGAAATATATCTGAAATATTCTAGGCAAAACGACATCTTCTATATATAAATTCAAGAAACGATTTAATTCCAGTCAGATTAGAAATCCCACTCCGTCGACCAGTACCAAAGTGGTCAGGTTGTATTACTTCCATTATACTATAGTGGCATATCGGCCCGTTGTAATTGAAGCTGAAAAGCTACATGTCTAATTATTTTCGTTTTCTGTTTATCTTGCTTTCTATTTTGCAGGGGTAACCAAGAAGAAGAATATTTATTAGAGATTATTCTACAACAAGAAGACCATTCCCAATTTTTAGCAGATGGTATCATTGACATATCTGATTTAAACTTGAGGAGGTGTTGTATGGATGCAATACAAAAACTTATTGCACATGATAGAAAACAAGCTGCACTGTGTGCACAAGGCTCATCTGAATGGTATTTATTTAGGCAATTCCGAGTAACAGGTGAGATGATGAAAATATTGATGTATTTATGTTTCTGAGGATTTAATTTTCAGGTTCAAGATGTTATTCTCTATATACTTATAAGAAAGAAGATTGGGAAACCATGGCAAAAAAGTACTTTTGGCCAAAATCCTTTTCAAATATCTACACAAAATATGGCAAAGAACAAGAAATATTTGCCGTGGAAGCATATAAACAGGCAAATCCTGATTGTCTTTTGTACAGACCAGGCCTCATTATCAGTAAGAGATTTCCATGGTTTGGTTATTCGCCTGATGGAGTAGTATTTCAAGATAGAATTCCAATTAAATTATTAGAAATCAAATGCCCCTACTCAGGTAAAAATCAGTTGTGGCTGACGTCAATTTGATGCACTAACCTTTTTTTTTTATTCTATTTTAGGGAAGGAAAATGGTCATGATTCTTTTCCCGAAACATGCCAGTTTTTAGAAAACAAAGAAGGAGTCATTGCATTAAAAAGGAAACATGCATATTATGGACAAGTGCAGTTGGGCATGGCTATTTTGAATCTGAGAATAGCAGAACTGATTGTTTATTCTTCATACTCCAAAAATTTTCTTAATTTGCAGATTCCATTTGATGAAGAATTTGCAAAATCACTCATTACTGAGGTCAGCGAGAATTTCTTGAAAAACATGTTGCATGTCTGGTGTGACCATGTTTGACAATTATTTTTCGCAACTTGGTAAATGAATAATTTTCCATTCTTTTCATTAATAGATTTTGCAGTTTGTATTTTAGGTCACCTAAAAGTATTTTCTCTTAATTTTTTCAAATTTTAATGTTGAAAACCGAATTCTGCCATTAAATTATATTCTTTACATCTTTGTCTACAATTTGTTCGTATCTCTGTGTTTCTTAAAATAACAGTAATGTATAGTATGACTATTATATAGAGTTCAACATGAAGGCATTGCAGTTAACTGAGAGAGCGATAGGGAGCTCAGGTATCCATGTCAACATGTTAAACTCTGTAACAGTCGAATAATGTACAATGTTATCCTGATGTTTTGCGAATCCAAAAAGGAGAATAAACCAGTAAAATTTATTTTTCATTATCGTCATTTTGAAAATATAAGTCACATTTTCAGATGACAACTGTGTTCCTATGATGGACTCATTAAACTTCAAAGTCATTGAATATACAGTGTGCCTCTGGACGGAGTTGAAAAGATCTTTATTATTGATTTTACGACGAAAGGTTATTGTTCAAAAAAGATTTGCCTGTCGAAAAAATAGGTTTACCATATGAAAAATCTGTGATTAGATTCACAGGGTGATGATAAATTAAGAAAATATGAAATTGCTTATTTATTATTTAACATTTTAGACAAAATTGTTGATTTAAAAAGTTGCTTGAAATCATGAGACTGCAAACAAATTTTGAAATCACAATTTCAATTTTTTGATTTTTCCTTCTCTGTTAAATGTTACTTCGCATTTCTAGCGAAAATAAATAAGAACTTCAAAATTTGTTTTCAATCCTTGTCATGATTTCAAGCAACTTTTTTCTTTAACAAATTTGTCTAAAATAATAAATAATGGTACTCCTTTCTTGAAGCGATTTTCAAATTTTCTTAGTTTATTAACACCCTGTACGTCTAATCTTAGATTTTTACGTGGTGAACTAATTTTTTTGACAAGCAAAACTTTTTTTTGAAGAGTGACTTTTTGTCATAAAATCAGTATTAAAGATTTTTTTTGTCTTATCAACTCCATTCAGGGACACACTGTACGTTCCTACCTTACTTTTACTAATAAATAGTGATCACTATCAAACGGTATTTACAAATCTGGATAACAAAGTAAGAAAAGAAGGCCCATTTCATGATTCACATTTTTATTTTCCATTTAAAATAATAGATACATAATCTCACAATGATACACAGTCAGAAAACATTTACTAGCTAACTATGATAATAAAAGAAATACATTCATACAGGTAGGTACTAATTTAATTTTCTGGGCTCATCTCGTCATCAAATTTATCATCAGCCAAAATGGGGGATGACAAATTCACCAAAGCACACACAACAGTCATAATTTCATCAATACATGGAACAAGATACCAGGGAAGTTGGGAACGGATAATGTCTATCAACTTGATTCTTTGTATAGCCCGTTCGACATGCACCCTTGCACGTGCTATATCAGCAGTATCAGTAGCATCTTTCTTCGAAAACTGAGACTGCTTTTTCAAAAAAGGGGGTCTGATTAATTTTAAGAACATTTCTTGGCACTCTTTTTCTATCATGAATCCCTTATCGACCATAATAGCATCATGGGGATCACATTTATCTAGCACATTCTCTTTTAAAACAATTGCTTTGTCTGAGGCTCTTCCACCATACCCAGAACTACAAAATGAAATGAGTCCAGAGGGGGTGATTCCAATTAAAAACTTCACAGTATGTGTTCCCTTGTAGTGGCTGTATGTCTTAATTCTACATTTGAGACACTTACACTTTTGTAATGGCACCTCTGTGCAATCAAGTACAACTCTAGTGTTCTTATATTTTTCGAAGCACTTTGGTAGATTTGCTAAAATTTCTTCTTTAGGAGGCCAAAAAATTAATGGTTTCAGTGCTAGAGCTAAATTGGTCAATGTATTATAGAAGAATCTGCTACATGTTGCTGCTGATAAATTGAATAGAACTGATAAACACACAAATGACATATTCACTTTCAATTTAATCAGAACCAGAAGTATTTTCATTCTCAAATTAGCAATGTCAGATTTATTCTCTATCATTACGTTTAAAACACAGGTCTCTATAGCATTGAACATTTTGAAAGTGATGCCAGTAAAACTGAATAACTTTTTGTCATTATCTAAATATTCTTGAAAAGGAAATTCCGTTACACCAGCCTGGGTAGATTTATCAGCAGTGTCTATCCGCCACTCATGTACTGATGACTCAGTTGGTTCCTGGGCCATTTCAAAATCATTTGCGATCTCCTGGTGCATTTGAGTTGAAGTTGAAGGCACGGATTCCACTTCACAAGAAGAACTCATTTCTAAAGATGCGTAATCACCAGTTGCTCTTAAATAAAGGAAATAAATTAGTTACCTCACTGCACTAGATATAATGTAATATACTCACAACCACTTCCTTTTTGATCTATCAATGGGATGTTTTTTTGTGGAATGACTAGCCAAGGGGAGATTTCTTGACGGCAATGCCCCATTTTTCAGAAGTCTCTTAGCTGTAGGTGATTTGACTAGAAAAAGAAATAGGTATATAATCAACCTAACCCCCAAAACAAACCCATCATACATACGTTTTTTAAAATCAGATTCTTCAAAATGTTGACTGCAAACGTTCATGTATGTGCTAATGGGCTTTCCAATTCTCAGTATTCTCTGCCAACTTTTCTTTATTTTGTCATCTTTTGGAAAAAGGTGCAGTGAAATGTCCTTAGTCTTGTAGGTACTGCAGCCGGGAACGGAACAATATCTCTTACAAAAGCTACTCATGTTTACCCATAATTAGTGGAAATACTGTTTATAGTGTATTAATCAATTCAAATCTGAACAAACAGAAAAATACGCTGAATAACATAAACTATATATCAAAACATCAACACTACAAGAAGTGGCCGATACAATGCTTTCCCCATTGGTGTAGTTCAAAGTAGGTGGCGCACCCTTCGTAAAATTCGCGTATCTGCGTAATTAATGCCTTTGAAGTTTGTAATCCGAACAAATTTTAATTATACTTTAAAAGTGTGGGCTAGAAGAATTCCCGCCGAATATGCGTTGGTCTGTTGAGTGGGGAAGTCTGCAAAAAAAAATGAGAGTGAGGATAAAAACCTGGATAGGCATCACTTTTTGTTGGTTGGTGGTAGCAGTTCAGCTCAGTGATAAAAGTAAGCCAGAGATCTTTTCAATATTGTACATAATTCAATATTATAATTTCCACTAGTGTTGGGATCAATAAGAGAAGAATCTCAATTTTTGGAAAGCCATATTTTGTTTGATGGAAATCCTGCCTCTGTCGAGGGATATAAATTGGCTGAACATCACGTGGCTGGCACTCCATTGATTTACTCGGGACCCGCACACCATCACAGGTATTGTTCTCATTCATTGTTATTATTTCTATATTGTTATCTGAGCAAATGACTTAGAATTGTGGTCATTTCCTCTAGGGTTCCTCCTTTACGGGATTCCAATCCACTTTTACGGATTCCAATCCACTTTTACGGATTCCAATCCACTTTTACGGATTCCAATCCACTTTTCACGGGACTTCAGAATCCACTTGTTACGGGATTCCAGTCTCCTTGTTGTGGGACGTCAAGCTCCTTCTTCAAGCTGTACTTCAAGCTCCTGTTGCACTTGTATTGGGCTTTAGATTACTCCCATCCCGCTCTCTGGTTAGGATGCTGGGTGGAGCCTAAAGTACTGTAGAAGTTACACCTATCGCCACACTGCACACCCTGGATATCACTAACAAGTGCTGTCGAACCTTCAACTTAATCCTGGTGAGTTCGTTCCATGTAAAAAAAAAACAAAAACCTGTAATGCAACATTACCACCACCTACGGAGTTCCAGTTATTGTTGTAATTTTTTTTTTTTGAACTTGTAGAGTAAAATTCATCCCATTGACTTAATATTGATATAAGTAATTGATTTAATAGTAAATTACACTTGGAAACCAAGGTGCACTGCGGTATAGCTCTTTTAATCATTCTAGAAATTGTTTCATGGGAAGTTTTTGAAAACTATTTCGGATATATAAGTAATAAATATTAGGTACTTTTCTTTTTGTTTATGGACATTATTGTCTGCTGACTTAGAGATAGTTATTTCAGTCAGAATATTCAGTGAGGAATATTTTGTTAAATTTTCTAATATTAAACATATTCATACTTGTTAAAATTTAGGATTTTACTAAGCCTAACGAACCCACCCACTTGTCCCACTGAACTACCAGTGTCTAGTTTCTACGGTATTCAAACTGGGCACTAAAAACACTTCTTTTCTGTACTCAACTACATTTGAGGTTTCAAATAACAAGTAAAACTCAGGCAGTACACAACAGTCTCTTCTAGGGATAAGATTTCATTTTATATCTCTCCAATTTCATATTGAAATCAACCCCCTAGGAACCAAAAGGGTAACAGTGGCGCCCAACGATGTTTTAGTGAGATTTTAGGGTGAATTTGTTAGACTGGGTTTATTCATTGTGGTAGTGTGGTGGTAATTTTTTTTTGTATTTTTTATATAAATCACCTATTTATTTTGAAATTGCATTTCCTAGCATTTTGTGCATATATCGGGATACATTTGACTAAAACTTGGTATTTTCACTGAATAATACATATACAGGGTGTGTACATAATATGTATTAATTTTTATAAACATCTTGATTGCATTCATTGCTGTGTGATATTGATAAATATATCTGCTGATTCCTCTGGTACTGATAGAAAAAAATATTCAGTACTCAGGGTGTTCTATTTTTGCCTGAACTAATATGAATATACATTTTTTTTTCTTTTAATACTTGAGTAAATAGTAAGAATATTTGCTGATACTTGAATCAAATCTCAACAAGAGGCCATTTGATTGTTGTACTTCTACTGAAAGTTATTTCTAATGGGTTCCTTTGAGGATTAGTTTCACTCTTGGTTTTATACAGGGTGTGCATATAATTTATTCATAGTGAATTTATTATTACATTTTTTTTTTTCTCTTTTCTCTCTCTTTCACTCTTGGTTTTATACAGGGTGGTGTGGTGTATACTGCTGGAACTTCTACGTTTGTGTCTTTTTTTTTTCTCTTCTCTGGGAAGGGAGGGGGTATGTAAACTATCGTTTACATGTGCATATATTTCTTTTCTCTCTTTTTCCTGTCTCGTAACAATACTTTTGGTCTTCAATCTTGTATTGTCAGACTTTAACTTTCGGACTTGTTGTTGTTGTCCATCTTTGATATAGACTGAAAACATGGAGATCAATCGTTTAAGAAGTGACGAGCTTACTTATGAACTTTTATTACGTGGCGCTAGCTTAGGTAATGGTACAGTTCAGGAAAAACGCGCTTTACTAAGGATTGCCATACAAGCTGATCAGGAGGGTTCATCACAGCCATCCACAATGCAGTTTGATCCAAAGAATGAATTGCTCATTTGTCAAAACAAAATCACAGAACTGTTAGGCGAAGTTCAAACTTTTGATGATAATAATTTTGAAAACGAATTTCAGAAAATTCAATCAAGGCTTGTACATGTTTCAAAACGTATTGATAGAATTTCAGCTAAAACACCGGAGGATGAAATAGAGCGGCTTAAATTAATAACTTTGGCTAATGATTTAAAATTGGCTTTGGATTGCACCTATAGATCTGCTAGGAAAAAAAATTTCTCGAGTAACAACACTACTCAACATAATACTTCAAATAGTAATTTTGTAGAAGATCTCATCAGTCTAGATGATCCTGTAATAGTTGATCATAGTAATGATAATGGTAACAATAATAAGAATAATAAGGATAATGTTGAAAAGGATGAAAACGATATTAATATTTCAATACTAACCAATCGAATTTCAGAATTAATGAGAGATATGCAAATTAATCGTTTGCAATCAACTCATAACAATAACAAAAATTTCGATTCAAACCTTTTGGATAGTCGATTAGCCACTCACGGTTCTACTAGCTTAGGCTCTGATTTACCGATATATTGTTCTTCTCCAGCTGACAGACATTTTTTTGGTACTAACGCTGATGTCAGTGCAAATCATCAGAGATTTGTAGATGTAAGTCGTTGGAGGTTACGTTTCAATGGAACTACAAGTGTTACGGATTTTTTGGAAAAATTAGAAGAGATGCGTGTTTCTCGTGGCATTTCTAAGAAACAATTATATGACTCGATTCCTGAATTATTAGAAGGAGATGTTTCTGTTTGGTACCGTTTCGCTCGAAATAATATTAAAACATATGATGAACTTGTTGTAGCTTTGCGTGATAGCTTTTTGCCGCGTAACTACGAAGAAAGAATATGGGATACACTTAAGAGAAGGACTCAAGGTCAAAACGAAAATGTCATTATCTACGTTTCCTACATGGAAAATTTATTTGATAAATTAAGTTCAAAACCATCCGAGGAATACAGAGTTAGTTTTATCAAGGGCAAAATGCTGCCATATATGCAAATGGCATTCGCAGGTAAATGTGTTTACACTTTAGGGTCACTTATATCAATAGGTCGTGAAGTTGAGGAAGCAAATCAGAGTGCCCAAGAATATAAGGCTCCTCTGGTCGGTCCTAGATATTCCGTAGAGCCTGGGTTAGAATATCAGCGAGCATCCTTTCCTCGAGTTTCTTCCGTTGAACCCCCAATCTTTCAGAACTCTCAGAACTTTGTTTATTCCCCAGTTCCATATGAGAACAACATAAATTCTCTACCTTCATATCCAGCTCCACCTCTTTTTAATGCGGCTGAGATACCTTCTGTCTCACTCCCGACGTCAAGTACACTAGGTACTTTCCCACAACCAACGAGGTTTTCATCCAATCAGGATCAAAGGGGCCTGCAATTCGAAAATAATTTGGTGGATCCTATTCAGATCTCACCAGTTAACCCTAGGATTACTCCTTCTAATCCTACACAATTGGCTCCTAGAATTCCGCCAGAGTCAGGTTCCACTTGTTGGAACTGTGGACAACTCGGTCACATCCGTAATAAGTGTACTCAACCTCAGAGGAGACATTGTTTTAAGTGTGGTAGGCCAGAAGTCACTGTTAGAACTTGTCCGAACTGTTCGGGAAACGCACAGCAGAGCCGTTAATTGGTCGCACAGCGTGCTCTATAAAAGAATCGCCAGTCGACTCATTTCAGCAAAATAGTTATTGCAAAACCATTTTGCCAGTCCTTTCTTATATCTTGACCCATTGTAAAGGTGACAACCGACCATACTTATCAGTAGAAATATTTGGAATAAAATTCAAAGCACTCTTAGATAGTGGTGCTAACACTACTGTTCTAGGAAAAATCGGGTGGAAAATTTTGGAAAACATTGGTGTAAACTTAAATAAATCAAATTACAACTCTTGTGTAGTTGCGAATGACAATAATTGCGCGGTAATAGGTTCAATTTCAATACCGATCACGTTAGAATATAAAGTTCAGGTCTTAGATGTTTTAGTTGTCCCCGAATTAAATCACTCTCTCATTCTGGGCATTGACTTTTGGCTGGCTATGGGCATAATTCCAGACTTGAAACGTGGATGTTGGTCATTTGATGACCCGTCATCATTTTTAAACATTATTAATACCAATCAGGTAGTCCCGAAAGAAGTTTTGACCGTCGAGGAAAAGTCTAGATTGGACATATTAGTCACGGATTATTTTGAACAACAAGGGGATAAATTGGGTTGCACTTCATTAATCCAACATAAAATAGTAACTGATTCGGAACCGATCAAACAAAGAGCTTATCGAGTTTCGCCAATCATGCAAGAACACATTGACAAGGCTGTCAAAGAGATGCTTGAATTGGGTGTTATTGAGCCTTCTGATTCGGCTTGGTCAAGTCCAGTCCTTCTAGTACCAAAGAAAGGAGGCGAATACCGTTTTTGCGTTGACTACCGACAACTCAACCGAGTTACTAAGAAAGATGCGTATCCGCTCCCATTTATCTCTACTATATTAGACAAGTTAAGGGGTGCGAAATTTTTAAGTTCAATCGATATTAAATCTGCTTATTGGCAAGTACCGATTGCACCAGAGTCTAGGGACTATACCGCTTTTACTATCCCAGGGAGGGGTCTTTATCACTTTAAAAGGATGCCATTTGGCCTTTGTAATGCGCCGGCTACATTTGAACGACTGATAGACAAAGTTTTGGGTCCTGAGTTGGAACCAAACGTTTTCTATTATTTAGATGATGTGATAGTTGTCTCATCGTCGTTTGACGACCATTTGCGAACTCTGAGAGACGTATTTGAGCGTTTTAAGAAAGCCGGACTAACTGTCTCAAAATCGAAATGTTTCTTTTGTCGCCCTGAACTGCGTTACTTAGGTTACGTTGTGGATAGCCAAGGTCTTCATGTTGATCCTGAGAAAGTATCGTCGATCCTGAATATTCTGCCTCCTAAAAATGTTACGGAAGTTCGTCGAATACTAGGTGTGGCGTCTTGGTATAGAAAATTTATACCAAATTTTTCTACCTTAGTGGCCCCCATGACAGCGCTTCTTTCGAAGAACAAAAAATGGTGTTGGTCAGAGGATTGCCAAACTTCGTTTCAAAGCATTAAAAATGCATTGGCTTCAGCTCCTGTTCTAACATGTCCTGACTTCAGTCGACCTTTCCAGGTACAAACGGATGCATCTGCATATGGGATAGGGGGTGTTCTGTCGCAGATATTTGACGATGGCGAGCATGTCATCTGTTACGTCAGTCGGTCTTTAACCCGCCAAGAGCGAAATTACAGTACAGTTGAACGGGAATGTCTTGCTGTCTTGTACTCAGTTGAGAAGCTACGTCCTTATCTTGAGGGTTATGAATTTTCGGTCATCACCGATGCACATAGTTTGGTATGGCTCCATAATTTACGGGAACCTAAGGGCCGCATAGCTCGCTGGTTGCTCCGTCTCCAGCAATTCAATTTCAAAATCTACCATCGTCGGGGTCGTGATAACGTAGTCGCAGATACATTATCGCGAGCCGTACCAGAAATCCAGTCAATTTCGGTAAACGTTTCGACCAAAACTAGTACATCGTCAGATAGTTGGTATGTTCGTATGGTTCAGCAGGTTGAAGATAGTCCTTTGAAACACCCTCAATGGCGTTTGGTTAATGGCAAGCTTTTTAAATACGTTTCCTGTCGTTATCCTGGTCTAAGGGATAAGACCGATTACTGGAAGGAGGTGGTACCTAAGGAAAATCGGAGAAAACTTATAAGTGACAACCATGATAAATTAGTAGCATGTCATGCTGGTGTGTTTAAAACATTTGAAAGGATCAGACAACGTTATTATTGGCCAAAAATGCGAGCCGATGTTGCTGCCTATGTGAAGAAATGTCCGACTTGTAACCGTCATAAGCCAGAGCAGAAACGACCTGCTGGTTTCCTTGGTAAGCACCCTGAACCAACTGTTCCTTGGCAGATGATCTCCGTAGACCTCGTTGGACCATTGCCTCGCTCAAAAGAAGGGTATCGTTTTATCTATGTTGTTACTGATACTTTCAGTAAATTTTCTCTGTTCTTTGCCTTGAGGTCGGCTACAGCCGCTGCTGTGACTCGAATCACAGAAGAACATATTTTCCTGATGTTCAGTTGTCCACAAATTTTGATCTGTGACAATGGTGTACAGTTTCAGTCTAATGTTTTCAAAAAGTTATGCCAGGACTATCATGTTCATATTCGATTCACACCTTTGTACCATCCACAAGCAAATCCTGTGGAAAGAGTTAATCGAGTCTTGAAAACTATGCTTTCGTGTTATGTAGAAGATAATCACAGAATATGGGCTGAATTATTGCCAAAGGTGGGGTGCGCAATTCGAACTGCTGTTCATGAGGCCACAGGCTTAACACCATTCTTTGTAAATTTTGGGCGCGAGCATAAACCCAGTGGGAATAACTACGATCATCCTCTTGTTGATCCAGAGAGCGTTCATACTCCTAGAAAGGCTGTGGAGGAATTTAGAAACATATATCGCGATGTTCGAAAACGTGTTGACGAGGCGCATTCAAAATCCAAAGTTCGATATAACCTCAGACGTAGGCCAGTTAGTTTTGCGGTTGGTGATTCTGTTTTCATTAAGAACCATGCTTTATCGGATGCCACCAATCACTTTACAGCTAAGTTCGCTCCAAACTTCAATGGTCCGTTTAAGATCAAAAAGAAACTCTCTCCTGTAACATATGAAATTGTGGACAGCCATAGCAGGTCTAAGGGTGTTTGGCATGTACAGGACATTAAGTCTCATCCACCAGATGGTAATTCTGAGGATGAGGGCACTCTTGACTCTTCTAAAAACTCATAACGTAGTAAGTAGTATTTTCGTCAGAGTTGAGATTTACAGGTAAATCTCTTCGGAGTAGAGGGGGAGTGTTACACTTCGTTTCGACGGTACGAAAATACTATAGAAAACCATACTCTTTACTTTACATTTCTATTCTTCGTTGTGTGAATGATGTTATTCATCGTTGCAATTTTAAATCATTCAATTAATTGGGTTGTCTCGCGTATTTTCCTGTGTTGTGTTGGTTATTTAGTCAGCTGTTGTGACAGAAATTAGGGTTATGATTCACCGAAATAGATTTCAGTACAGACCTACCGTGATTATGCTGACAAAGTATTTCCTTGTTGGATTACTGTTATTGTAACAGTTGAAGAATTTGAGTTCATCCGAGTTCGGCTTTATTCCTCTCAATCATTATTTACAATTTCCTATGAAATTGAAGACAAACGTCATTCAGAACAGAACGAAGGTTAAATTGGGTTTATTCATCTTCTACTTCACTTCTTCTTCTTCGTGATTTAAAGTTGTCGTTTCGTTTGGGGTACGTTCGGCATCTAACTCTTTGACAGAAGTTCATTTATCGATGTGACTAAAATGGTTTTATTACAACAGTATTTCATAAAAAAAATTACCTTATTAGGGTATTTTCATCGTTCTGATAATAACCAGTTATTGTTATTAACATTTTGAGTTTGTTGACTTCAGGGGTTATGTCTTGACCTCACGACATGTCACCTTCCGATCAAGAAAGGGAAGAAGACTAATAGTTGTTCTTAGAGTCTCTAATTTCTATCTGCGTAATTAATGCCTTTGAAGTTTGTAATCCGAACAAATTTTAATTATACTTTAAAAGTGTGGGCTAGAAGAATTCCCGCCGAATATGCGTTGGTCTGTTGAGTGGGGAAGTCTGCAAAAAAAAATGAGAGTGAGGATAAAAACCTGGATAGGCATCACTTTTTGTTGGTTGGTGGTAGCAGTTCAGCTCAGTGATAAAAGTAAGCCAGAGATCTTTTCAATATTGTACATAATTCAATATTATAATTTCCACTAGTGTTGGGATCAATAAGAGAAGAATCTCAATTTTTGGAAAGCCATATTTTGTTTGATGGAAATCCTGCCTCTGTCGAGGGATATAAATTGGCTGAACATCACGTGGCTGGCACTCCATTGATTTACTCGGGACCCGCACACCATCACAGGTATTGTTCTCATTCATTGTTATTATTTCTATATTGTTATCTGAGCAAATGACTTAGAATTGTGGTCATTTCCTCTAGGGTTCCTCCTTTACGGGATTCCAATCCACTTTTACGGATTCCAATCCACTTTTACGGATTCCAATCCACTTTTACGGATTCCAATCCACTTTTCACGGGACTTCAGAATCCACTTGTTACGGGATTCCAGTCTCCTTGTTGTGGGACGTCAAGCTCCTTCTTCAAGCTGTACTTCAAGCTCCTGTTGCACTTGTATTGGGCTTTAGATTACTCCCATCCCGCTCTCTGGTTAGGATGCTGGGTGGAGCCTAAAGTACTGTAGAAGTTACACCTATCGCCACACTGCACACCCTGGATATCACTAACAAGTGCTGTCGAACCTTCAACTTAATCCTGGTGAGTTCGTTCCATGTAAAAAAAAAACAAAAACCTGTAATGCAACATTACCACCACCTACGGAGTTCCAGTTATTGTTGTAATTTTTTTTTTTTGAACTTGTAGAGTAAAATTCATCCCATTGACTTAATATTGATATAAGTAATTGATTTAATAGTAAATTACACTTGGAAACCAAGGTGCACTGCGGTATAGCTCTTTTAATCATTCTAGAAATTGTTTCATGGGAAGTTTTTGAAAACTATTTCGGATATATAAGTAATAAATATTAGGTACTTTTCTTTTTGTTTATGGACATTATTGTCTGCTGACTTAGAGATAGTTATTTCAGTCAGAATATTCAGTGAGGAATATTTTGTTAAATTTTCTAATATTAAACATATTCATACTTGTTAAAATTTAGGATTTTACTAAGCCTAACGAACCCACCCACTTGTCCCACTGAACTACCAGTGTCTAGTTTCTACGGTATTCAAACTGGGCACTAAAAACACTTCTTTTCTGTACTCAACTACATTTGAGGTTTCAAATAACAAGTAAAACTCAGGCAGTACACAACAGTCTCTTCTAGGGATAAGATTTCATTTTATATCTCTCCAATTTCATATTGAAATCAACCCCCTAGGAACCAAAAGGGTAACAGTGTTAACTTCACGGCTTCGTTTAGTAAGTCTGGAATAGGGATTGAAAGTACCCAGAAAGGTTCAAAAGTAACAGAGCAGTAATTACAAAAAGTACATTTCAATATAGACTTCAGCTGACGGTCAAATGTATCCACAATTTTGGAATTATGACTAGATATATATTTTGTCCAAGAAATGGAAGCTTTCTGATTATCATTCATGATAACCAAAACATTTTGTAATGGATTATTCTCTGCAATCGTATTGTTTAATTCCTCATGTAAGCCTACCAGATGGTGTCTTAGAAACTCATCCGAATCTGTTGGGTCGTTATGATTAAAGGAAGGAGCAAAATTTCTGAATACATGGACAAAATGTGAAGTGTCCACCATTTTTCGTGAAGAATCAGGACTCCAGATATTTTTCATCAAAGATACAAAAGATTTCACTAGATTTCCCTTCATTGTTGATGTAATAGTATTCAAATCCTCGATACAAAAATCATTCTCGAAAAATTCCAACAAAACCTTGGTGTTCGCAAGACACTGGATCATGCTATTCATAAAACAGGTATTCCCTACAGTCTTCAAACCTCTTAAGCCAAATGTAGAAATGGAGTCTCTTTGTTGTTATGAAGGAAGTAGTCTTAGTGGAGTTTCGGCAAAATCAAGCTGAGTAAAACTCAATGACGATTCCACACTATATGTATTCAATTCCAAAGGAATAATGGGATGTTGTCAGCGCAGTTCTAGCAAATATTTGTCGAAAAGTGGATTGAAAGTAAATCAAACACATGTTTCCAAGCATCTCTATAATAGATAAATCATTGTTCATGAAATTTCCTGTTTATATCAGGATTGTAATGCTACATATATTGGTCAAACTGGACGTACATTTTCTCGAGGAATCCATGAACATACCGGAGTAATTGATACGAATCTTCACTCAGACATTTTTGATGAAATATGTAGTTCTTTTGCGAACCATATTGTCGATAAAAAACATTTCGATATAGATTCAGATATCGATATTTTACATAGGTATTTGTTATTAAGGCCCCAAATTGAATATCTTGGCAATATTTGAGATTAACAGAATGACCAAGGACCATAATACTGTATCTTTCAATGAACAAATTAAAATTGATTGTGTTTCTTTTTCAACAACAATCCAAAGCTTACCTACATATTTAAAATGTAAAAATCTCGCACTGGCCTGAAACCGAACACAGTAATGAGGTATTATTATTATTATTAATATTATTACGATCACTATTATATATTCTCCATTATTCATACTAGAATTTTAACTTTTTATAAATTAAATTTGTCTTTTCTCCGTTAGATGACACTACATTTTGAATTATCGATATACCCACTCCAAGTTGATACATTCGGCCATCATTTCAGTTTATCTTTGACAGTGATTTGATTGTTCACAATACAATTTTTTTACCATAAAGACAATAATTTTGCTGGCACTAATAGTCCCGAAGAAGTAGTCACCCACCATTCCTCCATGACTATAATAATAGTTGCGCCATGTATTTTTAATTTTCATTCGCTTTAATTAATTAATTTTTCAACGTTTCCAGTCCATGCGATTATCCATTTTGGATTCCAAGTTTGTCCGTTTTAGCTTCACACATCTTTCAGAATTGTAATTAGTGTTTATACTGATTTCAGTTTAACCTCCTGTTCATTGCTACCAAAGATGAGCATTACCATACTCAAAAACATGTTTTGAGCATTTCAGTTTTCTCGAATCTTCCAGAAGCTTCGAAAGCATTCTGAAGAAGTCTCTCTTATTTCACAGAAATTTCTAGGAAGTCCCTATGTCTGACTGTCTATCTTTCCTGTTCAAAATTTTCAATCCGTTTTACAATAACTTGCTAGCATCCAATTGACCATATTCACCGTCGCCATATTGTCATGCGACAATACCAACTTACCCAGGGTTTTTAACTAAAAATAACCAAAAATTACTAATCACAAACGTCAGTTAAATTTTAAAATGATATTTATTTAGGCAGTAAAGTTATCAAAAATTGTTTAGTAGAGTGGGAGTAAGTTTAGTATCAAGTTGATTTCATTTTCAGATGAAAACCAAGGGTCTGTGGACAAAAACGTTTCGGAACTTCCGAAAACATCAAAAGAAAATGATATTTTGAAATAAAAAAGAAATTTACAAAAGGTATTGTCAAAAATTGCATCTTTTTGTTTACCGCATGTATAAAAGGCAAACATTTGAAGTTCAAAATGTTTTACTCAGGTTATAGTGTCAATGTTGTCATTATTGCATCTCCGGTGAAAGCTGATACCGATAGTGGAATATCGACGAATTTATCCTAGATTTTCTCTTCATTTATATTTTTCTGAAACTCACCAACTACGGACATGAAATATATACCAAATAAAACATTTTTGATTTTCGCGGTTTTGTTACAGATACATTATATTTCGAACCGTTGATATTGAAGTTGGTATTGTCGCGTGACAATATGGCGACGGTATTCAAAAAAAAAAAATCGGAAGAATCCGGAAGTCAAGAAGTACGGCTAATAATAAAATATCGGTTGGAGGGCTCAGAGCATCTTTTCCTAAAATAAAATGCGAAAACTCGCGAAAATTAAATCGAATAAATTCGTAAAAATAGTTGAAAACATTGGAATGTCAAAAAATGTAATTAATTGATTTGAGGGAGGAAAGTGTGTACTTTTTATAGGGGTAGGAGGAAAAGAATATATCGTTATATAGTTGCGAAAAGTCACTAAATGACATTTATTGAATTTTGAGATAATTCAATTTGAAGTTTCACTTTTATTCATTAAATAAGTCTTAAATTTTTTCCTCATAATCAATGAGAGTATAATAAAAAATGAAAGAAGTCAGATAGTGACTTTTGGCAACAAGATATCTTCAATTTAACGAGATACTATTTTTGCAAAAACTCACTGCTGTAAGTGAGTTTTTGCAGTCTTGCACCGTTGAACACGTATAAAACATTTATACGAAAAGTCATTAGGTTCACTTAAAGATTTTGCGCATAACACTTTATGATTTTAATTTGGTTGGTGACTTCTAGCATATACAGATAACCATTATTTATAGAATAATACATATAGTGACTTTGAGAACTTGACTTGATATAAGATGCAATTAGTTAATTTTTCCATAAAAGATCCATGCTGTATTTTATGAGATTTCTGTCAGCCGTGTTCCCTTTGCGAACGATAAAAACGAACACTCTGTGTCGGTATACGCTGGTTATTATTGATGCTCCATTTGGCAAAATGTCGGTTTGGAATACCGATGAACAAGGGGGTTAATTAGAAACAATGCGAGTGATGCATATTTGTCAGCAAATGCATAAAGGTATGCAACAAATATGAACTCGTCTCCAATATTTAGGGTGTTTTGGTGGGGTTGTGGCGTATTTTCGGGGACGATCCGATCATATCACGTTACTTAGTGTTGGAATTTGATACTGTTTGTCATTCGCATCATAATTAGCATTCCGCTAACAATATTGTCAAACTTTGAGTTATTTTATTGGCAATATGCAATTTGTAGTATGCACATGGAGTGCCAGCTGGGTATAGTTGTTTTTTATTGAATAATCATTATTCAAAGTTATTGGTCGATGTAATAATATGCCACTACATTATTTCCCATCAAAGTTATCATTTTTGTTTTCTTCATGATATATTCAGTAATCTTTTTTTATATTTCTTATACTGTTTTGGGAACTGATTCGAATTCAGTTGAACATTTCAGGAAAAGCAACAAATTTGTTCAATTTCGAACTGATTTTTATACACAACATTGAATAATGAGTCAAGATGGAAAAATATTTGAAAACGTACACGGAGAAAAATAATCATTATTCACAAGCGAATATTTAATTACGACAAGTAAAAACTTATATACTATATGGGACAGCTCTACAACTAACCTGCCACAAGTAAAACGAGGTTGCTAAAATGAATCACTTGCTATTATTAAGTTAGTTTTAGCAACTGTAGTCACTAGCCACTAGTTAAGTGGTAAACCAACCATAATTAAGTTATTTTTTTTGCCCTGAATAAATATTTACTTATAATTAATCACTAGTTATTTATCATTGAGATACTTAATATCTTGTTATAATTAGTTCAGAACCTAACATAAATGAGCAGCTGTCTCCCAGTAAATTAGTTACTAGCTTGAACCGAATTTATAATTAGCTTATGGTGAGTTAGTAACCTCTTTCCTATAAGTTAGCTGATAAGTTCTAGTGATCAAGTAATTATCGTAGGTAATACAAGTGTATTGGTGATTATCGAAATAAAAATTCCTTCGACTTTGAGAAACAATTTATGTTGCTTGGCAACCACACGAGCGCGATGCTCGAGTGTGGTTTTCTAAAGCAACAAAAATTGTTTTAAACAATAGTCATCACTACATTATTTGAAACATGTCCTGCTGCTGATGTAAATCTTCCGACTAGGTACATCTACATTCGTGATTAATTAATAAATTAATTATATTTGGTGGCGTTTGACTATAAGTTTTCAACCTACCCAGTTTTATGTTCAGTTAGTTTACCGTCAAACCACCAGAGAGATGATAATCAATTATATGAAACTTTTGATAATAAATATTTTATTTTAATAGAGCAACTTGCAATTTGTCAGATATTTTCTAAATACCAAATTCACATGAGGAGTTCAGAACTAAAAAAAGGACAGACAGAGGGCTCCAATTAAAATCAACAATGAAATAAAACCTTTATTGAAAGATACTATATGGGATTAAAACATTTTGAAAACGAAACACCAACAATTTCTCATACATAAATCAGTCTACTATAAAAATATACTCGAATATATTTGAAATTGAAACAAAAATTCACTAAAACTCACTGGTTTTTGTACTCCATTACCACACACGACGCACAAAATGCCACAGTTTCAATCACAAAAAAAAAACTCATTATTCAACTGATTATGCACCATAAACATATGTGTACTGGCCTATGTTAGAATTGCAAATGGCATTGTGAGGAGTTGTGAAGGTTGAGGTTGAGATTTTGTCTCGAGAGGTTCCGAATTCGAACGGAAGCTAACGAAAGCATGGAAATTATTTAGTAGATCATTAGTGGCCAATATTTTGTATCCTGAAGTAATTGTTCCCGTCGATTATGGAGGCAAAATGAGCTGCTGTGGCAGATATTATATTTCAGATATATCTGTTCAATAGTAACAGTTATTTTTCTGTCCCAATCAGTTATCTGTGTCTCAGTATTATCGATATATTGAACCGAGTTTTAATCGCTAGCAGTTATTATTGCTGGAACAAAACTCTGATTTCAGAAACATGGTTTTTGCTGGCCGAAGTGGCGGAAACATTTTCCACAATAAAAATTTCACCTATCCGAAATGAAGAAAAGTCAGCAACAAAATTTACTTGGCCGATTTTTCTCGGTGTAGCTGACCTGTTGAAGTCTTTTTTGTCTTTGTAATTTCTCGGCATATTTCAAAATTGATGGAGTTGCTGAGCATTTCGATATGATGGAAGAAATAGTGGTACTACTATCTAATCCTTCTATTCCTCCTTCAAAATGAATATTGACTGATGCTTATTAAATTATTTCGAATAATTGTGATCACTTACATGTCCTTTCTCTCCCAGAATTATCGGCAATTCATGCCATAATTCATCAACTGTATCCACTATTAAATACATTTCGGATAATCTGTACCACAACACTGTCTCAGAATGTCAGCTGATACTCTTTCGTATAATTATGTACAAAGACTTTGTGGCATCCCATCTTGACTTCTTTTTTTGCGTCAACAGCCGCTTCTTTCGTTCTGCTATCAAAATGGTTAATAAACCTACACTATATTAATTTACTTTCATTACTAATTATCTATTTGCTCGAATGCTGTACACTCCATTATTATCAAGTCCTCATTCTCTTGAGAAGATTCTCCTTTTTTTTTGGGAAGAATAACGTTAGACCTATACTGCCTTTATATTCTCGAACAGCTGATCAAATGATGGCCAACTCATTGAAGTTGAAACAGATTCCAATGGTTCCATTCAATTTTCTGGATCAGTTTTCAAACAGTTCTCAACAACCTCAACAACCTCAACAACCTCAAACATATATGACTAATGAGAGAAAATGAGATTGGACTTTGCTTCTGCAAAAGACTAAACAAGTTTTTGTTAAAAGGTCAAGTGAACCTTTTCGACGAAATAATGCATGCCAAATCAAAGAAACAACCTCAAACATATATGACTAATGAGAGAAAATGAGATTGGAGTTTGCTTCTGCTCAAGACTAAACAAGTTTTTGTTAAAATGTCAAGTGAATCTTGTCGACAAAACAATGCATGCCAAATCAAAGAAACAATCTTTAGAGATACTTCTTGACACTCACTCATCTGATTATAGAAAATTTGATGACCCATTTACTCCCAAAAGAGCCCAAACAGTCCGTCTAGGCCCACAAGCCACAAGAGAACTCTGGGACTGTGCAACTTTTAGTCCATCCAAATCAGCAGGGCCAGACGAAATGCAATCGTACTACTGCAGAGAGAAGCAAGCCTACTGATTCTATATTTCGTCAGGCAGTTTGAGGCAGTCTACACGTACGTACCTAAGGGAAGGTTCACGGATTTAATATGAAGACCATTCTAAGTCTGGATGAGGCTTTCATTGTTCATGCTAAAAATCTTGTTGATAGAAAAATCCAAAATACTGATACAGAGTATACAATTTTCTTGGAGTACCTACCAACATGCCTACCCACCTGAAAAATCCTGTCAGACTGCGTTTCTTAACCTGGTCGGCATAAATGATGAATCTTTCGCGATTGGAGGTGTACAGGAGTACAATCCATACTATTGTGGAATATCGTGGTAGTCAGCTTCCTTACGAACCTGAATCGGGTAAGCCAGGGCTTGCGCTGACTATATCGTTATAATGGCCTATGGGAAGTACATGGAAAGTTATATGAATCTAATGCAATCAGAATTAACAAAAGCACCACAGACATGGTTCACGAGGGAAAATATCTACATCCTACACCCTCAAAAAACATGATTGTTCCTGTCATCAGCACAAGCAATCCAGAAAGAACAGAGCTCTTTGAATCTTTGGTCTCGACATCAGTCCGAAGAGTCATAATACATGAGGTTTGACCTGGACCTTAGGCTCACATGGAGCGAATATCTGAAAAAAGGGCTGACATAGATACCAGGTGTTCCTTTGGAAAAACATAGATACTTGAACCCACACACTTCCTTTGGTTATAAACATTAAAGTATGTCTTGATAACGTATGAAACCCTAATGTGTTGTCCAAATATAGAAAAAGTGGTAACCAGAAAAAAGATGAGTAGATTACAAAGACTGACTATGCCTGGATCTGCATATTGTAGTGGAGGCGAGGATTGAAGCTTCGAGACCAAAGTCTCTGGCAAATGAAAGGGTAATAACCTAGACTACTCCACAATATTGAAGACTATAAGAATGGACATATCTGGACAATATAATTCCAACCTACTCCTTTCATAAAAGATCATTATCAAGGGGAAAACACACAAAGGACCTTAGAAACCAATACGTAGTCATTCTCTCCGACAGTCAAGCGGCAATGAAGGCCTTTCGTACACGGAGGTTTTCCAAATTGTTTTGGGACACACATGGAAATCTAAATAGTATTTGAATGTGAAGCTCTTGCTCCCATAGAAATGTATATATTCGGCCAATAAAGTGCAGAAAATATCATCCCAGAGAATAACTTTGTTAGAAATCTCCAGGAGATTATCAGAATATCCAGAGTACTCACGAGAGATAGCGAGGAGCGGAACCAATTCTTCGCACAAATATCATTTCCCACCATGGTGTTGATAATAAAAAAAACTATTTGCTGCCATTTTTTCTATTTATTAATCTATATCTAGTCTAGAAAACCAGATATTCTAGGTCTGAATTCATTCCGGTCCACATTTTCTCATTATTTTCTTCTAATATTCATGCAAGTTTTCATACGCTCTTTATATCAAATTTTAAACATTCAGGTACAGTAATTATCTAATTCGGTTTTTTTTAATGCTTTTATCTGAAATGACAATTCATCTCATTCAATTTGAAGAGTGAGTTGTATTTGGAGAAATTATTTTTTGAACAAATCAAAGGAAGAACAATTCAATTCATTAGTATTTCATTAACATGAGGTTAATCTTTCAATATTTTCTTGGCCAAATCGGCTTGCACTCATTTTCAAATAAACTTTTGAATGAGTAAAAATGTCACACAATCTTATCGCCTCGAAAGGAAGGAACCATGTTTAGGTTATTCACATTGAGATGAGCATAACGTCTTGTTTGTTAGTATTTTCAACATCATCAAATATGACGTCATGCTCATCTTAACGTGAATAGCCTATACTATCGCGAAGTCCCATTCTGATTGGTCCTCATATCGCAAGAGACGCGACTTTCATATCGTGAGTGAAATTATCAATGAAAGCTATATACGTAAATTAAAAATTTTTGAAGATGTAGACGTGTGACTCGACGAACTGAGTTTTTCAATCCAAGAAAAACCACCCCTTTCAAAATAATTGTGAACAATACACATCAATTCGCAACTTTCTCTTATAGCATAACTCGAAACTACAAATCTTGCAAGCAGGCAGTCGTTGAGAGGAGGATAAGATATATTAGAACTCCTTCGGCCATGTATCATTCTCTCTTGAGGTCTGAGAATGATATATATGTCAGGGAACAATTTACCAATTGGAGTTGTAAGACGCATGGCGCGATCGGTACAACTCTGAGGGCATTAATTAAGACAGCTTCATGAGTTATAGTTCAAATGTTTGTATGTGAGAATTCGTCGAATATGATATTTGCGAATAACAATACGAATTCAGTATTGGGAATGAACTGGTCTTCCCCCTTCTACTGAAATAATAACCACATGCCAATATTTGTTTGATATTATCTAAACTTAATGCAAGAATAAGGTACCACTTTCCATATTGAGCTTTCATTCAATCGACGTATTTAAAGAAACTATCAAAGGCACAATTTTGATTGATAGCACGTATGAGAATACTTCCTGTGATGTCAAGATTTACCACTACGAAGAGTATTAATCGAATTCCGAAAAAAGCCGAAAGATTCCGAACGAGCACGCGATGCGCCAGCTCCCGATAATCGATATGATCCGTCGCCATTTCTGTTTCCCGTATTGCCGTGAGTCATGACTTTTATATCCATTTTCATTGTTTTAATTTTGCACTACTGTTGAAAGTTGAAGTAAGTACAAGGACTACGAATAGATACCTAGAATAGATTCAATGGAATTTGGATATTTTAATACCAGTATTCAACGGTAAGTCATATTTTGTTTTACGTATAATTTGAAATGGCACATAACCTAACCAACTAGGTATATATGACTTACATTTTCCCTTGTGAATTCATAACTAGGTACCTGTATATTATTGAGCGTAATATGCATTTGGTAGTTCTTCCTTGTCATATTTGAATTCATTTATTGATGTTGAAATGAGTTAATTTTTTACTTTCATATTTCTGCTGAAATGATATTGCGATGAAACAATGAAAGAAAATAATATATATATATATTTATTTTTGTACTTGTATTTGATTATCCACCCAAAACATGATAAGATTATACAATTGGTTATATTACCGAAAAACAACATATACGTATGAAATACTCATTTAGTGAAGTTATAATTAACCTGCAAAAACCTCTGATATTACATCAGTACAGATAAACAATACCCAAAGATACAAAAAAAGATAGGTAGTATTGTACATTGTCATATAATTGCTAGGTAATATCCTGATTTCGGTATGTATGTATGTATCTCGGGGGTCCGACTTTAATCTCGGGGGTCCGACTTTAATCTCGGAAATCCAACTTCATAGTTGGACTTCCGACTTAAATATCAGAGATTCCATTTTAATCTCGGGCGTCCGACTTCAATCTTGGGAGTCCGACTTTAATCGCGGAGGTCCGACATTAATCTCGGGGGTCCGACATTAATCTCGGGGGTCCGACTTTAATCTCGGTAGTCCAAATTCTATCTTGGGGGTCCGACTTCAATTTCAGAGGTCCGACTTTAATCTCCGGGGGCTGACTTTAATCTCGGAGGTCCGAATTTCATCTCGGGGGTCCGATTTTAATCTCGGTTACTCGACTTTGAAGTCGGACCTCCGACTTGAACCTCGTGGATTCGACTTTAATCTCGTGGATTCGACTTTAATCTCGGGCGTCCGACTTCAATCTTGGGAGTTCGGCTTTAATCTTGGAGGTCCGATTTCAATTTCGGGGTCCGACTTTAATCTCGGGGGGTCGACTTTAATCTCGGGGGGGGCGACTTTAATCTCGGAGGTCTGACTTCAAAGTGGGGAATTCAGAATTTAAGAAACAATAAACAAAATGTGATTATCATGAAATCCTCAGACTCACATCACTGTTATATGTGGGCAAGAAGGTTATGGGGAAAGTCGAGGGGGAAACCGCTGGGAAATTTTGGTGTCGTGGGTATTAGTGGCATTACTCGGGTATTAGTCGGGAATTAGGGGTATTACTCGGGTATTACTTGGGAATTAGGGGTATTACTTGAAAATTATGGGGTATTACAGGTATAACTGGTGTATTACTCAGGGGGGTACTACTTGAGTATACATTGGTATTACAGGAATTATTCGGAAGTGAGAGAACAATTACTGCACAATAATAAACAGTGAAGGGCAAAACATGGGAATTGGAATTGTTGAGAGAGCAGCAGCGGAAATCCGAATTGTGCAATAAAAAAAAAGTCATCCGACTTGTTAAAAAGAAATATATTTAACATACTGAAACTAACAAGAACAAAGTAAAAACATCAAAATGATTGATCGGCGCTCCGGGGCGGCTTAAATGGTATTGGTGACGCATTCGCTTTCAGAGCTGCAGGGAAACCCGGAAAAACCTGCAACACCACATCATCTGAAGAGTTGGAATTTCTTGATAGAGAACTTCTAAAGAGGTCCGACGAATTGTGACAATCTGCTCTACGGTAAAATACTTGACAACAAAACAAACCTAACATAAAGACATTACTTGGGGGGTATTACTCGGGAATTACTTGGGTATTCGAGGCATTTCTTACGATTTTTGGGAATTAGCATACACAATAATCTCAGCGCTTTTCCCCTTGGGGAAAGTCATCAACATTGAGCTAATGAAATATTTGTAACTCTCAGGACTTGACAACGATCGAGAAAAGCAGATATTAGTTGGTGATTTATTTGCTTACTCATCACATTTTCGAGAGCTCTATATAAAAAAAAAGACTAGTTATGTCGTAAGATATCTTCCGAGTATTTGATCGCGTTTGGCATAACAGTACCTATACATTTATATCGAGACAGGATATTTTTTTAGTTTTTGTAGTTTTGGTTTCACCAATAATCTTCAATGATTTCATTGAGGATGAATATTTGATGAATGTATTGTGTGCCACGTGAAATGTATTCTTAATCAAGAGGAGGCGGACATTTCAAAATACAGTATGTTCCGTGATACAAGTGTTTACCAGACAATTTCCCAACGGATCGAGAAAAGTTGTCTATGAACAACCCTAAAGATCAGATCAGCAATTCCATTGAAAAATGGGGGAGCTTCATCTCACAAAATTTCCACATCATCTGCTAGATACTGAATTTATTATAAAGCTGGAATGTGTGAAAAAAAATCCTGAAATGAAATAATTAAACATTGTTACGAAAACTGACAGAGCCTTTCACTATACTATATAAATTATATTCATTTACGGTTACAACAGAATTTAAAGAATGATTTTTTTTGGCTCTTTAAAAATCTTAAATCGACCACTCATCTTGAGCGACCATATATATTATAATGTGGCCCTTAAGGCATAACAATTCAAAATCTGAGTTCTCGGGAAGTTTAACTCAACATGAAACAAGTTATTGCTACAAATTCTCTACAATCTGAATTCATTTCCTCAGGGTCGTATTTAGAGGTCTGGAGGCCTTGGGACAACAAAGAAGTGGCTCCCAGGCCCAAAAATTATTTTCAATACTATAAATTCTACACATGGACACACAAAGTACTGAAGTGAACAGTTATAAATGAATCGTTTTATATAATATTTAAGAATAATATAATTATGTTTGTAAAAAGTACTTCAGGTAAAAGTTGTTTACTAGTGTTTACTCGTTGGAATTTGGAAGAATTTTTTCCGAAGTCTCTATTTTTAAGACCTCTCTTTTGTGGAGGCCCCGGATGCACGTCCTAGAGAAAAATAAATCAATAATTTCTGTACTGCACACGTCTCAATTCTCTCACTTCTTAATCGAAACACCCTTGGAACTTCCATACTTTTTTACGTAGAATTGTATGATCGATAGTTACATCGAAAATTAACAAAATGACCTACGAAGGATCATTGCAAGTAATTTACACTACACGCCAGTAGCGACGGTACGGCCGATATATCCAAAAGATCTAGGTCGAAAATGTCTTCGAAAATATATATCACTTGTACATAGTTTCGTTAATTTTTTATGTATATGATGATCTCCTATCACGTAATAACGGCTACATCCATTAATTTATTTTCATTCTCACCTATGAGACACCCTTTCTAGTTTTAAACTTGTGATGACCGAGTTACTTCATATCGAATGAATCTCATTTTGCTGCAGAACGCTTACACCAGAAAACCAATGGAAATAATAAATCAGAGCAATCCTATCTCTCCTCATGGCTTGCACAAAATCCCAATATATACCCAAATGGGTCCCCAGGAGAGACTTCACAATACAAAATCTAAATTTGTAGCCATAAAACAGAATTAAAATCAGAAAAGAACAGCCCAAAACACAACAATTCAACTATAAAACACATGTATATGTAAATCCGGTATCATATATTGTAAAACAGATGGTTGACGTCATTATGAACCTTAGGCCCAAGAACATAACGGCGTTTGTACAGAAATCCCCATCAGAACATAATGGGCCAGTTATTTAGTTACCCTTGCGAGGTAAAGGAAAATAAAGTAAGCTGGAAGAATGGGGATTGTAATTTAGAGGGATGTAGGAATTAAGGGTAGTTTATAGGTAAACCAGGCGCGTCTTTACCGGATCCTTGCACCCTCGACTTTTTGCGGATGGCGTGGGTGGCAGCAGGCAGAAAGGATATTAATATTGAATTAAGGTTTGAGCATAGTTGATTTATATACATTTTGTTCCGGGAATGAAATTAATCTCAATATTTGATGAAACTTAGTTCACTGATTCCGAGTTATCAATACGGAGTGACTTATCGCGGTACGACATTGATATTTAAAACTAATATTTGACAGGGAAGATAATGTCTGTCCATTACAGTGACTATAATACAGTACGATTGGGTTTTGATACGAGGATTGATTGTAGCACCACCAAACTTAGTATGAAAAAAATTGTTTACCAAAATTCCAGGGGTGGAACATATTTTTTTTTCGTTTAAAAATAAATAAATAGATTTTTAGCTGTAATCTTGAAAAGTATATAATTTATCAAAAAAACAACTCAACAAGATGAAAGACAATTCAATTCTCTCCAAAAATTATCTCTAATAATTTCTTATGAAATGCGCTCATTTTCTCAGAAAACGCCGACATCACCTTTCAGGTTCACACTTACACATGAGCACAAATTCTTAGGTATGGTGTTCGACAGCAAGCTTCGATGGGACGCCCACATCCGGCACCTTAAACAATCCAGCCAGAACGGACTCAACCTGATGACGTCACTGGCCAGTCAACATTGGGGAGCCGATTGCACAACACTTCTCCGAATATACAGAACCTCATTCGATCCAAAATTGTACTGTACAAGCCCAGTAGAAAGCCTCTATGTGGAAGCTAACGAGCCCTCTCCGGAGACAGTACCTGAGTCTGTCCTATGCAGCAAAAATATCCGCCAACCAATCGACTCCAACATATGAAAATACTTTCTCGAATCGTCACGAAGACTTCTTCGCACGAAACCCAAACAAAACATTACCATACTACCGACGACTCAGAAAACATGGAATGAATTTCTCCAATGTTACCCTCCTCCAACCCCCTCAACCGCCACCATGGACCACAAAACCCCCTCCCTGCAACTAACTACTCATAAAATACCCAAAATGCTTAACTCCCGTCACTGTATACAAACAACTATTCCTTGAACTCCAGGCTGAGTACATAGATTACAATGACATATTCACTGTCGCCTCAAAAACTAGCGGTAACGAATATGTTGGAGCTGTAGTCATCACCAACAAGGCCAAGTACACTTTTAGTTTACCATCCACCTTCACAATATACACAGGAGAATTATACGCCATAGCGGAAGCCTTACCACATGCAACCAGCAAAATAACGGTTATATTTACTGATTCCCTTAGTGCAATTAATACATGGCATCTCCCAATTATACCCAAAGCACCCGATTCTACAACGCATTAAATCACAAATAGACGCATTGAAAAGCCAAAAAATACTGGACATTGCTTGGATACCCTCAAACATCGGCACTACTGGAAACGAAATAGCAGATACTGCTGCTAGAGAAGCATCTACTGAACCTAGCTCGGAGAAAATACAAGACATACCTTACTGCGATCTCAAGGACCATATTAAGAGTTATACAAGAGAGCTATGGCGTACCAGGTGGCAAACCACCAGCAATAAACTAAGAGAAATCAACCCTGACATTACACACTACAGCTTCAATGGAACAAATAGAAGAAATCAGGTCATTCTTTCTAGACTACGCATTGGCCACACCAAACTCACGCACCAACATCTCCTTACCAAAAAAGAAACCAAGAAATGCGAAATTTGTCAGGTCAATGTCACAGTAAAGCATATCATCTCGGAATGTCCCAGGTACTCCCATGAAAGACAACTCAACGGCCTAACGAACAACCAAGATGATCAGAATTGACAACTACATCTGATCTCAACTGGACCAATCTAGACCCTTTCAACACTCGAAGCATATACAATCGTTTTATCTTATAATCTTATATCAAGTGAATTTGTTATTATTACTACTGTACCACCGCTAATAACCTATAATGGTTGATGCGGCCTTCTTTTAATAAAAAACAAAAAAAAAAGGTTCACCCTTACCCACCGCTGAAAATTCTGGCGGAGTCGAATATTTGATTGGTTATAACTCTGCTAAAAATGATCGGAGAAGAAAAAGGAAAAGTTTATATCGTTTCTGAAGACTCCTAATTTCTCATGCAAATATAATATGCGAGTATTTGTGTACCTAAAAAGTGTTTTGTCGCAGTTAACTGAAATGTTTGCGGATGATCCGAAAATCATGAACAATTTAGTAAATATGGAATTATTACACTGAAGCAGCAACCCATACCCTCTTTGGACGATATACAACAATTTTGAAGTAGTGTAGCATGTCCTACTTATACATGCCAAAATAAAAACTTTGTTTTACTCCCGACTTCTAACAATATATGATGACGAGAAGTCATGTGCCGAGTTTCAAAGTGCTACGATTCATTTTTCAGTTGTGGCTTGTATTTGTCTGTGGTTTTTTTTATTGTTTTTTCCGTTAACCAGCTGTCGTCCCCTTACGAACGACAGCCCTCAAAAGTCGAAACTTGTGCGAGCCAAGGATCAAGGAGGCCTTACCTTTCAACGTGCGATTCCTAGCACTTTCTCGGACCATCATATAAAAATCTGAAGTCGCTAAGGATTCGAACCTAGCCCACCAGCAGTCAATGGTTTTGAACGCTTCAGTCTCAACCACTGAGCCACTTGACCCGTATGGATCTACTGAAACTGAAACAACTTTTCAACTTTTTTCCCAGCAATATCCATTCGTATATCTCTGAGGGAATACGTGTCTGGGGTATTCTTTTTTTTTGAGTTCTGTTTTAAACAAAAAGGTAAATCCTGCAAAGATTGTATGTCTCAGGGAACAGTTCCCGGGGCAATCAGTTCCAAAGTGTTTTTGTTTGAAAAAGCGAATACTGGAAAAGCGATGTTTGATGTGTCTCCAAAGTGACGACAAACGGATGTGAGGATGGAAATCGACGGGTTCTGCGGTGTTTCAGAGAAGTGAGTGAGCTTGTAGAAGGAGCATAAAGAACGAGACGAATGGCTAATAAAACTTTATATTTACATACGATTGGAATGATTTTTTTTCGATAGGGAGACATTCAAAAATATCACTAGGACACCAAATTTCATGGATAAATCTCCATTTGCAGGGCCAACTAATATTATTTTTCAAGGTCAAAAATATAAAAATATTGCTGCCGATTTTTTCTTTTTTAAACTTTGACTACACCACTGGAATTGCTACATTTTCAAATGGTTCATATATAAATTACGTTGAAATGCGGCAATCACTAAAAAAGTTATAGGGGACTGAAATTTGAGAAATATAGAAATCTGGAGAATACTGGTATATTCAAGAAATGATGATAAAAATTCCAATATTTTTTGGTATACGTGGTATAGTACCAATAAATAGTTGAAATATTTTTCTCCGTGTGCTGCTCAATCAACTCACCACTTCAATTTCAAAACTTTTATCGGAACTTTGACTACACCAATGGATTCAGGGAGTCTTGAAATATCACTGAGCATAATTTCATCGATATCTGATGATAAAAAAAATCAAAATTATTAGATGAAATGACATTTTCCAGAAAAGAAACATATTTTTCAAATTTTATTATCCTATGATTTTTTATTTATGAACAGATTTCGATAAAATTTTGATCAGTGATATATTGAGACCTCTTGAATATAGTGGTTTATTCCGAATTTTGATAAAAGTTCTGAAATTGAATTGGTGGGTTGATTAAACGGAATATTTTTCAAATTTCATTCCCTTCTAACTTTTTTATTGTAATTTCAACCTAATTAACGTATGAACCATTCGAAAATGTCGCGAAACCAGTGATGTAGTCAGATTTTTTCTAACACAAAATGTCAATGTTCGCCTAAAAAAAAATCATTTCAATCGGTTGAAAAATGTAAGTATTATAAGGGTGCTTTCATTTTAAATGGGACCTTTTTTCCAGGACAAGTCGAATCTGTTCGGTATAAATTAGTTGATGGGAATTGAAATAGCTCTTGGCACCAAACAAAACTGAGAGGTTTAAACCAATGACCAATGACAAAACAGCAAATGTACCAAACAAATTTCTCAGGAAGGCTTTGCTTCATTGGACTTGTCACGGCCTGGCATCTGCGAATGTCAGATTGACTGTTTTCTTTCGTAGTTTTAACTTTAGCTCCTGATGACATCTTCCTTCAACAAAAGTATTTCGAATAATATTCATCTGAACATTCTACACAATCTCGATTTTTGGTCACACAGAGTTTGTTCAGTCATATGTCATGCATACATTTTGTAAGTGCCTCTGTGGTCCAGTGGTACGGACCCGCGGAAAAGTTGAAGGATGTCATAAGAGCGTGAGTTCAAATCCTACTGGTGGAAGTTTTTTTTTATATTTCCCCTCAAGCATTTAGTTATTCATGTATAATTGCTTATTATCACTCTCTTGTGATGATATATTAGTTAGAAGGCAATTCTTTAATAACTATTCACAGAAGACGACATCTTTAAAAAAAAAATCAGAAAGTTTTCAAACTATTTGTCACTTTATATCCCACATTATTTGAAATTCCAGAGGTGGAACACATAACCCTAAATGCCTAATGGTAAGTTTGCCCCTTGCGAACAAAACAAACATGCTAGCAATTATTTTCTACGGATCACTCTGTATAGTCAGTCATATTACATATGAAGACGCGGTTACTACAGTACCCATCGCTTTTTCAAATAACACGTAGAAGTAAATATTTCCGTGTTTTCCCGCTCTCCGTCTACGCTCATGACTTCCGCCTCATCTACCTTTCTGTTAGGCCCTTCGACAACACTTCCGATGCTAATTTTTTCAAATAGCAAGGGCTGCACAGGCCCTTATATTTACTCGAAGAGTTCTTCATTAAAGTTATTATGAAGCTGAAAAGGCGGTGCGGTTATAATTAATACAGCAGCGGAAGGCGTAAATTTGCAAAAATGCCACTCGAAAAATTCTTTGTTGACTACACACAATTCTTGGAAGGAAACGTAAGATGAAAATTAAAAATTCCTTATGAATACAAAAAACTGATATATTTGGCATATTCTTGGCATTCGAAAAAAAAAGGAAACTCTGATTAATGATTCCTTTCATGGAATATAATAGTTCGAAATACCAACCGCAAGGAACCAAACGCGTTCATCGGAATTTCTGTAATATATTAATTTTATTGGAATATGAAAGAAAAACTACGAATGCGCACGAGGGCCACAAGAGATTTTTTTTTATCACTTGGACTTTAATGTTGAAATTTCGACATTAATGTCATCACTTCGACTTTAATGTCGAAATTTCGCCTTTTTTCTCGAAATTTCGACTATTTTCTTGAAATTTCGAGTTTAATGTCGAAATTTCGACTGTTATGTCGAAATTTAATCACTTAAATTTCAACATTTCGACTTGAAATTTCGACATTAATGTCCAAATTTAGGGTTGATTTATTGACAAAATTTTCAAATTTTATACCCACATAACTTTTTTATTGATGGATGCATTCTTACGAAATTTTCACACAAACCACTTGAAAATGTCGTGAATTCAGTAGCGTCGCCAAAATCTATTTAAAAAAATCACTAGTATGTTTTTGGATTTTTGACCTTGAGAAAAATTCGAAGTAGGCCTTGAAATTTTTATTTTTATTTCGAATCCATGGCAATCAATTAGAACTATTGAAAAAAAAAACTTCCGAATCGGATAAAAAATAACAGTTTTAGAGAGATGGCCCGCTTTCAAATCACTCGTATATCGTAAGTAATATTGAGATGAATCATAACATTTTTTAAACTGACACTGCGTGATAAAAGCATAATAACAATAATAGTTTATATAAATCGCCATGAGCTGAGCGCCAGTACTGTTCCGGAGAAGTGAGGGGGTTGAAGGCAATAGATGTTCATTAGAAGGTAATTAAGACGGTTGGTTATTATTCCACTGAGACTGAATACAACGTTTATGGAAACTCATCCACCCGGCAGGTTTCAGATGATTTTCGTCTGGAGTTAAGAGAATTAATAGTTATTATCTTGCACTTTGATAAGGAATTTTGGAAAAAAATATCTTTCCGAAAATTGAAGAACGTGATTACTGAAACTATTTTATTATCTGTAAGGCCTCATATAATTCTCCGAACGCTTCTCAGATTAAAAAAAAAAAAATTATTTCACTCAGATATTAATAATAGTCGATCACAAATATCGTTGATATAAATAAAGAATATTTTTGAAAAACAGGTAACATCTAGGTTATTATAACTATGGAATGTTTCCTTCTCTAGAACTATGATGCACTATTTTGCATTACTCGAAACGTTGAATATTTTGAACTCTTTATATTTTTATGAAAACGCGGAACTATTCCCAAATTATTTTCAAATCATGCATCATCTGATAGTAGTTTTTTGTCACATGTGTTTCAAGCATTATTTATAAACTGATGAAGTGAAACGTGAAACACCATTTCACACAGAACAGTGGTTCGATATTTTTTTGTCTTGTTGATCTCCAGAACATGAAACGCAAAACATTTCTCCGCCGGCCGGACAAATAAATATTCATTCTCCTGTTTATGCAACCCTCCCGTATACAAAATGGAAATAGTTAGAGAAGTGTGGAGAGTTTTAAAATTCAAAGGACGGAGTGCTTTTTACCTCCGGACAAGGGAAGTGAATTTACAATTTGGCCTTTTCGGCTGTCTGGATCTCCTCTTACATCATCGCCAGCTGGCCATCCCCAGTGGATTTGTAAGTTGATTCCGGCTGGCGACGCTATAGCTGATACGGGGACGGCGGGCGTCGCCGACGTCAGTGGGGATTCTCCCACAGGTCCCTCGGAAACCTCTCGTGTTTCAGGAAAAATACCTGGTTATCTGTTTGAAGTATTGTTAGTTTCCGGACTGGTGTGAGAAGAGGTGATGCCTCTCTCTTGGCTTCCGGATGTTCGATGTATATTCAGTAATAATAATAGTAATAATTCATTGAATTCTCTAAGATCAAATAAAAAATATAGGACGCGTTAAGATACGAAAACGACATATGAAAATATTGAAAACAGAATACAGATGGAATCTCAAAATGCAAGCGAGAAAACAATAGCAATTTGAGGAGGAAAGTGCCACTTGTCCTCCCGCAGGATGTAGTTTACTGCCCGACGCGAAACGAAGGGGAGTAAACATCCAAGGTAGGAGAAGGCACTTTATTCCCATGTAATACATATGATTTTTCCTCCTACCCAATTAATGAACCTTTTTTTGTAAATTTAAAACGCATCTCAACTGCTTTCGTCTAAAACGGAACTATACTTGCATGGTGGAAAGTCCATCTGAGAATTTGCGGTGGTGCCGGGTTCAGCTCATGGCAATTGCAATTTTTTTTTTAAGAACGTTATTTAACTTTTTTCTTGTTAGTGATATGAATAATTTGGGACAAGGTGATCCTGACACTATAAGGAATTCGTCCACTGCGTGAGCTTCGGTAGCTTCGCGAATAAAAAAATGCCGATTTCATTGCAAGGTATTGATATTGGGAAATTCAGTAACGGAAAATTCACACGAATGACTTTTTCAAGAATGTCTCTTCTGTTATTCATAGTCGAGATATATATGAATAATTTGGGAAAAGGTGATCCTGAAAATATCATTATGTCACTGAAAATTGAGAAAATCGCATTTTTTCGAATTTCGAGCACGTTTTACTGGAAAACGGTGCATTTTCGAAAAAAACTTGAAGGCACCTCTTTCGTAGAGAAATCTATGCAGAATATTATGACATTATTGGTTTTTGGAAAAAATGGATTTTTCGAGTTTCCTCGGAAAATCGTCCATAAAAATTTTCCGAATGCTTTCACGGCTTATCACTCTCGACATTCGAATTCAGCGGGTCAAAATACATGAGAATAACTTGGGTGATCCCGTCGCGCTTTCCTTAAATTTATTTGAAATCAACCAGAAATATTTAGAAAAAATAGTTATTTTAATTTTTTCTAGATATATATATTTCAAATTCCGCTTATAATTGCTCATTCGTTATGAATTTTTAGAAATTGACGTCATACTGATGGTCTAACGTATTATATCAAAACCGACTTTTAGGTTTTTCGATATACAGAAACAGTTTCTTATAGAGTTTTTTCGTAACGCTAAAAAAATAAAAAAATGTCTCCATATAATGTTGCAAACATTATGACACACTCTTTATCTATTCTGGACCTGGCACAGCATCAATAAATTTATATTTAGATTGCTCACTGTCTGGATAACGCATATCCAACTAGACAAAATTAATTATCTTTATAATTAATAGCAACTACCTTCTTCATCAGCTAACTCTTCATGCTTTCAATTAAATATAAAATTGTACTGCCTTATTTCCTTCGCGTTCTTCCCGACAAAATTATTGATTAGCACCAAAAATCCCCTCGCTCGATTCTCTCTCTTTCACTCATTACGCCAAGTTGATACCCTGTCATCTTGCCGTCTTATAATTTAAAGCTGACCCTTAAGGTATTTGATCGGAACGAGGGTTGAATAGTCCAAAGTTGACCGTAAAGGGCAGTGTTGGACCTACTTTGCGTAACTACTTCCGCTTCCTCACATCCCTTTTCGTCGGATCGCTTTTGGCCTGCCCCGAGGAATATTTGACTTAAAACTGATTCGCGTAGAAAGAAGTATTAGGCGGCTTTTCCTGCTATAAAGAGATATATAGGGTGACTCAGGGTTAAACCGCCAAACGTTCAAGATCGGTTTTTTATGTGACAATTTAATTCATGTAGGAAAAATCGCATATATGCCACAGTGTAATTGTCACTTTGACAGAACGGCAAAAGTTAGCTTTAACTTTTACAGCGACAAATACAATAGTGGTTTTTTCACTTATTCATTTGTTTATCAATTATCGCGGTGTTGGTTGCCATGAATAGTTTGACATTGATATATTTCTGAATTGTTCATTCATTAAATTGTCCTGCCGAATTACACTCGAGGTTTGTATTGATATCGGGTAAATGTGTGTTGTTCAAATTCTAAATTGTTTCCTTTAGCAATTTGACTCGAATAACTGTCAACCTAAAAGCACTTCAAGAAATAGAAGCTACCCAAAACACCAAAACTACGTCACTTTCACTCGACGCGCGTTTCGCTAACAATGTTAGCATTCTCAAGAACTATACGCTTACTACGTTCTACAATCATGTGTCTCAATTTGCTTCGTATTTGAGATACAGGGTGTCAAAGTTAAAAAAAAAAACAGTTTTTTAATCTTTATTAAATTTAAAGAACCTTTTGGCTGATTTCGAAAACATTGCATGCTTGTTTGTGGTAAAAAAAACTGATTTTTCCTGGAAAATTTGACCCTCTGTATCTTGAAAACGAAGCAAGTTGGGACACATGCTTAAATGAAAAAAAAATCTTAAACCTTTGGCGGTTTAACGCTGGGTCACCCTGTATAATGCTGTTGTTCAGTCTCGTTGTAATACAATTATTATTTATTGTGTCGGATGAAATTAATATAATAGAAACTCAATGTATGATTCGAGGGCACAGGTGAGAACCATTTTTTCATTGGAGATTATATTCCTTCACATCCGAATTTATACTAATAATACTTCTCTCCCAAATCTATTATCTACAGGGTGTAGTCTAAACTCTTGCACTACCGTGAAAAATTAAAAAAAAAATGTGGAAAGTTTAAATTGCGTTGGAAAATTCGTCGAAATTTTGGAAATCGCTGTCCGCCGAACGTCAGCTGACCAGAGCAGAGTCTCAATAATACTGGAACTAGTGGATGGAAGAAACTGTGTAATTTCGAACAGCGGTTTCCAAGATTCTCCGAATTTTCCAATAAAATTTAAAATTTTTAGTTTTTTTTTTTGTTGGAATTTTTAACACCTGCCATTCGTTATAAAATGGCATTATACACCGTCCTTCACGGGAGTGCAAGAAGTTAGATTACACCCTGTATTTATTCAAAATATTAATTTGAAATCAAAAAATTGTTTTTATTCAATATTTTCACTTTGAAAAGGACAGGTATTATAGGAAATTCTTCTGTCCAATATAGTAGTCACCCATTATATGATATTTTTGAAGTTTTCGCATTCAGTAAACAGCCAGATATTGTTTCAAGTTCAAAATCCACTTAATTATCTCTATCTACCGGAATAAGAAAGCTTTATAGCCATAAGATGGAAGTTTGTCAAGGAGTCCTTGGTGCCAAACGCGATCAAACGCTTTGGAGATATCTAATGAATGGCCAGAGTTTCACCATATTCTTTCATAGATTGCTGCTAAATATGTGAGACATAAGCAAGTAGATCACCGGTTGATCTCTGGTGCCGGAAACCATATTGTCTATCATTGATGATTCCTGAGCGTTCTAGATAATTCGTGAACTTAATGTTGATAGCTTTTTCCAAAACCTTCGAGATAACAGATAGCCAGTGCGATAGGTCTGAAGTTGCGGAGTAGAGTCTTTTTCCCTTTTTTGAGGACCGGTTATCCCCTTGTAATTTTCTCGTTGAACGGAAATACCCCCAAATTATAAGAGAGGTTGAATAACTTGCAAAGAACTGGTGTTAGTTCGGAAGCACATTTTCTGAGAATGATCGGCGGATTTTCGTCAGATCCACTAGCTTTGTTGGTGTTGAGCAGAGATTCACTATACATGACTACTACTTGACTACTTGACTTGACATCAAGACAAGCTCATGTACAGTAATAATTTTTGAAATTCAAGTTGAGTCAAGTAGTTCATCAAGCTACCCCATTGATTTTTCAACTGTCAAAACGCAATAACAATAAAAATATATGGATGCAAAATAAACAAAAATGGTGTTAGTAAAATACAGTACAATAATATTCATGTTATAATGTCCCACTGTTAAATGACAAAGTGGGTTATATTTTTGAAATGCCCTGTACAAAAATGTATAACATGTACCACAATTTTTACTAGATTGCTTCAATCCTAGAAATTTTTGTGAATATTCAAAATCAAAAGAAACCAGCCACAAATAAAAATTTATTAAAGAAAATAAAATGTGGACGTTTTTTTGACCCATCGTGTAGATTATTCAATTGTGTCACAAACTACTACATAGTTATAGCTAAAATTTAATTATTGTTTTGCCTTCTCAAGCCAACTCGAAACTGAAATTGTGCTACGCTTATTGGAACCTGTAGGTATTTCTCCTGGAAGTAGGTGGGCTGGATCTACCAATTTTTTTTCCTAGACTCTAATGTCGCCTTAGTGTAGATGTTCAGCAGTTTTTGATTTTTGAAACCGCCGTACATAGGAGCCATTTGCCTTTTTCGACAGTATTTTTATTACTCTTAGGATCTTGCTCGACTATGAAATAATCCGTTATTTTTTTTCATTTTATTAGATACACTTTTATTAACTTCAACTTGTTTGAATTTTGACGGCGCCGACCCTGCTCTTTCCACGATATATTCAGAGCCGCTACTTCGAAAAGGTTCCGGTTCCATTACGGACAAATCACTCAAATCAGATATAAACAATTATTCTCAAGTCGCCATTGTTTATCCTTGATCAACGCTGCTCTACTATTTAACAGCACGTCGTCATCGAGCAATCGGGTCCTGCTTGCTGTAACCTTGGTGAATCCCCTTCGGTGTGCAATTCACGGATCGCTAAGTAATATCAAGCAGTTTGATTTTACTTGATATGAAGTCAGCTGGTTCACACCGTAAATCAAGTCAAGTAAAATATCAAATTTTTAAAAGCTTGAGTTTTGAACTCAAGTCAAGTATTTAAGAAAAAATTCAAGCTACTTGGCTTGATGAATCCCTGGTGTTGAGACCCAGCAAAATGCGTCTGTTGGTTCGTTTGTAGAAGGTTATATCAGGCGTATGTCTGTCGATAGGAATTATGTCCTGGGGTTGTTTTCCCAGTGAATCCATCGTAGAATTCGTAGCAAATATGTTGGCAAATGTATTGGCTTTTTCCTGAGCTTTCGTCGTTAGTGTTCCATCATCCTTGGTTAGCGGAAGAAATGAGCTGGAGTGAAATATCTTTTCACGGTTTTAGCCGTAAAGAGCTGGACCCGTTGGGTCGCTCAACAAGTTCTGATCGTATTTTGGCGTTGTAAACTTCTTTCTAGGATTCTAGGATATTTAAACCATCGACGGTATGCTGCCTGTTCGAAGGAGACAGCTTTGACGCACTTTCTGCTAAGCGATGTTCTTCTTGACGTGTTGGTATATTTGCATCCCCAGCATTATGATCTATAAAACAGAAACGCACACAAAACCATACGAAGATCAACGCAGTCGGCTGAATTGTAGTGCCATATGAGACTGGGCAACGTTGTGCTACTCGATAATGTAGAAGAAGAACGAAGAGTGGAGATGAGGTTATGGTCGGAGGAGTTGCCAAGTGGAGCACAAACTTCTATACTTCATGGATCAGGAATGGTGGTGGGAAAAAGAAAAAGTGTATTGGCATACTGGTTGTTGACATCAGGAATGCGTGTCTAATTTTAGTGATAAGAGCTCAAAGAGCTCAAAGGGGTCACTATTGAATAAGTAAAGGCAGCAGAGGAATTTGGTCTGTTTGGAATCAGCCAGCTGGAACCACATCACGTCAAAGTATTTCGGCTTCAAACTATCTTCTCATCGAAATGATAGGTTATTCTTAGACTGAATACAAACGCCACCTTTGAATCCGAACCAAGAATGGAGTTCGTAACCAGGACAAAGCATGTAGACCTTGTTGGTGGAGCAGTTCACTTGTGTTTCTAGTAGAGCCAGAATATCGGGATGTTTCGCCTGTAGAGAATGGTAGACATCATCGATGTTCGTGTTGAGTCCAAGGATGTTACAAAACTGAATCTTCGAATTTTTCGATGGTGTGTCACCTTGAGTACCCTTGCCTGAAAATATGAATGGAGAGTTATTTTGCTTCCGGAGTATTGTATCCGTGAACACTTCATCGTCATAATTGTTAAAATAATTCCTGAAAATTGAAGGGAAAAGGGTAGGAAAAGTGTGACCGGAAGTCATCTATACAAAACACTGAAACATAAATAATCCATTTCAAGCACCTGAAGTCGATATGGTGATATGTCACCGAGCGATGGTGGAGATCATCTACCTCCTATGGTTTCCCTTTTAGTCGTCTCTTACGACAGGCAGGATTAACCATGGGGTTATTTTGATTGTATCGTTTTATTATATATTTACACGGTGAGTTTCAAAAAGTTTGCACTAAATGGGAAACGTGGGAAACTTTTTTATTATGGTTTTGTCAGAAAATTTTATTCTTCATAGAAGTTGGTGATTCGCAAAAAAATATATTTAAGTTTTCAAAATTCTGAATTTCCAAACGGTGTACGGGAGAAAACGGAAAATTGGAATTCTGATCTAGAGTAATCTACCCTCATTTTTGATATTACCGAAGAAGTTTATTTAGAAAAGTTGTAGAGACTCGAAAAAAATATTAAGATTTGGAATCACAGCCATTTACAAAAGCAGCATAAAGAGTACTAGTATCTCATATGCATCTTGGACGCCCTTCTCATATTCCTCCTACAACGATATTTCAATGCGGCATTTGGTACAATTTACCATTTTTGTACTGGAATATCGACGTTTATTGAAATTTTTTTGAATATTCACTAGTTTTTTTTATGCAAGTTTGATACATCACTCTGTATGTATGTTCATAATAAATATCAGTATGATTTATGGAAGGAAATTATTGAATAAATAAATAAATTATTGGCAAACGATTGAATGATACGATTTTGCAACTTTACGATCACTTCAATCATAAAAAAATAAAAATACACAATTTTTTATGATTACAGTGATAAAAACATTGCAAAATTTTAGTAGTTGATCGTTTATTATTATTCAATAATTTCCTTCCATAAATCATACTGATATTTATTATGGATATACATACAGAGTCATATATCAAACTTGCACAAAAAAAACTCGTAACAATTCAAATAATTTTCAACAAACAACAGACAGTCATAAAATAAGAAGTATAGTTGAAACACCTGCAAATCTGATCATAACTCTGAAGCTCTTCAGTTATGACTCAGCAACCCAAATATGCATCAAACTATTTCAACGAATCAAGCTAGAAGAACACCCCAATCTAGCCGACTGCAATTACGAGCTTTACGCAGTCATTGTTCACTTTGGTTCTGGAGCAGATTTTGGCCACTATTACACCTCAGCCAAAGATAAAACGGGCTGGTACAAATTTGATGACAATTGCGTAAATAGAATACTTTCTTTGGAACTGGACCTTTTGGAGCCTTCGAAGACACCATACATCCTATTTTACCGTAGAGCAGATTGTCACAATTCGTCAGACCTCTTTAGAAGTTCTCTATCAAGAAATTCCAACTCTTCAGATGATGTGGTGTTGCAGGTTTTTCCGGGTTTCCCTGCAGCTCTGAAAGCGAATGCGCCACCAATACCATTTAAGCCGCCCCGGAGCGCCGATCAATAATTTTGATGTTTTTACTTTGTTCTTGTTAGTTTCACTATGTTAAATATATTTCATTTTATTTTTGTACAAAATAATAAGGGAAGATTTCTATTTTTTGTTCTCCTTTGTACACCGTTTGAAAATTCAGAATTTTGATAACTCAAATACAAGTTTTTCGCGAGGCACCAACTTTCAATAAAGAAAAAATTTCTTACAAATGGATAATAAAAAAGTTTCCCATATGGTGCAAACTTCTTAAAACTCATTGTATCTCAGATCTGTTTTGAGATGAAAATAATAACAGTAGCAACAGCAGTAGTTTTCAACTATAGAATGAATTAATTCTTTTTTAAAATATTTCAACTCCCTTTTTAAAAAAAGAAGAGAAAATCGCAATTTGCGTATACAAACACAAAGCTTAAAATTATTCTAAGTTAAAAGTGCGTAGTTTATTTATCAGCCAACCTAACATAACCTGACCGACCTTGCATTGACGTACCCCAATGGGCACACGTACGTTTTTCAAACGTGTTATAAACATGGCATTGGTTGAATAAACGTTTCTGGTTGAAAATTTTAACGGAAATAATTTAGTATAATCTTCAACGTTGAAAGAATACGTTATAAAGATGTGTTTTCAACGTTACTTCCTCAACAAGTCGTTACATATACGTTTAACAATCGTAATGTTAATTCAAAAAGAATTTTTAATCAAACTTGCTTTAAGCGATTCATTTATCAATGTTTATGATACGTTCCTTAACCTTTTATTTGGTCAAAACAAGTTTTATTGAGTATCTTCGATGTTCAAAAATCCGGATTGAAAACGGCAATAAAGCGATAATTAGTAAGCAATTGGTTTAATATTACGTTGTATCACGCGACATTTTTTCGTTGAAAAAACGTTCGGTGTTCAGCAATTTCACAACGTTATTTCAACGTCCTTGTGCCCATTGGGACCCATTCTAAAGTACGATTGTGTTATTTAATGGTGGGTCAAGTTGAAGGTCAAATGTAGGAAACTTTCTACATTTGTTTTTCTCCTTTCTCCCTCTGCTCAAGGGCATTTTTCTGTAGTATCCGTAAACATAACTTCGTTTCTAGCCTTTCTTTGAGTTATTTCGACGACCAGCTTCCGAAACTGGGATTATAAGATGATGGGACGTTTCCATTTTCAACTTGACTATGCCAGCTAATCCACAGGTGTTAGAACAAGATGTTTCAGGATTATCAATGGCTGAAGAGATTATTTTTCCTGCACGGTAAATGATGAGAGTGGTGGATTCCGTATTGTCTTCCGAGTTTGAGTTTACCATAGTTTTACGATTACACTGAAGAAGTCTTGTGAAGTCGAAGGCCGGATTTTCATGCATACGATATCCGACTATTCGATGGTACGAAAATGTTCAGATTGACTGAATTGATAGGCGTGACACCAATTCAACCAATCAGAACAATTTCGTACCATCGGATCGTCGGATATCGTATGAATGAAAATCCGGCCTAATACCTAAATACTTCAAAAAGGCAATATTTAGTATTGGGGATTCAACATTAGATGCCAGCGCCAAAGTGGCGAAAATTAAACTACTCTCGAGTACATTATGTCAACAGAAGAACAGAATATTAACCATTTATATGTACCAGAAATTCATCACTTATCAATAATGATTACAGATGTAACAAATTGCACATAAGCAATAGCCAAAATCTTGGGAATTTTGTCGAAAATAATATTTTCAATGTACTTATCTATAGTGTCAAAACTTGACACCAGAGAGAGTATCCCTTCCCAGGTAGCAAGCGTACGTCATAATGACGTACTTAATTAGTGATTTCATGACGGTAGACGTCATCGACGCAAAAATGACGTCTGCCAGACGTCATTCAGTGGACGTTACTATGTCGTCTTTCACATGACGTCATTATGACGTAACTCTTTGGTCACTAATGTTACACAAAAAATAGAAAAACTTTTCAAATAAAAAATCCAACTAATTATATATGTCCCATAAAATGCTTTATAGCAGATATTTCTGAAAATTATTTCATTGAAGTGGCTAGTGATGATATATTTAAATTACCTGTACCTATATCGAGTCACTTTTAAAATAGCATAAAATAACCATTGCCTTCATCCCGTGGCATAAAGGTACAAGTTTAATTTTATAATTTGCATATACAATCAATATAGTACACACTAAATCATTATTTACCTGAAAACGTATAACTCAAAAGTGAATCAAATAAAAATACCAACATATGTAAAGAAATCAAATTGCTTATTATTTTCGTCATTTTGTATTTCCCGCGAAAGTCACCAGTTGTCCGACACCGACACATTCGCATCGGATTGGTTCGGATAAGCAACATGGCCGTCGTCGATGCTTCCTTCTATGAACATGTGCAGTGGAATGTCGATGGTATTCGTTCTTTATGTCTATGTGTTTTGGTGTCACCATTATTCTCTGGTTGTCGGAAGATTTCATTATGCATAAATATAGAAGTGATAGTATTGCAGAGTTCGGTAATAGTTGTGTGTTACAGTGGTTACAGTGTTCAAAGTGTTTTCAGCTGTAGAGTTCAAATAAACAATATGAAGGTGCCCTTATAGTCGTAAACTCTGAGTGGTTTACTTCACTAAAAAAGATAAATATTTTGGCCGCCCTACAAAGAAAGACAATGAAGCTTATATTAAAAAGCGGTAAAACGAGAAGGATATATTTCCGATAAATAGACATTATATTCCATTAAAAAAATGTGTTTACACTAGAGGTATGTAATGTGTATTTTGATTTAATTAATTTTTGAATATTGTACTAGATGGTTAGTAATAATTGAATAAAAACTATAGTCATATTAAGTGCTATATAAACAGCATAATCCAGTGTGAAAAATTCAATGACATTTTTACTGACTTTTAGCAAGAAAAACTTATAGTAACTCTTCCGAATTAAGTACATATTTCAGAATGATCTGCATAATTAAGTTTTATAATAGTTTTTTACTGTATTACTTACTGAAACGAAATTGTTTTATGTTGTTATAAATAAAAATTCTTTCCATGATCACGAGTTTCTTAATCCTTTGCATCAAAAAAATTAACCACGACATTGACGTTTCCTAATCTACCTAGTTTGTATCAGTCATTGATCATCCAGTACACTGCCTTCTAATTTTTCTGTGTGATTGTGATTCTCTTCAAGAAAAATACGAATATCCCAACAGTTGCTACAAGTATTGTGAAAAAACATTGCATTTTTTGCTTCATATCCCCAAATTAACTAAAAAAGTACGTCTCAATGACGATGTTTATAACGTTTGAGTGACGTCATATGTACGTCTTGTGTATGACCTACTCTGGGGCCAATATGACGTCTACCATGACCTATAAGATACGTCATTATGACGTACGCTTGCTGCCTGGGTTATGTTCAATTCCCAATATTGCGTTCTGTACCACCGTGCGCTGTTGCCAGCGTACATACACAAGTAGGATCTTAAGTTTTACAGCACACATACCTACCTCCTGAGTAACATTACTGAAAAACAGTTAGGAATGCGTCCCTGATATTTTTTTCTTTCGTAATTTTTGAGTGATCCGCACTGACATGAACACTATTTGACTATGTCGAAACTCGCTTATCTCGATTGATCCAAGTTTAGCTTATGAACTTCTTGTAATATTCGAACTCCTCCGTAGAACTTGCGAAAGCACAAAAAGGAATACACAATATAACCAAATTACTGTCTGACTCGTTTTAATAAGCAAATGGTTTCAAATTAGGAAGCAACAGTAAAAGGCAGCTTCTTTCGCAAACAAGACCATGAGACGATGGAGCTTTCATTAAGTTTCGTCTGATAATATTTCCATTGTAAGAGAAGGCGTCGGTCTTTATACGAGCTTTTATGGGTTATATATTCATGGCAACGCTCAAGATCAAGACACAATACGGCCAACTGTGATGTGTGTTGAGGGATTACCATGCAACTTACAACTTGATGGATAATTTTAGAGGCGGTGTACACTGCAAACACTGTTGAATATTTATTATGCGATATTCATATAGACAGAATTATGGAATGTTTGATGCTCGGAAAGCTTCGATATTAATAATTTATACTGAGTGGTGGATTATATAGAATCTCTCAAATGTATAACATTGCCAAAGTAGCTATCATGAATATGTATACTCGACAACAAAATGGATTGGAGATGATGGATCGCCAGAAGTTTGGAATGAAGTTCAGATAATAAGTTTCTCAATCGAAGTTAGCATCATCAGTATTCGTAAGCTAACTTTTGTTTGTGAATTCACGATTTGGCGAAACTTTGGTTCAGAGTTCGCGTGGCTAGTAGGTATTTTCAATGACATGGAGAGTGCTAAAAGACCTGAAAGAAGTCGGAATGATATAGTGCGTCTCATTTTTCATGGAGTCACACCGTAACTTTCGTGATTTTTGTCGTAGAATTCTGTTTTTTATAGAATTGAATTGTACAGAATGACCATGGAGGGATCATTTCTAGTGATATACACTGCACCCTCAGCGATGGAACCCCCGACATTTCCAAAGAATCATGGTAGATGTCAAATTATGTTGAACATGTTTTTGGATTCGAAATAATAATAGTAGGTAGTTAAATGCAGTTGAATGGGAACAAAAACATTTCGAATCTTGCACACGCAATTTAATACTAGCAAGATGAATAGTATACAGGTAGTTGGGTCCAAAAACTTATTAGAACCATGCAGTTTTTTCAGATTATAGTAGACTTTAAGACGAGTTGGTGATGCCCTGAAAATCTGAGAGAAGAACCGAAAAGAGGAGGAGAGGATTTTTTCTGAGTCAGAAAGGGCCTGAGAATAGAGCCATTTGTGATACTAGGCATGTTCTTTAATTTAGTTCAGTTGAAGGCACTCGCTTGTTCTTGAAAGAAAAACAAAATAATATCTGTTTCTGTTCTCAATATAAAAATAAAAATTTGAGCTTTTTCCCCAATAAAATGCATAAAAGAAACTATATGCACCTACAGATACCAACAATACAAAAAAATCGATCCAAATTAGCTTTTTGACATTTTCAGCGTAATATATGACTCTTGTGATTTTTCATTTTGGCCAAAGTACTAAATGATCTCTACGGTCACTGGTACCGAATAAATTATCCTTATTGCCACGCAAACAATGTGAACTGAGTTTTGTACTTATTGTTTGTAAATCATATTCAGTATTTTCGAAAGCCGAAGGTCTTCCACAAAGTTTGCGGACTGAAGAATTTCAATGTAATTAATTTCTTCACTGAGATCGATGGTTACATACCCCGAATATATACAGTGTGGCCCGTTCAAGATAGAACCACCCTTATGAAACTTACATTTTTCAACCAATTGGAATGATTTTGTTTTCGTTAGGTAGACATTCAAAAAGTCCACTAGGACACTAAATTTCATGACTGAGTCTTCATTATCAGGGCCAATTGATCTTATTTTTCAAAGTCAAAAATCTAAAGAAATTACCAGTGATTTTTTTAGAAAAAATCTGACCACACCACCTGATCGCGACATTTTCAAATGGTTCATATATATGTGAATTACGTTGAAATGCGTCAATCGATTTCAAGAGGTCTCGGTATATCACTGGTCAAAATTTTATCAAAATCTGTTCATAAATAAGAAAATAAGAAAATTTGAACAATATGCGTTAATGGAATTTCAGGAAAATGTCATTTCATCTAATAATTTTAAATTTTTTTATTCATCAAAAGATTTCGATGAAGTTATGGTCAGTGTTATTTTGAAACTACCTGAATCCAGTGGTGTAGTCAAAGTTCTGATAAAAGTTTTGAAATCGAAGTGGTGGGTTGATTAAATAACATATTTCTCATATTTCATTCCCATATAACTTTTTTGTTGATTTACACATTTCAACGAAATTTACATATAACCATTTGAAAATGCTGCGAATCCAGAGGTGTAGTCAGATTTTTTTTAGTAATTTTTTTAGATTTTTTACCTTGAAAAATAAGATTAGTTGGCCCTGGAAATGGAGATTTAGCCATGAAATTTGGGGTCCTTGTGGACTTTTTGAATGTCTACCAAACTGAAAAAAAAAAATTTCAATCGGTTGAAAAATGTAAGTTTTATAAAGGTGGTTCCATTTTGAATGGATCACACTGTAGATGCGAAATTCAGACATGCTTAATCTATTTCTTCCTTTGATATTTTCTTAAAATTCCATAGAAATCCCAAAATATGGAATAGGTGATTCTTGCACCACCCTCGAGGACTGATGTAGATCCTTTTCTCCGGAGGCATATATTTTCAGTAAAATAAATAGGTGACCTTGTGCCTCCGGTTATTATTATTATTATTATTATTAATAAGTTTTATTTTATATAATTTTCAAATAAATGCTTTTTACTTTGTATTCCAGCGTTAATATGTGTAAGCAGAGATCTATTGTTATTTATTTAAACTTTTCAAGAAGGTTTGCGCTACTTAATAATAATAATAATACTCCCTCATAAACACTCGTAGAGTGTACCGAAAGGCATAGCCTGTGACTGATTTTTTGTGACGTATTCACTTTTCAGCTGCAGGAAAACCCAGAAAACCTTACAGCACCAACTCGGGTGGCCGGCGTGCACTCCAAGCTAGCACTAGACGAGATTGGCATCTAGACAACACACAATACACTTGCTTTCAACAAGGACTGTGGTCATCTATCGATTCCGATATCGAGTACTTAAAAATCCCTCGTACATATATCAGGCTCGAACCGACTACCCCTATACCGAAGTATTGAATGGCCTGCGCCTTGGACTTCGAAAAAATGTACATAACTCGATAACTAGTCGTCTTCTTATTTGAGAAAAAATCATTCTTTTTTAACACCCCAAAGTTTCAGATTTTTTCATTATCTACAATTTGTGCAGATAACATTTTTCTCTGGGAGCTCACGTTTCGCCGCAAATCGCAAAAACCCGTTTTCAACCCCTAAACTGCATCCCCATTACACCATTTGGAGTTCCGTGTTTATCTTTATTTTTATCTCAAAGTTGGAGCCTCAACAATATTTTCCATCTGGTCCTTGCCTGTAACTATTTTTTTTTCAAAAATCATAGGCGCTAGCCTACGTAGGCAGAAACTTTCTTTATTGTATTGTGTAGTTTTGTCTTCCACTTTAGTATGGAACTGTACAGATTGGGTTGTAAACAACTAATTTGACTTATTCTGACTAGTGTTCAATGTTCAGATTTTGCAAACATGCAGTTTGAAACAGATAAACTTTGTCCACTACAAAACTATGTTTGGTGAAGTGATACATACATACTCGATCAATACTTTCGTTTATTCAAGGTCCACTGAAACTTTAATATCTGAAACAATATATCTCCGGCAACTTTTAACAGTCTTTGTTGTACTTTGCATGCGTTATCGCGAAACTACCACAGTGTCTAACCACTGCTAGCCAGAATTGGGAGGAAGCCAGATGAATAATCCCCCAATTTCTTAACTGTTTTCAGCATTTTCGAGAAGAGTATTCATCTGGTCGATGCGTTCAAACATGGGGTAGTTTTTAATTAAGGCGACAGAATGGGAGCGTTAAGAATTCCTAACATACCGGACCGTTTTAATTGTGTTACAATTGAGGTTGGGTCCTTTTCTGGCCCGTGGTAGCGGAGAAGACTGAAAAAAGATGCAAGATTCAGACATAAAGAAGAGGTAACGAGAACGCTGTTAAAATTTAAAGAAATGCAAATATGCTTTTAATTAGAAATATTAAATTATAAATTCCTATTTTGAACAAGGGAGCGATAAAAATTATAAATAGGGATGGGAATTAGAACCCAGAGGATGAATTATTAGTTAATACACTCCTTAAGTTGATCTAAAAAAATCAGTTGAGAAACTATCCATGAAAGCTGGTGAATGTATATAAAGTTTCATAATTCTTGAATTGTGGTTTTCTGGAATGACCTCGACAGTTAAGGCTACCATAAAATGTTGACTACATACAGGGTGGTAACTGAGTACGTTGACAAACTTAGGGAGGTGATTCTTTGAGAAGTTTCAGGACGAAAAGTTTATATAAACATATGTCCCAAACGGCTTGGTTTTCGAGATACAAGATGATAAAAATACATTTTTTTCAAGATTTTTTGGAAATAAATTCGACATTTTCAACAATAATCAATTTAAATCAGGCAAGTACAATACATTCAATAGTACGCATGATACAAAATAATTCATTCCTCAAATAATTCACAGGGTCCCTCTTTTTTCAGAGTCAATCAAGCCTTGTTCAATCCCTCAAAAAAAAATTTCTGCCGTCACTGACATACTGTGAGATAGAAATAATCAATGTTGTTTCATTTAACATCTTTTTGTTCTCTTGTAGTTTTTCATTTACTTGTACGGTTCAGGAGCTACAATGAAAATATTAATGAGAACATTTTCCAGTATCGCATAACATAAAGGAATTTGAGAAACAAATATTCTTACAAACTTCGAAAGATGATTATTTGAAAGTTTTCAGGGCGAATAGTTTATATAAACATATGTCCCAAATGGCTTGGTTTTCGAGATACAGGATGATAAAAATATATGTTTTCAAGACTTTCTGTAGTAAACTTCGATACTTTCGACAATAATCATTTCAAATTAGGCAAGTAAAATCCATTCGATAGTACGCACGATACAAAATAATTCATTTTTTAAATAATTCACCCAAAAAAATCTTGAAAAAAATGTTTGTTTATCACCCTGTATCTCGAAAACCAAGCCGTTTGGGACATATATTTTCATGAACTTGTCGTCCTGAAACCTTTTAAAGAATCACCTTCTGGAGTTTGTCAACGTACTTAATCAACACCCCTGTATAGTCAATTAACATACCGAGCAACCACGAGGTGAAGTACGCCCACCAATTTTTTTATAGTTTTGAAGATACATCAGGTTTTAAATTTGGTATGTCGCTATATTACTTGAATAAGCTGTTTACTACTGAAAATTTACCACTTGCGGTTTAACCGGAAGTGATCAAATATTTTTTTATCAAATGACACTCTGTATATTTTTTCTGGTTTTACGAAATACGAGATCGGCAATTATCAGATCAAGCTTCAAGAAAATATGCATTTGAAAATTGATATCCTGATGAAATTGAACCACCCCTGTTTCCTAACAATTACTGAAAATTGGTTTAAACAGATTGGTACCCTTGAATGGACGCTACTATCATTTCTCAGACAGCAACAAACTGTTTCCACTTCCTGTTGAAAAATATGATGAATTATCAGATAACTTATTTGATAAATGCTGCTTTTTTGTATGGTTGTCTCACGTTCAGAGCCGCCTCCGTTGAAGAACATCCAATTTTAAGAACACTCATAATGAAACAGCTTGTATCTTCGGTTTTTTTCGGAATTCTCCAAAACTTTTCCCACGAGGAATCTGATGAGTGAAAAGAGCATTGTACCATTTCAAAAATGGTAGTTGAGAGAATTCCTTTATGGGTAGTGGGTACTATTCCGTTTTGATGACACTTTTCACACTTTTTGGAAAATATGGGTGCAATTACATACAAGAATTACATACAAGAACCTCAATTTTCAACTGCACCTCTTCTCGGAGTTTCGTTCCTCCGGTATCTGCTGGCACCGTTCGTCAGTTGTGATGACTTAACTTCTCATGGCCAACTTTGTTCGATTGAACAATCAGCTGTATCTTTCGCAAATTCCAAGCTCTTCTGGATGATTGAATTGTGAAAATTTGGGAGTACTTCCATCGAAATATGAGTATTTGAGTACTACAGTGACATACCAAATTGAATTCTGTACATTTGAAACTATAGAAAAATTGGGGGGAGTACCTCACTTCGTGGTCGTCGAAACAGATGAAAAATGGCCTATTCGGATGGAGTTACGTGACTTTCGCTATCTGTAAAAAATTTTCATAGTAATCGCTGAGAATATGCTTATTTCTATTATATACAACTATGCCAAATTTGAACGTTCTGATATTTCCACAACAGATTTTATGAATAATCTATTCATATTTTTGAACGAATAATCAATATGCAATGTCCCTGACAGCTCTATGTCGAAAAATCAACTTTCAAAGTGTTACCACAAAAGAAATAAATCCATCATTTTCATCCTTGATGTGTATAATTGCTTCTGAAGAGCCTGATTTCCAATTCTATTAATCTTTCTGATGGGCTTGGCAAAACCAATTAGATTTTCGTCGACCAAAATGTATTGGGAATTAAATGCGAGGGAAGCGAACCTTGCTTCATTGAAATGAGCGATTGTGTGTCTGTGAGAGTGATATTTTTCAATAACATTCTCCCTATCTGATTTATTTAATGAATTTTCAATGAAAACTAGAGAAAATTAAAAAATCAACTATCCGAATGAAAATGCGAATTTTCACTTTCAGATTTTTCCTCTTTAGTAAGAATCTTTTCACAATGTCTATCAGATGTAGTTCATTGTCCAACGTGGCTTTAGCCGGGGAAGCAGTTGTTTTCTGTTAGTTATTACAAATGAATCACATTTTTCAATTTTCATGGAGAATGTGCCCCTTTTCAACTTGAACGTTCTGTTGCCACTTTCAGTTTTTGCCATTTTTTTATATTTACAAAAATTTTGATGCATTAAAAAAATTCTAACTTCTACAAAACTGTTTCATACTACTAGCGTCATCATGCTATAAAGGTTTATTTACTGAATGTCGATGAAACCGTGTTTTTCTTTAAAAAAATGAGAAAACGATTTCAAACTCATATTTTCTTCGATGCAAAGTTGATGTATCTGCAAGTATGTACGATAGAAATTTATTATTTCTTCGACCTGTACAAAAAATAACATCGACTATTTTTGAAGGCCGCAAACACTTTTCGTCCGGAAGACCAAGACCAAGACTTGGTCTTGATTCAAGACCAGTCTTGAACTTGGTCTTGATAGTATTGGGCTTGGTCTTGATTGTCTTGGTCTTGATAGCTTGGTCTTGATAGTCTTGGTCTTGCATCGAAATGCGTCTAGAATCTATGAGTTCCTAGCTTCAATTAATCTGCATTCGGTTCAATTATTGATACCGAGATATCATGAAGTATGCCAGATGCCAGAGTCGAGGACTTTTTAAATAATTTTCCCGAAAATAAAAAAAGAGAAATACATTATTACTATGTTTTTGTACCTACAATCCCACGTTTATGTACTTATTTTTTCCTAAATTCTGAATTTTTATGTGCAACACTTTTATTTTGCAATATGCATATGTGATATCCATAATGCTCTGTATTCTTACTTGTACAAGTATGTTTTTCAATAGATGAATATGTTATCTACCTTCTATGTTGTATTTTTAAATATAAATATAACCGATATACAGGGTGAGTTAATAAAGCTGCGGTAATAGGCTGTCGAAAATTGCAAAATCTCACTTTTCACCTCTCATCATTTCAAAAACAGTATAGAATATTAATAAAATATATTACCTAAAATTCAAACAGGTATACATCAATATACAGGATGATATATTCACAATGAAAAATCGTTGCCAAGCTTAGCTGGAAGTGACAACAACGCAGTATCAAAAATATTTCCAAAAATTTCAAATTAAAACCAAATAATTAAAGTTTTTTTTATCTTCAATAGTAGGAGGTATGGACTACTGCGACCTTACAACATACACCTATTTGTTGTAAACTGGAAACTGCAATACTGAATTTGAAAAATGTATTTTCGATTCTGAGTGAACAAAAATGAAAAACCTACCATAAAAAAATGAATAATTGAAATTAAATGCCATTTCCATCAGATTTTTCTTAATATTGGGAAGATTTAAGTTCATTATTTTTCTTTCGAGGCCAAGACCAAGAGTCTTGGTTTTGAGAAGATTTATTAAGTCACACTGTATACTTATGTCGAGTCTCATTTCCACTTGAATTTGTCGGACATAATATGTTACTTTCACCAAAAAACGAATTCAGGAAACCACCTTTGCTACTTCTACTTGCATCCTAGAAATAGACATCATGATTGATCAATAATCTCTATGAAATCTCTGTAACCCTTTTCAGCATATTTTTCGTCTTATATTGCATTTTTCTCCCATTATCTTTATCATCGTAAGGTCCGATAGTGCTGATGAAGTCAGTATTAAACGCTCACTGTACGTGACATGATCAAGATTTGGCCAATGGAAACTGTCCACAAAAGGTCACGTGACTGGGAAAGTGTCTGCCCTATTGTTCCTTTCGTGGATAATTTTCCATAATTGGAGTAACAGGGGATACAAATGAGGTGATGCGGTGAATGTCACGAAACTACACACATATGTCTATACTTCGACGATATTTTCTGTGGGATATTAATGATATTCTGAAGAAGACGTCAAATGCAATAGGATATTCTACAATTTCTACAAAGGAACTATTACTCAAGATACCGCAGCAACTCCTTTCATGCTAAAAATTATGTTGTCCACTAACCGACTAAAAAAAACTTGATGTTGTTTCTGCCGTCCTCACAAATTGGGCTTTCTTTCATTTCAGAGGAGCATTTTTGTCTTATAAATGTGTGAATTATGCTTTCGAATAAAAAAGGTCCATCCGAAATTTTTGGTTTCCAACAGATCATTTAGATTAGTTAGAAGAATAATGAAGTAGCTCAAAGCAACCAGTCATTTCAAACTATAATGAAATTAGCAGTATACAGATATAGTTTCACAAGGAGTTTTTGTCGAAACACGTTGGGCAGATGAAAGCTCAGACAGAAAATCAATAAGTGGTTTCATAATTTTTCTCAGTGACCCAGGTAGCACCTCATGTTGGCTGAACAGTGTTTTCATATTGGGCCAATATGGATATATTGTAAATGTAAAAATAATATTGAACCAATATGGGTTCATATTAGAAAAACAATATTTTATTGTTAATATTGGTGAAATGTTGGGTCAATATTGGTTCAATAATTTTCACCGATATCGATAGAGCAATATTGCCTACATATTGTTTCCAGCATCTAGCTCCACTATTGCGATTTCAATATGACTCTCATATCGATTTTAGAGATAAAAAACAATATTGTATATCCAGGTTTGATAGCACATTGGTGGAATATTATTTAATCCATATTCTAAAAATCATATTGACCCTATATTGAATGAGCTTGTTACGAAAACCTTACGCCAATATTTGATAGGCAATATTGATACAATATTTCAAAATACGTTATCACTAGGATTGAAATTTGAATATTGATACATGATTAAACTTGGGTAAGAAACCGCTAGGTGGCTCCTCATATGGCACAACAGCTGAATCATAGTAACATATATTAAATAAGGATTCTCACAATGCGTCTACTAGTCAATCTACTCAGTGGTAAATTGAAGTAGAAACGAAGTTGTAGAATTTTTAAATTATTCGACATTTTCTGGAAATATTTCATGAATGTTTCCAAGGCAACATATTCACTTTGAATATTTTACCAATATTTGCAAATGATATTGTACCAATATCCCCAAATATTTTGGGGCCAATATTGCTTCCTCAATATTTCATTAATATTATTTGTATAATGTCCGAGTAATATTGTGCAATTATCCCGAAATAATTATAATTTTATCTCGCCAATATTACGTTTTCATATTTTGCCAATATCTTACCAATATTATTCCTATGTTAGTGTGATACAGCGATATTGTACTAATATTGCCAAACATTTTGAGGCCAATATTGCTTCGAGAATATTAGACCAATATTATTTTTTAAATATTGGACCAATATTGCCGTGTTCACATTTTTTTTTCTCGTCAATATTATTATTTGAATATTTTGCCAATATTTTCACAATCTTGTACCAATATTGTCCCAATATGGGTGTGCTACTTGGGGAGAAACCTATTACTAGGAATAATAAAAGCAAACAACAGAGTACTGTCAGCTGACGTCACAACATGGTCATGGGGGGACAAACAAAGCATTTGACATTTGATGAATCAATTATCACATTGATGCAAAGAACTTTTTCTGAGGAAATCACTTTTTGCAGAAAATTAAACAGACAGATTCTCGTAGCCTTATGGAAAATGGGATCAATGGGTTTGTTTTTGTTCAGTTTGGTTTGTTTGTCCCCTATGACATCGTTCCGCCACTGTCCTATTACGTCACTGACAGGGGTCTATTGTGGATTTGTGACGCTGGTTCGAGACCCGGGCACAGGAAACATATTTTTCTCAAACGTATGGGTGTCGAGATATGCCTTTTGTGCAGGCAAATGTAGATTAAGGTAGTACTTCCCTAACCTTCGGAGTCAAAAGATTTGAAATTGTCCGCGAGGATTTCCATAGTAATGGCTAAAATATATGTAGAGTTAGTCGTTCTACCCAGAGTGTACTCACGTGTACACACAGAAACAGGTATCTCAGCCATCAAAAAAAGCTGGCAACTTAGCAATTGTTACATTCTGAGAGACAAGTTACACAAAATACTCATAGTCCAAGAACCAGACCAAAAAATAATTCTCTGAATTTATGTAGACTAGTTTTTTTGATAGTTGATTACAGTAGTTGTGTACACAAACATACTGTGGTCAGTCAAGAGGTAATAACATGAATTTGCCAAGGGTGGAAATTGTTGTACAAATTCTTTATTGCATTTAAAGTTATAGGTACATGCTTTTTAAAAATAACTGTCAACAAACAGAATTTCTCATGAATGTGCGAAATATCAAAGTTACCTATATTTTTTTAATGAAAAGCCCTTTATATTTTCACTAGATTGAATTCCTTTGGAAAAGCGTTTCTTTTTTTAAATATTGGATTGTATGGTGGAATTTATGTCACAAATTGGGTTCATTCAACACCAAATATCACAAAATCAATAACTCAATATTCCAGGTACCCCTACATATAACTTTCAACAAAATCTTATAATCTCAAAATTCGTCCGCCATTTTGTAGCTGCCATTTTTAAATTTCAAATTTTTATGAAATACGTGCTCCTCAACCCCAAACACCATTTTATACAAAAAAAAAAACTGCGACTTAAAAAAAACCTGTACACCAATTTTGAATAGAATCGGTTCATAAGTCACAAAACTCATTTGCCTTTTTTTTCTGTCAGAAACTTTCGCAGGCGCCCCCTCAACAACTAACCAAAGTTTCATCGTACTCGGATGACTGGTCAAAATTCTGAAAATAGTTTCGTTTTTGAATAAAAAATAAGTGTTCCGTTTTTCTAGTCGGCCGTAAGAGCGGTTCATGAAATATTTATGTTTTAGACACATTTCTGTACTGCTTTCCTATACTGTACATATAAAAGTGATCGATTTTCTTTTTACATATCTCAAAAACGAAACACAATGAAGATCTTTATCGTACCATTGGATATTAAGCTTCCTTCAAGTTAATTCTTTATTACAAATTATTGACATCATAATATCATAACAACACATAATACATTAGTTACATTATAATATTTTGCTTAATTCCCAATGAGCTACAAGCCCATCGTATAATGATAATGATATTCATTTTCCAGTTGGAGATATGCTTTTCCGACAAAATATTCTTGTACAGTATTTCTCACATTGGTATGTTATAAAAAAATAATATCATCTGTCGTACAAAAATAACAGGCCAGGAAAACTTTTGAGAATTATCACAAAATTGTACATTTTCCTGACTTCCGGTCCCAGTATTTTTGTACGGCAGTAGGTTCTAGAAAATTATTTTTTTATAATCTACCAACGTGAGGAATGCTGGTCAAGAATATTTTGTCAGAAAAGCATATGTTTAGATGGAAAATAATTTTTTCGGCAACCGTCCAGGAAGTACATACTTCCCGGACTAGGCCGGTAAGTGCTCGAATTTTAATATAAATATTAATATAAATAAGAATAAGACTGTTTCTGTTAGTACCCTCTGTTCAAATTTCAATATTTTAATACAAATAAGGCATGATTTTCATGCATACGATATCCGACGATCCGATGGTATGAAAATATTCTGATTGGTTGAAAAAATGATCCGATTGGTTGAATTGTTGTCATGCCTACCACTTCAACCAATCAGAACATTTTCGTACCATCGGATCGTCGGATATCGTATGCTTGAAAATTCGGCCTTAGAAGTTAAAATGTTTTAAATTTTACAAAGAAATATAATAAATAAATTAGTCAAAGAGATGGCATAAAGGTCGACCTTTACCCATCTGTTAACACGAAGAAATATACTTTTTATGAAGTTTCATAAATAGACGAAGACACCTGCCTATATCAAAATGTGGTCCATACTATATACAGTACATGGAAAACTTTTTTATAACGATTTGTGAAATTAATGCATTGCAGAATACTTGCATATGAGTTGTCAGAATTTCAAATTTTCAAACAGTATACAGGGGAGAACAAAAGACAGAAATTTTGATCCGGTGTTGTTTGGAATTGAAAACAATATTCAAATTAGGAATCACACCCAGGGTAGTTTACTCTTGATCAGAATTCTATTTTTCGTTCCCCTGTACACCATTTGGAAATTTAGAATATCAATGACTCGAATACAAGTATTCCGCAATGCACCAATTTTTATGAAGAATAAAATTTTCTTACAAATCGATAATAAAACAGTTTTCCATATGATGCAAATTTTTGAAACTCACTATATATAGTCTGGACCACATATTGATAGGCAAGCCATTATGGGTATATTCGTCTATTTATGAAACTTCATAAAAATAAGTTTCATCCGGTTAACAGTGTCTCATCGATTTGTTATTCTACACGGTTGTCGAAACACGTCCGACAACAGTTTTTTTGGACTCGCACTTCCAGCCTACGGCTCGTCCTAGAATCTTGTCCATTCGTCCAAAAAACAGTATTTACTGAACGTAAATTACTAATAATTATAATAATAGTCATTTGTATTGCCCAAAAATGACAGCCTAGTGTCTGAAGTTATTTTTCCATATTATAGCAGCATTGTTCTGAATATAGTTCATGCTGGGTCACCTGACCCCTTCAAAATGTACGATAGGTTTTTAGTCCATAACTGAACAAGGATCAGTAACATTTGGTACTTGCTCATCTTTGCTCGAACGTAATTATATGTTCCGTGGGCATTACAACCCGGAAAGTAGACGTCTGTCTGCCAATAGCCACATATCGTCGAGAAGTTTTTTCCTACCTCGGTAGAGTCCGGTCTTTCATGCAAATTGGGCAGAGCGCTGTTATAACTTCCCACGACATACATATTGTATATTTTCGTAGATCATATTTTTCACAGTGTGCATTTTTCTATTCTGAATCTGAAAACAGATTCACTCAACAGGAAATCATATTGACTCGAGTTTACGAACGACTGTGACAGAAAAGTGTTCTATATAAAACAGATAGCTCCAGTCGAACAAAAGAATACACCACTCGTCCCTCTCCTCCATTCGTCTATCTCTATCGCACACCGCAGCGCGGCGAGCGGCCACCCGCTTAACTTCAATGCAAGATTTAATTAAATCCAAGTCTTGATTTATTGTCGCTTGAGCCACTGCTTCCCCGCGTACCCCTCGCTTGCACACTCCTTTCATCGTATATCCTTGCTGGCATAGCCGTCCGTATCTGAAAGGATTCTTCGTCTGCTTTCGTGTCCTGTTTCATATAGGTGAAACAATTAGATAGATAAGTATTTACTGGAACCTTCGAGTAATTGCAGTTGCAGTATATTCATTGTTTTACGTCATCAGTGAAGACTCGGAATAAATAAAATATAGTAGAAATAACCAACAAATATAATAAACGCGAACAAGAAGAAAAGTAACGACAGTCGTAGTTGACAGATGATTCACCCCATTTGAACTCCAATGCACGTATATCCAAAAACTACTGCTACCTTCGTAAATACCGCGACGGGTACTGAATTAAATCACACATACTTGTGCGATGTTTCTCAGAACAGACGACAATTGCGAGCGCTTTCTGTAACCGAATAGAAGCTTTTTATTTTGCTTCGCACATGGGACCACCTGACGACTAGTTTTAAGGTTTCTTCCTCTCACCAGTGCATGGTATGTCAATACAGACAGCTGCCTCGCGAGCAGAGCAAGAAGAGGCAGTGAGTTCCAAAGTTTGCCGTTCGTTAGAGGAACAAGCTTTGGGAAAGATCATAATCATTTGACGGCAAGTGAAATACTTTTTGATACGAAACAAAAAAAGTTTCAATGAGGACTTTTGGCAATAGACCACACATGGTTTTCTTAGGGAAGGGTTTTGCTGACGGTCATACCGAGCATTGAAATGAAACCTTTCATTGATATGGATCAACCCGACATAGTTACGTTAATCACTGTGATTTCGTCGTTTCTAGAGAAAATACATGCTTGAGGGGTACTACTTTATCGAATGTGTGGAACAGGCCGGATAAGCTGCCCATGAAAGGTTTCAACCACCTCGTTCCCAAAAAAGAAAGCTGTGCGCTGGACATCATGAGGTAGTCCAAAAACAAATCATTCAATGATTTCTGGAAAAGAAACAAAGTTGGTGCTAGAATGAATCTCTGCGGAACACCAGTATTTATTCGTAGTGTGTCGGATGATAGGAACCCCGGCAACAACCAGTTGGAGGGATTGATAGCAATATAACAACTAGGGAAGCAAACCATAAGATAGAAGTCTGACAAGCAGTGCTTGGTTAAACTCTAATGTCGAAAAACATTTTGTCGATCATTGATGATTCCTGAGCGTTCCAGATATTTCATCAGCTTGATGTTGATGCTGCTTCCATGACAGCAGTTCGATAGTTCTGTAGTTGCTAGGTAGCATGGTTTTCCCGTTTTTGGGGATTGGTTGTACTTTTGCAATTTTCCAGTTGGCATGCTAGTTGCTGACATCAGGAATACGCGTGGGTAGCTCGACCAGTTGCTCTACGTCATACTGAATGCCTCAGCTTGGCGACTTGCTGTTTATTTTGAAAATTGAGCCAACTAGAAATATCCCATTATGATGACTTCAACTGTTAGATGGTTTTGCTGAATAAAGTCTCATTTGAGTAATAAAAATTAGAAGAGGTCGCTATAGGATGGTGCATTAGTATAAAAGTGGAGGCAACAGAGGAATTTAGTGTATATGGTACTAGCCAAGTTGAACCAAATCACGTCAAAGTCTTTCAGTGCCAAACTCTTTTCGCGTTGGCGTGACAGGTTAGCCTTAGAGAAAAGACGAACACTATATATTTTTGAATCTGAACCGAGATTGGGGTTCGCAACCAGGACAAAGCATGTGGACCTTGTTGAAAGAGGAGTTCACTTGTGTTTCTGGATATAAGATTTTTTTTGCCTGTAGGTGATGGTGAACATTCTTGTTGAGACAATGTGCAGAGGTCTTCAACTTCTTTATCCCTGATCAACAATCTATTTTGATGATTCAAGAAGCAACTCTACCAATGGTACGATTTCGTTCACCGAATAATTGTTTCATATATCAGACGAAACATTCCCCCTCTTGTATTTTTGGGGGCTTATTCTAGTGTTCAACTTCAAGCCCCTTTTTTAAGGTATGAAGGGGTGGGCAGCTGCCCCCCTAGTCACGAGTTTTGCCCCCCAGTGGAAGCCGATTGCCCAGAAAAAAATGGCTTTACGAGCTCTCTATTTGTATAAACAGATATGTTTGGTTCCCGATAACGGCGTTCCTTTTTCAGTAAAAATTCGGCCGGTCGTGGGTCGTAATGTGCCGCTTCAGTCCCATTTAATGCTATGCACATTATGGCATTGATTGTTTCCTCAGATGTAGATATCCCACGTGTTGATTTCATTTGATTGTAATGAGAAATCACTTTTTCGACTGTCATGGAATATGGCGATGACACTATGAGTGCGTAGATCAATCTCTGTAACACTCCCATTGTAACAGAAATGAGTTTTCTTAATTTATGAGACATTTTTACGCCTACTTACATCAGAAATGTCGAGGTCACTGATTTCTTCTATTTGAGGCCAGCAATCACAAACGTTAAACGAGAACTCGGATACAGTATATTTATTCTTCACTAAAAATGTTCTCAACTAATGTTCTGCCTCCATCAATCATCTCATTAGGAGTCTTGTAACAAAGTGAACACTTTCATAACGCTGCTTCCTTCTATATTTAAACGGTCCTCCAAAAAATGTATGAACGACAAAACCATTTCGTTCCTGACTACCGACCATTCTCTGATGCCTGTGGTGATGAACATGTTACCAATTTTTCGCCTTTTCCTTGCTAACGAGCTTTGCTCACCCTAACCATTCGTCTCATCAGTCACCAGCTTTTCTTCGTGACCCCCTGGAAACAGATTATCCACCATAAACTGCAATTTTCGCAAGGCGTTGTTTCTTACAGTTATTACGTCAGGCAATATTGAATTTCCTGCAAAGTTTGTAAAATCACTGTTATGTCGGCCATCAAACACGTTTGCTTGTGTTGGAGATAATTCTGATCATCCCATGTCTTGAGCATTCCTATAAAATGACTGCGAACTACTCATGGAAACACCCCAGTAATTTCCGTAATTTTTGACATAGAATTGTGAAATTTGCAGAATCGATTGATCATCTATACAGAACCGTTTATTTTTGAACTCACTTCCACACTTTGGCAGTGAAAAAAGCTACGACCAGTATTAAAATAGACCAGCAGATTTTATTATATACTCACCAAAACTTTCTTCGTCAAGGCCACAGGTGGGAGGCCTAATTTCTGGTTCAGTTTCAGTAGGAACAATGACTGCATTCTGTATATTGGATGCTGTTGTTATTGGAACATAACTTTTGGTCGCCTCCGCAAATTTGTTTTTATCTGATCTTATCTATTCCTGATCTGACACATTTTTCACATCGATAGGTTTCTTTTTAAAGGACGGGGGTATAGAGTACGTATGGTAGAATTGGGATTCTTTGTAGCCGATAGGTGAAGGATAGGTAAAGATAATTGGGTCCATATTATAGACAAGATTACCTATGGACATCCAGTGCCCCCCAAGTGAAAGTTTTCAAAAAAATGGCTTGTCAGACTTCCAGAACCTCAAGTCACCATCGGTATCTCTTCCTGTGTCCTGTCGCACACCACTGATTGTGATCCTTGTTTTCCCTTTCTCTGATTCTGTCTTCGTTGTTTACGCTTTTATGATTCCATACCCTTTGGAGCAACTTTATGCCGAGTTGATATTATACGGCTTTGTAAATGTATTATTGTATTCATCCAAACAAAAAAGCATATACAGGATTCAATACTAAACTCAACAATAAGACTAGTCATTGTTTTTTTATTGTTGTTAGAAATAGACATGATGATTTCATTAATACACTTCCTATTATTGTGCCAACTGGCAACTTTCATCATTCCATACCATTAAAAAAAATCTGGAACAGATGTTTAAGTAATATAGGAATTGTTTTGCTATGCATTCCCTGATTCGTAATTGAAGTTGATTTGTTGGTTTTATAATATCCACCAAAGAACTGTACACTTCAAAAACAATTTGATTTATCAGATTAATACACGCCTGTTCTGACAGCCAATGAAATTCCGTCAATTTCTTAGAAACGACCAATCAACGGTCAATTACAGTGATAAAAACGCTGTGAATGGTATTTTTGACATTTTTATCAAGAAAACTGTACATGAGTTGTCAACATAACATGAAATTTCGAAATAGTGTATCACGTAGTTGTGTATTAATGTCTCTAAAATACATTCGAGATCATATTTTCATAAACATATACATTTCAAATTGCATTAAAATTTTATTGTCTTTTGACAAAACATCTTGAATCAAGGGAAGTAGAAAAAATCGCTCGACCAAGCACTTGCGAATTTTTCACTCCCTTGATTCCTCGCTATTTTGTCATGACAATAGAATTTTCACGCAATCAAAGATGTATTTAACGATAAAATTATTATCTCTTATTGAAAAGGAAAATATTCTCCATGAAAATTGAAAAATGTAATTTATTTGTAATATCTAACAGAAAACAACTACTTCCAAGGCTAAAGCCACGCTGGACATTGAACTAATCTGATAGATATTGTGAAAAGACTCTAACTGAAAAGGAAAAATCTGAAAGTGAAAATTCGCATTTTCATTCAGATAGTTGATTTTTTATAATTTTCTCTATTTTTCATTGAATATTAATTAAATAAATTAGATAGGGAGAATGTTGTAAAAAACTATCACTCACAGAAATCGTTCATTTCATTGAAGGTTCGCTTCTCTCGCATTTAATCCCCAAAACATTTTGGTCGACGAAAATCTATTTCGCTTTGCCATCAAGCTCATCAGGGGAATAGAATTGGAAAGCAGGCTCTTCAGAAGCAATTACACATCAAGGATGGAAATGATGGAAATATTTCTTTTGCGGTAACACTTTTAAAGTTATTTTTTGACATAAACCTGTCATGAGCGTTGCAACTTGATTTTTGTTCGAAAATATGAATAGAATATTCATAAAATCTGTTTTGGAATCATCTGCGGCTGAAAGACCAACTTTAGTCGATATTTTCCATCGTACGATTTAAAATCGTACGGAAAAGTTACTTTCCCGCACGATTTTTACTTTACCGTACGATTTTTACTTTTCTGCGCGATTTTTGTGTTGTTGAAAATGATGATATTTAGGACTAACTAAATGATCTATCCAATTATTCTATCTTATTAGTCATTTTGTAGCATTATTGTAAAAATTTGTTTATCAAAAACCTTGTTTTTTCATAAGATGTGAATCTGCCGTCGCGTGCGGAAAAGTACTAGTCGCGTGCGGAAAAGTACTACTTTCCGCACTTGTTAGGTAAATAACTATTTTTTGATCACTAAAGGTATGTTGTCAAATGTTCCGTTTATTGGTTGCTAGACCAAAGGTAATAATTAATACATACCGACGTCTATTGTCACTTTTATATAATTGTCACTTTTGACTTTTCAGTTGTAATCTGGAAATTAATTTGTTTCAATCAAGGGAAAAAATTCTAGAATCGAGAAAAAAACGCTATAAGTATCACAAACGTTAAGCACTACCGATCTCAGACAATAATTGGAGTCGTCGTAAGGCTCCTCCTCCAAACAATTACCTTCGATCGGTAAAATGTGCTTACCGATCTTGATATTTAGTATAATATTGTAGTGGTTTTCTATTACACGACGGATTCACTATTTCAAAAATTTCAAATAACTTATTTTCCATATATTTATCACTTATTCAGCATGATGTTCATACATAATAATACAAGTTCATAGTACAAAGGTCGTTTCTTTCCTTCATAATTCATTAGTCTTCATTCGTTATCATTAATTAGTTTATTATTATTATTTTTTCTTGGTGAGTTGGCATCGACTACTATGGTCATTAGCCACGTGTTCTGGATAGGCCTTGTTACTAACTCCATACGCCACCTTAGGAGTAGATAATTGAGGTAGGTAGACTAGAGGGTCGCTTAAAATAGATAATGCGTGCAATTAACCACTCAGATAAGTAGTAGGTTTAAATAGGATTAGAATTTTCTTCTTTGGCATAATAAGGGTATACCTTTTGAGAATGCTAATTTTGTGAGCGAAACGCGCGTTGAGTGAAAGTGAAGTTGAGTAAATAGGAGAAGTTTTCAATAATTCAACAAACTACATATTCTCTCGAGTAATATTTCCACAGAAAAATCGTTCGTCTTGTAGCAAACAAATACATTATCTTAACTAAAAATAATCTTCTGAGAAAGACATAACACCAACAAAAAAAGAATTATCTCAGTTAAAGAATATTCATGGGTTTGGGTGAAATCCTTCATTACCTTGATTATAAATTATTTCATAGCAAAGACTGCGCCTTTCATCAAGAGATCTATCTTTGCCCGAAAATCATCAAATCTTCGTTTAACAGTTTTCCCCTACCATCTACTGCCATGTAGCACACGCGTCTACAAGACTCCATTGTCCAGTCAGTTAATTCAGTTCAGCGTGGTACATACTTTCGAGATTAATGTGCAAATGTGCAGTTTTGATCAAGACCGTTGAATGCGATTTTTTGTTGCTACAAATGTTATACTCCTTTCCCATGCAATTTTTGAGGAATGATGAAGAAATTGAAGATCTCGATCAATTTAACATCGCGGGCATCTTTACACCAAATTTGTAGGCATGTATTTAAAGAATTATTAACAAATACATGACTTTCATTTGGCAATATTACCATAAATATATACATCCCATTTCTATAAAAATAAATCCAGTAAGGCGTGAAGCCATCTACATGAAGTACCTAGCTGTCTACTTTTCTTATGTGTCGAAAATGGACGCCTTTGTCTTCGAACTGACCAGTGAACATAGGTAAAAGAAAACATCGTATTTTGCACAAAGGTAATGGTTTTCACAGAAAAGCAGGTGCTCTTATATCAAGGATGTATGATTTTCCTACATGGCAACTGTTCTTATCAAAAGGAGTTTGATGGTTTTCAAAGAAAATCATGTGATCTTAATGATATTCCTACCAAAGCAATTGTCTTTATCGAAGGAAGTTTGTGAATATGAGTCTTTGAATTGAAGAAATTATTTTGAGGAAAATAATTAACAACAATAAAGCAAGAATAAATGTGTTTGAAAACATGTTTTCCTGAAATACTCAGCAAGGTACTCAATCAACAGTCATAATTGCAGATTTTTTTCCAGGGTGTTCTAGTCAAAATTCTAATGTTCCAATGTTGCCATGGGTTTGGAGTAGGACTTGCAACGCTACAGTTGTGATATATTCTTAAACACGGACTATTACCTGTTAAGGCACTAACCAAATTTGAAAAATATATCTTTGTTAGTTTTCTAGAACTCTGTTAATATACCGTGAATAACCAGTGATTTAACATGTATTTAGTGTCAAAATTCATTATTTACATCGTTCTTAGTATTTTCTAAATACACAATATAACGTTAATAGGTATAGGTGAATAACACGCTTATATTACTTATTTGTCATTCATTATACTCTTTGTATAGTTATATAGTTCAGCTCAGTTGGCTTTAAAGTTTGTATCAATAACAGTAATTTTTGACATGATTTTTTGGGTTTATGACCTTCCACAATCTGAAAATGAAAAAAAATTTTTAATTCAAAGAAATCTGTACAAGTGTAGAAGGGCAAATTAATTAATTTGCCCGATAAGTTACTGCGTTCACAAGACTGCTGTCTTGAAAGAAATTAATTTTTGTCAGTAACGTACCCTACACTGAATTTGCCTATCTAAAAAAATGAGATCGAATTAACAAAGAATACTTCTCTTTTTTTGAAAACTGTTGACGTTTCGTTGGCTATATCTCCTCCGTTATCAAAACTTCTTGGAAAGACGCTGAAGAAACTGAATTTGAATTGCGATTTTGGTAATAAGACATTTCTTTGACAGAGTCAAATGAAATCTGTCATACATTCTTTTGATTGACATTTGGTATCTTGATACATAGGGTGTTCGGTATCAATCAATCACCATTCTATTAGTTCTTATTTCATCTCTGAGGAGGGGTAACCAGGTGCGGTCCATTTCGATCGAATTGGTTGAGAAGCAGTTGTTCGATAAAAGAATGCAAGCAGTTTCCTTCAACTTTCTTTTTTCTTGATTTGATTCTCTCAATAAAATTTTGGTATTATTCCATTCCATCATATGATCGCCATCAGATGTTTAATTCATTTGGATAAGCATTTTCCCTGAGAACGGACTTTATAAAATTCAATTCTTCTTTCAGATTTTGTGTTGAATTGCAAACCACTTGTGCCCTGTTGTAAAGACATTTGACAATTCCCTTTTTCACGCTTATCCAAATGAATTCGTGGAAAAAACCATTAATTAAATTGAAAATAGTACTACACTTCACAATCGAACAACACAACACACAGACATGCGACATCTCCATACACATCCAACAAACAATATTATACCTTATGTCCCTGGACTGTCTGAAAAGATAAAACGGATTGGCCATAGGTATGATGTAAGAACAACATTTAAAACAACAAGTTCTTCTAGTTGAAGATATTACCAACTCTATTTAAGACAACATTCATTTGGACATATACAAGATCATGGCGAGCTTGATTTAATTTCGTTTGACCTTATTTTAAGAGAACTCTTTTATCTGTGTCTCTACTTATTGAATTGAAAAACCATCTAAAATATTTCTTGAGAAATGTTTAGATATTTCTACCCAGTTTCTAAATTTGAATATTAGTCATTAGTCTCTATTCTTTATTTTTTTTTCAAAAGACAATTACCTATTGATTTATTTTTGAATCGAGTGAAATTTAATATGGATTTTCACAAATTTTTCGTTTTGGTTTTGTGGAGAATTCGTAAACCAGATATGGATCCCACTCACCATTCGACTGACTTTTGTTGCTGTTTCGGATTAGGTCAACTATACTTATTATTATTATGAAATAAAATCAGAGGAGAATTAATTTGTATACATTTTGATGAATTTCATATGTAACGAGTTAACTTCAAATATTTTCTTCCAGTCCATATTTGTTTTCGATAATAATAACAATCTTGCACGTCTACGAAAACAGTCGTGTACAGAAATATAACTCCACGATGGTAAAACAAGGAAAACGGATTTCCCTAATAAGACGCATAACTGCAAACGTTTCCTCCTGGCTGAACGTTTCGCTAATCCGACCTGCAAATATTTTCCCGTGTATCCGGCAACCTGCAACCCTTCTCATTAATTAGTGTAACTCCACCCCGGGGACCACTGAACCACCCTTTCTTAAGGACCTAGCTAAATATTAAGACACCCCGCCAAATACCACCCGCATTTCGTTTCTTCACCTCTGCAGCCCCTAATTTAATACCGCGCCATTATCACTGACAATTCTGGTGTAGATCATAATTATGCGAAATTTATGTTAGTTGTCTATTGTTTCTTCGACGACTATCATTATGTGTACAGAGGGGATGTAACGATCGAATGTAACATGATAAATATAAATATTCAATTTTTTATCAAAAACGTACTGAACCACATATTTACTTAAAATATAAATATTCATTTTTTATCAAAAACGTACTGAACCACATATTTACTTAAAATATAGATAATCAATTTTTTATCAATAACGTGCTGAACCACATATTTGCTGCATCAAGTGAAACTGCTACTTATTTCTTTTTTGACAAAATTAAGAATTTTATAAAATTATGTCTATTGTTGTAATAAGAGTACAGTGCACTCGGCACATTGTGACAAAGTAAACTGTTTTTTTTTAATTTTATAGCAACTATGCTGTTATAAAGGTAAATTTATATATTTTATTCGAATGCGAGTTAGTGCTAGTATGGTCCAATTATATTTCACAAGTATAAGTTTTAAATATTATGTAAATATTAATGTACAGCTATTATTTATTTTTCGTGTGTGTGTCACATTTACCTCCCGAAAATTATAATTGTGACACCTGTGGCGGGTAATTGTGAATTCGATAGTTTTAGTTGTCTTAAAGAAGTATTTTGTCAGTAGGGTTGAAGTGATAGTTTCCTGATGGAAAATGTGGCATTTGTGAAATTGATATGTGGGAAAGGACCACGCACAAACCTTATGGGAAATGGCATTCGGTGAATTCTTCTGATTTTTTGGTATGATGCACTTTTCAATGTCCTGATCAAAAGTCTCCACGGGCACAACGAAAAATAATGGACAGTTTTTGAGAAAAAAATTGCTGAAAGTCGGCAAAATGAGGAATTTGGTGTAGTAAAACGGGAGAAATAGACCGTATTATTTTGCAACTTTATGCCTCTTGGAAATTGTAGCATGAGATTTAGCAATTCTTTGATAGGTCTTGTGTCGTTACAGTACCGTTTGCCAATCATTACAGACTATAAAGGGTGATGCATAAAGCCTTATTCCGAGGAATGGAAGAATATTAATGTATAATATATTAATTGTATAGAAACTGGTTTGTTGAGGATAACATTTTTGTTGTCGATCGTGGTCATAGAGACGCCATTCCTCTTCTGCAAGAATTAGGTATTGTACATGTGCCCTACAGTGGACAGCCTGAACAACAACCTACTACTGAAGAGGCTAATGCCTCTCGCCTCGTGACCAAAACCCGGTTGATAATTGAAGCGCGCAATGGACACATCAAATCAATCTTTAATTTTTTTTAACCACAATATCAACCCATCATTCAAGAGACTTTCTTCTTACTGGTGGAGCAATTATCAACAACCCAGTGATTGAAATGAGAGGAGCAGATGCAGAATTAGCCCAACTGATTCTGGAAAGATCTCACCAGATAAATAGGGAACAGAACATAATAGAGGAAGAAAATCTCCGGAGGAGACGTGGAAGATGCATACCATTGGACCATCATCATTTTCCTTATTTTCCTAGGCTGACTCTGGACTATATACGAGATTTGACTGTCGGTACACATCAATTGAGACGGGCTACATCTTATATACAAGATTCAAATCAGAGGGAATCACCAAATGAACTTCATTTCGATACCTCACTTCGATATCCCGGATTACTGTGTTTCAGAGTTTTTTCCCGTCATCGCAACGACACAAAACACAAAATATAAAATGTGGATACAGTACACAAATGAAAATGATAACCATATAACAGGTTATTATTGTACTTGTACGGCAGGTGCCAGAACACTGGGCACATGTTCTCATATATCAAGTGTTCTTTGGTTCATTGGTTGCACATGAACCAAATGTCAAGTATCCATTAACGAACTTTTTGGACTATATTATCGATGCGGGAAATCGAAATGGAAATTCTTGACTGAATGCGCTTCAGTTCGTGCAACAAAGTCTTTCATTGTGTTTTGTTGATTAATTGTTGTTTCAATGTATATTATTTGTTGTATTTAAATTCTAAAATATGTTATCCTTCTATAAATCTTGCGACACATTTTTTCGTATATATTCTGTAATACAATTGACTTCCATTATTGTCCCCTGTATTACCCCCTATAATCAATTGAGTCATCTTCTATAGATCCATATCCATTGACTAATTTTCTCGCAATCTGATGTTTTCGTAATGTTATAAACATCATTTCATCATTCCTCGGAATATGGCTTTATGCATCACCCTGTATAGTCTGCAATTATTGACTGTAAAGGATTCCTGAAGCTCATGCTACAATTTCCAAGAGGCATAGAGTTGCAAAATAACACGATCTATTTCTCCCGTTTTACTACACCAAATCGATGAACATTTATGATATCACGCATATATGACGGTATGAGTCTGTACAGTTTAGTACCTAGAAACAAAAAGTTTCTTTGGTCTATTGTTTTATGGATCGTGAGTGGTAGGTAGTTGGAATTCCTGTTTCGAGTATTATGGGTGTGTTCTACTATCTTCAATTCCGTTCGGAGTTTGTGTTGTTGTAAATTGCTGGATATAGCTGTGTCATCCGCATACGTGGTTATCTTACCACTGCTGTGTATGTCAAACAAGCTATTAATATAATATACATTAAATAAAATTGGACCTAGGACTGTGCCTTGTGGTACGCCATATTCTATTTTTTCTTCTATGCTTAGCTTATCATCAACTGACTGACTGCGGTCTATCAGAGAGGTAGCTTTTGAAGATATCCAAGCATATGTCTCTGACACCTACGTTTTCAAGTGATTTCAATAGTAAATTATGGTTTACTGATATGTCAAATGCGTTTGACAGATCTAAAAATACACAGAGAGATGGTTGGCCATTATCTAGGGCGGAGTATATTTGACTGGTAAGTTGCAGAATAGCATCCTGGGTAGACACACCTTCTCTAAAGCCAAATTGGTTTCTCGAGATAACCTTATGTTTGTCGCAAAATTTACATAGGCGATTTTTCAGTTGTTCTTCGAAAGTTTTAGAGAACTTTGTGATGGTAGAGATAGGTCTGTAATTTACTATGTCTTCACGGTTGCCATTTTTGAATAGGTATCGGAAGCACAATGGTTCCTTTGAATGGTGTTGGAAATATATCCTGTTGCATGCTTTTATTAAAAATATGTGCAAGTGGAATCGCTATTCTGTCTGCAATGGCTTTCAGAGTTTCAGCCTTCACGGAATCGAATCCGGAAGATTTGTCATTTTTTAGGGAAAGGATAATGCCTTTTACTGCAATATGGTCTGTTGCAAGAAGGAATAGCGAGTTAGTTATGATTTTACTCTGAGGAGGTGTATATTCATTATCCTGTACGATTTCCCTTGCCAGATTCTTGAACCTACTGAAACAGTGAGAGTTCATGGCATTTGCTATTTCTTGACTGTCTTCCGGAATATTCCCATTAGCTATAATTTTATCTAATCGATAAATAGAGTCTTTTTTCTCGAACTGAGTTTCTCTACAACCTGCAATAGTCGAATTTTGGGCTTGCTTAATTTAACTACTGTAGAAAGCTGTTTTAGTACGTTTTATCAAAGCCGCAATTCTATTCCGGGTTAACCTGTAAAGATCTTTATGCCTTTCATTATTTGGGTTTTCTGTAAGATTTTGGTGCATTTTGTCTCGATCTCTAATCATTTCACTAATTTCTGTATTCATCCATTCCTTTTTTTTTTTGTTTTTCAGTTTGTAAGTTGGTGAAACAAAATAACAAAACTTCTTATTTCGCTCAATAACAAGATCTGGCACAATCAAATTCAATTGAAAGGATAGGCAGTATCCAAAAAAAAAAAAAAACGTTCTCTCGACGCGCGTTTTATCAACAAAGTTTCCAAATATTCTTGATAAAATTCATTGAAGGAAACAATAAAACAAAAAATGATTAAGCAAGGAATCGGTTTTCTAACTGAAAACATTTTCACATATTCCGATAAATCCGTATTGAAATGCCTGTTTCACGATATATTCGGCGAACACGCTGAACAGATATAATATTCAAGCTGGGGCCGAGGCAATATCGGTGTATTGAATTCGAGGTAGTAAATAATAAGTTGGCACCCCATATTTTGAAAACGTGTTAAATGAGGAGACCGGGGATCGTATCTAGAATCAATTTATGTTGGCAATATTGCATATTTGTGTTTCCCGCGGGACGCCCAGATATCAAGTCTGCCCTGGAAACCTCGGTTCCTGAATATTACATTTCAGGAGAGGGAATATACTGCTTGCAACCTTAGTCTAACGTCGTTTATATCTTGGAAGTTCGTTCTCTCCTCTGTTTATGAAGCTATTGTGATGTATGGGCGATTTGCCAAATATTTTTTCGATTTCGTCTTCATTATGCCTATTGTAGTCGGATGAATCGTTCGAAATGTCTTGAGTCTTGAGTATGACATTTTTTTTATTGGTATGAGAAAGGTATTGATTTCATGTGAGAATATATGCTGATGTGGAATCTTAGTATCCATTACCCAAACTCTGATTATCTCCTTGGGAATATGAAAACAGTTCAGAAGAGGAGATGTCGAACATATTCTGAAATACACTGATAATTGAATCAACTCACTAATTCATGAATTTATTTTCATTTCGTGAGTCAGCGTTAATAAAACCTTTTTTTTTCATTTGATAGTTGAATAGTATTTTAAATAATATTTATTCATTGTATTATCTGTGACTGATGAAGGAACATCGAATGGAATTTCAAAAGTAAGTGATGAATAGAAAAGTAGCATAAATAAAGTAAGTAATCGATAAGTGCAATGCACTTGTTTCGATTATAAGTAAGAGTATATAGGAAACAAGAATTCAAGTGAACCACGCCAGTTTCTGTTTGAAACAAGATTATCTCGAAAACGGATTGAAATCGGAATAGGATTATCTGAACAAAGTCAACCTAAAATTGGATGTAGAGCTAAAAACTGTTCCACTTATTTTTTCATGAGAACAAAGTATTCGCATTGTATAACGACCCTGTATAAGGCAAATTAATATGGCCCCTCAGTGGTGATCCTCATGGTATCACTCCACTCCATTTCAAATTTGATCGTCTTAGTACCAAGAAAGCTCAAAGATTATCAGCGTTTATAAAAGTACATGTTTGTTAAAAAAAATCGAAATTAATTTATATTTCTTTAACGGTAACAGAATTTAGAAAGGATACATTGGTACTGTTCCAGAAAATATGAGAACTCATTGGACTTTTCAGTTCATTAAAACAATTTCCAGGTATCAAACTGAAACATCTCAATTTTCCACAGCTCTTCCATAATCCAACCTTTTAGAGTTCTGAAATAAAAGAGAATTAGGTATTGAAAATATTACATACTTAGAACTTACCGAATCTGCTTTCATTGTAGTTGGAAATTCATAGCGTTCATCACTCGTTTTGAAGCTTTTTCATAGAATTGCCAATGCAATTGTGTTGTTAATAATAATAAAGAAAATTCACCTCACTTTCGTCTGTCAGCTGAGAGGGCAATTTAACTAATTCATCTTCTCTGTTTGGACAGTGCCAGGACTGTCAACCTAGAATTTAAGGAAATCTATCAAATGTAACTAGAGGGGAGAGGGATTTTTGAGGTATAAAAAAAGGTATTCTGGAAGACTCTCTTTTTTGTGACCTAAGGAGATTGGAAAACGTGTTTCGCCAATTCTGAAATCAAATTCGATAACAGAATGGTAACATTCTCGCTCTTGATATTGAACAAATATTCTACAACACTTGCTGTCTTATTCATTTTGCGTGTACTTTATTCCATCACTTGTTAAGGAATGAATATTCTAAAATTGTTGTAGCAATTATAACGTGAGCCTTGACTGGCATCATAGTGACAAGATGTGAAATGAAATGTCAAAGTAATTTTTCGTTGGCTTTCCATTTGATTATATGTAAAATTTGTGAATGTGGAGATGTGTTACTTGGTGAGACTGGAAATTCCAGTTGTTAGTGGTTCCTCACGCTCTCCTCTGGCTTGCGCTCGGAACTTCCCACTCGCATCAAATTTCCATTCTAACTTTGTTACAAAATTTACTATTATTACTATACCAAACATATTTTTAAAACAGGTTATCGGAAAAGTATGGTGTACAACTCGTGTGGAAACTGGACATATCATACTCCTATGATGGCTGTTTTCCGCACTAGTTGTATAATATACTATTTCCGACGATCTGCTTGAAATAAGTATCATTTCGCACTGTAAACTAGTACACAAAATTAGGAATTTCACAGTAGTGCGAAATGAAATCTTTATTTTATAATATAATAGTTCCTGAACTTGTGAAGTATATTTGGTACCTACTAGTGCAAAATAGGCCAATATGCACCTAAATATTGATATAGTTATTTACCTAACAAGTGCGGAAAGTAGTACTTTTCCGCAAGCGACGGCAGTTGCACGAACGACGCGGAGCGGGGTTCGGGCAAGCCGTTAAGGGCGGAAAAGACATTTTGAGTTAGGTACAATATTTTTCCTACGAGTGTTTTTGTCCATCTTATTTATGAAAAAACAAGGTTTATAATGAACAAATTTTTATAACAATGCTACAAAATGTCTAATAATACAGAATAGTTACATAGATCATTCAGTTAGTCCTAAATATCCTCATTTTCAACAATACAAACATCGCGCGAAAAAGTAAAAATCGTACGGAAAAGTAACTTTTCCGCACAATTTTAAATCGTACGGAAAAGTACAACTTTCAAAACGAAAAATCGTGCGGAAAAGTTAGTTTTCCGCACGCTCGTAGGAAAAATAATTAATAAAATTCATTTTCTTTGTGTAATACATCTTTCCAAGATGCTTTTTCAATCAAATAATTTGATATTCTATCGGAGTAGTATAAATCAGGTTTCGAAAATATAATGATATCAATATAAATAACAAAATATCGGATATATCCGATATATATATCGTATAAATATTCAAATTTATTTTTTACATGAAACATTGACAAATAATAAGACTATAGTGCTATTTTGTACTTTCATTCAGTACTTAAATCATACAATTTTCTAATAAAAAATATCGAAAAAAAAATTAACAAGTTTTCGTTCAAAATGACATAGTTTCAATAAATGAAATAAAAATTGAATATAGTAACTTCCTATTACTTTACTTTATTTTAAATACCAATAAGTGGTTCATCATAGTCATATTTTTTTAAAGAAATGATTACATTTTCAAACAGTGCCGCAAATTCTACTTTTTAATAAATATGCAGGATATATATCGTGGTATATATCGTGATATATATCCTTGATACAATCTTAAAACTAGGTTTTCCTGTAAAAATGGTAGGATGGTATAATGAATAAATAAATAAAATTCAATTTACTTGGAAAACTTCTACCAGTAAAAACTTGTACCTATTACTACTACTACTACTACTACTATCAGTCGTCCAAAGAAAATTTTCAAATCCAACATATTATGTTTTTCGAGTAGGTTGTCGGAAAAGTATAGTATACAACTGGATGTTTCATACTCGTGTGATCGTCACACTGTGACGAAATAATAAACCACTCGCCTAACTCGTATGAAATATGCCATTCTGCACGAGTTATAGTATACTTCTTATGATACAGCTGAAAACGATAGACGTTACGAAATAATGGAAAATTTTATGGCAGCTTCATCATGACATAGATCCGCATCGAAATAAGTAAGTTATTTGAAGCGTTCTCGATTAACAATCCCAGTTGGCTTTGAAGAATCCCCTTCAATGCTGTTTCCGGCTGGTTGTATTTTAAGTGACAACATTTCCTCCGTTTCATTTTTAACAGGGTAGTCGTGAAAAATCCTGTTTCATTAACTGACTTTGAGGGACTCGGGGGTTGCCATGGGGGCGGTTGAACCGCTCGAGGCTGTCTTCACATTGATCTGAATTTAATACATGCCATTTATTTTTAATTCAAGACCAGAAGGCAAGAGAGAATATTAGTCTTGTGAATGAGGAAACATGTTACAGATATAGCTGATTGACTTTTTTACAATTTGAACGAAAATTAATTTCATTTTACTTTATTATGTGACTGAAACACGTGAAGAGGTATAAAAATTATCTACCACGCTGAACTGAACTGACTGGACACGATACTGAAGCCAGCTTGTGTAAAACGCGTGTGCTGCATGGTAGCAGGATAGATGGTAGGGGAAAACTGTCAAACGAAGATTTGATGATTTTCGGACAAAGATAGATATCTTAGAAAAATCACAACTTTATATGAAAGGCGCGGTCTTTGCTATGAATGAATTTATAATCAAGGTAATGGGGAATTTCACCCAAACCCATGAATATTTATTAACTAAGATAATATTTTTTTTGTTGAGATATATATATATATATCTCTGCTACAAGACGAACTTTTTTTCTGTTCAGTGTTGTCATAAGAAGGGATCAGTCTCCTTTTGAACATCTAGCCATGATTTTGTGGGTTTATGACCTTCCACAATCTGAAAATGAAAAAATGTTAATACAAAGAAATCTACAAGTGTAGACGGGCAAATTAATTAAGTTGCCCGATAAGTTACTGCGTTCACAAGACTGCTGTCTTGAAATAAATTAATTTTTGTCAGTAACGTACCCTACACTGAATTTGCCATCTGAAAAAATGAGATCGAATCAACAAAGAATACTTCTCTTTTTATGAAAATTGTTGACGTTTCGTTATCAAAACTTCTTGGAAAGACGCTGAAGAAACTGAATTTGAATTGCGGTTTTGGAAATAAGATCTTTCTTTGACAGAGTCGAATGAAATCTGTCATACATTCTTTTGATTGACATTTGGTATCTTGATACATAGGGTGTTCGGTATCAATCAATCACCATTCTATTAGTTCTTATTTCATCTCTGAGGAGAGGCACCAGATGCGGTCCATTTCGATGGAATTGGTTGAAAAGCAGTTGTTCGATAAAAGAATACACGCAGTTTCCTTTAACTTTCTTTTTTCTCGATTTGATTCTCTAAATAAAATTTTGGTATTATTCCATTCCATCATATGATCGCCATCAGATGTTAGAATATGTTCGGATATTTTCGAACCCGTTATTTTTCGATTTCTGATGTAACTTTTATGTTCTTCCTGGCGCACAATCAATGGTCTTGATGTTTCACCTATATAACTCTTACCACACGAACAAGGTATGTTGTAAACACAATTTTTTCAACATTCACCAGCGTTTTTGAGTTTTATATGTGTGAGTATTGATCTCAATGTATTGATTGTTTTAAATTAATATCATAACTGTATATCTCCGAACCCTGCTAGAAATGTCACAATCTCTCTGATTTTCAAAAAAAACTGCCATAGCCAAAAAGTATTTTCTCGAGAGAAATAAAACATTAGGTCAGTTACTTCTTTTGAAAGCCTGCTTTAACTTGGGGTATAATAATAATAATAATAATCAAATTCTTTATTATTCCCAAAATTGAATAAATCTCAACATCGCACAGCATTTGGAAATTAATGGCAAAGTTCACCTTGATCAAAGCACTAGAAAGGTTGGTAAAACATGTTAAATAAACATTTGTAGAATAAGAATATTTACTGTTTTTCAGGTGTTATTTCAATGTGAAAAACTTTACTTCAAAACACCAATGCAAAAATTGAATTACCAATGCTAATAGAGAAATAGCAGTGTAAAAAGTAATCGAATGAAACGGATTAATTGATATTTTCAAAGCAATTAGCTTAATATTATCTTCGGGATTTTTCTGGAAGAAGCCTGTTAATGCATTCCAGAATTCGTTCCTTTTTCTATAACGGATGCCTCAGAATGTCAATTTTTCTTCGATAATTATTATTTTATCGATCAAAATATGTATCTCTTTTCTTTTATGAGATTTGATTCAATGTTTGACAAACCATAATAAAAACCTGACGTTGTTACCTTTGTAACGACTCATCTTTGAATAGGTTGATCTATTGAATTTCGCGTGATTTTTTTATAATTATACTTCCGTGTCAAAAAAAATATCGTATTATACACGTATGAAAAGTGTATTTAAATCACTGGTGTGAATTACAGAACTTGATACACTTGTTCTGCAATCATTCGAACCCATGTTTTCAACATCCACTTGTATAATAATAGCTATTCATGAATTTATCCTAAATACCCAAATATTTTTTTTGTATCAGTATACTGTCTAAGAGTGACCGAAATTGTACTTATTAGAACGAAAATGATATGACATATGCTTGAAAAGGGTGTGATTGATCCCCCACCCACCCCATTCTATGACAATGCAATGATCCTAGGCACAGTAACAAGAAAGTATTCAGTAGAAAAAAAAAAAAGGTCTCAGGAATTTGCGCCAATGTGATTGATTATTCAGTCTTGTTTGATTCTCATAATATGGCGGTATTATCTTCAAATTCTCCAATTGTACCTTGTCCTAAAATGGAAAAGTCGCCGGTATCCATAAGGTGAAGTATTGGTTTCATTATAATATTTCATAGTACACAGTAACAAAGAAAGTATTCAGTAGAAGAAAAAAAAGGTCTCAGGAATTTGCGCCAATGTGATTGATTATTCAGTCTTGTTTGATTCTCATAATATGGCGGTATTATCTTCAAATTCTCCAATTGTACCTTGTTCTAAAATGGGAAAGTCGCCGGTATCCATAAGTATTGGTTTCATTATAATATTTCCTTGTGGCACTTCTACTTTAATTCATTTCAAATCTTGTATGATTCTGAAAGCTTGATCTGAAATGTATACATATATCTACTTGAGGCCGTTCTGCTACACTGATACACGATACAGATATTTAACACTTAATAAAACCATGTTAAGACATCCTAAAAAGTGGGTCAAATTTGCCATTTAGTGAGAAATCCCTGACAAATTCGAAATGTTCACTTTATTTTTCAGGAACCCAATCAATGCCCGTCCAGTTCATACCTTATGTTGTGTATAAGAAATGGGCGCAGATACCCTGAAAGGGTTGCAATTGGATTCAGCTCCCAAAAGAGCATCTTCACCTCGAGACGGTAAACATCTCCTCACCCTTATCATATATTCATTATCATACATTAAGTTGCGACGATGTCAGGTGCTAATTCAATTATGGATGCTGCTCAAGATCTGAGTGTCGGCTAATTTGATTCATTATTCACGGAAATATATAATTTTGTTGAGAAGTTTGGGGTTCTAAGAGGAAGGGAAGCAAAAAGGTGACTACTCGATATAATAGTGGTATTGATATTGTATTATATCAATTCTTGCATGAAGTACATAGGTACTACAACTAGACCCGAAGTACATTTGATAGGAATCTCGCCCATATGACAGTGTTATACAGGGTGTTATGCAATAAGTGTCCGATATTTAAGAGGACGATTTTTCAGTTATTTATAAGGTAAAAAGTTCATATAAACATGGGTCCGCAAGGCCTTCAGTTTTGAGATAGAGGGTGTTGAAAATTTATTTTTATTTTGGTTTTTCGTGAATAAATTTTGAAATAATGTCGATATTTGAACAAAAATTGGTATTTGGGGACTTTTCAATATGAGAAATTCAAATTTGACCTCTAGGATGAGCGTAGCGAGTCCTGGAAGTCTGTGAGTCCAAAAAAACTGTTTTTGGACGTGTTGCATACACAATTTTTTCGGTAACCGTGTAGAATAACAAATCAAGACACATTTATTTTTTATATTTCTTGGTAGAAGAAAATTTCGAACATTTTAATTCTTATTTGTTTTGAATATCGAAATGCGAACAGAAGATAGGTACTAACAGAAACATTCTAATTCTTATTTATATAAATATTTATATTGAAATTCGAGCATTTCCCGGACTGGTCCGGAAAGTACGTACTTCCCGGACTAGTCCGAGAAGTGATACTTTCTCAAAGAAAAATCGTCCGGGAAGTAGGTACTTCCCGGACGGTTGCCGAAAAAACATATTCCACTATCATTTTTACGTGGAAAGGAATACTTGTCAAAAGTCGCTACAAGCAGCCGTTTTCGAGATATACAACGCGTAGTGTTGCGTGAGAAATTTGCTTCGTCGGTAAACAGGATTTGATTTTCAAATAAAGGATTTTGAATAAGGCGTTGGAGAAACCAACGACAGAAGTTGATACGTACCGGAAAGTCACGACGGAGGAGTGCCTGAACTCTCTGAATATGGTAGGGATATAACAAATTATCAATTAAAATTGTCCATACCAGAACATGAGAAATGTTCAACGTCAGCGCTATTTTCCTGGAGCTTGTTTCCGGGTGTTCTCCTACCAGATTAAACTGCTTCCTCGGTTGCTGGGGTTCTTACCGTCCGATGTGCACCCGACAGATGACTAGCTTTCTCAAAACTTCCTGTTTCCCTTAACCGAGTGTGAATTCTTGAAAAGGTTTTTGAAGTAGGAGTTGTGCTGTTAGGATAACGCTCCTGATATAAACGTCTAGCCACATATGCATTTCCGTTAGCAAGTCCGTATGTAAAATGTATGTCAGCATACTCTGCATTGGTGAAGTTTACCATTTTCAATAAAATCACACTAGTAACAAATTAAACTATTTAACTATGCGTCAAGATATAATTTTTGAAATGACAGCACAAAAAAAAACATTGGAATAAACTTACTAGCCTACTTGATTATTTAATTTTCAAAGAGTTCGCGAATCAATGAGAAGGCGATTGGATGCATCGGTTAATTTAAATTAAAATATCTCGATAATGGCTGCTTGTAGCGACTTTTGACAAGTATTCGTTTTTCATGTAAAAATGATAGTGGAAGAGGTTTTTATTCTAGAAAATGTGATACATACACGCAAGAAAAAGTTGTGACTCCCCAAAAGAGACAGAGACCTGTAGGTGGCGACCCCTACAATAAAGTGCCAAACAGAGACCAAATTTGAATTTCTTATATTGAAAAGTTCCTAAATACCAATTTTTGTTGAAATATAGACATTATTTAAAATTTATTCACGAAAAACCAAAATAAAAATAAATTTTCAACAGTCTCTATCTCAAAACTGAAATCCTTGCGGACCATGTTTATATGAACTTTTCACCTTATAAATAACTGAGGAATCGTCCTATTAAATATCGGACACTTATTACATAACACCCTGTATAGATCCACAGATGATAAAAGTTTCAATAGTTATTTCCAAATCCAAATCTTCATTAAATGATATCCGATATCCAACACATTAAGGAAATTCAGATTATCTGATGCCTCACATAGAATAAATTGAGAGCATCTGTATATCAGCAGATAGTCTACAGTCGACTAGAAATTAAGAGGGTGCCTCCGTAAAATATGGCAATAGGTGGCAGGCCAAGCGTTTTTTGGAAAAGCTAGGTGAAAAAACTACTGCATTCAAAAAGAATGTGCAAGTATAGTTAAATTCTATGAATGCATGAAATATTCTATTTGTTGTATTTTTTATTTCAATATCCTCTCAGAGATTACTTTTTGAATTAAGGTTTACCAAGCTGCTGCATACAGTTCCGAAAGATATATTAGGCTTATTGTGTTCGAGACCCAATTCCTCAATGCATGTTGGTACCTACATCACCTCACAAACACCTGAATTCATGCCTATCATTTCCGGGAGAACCATCATTATGCCACAAAGTCTAGAGATGGAGAGAAGACATGTTCAGTTGTCGAATATTTTCCATCGGTTGGTGTCATGCAGTGTTGCCAATGCGTGCAAAAATGCTCACATTGTGAGCAAGGAGATAATAGTGGGAACAACATACGATATTACGAGAAAAATTCAAAACTTCATAAAACTTTCAAATTGGTAGAATTTGTCAATGTAACGACTACCGTGGAGAATCTTCTCGTGAACAGATTTTGTTACTCGTGTCTTTATTTCAACCCGGTTGTTTACTGATAGATACTCTATCCAAACTTTCTGTATGAGTTCATTGGACCTAGTCTGCCACCATTTTCCTCTGTGACTTTTTTATTTCGGGGACGTTTTTCCAAAAAAAATCCCAAATACGTCGTTTTCACGACTACAAAAAATTTAAAGATACTGTTATATTTTCAAATTGAATAGTTTAAAAACTTGAACTGAATCCCGAAAATAAAATTCTCTGACAAAAAACATGGGGCATTGAGGGTGTTCGCCCCCTCGAACATGTCGAAAAAACGACCATGGGAGAATTTATTAATAACCAGCGGATTTTCTCAGGATCCATTCATTGAGAACTATAAAACAATCTTTTCATATTGTCTGACACAAAACACGAGGCGTTTTTCCAGTCTGACGCGCCAAAGTGGTCGATTTCATGACCACAAAAAATGTATAGATAAACGTCAGTCATGGAAATATTATATGTAGAAAGGCAGTACTTAAAATGTGGGATAAGTGTATAACACGTATATTGGGGAATAACCAGAGTCTGACGAAAAAATATACTCTTTTAGTTATCACATTAAAATACATTTTCTAGTTTGTAATAATCAATAATTAATAGAAATAATTAATAAGAAAAATTAATTTTATGAACATATGTCCGGAGTTGCTTCGTCTCTGAGATACGGGGAGTTGAAGTTTGAATGTCCTCGAACCGATTTGGTTGAAGTTTGGTACAGTTATTTGAACTGATAAGGCGATTATTTATATTTAGCCCTAACTAGATTGATATTATTAGGGCCAGTGACGTCTCAGTGGGTACAACAGCCAACAATATTGTAAAAAGTGTACGCCACTGACTATTTTTTGTCGGTTTTTATTTTTTTTAGATTAGTCTACTAAATATAATTTTTTTTTGTCGATTGTTTTCGAGAAAAACAAATGAAAGCCATTCTATTGCATATCATGAACACCTGCTTTGTAGGCCAACTGACAGTGATAGTAGGGTTTCTCCTACGCATAAGTTCAAATAACTGTACCAAACTTGAACCAAATTGGTTTGAGGTAGGATTAAAGCAGGAGTGCAATAGAATGGCTTTCTTTTTTTTGTCTAAAACCAAGCTAGATATGAAGAAAATACAGGGGACCAAAAAGATTTATTATTAGTAGTCTGGCGTACTTTTTTCACAATATTGATGGCTGTTGTGCTTGTGTTGTGACTGAGACGCCACTGGCCCTAATAATTGCAATATAGTTAGGGCTGAATAGGCGCCTTATTAGTTTAAATAACTATACCAAATTTCAACTAAATCGGTTTGAGAATATTCATAATATTTTATAAAACCCGTTTTTTAATAAAAACTCTGAAGTTTCGTATTTATTAATGAGTATTACAAACTGGAAAATGTATTTTAATGTGATAATTGAAAGAGAATATTTTTCAGACTCTAGTTATTCCCCAATATACGTGACACTTATGCCATATTGTAAGTACTGCCTTTCTACATATAATATTTAGATGTCTGAGGTTTATTTATAAATTTTTTGTGGTCATGAAATCGACCAGTTAGACGCGTCAGACTGGAAGAACGCCCGGTGTTCTGTGACAGACAATATGAAAAGATTGTTTTATAGTTCTCAATGAATGGATCCTGAGAAAATCAGCATAAATGGTTATTAATAAATTCTCCCATGGTCGCTTTTTCGACATGTTCGAGGGGGCGAACACCCCCAATGCCCCATGTTTTCTGTCAAAGAATTTTATTTACGGGATTCAGTTCAAGTTTTTAAGCTATTCAATTTGAAAATATAACAGTATCTACACATTTTTTGTAGTCGTCAAAACGACGTATTTAGGATTTTTTTTCAAACGCTCCCGAAACAAAAAAAGTCACAGAGGAAAACGGTGGTAAACTAGGTCCAATGAAGCCATAGAGAAAGTTTGGAGAGAGTATCTATCAGTAATTTTTTTGCCGATGGGTACTCTAACTAGAACTTGTATCATAAACATTATCGGAAAGTTTCATCTTGGGTTTGGTGGTTTCAAGAGAGCGTAAAGAATAGCTTGCTGTATGTTGAGAGAGCATTACAATTTCTCCTCTACTCGCTCGAGGAAGGGATATCAACGTGAGCTGTTTCGTCGAGTGGGGTAACAGGATAGGCACACAGTAGTGCGTCTCTCTTATTTATGTGGTATTATTATATCATTGCGTTCCTTGTTGCTCGCGTAGGTTTCTGTCTATACCACAGATGAAAAGTTTCCGATACTGAATAAGTATTCTTACATTGATTAACGATTATGTAGTTGCGCTATTCCATTTACAAAATTCCATACATCCAGGGAAATTTCTATTTTCGTGAATACTACGAAGTAGTGAAACTAATATTGCACGTTCACTCATCGATAGTGTTTACTTGAATTTTGATAAACTGCTGACCTCTTTAACAGAACTACATAGTACGAGAGCCAGTTGAAAAGATTGTTGGTTTATAGTAAAATGACTAAAACCGTATGAAAGTAGTTAGTTAGTTTAATAGTTGACGGTACTTGTTTTTTTGTTAACCTGTATCAGTTTTATAGTTGACGGTATTTGTTTTTTGTTAACAGAAAAACAAATATCGTCAACTATAAAACTGATACGGGTCAGTTAAGTAACATTTTATTGCAATATTTTGAATTCTATTTGATTTTTGTACCTGATAGACATGTTGTTACCTTTAGAATCCTGTACTTTATCTCCCAATTAGCATAATTACATTCATTATCTGGGGTAATTGAGAAACTCCAGTAAATCATAAAGTTTGCCGAATTCGGTTTATTAAGGTAGTAACTATGAGAACATAGGTTTCAATTTCCCAAGATAATGAACACAACAATACTAATACCAACTCTATGATTGTGAGTAGAACTGTTATTTACGATTTTATTTTTTCTGTTTAATTCTGTCATTTCTCTGTAGCTTTTCTCCTGATGAAGCTAATAAACATTAGTGAAATATTGTTTTTTTGGTGAACAGACCGCAAACCTGAGAACTTCCACATCGAGTAACTATATATATATGCCTCTGAAGATACCCGAAAAAAAAAATTGTTATTGTCTGATTTTTTTCGTATTAGCCTCTTTTTATGGACTCCGCTGGGGTGTTTGCCAGACGACCCGATTTTTTTTCCTATAGGTGATACTAGAACAGTATTTTTGTAGTCTGGGCATCCAAACGATTGATGTAAAAAATATGAAACGGGCTGTTGTAGGTCACTAGGTTAGATTTTTTGGACCATTTTGAAAATACACTCAGGTCAAACGCCACGCGCAAAATGTCTGAAAATGCACAAGTTGATATTGAAATAATGAAATCTACGTACATTTTCAATATCCGATATTTTGCGATATGATATTCTTCTGATTTTTTTGACAGCAGAAATGATCCCCACCCCGTCTCCGCCAAGATGCTACACTTCTGACCGTTACTACCCACCTAGTCCGGTCTACGGTAATCTAATCTATCGATATTACACGGTTTTAGCCACTGTGCTATGTTACACGGTTTTGGCCAATGGCCCTCGTACTAATACGATTACCGAGGGGAATTACACTAGCTTCATTAGAGAATGAATTGTTTTGATATGTACCTATGAGTAACAACACTGGATTAAAAGAATTCAGTATTTGCATTCGAATCGATCGTAATGGTTAGTTTCCATAGTTTAACGTTGTTCGTGGTCTTATCGGTTTGTTTTTACTATGTGACATGTAAGTACTACCAGTGGATATCAATTAGTAAATTAGTGTTTTATGTGAAAGTTATAATACATTGTATCAGTAAAGTATGTCCAGTGGCTTTACTATAATAACGATAATATTTGTTTTCAATTCATTGAATCAATAAAATATTTTGAAAGCTTTCGCTTGCTGTGGTGAACTAGGTAATCATACATGTGTATCCTGTTAGTCAGGAATCGTTAAAATTGTTTTTTCCGTTAACCAGCTGTCGTCCCCTTACGAACGTTATCCCTCAAAAGTAGAAACTTGTGCGAGCCAAGGATTAACGAGGTCTTACCTTTCAACATGCGATTCCTAGCACTTTCCCGGGCCATCAGATAAAAATCTGTAGTAGCTAAGGATTAAGTCTGAAAAAGACCATAGGTATGAACTAGACTTAATCTACTATCCAAAATATTTTGGTGGCACATATTTGCGAAAACCGGAACAAAAAAATAAAATAAAAATAGGAACTTGAGAATTAAATTTCTCCTGCTTATTTTCAACATATTTCGATGAGTTCTTTACTATTTGATATCCTGATCTTTTTAGACGTATTCGTAGTCGAAATTGGGTCATTATCATACTATATCGAAAAATAATTTAAGTAATAAATACGTGTACGAAATCTGCCTTTAGTATTTCGGCATCAAGGGACTTTCTGAATTATTGAATTATGCAAAATAAAAGTTGTGCTATTCGATGATGAATTTGTAATTCAATAGGTATTCCGCTATACATAATACAGGGTGTTCCTGAACATCATGTACATCCGAAAGGGAGAAATTCCTTGGCTCATTTGACGACTAAAAGTTCATATGAGCATAGGTCCGCAAACGTTTCTGATGTTTTTGAGATATTTGGCTCAAATTGACAACACAGGTTACGTAATAGGGCTTACATCAATAGACATGTAAAATTTTTGTGAAAGTCTACAGGGTGATATTTTTTTATGGGTCATACCCCACTTTCTACCCCTGAACTTTTTTGTGGTACGCCGTTGGTGAACTCTAAAATACAAAATTAATGTTTTGGTTTGTTCACCAACTTTTTTCTCTCTTGTAGTTTTTGCGTATCTACGACTGTTATCAAGAAAAAAAAAATTTTTTGTAATTCGCTAAAATTTTGTTTATTCGCCACTGTCTGCTAAAAATTAAAGCTGAAGACTTTTGCAACAACGATTATTATACAAAACATATGAATAAAAAAATAGAAAATGACTTTTTGTAATTTGTTGAAAAAAAGTAAAATTTTAAAATTGTTCGAATTTCACCGGGACCTATTTTCCATAAAAATGGTGCGGGGTTCTTTGTTGATTTACTAGTTTGATAAGCACACTGGTGGTTATTCAGAGGGATGTGTGTGTTCCTGACTGATAGAATAGAATAGAATAGAATGATGTGAATGAATGATATGTCTGTCCAGGCACCCTTTGAAAATTTTTTAGAAGAAAATATATTGAGCTAATAAGTTTGACCGATTTTCGTTGAAGCAAGAAAAATCAAATAATGTAGAAACCACAGACGTTTCAGTATGATTACGCCTGAAGAGTGTATAAATAGCTTTTCATAATTGGTGGAATTTTCAAAAATCTTCTTTGGTTTTCTTTTTGGTAAAGTATATACTTTTCTGTTCATCTGAAACTTTAGTCAGAAATGCCTTTGCATTCGAATAAGTATAAGTTTTTCTTCTCTTCAGATATTATGGTTATGCTTATGAATTCATCGGTATCACAAAATCGATTCTGACGTTTGGAATATACCCCTCACTGATTATTTTCATAGATAATCAGATTGTCCATAAAGTGAAACAAAATCCAAAAAACTGATAATTTTCCAATTCTCATTTGATGTGGACTGGGATATGGAATCTTGTATGAATTACCGTTTACTGCCTTCCCAAGTTCCAAAGCATCAATAATAGATTCAGTGTCAATTGGAACTGAATATGGAAAAAATCAATGGTTTTGGCTCCCAACTTCATTATTATCATTGTAAATAAATAAATAATACTTTATTCACAATCACCTTATAATTGAAGTTTTATCCACACTTATGAACCGTATAAAGTACCACTTTATCCACTAGTGGAATAATGAAAATACTTTATTCCACTAGTGGAATAATGAAAAATACAATCTTGAATATCAATCACATTTTGCTTATTTATTATTAATATTAACATTAACATTTATATTAATAGACATTTCGTTCTTACTACTATACTATACTATACTACTATACTATACTATACTATATACTACTATACTACTATACTATAGACCCATATCGCTTCTCTCGAATATAGCAAAAATTCTAGAAAAAATCATTAAGTCCAGGATGGTAGGATTCAGAAGAAAATATAACCTGATATCAGAGAAGCAGTTTGGGTTTATGGAGGGCAGGTCAACTCAAGACGCTATAGCGGAGTTATCAGGGAAAATATATAAAGCTTTGGATGCAAGAAACCCTGCTATATGTCTTTTCGTTGATTTAGCTAAAGCGTTTGATACGGTCAGCCATCCAAACTTGCTAGAAACTCTCGAACAGGTTGGATTCCGAGGTAATGCGTATCATTTAATTAAAAGTTATTTGAAAAATCGAAAACAATGCGTCAATATAGATAATGAAGTAAGTAATACAAGAATAATCAGCTATCGAGTTCCGCAGGGAACGGTGCTCGGTCCTATCTTGTTCATTCTTTATGTGAATTCATTGTTCGACTTACTGGTACCTGCTGAAATAACAAGCTTTGCTGATGACACAGTCTTCTTCTTCGAAGATAATAAAAATTGGATGGACCTGAAACAAAAAATAGTTACTGCATTTCTCCTAATCGTAGAATACTTCAATAGTAAATTACTTACAATCAACTCCAAAAAAACAGTTTTTCTTCCTTTCACTAGCTATGAATCTAATCTTCCCAGTTATTCTGCTCTTGATATTCCAATTAACGGCGACAACATTAAAATAATATCCTCAAAAACTGTAAAATATTTAGGTATTACGTTGGACAGTAATCTAAAATGGAATGAGCACATGAAGAATCTGACTCAAAAAATTAGATTCTTGGTATTTAAATTCAAGTACCTAAAAAATATCCTCGGCCTCAAACACCTAAAAATGGTTTATCATGCCCTGGTTCAGACGCATCTGTCTTATGGTATAATCGCTTGGGGAGGAGTCACTAACAATCACCTAAAGAATTTAGAAACTGTACAGGAGTGGATACTGAAAATCATATTGAAAAAGCCATATACCTACCCAAGCGATGATCTGTATAAGGAGGCACTGATATAAAAAATAACTATTATTTCCTCATGGTAAATTGTCAGAACATAGAAGAATGTAGAAAAGACGATTCAAAGAACAATTTTATCTAGTCTAGAAATTCTGTCAACGAATAAAAACATCTTTGCACCAAAAAACTTTTCAGCATCTTTTTGAAAAGATCAAGATGCTCTGCATTCCTTATGTGGTCAGGAAGTTTATTGAAAATTCTTCTCCCGATGTGCTCAGGTGAACTGGAAGTTACTCTTAGTCTAGCAAAAGGTACATGAAATCGATCTCTAATCCTGGTGTTATAGTGATGAACGTTTTTATTCACTACAAAATTTGACCTGTTTTTATATATATATATACAGACATATTTCAGACATATATATAGATACTAATGTTAACACATTAAAATCTTTAAAGGATGTTTTACAAGATTCTCTAGCTGAGACTTTTGCAATACATCGCATTATGCGTTTTTGGACAATGAATACATCTTGCGCCATGCTTGAACTACCCCAAAAATAGACACCATACCTACCTGAGCGTAATGAATATCCAGCAGCTGACTCTAGTTCAGGAACTTGTCAAGAAAAATACCCAGAAACTTAACACTTTCGTTAGTCTCAAGATATGTCACATTGTCGACCATGAAACTGAATCTTTCGATTTTATTTTGTCTATTATGTCTGCGGATAATCTCTGTTTTATCTGAATTAAAAAATAAATCATGATTATTGAAATAATTTGATATCTGACTAACTACACTGATACATTTATTTTCCAAAATTCTGTTATAGCTGACGCAGAAATAATCAAAGATAAGTTATTAGCATAGGCCGTATAATGACACCCAGCAATTACAGAGTCAATATTATTGACATGCAAAATAAACAGAATGGGGTTCAAAATGGATCCCTGGGGTACACCCATTCTTATGTTCAAAGGCTCTTAATCAATTCTTCGAATTTCATTATTCATGGTTGCTTGAAGGGACACATACTGGCTTCAATTTTTGAGAAATGACGATATCCAGCCTAGCGAGACACCTCTTAGTCCATACATTTCCAATTTTTCTAAGAGCTTCGCAGTCGAACGCAAGACTCAAATCACAAAAGATTGCTGCCGGACATGCACCTACTTCAACATATTTTATGACTACATTGTGCAAACATGGCGGTATTTGTAGATTTTTCTCGCGAAATTCATGTTGCGTATGGGTAAAAATGTTGTGTTGATTCAAAAAGGAATCGAGACGATCCAGGCATGCATACTCGAATATTTTTGAAAGTCCATATGGGACAGTTAGCCAGGAATCACACTGATCGACTGGGACCGACCGTCCGCGACCGTCCACCTACGACCAAAATTTCCAACACGTATATTCTTATCGCACAACTCACACTGTATAATCGTCATTGACCGTCCTCGACCGTTTTTCAAAGACCATGTTCGAAATTGTAGTCTGCTGGAAATTTTGGTTGGTGTCACACTATCCTGACGTAATGTCATTTTGACACACATTTATGATGAACTTTTGACTTCAACAAAACTCATGTGAATAGGTATATTTTCTACCGGAAAAATAAAATGTCTGTTAAAAACTATTGATATTATGAATTTAACTTATTTTCAATAAATGAACAGACAATTCAAATTAATGTCAGATTTACAAAATTATTCTAGTGGTTGGTCGTGGATGGTCGATCAGTGTGACTTTGAAAGTTTTCATTGATCTACTTCTACTTTTGGTCGTAGGTGGACGGTCGCGGACGGTCGGTCCTGGTCGATCAGTGTGATTCCTCACTTACTGGACCATAATTTTCTATCAAATCTGGTGATTTCTTTTTGAAAATTTGAGATACTTTTCCCATCTTCAACTGCTGGGTAGGAATACCTTCTATAAATGACATATTAACAAGATTTGGTAATGGTTCGTTAATAAACTTTTTTCAGTATGTACATTGGCATGCCATCTGGCCCCGAAGATTAGTCATACATTTTCGGAATAAATACTGAAGGTTTTATGAGCTCTAAATTCAGTTTTGTACTGAAAAATGTGAAGTTTTTCGTATAAGCTGAATGAATGTCTCATTGACTGGCTGCTAAAATTGCGTATGATATTTTGTTCAAAATGAGACATCTATTTTAGATCACTATAACTTTTTCATTTATAGGTGACTGTCCGATTCCGATCACACGGCAGGAATGGAATGCAGCCCCACCTAAGAGCACCAGGCCACTGAAAGAAGATCCACCACCCTTTGTGGTTGTTCATCATTCCGCTACTCGATCTTGTGAAACAATCGACGACTGTAAAAACCTAGTGAAAAGTATTCAACGATTTCATATGGAAGACAATCACTGGGAAGATATTGGATACAGTTTTTTGGTGAGAATATTGCCTTATCAGTTTTAACGATATCTGCAATGCGTAATCGAAAGAAAAAATTAAATGAGTTTCATATCAATCACTTTAATGAAATTTTTCTACAACTGTCAAAAAATGTCTATTTTGGATTGACGCGGCCGTTACTTGAGATGGAAATCCATAGTTATGACGCTAAGGTAAAAAACGATTCAAATTTCCACAAAATTTATTGTCTTTGCCACATGTTTCGATACACAGTATCTTTTTCAAGCGAATGTAGTACACTCAAAGTACATATAAAGATACTTTGTATCGAAACATATCGCAAACACAATACATTTTGTGGAAATTGGAATCGTTTTTTACCTTAGTGTCATAAAAAAAGTCTACTTTTTTTGTGTGGTTTGTGTGCGTAAAGAAAGTATTACAATATTCCACTATCAACATACGATTTCAGTATTAAACGGAAAAGCGTAAAAAAAGTGCACTTTTTTTTCAAGGCCGTTGCTAGGCAACCGACAGTTTCATGCAACAACAGTGGCAGATCCGAATAATAACGAAATTCTGTCATAAAGCCAGTTCTCATTTTCTTTGGCAACTAATAACCTATAAATATCTGATATACAAATGTTTCACCAATAATACTTTTAGCATTCTTACTATTGAATAAGTATTATCAAAATTCCAAACTATCGCGGCGAATATATTCAAAATAATAGCATATACCTCTAAGGAACTATTGGACCTAATCTACACTAGGTAATCCAAGGTAGCTATGGCTGTTTGGTCCTCAGAAACTAGTTGACAACAATAATTAATGATATTTGTGAAATTGGGCATCTATCTAGATAAAGAATTCTTAATAACTATAAATTTAATTTAAGTAGAAATGAAAAGTGATGGAGATTGAACGGAGATAATCGTGAATAGTGCAAATATGAAACTTCCTTAACAAAGTTCAAAGAAAGAAAAAGGTATACCTATTCGGTGTTTCACGAGGATTGTATATTTATTTTGAATACAAATCTGAGACTTTGAAAAGTTACTTCGATGGACTAGTTATTCGAAAGTCAAGTCAACATTAATAATAATAATATTGACCTCGATGAATATGTTATTTTAATATTGGCTTCAAATTTTCCATTTTGCGGGATAGTGTGAAGAGAAAGGGATTTCGACTCTGTTGAAATTATTCGTTTCATTTGTTTGAAACTCAACTCTCCGGCATACTCTTCGAACTTTGTTCGAATAAAGAATCAGTAAAAATATGCCAAATTCATTTCATATTTGCAAAAAAAAATATGAATTGGTTATTTTTTTTGACAGTTGTAGAAAAAATACTGTATGAAACTCGTGAGTAAAGTGTTTTTTTAGTCGTAGGAATGCCGTTTCCTACTCGTAAAAAAGTATCACTTTACTCACTTGATACATAAGTTACTATTTCATTCCTTTTGTTATTAACAAGCTATTATTTTGACAGATTGGTGGTGACGGCAACGTTTATGAAGGACGGGGATGGAATAAACATGGGGCCCACGTTGTCAAATATAATGCCAGGAGTGTTGGAATCTGCCTACTAGGAAATTTTCAAAGTAAGAAGATTATAGTTGTTGTAAACTGACCTAAGAATAGAATGGATAAGTCTTTATTTCCGAAGAGCTGAATCAAAAATATTAGGAATATTATTAAATTATCGATCGTGAAGTAGGTAATTTGAAACACATGGTGGGGAAGTGAACTTTTCAATGATATACCATACATTTAAAAAAAAGAATTCAGTAAAATAAGTACAATGCATTAATTTACAAAAGATTGATGAAAACGACTACGGTCTTAAGACTGAACTCAACTCAAATTTTGCTTCACGTTATCGAAAAATTAATTGAAAATTGTTGGTAGAATAGTTCAAATATTCAAGTCTCTCAATGACTTGTTGCATGTTTTACTTTTAAATCCAAGTATTGAACGAGTACTCAATAAGTTTTTGTTTAAAAAACGAAACGGAAAGTGTGAAATTTCCACTTCTGGCGAGTACGTTTGATGGTAAGTGCCTTATAAATGGATATATTACGTACTATAGTCCGTCGTACGACTAATGCGCATTATATTTTCTAAACTGTAAACGTTATTGCAGAAGATATCCCGAAAATATTCAAACCAGATCTCAATATACTCTTAACCTGTAAATAATAGAGCAGCAAGAGTTAGTTCAGTTTAAGTAATTATCTTTTCAGTTCAGTCGGCAGGTTTAAAGAAGTGTGGTTAGGTGGAAAAAGATCGAAAGTTAATGAAACTTCAGGATATTGTTCAGGAATGATGATTTAACATTTTCTCAAATTTTGAACCCAGAGGACCTTTTGCGAAAAAAGTAGGGAGGGAGGAAACTCCAAAATGTTTGGCCTTTCTCCGGTTTTCCCTCGATTACTTTTTTCTCTTACGTCCTACGGCAAAAACATATCAACACTATTTATATGTGTAGAGTTTTAAATTTTTTACAATTTTGACATATGGGACATGTTTGTATATGAATTTGCTACAGAGATATGGCGCATCGAGAAAAAAGTCATGTTTCGAAATTCGCTAAAAAATGCAAAATTCCACTTTATTTCATCTGTTATACCCGAACTATGATAAAATATTGTTGTAATTATGGTTCTTGATTAAAGTCACCAACTTTGGACACCCACTCTTCCTTCCCCACCCAACTGCATTTCTCAAAAGCTAAGCCAACCATACCTATTCAAATCATTCACTGGAGCAGACTTTGCTGCACTTGCAGGAAACAATCTCAAGGATGTCATTCGGCACAGCATTTCTGGTTGTGGTAGCACCCTTCGTATGGTTAGGTTCCAGCCTCATACTGATGGAGAAGATCATTGCCCAGCCGTGCCTCCACTTGCTGGTAACTGCGGAGGAAGTGGTACTTGGCAGCGTCCTTTGTTGATGGTAGGCGGGATGGTTGTAATTTAGCCTTCGTCACTGATCGTGTGAATAATTGGTACCTTATGTCGCCGAGGTTGTCATTGTCAATGGTGCCTCCATAAACTGCTACCAGGAACGTTTGGTGTGAGAAACAGGGCCACTGCTGCAGAGAGGGAGGTACTCTTCATGTAAGTACTGCAAATTCTCTTCTTTCTCAATCCAAACGGTGCTGAAGTGGTATTACAACCACTCACTGCGTGAAGGAAAAGTATATCCTTGGAGGGGGGAAGGAGCAGGAACTTGGCGAGTAGAGGACATTGGAACCACTGCCTCTTCCACTTTTTTGAAGATGGATGTTTTTTGTGGACGTACCTGATGCTGTCAACAAAATAAATATGTCCACATCTTCAGCAATAATGCTGACCCTGTCGAATTCGCTGGCCTTGGATATGGCGGTGTTGATGATCATCACGTCGGCGTCCTCATATGCCTGCTTCACTTCGATGCTAGCACCCGCCATTCGTGTCATCAACATCGAAATGAATGCGCTCTTATTATCCTACCTGCGGTACCTAGACACTTCTATACTATTTTTGTAACATATTTGATTTCGAATTTGATGACACAGATTTTTTTTTATTTAATGATTAATAGAGTCCTGTTTAAAGAATGAAATGAAAAGTGAATCCTTCAATAATTGAAAGCAAATATTTCTATTAGCGCAGTCCCACAGAAGCAGTGTTCCAATTTCTATTGTTTTCCAGCTTTTTACTGCTGCAGATAATCACACTCTCCCCTCGGCCCGACACTCGTCCTTGGGAGGAACGACCTTACACCTGGTGGGCAAGCAGGGATGAGGGTTATCTGAAGTTGGTGATTTCAAGTAGGACTCATAATAACAACTACATTTCATCATGATTCTGGTATAATAGAAGAAATAGAGTGGAATTCTGAATTTTGTGGCCTTTTTAGCGAAATTTGAAAAATGACCTATTCTTCGAAGTGCCATATCTCGGTAACAAATTGACACACAAACATGAATTAATGGTCTACAAAAAAGTAGGAGAACTTTTTTGCCGTAGAACGTAAGGCAAGAAAGTTATAGAGAAAAAACCAGAGCAAGATCGAACATTTTGCAGTTTTCCCCAACACATTTTTTAGCGCAGGGTCCTCGAAGTCCAAAACTTGAGAAACTGTTAATTAACTATATCTAAACAACATCCTAACGTTTCACTAACTTCCGACCTTTTTCTATCTGAAAACCTATCGACTGAACTATATATATTCCTGAATTCGTTAGCAGCTGTATGAGGTTTCAAACCATATTCCGTCATATAATTTTTAGTTGAACTTGGATAAAAAACGGTTGCTTGATGATGTCCACGTCTTTATTGGGGTTTGGAAAGAGTACAGCTGTGTGCATAAAAAAGTCGTACAAGGCATTGCACTAATCGCATTGTATTGCACTAAATAATTGAGCTAAAAAAATGTTGAACGCGTGTTACTGACAAAATTAGTTTGAATTTTGACTCTACTCGTTAAAGTCGATAATTTGATTAAGATTAACAAGTCTGGCTCACAATAATCTTTAACTGCTGTACGACTTATTTATGCACACAACTGTACTTTATTAGATTGCATTGACTAACTGAGCGGTAAGAATTTTTTGTGTATTTCTACAGCTAACAAATAATAATAGTAGCCGTCTCCAGAGAGTTAATGAGAAAGCGTATACCTAATTATTATATAATATTCTCGCAAATCTATTATTTTTCAATATAATCATCAATCTATACAACCTACCATTGAAATAATTATAGAAATGTACTATTCCTACATATATTTTTTGCAGCACTGAATCCAACAAAAGTACAGCTCGAAGCTTTGGAAAATTTCATCGAATGCGCGAAGGAAGATAATCGAATTACTGAAAACTACCATTTGATAGGACACCGACAAGGCAGTGCCACTCTGTGCCCAGGAGAAAAGTTATTCGAAATTATCACATCTTGGCCCCATTTTGATAAAAACCCCAAATAATTAGCATTTGTTAGTATTATTATTATTATTTCAAAGTGATTTATTATATTGAATCCAATTCAGAATTGTTTGAATCGATGATCTCGAAAACTTTTATCGTATACGGTGTTGTGTTCCTGTAATAAATTTTACTATAAAACAGTTTCCTTATTTCAATAAAATAATAATATTTTTCTGTGCCAGTTGAAAAGATTTACCATTTTTTTTTTCGATAGTCACCGCTGAGGTCGGAACACTACGTGCAAAAGGGCAATTTTGTCGGTAACCTATTGTAATCTGAATTTGACCATCTGAAAAGAAGGTTCCATGAAAGAACAGAACAAGAAAGAACAGAACATGAAGAAACAGAACATGAAAAAACAGAAGAGTGAATAAACAGAACAATGGTAAAACAGAACCACGACATAACAGAACCGAGAAAACAGAGAACACTGAAATAAAAGAACCTTGGTAAAACAGAACTCTGTTAAATAAGAACAACGGGAAAGAATATTGTAGGTATATACATTTGATTACCCTCCTCACCTATAACACAATGTGGGTTACCATAATTTTTATTAATGCTAATTAGCCTATTCAGGTAAGTTGGGTTTTATACCCTCGTCGCCTTAAATAAACCATTGATATATAGTTGATAGGTAGTTGATAGAACACAATGTGAATACCTGACAATAATTTTTATTTATGTTAATTAGCCTATTCAGGTTAGTTCATTTTAGATATAAATTTGACAATCAACAGTGCTGGCTTAAAAAACGGTTATGAGTCTGACATTGACGTCAAATTGAAACTGAAGTCTCTGGCTGCTCTGTCGTTTGTACCAGCACAGGACGTGCGATCTATATTCGATGACCTAGCTGCAACTTTTCCCGATGATGATGGCCACAACGACGTGTTGACGTATTTCTTCTCAACATATATAGAGGGCGTTGCTGGGCGACCACCGCAATTTCCAATCGCCTTGTGGAACCATTTCGAAGCCGTTGCTGAGGGAAGCCCAAAAATAACAAATTGTTGTGAAGGTTTCCACAACGCTTTGAACTCCATCTTCCACTGCAGCCATCCTAGCATATGGAATTTGCTGGATGGATTAAGGCGAGACATTGCTTGCCAACGGTTGGTGCTATCCAATGCAGTAACTGGTCGTCCAGAAATACGGAAGAAAAAGTATGTGAAGCTCAGCAATCAAGTGGCAGCAGTTGCAGAAGAATATGCAAATTATGCCGATAAATTGATGTATTTGCGGCGAATGGCAAACTTGCAGTAATTTTTCCTAATATTGGTGTATATACCTATAATATTGTTTTCATTAAAATTATTTGTTTTGTATTACATTCTTTTATTTTTTCCCGTTGTTCTTATTTAACAGAGTTCTGTTTTATCAAGGTTCTTTTATTTCAGTGTTCTCTTTTTACTCGGTTTTGTTATGGCATGGTCCTGTTTAACCATTGTTCTGTTTATTCACTGTTCTGTTTTTTCATGTTCTGTTTTGTCTTGTTCTGTTCTTTCATGTTCTGTTCTGTCCGGTTACCGAAAAGAAAGGTCGAAGTACCTAAAAAAATACTTATCGTTTTCAGGAAATGGTGACGTTTCGGGAACTATTGGAGTTTAGTATTAGGTCACGACCCCTAATGGGAAATATTCGAAACTTTCTTCTGCTTTGTTTGTATACAAATTTACCTGTGAATATCACAGTTATTATTCAAGAAAACTGATATTTTCTGTCAGAATGTTTTTAAATGAGATGTTATTGTACTAATTGTGAGAGTGGAATATATCAACGATTGTGAAAATGCTGGGAAAAGGGGAACATGAAACGAGGTGTTGTGTCCATATTTAATTCACTTCTTACAATGTATCTATGAGAATGTTTTGATAACACTCCAAATTAATACTCGAGTGATATAAAAAAACACTTAAAAAACTAAAGAACATGCTTTATTTCTAACATGGACTGAAAAGACCATGTTGAAAGTAAAACGTGTTGTTTTATGAATAAAAAATCGAAATTTCCGACCCCGAAAACCATACCAATTTTGAGTCGAATCTGACCATAATCACAAAACTCGTCCACCATCTTGGGCCGTTACTTTAAAAAAGTCATAATCTCTGACTCGAAAACCCTTACATACCAATTTTGAATCGAATCGGACAATTATCACAAATTTCGTCCGCCATCTTGGAGCCGCCATTTTGTTTGTTTCTACATATAACATAAATGTCTTATTGCATTGTCACCGGAATTATGAACACATGCTAAATTTCAAATCATTCTGACGTCTGTAAGTGGGTGAAAATCACGTTCAAAGTTTCCGTCACATACATAGTACAAGTAAAGCTAAGATAAATGCGTGTTGATGAGTCATAGTAGATGAAATTGGGTGAAACTACAAATTATGATGATAACCATATTCCACCAGAATATTGTGATATCACTTCAAACTAATACTGCAGAAAAAGCTATGTAGGAACTCTGCACGGAAATTCATTAGATGTTTTTCAACGTTTGTCGCGGTATTAACCAGGAAAGTAGTTGTTTTCTAATGGATTTTCAACCCAATTATTCCTACTGTATAGGATTATGGCAATAAGCAGTCCTGGTATGGCAGAACAACTTGTTTCTTTCATTACAAGCTCATTGTGAACAATTGCAGATTCCTTTACACAATATTGTGATGTTTCAAACATAGCCTTACCTTCTACCTGTATATCCTGCAAAAATTACCTTATTTAAAAAAAATGCTCTTTCAGTATAAGAAATCCAAAGTGAAAATAGCACAGAACTTGACTTATCTTCCCTTTACTGGTTTAATAAACATAGCTAAAGTGTATGCTGTACCGTTAAATACTGTCAAATCTAATCTGTGGTAGGGCAAGTTTTTAAATTCATCGATGGATCTATCGATGAGCATTGCATCCTTATTTAACTAATGGAAAATGACAATGACAGCACAAATGCGCATTATCCATCGATGAATTTAAAAACTAGTTCGTATTTTCTAATCGAAATTAAAAAAAATAGTAAATATAATACTTTTAGCAGTGAAAATAAGAGTCCTTGGACATATATTAATAATTAATTGAATACTAAGTGGAGTTTTTTTTGTGTCACTTTGTCCTATAGTGCACAAATAAAGTTTATCGGACGAAAATCTATATTTTGATGAAGTCTGAGGTTAAAGGGTTCGAAGTAATAAGTAACCTCAGGTAGTTTATTTATCAAATTCTGCAAGTTTTTTTGGATGGATTTAGGATCTCATCATGCTTCGGAAACAGATGTTATTGACATTTTGAAAGGACTTTATGGAAGTGAAAAGGTGAAGATATGATAAGTTCTTCAAATTACAGGTACAGGTACAGGTACAGGTACAGTATTATGACTTAGTCATCAATCATGGATTTCGCCAAATGTTTCCAATTCGACATATAAAATATTCAATTATTTTACATGATGAAATATCAAAATTATCTACACAAAATCAAACATTCATTTAACACGTTTGTTGTTTCGTGAAATGATGAACATGCTGTATACCGCATCTCAGAAACCAGTTTAGAAATAAATTGGTGCATTTCCATATATATTTCAGTAACAAAATACATATATTTTCGAAAACTGAACTCATATGTTGACATTTACGTTAAAATTTCAGTTAGCGAAGTGATGTTTTTTCGGTCTAGAACGTAAAAGACTTTAATGTTGTAGAACCTAATAGTTATTTAAGTAACAAGGAATGTATATAGACGTGTTAACATTCGAAGTGAGCGAGTACGAGCCGAGGCTTGTCGCTTGCCGAGGATGTTAACAGTCGATACATTCCGTGTTACTTATTACGTTTCTCCCGGTGCTTGTTGACATTTCTCAAAATTTGCCTGGATCGGAGTTTGTTTTCTTACCCTTCCTTCATGATTATTCGTTCCGCTATTTCATTCTAAGTTGTTGTGCGCGTAACTAAGTTACCGAATAACCAGGCAACAATAACATTCAAAAAGTCTCTCAACCCAAAAATTCATATAAATGAAGCTGAAGGTATTACTTGTCAAAGTCAAAGTCATTATTACCCTAGGCATGTAAATGACACTATTTACATTCCGTTGTCAAGATGAATTAGTAAACGAATGATATAGGCCATTTACCTATTTTGTAGCTAAGCATGTATGGACTATTTACAGTGTCGGCAGCGGGAAATAGCTATTTGTATTACAAGGAAGGAAAGTGCCCCCGCAGGATGTAGTTTACTGCCCGACGTCGAATATTCAAAGGAGGATGCCTACATAGGGGATATTAACTACAGTACCTCTAATAATTCAAAACTTTTGCCGAGGTGATCAAGGAACTGTGGTCAGAAGATGTGTCGGATCGAGTGTTGATACAGTCTTCTTGAAATGTCAAATACAAAGATTTGCACCACTCTTTATCAGTCATGCCCAGCAAAACGCCCAGGAATTTTTACGATACCTACTGGAGGGACTACATGAAGACGTGAATAGAGTAACTGATAAGCCCAAACTCATTTGGACTGAAATTGTCGAGAAATTAAGCAACAGGAAACGACCAGAGAGTGTTGGTCGAGATACTTGAAATGTACATATTGTGGTCACTGTTCGGTCACATTTGATGCATTCTGGGATCTTTCTCTTCCGATTTCACAAAAAACAGGCCAACTCAGACTCTCACAATGTTTAGATTCATTCACTATGCGAGAAACTTTGGATGGTGCTGAGAAACCGACATGTTCGAAGTGCAAAGAAAGGAGAAAATGCACAAAGTCTCTATTCCCAAAAATTTTAGTAATTCATTTAAAAAGGTTTTCTCAAGGAGAAACCTTCAGAAGAAAATTGGGTGTCATCATTGATTTTCCTCTAGAAGGATTAAATATGAGCAACTACACTGCGTACAATGTAGCACCTTGTCGCTATAACTTGTACGCACTGTCGAACCACAGCGGGACTACCTATAGCGGACACTACACTGCTTACTGTAGGCATCCATATGAAGGCACGTGGCACGAGTACAACGATTCGCATGTTTCCCCGATTTCATCAAATTCCTTAGTGAATGAAAAGGCATACGTACTCTTCTATAAGCAGAAGGGCACTCAATCGCATATTTGAGATTATATTAAGTTTTTTTATATTATTGTTATTTTTAATACGTTTTATTTTATATATATTATTATTATTAATGTTATTGTTATATTTATACCTGATTTATTAAAGTTGTTTGTACTACTAATAACGACAGATACTTATTTATTAGTTTTAATGCAGATTTCAAAAAATATTGTTTGCATCTCGAATGCCAAAGACTTTTGCGTTCGAGAATGAACGTTATTTTGCTGAGCAACCATTCGCATTCTAGATACAAAAATATCTAATTTACGTTTCATTTATTCTCGTATTCCAGACTTTATTCCTCCCGGACGAGCCATTACTTACATGCAATAAAACCAGAATACTCGAATACATTAAAGAATTCCATTGTTGTGTAATGAGCCAAAACAGTGATCAATAACTCATAGCGAATAAGCAAAACATCAAATAGCCAGGCCCCGTTAAAAAGTAAATTATCCTTCAAGAGAAACATCTCATGTTTATTTAAGGGCACTTCTTTTGATTTTGGCTTCACTCACTGGCAACTGATTACATATTCAGCTTGGCTTTCTGGCTAATGTAAAAATGCTTTTTGCTCTCCTTTACTAATAATAAATGAGCGACGGGAAATGGATTATTTTTAAAGAAGACGTTGGCTGCCCAAATACCCCGAAATGGTGGATGGAGTTCGGTATGCTCGGATCGCTACGCCAAAGTAATTTGAATTCATCGGGAAAGTTGCGGAAATCGAAACTTTTCTGTAGGGTGATGTTTCCCAAACGGTCATCTAAAAATTAGATTCAGTATATGATTTTATTAGTACGGTAAATTCATGATATCGGTGAATGATCTTATTTTTCTACAACTGTCAAAGAAGTCCACTTTTTCGATTTCAATTTCATTATTAAACGGAAAAGCGTAAAAAAGTGAACTTTTTTTAACGGCTGTTGCTATAGGCAACCGACAGTTTTATGCAACAACAGTGACAGATCCGAATAATAGCGAAATCCTGTCATAAAGCCAGTTCTCATTTTCTTTGGCAACTAATAACCTATAAATATGTGATATACAAATGTTTCACCAATAATATTCTTAGCATTCTTACTATTAAATAAGTATTATCAAAATTCCAAACTTTCGCGGCGAATATATTCAGGGGTAATATAATAAGTGGTATGATTATTACCGACAATCCCACTCATGTATTCCTATTCCTATTTGCGAGTACAAAAATCGTTGTTTGCTATCGGCTGAATAGGAAGGAACAGAAATGCAAGTGGATAAAAATATCGGATAAATTACGTTACCATAGCAACGCTAGTATTTACTGTTCGTTCATCAAGCATTGCGCGACGCGTCAGTTTGACAATTGTAATTGTCAAAAACAGAATTAAACAGCAAATAATATTCCAGTAGGTTTGTCGAGATTTGGATTTGGTTCTTTCTAAACATTATTCTTCTACTTATTGTTCTTTTAGTTTTTTTGAAGAAGTTCAATTGATTTGAGCTTTCTATTCATGGGATTGTCTTAACAAATACCACGCGGAGCTCAGATCTAGGGGGATATTTTTACGATGGTTTTCTCATACTTACTTTCATATAGGTAGTTTAGCTCGATCTGACAAAATCACGAGAGCGTAGCTCGAGTGATTTGTCAGAACATCTCTCGTTAAATTGCCAATGAAAGTAAGTATTCGAAAACAACCACAAAAAATATCCGGCTAAATCTGGGCTCTTGTGGTATTACCCCCGATAATTTTTTGGAATATTAATGAATTGCAATCCCAAAGCTGAAAATACAACGTGTCCGCAGGACGACAATATATCTATTTGAAATAAAGAAAAATCGTGTCACCTGGTAATTGATGCTTTCCTTCTAGCCGTATTCAACGGAATACTCTTTTCCACGTCCTCATCTATGACATTTGTCCCCAACGATTGCTTATATTGATAAATACAGATAACTAGTCAAAACACATAAATTTGACATTTATAATTTAAATCATTATGTTCACTTGACAGATAGTAAAACAAAAACTAAGCAGGTTTATCACCGCGTGAAAATACAGCGACAAGCTATATTTTCACTGTAGTTCCGATTCTATTGGCTGAATTTCAAAATTTGAAATCCACTGTTTGGTTGTTAAGCAAGGAAATATATTGTCAAAATAATAGCATACGGAACTATTGGACCTAATCTACGCTAGGTAATCCAAGGTAGCTATGGCTGTTTGGCCGTCAGAAACTAGTTGACAACAATAATTAATGAAATTTGTGAAATGGGGCATCTCTCCAGATAACGAATTCTTGATAACATAATTAATAATAATATTGACCTCGACGAATATGTTATTTTAATATTCGCTTCAAATTTTCAAATTGCGGGATAGTGTGAAGGGAAAGGGATTTCGACTCTGTCGAAATTATTCGTTTTATGTGTTTGAAACTCAACTCTACGGCATACTCTTCGAACTTTGTTCGAATAATGAATCAATAAAAAATATGAATTGTTTTTTTTTGACAGTTGTAGAAAGAAGAAGAATCTTCAGAGTCTGCCAAAAAGTAGGTAGGGTAAATATACTAATGGTTAGCAAGTACACGACTCGTCTTTATGAAATATCAAATTGAAAACTTCTCAACAGAAAATTGCAAATATACTTCAACAAAAACTCAGTCACTGACTAGAACAAGAATAAAAAAGCCTCCTCCGAAGAGGTGTACCTAGGTGTATTTATATCAAACCGGTGGCATTCGTAGCACGGCCTAGCAAAATGAATGGAAAACGGGAAAAGGTCTGTTCTAACTTTTTAACAGACCAAAAACATTACCCTTAAAAACCTGGTGTGCTATTCTCGAGTTTTTACGTATGCAAATTCGATTTACTATTTCATACCAATACACATGAAACATGTATGTTTTTCTCTTTTTTTCCTATAAGATTTGAAACCAAATGGTTCAAGAATAGACCCCCTGAGCTGGAAACCTATACAAAAGTACACATTTTTCCAGTAAAGCAAAAACTATACAGTACCGGAAAGTTGTCATCGGGGGTATAGACAAAACTATGCGAGCAACAAGGAACGCAATGATATGATAATACCCCATGAATAAGAGAGAAGCACTACTGTATGACTCCCCTACTACCTCGTCCGACGAATTAACAGCCACGTCGATATCCCTTGCTCGAGCGAGTCGAGGAGAAATTGTAATGCTCTCTCAACATAATAGCAAGCTATTCTTTACGCTCGTATGAAACCAGCATACCCCGATGAAAACTTTCCGATACTGTATATACGTTGAGGTAAAGCAAGGCAGATTATTACCCTCCAAATGAAAAAAGGAATTAATGAAGTGATGTAAACAAACCAAGATAAAGATAAAATTTTTCAAAAAAACAATTAATAAGATAGTCCAGGTCTGGCTGAAGAGTAGCTGTCCCCCTTCCAACCCATGACTTTTATTAAAAAGAATAATGTGAATTTTTGGATCTCGAAAAAGTCTTCAACGATTTGGAACAAATTTTGTATCCAGATAATGTTTTGCTTTTTGAGTATATATTATAATAATAATCTGAAATTTGGCACACGTATCAAGAACCGATGACAATGCAAGAATTTCATAATGTTAATATAATAATATTAACAATTATAGTTATAATGAAAATATATTGAGAAGAAGAATTAATAATTAAGAAACTTAAGAAGTGAAAGATTTAAGAGAATTTCGATGTCCAATAGCTGGTGAACAATTCTGGGTAGGTTCTTGGGGTACTACGGAAATTTTTGTAAGTGTTCTTGAAGGACCTATGAATAAGACAGTCGAGGTCTGGCTGAAGGGTAGTGGCCCCCTACCAACCCTTGATTTTTTATTTAAAGCGAAATTTCTCTATTGAAAATAGATGTTGTATCTAGAATGCGAAATGATAAAAGTATTTCGCATTCGACATGCAAACAATATTTTTTCGAAAACTGCATTGAAACTAATATGAGATGAAAAATTAATAAATTAGTATCTGTCATTGTTAATTCATATTTCGAGTTCGAACCAAAGCGAACGATCTAGTTATTGCATGAATATCATATAACAATAGCAACGTGATGAATAATAAACAGAACGCAAAAGTTATTTACTTTCTAGAACATATAAAAGCCTTTCACGTTCTAGAACATAAAAGTCTGTCACGTTCTAGAACGAAAAAGAGACACTTCACTAACCAGATTTTAACAAAAATGTCAACATTTGAGTTCAGTTTTCGAAATAGTTATTTATGATTCAAGTGTTAAAAGTGGCATTTTATTTTGTTAGTGAGTGGAGCAACCCCACGAGCAAAATAAAATCACTATTAACAAATATATCATACAAATTTTTTTGTACAACAGTTACTGCTCGTAAGAAAACAACAAAAAAAATTATAAGAATGAGGATTCGAACACACGATCTTTGGGTTACAAGGCTGACTGGAAATATAATAAACCCCAACGCACTTTATTTATGAATGTCATTATCTGTCAGTGATGGAGGGCCTTCTATTATAGTTGACTGAATACTACTTCGTTTGTAACTTCAAAAGGAATTAGTATTACCAATTGCGCAAACGGAAATACATGTGTGAACTTTTATAAATGGTTTCTTTTGAGTAGGTATTCTGTTTATAATATCTGATTGAAGTGTTTTTATTAGAGATATCTATATTACTGAGTATCCATCATCTCATCTGTCATTTTACTTTTAACACTAGTGTTGAAGTGATTTTGTGAAAACGTCAGTTTTTAGTTCATATGTCTATAAATTAAAAACGTAATTTTTAATAACAGTTGTACAAAAAAATTTTTTCGAGGTATTTTAAAAAAAATGGAAAATCCAGACCAATAAGTCGGGTCTAAATGTTAAAGACAAATTATTTGTCTTTAAGTACCTATATTACCCTCCCAAACTCTCAACGTGCCCCAAAAAATTTTTTTGCGTTTATTTAAAAACCATTTCGCAATAGTCTGGTTAACATTTAGACTCGACTAATCGGTCTGACTTTTTAATTTTTTAGTTCATCATTTTTTCAATAAAGAAATTTCAAAAAAAAAAAATCAAGGGTTGGTAGGGTGCCACTATTCTTCAGCCTTGTCTTATTCAGGTGCCTCAAGAAGACCTTTCATTTCTTGAGTTTCTTAATTTTTCCTTCCTCTTCTCATCTGATTATCTGGAAGGGGGTGAAAATAGAATTTAAAAATTTGCATCATCATTATTATTATTTTTTTATCATTGGTGTGTTGGCATCGACTGCTGTCCCGCAGATCCCACGTCGTCTGATCAAATTGGTTTGTTCCAACTCGGTTTTTCCGTGTGTTTTTTTGTCAGAGCTTCTCATATATCTTTGGAGTTTTGCCTGTGGCAGACTTCTTCTATTTTCTGTCACTTTTTGTCAAAATGTTCGCCAGTGACGATATTTTCTCCCGGCATTTATTTTCGAGAAAAGTAACAAAAGCACATACGTTTTGTATGAAAACCTATTCTTGAATTTTGGTTTTTTTCATATACAGAGTGACCCATTTGAAAGCGGGCCACCTCTCTAAAACTGTTATTTATTATCCGATTCAGAAGTTTTTTTTTCAATAGATAGAGCGTCAATAGTTCTATTAGAGTGCTGTGAAGTCGAAATAGAAATAAAATTTTCAAGGCCTACTTCGAATTTTTTTCAAGGTCAAAAATCCAAAAAACATACTAGCGATTTTTTTATATGAAATTTGACGACGCCACTGGATTTGTGATGCTTTCAAATATAGCATAAGTAAAATTCTTATCACTTTATCTAAATATTTGGAATTGTCGTCATATTAAATCACAATATTATTAATAATATCGTTTAAAATGCTCTTTCAGGTCGTTAGCAGTCGAGCTTGTAAACAGCAGTTATTCAAAATGGTGTCAAATTATGTTTCTTTCAAACAGAACTCTATAAAGAATGGAAGATAGTTATGTCCATCAAAACACTGCAGTTTTTTTGTCAACAGAGAAATGAAATATACATCTTTACATCAAATAGTAATCAATATTCAATAATCAATAATAACCAATATTGATGAAATAAATGAACTACAACAAAAAAATGGATTGAGATGAGAGTTCCCAGACATTAATTTCCGTACTTTGTAACCAATTTCCGATTTAATTCGATACGTTTATTCTACCATTTTCTATTGCTAACTAATCATAAGATTCGATCAAAATTTGATCATTAGTTTGGGGTAACATTTATGCAAGCCTGGTCTTATTCTTTCACGCAGTTCCTCTTTGGTGGTTGTCAGTTATTTCGAATATCTATCTTGGTTTCATTCAAACATGTTTGGGATGCCACATTTCGAAAATATTATTTTTATTAGAAGGCTTTGAAACTTAAGTTGCCGTAGAGATGACAAGTCATTAAAATAAAAGACGAAAAGACACAAATTTGTCAGTATTAATAGTGAAGTTTATAACTCTTCAAGTACCTACACTAATAAAGAAGTATGGCAGATAATTTGACTTTGCAGGAGAAAATTGAAATAGTAAAACTTCGTGGTAACAACGACAGATCCGAAAGGGAAGTATGTAGAATTTTCAATAACATGCATCCGGAGCGGCGAAATATTAGCAGAGCTACAGTTGGAAGAGTAAACAAAATTTTCAATCAGTATGGAGCTGTTAGTAAACATATCCTGAAGAATATCAATACTGTACAAAGGCAGAGACGAAATAATTCTGAACGAATTCGAAATTATTTTAATAATAATCCGAAAACAAGTGTGAGAATTGCAAGTTTGGACATCAACTTACCGCGTGAAACAATAAGGAGAAATCTTAGGAAATATAATAATATGAAGCCCTTTAAACCAAAGTTTCTTCACACCTTAGAAGAAGGCGATAATGAAAAGAGGATGGAGTATAGTTTATGGGCTCAAGGAGAATATCTAAATAACAGGAATTTTCTGAAAAAAATTTTGTTCAGTGACGAGGCAACATTCACAACCAATGGAACAGTTAATTCTCAAAATTCAAGGTACTGGACGGAAGAAAATCCACATTGGATAATAAATTGCACAAGACAGTACTCCCAAAAAATAAATGTTTGGTGCGGAATATTACATACCAGAATAATTGGCCCCTTTTTTTTTGAAAACAATTTGAATGGTCAAATTTTTTTGAATTTTTTGAAAAACGAGTTTTCCAACGCTATGGATGAACTTCCACTAGCAGAAGAGGCCCATATTCTATTTCAATTAGATGGCTGTTCCATCCACAATAGCAGGATTGTTAGAGATTGGCTGGAAGAAAATTTTCCTAATCGGTGGATAGGGCGAAATAGTTCACTGATTGAGTTTCCCCCCAGATCCCCGGACTTGACTCCACTTGATTTTTTTTTATGGGGCACCGTTAAGGAAAAAGTATACAAAACTCGCCCAACGAGCAAAGAGGAACTGCGTGAAAGAATAAGACAGGCTTGCAGAGATATCTCCCCAAATCAATTATTGAATGTTTTGGTTAACATTAAAAACCGATATGATAAATGTATCGAATTGAATGGAGATTTGGTGGAACAGTCCAAAATTTAATGTGTGGGCACTGTCATGTTAATACATTCTTTTGCAGTGGTTCATTTATGTTTTTAATATTGATAATTATATTATGATATAAAGATGTGTATTTCTATTCTTTGACAACAAACTGCAGTGTGCTAATAGAGATAACTATATCGCACATAAAGTTGTTATGTTCTGAAGAAGTATTTCATACCATATTATTTACAAAATTGTTAACGACCTGAAAGAGCATTTTAAACGATATTATTAATAATATTGTGATTTAATATGACGACAATTCCAAATATTTAGATAAAGTGATAAGAATTTTACTTATGCCATATTTCTGTTAAAAAAAATAATTTTATCTTGAAATTTTAGTCACAACCATTTGAAAGCATCACAAATCCAGTGGCGTCGTCAAATTTCATATAAAAAAATCGCTAGTATGTTTTTTGGATTTTTGACCTTGAAAAAAATTCGAAGTAGGCCTTGAAAATTTTATTTCTATTTCTACTTCACAGCACTCTAATAGAACTATTGACGCTCTATCTATTGAAAAAAAAAAACTTCTGAATCGGATAATAAATAACAGTTTTAGAGGGGTGGCCCGCTTTCAAATGGGTCACTCTGTATATCTATGAATATACATATTACCTATAGTAATATAAGCAACTTACAAAATTTGGACAAATTGAGAATTTTTAGGGAAAGTCCAAAAATATCTGCTGGCAAATTTTTTTTATAATGCCCTTGTATTTTAAAAATATAAGTTTGGCTTGAGGTCTTCGCTTATTATGGCTTGAGGATTTTCAAATATCAACTTTAAACGATGAAAACTATTGTTCTTTTATGTTCCTTCTGAAAAAAAAGGAGTGAATAACTTCGAAAAAGGATATTTTCAAGTACTCTTCTTCTATTTTTTCGTCTTCCAGGCAAATTACGAGAATAAACCTTAAATTATCGGAATTATTTATAATTACCTTCATTTTCTGTTTTTGTATCTATACTTTCAGAATCACCCTTTTTCTCCGAAACTATCATATGATTTGATCATGGTTCATTTGAAGTGTTACCTATACAGATTGTTATCTACAACATACTGAATTCCATAATCAACCAAAATCCCATGTATTCATCAGTGCGGGGTCCTTGACAAGCTTTCATTTTTTGATATTTTCAATAGTTAACAAGTTGAAGGCAAAAATAGCTTTTTGACCGAAGGGGTGGTTTTTAACGGTGGAGTTATGATGGTTTCATGATATATGAGACTTCAACTAACAATTCCAACAATTATTTGAAACCGTATATCTTCTGTTGTAATTTTTCATTTCTTATTTTGAGTCCTTACAGACACATTGCTTGACTAATGAAATAATGCTTTATGTCTTATGCATTTTCGAAATATTTGCTTTCCTTCGTGAGTTCATTTGAAATATTTAAATCACGTTTTGTGCTTACGGGAAGCTCATTGTATCGGTTAATTTCTGGGAATTTGGAGATACCAATGGCGAGAATGTTAAGTGGGACACACTGTATGAATTTTTACTCATTATAAGCAGATCCAATGTTACAATTGAATTAGAATAAATACAAATTCGATCAAAAAACTAATAATATCTGTGTTTGCTTCAAAGTGACGAGAACAATCTACACAGAAAAAAATTGGTACCTAAATACAATGAAAAAGTTCATAGACTCAATGAATATTTTTATCAATATTGGTCCAATGAACGCAATCGTTATGTCAATGTACCACTGGTTATCCATACTATGAATACGGATTTCAATAATATCAATGAATGCTTTCATTGATATCATGATTAAGTACATTAAATAGGTTCGTTATGGTAATGAATTCCATTCATCAAACGAATAAAGAGTGATCACCCAAGCAATGAATTGTATTCGTTCAACTGATGAAACTGTATTCATCAGATTAATTATTATTGTTCGTTCTTCGAATAAATGTTGTGTGATTGATATAATGATTCAGATTAGTTCGACGATGGATATTTTTCATCAATCCAATGAACGGTGTTTATTAAATATCGGTTATTCCTTGATTCAATAACTGATATACATTAAATGTATGTTTCAGTTTATTCTGGTGATGCTTTTACACATTGAACTAATTATTTTGTTTATCATTTGAATAAGTGGTATTTATTCAATCATTGCATATCATTCGTAAATGCAATAAAGGCCTCCCACTGATATTGAGCATACAGTGAGTTTCCGAAAGATATGCAAAATAATTAACATGCATTCATCAGAACATCGCAATCCTGATTGGAAGGCGTATCTCCAAGTTATCTTTTATTTCGGCTGGCTCCTTTCGGAGCTCTTCGGATGTCTCTGTAGTCTGCTACCTGAAAAGATGCTTCAACGATCGCTTTTGTCTGCTTAAGTTAACCGGCTCTGTGCAAACAACGAAGTCGTGCGGAGTGGTCCCTCTAGTGGAGGCGCTGTGTACTACCAGCTAAAGCTAACTTGCCAGCAACGGAGATTTCTATGCGAGGATTTGGCTGAACAGACGCCGGCAAAATTTATGAGTATATTTAAACACGAGATGGCTTGGTTCGACATAAGGCTTATTATTATATTCATTAACATATCAATTACGGAGTTATAGAATGGGAGGAAAATGTTGCTTCTATCTGCCTAACAAAACTGGGACTCAGTAACTTCATTACACTTTCTATGATCTTTCCATAGCCCCAATAAAACCTGTGTGTAGATCTGAAAATAGATTATCATTGATTTCGATAAACTTGGATTCATTTTAACAATAAAATCATCTCTGGGACCATTAATTACGTTCATTGATATGATGAACAATTTCAAATGGATTCAGTGTACCCCTTTCATTACCTCAATGAACTTTTCCATAGCAGCAACGAAACCTGTTCATAAATGTAAAAAAAGATCATCTTTGATCTCAATGAAGTTGAATTCATTGTATCAATAAATACCTTCGTACATCAGTGAATGTTTAATCATTATCACGATGAAAAGTTAATTGTGCCAATGAACGGAAAGGTAATAAACGGTATTCATTGATATTATGTACCACATTTTTTTCATGAAATAATATACATTGTTCCAATGTACTTTTTTCTTCATTTCAATAATCTTTTTCAAAGCCGTAACGAAATATGTTCATAGGTCTGAAATTAGATCATCATTGATCTCAGTGTACCCCTTTCCTCACCTCAATAAACTTTTCCGCAGAAGCAACGAAAACTGTTCATAAATGTAAGAAACGATCATCTTTGATCTCAATAAACTTGAATTCGTTGTATCAATAAATACCTACAAAAGTCAGTGAATAATTATTCATTGCCACGATGAAAAATGTATTTTGCCAATGAACGGAGAGGTAAAAAATGGCATTTATTTTTGTCTAAGTGTAACGAAATTGAAAAAAAGATTGTTGCATCATTTTATCATTTTCAGATGATGAATTACACTTCTGGCACCTTAGGACAAATGATTTTGAGCTCAATTTCTACCAGCACCGCAACGAGTATCCTGCAAACTCAAACAACCCTTGAGTCGAAAAATCAATATAGCCAATTAGGTCACCAACTGACCCAAACCCTTCGTCAAGGACAAGTTAACGTCCTGCGGATGCTGCAACTCGATTATCTTAATTCAGCCACAACCAATTGGTATATCAGCAGCAAATCTTCGTCAAGGGCCCGTGACTCCCAATAAAAATGTAATAATCGACCACATGCGTAAACCGCAGGAATTAGAACCAATGGCAGGAAGAATCCTAACCGCAACCACGCCTATTTTAACCACAAACCAACCACAATAAGAGGTGACGTCGACGAGTCGATATTACGGCGTCTGTAGGCGTCTTAAATCAGTCTCTGAATTCTCAAATAGAATCCACAGGATGAAAGTGGCAATATATTTGAAAAAAATTGGTGTTGCGTGTTCGTTGAACTCTTCAAAAGGGTAGTTCAAGTGTACTCACTCAGATTTTCACCAATACATTAATTTCAGCTTGCTTTTTTAATTATTATGCTTTCTTTTTTTTTGAATTCAAAACAAAAATGTAATTTGTTACTAATGATTATTTCTATTTTCATTCACGTACAACGTAGCGCACTCTGTGACAGAGGGGAAGAAGTAGATAGTAAAGATTTTCTCAAGACGACGCCGACGTCCTGAAAGAAATGCGTCTTGAGAGCATCTTTCGTTCTATAAGAAATCCTTGTTAAGAACGGACTTTCCGTGCAACGGTAAAAACGCTCCACATTCGAATTCAAAAAATTCATGTGAATTCATACTATTTGGATGTTATGCCTAGGCACTGTGCTGTGCTTCTAATTTCATAATTCCAGGATTGAAAACCACACATTTATATGTTGATAAGTTTGGTCTTACGAACGTTCTGCTTATCATTCAAATTATTTTTTTTTGGTCATTCGTCTTACTTTTTGTTGAAATGATTTGAATAATCATAATGTTGGTGATTCAATAACAATTTTATATCTTTCAACTGATACATTTTTTTTATATTATATATTGTAAAATTTTGTAGCCAACAAAGAAATTAATTTATTTTTGTGTGTGGGGTTTCCTAAGAAATACGGATTGATATAAATAGATTATTACCAGATCTAAAGTCTATATTAAGAATAACCTAGAGTAAATTCTCGGAAAACAAACTAATTTGGTGTGAATATGCCTATATGTATTTCTCAGAATTAACGAGAATTTACGCTATTATTGAAATAGAGTAAATAGACTATAGTTACGTATAATTAATATTGATGTAACGGAATAGAGATTTCTCAGATTCAATAGTTTGCATTCTTCATATAGCCTAGTTTATTAATGGTTTTTGTTTTTGTGGTAGCATCTATTCAATAATTGAAATTTGTATTTTTGTAGGGAATTCCGACTTTTGGAGAATAATCCGCCACATGTCCTTAGGTAGTACAGAAGTACAGACTTTACTAAAGAATAGAGTAATGAACGAATTGTTTCTTGACAGTTTATTTCAGGGAGAGTACAAGTCATAAGAAGGTAGTCTTGATTTCTTCGATAGATATTATACAATATTGACCAGAAAATACTCCCCAGTATTATTATTATTTCATTATTTGATATATGGAACACACTGAAAAAAATGTGGTACGTTATATCAATAAATGCAGTTTTTTACCTCTCCGTTCATTGGCAAAATACATTTTTCGTCGTGGCAATGAATAAATATTCACTGACTTTTGTAGGCATTTATTGATACAACGAATTCAAGTTTATTGAGATCAAAGATGATCTATTTTCAGACCTATGAACATGTTTCATTGCGGCTATGGAAAAGATCATTGAAATGAAGAAAGAAGTACATTGAAACAATGTATACTATTTTATGAATGAAATGTGGTACATTATATCAATGAATACCGTTTATTAACTTTCCGTTCATTGGCACAATACATTTTTCATCGGGACAATGATTCAAGTTCATTGAGATCAAATATGATCTTTTTTACATTCATGAACAGGTTTCGTTGCTGCTATGGAAAAGTTCATTGAGGTAATGAAAGGGGTACACTGAATTCATTTGAAATTGTTCATCATATCCATGAACGTAATTAATGGTCCCAGAGATGATTTTATTGTTACAATGAATCCAAGTTTATCGAAATCAATCTATTTTCAGATCTACACACAGGTTTTATTGGGGCTATGGAAAGATCATAGAAGGTGTAACGAAGTTACTAAGTCCCAGTTTTGTTAGGCAGATAGAAGCAACATTTTCCTCCCATTCTATAACTCCGTAATTGATATGTTCATGAATATAATAATAAGCCTTATGTCGAACCAAGCCATATCGTGTTTAAATATACTCATAAATTTTAACGGCATGTGTTCAGCCGAATCCTCGCATAAAAATCTCCGTTGCTGGCAAGTTAGCTTTAGCTGGTAATACACAGCTCCTTCACTAGAGGGACCACTCCGCACGACTTCGTTGTTTGCACAGAGCCGGTTAACTTAAGCAGACAGAAGCGTTCGTTGAAGCATCTTCTCAGGTAGCACAGACTACAGAGACATCCGAAAAGCTCCGAAAGGAGCCAGCCGAAATAAAAGATAACTTGGAGATACGCCTTCCAATCAGGATTGCGATGTTCTGATGAATGCATGTCAATTATTCTGCATATCATTCGGAAACTCACTGTATGCTCAATATCAGTGGGAGGCCTTCATTGCATTTACGAATGATATGCAATGATTGAATAAATACCACTTATTCAAATGATAAACAAAATAATTAGTTCAATGTGTGAAAGCATCACGAGAATAAACTGAAACATATATTCAATGTATATCAATTATTGAATCAAGGAATAACCGATACCTAATAATCACCGTTCATTGGATTGATGAAAAATATCTATCGTCGAACTAATCTGAATCATTATATCAATCATACAGCATTCATTCGAAGAATGAACAATATTAACTAATTTGATGAATACAGTTTCATCAGTTGAACGAATACATTTTATTGCTTGGGTGAACACTCTCCATTCGTTTGATGAATGGAATTCATTACCATAACGAACCTATTTAATGTACTTGATCATGATATCAATGAAATCATTCATTGATATTATTAAGATCCGTGTTCAAAGTATGGATAACCAGTGGTACATTGACATAACGATTGCGTTCATTAGACCAATATTGATAAAAAAATTCATTGAGTCACTGAACTTTTTCATTGTATTCAGGTACCAATTTTTTTCTGTGCAGGATCATGTATTATTATGGGTGCACTCCTTTGTACATACATACATTTGCGGTGGAGACAAAGGTCAAAAATATGTTAATTTAGGCTAAGAAAATTGACATCGGACCGTAGCATGTCACCTTCATACCCTTTTCGCTGCCTCAGTTCCATGAGTTTCCAGTGATAACATAGCAGTATCATCAGCCTAATGGAATCAGATTAACATATAGTTTCCTTATATAATTGACAGGGTGAACTATATTGCCAATTATCGAAAATAAAATGGGGTACTAGTCCATCATATGAAAACACATGCACATGTGAAATTCAAGATCAATCCGAGATCATTCATTTAATTTTTCTGATCGCCAACCTTCGAAGACGCGCTGCTGAATTAAACACCTATGTTTTGGGCTCTCTGTTTACGATCTGTCGATATTTCATGGTTTATCGTGATTTCAGTGGTTCCCCGCTCGTTACAAATATGCACGCTGTCGGTCAATTTCGACATCAAAGTTATTCATTCAACTTCCATAGTGTGCTGTATAGTGCTCTAAAAAATCACTTATTGTTGCAATTTCCTATTGAGAGACATTGTAAAACTGATATACCAACTAAAGTCCCACGATTGATGAAGAAGAAACGACGGAACACTTTTACTGTTGACATGTTGACATTCGTATACCGTCAGATAATGACAGATTTTGCTGACTCATTTGTTCTTTTCTGGGATTCTAACCACTGTGTCGTGTGCTAGGCATATGGATTTTTTTTCAATGTCTCAATCAAGGCATTTTAACACATTAACAGGTAGTAACAATCTAATAGTGAAAAACTAGTGCCATAAGATTTGAAGGTCCTTAAAGGGTTGAAATAAGGGCGCCATCTTGTAAAAGAATACTTGGTTGCTGACTCATGTTCTCGCTTATGCCAATCGATAAAATGAAATTTGATATCGTTAGGAACCCAAAAAAAATGCTTTTAAGCCGGTCAGCTGTTTGAGTAAATTTTCATGTTTGGAGCTCAACACTGACATAATTTTCAGTGGTTGAAATCCCCAGAGAGACGAAATAAATCAGCAAAATATGTCATTATCTAATGGCCTATCAGGGGCGGCGCTTTTCTACATACGCAAAATGTATCCACTGTATAATTTATCTCTAGTATATTTGAGGAAAAGTGCCTTAGAAGCTAGCACAGTGCCCTGAGGTAGATATTCCTCCTGTAATCATCGGAGGGTTATTTGAATAATTAATGACTCTTTGCAAAACATACAGGGTTGGTTGGATGGCATTAGTATACCATAAACGTTGTCCGAAAGGTTTTCACAATAGATGAAATGCTCTTTTTTGGGATAAGTTGAGAATTTCAAACATAGAAATTTACATTTTTAAAAGGAGAAAATTGGTTTCAGTTACCAAACATCTTCTGATCTGCTAGTAAAGCCTAAGGACATTTCTCAAGGTGGAAATATTCTGAGCACTACTATCATAGTCGGAGTTAACTACAGTCATCTATGGTGGATTCCATTCACAGTTATCTGTAGAAAACCAAGTCAATTCTGAAGCAGAGACAATGTATTATTATATTTGACTATACCCCTTTACCAGCATGCTAGTTCAGTCAATTTATGAGAAAAGTAACATTAAAAACGTTTGTATAGAAATTCTTTCTGAAGCTTTTGAAATGATGTTCTGTCCCTTGGTTCTGATATATTGTGACTCATTTTCCTTTGACTGTACATTCCAAATATACATATATTGAAGAAAATTAATTTTGTTCGTAGCATGAGAAAATTCATTTCGGTAGAAAGAAAAAAGTTTCATAATATTTTTTGTGGTATTTTCTTCGAGTTTCAGGAGACTCGGCAATTTAAATTATATTCTTGGAAAAAAATACTTATCATTATTTCATAATCAACGGATTTATATCATGTTTATGCTGTTCAGATGTGTGAATATCCGAATTCTAGTAAAATACGAATGAGGTAGAGGGAAATCGATAAGTTTTCCGATCTCACCCGACAAAATCTAATCCTAACTCGGCAAGAGCACCCGAGACACTTTTCTATGGGAGTTTTATAAGAGGCCAAGGCAAGTGTAATATTAAAAGCTGCGAGTAAAAGCCGGATACATGCTGAAAGCGTCTGGAAGTTTCGAGTTCAAGCGACAGAATGCGCCATAGTGATCTCGGCAAAAACGTTCAAGGATGATGGCTGAGGAATTTTCTCCATTTTGCGGTTTCTTTGAAATTTTCGAAGTGTTTGAAGGCGTATCGGGTTCTATCTTTGTGCATTTGATGTGCCTTTTACAGAGAGGATTGAGAAGAGGTCGATAAAAGCTCCATATAACATTTTGAGTATCGAAATTCCATGAGGAAGTAACTTAGGTTATTTTCAGACTTGGGTGAAATTTTCAGATGATGAAGTATTTGGGTTACTGTTTATTAGAATGATGGCGGAGATTATGAGTTGAAGAATCTTCGATCTATCTACGATCCACTATGTACTGTATGAAAATGTCTTGAGTCCTTGTATTGGTTATATTGAAAATAATAATAATAATATATTATTTCCTATGGAGAATGAAAAGCGGAGTTCGATTTTTGTGGATGAAACACATGCGCAGAAAACTTTTTCTTCCACTCAACCTCTAATATAATCATGAATAAATGGTTGACTGAAAAATTTTGTTCATTATCATAGCTAATTTTTCTGCTGTTTTAGCCAAACATGTTGGCAACATAGGGAGCAGACAGAAGAGATTAATTAAGTGAATAAAAAGTCTTCAATAGTCTTGAAAATTCATGAATAATATAATGAATAATATTTATTGCGAATTTCTGAGCAGTATTTCAAGAAATAATATGAAATTTTCTCAATTTCTACAAATTTTTTCCATTGAGGTAGTATATTTTTTCCTACGAGCGTGCGGAAAAGTAACTTTTCCGCACGATTTTTTGTTTTGAAAGTTGTACTTTTCCGTACGATTTAAAATCGTGCGGAAAAGTTACTTTCCCGCACGATTTTTACTTTTCCGTACGATTTTTACTTTTCCGCACGATTTTTGTATTTTTGAAAATGAGGATATTTACAACTAAATAAATGATCTATGTAACTATTCTGTCGTATTAGTCATTTTGTAGCATTATTATGAAAACTTGTTTATTAAAAACCTTGTTTTTTCATAAATAAGATTGACAAAAACACTCGTAGGAAAAATATTGTACCTAACTCTTACGGAAAATGTCTTTTCCGCCCTTAACGGCTTGCCCGAACTCCGCTTCGCGTCGTTCGTGCAACTGCCGTCGCGTGCGGAAAAGTACTACTTTCCGCACTTGTTAGGTAAATAACTATTTTATTTTATATGAAAATTGAAGTCTTTTCGAAAAACATTCGTCTATACAGAACTCTCTACAATAAAAAAAAGTTTTTCGCGAAAACCATCAAGTTCTTAAAGACCACTGAAGTTTTTGACAAAAATAAAATATCTACTTGCTTGGCATGAAAAATACTATATTCATGCCAATTTCTGTTATCAGAAAGTAATAAAAAAAGTTAAAAAAAAATAAAAACGAAAATATTGGTTTTTCGTATTTCACTCGGCAATTTTGAGGTTATGTTAAAAATTTGTTGATATCAAAGTTGTAGATATTTTGATTATTTACAACTTTTAAATTCAACTTTTTTTGATAAATACGTATTTACGCTTCAAATCGTGTAAAACCGATTTCACCCCTTTTTATCCCCCACCCCTACTCGACTGCAAGCATTCAGATGTTGAATTTTTGTCCCCACATCAGTTAAACCCTTTTTTCTATCATTCACAACCTAGTTTTCCCAGTACGGAATTTTTCAATCACAAAAAAGGTAATTCACCTGGTCTATTGGTGATTTCTAAATTACTTAATATGTGAATTGCATCTGCGTTCATTGAATTGTCTTATCGAATTACCGTCAAGATTTTCTTTCATCGAAGTAAATTCAACATTTGTAATTCGAGTTCCGTTGCCTTCAAGCAATTAAACTGAAAATGAAATTTTTTTTGAAATGCTAAGTTACTTCTACAAAAAAGCTCAAAATTACCAAATTTTGTCAGTACGGTATTGGATTCCAAAATCGCGTATTTGAATGAAAAATGTTCGAATTGGGTAAATAAATAATACAGTACAAAATAACATGTCAAGAATAGTAATTTATGTATCAAGTGAGTAAAGTGATACTTTTTATACGAGTAGGACGCACGACGCCGTAGGCGGAGTGCGGCATTCCTACGAGTAAAAAAAACAATTTACTCACGAGTCTTATACAGTATTTTTTCTACAACTGTCAAAAAAAATAACCAATTCATATTTTTTTGCAAATATGAAATGAATTTGGCATATTTTTATTGATTCATTATTCGAACAAAGTTCGAAGAGTATGCCGGAGAGTTGAGTTTCAAACAAATGAAACGAATAATTTCGACAGAGTCGAAATCCCTTTCTCTTCACACTATCCCACAAAATAGAAAATTTGAAGCGAATATTAAAATAACATATTCATCGAGGTCAATATTATTATTATTAATGTTGACTTGACTTTCGAATAACTAGTCCATCGAAGAAACTTTTCATTTTCTTAGATTTGTATTCAAAATAAATAAACAATCCTCGTGAAGCAACGAATACCTTTTTCTTTCTTTGAACTATGTCAAGGAAATCTCATATTTGCACTATCCACGATTTTCTCCGTTCAATCTTCAGCACTTTTCATTTCTACTTAAATTAAATTTATAGTTCAGTATCAAGAATTCGTTATCTGGATAGATGCCCAATTTCACAAATTTCATTAATTATTGTTGTCAACTAGTTTCTGACGGCCAAACAGCCATAGCTACCTTGGATTACCTAGTGTAGATTAGGTCCAATAGTTCCTTAGAGGTATATGCTATTATTTTGAATATATTCGCCGCGATAGTTTGGAATTTTGATAATACTTATTTAATAGTAAGAATGCTAAGAATATTATTGGTGAAACATTTGTATATCAGATATTTATAGGTGATTAGTTGCCAAAGAAAATGAGAACTGGTTTTATGACAGGATTTCGTTATTATTCGGATCTGTCACTATTGTTGCATGAAACTGTCGGTTGCCTAGCAACAGCCGTTAAAAAAAGTGCACTTTTTTACACTTTTTCGTTTAATAATGAAATTGTATGTTGATAGTGAAATATTGTAATACTTTACTCACACAAACCACACAAAAAAAGTGGACTTTTTTTGACAGTTGTAGAAAAACGAATTTTCTCTACAAAATAACAATTTCAATGAATTCTTATCCAGCTCTAAGACAGAATAAGTTCTCGTGTTTCAATATTTCATTTACAAAGTTTTATCTCTCATATTTATCAGAGATTTGTCTTTTTTATGAAATATTATTAAAATACCTACCAGTTATTCGGCTGTCCTTTGCTGTAACAAACCACATCTCGTGTCACCTCTTCCTATATTGTTTCCTTCATGATGCTGCGTTATTTGCAACTTTCCTTTTACTCTTTGTGTTGTCCCCTCTCCGCTCTATCTAGAAACCGCAAGCGGTCAATTTCAGTAAAAGTTCTGAAACATTATTTGTTGGAAGGAATGGGAGGATATACCCAGGCAGACTGCTCTTTCTATTTTTATCTCTGCAAATAGCTCTACCGTTTATTGTTAGGGGAGAGAATTCTCTAAAATTCCTAAAACCGTTCCAAGTATTCGCCCAACAATTCAAATGCGTTTACTATTAGATATATTTGGTATGGCTCTTTGAAAATATGTAAATTGTTCTAATCATTTTCATTATCCATTTTATCTACACTTTCGCTGTTAGATGATTCCTAAGTATGATTGATTGCCTACTCATCAACGTCTCAGTATATTCAAACATTATTATTCTCCAGAAGAACAGTAAAATAATTCAAGAATATATCTGGTGTGATAGTTGAGTATATATGAATGATTTTTTTGTATTGTTCAGTTATTTAACAATATCAAAAAATTCATCTAGTGTCATCTGTAATGTTAATTACAGAATTTTGTCGATGCAAGAACAGAAACGCCAAAAGAAATAAAAATGATCAGGGAGTTTAAAGAATACAATTCAAATTTGATTTTCGTTCGAAAATATGAATAGGATATTCATAAAATCTGTTGTGGAATCATCTGCTTTAGCCAGAGAATTAGTTGTTTTCTGTTAGATATTACAAAAAAATCACATTTTCCATTTTTCAATTTTCATGGAGAATGTTCCCCTTTTCAACATGAATAGCATCCAAGAGGTTATCTTGAACGATGGAAAATAGCGACTGAAGTTTGTTTCTCAACCGCAGATTTTATGAATATCCTATTCATATTGTTGAACAAAAATCAAAATGCAATGCCCGTGACAGGTTTATGTGAAAAATAACTTTCAAACTGTTACCGCAGAAGAAATATTTCCAACATTTCCATACTTGATGTGTATACTTGCTTGTGAAGAGCCTGCTTTCCAATACTTTCAATCTCCTTGATGAGCTTAGCAAAACGAAATAGATTTTCGTCGACAAAAATGTATTGGGGATTAAATACGAGAGAAGCGAACCTTGCTTCAATGAAATGAACGATTTCTGTGAGTGATATTTTTTAATAACATTTTCCCTATCTAACTGATTTGAAGAATTTTCGATGAAAACTAGAGATAATTAAAAAAATCAACTATCTGAATGAAAATGCGAATTTTCACTTACAGATTTTTTCTTTTCAGTTAGAGTCTTTTACAATATCTATCAGATGTAGTTCAATGTCCAGCGTGGCTTTAGCCGGGGAAGTAGTCTTTTTCTGTTAGATATTATAAAAAAAATCACAATTTTCCTTCGTCAATTTTCGTTCCCCTTTTCAACATTCATTCAAATTTTCAGATTTCCGATCAAATTTCCCGTGTTTATGTTACCTGTCTGGCTCAGTCTGGAGACACTGAATTCTGCTTCCATCATTTATTACACAAATGTGCAAAGTTGAAAGATTCAGCATTGCCTCTAATGCTGGTGTTAAGACTGAAGCTAGCCCCTGCACTTCATGTACATGTAGCTTGACTTGTGCCAAATCTAGAGTATTTTTGATACCATTTCAGTGAAGCATTGGCGGGGAAGTAGTTGTTTTCTGTTAGAAATTACAAATAAATTACTTTTTCATTTTTAAATTTTTATGGAGAATGTTCCCCTTTTCAACATGAATACCTTCCAAGAGGTTATCTTGAACGATGGAAAATAGCGACTAAAGTTTGTCTTTCAGCCGCAGATGATTCTACAACAGGGTTTATGAATATCCTATTCATATTTTCGAAAAAAAATCAGAATGCAATGCCCATGACAGGTCTATTTCAAAAAATATCTTTCAAAGTGTTACCGCAGAAGAAATATTTCAATTATTTCCATCCTTGATGTGTACAATTGCTTCTGAAGAGCCTGCTTTCAATCTCCCTAATGAGCTTGGCAAAGCGAAATAAATTTTCGTCGACCAAAATGTATTGGGATCAAATGCGAGAGAAGCGAACTTTGCTTCAATGAAATGAACGATTTCTATGAGTGATATTTGTTAATTATATTCTTCCTATCTAATGTATTTGATGAATTTTCAATGAAAACTAGAAAAAATTTAAAAAAATCAACTATCTGAATGAAAATGCGAATTTTCACTTTCAGATTTTTTTTTTCAGTTAGAGCCTTTTCACAATATCTATCAGATGTAGTTCAATGTCCAGGGTGGCTTCAGCAGAGGAAGTAGTTGTTTTCTGTTAGATATTACAAATAAATCACATTTTTCATTTTTCAATTTTCATGGAGAATGTTCCCCTTTTCAACATTGATCATGTTCTTTCCGAAATTATGTTCCAATTTTATCAAATATATTTTTCAGCAGATGTTATTCGATCACGATTATTCAACCGAATAAATATGTAATTATTACTAGATTGTTATTCATATCAAAATTTCATTGTTAAATATTATATACCCTTTTATCATGGCACAATACGTTCCTATTTCTGTCCTAACTACAGGTCTACAGAACCCATCATTTCAAAAGAATGTTTTATTTTATGTACCTTGAACAAGCTATGTGAAATCAAATCAAATCAAGTCTTTATTCATCAGTTTAGTCACAAAGTCATTAAAATTCTGCTCGGTTGACTTCAGATTCTCAAGGAAGGCGAAGTCAATGTAGAATAAGATCGTAATTAAATTTTGTTGGGTGGATATAATTTTCGCTGACGCACACAATATGATTGTGATTATAATGTGTGCGAATTTCTGTCGATTCTCGGATAGAATCAAGACGAATCAGTGTTTTGTCTTTCCAAGCGGTCTATACAGTTTGGATCATAAATGACTCCACATTTCAGCGTACAGAATCTCATTTTGTTCGTATTTCAATTATCTGCCATCCTTTCCATTGGAGCAACCATATTGCTATATTAGTTTTCATTTTATAAGCAAAACACTGAGAAAAACACGTTTTTGTATTTTAATTTTTATAACAAATCAATAGATTCAAAATTGCGAGTCAAAAATATAACAGAATATAACTACAGCTTATATCCACGCGACTCTATATATAGAGTCGCGTGGTATTAGTAAAAATGCACTCTGTTCGTATTTCTGACCCCGTTCCTGTCTGTTCTTGACTTCTGAGCCCGGCATAGAGCTGGAGAGAGATATTGCAGAGTCTATTAGACGAAGAGGAAATCTAGAGTAAGAATTTGTGGAACTAAATACCGGCTACAAAACCTCAGACATTCTTTTTGGCGTTGAAAAGTGAAGTAAACTCTGATATAATGTTTATATCCATCGCTTATAAACTATCCTCGAATTCTCAGTTATACAACAATAAGTAACTTTATCCATATCATTACAACATTACAACCAGTAGCTGAACTCGGAGGCTGACGTCCGAGGGTACTACAACAAATATTTAGTGACTTTATATTCTTGTGATTTGATAACGGTGGACTAACGATCCACAACAACTTTAATTCAGTCGTCGGCTAGGAGGGTGTCACAGTTCCTGCCATCGATTTCAATTCGTTTCAGAACCAGTGCTCTTTTTATAGTACTATTGAGAGAATTCGTATCCAGTGACACTCTAGCAGACGTAAAACGTTACAACATCTCAACCACAGTGTATATAATAATATACTTCAATATCTTCATTCAGCCTTTCTCTGGAGAAATTGTAAAGCAAATTTTCCCAGTTTGACAGTCAATCCCCTTCAGGGCATTTTCCGTTCATTTTCGACAATCGAGTTCAGGCGGACAATCCGAATTTCAAGTCCACCTCGTTTAAAACAAGTCGATGCCAACACACAAAAAAAAGTCGTATGTTGATACTGAAATATTGTAATACTTTACGCACATAAACACAAAGTGTTTTTTCACAATTGTAGAAAATTTTCATTTTGAGTTTACATATACATTTTGTTAAAAATGCTTCCAAAGTTGAAAAGAGTAACATTCTCTATTAAAATTGAAAAATGAAAAATGTGATATTTTTGTAATATCTAACAGAAAACAACTACTTCCCCGGCTGAAGCCACCCTGGACATCAAACTACATCTGATAGATATTGTGAAAATAGTTGATTTTTTAATTATCTCTAGTTTTCATTGAAAATTCTTCAAATAAATTAGATAGGGAGAATGTATTTAAAAAATTTCACTCACAGAAATCGTTCATTTCATTGAAGCAAGGTTCGCTTCTCTCGCATTTAGTCTCCAATACATTTTAGTCAAGCTCATCAGGAAGATTAAAAGTATTGGAAAGCAATCTCTTCAGAAGCAATTATTTTCATCAAGGATGGAAATGATGGAAATATTTTTTCTGCGATAACACTTTGAAAGTTATTTTTTACTTAAATCTGTCATGGGCATTGCATTTTGATTTTTGTTCGAAAATATGAATAAGATATTCATAAAATCTATTGCTATTCATCTGCGGCTGAAAGACAAACTTTAGTCGCTATTTTCCATCGTTCAAGATAACCTGTTGAGAGGTATTCATGTTGAAAAGGGGAACATTGTCCATAAAAATTTAAAAATGAAGAAGTAATTTATTTGTAATTTCTAACAGAAAACAACTACTTCCCCGCCAATGCTTCACTGAAGCGGTTTCAAAAATACGCTAGATTTGGCACAAGTCAAGCTACATGTACATGAAGTGCAGGGGCTAGCTTCAGTCTTAACACCAGCATTAGAGGCAATGCTAAATCTTTCAACTTTGCACGTTTGTGTAATAAATGTTGAAAGCAGAATTCAGTGTCTCCAGACTGAGCCAGACATAAACACGGGAAATTTGATCGGAAATCTGAAAATTTTAAAACACATCTCCCAAGAAGTCATCTGTAAATCGACAGACAGCATGCCAGTTATAGGTACGACTTTGAAGTGGTCATAAATAACCACCAAATCTTCATAGAGAACGGACCTCAACTGGGTAAGGATGTATCAGTGTAGTACCAAGATGAATGGAAAAGCTGGAGTGGTCGTTACATGGCCAGGTTTCAGATTCTCCAAACCTCTTGGTTACGCTGGGAAAGTGATGAAATGAAATCTTACTGAAATAAAGTCCACGACGAATGAGACTATCAAACAGGCTAGTGATCCTAACGCCATATATAAACAGCTCCTCGAGTTGAACAAAAAATTGATAACGGGACTCGTTACTGGACATACTGTCCTCTGAGGTAACACAAATCGGCAAAAAGGCAGTTGCCGCTACTGCGAGATAATTACTGAAATTGCAGAACATTTGCTTTAGGATTGCCTGGCGCTTTTCTGCAAGAAAATCGAAGGGGCTCTTTTAACGCCTTTCAACATTGAGAAATTAGCACCCAGAAAACTTAAGTTTTAATAGTGTCTGAACACTCTAAACCGACGTCGTAGAGACTATAACTGAATGTGCATGATGCTAAAACAAAATTTCTAGGCTGCCACCTACCATAGATGCTGCCACCACTGATATTTATTGCACATACCTGCAAGTGCAGACATAGCTGGGTAATCAGATACTGCTATCGGTGTGGGGGTGGTCGTTGACGATAAGAGTCGTCCTTATCCATACCTCCTGACATCATCATGAACATCATTTTGGTTGAGTTTAATTTATTTAAAGTACAACAATGAATTGATGAACATTAATCATCTTGATTTTTGTTCGAAAATATGAATAGGATATTCATAAAATCTGTTGTGAACTATTGAACTACATCTGATAGATATTGTGAAAAGACTCTAACTGAAGTTCAATGTCCAACGTGGCTTTAGCTGGGGAAGTACTTGTTTTCTGTTAGTAATTACAAATATATCACATTTTTCATTTTTCAATTGTCATGGAGAATGTTCCCCATGACATGAATACCTCCCAAGAGGTTATCTTAAACGATGAAAATTAGCGACTAAAGTTTGTCTTTCAGCTGCAGATGATTCCACAACAGATTTTGCTTTTCCAATAGGAGAAGCAATAGTTCATCCGTGAAAAATAGAATACAAACCAGCACTTCTCACTATGAGGTAGTTTATAATAAATAAATTATATTCCTTCAAATGTTTCAAATCAGTTCAATATTTGTTATTACTCGGCAACGTTCTATGAAATGAAAATCGTCCCCAAGGCTCCTTTTCCGAGTGCCCAGTTCGTCTCTTTAAATTCGATACGGTTATTTCACAGCTATATAGGGAATTCCTATCACATAATTTGCACCGTGAATAAAATATTTCTCGGTGTTTTATTCATCGTACACATGTGGGGCGGCGAATATGTATATGTCGCATCCACGCGAGCAGTATATTAGGTTTAATCGACATTTGGATGGCCATTATAGCCTACTAATTAGCGGTGGCAGGTGTACCGTATAGCGACCAACGGGGGTTGTAAAATTCCCCACCCCAATTACATTACTGTTTGCCATATCTAACACCGAACCGTGCAATCCTATTATATATTCTCTATTGTCGTCGATATCCTCAACTGTGGAATATGCATATTGGTAATGCACATGGAATGACTACTATAATTGGAAAGATTACATCCAATTCATTAGAGATATGGTTATTGCAGGCCTTTCAGATCATGAAGCTGTCTTGTGTCATGTACCTCAAATATTTGAAATGCCCCTTAGGAAAAAACGTATTGGAAGAATATATAGTAGAAAAAATGTTAACAAATTCAGGAATAATTGTGAGAATTTAGACTGGAATGAAGCAATGACATGCTGCGACCCTTTGACTAAATATCATTATATGCTTTCGTATGTATTCAATAAGAGCTTTTCGCTTAAGAGAATTAGGAATAAAACTAAAAAACCTTTGTTAACAAAAGGTATTAAAGTGTCAACAAAAAATTTACGATCCCTTCATTTAATTAGAAAAATTGGCAGTGATAATGAAACCTTAATTTCCTTTTACAATATATATATATATATATATATATAAATGTATAGGTCCATTTATAGAAGAACTGCTAAAGAGTTACACTATAGAAACAGAATAGAAAATGCAAGACATAAGCAAAAAGAGAGCTGGGTAGTTGTCAATGACTTGAGAGGTAAAAACAACTCAGTTCCGGGAAAAACAAATTTAGAATGTAACGATATCAATCAATATTAGTTATAGCAGAAACTATTTCAGAACAAATAAATTCCTCAACAGATCCCCTTGAATCATATCTCTGTTTCTGAATCAATCTTTTTCGCTCCCACTGACGTAGTAGAGATGAAACAAATTTTCAATGAAATAAAAAAGGAAAATTCGTCTGGGTGAGATGACTTATCTCTACAAATATTTTCATATCTCCCCGGTTTTGCCCTTAGAGTACTAGTTGAAGCAATACATTTTTCATTCCTCACAGGAGATTTTCCATCTTGTTTGAAAAACGCAATAGTCATTCCATTACATAAGGGGGATGATACTAATGTTCCTGCAAATTTCAGACCCATTTCAATGTTACCCACACTCTCGAAAATAATAGAAAAACTCGTGAAAAAAAGAATAATAGCTTTTATAAATCAGCACAACTCTCTTAACTCTACTCGATTTGGATTTCAAAGAGAAAAAGGAACAATTGATGCAATTTTCAACCTCCTACAAAATGTTTTTCTGAAAATGAATGATAAGGAAGTTGCTGCAGCGATTTTTTGTAACTTGACAAAGGCCTTCGACTGTATTAACCACAGAATATTGCTACAAAAACTGGAGATATATGGGTTCAGAAATGTAGTTATCCAGTGGTTTCAGTCATATTTATCTGGTCGAACTCAAAGCGTATATCTACAAGGCAGCTCATCGAACAAACTAGGAGTTAAATGGGGAGTACCTCAGGGTTCAGTCCTGGGACCAACTCTTTTTTTACTTTATATAAATGATATAACATCAATTAATATTTCCGGAGAGTTCACCCAATTCGCAGATGACACCACTATACTTTGGCATGATAAAAATGACTCAAAACTGCATCAAATGATTGAAAATGATATTATTAAAGTGAAAGATTGGTGTGATGCTGATAAGCTGTCTTTCAATATATCCAAAATCAACATGCTTACTTTCAAATGTGATCTTCAAGAACTTCATCTAGGAAATCAAGTGATCAGCTATAAGTCAGAACCAAAATTTCTGGGTTTACATATTGATGATAAATTGAAATTTTAAAATCACATTGAAAAACTCAGACGAAAACTATCATCAGGATGTTTTGCAGTAAGAACTACTTCATGGGAACTCGGTGTAGATATGGCAAAGAGTGTATATTATGCATTAGTCGACTCACATTTAAGATATGAAATTTGTTTTTGTGGATCATGTAGTCAATATCTTTTCAATATGGTTTTTGTTTTGCAAAAAAGAGCAATTAGGTATATGTGCAGAGCTAAATTCCAGGATCCTTGCAAGCTACTTTTCATTAAACACAAAATTTTACCACTACCGTGCATTTAGAATGTCTCATTCACAGCAAATTTAAAAACGAAATCCATACGATAACCCATTATAACACTAGACAGCCACTAAATATAAAAGTACCAATTCCAACTTCGACATAAGTTAAAAATTCTATAATTTATAATGCTAAAAAATTATTTAATCATCTACCTAACAAGATTAAAATCATAGAGGATAAAAGAAAATTCAAAAATTCCGTAAAAAGTCTAGCGAATGGGTTCTACTCATTAGATGAATTCTACTGCGAGAAGTTATAGTGTTTTAGTGTTATGAAATTAAACTTTTTCATCCTGATTTTATTTTTCATTTTTTTAATATATATTTTTAAATTTTGTATTTATACATGTCTTTGACTAGCACGGTGAAAATGTACTAATTTCATTTTTCAATTACTTGTGCGCCTATTATGACGTATTTTTATTTACTATCAATTTTCAACAGCTATATTATTTTAAAATTGTGCATGTTTGTTGTTGACCAGTACGGTGAAAATGTACCATTTCTTTTCTGTTCGCTTTTGCGTATATTGTGTTTTGTCTTTATTTGATTTGGACCTGTTTTTTGTAATATCTACGGGTACGTAATGATTGTTGTTATATTCTTTTTTATTTTGTAAATGTCTTTGTCGATAAGAATTATGTTCTTCAGACAATAAAGTATATTTGATTTGATTTGATTCATTCAGCAGGAAGCTGCGTGTTGAGTGGATGGGTTGATTCCGTCTTGGCATTCTGTCATAAAATGTTGGTTCATAGTTGAAGCCGTTGATATTCAACCCAGACAAAATGACGGCATACAAGGGGTCGTCCATTAATCACGTGAGGCTCGAAAGATGGTACGGGGTTCAGAAAAAATCACGAAATATAACAAGGGGGGGGGAAGGGGTATAGTGAGATATCAAGTGAATTTATTTTTTCGTTAAAGTTTGTCGATTTCTCGTTCCTACGTTATTTAAATTTTCAAAACGCTTCAGCATATCAAATAAGTAGTGTGGATTCCTACGAATCAAAATTTTGTGTCTAAGAGAGAGTGCAAATGTAATTTTCTTACCTTATCCAGCTTAAGTTTTCCAGAATTTTTGTATATGTGGCTCATATGATCGTATTTTTCAACTAGATAGGAGAATCTCATGCATGAATGTTGAACTCTTTGAAAACGGGAAATATTAGTTTTGCGTTAGAGCTGGGCCATATATAGCACACAGTAAGATATTTTGGATAGAATCAAAGAATCACATATTTGTATTTTCAATGTATTTGTCATCAAATGCCTATATGGGAAGAGACTTCTCAGAGTGAAATACGATACTCTGCGTATATTAACTATGTGTTTTTCGTATCGCATGTCTTAACCTAACATTTCACATTCGTTCACAGTGGGAATTGGCGTACCTCGTATTTGGAATTGACTGGTCAATTGGACTTCGTCTCTCTTTGCTTGAGGACCGAATATTATAGCTTTGGATTTTTCTGGGTTCAGCTTCAATCCGTGTGCGGTTTATATATCATAAAGTTTGTCAAGGTCGTCATTTATTAAGGTGATGAACTACATCCTTTTTTCATAATCAAAACTGAAATACATCTGTGTGTCATCTGCATATAAATGCATTTGACAGTTAGCTAGATGGGAATAAAAATCATTCAAAATTCATTTATTTGCGTTGTTTTTTCAGTAATTCATATATTATACACCAAAGGCCCTTCTAAGTTTCTTGCCTGAGTCAATTGGGTAGTGAACATAACAATATATCGTGCAAACAAAGTGGCCCCTTGAGCAGTGAAATCTCCAAACTTATGACAACTAAGTCATCCGCTTCCCAAGGGAACTTAATAACGCTATATCCCGGATTAACACATACTCGCTAAGTTTCTGTTGTGTAGAACCCTTCAGTAATTCAACACAATATAATTTTCTTAGAGTAAAACATACAACAAAGGATAGAGAAATGAAAGCGAAGAGAAGGACTGGAATCAGAAATCGATTAAAATATTGTTTAGAAAATCCACTATTTATCTGTCGGCATCGAAATGCAATTGTTTGAAGTATTTTATGTTGTTATGTGTTGCGCCAGCAAGGTGAAAGTACTTTTTGAAAATTCGTCAATTTGTCAGTATGTTATTAGATGTTACAAGGGAGCTGGCCCCTTGGCCTAATCTACTGCGACCTTTTCAGATCTATTGTGGTGGCTCCGATTGCTTATAGCACATTATCTAGCTTCGTCCATTTCATCAGAATGAACAGATTTGGTAATGGCCTCTCGAGATAGCTTTCCGCTCTTGGTTTTTCATCTCCAAGTTGTAGAAACCGCACCCTTGCTAGTCCTTCGCACTGGCACATTACATGTAATGCGGTTTCCTCTTCTTCCTGGAAGAACCTGCAAATTGCTTCTTCCGCCAGACCTATAATATTCATTTGTCTGTTGAGCCTAAAATGGCCTGTCAGCAGACCTACTACTTGTCTGACGATCCCCCTTTTATAGCTGAGGAGTTCCGTCGTGAATTTTGGCGAGCGTCTTTTGATGAACTCTTTGGCCTGTCTCAATCCTGGTCGGGTTTCCCACCATTCTTGAGATTTGTTTTGTACCCACTGATTGGTGTGGGCTTTTGTGGTGGATTTTTTCGGCCCGCTCATTGCCCAGGTGTCCCTCGAGGCCTGGCACCCAAGCTAGGGTCACATTGTTACGACTACCCAGCTCGGTCAGATCACACAAACAGTCCCAGACCAGTCTTGATTTGACTTGGTGGGAACAGATTGCCTTTGAGCGCAGCTTGACTGTCGGAGTAGATGGCCACTGTACAGTATGTTATTACCGATAGGTTTTTAATTTCCCACAAAAACTCTTTTTTTGGGGGGGAAGAACATGAAAACAAACCAATTGATAGAATCTTGAGTTGGTAAGGACGAGTGATTCTATCTGAATTCGGTTTGGTTGAATGTTTTTGTCTCAAATAAAGGAGCTTCAGTGATGAATTTGGAAAAATTCGTTTTTTCACTAATTTGAATGATGTCATGTTATATTATATATTATATAGGAGAATGAGCGCTGAGAGGTCAGCGAAGTTTTCAATATTGTCAGTTTTTATTTTATGGGAAATATAAAGAACTGGGATATTTTGAAACTAACCAAAAATAGGTGAAGTGTTTATGTGTCAATTCACCATAAACCGGGTGTTTCACAGTGGATGGAACAGAACGACAGAGTATTTCGAAAATTTGTGTGAGGGGATAATCAAATATGCTCTATCTGTCTAAAATACTTTCATCAATACTATTCTTTGTCATTTCAATTGGAACACCCCATATATTAATTCATTTTTAGAATTCCCAATTAATTCCCTATACCTACCTGTGACAATTGTTTTGCCCAATTTTTGTGCAAAACCTGACCATTGAAAAATTACAATTTTTTCCCAATGCAAATTTACAAAATATTGCAATTTGGGTCATAGCCGCATGAGACCATTAAGACCTCAGTTTCAGCATACAGGGAGGCTTAGAAGTGGGTTCTTTCCGGGGACTCATGGATATGACTCAAATTCAGTGTTTTAAAATGGAGATAGAATACCTAATGGTCTTTGCAGCTATGACCTAAATTGCAATATTTTATAAATTTGCATTGAAAAAGAATTGTTATTTTTCAATGGTCAGGTTTGCACAAACATTGAACAAAATAATTTTTATTCCGAAAACCATCACAGATAGGTATATGAATGAAAGTTATGAGGAATCCAAAAATTATATAATATATGGGATGTTCCATTTGTTGTGTTCTCCAGATATTTCTGATATTCCATCTTCTGTGAAACACCCGGTATATGGTGAATTGATACATAAAAACACTTCACCTCTTTTAGGTTAGTTTCGTAAAATCCCAGTTCTTTATATTTCCCATAAATTAAAAACAACCTCATTACAAGAAAATCTGTTATCTGTTTATGGTATATTACAACATACACAATAATACATAATTCTGATATAAAATAACTGAACTTATCATTCTCGAATCAATCAGTGCGAATAGTTGCCATTGAAAAAGTCCACCTCCACATCAAAAAGTGTTTTTTGGAAAACCGTGAAACAGTTCGATTCTGTTTGGAAAGGGATTTTATTTAAAAAAAAAGACATAACCCCTTATAACAAACGCAACACCCTAACCTCTAATAATATCCTTGTGATATCTCATATGAACGGTAATTATGGTAAGTAAATGAGTTCATAAAAATTGTAATTTCTTGATTGGTTCACGAGCTACACCCTGTTGAAATGAATAATTATTGTTATCCAAGCAAATGAACAATCTCGCTGTACTACACAAAACTAGCCAGGGAATTTGTAGACTCAGAGTTGGTAACTCCTGATTCCGACAAAGTAAGTCGGAATTGACTAAGTCCGACTTAGTCAGTAGGAATCAATTAATTCCGACTTAGTAAGTCGAAATTTGGCTGATTGCGACTCAGTCAGTCGGAATTACAGTAATTCCGAGATAGTAAGTCGGAATTAGTTGATTCCGAATTACTTAGTAGTCGGAATTTGGCTGATTCTAACATAGTAAGTCGGAATTACACGAGATAGTAAGTCGGAATTAGGAATTAGGATAATTCCGACTTGGTAAGTAGGAACTATAAAAATAATTACTTTGGCCCTTCTACGCCTTCGTAGCTTCAATCAAGAAAGTACGAAGGAAATTTTTTCAATTGTTCAATATTGAAGGAACAGGAATTTATCCTGAACAAAGTTCAGACTACCCACTTATACTAACTGAATTCGAGTTGATTTCGTTAAGTAACTTACTGACTACATCTTTTCTGCATAACCTACTGAATGATCAGAAACTCAAGATCTGCTTGATAGGTGCATTTTTCATGTTCCCATGCCTGGTTTAAGAACATCTCAGGAATTTTATTTAGATAATGCAGGAACATTTCATTAAAATCTCAAACGCTGCAAAAATTTTATTATACCATACGAAGAAACACATATAAGAGGTTCTAGCCCGCAGGGGAGACAACAACAAGAAACCTGACGAGCCGACACAAGCCACCCTGTGCGTTCCTTATGTTAGAGGTCTATCGGAAACGGGTCGAAATATAAAATACGGACGTTTCAAGTCAGGTAACGTCATTCGCAGCCACCTCACAAAGACGATACCACGTAACGCTGACATTGACTCCAAAAACTGCATCTACTGCGTGCCCTGCGAATGCGATAAAGCGTATCTTGGAGAAACCAAGAGACCACTGAGCGTGAGACTCGCTGAACACAAAAGAAACACTCAACGAGGAGAAACAACAAAATCAGGGATAGCGGATCATGTTTGGACGACCTAACACAACATCAAATGGACGGAAACCGAAGTCATCCACAAGGAGGAGAGGTGGTATAGAAGGAAGTTTAAAGAGAGTGCATATATTATGAACAATAATGTCCTTAATTAGTGGTATGGGTCAATTAAAATTACGATAAGAATTAACAATGCTGTAGCAGAGGGGGCCTGGCACGGTAATTAACATACATACCTGGACACTGACAAATTACCCCCAGGCTAATAAAACAAATGAAAACCAGGCACGTATAAGAAGTATCCTTGAGAATTGTCTCATAACACTTGAAAACGACTCTAGATCTCAACAGTTGAAACGTTGAATTTTTTCTTTGTCGGTATAGACAATGGAAGTCCAGAATAACCTTACTAGATAGTTATTTCCTCAACAACAATATGCTTGCTCACTGAATGATATTTGTCGTTATCTCAGATCAATAATATATTTATATTTTTATATATACTTTATATATTTATTTATATTATTGATCTGAGGTCGTTATTCATTAATGTGTACTCATAACTAATTAATGTGTTCTTTACTACTAATTCATATCTTTAGATTCCTGGTATTAATTCTTCTTTTTATTTTTCTAATTTCGAATGATTAATCATTTTCATTCTTGATTAGTATCATTGAAATTATTGTTTGCTATTTTAACATGTTCTGTTATTGGGTTCACCTGTAGCAAAAAAATGGATGAATAAGTAAATGAATGGTTTGTAATGGGTGTAAGTGTTTGATAATGTGGATCTTGCCGGTTGATGTCAAGAGATGTCAGTTATGAGTGGATATTATTAACTGACGTCTATTATTCATATTCAATAATAACATAGCGCAGTCGGTAGCATCTCCATTTTCTTGACATGATTTTTCCTTCTCGTAGCTCCAGGCATGAAAACTAAAAGCGGCATTAAATGGTTCCTTATAAAATGACTGCGCAATTATTAAGTTGCGTATCAACTAGAGCATTCGTTTGAGCACGAATAGACTACGCGTGCGGTGCTCGGGCCGTTCCGTTTTTTGTCGATTTTTTCGTGCTCAGTGTGGACGGTTAAAGTGTGTTGGACTTTCTGTTTTGGATAATGGTGAGTATGAATATTTGTACGCGACTGACTATGGATCGGTGCTCAGGAAGTGTTCATGTGCCAGGAGACAATACGCAGCCTGAGCTTAAACCGAGCAGCCTGAGCTTGAACCGAGCATTCATGTGCACCTTAAAGGTGCGTATCCGAATGAGCACATGAGATGCTCGGTTCAAGTTCAGGCTGCGTAGTGTCTCCTGACACATGAGCACCGATCCGAAGTCAGTTGCGTACAAATATTCATACTCATCAAAATCGAAATTAAATTCGAAATTTCTGTAATAACAACAAACAGAACGTCAAGCACTTTCACCCAACGACTATAAAAAAAAACAAGTCCCACACAGAGCACGAAAAAATCGACAAAAAACGGATCGGTCCGAGCACCGCACGCGCATTCTGTTCGTGCTCAAATCAGCGTTCACACTATTCGGGCATTTGCTCGTTCAGTGCTCATTCAGTGCTCATGGGAACGAATGCTTTAGTGAATACGCACCTTAACAATAACAGTCATTCTTCACCTGAGAGCACTCAATTATCACAGATAAAAAGTATACTCTGAGGAATTGACGAATGCTCACCATACTCACAAAATCTAAAAACTGAAACTCGAAGTCAATTTTCAAAATTTTATTCGTATGATCGTTGTTATATTACATGTCTCAACAAAAATAGTTAGGCTTGATTGATAACAAATAAAACATTTTTACAAGATTAACCCTAGTTAAAGCATATGGTACATTCCAAAAGAGACAGTCACTCTTTCCGCTCTCAATATTTAATATTATTAATATTCGGGCTTATTGTGGCTGCTGCGAATATTTCTTTCAGAAACTATATACAAAGTTGCGAACTAACAGTGTGTATTCTTTCATTTAGCCTAGGTACATAAAGATTCAGATTGCACATAATGAATCACGTTTTAGTTACATATTATAAATATTAAACACATCAATCCTGAGTGGATGTGACAGGAAAACAAGTTAAAAACAATATTGCACAATTTTGCTTGTCAGTTTTTTCTTCAGCTATGTAAACATATACACACGAACTTCACTGATTATGCGGGTTCCGTTCTATTTAAATGGAGGATGCTGGTTCTACATGCAGTTCCTCAGATCGATGAGATACATATCATAAAGATGCCTCATTACTAATTCTAAGAATGAGTTCTCGACCCCGTATGACAGATACCCATTTGAATTTTTTATCATAAATAATAATTAAAGGATATCCCAAAAAGTTATTGAACAATATTATAATTTTGAATTTTGGAGTTAAAGCAGATCAATTCACCGAATATTTGACGCGTTTGTCTTACTTCATTATTGGGATATAACCTTCATTTTATTATGATAACCTGATATCATGCTTCATTTTCATACATAATTTGATCAATCACAAATCAAATCCTCAGAAGCATAAAAAATTATCGACAGCGGAAGCTTCCGGTAATCTCGTACGAGTCGAATATCAAAAACTATGAAAATAGCTTGCATTTAGATTGGTATCTCACTGTTATGAACAATTCAGTTGACTCTTGATGTGAAACAGACATCCAAAGAAGAACGCAATTTTGATTCAAGAAAATGATAGTAATTGAAAAACCCACACAGGTTCACAAAAACCCGTAAGTGATGAGAATGAGATCATTAGACCAACTGCCAACCAACAGATGTTTTTTTCCACTTAAATAAAGACGCAAATAACTTATGGAATGGTATTCAATTGTCTTGTCTTTTCTTGAATTTTGTTCATGGGCCAAGAAAAAATTTTCAAATCATTAAGAAGTATCACCTATACCTACTATTGAATTCACTGTATTTTCAATGCACATTTTTTTTTGTTCACTCACCAACTGTTGTTTGCCATACGTTACAGTAGAGTAAGAAAAAAAAACTGTGAAAAAATTAAGGTGAATTGAATATGCAGCGAATTGAATGGTATACGTTTTAACATTTTGAAAATTGTTTATTTTTTGACGCATGAACGAAATTCAAAAAAAGTTGACATGGCTGTATAGACAATTGAATACCCTTCTGAATGAGGAATCACCTGACCCCATATTTCAATTGAATAAATAGGGGGAAAGGCTGTCACTTGGGGGGGGGGTGAAGGATGGGCGAATTTTTACATGTCACAAAGTTTCTTTGTTCGATAACGTAAATTAAACTGTTTTTTTAAATGGCTGATAACGTAGAAAATTAATGTATCGTTACTTTAGGATGTCACTGTATGGTAAACAATTACCACTTCGTTGGTTTTTACAAATGTCTCAAAAAGTATTGAAATAATTATTTTACAGTCAGAGTGGAAATTCTGTACAGAATGGAAAAATCTACGAAATGTTTTTTGTGTTACCGACTCGATGTATCCATAGAGAAGATAGCTTTGAAAGGTACAAATCGAGTGTTGCCAAATTTTTCGATATCTCTTCATTCCTTTCAGAGTTATCATTATCATTCATACAAAACAGGGGTGCGCAACCTCTCAGATTCACTCAGTATATAGTGTTGAAAAAGCGATTTTGCTGGGCCAACATGGGGTTTTCATCTACGAATTATCCAGCAAAAGGAAGTACAGGTAATTTGCGTCTCTATTCAAGTGAGAAAATATACTTCATATTTTCTTCATTGGTTGGCCTACACGTCAAATCATTGTTAATGGATAAAACCCAATAAACTGAAAGGAAGAACTATGAAAACAAAACGAAGAACATAAATATGTCAAGAATTTTGCTTGTTCATTTATTATACATATATATTTCAGGGCAAATATGGTACTGGAGGTTTCATTTTTGTTTTGTTTCAAAAACTGAAGCTATCTGGTTGTCGATATTTCTTGCATTTACTAGAAAATTTCTTTCGAGACGGTAGCATGATACCAAAACTGGATACGAAGAAATTTGGCATTTAACGTTGCTACCTATATCGAATGTATTTAAATTTTAATTGCATAAATACCATTAAATTCATATTAAATTGATTCATCCGAAAAATGTTCCCAATATTTCAGAAGTTCATGTCAATGAAAGCGCGAGAAGTACTGATAGACATCAATTCGATATCTGTTTCGTCGTATTTTCCGATATTATTTCTTCCAGAAGTGAATTAAAGTTATTTCTGTCGCAAACATTGTATTACATGAAATTGCATGTAGATCCAGTCCCTGAAATTGTGACACAAATCTTTCAAAAAAAGACACTAATACGGTCTCCAAACCACGGCATCACTATTCTGCCCCGGCCCTCTTTGAACACCGTTAGTACTCAGAACACGATGGCCATCATCCTGCCTCACAGCAGCAGCTGCGCATGAGCCGCTGTTGCTCAGCAGTAAATCCGTACTACCATTCACCATCTGCCTCTGATTACTCGTGGACAAATGGTCCATAACACTCTGTATATCGTTATGCTGCGCATGAGTACTATGAGAGTGGAGGGAGTGGAAGTTGTGTGATTGGTTAGCAGCAGAATAAAGCTGAGAATAAAGGAGTCCAGGAAGGACAGGATAGATGGAGTTGTTGCAGTTGCCAGCGGAGTAGGATCCTTGCGACATATTCTGGTGTAGAAAGTTCGTGTTGTTCACGTGGTTGACTCCGAGAGCAGTCTGTGTGTTGAGTAGATCGTCTTGGACGGGACTTTCTGCAGCACTAGAGTTGTCGGACAGTGACCTTGGTCCTGACAGCGCAAAGTCAGAATGGTTCGTGGAGTAGCGTGGCACCAGTAGAGAGGAGGGATGCGTTGTAGAATGAGAATGGTTTGTGTGGTTTTGTGATGATACCAAGCCCAAGTGCTGGTCCAGGTCAGTAGTGGAAGCTTCCGGGATCACTGTAACAAAAGGAACTATGATAGCAAATTGAAGAAAAAACAGGAGATCCTATTGCATAAAAACAAACATTCGATATTTGTAAAATTGAAATCATAAGCACCAATAATATTTTTTTGCAGTTCACACTGAAGTTATTGTTGTTTTTTGAAGAAAATGGAACCATTCAGTAATGTGCAATTTCTCCCTTGAAAACTTTCGGATGCTCCGTGGTGGTTATGTCACACTGAGAGAACAGTTTGTTAGCAGTAAAGAAATTTTCTTAAATGTCAACAAATTATGCTTTTGAATATGGCCAAACTAATGTAATTTTACTACTAATAAATGATTTGTTTGAAAATTTCAAATAAATCAGTTGTTTCTACAAACTTAATATTTATTAACTCAAAGAAACATATTACTTCAATATTAACTAATATTTGTTTTTATTAACTTGTTTGAAGTTCATTATAGAAATTAATTTATTAACAATAAAATAATATCACTTTGACTGTGATATAATTTGTGTTACTATTTAAGTATATATATATATCTCACAGTTACTTAAATATGAATATATATGTTATCACTAAGAATGTATGATTTGAATGTAAACCAATTTATTATTATTCGATTTTCAACCATATCAAGATCATTCATTTCTTTGTTATTGGCAATATAATCATCATTATTTTTGGCGTGAAAGTGGACTAAGTGAACGGAACCCACGCACGAATGTGTATATGGATTGAAGCCACAGGTGAATGTGAATGTTTGTGCCGGTTTGCCGCTCGTGGAGTAGACGCAAGGGTGTTCGTACCCTGCTAGTACCGCGGTGATGAAAGGATTGTTGAGGGATAGGAACCTTCACGAATACATTACACGATTTCATTATACAGGGTCAAAATCAAATGTGATCGCTTGAAAGATCTGCACTAGTGGCAACTTTTGACCTTCGATACCTAAAGAACTGTGCATTTTTAGGTCTCGGGCCAATGGAGACTTTTGATCAGAAGGATCCATTTTCCATTTGATTTGTGCGGGGTCCTTTGCATATTAAAAGAAATAATAAATGGCAAGTGTCAAAAAACAATAAGAATAGTATTCGAATGCAAATATTTGCAAAGTTCACATTCAATTTTTAAAGGAAAGTTCAAGGGATTGCAACTACATGCAGAGTTCCTTACTAGGTTCTGAACGGAACACGTGCCTAGTTCATCTTGATGACATAACTGTAGTTACCAAATCGTGCGAAGAGCATATGAAAAACATGGAGGAGATATTCCTGCGACTGAGAAACTCCGGATATAGTATATCTCGGCCAAGTTGTTACTGGGAAAGGAGTACCGGTAGATGATCTGAAGATCAAAGTAGTAAAAGTAATTACAAAAGACCTACACCAGCTCTGGAGGTTTCTAGGTTTATGCACCAACTATCGCCGATATGTACTTGGATTCGCTGACATCCCTGATTTTCTGACCAGACTCACGGACGCCAAACACAAGATTTAAAACTTTCTTTGATCGTCGGCTGGCAAAATAGTAATTGAAGACCATCATGGCAACTTCTTCACCATGGAATGGCGTCCAGACGCCAGACAGTGGTACACAGAGGACATCTGGGAGTGACGGAGACCCTGCAGAAAGTAAGGCAACGGTTTTACTTGACCAATTGTCAAGTTTACGTCGATGACTGGTACAGAAAGTACCTGACAGTATAATGTAGGCAACACATTTCAACATGGCTGCCCCATTCTCCGATCCTGACCATGGGAACAAATACATCTTGGTCGCGAAGAACTGTTTCAGCAAATGGGTGGAAGCCTATGCTCTGCCTAGTGCCCGAGAAGTATTTTTCAGCTAAATATTGAACAGCGACAGCTCGACGGGAAATAGTGAAGTCAGAGTGGAATATACAGAGTCGGCCTAGCAGCTTACCTAGCAGTCTATATAAATAATAATTTGTCGAGACAAATTAATTAAATAATTTATTATTCAATCTCAAATAAATACATAGACAGACTCAAGGGCATTTTTATTACAATGTTGTGAACTTTGTTCAATGATTTTTCAAAACATTGTATTTATGACATCAAGCAGTTTTCAAAAACACTTGCCTCACAAATAAAATTCGGGAAGGGATATTCTATCCGATAGCCATTGAAATTTTTGACGCCTTTGATCGTTACGCTTCTGGGTTCATATTGAACATTGGCCAGAAACTCGCCAAGGTAACAGGCGATCCTAGAGCTAGAACCTTTTCGTTAGAGCGGATCAGCATTGCCATTCAAAGAGGAAACGCTGCTTCTGTACTTGGTACTATTGCCACTTCCCAACACTTAGATGAAATTTTCTTTTGACCTCAAAAATCTGCTGAACTTCACGTCAAGGGTAGCTCAAACACCATCAGGCCCGTAGTGCATAATACTTTCAAAACTCTCGGTCTCAAAGGGTTGAGAAATATTGGCAACACTTGCTTCATGAATTATGCTATTCAGTGTTTATCGAACAAAAAATGTTTATTGAAGTATTTGAATAAACACGCCTATACAAGGGATTCCAACACAAGCCTATCTAGAAATGAAGCTTTAATCACAGCATTTGCTGAGGTGATCAAGGAACTTTGGTCAGAAGATTATTCAGATCGAGTTGTAAATACTGTTTCCTTGAAAATTCGAATCCAAAGATTGGCTCCTCTTTTCATCGGTTATGCCCAGGAAGATGCCTTTTAGAGGGTTTACATGAAGACGTGAATAGAGTAACGAAGAAGCCAAAACCCTTTATGACAGAGATAGATGAGAAATTAAGTGATAGGGAGAAGGCTCAAGAGTCATGGTCAAGATATTTGAAAACGGACAAGTCCAAAATTGTAGATACCTTCGTTGGTCTGTTAAAATCTACATTGAAATGTACCCACTCATTGTGGTCACTGTTCAATATCCTTCTATCCATTCTGGGACCTTTCCTTATCGATACCTCAAAGAACAGGCCAATTAGGACTTTCACATTGTTTGAATTTATTCAGAAAGAACGAAACTATGGATGGTGACGAGAAGCCGACATGTGCGAAGTGAAAATTTTAGTATAACATTTAAAACGTTTTTCTCTAACAGATAGATTTCAAGGAAAATTGAATGACACCATTGATTTTCCTTTAGAGTGATTGGACATGAGTAATTATGCAGCAGACAATGTAGCTCCTTGTCGTTATAGTCTGTATGCATTTTCTAATCATAGTGGGACTACCTAGCGGACACTACACAGCCTACTGTAAACATCCATATGCGAGGACATGGCATGGGTATAATGATTCAAATGTCATACAACCAGAAGCAAGACGAGCATTGAGGAAAACGCTACTCATGAGGTATGGCTTGGGGAAAAATCACAACAAGGAGTACCAATACCAAGGTCGCTGAAGAAAAAGGTATAGGTTAATGTGAAAAGCCTGAGACGTTTAAAAATCCAACAAATTCGGTTAGGAAGCAGAGAAGTAGAATATACTAATTTGACTAAACAAACCAATTAACGATGAGACAATGGGGGCTGTGCTCCCAAACCAATACCAGTTCTGGTCCAGAATATTTAAGTTTCAAAACCAGATAGTCCCTTTCGTTTTTTACGAAATATATTAAATCTCTCAACAGTTCTACTGACATGGAATACATTTCAAGTTAGACGACAAAAATATAGCAATGAAACAATTTCAAAAACATGACTGTTTATAATTATATGATGCACATTTCCTTATACTTGTTCATAGGAAAGACAGAAGACATCTGAGTTTTTCCTCTAATAGTACTCTTTTGAGCTCACATATATGCATTTTGTGGTTTTTTCACAACACATTGACTTTTTACTAAAATAATGATATCTGTGATATCCTATTTGACAGGAAGTGGTTTTCTTTCGTAAGTGGAGGATATGTCTCTACTAAAAAATACATATAATTATTTGAGAAAGTATAGCTTTCGCAGTTGACTTAAAGAAAAGCCAGTTAATCCCAAAGACAAAAGTGCAAGTCATAGGATTTATTTTCAATTCAGAGAAAAGTATACCTCTTAAAGGCTAGAAAAATTTTACAGGCAGTATAGGTACTTTACATATTCTGCTCCCCAGGAGGAGAGTTTTCTTGGGTATATCTCAAGCATTTTGGAAAAGAGGAATGTTAAGTCCTCCAGAAAGCAGGAAATAATTATGAAAAAATCCATGATGATTCCTTTCAATTGGGAAAAGGAATCGTTTTCGATGTGTCCACTATAGGGATTTTGTGTGAAGTAGAGGGTTCCCATGGGTTCAAATTGAGATATCGGAATCAAAACTTTTGGGAATTTCATCTAAATCCCTCGTGAGCAGTGAGGCCTATGTTCACTGAAAAAAATGTGGTACGTTATATCAATAAATGCCGTTTTTTACCTCTCCGTTCATTGGCAAAATACATTTTTCATCGTGACAATGAATAAATATTCACTGACTTTTGTAGGTATTTATTGATACAACGAATTCAAGTTTATTGAGATCAAAGATGATCGTTTCTTACATTTATGAACAGTTTTCGTTGCTCCTGCGGAAAATATTATTGAGGTGAGGAAAGGGGTACACTGAGATCAATGATGATCTAATTTCAGACCTATGAACATATTTCGTTACGGTTTTGAAAAAGATTATTGAAATGAAGAAAAAAGTACATTGGAACAATGTATATTATTTCATGAAAAAAATGTGGTACATAATATCAATGAATACCGTTTATTACCTTTACGTTCATTGGCACAATTAACTTTTCATTGTGATAATGATTAAACATTCACTGATGTACGAAGGTATTTATTGATACAATGAATTCAAGTTCATTGAGATCAAAGATGATCTTTTTTTATATTTATGAACAGGTTTCGTTGCTGCTATGGAAAAGTTCATTGAGGTAATGAAAGGGGTACACTGAATCCATTTGAAATTGTTCATCATATCAATGATGATTTTATTGTTACAATGAATCCAAGTTTATCGAAATCAATGATAATCTATTTTCAGATCTACACACAGGTTTTATTGGGACTATGGAAAGATCATAGAAGGTGTAACGAAGTTACTAAGTCCCAGTTCTTTTAGGTAGAAGCAATATTTTTCTCCCATTCCATTACTCCGTAATTAATATGTTCATGAATATAATAATAAGCCTTATGTCGAACCAAGCCATCTCGTGTTTAAATATACTCATAAATTTTGCCGGCATCTGTTCAGCCGAATCCTCGCATAGAAATCTCCGTTACTGGCAAGTTAGCTTTAGCTGGTAGTACACAGCGGCTCCACTAGAGAGACCACTCCGCACGACTTCGTTGTTTGCACAGAGCCGGTTAACTTAAGCAGACAGAAGTGATCGTTGAAGCATCTTCTCAGGTAGCACAGTCTACAGAGACATCCGAAGAGCTCCGAAAGGAGCCAGCCGAAATAAAAGATAACTTGGAGATACGCCTTCCAATCAGGATTGCGATGTTCTGATGAATGTATGTTAATTATTTTGCATATCTTTCGGAAACTCACTGTATGCTCAATATCAGTGGGAGGCCTTCATTGCATTTACGAATGATATGCAATGATTGAATCAATACCACTTATTCAAATGATAAACAAAATAATTAGTTCAATGTGTGAAAGCATCACGAGAATAAACTGAAACATAGATTTAATGTATGTAATGTATGTATGTAAAAAATATCCATCGTCGAACTAATCTGAATCATTATATCAATCATACAAACATTTATTCGAAGAACGAACAATAATAATTAATCTGATGAATACAATTTCATTAGTTGAACGAATACAATTTATTGCTTGGGTGATCACTGTTTATTCGTTTGATGAATGGAATTCATTACCATAACGAACCTATTTAATGTACTTGATCATGATATCTATGAAAGCATTCAATGATATTATTAAGATCCGTATTCATAGTATGGATAACCAGTGGTACATTGACATAACGATTGCGTTCATTGGACCAATATTGATAAAAATATTCTTTGAGTCTATGAACTTTTTCATTGTATTCAGGTACCAATTTTTTTCTGTGTTCTCTTCTACGAACAGGAAGGCACTCAATCACCACTTTGTGATCTCTTTAGTTTTATTTTATGTATTATATTTAGTAATCTGTTGATTGAACTGTATTTATGTCTATTAATAAAGATATAATTGTCTATGAATACCATCTGAAAGGTAGGATCTGTCGCTGAACCTGATCTCACTTCTACTTTACTACGTTTTCGAAGGAAACTGTTGAATTATTAATACTTTACATTTTTATACTTACAGGAACTAACTGATGAGCTGGTGGTGAAGGCATCTTGTGTGGACGATTGATCTGGTGCACTCCCTGAAAATCCCAGGGCTGGAGCGTTGAACTGGGATGTTGGAGCTGCACAAGACCCCAACGCGCTCGATGTGAAGTATGGGGAGTACGCACCAGCGGTACTGTAACCCCAGTGCGAATTTGTACTACTTAAGCCGAACTGAGACATATCTGGAACAAAATATCAAATTATTCAGGGTTTGTACTACTTAATCAATCGTGCCGTATGAATTTGTTTTTTATTTTTATTTTCTAGTTGTTACGAATAGGAAAACCCTATAATGTTTGGAGAGTATTAGGCCAGTAGAGATAGACATTAAACTTCAAAAAGGACACCGCACACTTTTATAGGGAAATTGCCCCCCTGTCGAATCGGCTGAATTTTTGATATGTTGTAGTCCAAGTCATTCCAAACAAAAAGTCCAATTAGCAAAACTTTTTCTATTGGCTATAGTTTTGACGGTAGAGGGCGTTGAAAATTCTCATTTTCTCTCTGTTTTTAAACAACAAAAAACGTTACCCTGAATAATTTTCACTATTCTGAGTAATCAAGATATAAACATTCATCAATATGAGATAATATTAAAAGTATTGTTCATTGGTGACATTACACATGGTCAATTATACAGTGTGTTCCATCTTGTATGGTCAAACTAATACCTCAAGTTGATGATAAAATTCTTGTTATTAACACGCTTATATTAGCTTCACTTGTATGTATGTATGTGTCTATGTAATTAATTCCGGTGACAATGCAATATGTAATTTTTTTAATAGAAAAAAAGAAAATGGCGGACGAGGTTTGTGATTATGGTCCGATTCAATTCAAAATTGGTATGATGAAAGGATTTTCAGGGTCAGAGATTATGATGTTTTTTTCAATATTCATAAATTCAAAATGGCGGCTCCAAGATGCTGGATGAGATTTGTGATTGTGGTCAGATTCGATTCAAAATTGGTATGTGGGGTTTTTTTAGGTTATATGTTTCAAATTTTTTGTCAAAAATTTATAAATTAAAGATGGCGGCTCCAAGATGGCGGACGATTTTTGTCATTATGATCTGATTCGATTCAAAATTAGTGTGTGTGGGTTTTCGGGGTCAGAGATTATGAATTTTTTGTCAAAATTCATGAATTGAAGATGGCAACCCAAAATGGTGGTCGAGTTTCGTGATTACTGTCAGATTCGAATATAAATTGGTATAAGGGAGTTTTCTGGGTCGGAGATTTAGAGTTTTCGGTCATAAAAAATATTATGTAGTTTAAAAATACTAAAGAACACGCTTTACTTCCAAAATGGACTAAAAAGTAAAAAATAATTGACAATTCGTTCCACCATCCAACCCAATTTTTTTCGTATCGCCCTGTATTGAACTTGGAATTGAACTTTAACGCATTATGAAAATATTATAGTCCAGATTCGTTTTGAAAATTGTTCGAGAATGGGCTACTGGATAATATGAAAACATTGCATCCCAGCTGCAGAAAAAATTATGTAGTTTAAAAGTACTAAAGAATACGCTTTACTTCCAACATGGACTAAACAGTAAAAAATATTTGACAATTGAATTACTCAAATGTGAAAATAGCCTGGGTGTTTCCGATCTACATTCTTATATTTTTTATTTTAATATAACAATACTGAGCGTCTAAGAGCTCAAGAGAACTTCTTCAAGCACCCTATGCTTTTTTTACATTGAATTGTCAATTATTTTTTACTTTTTAGTCCATTTTGAAAAATGTATTTAAACTACATAATATTCTTTTATGACTGAAAAATCTAAATCTCCGATCCCGAAAACCCCCTTATACCAATTTTGAATCGAATCTGACCACAATCACAAATCTCATCCAGCATCTTGGAGCCGCCATTTTGAATTTATGAATATTGAAAAAAATATCAGAATCTCTGACCCCGAAAATCCTTTCATCATACCAATTTTGAATTGAATCGGACTATAATCACAAATCTTGTCCGCCATCATGGAGCCGCCATTTTCTTTTTTTCTATTAAAAAATGTCATATTGCATTGTCACCGGAATTAATTACATAGACAGATACATACATACAAGTGAAGCTAATATAAGCGTGTTAATAACAAGAGTTTTATCATCAACTTGAGGTATTAGTTTGACCATACAAGATGGAACACACTGTATAATTGACCATGTGTAATGTCACCAATGAACAATACTTTTAATATTATCTTATATTGATGAATGTTTATATCTTGATTACTCAGAATAGTGAAAATTATTCAGGGTAACGTTTTTTGTTGTTTAAAAACAGAGAGAAAATGAGAATTTTCAACGCCCTCTACCGTCAAAACTAGCCTATAGAAAAAGTTTTGCCAATTGGACTTTTTGTTTGGAATGACTTGAACTACAACATATCAAAAATTCAGCCGATTCGACAGGGTGCCAATTTCCCTATAAAAGTGTGCGGTGTCCTTTAACAATAATTCCCAAAATTTTCAAAGTTTGGTTCATCGAGAAAGCACTAAATCTCAGTTTGCAACCTTAGACCGGAGGATATTGACAGATTTTCCTCATGATAATAATACATGAATGAAAGAGTAATCGAAAGTTCTTTATATTGAAAAAAATTGTTATTCATTTGTTTGAGAATTACGTGCTTTGGTACGATTTTAATGAGGCTGCCATAATTTTCGAAAAACCACTGGCATACAGTTAAGATGGATCCAAATGGCTGGTATGGTCATGTGAAATTGTAATTAAAAAAGAGAATTCTACGCCCAACCTAATGGTATGCCATTGGTTTTTCGAGTAGCTTAGTTCTATTATTTCATTACGAAACGCATGGCAGCCTGATTGGTCGTACCGAAACACATAATTTTCAAAAAAAAAAATTATTATTATTTAGTATGAATAACCCAGAAAGACACTTCGATTCATGCATTATTATCATGGGCATATACGGACAGTATTTTCCTCTAAAAGGCATCATACTATGTAAAATCGTATTTATTTATGAAAAACTAATACTTTTCTTTGATATACCACAAGAAAAAATTCCCAAAATTATGCATAGTTGAGAAATACATTGAAAAAATATCCCAAACACAGATTTGCAACCTTTTACGTTGACCGGAACATGTTTAATTTTTTTAATTCGTGGTCGGTTTTTGTTTCGTAATAAAAACAAAAGTTTTGAAACATTTTTGTGAATTTTGAAAACATCTATTCTGATGCGTTCACTTTGAAACATTGTACACGATCCGCATCTTCATGCAATTTTCAAAAATCTAAATTAAAAAAAAAAGTGTTTTTTCCAAATTGTATGGAGTTTCAGATCGTGTACAGGGTTGCAAATTTGTGAATGAATGAGAATAGATATTTTCAAAATTTTCAATTACGTTTCAAATTTTTTGTAATTATTCCGAAGCCACCTTGAACAAAAAAAAAATCACTACGAATAAAAAAATACAGAGTTAGTCAAATATATGGAGTATAAAAATATGTGATTTCCATCTTGGACGGAAAATAAAATACATTCGTATATTTATTTGAATGTTTTTGAACAAATGTTCAAAAACTGTTTCTAAACAGCTTTTATACATATGTTTAAATGTTTACGGGCAAATGTATGTAGGTCTGTACAAAAATTTAGAGCGAAAGCACTCCACATCTACTTTTAAAAAATCCTTGCACTAAAGAACTCTGTATTTTTATATCAGCAAATACATGTGTCCTGCTATTGCTATAGGCCAACAATGTTTTCGTATACTATAATGCCACAAATTTAACAGGCAAAAATTAAATATTGTTATATTATAATATATGAACTGGTTGAAAACACTAAAATATCAGATTTTGATATGTGAAAAAATAATCACTTATAACTGCACAAGTGGTTTGTATTTCATCGGGTGAATTTGGGTTGTTTAATGAGAAACTGTTTCCTAGCAATTCGACGAGAATAACTGTCAACTTAGAATTTGAACAACACAAATTTACCCGATATCAATACAAACCTCGCGTGTAATTTGGCAGGATAATTTAATGAATAAAAGAAATTCAGAAACATATCAATGTCAAACTATTCATTTTGGCAACCAACACCGGGATAATTGATAAACAAATGAATAAGTGAAAAAACCACTAGTGTATTTGTCGCTGTAAAAGTTAAAGCTAACTTTTGCCGCTGTCAAAGTAACAATTACACTGTGGCATATCCGATTTTTTATACATGAAAAAAATTGTCGCTGAAATTCAACAAGGAATTGATTTTATTTTGAGATTTCAAACTGTCTACTACTACTGCCTTCTGCTAATTTGGCGAAAATATCAAATTATTTCTAATATCGACATCAAATATCATTAAAAACTAGATGTTGGAAATAGGTTAACTACTAAAATTGATTCCAGATTCTTCTCACCGAGTTATCTTTGTACTTTCATTAATTAAATCTTGACACCCCTCTGAGGCGAATTTATGCACAAACAGATTAAAGAGAGAATATCCAGCATTACTATACGAGAACACTTTACATTCAAATCACTACGCTGAGTTTACAAGCAGAATGAATGGGTTTTGTTTTCATTTAGAATGTTTATCCCTCGGGTAAAATAAAGGGGTACTCCTAAATTAGATATGTTGCGTGGCATGGAGAAGTTATTCGGATTTTTGGTTCACTATTTGGAATTCGAAATGATTATTAACCCAAGCGAGGCGCTATTGAGATTTACATTTTCAGTCAGAAAAGTAACCGTTATGAAGTTATAGATGAGGTCGGTTGTTGAGGCAGCATTGTGTTACTTTAGGTTTATTCTATTTGTAAAACGAAATCAGACAATGGTGAATTCCTGCAACGATATAAGTTGTGACTCAATAACCACTATAAAAAAAAAAATGCCATGCCATGCCATGCCTAGAAAATATATTAGGGTAATCGGTTCGCATCATCTAAAATAAAATCAAGAGCGGCATAGTCGATAATATAAATGAAAACACTGGCAAGCACCTAAACCTGCAAATGATATTGAATTGATGCATACTGATAATCAACTCATAACAGAAGGTGAAGAAATAGGTGGAATCTTCAGTAATTTTTTTTTTGTAAATTCTGTGAAAAAAAAATTCTACTAGGTTATGATTTTGGAGTGAAAAGCATTCGATTTCACAAATAACACCGCTATCTAGTATGCTTTCAAGTTGCTCTCAGTAATCTCTCGAATTCTATTTCAGTATCCAACCCATCTCTCAACGAAGCTTAATGCAAAATAATGAATATCATACGAAAAAAGTCACCCACTACCAACTACTATTTCACTGATTGCATCAGTTCGTAGAGAATCAATTAGATGAAGGAATGATTTACTCTGGTGTGTCAGTTTATCTGGGTACATTGACTACTCAGTATCTGTTCTAGAAAAATCAGCTATAATTTGAGATTTATTCTTGAGTTCAATCATGAAACTTGTTTTTTACTTTTCAACTCCATCGTCATTCCAAGCTGGAATATGTATGCGTCATTTGAAATGCAAAAACTTTTTTATATTCCACATTTTATTCATAGAGTTCCCAACGTTGTGCACAACTTCCACTTTTTGGTATATCCGACAACTGTGCAACGTCGTTTGCCAATCTTCAATGGACGACAGATACTTGCACAATATTCGTAATGGACGACAGATACTTGCACAATATTCGTCGTCAGATTTTTTATGAAGGTCAGTAGTTGGATGGATGAAGTCGAACAAATTCCACTTTTTGGTAAACTATCCGACGACGATGCGACATCCGACATCCGACCACCAATGAAAGATTATTATTGGTACCAAATCTGTCGTCCGATTTGGTACAAATTTAGTCGGTAGAATGGAAAGTTTCTACCAGAGTTTTTCTAAAAACAATCTTGTGGCATTTAATCTTTATAGCTGAAGAGGAACTTTAAAGATTGTGTCAATCTTCATATAATTCAATTGTTGTAGGAAAAACTATACGAATATAATTATATAACCATAACTATTTCTTAGGTGTCCACATTTAGTGAATTTTATGAATTCTGTAAATTTTATTTCAATTATAAAAAAGTTATCATTTTGCTCAATGTAAAAATTACATCTAATCTGAAAAGAGTGAGGATCATCACTTTTTTACCTGCAGTTTGGAACTGAATGGGCGGAAAATGGCAGCTACACAGTCATCGGTTAATTCCACCTTGAGCAAGAGTGCACCCTTGCCAAATTGTGAAAAATGTCCTTAAATTTGGAAATAGATACACTGGGCCATATAACCAGTTGGTCCATATTTGCTTTCACTACCTTATCTGTTGTCAAACGGTACATTTTTTTTACTGGCTGCTATACCAAAGGCGTCGGTAAGTAATACTAACCAACGCCTAAATTACCTACCGACATCTTCATAATACTGGTTGCTAGGCCAAAGGCGTCGGTAAGTAATTCATTTACCGATGACTCATGTCACTCTTTTATAAATGTCACTTTTGATATTTCAGTTATCTGTCAATTAATGTGTTTCAGTCAAGGAAAAAAATGCTGCATTAAGTTCACTATCGATCTCAGACAATAATGGGAGTCGTTGCTATGCTACTCCTTCGAACACTGAGGAAAAATGTAAAAATAATATTGATCCAATATGGATGCATATTGGAAAAACAATATTTCATTGATAATATTGGTGGACTATTGGCTCAACCTGTTCTGAATGTATATTGATTTATAAAATATTGGGTCAAAATTGGTTCAATAATTTTCACCGATATCGATAGAGCTATATTGCCTACATATTGTTTCCATCATCTAGCTCCAATATTGCGATTTCAATATTACTCTCATATCGATTTTAGAGATAAAAAACAATATTGTATATCCAAGTTTTATAGCACATTGGTGGAATATTATTTAATCCATATTCAAAAAATTATTGACCCTATATTGATTGAGATTGTTACGAAAAACTCACGCCCATATTTGAAAGACCATATTGATACAATATTACAAAATACATTTATCACTATTATTGAAAATTGAATATTGGTCGAATATTCAATAAACAATATAGAAATTGAGATATATTTTGCTGTGAAAATTGTCTTGCTATGGTAAAAATCTTGCTAATGAGAAACAGAATTGACCCGAATTTCCGTTGAAATATCAGCAAAACATCGAATAACCATAGCAAGGCATAGAATAATGGTAAGAGGGTCCATCCAGTAATATTTTAGTGGCAGGTTGACAGGTTGAAGTGGGTGAACTTCTAAGCGATTGTTCACTAGCTTATACACTGACCGGCATAAAAAGTGGAACAGCAAGAAAAATTCGCATATTTACGATTTACAGTTTTCTCAGTGTATAATAAATATCTAGCATGATTATTTTGGCATTCTGTAGGCGTTTTTGTTGATCTTCGGAAGATTCTGCTAGAGCTGTTGCTTTGGTTGATGCTGGCTTCAGCATTCGGGAAGTCTCCCAACGATTAGGTTAGGTTAGGTTAGGTTAGGTGCTTGCCGTCCTGCGAGATCGACATATAACTGCGGTGCAAGTGAGAAATGACCTGCAAGACGCGAGGCAGGTCAACCTCAGTGAGAGAACTGTTAGGGGAATATTTCTTAGAGCTAATTTGTCTGCTCGAAGACCTGCAACAGGCCCTGAACTTCTCCGGAATCATCGTGTCGCCAGACTGGCCTTTTGCCGCGAACACCTCAATTAGGACATGGGCCAGTGGAGCAATGTGCTCTTCTCAGATTAGTCCCGTTTTGCGCTGAGATCCCCAGATGGACGATAGAGAGTGTGGAGACGGCCAGGAGAAAGATACGCGCCATACAACTTTAGCGAGAGGGTGAGCTTTGGTGGGTCTGTAATGGTGTGGGCTGGCATTTCTTACGAGTCTCGCACAGAACTTGTGTTCATAGATGGAAGTACTTTGACGGCTAGAAGGTACATACATAATATCCTGGAGAAGCATGTGGTGGTATATGCGGGGTTTATAGGTGGAGACTTCATTCTGATGCACGATAATGCTCGTCCGCACGTTGCCAGAATTGTTCGAGACGATGCACGATAATGCTCGTCCGCACGTTGCCAAAATTGTTCGAGACTACCTCCAGGACGTTTGATCGAAGGCATCCATCGTCGACTTAAATGTGTAATAAGAGCTAGGGAAGGAAATACTCGATATTAAATAAAGAATTTCCATGTTATTATAGCCTATTCTTTGCTGATGTCTTGTACCCGAATTATGTTGTGCCACTTGCTAGCCAAAAAATAAAAATTTTCCTTGTCCAATGACAATGGTTCAACGCAAAATCGATTGGTAACAACACCATACACGATTTCATATAGTTTCAATCCACTACACATATTTTTTTTTTTAAATTATGACCAATTAGGTAAGTTAGGTCAGTGTAGTAAGCAGAAACCTTACAGCCACAGGCATGTAACTTGCTAGTGATTATTCAGTTATAAGGTTATAATTTGCTAATAAAAAAATGTACTGCCCTACTGTGCTTAATAACGACAGCAGGATACTTTTCTGTGGCAGTTACATCACTTTCGGCAAAATCGTTTTCGCAGCCGTAGGATTTCAATGTGCTGGTTCTATTCGAAACTTTGTTATAGTAATAGTATTTCTTACTATAGTAGCAAGAAATATCTTGGAAAAACTTTAATAAGACGATTTTCCTCAGTGAACAGTTAGTTGTCTTCAATCGGGAAAATGTGCTTACCGTTCTCGATACTTGATATTCTATAAAGATCGAAAACATGCTTCTTTGTTCTCCTTGCTGAAATAGTTTATCACATGGTATATCAACTGATTGATAATACTTACTATTGCAATTTCCTATTGGCGGCATTCTAAATCCCGATAGCGGGTCGGATGCTGCGAAAGGGAAGGGCCGCTGACCGAAGGCAAAGTGGAATTGTTGCTGCTGTCCTAGAAGAGAGAGCACTATATTAGACTAAGTACTGTCCGAAGCTAGGGTCGATTCTAAGATAAATTAATCAAATAATGGGGTTCATTGCTACAGTGAGTACACAGAGAAAACTCTTCCAGGTAAATTGTTTACTTGAAAAAAAGTCAGTAGTGGTTACAAAATTTTCATTTGATACTTATAGTGGGCAACACAATATTTCTGAAAGTGTATTCCTACTGTAACTAAACAGAATATTTAGTGTGGATTCATGCAGCGCCAATTAACAATTATCAAGTAACAATTATCAATTAACAAGCATACAAAATATAGCATTCATGAACCCAAATCAACAATTACGGTATTTAGTTAATCTTTCTTCGATACATTTTCAGTTTCAGATGGTATTTGGTTATTGTGAATAAAAAACAGTTTTTCAAATTCAGAATATACTAAACTACTTGCCAGATGAAGTGGGACAGCCAAAAAATTGCCTAATTTTGACTAGCTATAACTTGGACATTTCTTGGCCGATGTTGGATTTTCAACCAATGGTGGAAAGCGTCATCCTTGGTCTATGCGCCATTGTCGTCGAGTTTCTTTTTTGCAATTCGTTCTCTTTGTACAGGGTGTGAATTTAGAGCCGGAAACATTTTAAATTTTTGACCAATAATTTGGGAAATGTGAGGGACCCTAGAATTTTTTTTTAGATGTTGGGTGAATTGTTGGGCCGATACCTCGAGGCTTCTTTGAAATATTTTTGATAAATTGCGTTGCTATGGAAATATCGCCATTTTATGAAATTTAAAATGTGGCCTCTTTTAGTTAAACAATAACAGCCACCATCTAAACTGGAACAAGGGATATTTCTACTGAAGATAATTAACACCAGTGGCGCGCAAAAAGGGGTTCATGATATTTAGAAACGAAAATTCGTTTTTATTGAAAAAATTCAACAGTTTTATTGGTCGTTACAGTTAAAAAGGTGCCATACTTTTAATTAGCATGATGTTGACAGATTCAGAGGCGTGCAAAAAGGGAGTCTGTAATGTAAACAAATTAAAATTCCAGTCTCATCATTTATTTTTTTTCGTTCATTTACAAGGTGCATACATGTAATTAATTTCTTTTTAATGAATTCATCGGCGTACAAAAAAGGATCCTTATGTTTACGTACATATGAAAACGTTATTTAAGAAACTAAAACGAAACCCTAAATATTTATAAAACAAGAATATTAATTCTATTTAGTAAGGCGTTGGCCCCCCTCTAGCCTGAATAATTGCCTGGCACCGACTTGGCATGCTCGAAATTAATTTGCACTGATAAGTCCTAACATTTAGACGATAACAATAATTGATATTTGTTTTGACTTAAAATGCAATTTAATGTCAAAACCTTATTTCCTTAGTGACATTTTCAGCGCCTTCTAATTACATCAACATGCAGAAATAAAGTTTTGACATTTAGATTGCATTTTAAGACGAAAGAAATGTCGCGACTTTCCAATGCAGAATTGATAAATATAGAAGTTAACAAAGGTACCTACTACTGTTTACTGACACTACCAGTAGGCCCATACATGGCCAGGGATTAAAGGCTCGTCAAAAATACCCACGATTAAGAAATTTTTCACTGGGCGAAGAAAGAACAACACTTAATAATATTATTAAAAATGTTTCCATATGAATCAAACTTTTTGGATCGCCTTGTATAATTGATCCTCTTTTATACGCCAATGAATTACATGGATGCTCATCTTAAATAATTAAAAAAGTAAAAAAAAATAATGAAACTGGAATTTTAATTTGTCTACATTACAGAATCCCCTTCTGCACGCCTCTGAATCTGTCAACATCATGCCAATTAAACGTATGGCACCTTTTTAACTATAACGACTAATAAAACATATGTACGTAAACATAAGGATCATTTTTTGAACGCCGATGAATTCATTAAAAAGAAATTAATTACATGTATGCACCTTGTAAATGAATGAAAAAAAATAAATAATGAAACTGGAATTTTAATTTGTCTACATTACGGAATCCCCTTCTGCACGTCTCTGAATCTGTCAACATCATGCCAATTAAACGTATGGCACCTTTTTAACTATAACGACCAATAAAACTGTTGAATTTTTTCTACAAAAACAAATTTTCGTTTCTAAATATCATAAACCCCTTTTTGCGCGCCACTGGTGTTAATTATCTTCAGTAGAAATATCCCTTATTCCAGTTTAGATGGTGGCTTTTATTGTTTAATTAAAAAAGGCCACATTTTAAATTAAAAACGGAATTTCATAAAATGGCGATATTTCCATAGCAACGCAATTTATCAAAAATATTTCAAACACGTCTCGAGGTATCGGCCCAACAATTCACCCAACATCTAAAAAAAAATTCTAGGGTCCCTCACATTTCCCAAATTATTGGTCAAAAATTTAAAATGTTTCCGGCTCTAAATTCACACCCTGTACAAAGAGAACAAATTGCAAAAAAGAAACTCGACGCCAATGGCGCATAGACCAAGGATGACGCTTTCCACCATTGGTTGAAAATCGAACATCGGCCAAGAAATGTCCAAGTTATAGCTAGTCAAAATTAGGCAATTTTTTGGCTGTCCCACTTCATCTGGCAAGTAGTTTAGTTGCTAATTGTTAATTGATAATTGTTATTTGGTGCTGCATGAATCCACACTTAGCTAGTCGAAATATTTTCCATGTTCGATAACTAAAAGAGCACACTGAACTGATTGTAGGTATACTGATATCTACCATTATTGAATCGTTTTCATGAAACAACTTCACTTGGTCTAAGCTATCTTATTGATAAAGTCAATCGATCAAGTCGTTGCGATAGTAACAATATACTTATGGTTAATTAGCTTATTGGTTCGGGTGTTTCCGTGACATTCTTCGGGTGCATAAAAAGTCGAACTGAACGATGCGAGCCTCGTGGCGTCATTTGTGATTCGATTAGCGTCAATTAAATATGGCTGTCCTGCTTGAGGGTGTGATTGTTACCGGTATCATACTTCTGTTTGATATTCGTTTATAAAAATTAAATTCTCGTCATTAGTGTATTATTTCAAAGAATTGTTTTCCAGTGAGTAAAGATAATGTGGGTATGGTCATTTTCAACTGTAAGTATTTATATTGGTATTGAATAAAAATTGCCTGTAACAATTTATACTTTAAACTGTTACGAAACATGAATTAATGGAATATCTCGAGGACTATTAATTGTCCAAAGTATAATTGAAAATCCTAAACCAACTTGACAATAGTTATTCGATAATTTCATGTTTTGAAACGTTTCAAAGAATATTTTTCTGTGAGACAATTTACACAAATAAACGGAACTGATCATATATGCTACTCAGAGGAAATAATTTAAGTAAATAACTCACCAATGACGAGGGAACTACTACTTTAGTGTTGAAAATAATACCACTGATAGTCCAAAAGAAAGAGGCTGAAAAATTATAGATTATACACTTGAGGTTATTGATCAACTTACTAATGATTATGCACCTATATTCTTCCTTCTTCCCATAAGTATACAATTTAATTGGCATTAGTAAGTCCAATAATGCATGGTTAATAAAGTGGTCAGTAACGGGTATTAATCTGAAATATATCAAATTGGGTTGATAGTGGTGAGTGTTCATTTCTAGGAACACATTTTTCTTGTGGTAATTAACTTGTTCATTTGTCCCATGTAATATTGCAAGTTTTTACTTGTGGGTATTCAAGTTTCGCTAATGGTTAGTGAATTTTTTTCTCTGTGTAATAACATTAAGTTCGGCTAAATGTAAGTAACAGACTACTATAAATAAAGACTCATTTATGGTGCAAGGGATTCATATTCAAATTCCAGCAAAGATCCATGTTAGTTCAGTATTCATTCATTGAAGTCCATAGCCAGTGTGGCTATAGGGCCTTGCATCAATTAGTAGTAAGTGTATTAATGTTGTATGGTAAGAATTGTTGTATCTTGTATTATTAGTTATCCCCCTGTGTATATATAACTTTGGCCCAATTGATAATTGATTAAAATATTTGTATTTTGTTGTTATCTAAAGTTTATCTGTGCTACTATCTTTAGTTACGATCCCTAGTCACAGAGTAGCAAAGGGTTGCAACCTTAGTTACGGCTTATAGTAAAGGCCAAAAATGCCCTATTTACGTGACAAATGCGAAACGAGCGTTAGCGAGTGGAGCAAAATGAAATCACTTTCAGTAAATGTATCATACAATATTTTTTCTACCACAGTGCGTAAACTAAGTGTTTACTCACTATCGACAGTCGACAAGTCCGTAAAAGAATCACCTGTACGTGAAATCATCAACAGTGCGTAAAGTAAAATTTTACTCACTGTTTACATTTATGCATCTTTTAAAAATACAGTATTTTACGTCAAATATAACTCGGAAGTCATCATTTGATAATACGACGACAATTCATAATATAAAACATTCAAATTAGTGATACAACTGCTATAATTTGGGAATATAACTGTCGAAGAAAAAACTGTATGATACACTTTCGTAATGGTTCTTTATGTATCAAGGGCGTGGAGTATGCATTTTACGCACATACACATACATACAAAATATTATGCACTAGCGGTTTTATAGCGCGAATCACAAATACTGACTTAATTCCAATGGTCTACACTTTTCATACTCATGTATACAATAATCAAGAGTAACATAGTATGGGAAATGTGAAACTATACTAGCTCGAAGAATCTATTTCAAATAAATTGATCATCACTGAAAAAACTGACAAAAATTGTACCGGAATGATAACAGACAGTTATTTGAACCAACCAACCACTTCTAAAATGAATACTTGTTCTCGTATCGATGCAGATGCTGTAAGGAAGCTTTCAATATGTAATAATTATGTTCAAGAGAAAATCCCATCTTCAACCTCAGTAACTAAACCAACTGAATTTTCAATATTCAGGCTTATGACTTAATTTAATGTTGAAAAAATGTCGATTATGAAGAGATGTTAAGAAGAGTATTTCTCTATTGATCTGAAATAATTCTAATTCGTGTAGGTCTTGCATGAAATGATGTGTATATATAGACAATTTGAGAATTTTGTCTACTTTACGGCCCGCGGGTCATAATGCGGTAAAGTGCCACTTTACGCTCGCTGAACCGGGTGGTAAAGTGTACTTTACCGCCCGCTAGTGCATAAAGGGTTTTTTGTACTCGCGTGTTCATTGAACTCGGCTGCGCCTCATTCAACAAACTTCACGCTCGTACAGAAAATCCTGGTATACATGGTTATTTTGACGCGGAAATACAGTTGAAAATATTCAGACGTAATTTTAACGTGTGATTCACTTTTCTCACTGTTGTTTTGAAGTTACATTTTTCACATTGAAATGACAACTGTAAAATAGCATATTCTAGTTGACAGTGTCAAAATAGTTATTTTTTGTAAGTTTTTGAGATATAGGCCAAGCTGTAGATAAACATACTCTTTACATACAAAATAAAAGACGCAAATGGCCTATACTACTTTATATAAGATAGTTCGTAAATGAAAACCCCGGTTTTCACCCCGGTACAATTGCTTTGTGGAATTTTTAAAAAAGAAATACTGACAAAAATTACAACTTTTTTGGTTTTTTGCAAATATCCCAAAAAAATATTGAAAGAATCGTTTTACAGTCAATGGAACTTTTGTAGAGAATTATAAAACCTATAAAATAGTTTTTTAAGCGACAGGATCGGTGAATTTCCACTGAGAAAATCCGGGACAAACTCAAAAACTAGACCATTTTTCAAAAATTCATAATTTGTACAAATCTGGATATGAACAAATAATATTGTGGAAACTGATAGATGATAACATGTGGTTCAACTGTGCTTGAGATGTTTTCTGTCCGATGTGTAGTTTTTGTACAATCGCGTTATAAAAAATTTAAGGGCACATTTTGCAAGATGTGCCCGATTTAAGGAAAATCATCATATTCAAATTGTGTCGAAGTCATGTGGAAGAAGATATCAATATCTATAATTTGTATATTTTGTATTGTCACTGAAAGTTACTCCAAACGGCGCTTGAAAGTGTGTTTGTGGCAGAATCGAGGAGCGGTAGTGGGAGAATTGCATTGTTCAAAATAAATGGCTGCTCGGTTATACTCTCCTCTCCTCGATAGTTCCCCCACTACTGCTACTCTACTATGCCATGAACACATTTTCAAGCGTTTAGAGCAAGTTTCAGTGGCATTTTTAACACATTTCCCACCTCTCAAATGAAAATCAAAAATATACAATTGATCTTTACTTCCAGATGCCGTTCACAGAATTTGAATATTATGATTTCCTTTAAATCTGCGCATTTTGCAAGATAAGTCCTTGAATTGTTTATAACGCAATTGTGCAAAAACTACACATCGGACAGAAAACATCTTGCGCAGTGTTGAACCACATGTTATTATTTATCAGTTTTTGAAATATTGTTTGCCCATCGTCAGATTTATAAAAATTGTGAATATTTGAGAAATTGTCTCTTTTATTAAGTTTTCCCGGATTCTCGTAGAATGCACCGATCCGGTCGTACAAAAAGCCATTTTGTAGGTTTAATAATTCTCTATTGTCATAGGCCATTTGCGTCTTTAATTTTATGGGTGAAAAAACTTCCATAGCTTGGTCTAAGAGGTGGGAGTATTGCGACGATATTTGTTTTTATATACAATCGAGTATACAACGTTTTTCGTGGGAGGCTGCAGCAGTGATGTTCAACCCGTGCCAATTTAAACTTTCTAATTCAAGAACTGAAAATGTCTGGAAATGTTATTGTTCTAACCATTATAATCACGATAGAAAAGAGTGACGCTAACAAACTTTCATTCGAATAATTTCAAATATAGAAGTTCCCAAAATAGTTTGAATAAATCCTTAGGGTAGAGAAGGCACAATTATAAAAATATTAGTTTAAAAAAACTAAAGAACACGCTTTCCTTCCCATGGACTAAAAAGTAAAAAATTATTGATAATTTAACTTCTCAAATGTAAAAAAGCGTGGGTGCTTTCGATCTATATTCTCATACTTTTTAGTTTCATTTAACAATACAGAGCATTCAAGAGCTCAAGAGAACTTTATCAAGCACCCCACGCTTTCTTTACATTTGAGAAATTGAATTGTCGATTATTTTTTGCTTTTCAGTCCATGGGAAGTAAAGCGTGTTCTTTAGTTTTTTTAAACTAATATTTTTTTTCTAAAAAATCGAAATCTCCGACCCCGAAAACCATACCAATTTTGAATCGAATATGACCCTTATCACAATACTCGTCCATCATCTTGGGCCGCCATCCTGAATTCATAAAATTTCACGGAAAATTCATAATCTCTGACCCCGAAAACCCTCACACACTAATTTTGAATCGAATCAGACCATAATGACATCTTGGAGCCGCCATTTTTAATTTATGAATTTTGACAGAAAATTCGAAATACAAGACCTAAAAAAACCTCACATACCAATTTTGAATCGAATCTGACCATAATCACAAATCTCGTCCGCCATCTTGGAGCCGCCATTTTGAATTCATGAATTTTTATAAAAAAATCATCTCTGACTCCGAAAACCCTTATATTATATACCAATTTTGAATGGAATCGGACCATTATCAAAAATCTAGTCCACCATATTGGAGCCACCAATTCGTTTTTTATAACAAAAAAAATTTCATATTGTATTGTCACCGGAACTATGAACACCTGCCTAATTTCAAATCAATCGGACGTCTGGAAATGGGTGAAAATCACGCCCTAAGGAGTCGGAAATTTCTACTTTTATGTCGAAATTTCAACTTTTATCTCGAAATTTCGATTTTTATCTCGAATAATGAAAAAAGGATTATGTAATCCTATCTTCGGCAAAGAAAGCTGTAAAAAAGGTAATTTGTCGGCAAGTATCGAACAGAGAACATCTAAATACTTTTCCTATGACCGCTGAATTATATCGGTTCGATACTTGGCAAAATTTTCTATCATTTGTTGGGAGTTCCTAAGATAGATACTAAACTATGTAATTATCCCCATTTTTTTGCTAATCTAGGGGTTACGCTGGTTATATACTTCAGTATCTATCTTAGGAATATCATATTTAACGGCTGTACTACACGTTTATCATCATCCATTTCTCCACAAATTATCAATATAAAATCACAAGTCACCCCTGCAAAAGATAAATAACCATATTTAAATGAAATCAACAAAGTTGCTGGTTAACGTGCGTAGACAAAACAGTAATGTATTCCGGATGAATATTAAAGAGCAGACTGAGGTTAAAACGGTGAGTAATTTATCACCTAGTCGGTTTATTCTTGTTCCTAAGAATGCGTAAGGGCGGCAAATAAAGACGGAAACCGTGTCTTCCTAACAATCCCTCGGATTTCGTGATATTCCTACGGAAAGCAACAAGTTTAAAATTCTTTGCTGTGAGTGAACTTCTCTAGTACAGTAACGACAGACAAATGTGTGAAGAATGAATCGTAGCACTTTAAAACTCGGCACATGACTTCTTGACATCATGTATTGCTAGAAAAAAATTGTTCACCAAAATGTCAGGGGTGGAATCAAAAAATATTTTTATTTAAAATAAGATTCGAAACAATTTTACCAAGGTGAAAGATAATTCAATTCTCCACAAGAAATATACTCAGTAATTTCTCACAAAATGATTTTCTCAGAACACCTGGTTGAAATATCAAATTTCAGGCTCGCGAAAACCCGCCACTGTCATTCCTAGCAGGGCCAAAGATTTGTCATATCTTTGCTTAAAATTATAGTAGAAGGAAAAAGTGTGTATGGTTCCTGAAGACTTCTACTTTCTCATGCATATATAGTCGGGTCAATTCTGTTTCTCATTAGCAAGATTGTTACCATAGCAAGACAATTTTCACAGTAAAATATATGTCAATTTTGTAGAAGGCTTGAAAAAACATCGGTGGGAGATGTTGTTGCAACATCATCTCCTGCCAATGAATCAATGTAAATATCAAGCCTTCTACAAAATTGAGATATATTTTTATGAAATGAAAATTGCTGTGAAAATTGTCTTGCTATGGTAACAATCTTGCTGAGTTATTTGATAGTTTGCTTGTCTGAAATGACATAAATAATGACAGTCAAAACTGTCATGTGTTGGATACAAAATATAATAATTACCCTGGCATGAAGTTGAGCCTTTTAGTGAAATAATGAATGATATATTTATATTATATAATTACAAACCTTTAGCAAACAAACTACACAAAATTGCATTTTTCGGACAGTTGTAAGAAAAAATGTTCTTAAATATTCATAAGATTGCGTCGTCCTATAGACAGTAAAAAATATTTGAGTGAGATTTTAATCACTGAGTTTCACAATGGAAAACAACACCAAAATATCATGGACTCATTTTTCTAAAATAAGTGAACGTTAATGTAGTTTCGGTGTTTTTTGGAATTTGTGAAACATTAATCAAAAAATACACCGGAAATTCACAATGAAACAGGTTTTTGGGTGCGTTTATACACCGTTATGCAAAATTTATACCAATATACATAAAATTGATACTTGATAAAATGGTGAACAATTTTCTAGATTAAGGAAATGTGAATCTAATTTCAGCATTATTTACAATTTCTGTATATTTCATTCAGAAATGACACCAAAACTCCACAACCAAAAAGGTTTCACGGTGCCTTTATACAACGTGATTCAAAACGTACACCGATAACATGGAATTGACACAATTGTATCAGGTAAACGATAATGAGGTGTTAATTTTGAACAAATTATCAGACATATGACACTAAGGTAAAAAACGATTAAAATTTCCACAAAATTTATTGTCTTTGCGACATGTTTCGATACACAGTATCTTTTTCAAGCGAATGTAGTACATTAAACTATTCTTCATTGAAATTACTTAAATACCTTTTTTTGAATGATCAACTAGACCTGAACGGTTCCCCTTTGTTAAATTTATTCAATTAAGTAGTAGCTATGTTTTGAGATTTCCAGGTAGGTTCATTGTTATGTCAATTTTATAAGTTGTAAGAGTCTAGGTATTAGCGATAATTATAGGTAGTCCCTAATTATGTTAATGAGTAAAAAAAAGGTATTTAAGTAATTTCAATGAAGAATAGTTTAATGTACTACATTCGCTTGAAAAAGATACTGTGTATCGAAACATGTCGCAAAGACAATCAATTTTGTGGAAATTTTAATCGTTTTTTACCTTAGTGTCATAATTATGGATTTCCATCAAGTAACGGCCACGTCAATCCAAAAAATTATCAGACATAATTGAAGTCGAAATATTACTCCGGCTTTATGAGATATATATTCAAGAAAAACACCAAGATGTTGTGATGAAACACATTTTACCAATAACGTAAATTTGAATAACACTCTGGTTGTGATGAATCTACCTAAATGAAATATTTTTGAAGACAATGAAGACAATCACTGTCATTTCGTCATGTGGCTTGCATCCATCCAATCGAAATTATCAGATACATATAATGCTCTGTTGCAAGCAGGTCACCATTACCGATAGTACCCAGCGCCTTCACTAGAGGGTCCACTCTACAGGACATCGTTGTTTGCACAGAGCATGTGACCTTAAGATACGAACGCGACCGGGACAGCAGAGCCCGACCGCCGTCCAAACAGTACAGGTTGAGCAGTTCTTGGGCCAACCGCCAGAGGTGTTTGGTGTCATTGAGTTGGTTCACAACGGATTATTTCAAAGAAAACACTGATTGGTGTTATTTTATAATAAATAAACAAAAAAAAGGTATCAGAATAGTGTTTTATTACACCAAAGTATACAAAAAAAACACCGAATTGTAGTGCAGAAATGGAAATACAGTGTTTGTCATGTTCAAAGTATGAAAATGGTGTTAAATGTCACCTGTTTATTATGTATGTATAGATCAGAACATTTCAATATTCACCATATTAGTGTTCAGGAACACTCACTACTTTTGTGGATAAACTCATATTATTTCCACATACAAAGAGGTATTATGCAATACAGTAGAAGCAGTTTCTTCTAAATCATTCAAATACACAAATAACACCACGATGGTGTTTTCTAAGACTTTTTTCGGGTGTTACATCATAAAACGGTATGAAATATGGCGGTGCTATTTTTCACTATATTTATAATTATCAGAACCTATATGGACACCGAATGGTTTTACCTGGTTTTACAGTGTAAATATATAATTTTGAATATGTAGGTAGATAAAAGAAAGGTAAGATGGCAAACTTTTGAAAAATGTCATTTGAAAAAAGTGGCTTAATTGTATACTCGTTCATAGAGTTTTGAATAAAATTTTGGAAATATGGAAAACACAAATTTTTCAGAATATTTTCACAGATTTCAAATTTTTTCTTCCTACATATCTTAACTTTACTGAAACATTTATATTTCGATTATAATGACAAACTTTTTTAATTTTTCTTCATACCAACGCCCGCTGTTACATTGGTTTTTATCTAACAGTTATATCAACGACTTTTGTGATGATATGGCAATCCAATAATATTGTACTGTTCTGATTCTGGTCAAGTTTCAATGATAATCGTGTAGGAGCGTTTCACTTCGCAAACAATCTTGAACACTATAAAGCCTCCTTAATTTGACGCATTATTTTCAAGATTATGTTCATTACTTATCGCATATTTTTGAGTAAATCAAGTTCAACTCACCCGATTCAACAATATAATATAATATCTATCAGATGTAGTTCAATGTCCAGAGTGGCTTCAGCTGGGGAAGTAGTTGTTTTTTTGTTAGGTATAACAGATAAATTAAATTTTTCATTTTTGAGCTCTCATGGGGAATGTCCTCATTGTCAACATGAATAGCTCCCAAGAGGTTATCTTGAGCGATCGAAAATAACGACTAAAGTTTGTCTTTCAGCCGCAGAAGATTCCACAACAGATTTTATGAAAAATCAAAGTATAATATTACTTCCATTTAAACTAACTCAGTACATCAGTGACACCTTTTTTTCATCAATCTTTCAGTAACGGTAACGGTGCTTGCAAGTGGTATGTACAGTAAGTATCTCAATTCATGTAAATCGAGTATCCCCGCCAGAATATCGCTTGAAGTTGGGAAGGGTTCGAATGGCGCAGATGAGCTAGTTTTAATTAATTAATCAACCAATTCAGTTCGTTAATGCCTCCTAAAGAGCTCTTCTTGCAAATTTAGGGAAATTCCATTCTGATAAATATCCACTCCGTTATTTCATAGTGGATTTTTTGTTTCAATTTCTGAATGCCTGATACTTAATCAACCCAATTTATCATTCCACCCCACACCAAGTGTTCAGAGTATTCAGAAGTTTGAAACGAACTCAACATAATTCGTCAAATTCATTATCATGCCTTTCAGGAAGTTTTCGACTGCCATCACCAACTCTGACGGAAAAACTTTCTATAGGATTTTCGATTTTCAAACAAATATTTCCATGAGGTAAACATCTGAGAGAAAACAAGTACTTCCCTAGCTAATTCCACGACGGTCATTGAATTACATCTGACAGATATATGTGCAACGTTCTTTCAAAAAGATTCAGTTGCAATTGCTTGGGAAGACCACCTGCAGTCGCTGCTTCATATGTGGGAAATATTAGTTATACAGTGGATTAGAATTCATTGGGCTGGGGCAGGACGACTCACTGTCACTGACGAGCGGCAAGAACCGCGAAACGCGTCTGCAGGTGGTCTTCCTCAGCCAAATGAAAGATAATTTGCTGTATGATTACGATAAGCAATTGCAACTGAGTCTTCTTGGAAGAACGTTGCACAAATATCTATCAGATGTAATTCAATGTCCGTCGTGATATTACCTCATATTTTCCTCATGGTGGAAATATTTGGAGAGAATGGCCAATGTCGTGAAAACCAGGTCGATTTTACCGACGAAGTCGAAGAGACAGGAACACACACGTAGAGCAGACGATCAGAAGAATCAGACGGACCGAAGACACAGACACCTTCTTGGAACCCACATCCCCAGGAGAATTCGAGAACATACTCTGGCACGCAAAGACTAGGACAGTACCTGGTCCAGATGACAACCGATCAGAGCACTAAAAGCCCTACCTAGAAAGGGAATAACTGCTCTGACCAGCATTTTCAACGCCATCCTGAGACTGAGACAGTTCCCAGCTAGCTGGAAGGAAGCAACAGTAATCATGATTCCAAAGCCCAACAAGAACCACGGGTTTCCACAAAACCACCGACCCATCAGCTTGACACCCACACCCGCGATGAGTAAAATCGCGGAAAGTGATCCAGACGCGACTCGAAGCAATGTCTGCAGAACTGAACGTCCTTCCAGACGAACAGTTCGGTTTCTGACACAAGCACTCAACAGAACTCCATGTCACCCACATAGTGGACGTCACCATCCAAGCCTGGAACCGTACGACCAATGGCCATCTCACCGGAGCAGTCCTCCTAGACGTCTCCAAAGCTTTTGACAGAGTGTGGCACGATGGATTCATCACGAAGCTAGTGGATGCGGGATACAATACACCAATGTTCAAGCTCATAAACTCTTTCATAAGAGGGCGAAAGTACCGATGCAGGGTCAGGAATGTCCTCTCCTCCAGAAGGAGATCAGAAGCTGGGGTCCCATAGGGAGTGGTTTTATCACCGCATCTGTTCTCCATTTACACCGCGGACATGCCAACCACAGACGACCCCATGACCAAACTCGCACCCCTTCGCAGACGACACGGCAATCTTCACCGAGTCAACGCACGAGAGGGGAGGTACATCCAAGCTTCAGCGACAGATCAAACTAGAACCGTAGTTTAACCATTGGAAGATTTGAATCAATGCAGGCAAAAGCAAAGCTATCCTGTTCACGAGGCTACGTAGGACACCAGAGGGCCATGTGACTATGAACGACGAGAACATTCCAAGGGTTGACGAAGCCGTGTACCTAGAAGTAACACTAGACAAGAAACTCACGTTTCAGAGGCACGTCGTCCATAGATTAGAACCAGCAAAAGCTGCAAGGCATAAGCTGGGACCACTTATCGGACGTAGGAGTACCTTGGCTTTCGAGCTAAAACTACGCCTCATCAGAACAATTCTCCTGCCTATAGTGTTATACGCGTCGACCACTTGGAGTCAATGAGCGAACAAATAAAGACAAAGAATCCAGGTCTTCTTCAATGCCTGCCTACGAACGGCAACGGACGCTCCGCGATACATGCCAAACAGGTTCATCTACCGAGACCTAGATATCCAACCTGACTACATCGACGAACTGACGAAAAACCACGCAGGGACCACTCTGGAAAGAGTACAGACCCACCCAAACCCGCTACTCATGGAACTGCACGAGCACAGACGTGAGAAAGACGAGAGAGACAGGGACAAATACAGGCGACCTGTAAACCAGAGAGACAACGACACTCAGGAAGAAGTAAGACGAAGGCAGGAGCTCCGGCGACTGCAACGTCCACTTCACTGAGAGCACCGCACACGATGACTAATAATATTTTCTTTTTTATGTTTTAAGTTCCTCACATCCGAAATCCAGTCAGACAAGCTAGGTCCATCAGCCACGGCATTAGGGCCTTCAGCCAGTTTCAGGGCGCATCACGCACAGTAAATAAAGTCACAAGTCCATTAAATTCAACTCGCAAAGGTTGAGCATTCCATATAAAAACGATCAAATAGCATTCAGCTGATCGCCAATCAACAGAATGATGATCCGCTCGGTGGGAGCGGGGGGTTGAAAGAAATATTTTTATAATAATAATTTTTAGACACTTGCTATAACAACAATTTTTACTATTACCGGGCTAACGTCCCGATGACATGCCTTTCTTCCTGGGGTCGATCCGGCTAGCACTGTAGCAGCCATCGATGAAGCTCTTCTGGGCTAGTCATAAAGAATTCGTAACAAAAGTCGCTTAGACCTAAAACATAACAACAATTTGAAACCACTGCATATGTATAAATTTTGCGGAACTTATAATAATTTCAGTCGATTATTTTGTTGTCTGTCTCTGGAACGAAATACCAATTTCTTTTTCAAGTCTTTTGCATTAAATTCGGAATTTTCTCCTAAAGGAAGAATCTTTCAAAAATAAACAAAAGTTTTATCACTTCACATCAAGGATGGCGCGGGCCAGTTCCTGGTCGGGGCTACCTGGCCAACTTTTTCGGGCACAGCCCAAGAATTTTACAACACCGGGTCACCCCCTTTAAGGCACATGCTTATATTTATAGGAGATCGGCACATTATGGCCAGCCAATGGGGAGCCGCGCCACTGGTGGGTGGGGCCTATTGGACTTCGAGCACTGGATGTACTCTCTTGAGTACCGAAAATGATATTATTCTTCAAATAATATCTAGGGCAGAAATATTTACAAAATGAAACAAGCAATTTAAAAATAGTGTTTCTGGGGAGATGGGACACACCTTCCCCGCCAAAAGATTGATTTGCTCTGCTCTGACTAAATTCTATGACTTTTTTTCGAAACATTCCATTTGGAAATACGATGGGTAATGACAATTTTTTATCCGTTACTTTTTGTCCACATATGGTTTATCAATAATAAACAACCATTCGATCTCAGTATAGCATTTTCCATGTTCTACTTGGATTAGTTTTATTTCGAAATATATTCTACCGAAAGCAGATGAAGTAAATATTATACTGTACTAATTTAATATGAATTATTCAAAACAAGTATTAATATAAATCATCGAACTCCTAGCAGACTACGTCGCAATGAAGCATTAAGAAACCGCAAAACTTGTACGCTAGATAGCAACTAGCCAAAACTTTGCGCTAGCTTGTTTGCAACTGCTTCAAACTCACTGCAATATTAGTGTACTCATTCTTTGAACTAAATACGAGATATTCAGTGATATCAACAATACTTTTTAATTACTCTCCCTCTTGTCTTGAAGAGTTTTAGACAACTATTAATTATTATAATTTTCAGTCAGTATTTTTTCCATGTGTGAACATACCCACTGAAATACGATCTACTGGCTGCTTTGTATACGTCAATAGGTGTATGAATGGTATACGGTGAACTGCAATTGCTCTCCAATATTTTTTCAGTCTGTCCACTTAAGATGGCGACATATGGAAAATCTTTTCTATTTTTCGTTTTTGGAAAATTCTTCATAACAAGTCCTGCATGAATCTAATAAAAAATAATAAAATTTCAAAATTTGTTAGTTGTGTATGAGAAGTGTGAGAAGTTCGATAGAGAAGAATTCTTCCTAACATCCCTTCATAATCGACATTTTTTCAATAAGTAATTCATGTCTTATGAATTACTCAACCGATCCTGATTGTTACCCTGAAATATGAAACTGGCAGAGTTCCTAATAAGGAAGTTAAGATTTATTGCTGGAGTGAAGCCAGCCCTGGACGCCCGGAAAAATTATTCCGAATATGGGGTTTCTTTTATTAACTAATTGTGATTGTTAATACTGAAATATAAAATTGGCAGAATTCATCATGAGGAAGTTATGAGTTATTGTCTGGGCCATACCGGTCCTGGAAACGTGAAAAATTATTACCAGTGCTAGAATACCAAAAAAAAAATACTATTTTTCTCAATTCTGTGATCTACTTCGTTCATGAAAAAATTAAAAAAAAAATATTGCTGAACTTTATTGCCAAAGTAACTAGGCTTCATAAACCTGAATATTGCAAATGCAGTTTGTTTAGTTACTCATGTTGAAGATGGGATATTCTCTTGAACATAATTATTACATATTGAATGCTTCGTTACAGTATCTGCATCGATACGAGAACAAATATTCATTTTAGAAGTGGATGGCTGGTTCAAATAACTATCTGGTGTCATTCCGGCACAATCGTTGGAATTTTTTTCAGTGATGTTCAATTTATTTGAAATAGATTCTTCAATATAGTTCTCAGCTACTATAGTTTCAAATTCCTCTTGATTATTGTATACGTGTAGACCACTGCAATTCAAGTCAGAGTATTTGTGATTCGCGCTAATAAACCGCTAGTGCATAAAATTTTGTATGTACCACGTGCGTAAAACGCGTTTATGGCGTTCGGCGTGTGATGGACCTCGGCTGACGCCATCAGACCATCATACACGCCGCAGGAGATAAACGCCTACTTTATACCCTTCATACATAAATAACTCTTATTCGTGACAATGTTATTGAGAAAGGGGTTGTACAGAATTAATAATGAATAATAAAAATTGAACCATGAATTTTTGTATTATTTTCTCCACAATAATGCTTTAAGATTACCTATTGAAATAATGGCTCTCGTAAAAAATTAGAGACTATAAGTGTTTGTAGCATTTAATCCACGTGAGAATGTTTGAAGTCGATAAAGTTAGTTGTAGCGTTCAGTTTCCTCAAGTGGATAGAACTCATCTGAAACACGCATAGAATACAACGTTTTATCGACAGTTACAATAGTAATAAAATGGAATTGATAGAGATTTGATTAAGAATTATTTGTATTCACGATGTTTATTGTACAAAAATTGTGAAATTTCGATACATGCAAGAAAGTGATTGTGTTCTCTACTCAGGGTTAAACCGCCAAACATTCAGTATAAATGGATTATTTTAAAGAACTGAATAGGAACAACTTTGTATATCTGGATGTTTTATAAGTCGGTGGTCAAGAAAGATCTGAGACAAAATGGGAACCCGAAGAAACACATAGAAGAGGTTCTAGCCCGCAGGGGAGACAACAACCAGAAACCAGACGAGCCGACACAAGCCACCCTGTGCGTTCTTTATATTAGAGGTTTATCGGAAAGAATAAGGCGAAAAGGGTCGAAATAAAAAATACGGACATGTTTCGAGTCAGGTAACACCATTCGCAGTCACCTCACACCATTCGCAGCCACCTCACAATGCCGAAACCACGTAACGCTGACAATGAATCGAAAAACTGCATCTACCGCGTGCCCTGCGAATGCGATAAAGCGTATCTTGGAGAAACCAAGATACCACTGAGCGTGAGACAAAAGAAACACTCAACGAGGAGAAACAACGAAATCAGGGATAGCGGATCATGTTTGGACGACCCAACACAACATCAAATGGACGGAAGCCGAAGTCATCCACAAAAAGGAGAGCTGGTATAGAAGGAAGTTTAAAGAGAGTGCATATATTATGAGCAATAATGGGTCTAATGAATAAACCTTAAGCAAATGCTTTTACTTAGATTTCTTGAAACAGACCTATCTATTTTATTAACTAATGAGAGAGACAAACTTATAGGAAAAGCTTTTGCTAGTTTTTATTCATAACACCCATTGTCTTCAGTCAAGCGAGCATAGGAATCCGTAATGTGTGGAAACCCTTAATTAGTGGCATGAGTCAATTGAAATTACGATAAGAATCAACGATGCTGTACCAGAGGGGGCCTGGCATGGTACTTAACATACGTACCTGGACACAGACAAACTACCCCAAGGCTAATAACACAAATGAAATCCAGCCATATATAAGAAGTATCCTTGAAAGTGTCGCATTTATACACTTGAAAACGACTGTAGATCTCAACAGTTGAAACGTCGTGAATACAAATTGCAGAGAATTGAATGTTTTCTTTTATTTGCCCGTATAGACAATGGAAGTCCAAAATAACCTTACTAGATAATATCTGGATATCATTACTATTGATAATGCGTTTTTTTTCATCGAAAATACTTCAATTCAATAAGGAATTCCTGCGGCGAGACATTGTGATACAATTCTTTGAACAGCCAACCGACAACCAGATGGGTCATCTGCTGGCAAATCATCATTTGCTGCCCCACCACCTCATCATTTTCATTGATATTATTATTATCGCCATAAATCAAGTTGAATTGTGGAATTGTGTGAACCCACAAGTCGGTTTTATTGATTATTATTAACGGACTCAAGATGCTCCAGATTCATAGCCTTAGAGGCTTGTTTGAGTATGTTATAGCATTCCTTGACATAATTTTTTGGGTTTATGACCTTCCACAATCTGAAAATGAAAAAAAAAATTCAATCCGAAGAAATCTGTACAAGTGTAGAAGGGCCAATTAATTAATTTGCCCGATAAGTTACTGCGTTACTGCGTTACTGCTGTCTTGAAAGAAATTAATTTTTGTCAGTAACGTACCCTACACTGAATTTGCCTAGCTGAAAAAATGAGATCGAATTAACAAAGAATACTTCTCTTTTTTTGAAAACTGTTGACGTTTCGGAGGCTGTATCTGCCTCCGTTATCAAAACTTCTTAGAAAGACGCTGAGGAAACTGAATTTGAATTGCGATTTTGGTAATAAGACCTTTCTTTGACAGAGTCAAATGAAATCTGTCATACATTCTTTCGACTGACATTTGGTATCTTGATACATAGGGTGTTCGGTATCAATCAATCACCATTCTATTAGTTCTTATTTCATCTCTAAGGAGGGGTAACCAGGTGCGGTCCATTTCGATGGAATTGGTTGAGAAGCAGTTGTTCGATAAAAGAATGCACGCAGTTTCCTTCAATTTTCTTTTTTCTTGATTTGATTCTCTCAATAAAATTTTGGTATTATTCCATTCCATCATATGATCGCCATCAGATGTTAGAATATGTTCGGATATTTTCGAACCCGATATTATTCGATTTCTGATGTAAATTTTATGTTCTTCCTGGCGCACAATCAATGGTCTTGATGTTTCACCTATATAACTCTTACCACACGAAAAAGGTATGTTGTAAACACAATTTTTTTAACATTCACTAGCGTTTTTGGGTTTTGTATGTGTGAGTATTGATCTCAATGTATTGGTTGTTTTAAATGTTGTTCTTACATCATACCTGTGGCCAATCCGTTTTATCTTTTCAGACAGTCCAGGGACATAAGGTATAATATTGTTTGTTGGACATGTATGGAGATGTCGCATGTCTGTGTGTTGTGTTGTTCGATTGTAAAGTGTAGTACTATTTTCAATTTCATTAATGGTTTTTTCCACGAATTCATTTGGATAAGCATTTTCCCTGAGAACAAACTTTATAAAATTCAATTCTTCTTTCAGATTTTGTGTTGAATTGCAAACCACTTGTGCCCTGTTGTAAAGACATTTGACAATTCCCCTTTTCACGCTGGTGTGGTGATTTGAGTTATAATGGAGATATCTATTGGTATGTGTTTTCTTTTAACAGGGCACAAGTGGTTTGCAATTCAACACAAAATCTGAAAGAAGAATTGAAAATGCTTATCCAAATGAATTCGTGGAAAAAACCATTAATGAAATTGAAAATAGTACTACACTTTACAGTCGAACAACACATTACACAGACATGCGACATCTCCATACATATCCAACAAACAATTTTTTATTTCGACCCTTTTCGCCTTATGTCCCTGGACTGTCTGAAAAGATAAAACGGATTGGCCATAGGTATGATGTAAGAACAACATTTAAAACAACCAATACATTGAGATCAATACTCACACATACAAAACCCAAAAACGCTGGTGAATGTTCAAAAAATTGTGTTTACAACATACCTTTTTCGTGTGGTAAGAGTTATATAGGTGAAACATCAACACCATTGATTGTGCGCCAGGAAGAACATAAAAGTTACATCAGAAATCGAATAATATCGGGTTCGAAAATATCCGAACATATTCTAACATCTGATGGCGATCATATGATGGAATGGAATAATACCAAAATTTTATTGAGAGAATCAAATCAAGAAAAAAGAAAGTTGAAGGAAACTGCGTGCATTCTTTTATCGAACAACTGCTTCTCAACCAATTCCATCGAAATGGACCGCACCTGGTTACCCCTCCTCAGAGATGAAATAAGAACTAATAGAATGGTGATTGATTGATACCGAACACCCTATGTATCAAGATACCAAATGTCAATCAAAAGAATGTATGACAGATTTCATTTGACTCTGTCAAAGAAAGGTCTTATTACCAAAATCGCAATTCAAATTCAGTTTCCTCAGCGTCTTTCTAAGAAGTTTTGATAACGGAGGCAGATACAGCCTCCGAAACACCAACAGTTTTCAAAAAAAGAGAAGTATTCTTTGTTAATTCGATCTCATTTTTTCAGATAGGCAAATTCAGTGTAAGGTACGTTACTGACAAAAATTAATTTCTTTCAAGACAGCAGTCTTGTGAACGCAGTAACTTATCGGGCAAATTAATTAATTTGCCCTTCTACACTTGTACAGATTTCTTTAGATTAAAATTTTTTTTTTCATTTTCAGATTGTGGAAGGTCATAAACCCAAAAAATTATGTCAAGAACTGGATTTCCTCCACAAAATCAAACTTTCAATCAATATGTTATAGCATATTTGTACCAATATTAATTATTCACTTAAACTTTCTTCCTGAATTCGAATTCATCATCACTCTCCCAGGAAAAACTGTATCCAATATCGATAATGACTGAAAACCAGAAAGAGAATTGGTTTTTGTATAGCAATTTGAGGGCATATTGTTCTGCCATCAGCAGGAATGTAGTAACCCTTTCAAGGTTTAATACGCAAAATTGAAATTACATTGGTGCGAAACAATCAAGCATGTAAAATAATTACTGAATCATGAAGGGGAAAAGGCGGAAAGCAGTTTTACTAGAAATGTAATTATTTCCTGCGAGTATATATTAATTAATGTCTGTAGCAGTCGACGACAGCAGGAGGTGGCATGAACTAGCGGGACGGACTATCGGGACCCCGTGTACCAGAAATATTTCGACAGCTGGACACTTTCCTGATGACATGTATTAGATTAGGGTGAGAATCTCGACACTTGCAGAAATGGAAGCTTTTCCTGCTACTACTCTATTTCGGTGGATCGAAGCTGAACTTGGATAAAAAATATAAGCCTTGGAACTTCTTCAGAGTTGGATTGTTTCCGAACTGAGCTTTTCAACAACTAGTCATACGTTTTTCATCCTTATTATACTGTGTGAGGGTTGCAAATTGAAATGTAATCTTATAATGATGAGGTAATTGACGGGACCGACAAGAATATATGGAAAAAATTAATTCCACTAGTTTTATTTGAATGATTTTCCCATACCAAAAAATTACTCATCACAGTACTCGACCTTCATCAAAATCAGTTATTATGGATCATATCCAATCAAAATAGCCAATCTCGGCTAGTGCTAGCTTGGAGTGCACGCCGGCCACCCGAGGTGTTGCTGTAGGTTTTCCGGGTTTTCCTGCAGCTAAAAAGTGAATACGCCACCAAAAATCAGTAAGTCGCCCCGGAGCGCCACAGCAAATAATAATAATAGCCGTCCTCTACCCGCACAGGCCATGTCTTTGGGTACACTCTACGAGTGTTTATGAGGGAGTATTATTATTATTATTATTATTATTATTATTATTATTATATCTACCGCTTTGGAAAACTATAGGTAGGTATATAAAAAGATTTGTATCAAAGGAAGCAACTGCAATCAACAAATTCAATCTAGCAAGTAATAAATATACTCTTTCTACATTCATGCAAAAAGCAAAACTTTATTGAACTATATTTAGTGGAAAAAGAAGTTCTTTATTGCACTAGTGCAATAAAGTTTTTATTGCACTCATCTGTCATTCAACTTCAACGTGCTGTCATCATGACAAACATAAATGTTCAAACCCACTACATATTTAGCAGATATTCTGTGAGATTGGCAATATGTTTTAAACAGTTACATATTTTATATTATTTTGTATTAATGTTAGCAGCCAGAGCTAAACAAACAATGCCTTCCCGAGAAAATCTCCATAATCAAAACTGATCCGCTTTGTTCTAAACCGGCGTCTACCTGCATAGAGCAAACTGTCTGTACTACGACCACATCTCGTGATAACATACGCGCTCACGGCTACTATGATTTTGATTTTTATTATGCAACTGTGGTTATAGAAACGCCAGTCAACAATTATTTCTGACAATTACAGAATTGAAGTTTTAAAATGAGTATTATTATTGGAAAATGGATGATAGTGATCTGTTTCGAAGCAAATCGATAGTAATAATCAATTATTCAAGTTGCGCTTTTCATTTTTCAACAACTAGTGCCGTACCTTAATGAATCATTCTTGGCTTTTTGCATGAACGTAGAAAAAATATTGTATGCAACTCGTACAAAAATTGTTTATTGCACTCAACGTGTTGTCCAACTCGGCCTAACGACCTCGTCGGACAATTTCGTCGAGTACAATAAACACTTACTTTTTGCACTTGTTGCATAAATAACTATTTTCTCCCTATCCCTATAGGAAGTACACACTTTCATCCCTCAAATCAGGGAGAAAACTCATACTTTTCCTCCCTAGGAAAAAACCATTGACAATTCATTCAATTCATTCAAATTATATATATATATATACATAATATTGCTTATGAGAAAATTAACACTGAATCTCGATCTCAAATGTATAAGCTATCCAATAATTCATATCTCTAACAGAAGGAAAAAAGGAAAATAACTTGCTCAAAAAAAATACCGCCTACCGCGATCGAACCCACCATAAACTACATCATGCGGGAGGAAGAGTGGCACTTTTCTCCCTTGTGATACAAATAGCTATTGTCAATTTGTCAATTTGTCAACTTGATTACTTTTCACTGGATCATTTCAGAGGATGAAACAAATATATATATATATATATATATATATAAAGTAAAAAACCATACAATGGCTTGTGAGGGGAATAATAAACACAAAGGAGAAAATTAGTGGGTAAACCCTCATAATGCAACCGTAGACGGATCCGTTTCGGACTCATTAGACCTCTTCAGTCTCAACCACTGAGCTACTTGACCCTTTCAGTTGTACATTAATAACAACACTTGATACGTCAAAGAAAATTAATAAAATACAATAAATTGAACAAAGTTCAGCAATAAAACACGTAACAACAAAATGAAAAACAACTGGGTGATGAGGGGGTGGTTCTTTTAGATATCTCAAAGTAGAACTCTCAGTATCACAGAACAAAAGTGAGGTTAAGTGACTTAAGATCGGCGAGTGCCTTTTCGACAATAACTGTAATCAGGTACTAAGGTAACAATAAAATTATTATAATTTTTAATTATATTCCTATCGATATACTAATGACAATAATTCAGGGGATAGGAAAAATGTCAAACCCTATATATGAACTTGAAAAATGTCAAACCCTGTACTTGAACTTGACTTGATAAAAAAAAATTACTGTACAGTAGAAGAGAAGTTGAAGCAAAATCTACTTCCGAAAAGATATCGACGCGTACTCATTATTTTTGCTCAACCCATAGTTCTTTTCAACAAAGAATATATCAATCATTTCTGAAAACCTATATTGTAATCTCTTGTGCCCAAGTGTATTGTACCTAAGGTTAGTTCATTTCGGTTAGAACAGTCTAAGAAAAAAGTCCACACAGATAGCCTTTTCGTCTTTGATCCGTAAGTCAGGGGCCATTGAATTCATGGTTTTGTCCGGGAATATGAACAGAGTGAACTATGACAGTGTATTAGTCTATATTATGTAGAAACACACCTGTGAAATATCAGAACAATCCATGAAGACTTATATATTTTTTTGTTCTCCAACCTTCGGGGACGTGCCATTCACTGAACAACCTATATTTTGTTTCTCCGCGTAGGTGTTTTCTCTCGATCGTCAATGTATGTGGTTCCTCGCGAATAAACAACTGGACTTGTAGACTGTCATTCAGTTCATTACTGTGTTGTTTACGCCGACAATTTTGCTGATCGATCGTTCAAAAGGCATTAATAACTTGGATCGAATGTGATTTATGCTTGAAAGAACACCCTGTATGCATATACGGAAAGTTTATTGAACACCCATATAACGTACCTACATTTTCATGATATATTGTGTTATACAAAAATCATTTATTTTGCAACATCCCTTTGCGTGTCAAGCTAATGAAACTCATTTTGAATCACCAGCTTCAGTTCGATTGAGGAGAAGGAACCCAGGAACACTGACTCTAACTTCTCACGTGTGTTCATCCAGAGGCGGCACTTTCCTATACTTTCAAAAAGTGATATATTTTCAGATATCCAAATTTCACCGTTTTTTCCACTACTTCTGGTGGGGAGAGCACGTTGTATAATCTTCCTTCCTAATATTCCTTTATTCATATATACTAGTTTAGGTAATTAGTTTTTTTCTTTGGAGGTAAATGTAACCACTGTAATATAATAAACTTAAATTTCTCTTAACATACATATTTCAACTGGAAAGTTTTATTTCTATCATCAGAATTTAGCTTTCTCTTATACTTACTATGGATTTTCTTTCTCGTAAACCTGTCAAGATTACATTTTTTTAGTTCAGTGCGAGCAAATTGAATTATGTTATATGGTTTCTCACTATTTTAAACAAAGATATGTACCTAAGAATATATGAATTTCAATGAGCATTAGACAAAAGGAAATTATTTAAAAATATGTATGGATAAAGAAATCACTTTTAAAAATCAAGAGAATTAAAAAAACAAGATCACAGGACCATTACATTTCCCATAAGTTCAAAGATATAAAAAATAATGAATACGCGTCATGAGAATATCTCTTTACTCATAATGTGCTGAATTTCCGTAATTAGTCGTAAATATATTTTTAGGACCTTCGCTCTCTTTACACCAACTGTCTTCATAATACGGCGGTGAGACCTTTGAAATGGATACTTAGAAAGTTTGAAGTCACAAACCAGCTGGTATCAAGGCGCTTTTTTAATAATCCAACTTCAGAGAAGTAAAATTATCTTCCAAATGACTAAGTACCAGCTCTATTTTCATTTATCGGACTGCCAATCAAAATTTGGAATTTTATATTGGCACCACTTCAAAAATACTCAGCCTTATCCTATTTCTATTCAAAGGTCTTATTTAAAATCGACAGTGCCTTGCTTCATTCATTGAAAATAATCTACCATTGCCATCATCAACTTTATAATAAAATCTTCGTCCTCGGCATCTTTACTAGGCTACAGAAGTTTAATGGCAATTTTCAATATTGGTTATAAAAATAATTAATGATTCAATAAAAAAATAAACAAAATCGAGCACTTAGACGTATTATTTTTATGTATGTGCTCTGTCATCTGTCAATTGTCTTGACAACTTAAAATTAAAATAAAAGATAACCATGTTTTTTATTTTACATCTCTCATTTTATTTTCTGTATGGGTGTTGTGCAGTTTTATCTTTTTAAATTATTTTATTTTATTTCTTATTTTATTTTACTTGCTGTATAATCTCACCATGAGCTTCGTTTCAGAGACATATCTTCATTGGAACTTTTTTTCATAAAACGTCCTAACGAATCCTCTGCAGTTTCGTACTGTAGTTAGGAAACACGAGGGAAATAATAAAAAAAGAATTTTGGTTCTTAGTAGCACTGATGGTGGCGATTGGAAATGTATGCTATTCATCAACTTTTACATCAACAAAATGCCTAAATCAATGGCGGACATTTATAGAGAGTGACCCATTTGAAAGCGGGCCACCTCTCTAAGACTGTTTTTTTTTCAATAGATAGATCATCAATAGTTCTAGTTAAGTGCCATAAACTCGAAATAAAAATCAAAATTTCAAGGCCTACTTTGAATTTTTTTTAAGGTCAAAAATCCAAAAAACATACTAGCGATTTTTTTAAATAGAATATCATGACGCCATTGGATTCACGACATTTCCAAATGGTTTATGTAAAAATTACGTAAGAATGCGTCCATCAATAAAAAGTTATAAGGGAATAAAATTTGAAAATTATGTCAATTAATCAACCCAAAACTTTAATTCCAGAACTTTTATCAAAATTCTGACCACACCACTGGTTTCAGAATATTTCGAAATATATTTGACCAGAATTTCATTGAAATCTACTTATAACTGAGAAAATTATAACATAATAAAATTTGAAAAGAATGTTGTTTGGTGGAATTTCAGAAAAAAATTATTTTATAATTTTATAATTTGTTTATTTATGAATAGATTTCGAAGAAATTCTGATCAAATATAGTTCAAAATATTCTGAATACTGTGGTGTAGCCAAAATTCTGATAGAGGTTCTGAAACTGAAGTGTTGGGTTGATTTATTGACATAATTTTCAAATTTTATTCCGATATAACTTTTTTATTGATGAACGCATTCCTACGTAATTTTCACATAAACCATTTGAAAATATCGGGAATCCAATGGCGTCGTCAAATTCTATTAAAAAAATTGCAAGTATTTTTTTTGGATTTTTTACCTTGAAAAAAATTCAAAGTAGGCCATGAAGTTTTGATTTTTATTTCGAATTTATGGCACTTAACTAAAACTATTGATGATCTACCTAATCAAGTTTCGATGATAATCGTGCCAAAGCATTTCACTTCGCATGCAATGTTGAAAACTCTAAGCCTCTTTAATTTGACACACCATTTTTAAGATTAGGTGCGAAGTGAAATTCGTGGGATTCTGATATAACTGTTAGATACGAAACAATATAACAGCTAGGATTTTAGTTCGAAAATATGAATAGGACATTCATAAAATCTGTTGTGGAATCATCTGCGACTGAAAGACAAACTTTAGTCGCTATTTTCCATCGTTCTGACAAAATCCGATTTTTTTAATTTAGTGCTCTCTGTGGAGAAGAAGAGAAAGCTTTGTCATTATCATTGAAATACGAATATTTCAGTATGGTCAAGCTACTCATAAGAAAATAATTTGATATTTTCATACAGCTATGAAAATAAAAAAAAAATAGTCATTTTAAATTTTCTCTCATTATCCTTCCAAACTTTGCATATGTGTATAAAATTGAATTCTAAGCAACTTTTTTCGATATCTTGCCATTTCATCTCACTTTTTGCATTTTCATTTTTCAAAATCGATTTTTAGGTTATGGAACATGCACAAACTTTTTTCCTTGTATACTTTTTTTTGTATACTCTAACAATAAACTTTTTTCCCTTATGGCATATGTATTTTGGCGGTCACTGTACTAAGATTAATTAATTAAAAATTATAAGCCGTAATCTCACTCACTCACATTTGGATGGAGAATTTGAATACGCCCTATCAATACTGAAATCATTTTCATTGGCCAGTACATAATCATTTGAATAATTGAAATGTTATTGACGTTATTTCGAGAGGAGAATGAAACAAAACAAACTATTAAATTTCAAATAGCTTTGATGTCCCGCCAACGCAAGTGATGAAATCAGCAAATTATTTTCAAATTTTATTATTTTATTATATTTTATTTATGAATAGATTTTGATAAAATTCTGCCCAAATATATTTCGAAATATTCTGAGTCCGGTAGTGTTTCCAGAATTTTGATAAAAGTTCTGAAATTGAATAAGATTTGGGTTGATTTATTGACATAATTTTCAAATATTATTCCCATATAACTTTTTTATTGATGGATGCATTCCTACGTAATTTTCACAGAAACCATATTCGAAAATGTCGTGAATCCAATGGTGTCATCAAATTCTATTTTAAAAAATCATTAGAATGTTTTTTGGATTTTTGACTTTGAAAAAAATTCGAAGTGGGCTTCGAAATTTTTATTTTTATTTCGAATTTATGGCTCTCAACTAGAACTATTGATGCTCTATCTATTAAAAAAATACTTCTGTTCGGATAATAAATAACAGTTTTAGAGAGGTGGCCCGCTTTCAAATGGGTCCCTCTGTACAAAATGGATGTATATATACTTTAATGTATATATACATATATATTTATACAATAAGGGTCAATTAGCTCAGTAGTTGAGACTGAAGCGTTCAAAACCATTGACTGCTGGTCGGCTAGGTTCGAATCCTCAGCGACTTCAGATTTTTATCTGATGACCCGAAAAAGTGCTAGGAATCGCACGTTAAAAGGTAAGACCTCGTTAATCCTTGACTCGCGCAAGTTTCGACTTTTGAGGGCTGCCGTTCGTAAGGGGACGACAGCTGGTTAACGGAAAAAACAATTTCAATAACTTCCAAAACAAATATATATATTTATATATCTATATCTGTAAATAAAATATTCCATACATCACAGGTAATAACTGAAAACTGAAAATAAGTGATTGAGAATTGAAACTGAAGAAAAAAACTCGAAATTATCATATTATACTCACACCACTCAGAAATAATATGAAATATAAATCATATTTCAGGGATCAAGTTGATCTTATTATGATCTAATAATTATGAAAACAGATCTTACTCACTTGTTTTCGACCTTGGCTCTCGTGGACCGTCAACAGTGACTTTAATTGCTTTATTGTAGGTGGCAACTTGGGGTGGACTACTTGAAACCATTATCGTTAATGTGAAGCTTTTCCCTGGAAATAAAATGAAGTATGAGTAAATATTAATATCAACAAAAGGATGGCTATCAATATTTCCATAATGACAACGATGGAAGTTATTGGATGTTCAAATCCATCGGAATAATAAACTCTTAACTTCGCTAAATAACATTATCATAAATCTAGTCAGGTTCTTATTTATTTTGACCCGCTGAATCAGAATTTCGTGGGTGATAAGACAGAAAATTGTTATGGACGATTTTCCGAGGGAAATCGAAAAATCCATTCTTTTCTATTTTGCATAAAATTCGCTACAAAAAAAATTTCCAGAAGTTTTTCTCCAAAAAGTACCGTTTTCGAGTAAAACGTGCTCGAAATTAGAAAAAAAGCAATGTTTTCAATTTTCTGTGCTCTCTCATTCAGTCACATAATGATATTTTCAGGATCACCTTCTCCCAAATTATTCATATATGTCTCGACTATAAATAACAAAAGAGACATTCTTGAAAAAATCACTTGTTGATTTTCCGACACTGAATTTCCCGATACTTTTACCTAGCATGGAGCCGGCATTTTTTTATTCGCGAAGCTCACGTCGTGGACGAATTTACCAGTGGCGTAAAAAATATACCCTTTTTGTAAGCCACTGGTGGCAACTAAAAATGTAATTTTTCTTTTAAAATAAAGCTCTTATTGAACAAAAAAAAATTCAAAACTGTGGAAGTTATGAATGAAAAATAGATTTAATTTTTCATATTCAACACCCTGTATCTGTGCAACCCACCGCTACTCAAGGGTCTGACGATTGATTTCGTGTTGAGTATCACATGATCTACCAACGATAAAAAATTCAGCGTACATACTATTACTTTTTTTTCAACTTTTTTTAACAAGTTACACATCCTCCCACCACCGCGGTCGCGCGGTCTGAATCTTGGTTTAGTAATAAGTGTTCTATAATAACAACTTAATTTCATCGTGCATACTATGACGTATTCCAAAGTGACAGTACCTCCCGGACTAGAATAATTTGGAACAAGGTGATTCTGAAAATATCATTATGTGACTGATTGAGAAAGCACAGAAAATTGAGAAAATCGCATTTTTTCGAATTTCAAACATTCGTATTTGGAGAAAATACATTTTTCGATTCCTTCCATAACATTTTTCCGGATGCTTTCACGGCTTATCACTCTCGAAATTCGGATTCAGTGGTCCAAAATATATAAGAATAACTTGGGTGATCCCGTCGAACTTCATCTGCTACGAAAACCCTCCCTGCCACGTTACTAATCCCTCGATAGATTCAAAAAAGTTTCTTCCATTTCCTAGAATTAATTCATAATGAGAATGTGCGACAAATAACAGTTCGTTATCCCGTATGTATTGCAAACGTATTTGGAGCCAACTTCAGTCTATCTCATAGTTAACAACTATTTCCGATATTTGTCTAGAGGATGTATCGGCTCTTCATCAAATTCATGTCTTGGCATTCTAAATCCCTCAAATATGGTGGAGTTGGCAAAATCAAAGGGTCACAGTGTGACCCGCGTATGGTTATGTGGGCTCGGCAAACCCCAGACAGTTTAGCACTTGGTATCGGGATGCCGGAGACCGCGGCTGCACGCACCAACCTCGTCATGGTGGTCGACAGGGGCGTCCTTCATATATTTCTAAAGGGGTAAAATCGGAACATGCAATCAATAATTTGGAAGATATTATTCTGATATTTTTTTTATTTTTTTTTAAAGTCTGTGTTGAACAACACATGCCAGGAAAACCTCTCACACATTTTGTACCCTTACGAGGTTTTCTTAGGATCAATTTTTAACACTTGTGAACATGTTTTATTTTCTGTTGCATGAAGGATTGATAATGTTATGGAGGAAATTAATTTCTTGATATGGTTTTCTGTTCGTTCATGCTGAACGAATGATCTAAATAAAATTGACGGTCTATATTCAATTATTGAGTGGACTAGTACTCACCTACATAAATATAGTTGGATCCCAGTGTAGTTTTGTAGCAAAATTCCTTATATGCGCGTTAAACTCGGCTTAGGCATGCTTGGTGTGAGAAGTCCAATAGCCAGTTTTTTTTTGGTAACTAACCTCTCTTCTCGGCGAGTATGGAAAAAACCACACCGTTGATCGAAATATCATTTTTATTACTTTCTGGAACCAAGCAGTGCTGATAATTATTATCCGATATTTAAAAGCCCTTTAGGGGTAAATATACAGATTGTTGTTTACAGAATACGGTATATTCCCTGGTTTTAGGTATGTAAACATAACCATTATTGTGTATTTAGTATATACCGTTTGTTACACTTTTCATATCCATGAAATATTATTTTAGATATTGGGTGTACTTATTGACGTACTGGTACTTAGATTTTTACGAATAAAGTTATAATCTCCAAGGTTTGGTAGTACCTTCAATTGCTAGAACCCAACCCACTTCAGTGTGTACCTTGAAGAAGGCGTAATGATGAAATTATATTTCAAAGGACTCAGCACACATAAATACGAGTGAACGTCAATATATTGTAATTATTGACTTTTTGATTACGTGTACGTAGGCACAGAATTTAATAATGGCCAGTTTCTTATTACAGCGTGCTGTTTTTCGGAGGAAACAACATTTCTATTCGTTCTTATCATTGTGTACTAATGTTAGCATTGAATAATTTGTATCGTGCAATAGCGACCTTCACGTATAACTGGGTTCCATACAACTTAAAGGGTTAATTTTGTTGGTTGCGAAATCTTCGAGCGAGACAGCAACACTCTCACACAAATTGAGAATGCCATTTTATCTTCTCTCTAGTCCAGCAAGCTCTATGACTGACCTATCTCTTGCTTCTATAGCATTATATTGCAATTTCCAAATATCGTTAGAACCTCTCGTCAATTATATCGTTACTCTTTCTCCTCAGATCTCTATGTAACCTACCTGTTCCATTCACTGAAGATGAAGCATTATTCCTTCGAAACATATGTCTGTGTGTCTCTGGACACCAATGAAGATTATTTTGGTGGAGGTAGACTGACAGTTTTCACCCACCCAATTGAGGGTATGTTTGGACCACCCATCATCGCATAAAAATTATTCCTAAAACCGAAGTCGCAGCTAATTTTTGGATATGTTTCGAAGAAATGTCTAAGCAACAATTTTCCTTTGGTTTGAGAGCGGCAGTTTTGACTTATTGCTTTTTCTAACATGACTTCCAAGAACATAACCAATAAAAACACCACTACTTTTATTAATTTCTATTTCATGTTTTGCTAACAATAATTTGGAGCAACACATTCAACGCTTATATTAAATCATGGCGTGACTGTTTTCCAGGTTATTCTAGTGAAACATTCCAAGAAACTCAGGTTAGCTCGGAAATTAGTTCATCTGACTTCGGCGATAAAAAATTATTTCCATGCGTCGAAAACGACAATTTTCATCGACTCGTCGCCACCCAGGAAAGAATGAGACAGTCGGTGCTAGGCACAGCGATATTGCGTGATCGTATGTCGGAGGCCACAGACACTCGTGCGGTACACCGGCTCTGTTATGTCTATCTGTTTTCTACCACCGATTTAGCACGCGAGGCCTCGGCGACGCTAATCAAAATATCGAACGTGACAAATCCACTTGTTTTCCTACCTCATTTTATTTATGAAATTCACTCAGAAAGGTGTCATTTCAAAGTCACGGTTTTGCCTTATCTGGTTCTTTGATAATCGAAATCACAAAACAAACTGCCCAGGAAAACGAGTGACATAACGAGTGACATAACTTCTTCTTCTTGCTTCTACATTCGCTATTTGAATGACTGTCTTTCGATACATTTGTTGACGTGTCTCAGGATTTTTCAAAAAAATACACACATTTCGAGAAAATTAGGGTGTGAAGTCCTGAAATGAACACCCTGTATATTACTATACATCTGTATATCTTACAACGCTGAAACATTTAGTAGCTTCGTTACTAAGACAAATACAGTTTGCTAATCAGAAAAGACATTTGAGGAATAGCTGATACTTCAGCAGTCAGAAATGGAAATGATAAAGTATTCAACAAAGCAATAGTATTGCGGGATGATGATTTCGTCATAAAGGTTTGTTTTCCAGTCAAAAATCTCCAAGAACTTCGTTCACAAGAGCATTAGGCTTCACAAAAAAAAACGTAGAGGAGTTTTCCAACCACTTAGAGAATGCAAAAAAAATAATTACTTCAAGTGTCTTTGAAAATCGAATTTAATTCTTTTACAACCATCTAAATATTATAAAATTTTCTGATTTTTCACAGTTCGATCATTATGCCTTTCCAAATTTTCAAGTTGATTTGTCCCCAGCGCCATCTGTCGGATAATTGCAATGTATCTTCTCTCAAAAAGTAGTATCGGTAATACCCTTCAAAATATTTTCGTTTCCACTGTTCCACACATCATACCTTTCAAATTTTTCGAGATATGATTACCATTCAGATCCGCACTTATACGTGATGATTCTCTTTTCAGCGATGTATCACTTGAAATGTTTAAGTTGATGTGCTCCACCTCCCCGCGCCCTCTGTTGAGCCATGGCTTTTATTTAAAAAAGTAGTATCATAAACTCTCCAAACAGTTTTTTCCCTGTTATTACGTCAAATCGTTCAGAAGTTAACAGGGGGAGGGGACTACAAAAAGCCGCACTGTATACTGTTATACTCGGGCGGAAAATCTGCAAATTTCGACTCAGTGGGTAAGTATTTTCGATTCAAGTATATTAAGTTAATGTGGTTCACATTTAAATGAAATTTATTCAGCCAATTTTATTTTATCACCGTCTTCGTGTTCTTTTCGAAGTAAGCCCACTTGAAACTGAAAAGAATGAGGAATTTAACTTCATTACTCCTATTATATGGTTTTATAAAATATTTCATAAATGAAATATTCGGAATATGGGTATAATTATCGCACTCTCGATAACTTGTTGAAGAAATTAGCACTTAAAATTCCTGAAATATCTGGAATTTACGCTGTTCCGAGAGAGTGTACTTCTTTGTGATAATTAGTTACTGAATTATCTATCACAATTGCAAGAATACTTGGCATTTCAATAATGATCAGAAACACGACTATGATTAAATGTATCACTATACAGAGTAACTTCTTTCAAATTGTTCCAATATTGTGTTCTTGTTGCCGGTATAGAGAACAAGCTTGGTGAATTGAAGAAAGACAAATCAAAATATAAAATAATCAATACAAATGTTTCAATCTATATCTATCCTGAAAGATATACCGTGCAGCAATTTTGACCGTTTGATGAAGGATATTCGTATATTGAGAAATATCTTTCAATTATTGGAAATACCTGAATCTGAAATATTGCTTTTGAAATCAACTTTCGAAATGAAGGGACAGGTAGTTCAGTGGTTAAGACTGTCTCGTTCAAAGCCATTGATGCTGCTGGCCGGCTAGGGTCAAATCCTAGCGACTATACAGATTTTTATCTGATGGCCCGAGAAAGTGCTAGAAATAGTACATTTACAGACCTTGTTAATCCAGGTTTTGACTTAGAGGGCTGCCGTTCGTAATGGGACGACAATTTTTATCGATTGTGAACAAATACATTCAAATGACACTGTACGTCTAGTGACGTTCTATTTTGAATCACCTGATTTTATTTTTAAATTTAGTACTCCATAACGAAAAATAACAATATTTCGACAGTTCCTCAATGTTTCCTTCACCGACTCTAAGAGTCATGCTACTTTTAATTCTTTTCATATACATCGCATTAACTCATAAAGATATACCCTATATGAATTGCAACATCATCTTCATTGGATGAGACAATAATCCTGTAAACTCTTTATTGGCTTCATAACAATAAAGCTTTCTTCGTTCTTATTTCAATCGGTGTTTTCCACTTTTGTCTCATCTTTAGACATGTTTTCAACCTACTCCAGCTACCAAGGTTTGCATACAAGATGATTTCCTAGGCTGACTGAGAGATTAGTAGATGATTATTTCAAACCATCTAGATCCTGAACATCTCTGTTGTTAATTACACCTCACTGATCTCCTTGAGTGCTGCAAAATCTTAATCTCTACGTTCCACCCTTCGTTGCTGAATGATTAATGGGGGATTTACAGAATATTTGCCATTACAGGATTTAATGTATCAATATGCTCCGAATTCACTGGATCACGGCTTGGGTCATTTCCATCCACCAATGTTCTAATTTATACTGATGAAATGAAAGTGTCACGGAGATTGGATGCGTGCATAAGAGTGTTCATATTCGAAATTCTTTCGAAACCAAATGTTTGTCTAACGTGTTGTCATTTTGAAAACACTATGAACGATGGGATATTAGCTTAACCCCACTTTGCTACCTTCCCTTAATAATTTTAAAAGGATTTGGTGGCTGTTTTTGTGAATGAATTGTGTCACTAATTTTATGTGTAAATTTTTTATTTTTCAAAAAAGACAATCTCTTTTGTTTTTTATAACAAGTCTATGGTTACCGGATGCATGGATAACAAGATTATATATTATATCAAGGCAAGGAGCAGCGCACCACGTAAATGTTCGGCCGCTGTTGCCAGATTTAAAGTTATGCACAGATAAATAAAAACAGAAATGTGACGTACAAACAATGTGACAGAACAAACTAATTTTACAAAGGAATTAGCAAAAATGTTATATTTGTTATAATCCAGTACGATTGGGTTTTGAGACAGGAATCGATTGTAGCACCACCAAACTTGGTACGCTAGTAGCTGGAACCATGATAAACACAAAAAAAATTGTTTACCAAAATTCCAGGGGCAGAACATATATTTTTTTTCGTTTAAAACTATATAAATACAACAGGGTGAAAAAAAAATCAATTTTCCATAAAAATTATTCCTACTAATTTCTTATGAAATGGGTTTTCCCTGAAAACGTGATTGAACGCCGACATCAAATAACTCTGCTAAAAATGATCGGAGAAGGAAAAGGAAAAGTACACATCGTTTCTGAAGACTCCTACCTTCTCATGCAAATATAATATGCGAGTATTTGAGTACCTAAAATGTGTTTTGTCGCACTTCACGGAGATGTTTGCGAATGATCCGAAAATCATGAATAAATTAGTGAATATGGAATTATTATACTGAAGCAGCAACCCGTACCCTCTTTGGACTATATACAACAATTTTAAAGTAGTGTGGCAGGTCCCACCTATACATGCAAAAAAAAACTTTTTTTTACTCCTGCCTCATTTCCAACTTACCCATAAAATTGGCATTCTCTTCACTAAATGTTGACAATAATCGCCTATTCATATCCTACATATATATATATATATATATATATATATATATATATATATATATATATATATAAAATTAGATTTGTCATAACTTTGTTAAAAATTATAGTAGAAGGAAAAGAAAAAGTGTATATCGTTCCTGAAGACGTCTACTTCCTCATGCAAATATAATATGTGAGTATTTGAAAATGTGTTTTATCCCACTTCACATAACCCTTTTACGATATGTACGGAGGATCCGAAAGTCATGGATATTTTAGTAGATATGAAATAATTACCCTCTTTGAAGCGTATGCAACGATTTGAGACACATAAAAAATGAAGTAAGTGATTTCAAGCTTGGGGTTTGCACTTCACAATAGTGTTATTAAACATATACGCAAGATATGAATAAGCGATTATTTTCAACATTTACTGAAGAGAATGCCGGTTTTATGGATAAGTTGAAAATGAAGCAGGAGTAAAACAAAGTTTTTTGGCATGTATAAGTGGGACCTGTTACACTACTTCAAAATTGTTGAATATAGTCCAAAGAGGGTTTGGGTTGCTGCTTCAGTATAATAATTCCAAATTTACTAAATTATTCATGATTTTCGGATCATCCGCAAACATCTCCGTGAAGTGCTACAAAACACATTTTAGGTACTCAAATACTCGCATATTATGTTTGCAAATTTTATGCTGATTCCGAAAATGTATGATTTGAATATGTTTGGATACACGGTGTACCATAAAACAAAGATAAATGTGCAACAAAAATTGTATCGCACGAATCCAGCATCCAGCACACAAAACCACCTATAACACCTACAAGCAAACTGTTAGGCCAGCAAACAATAACATCCTCTTGTAGCAAATTTTCTTAGCTTTCTTTCTATATAAATATGTATTTAACGAATGTGTCTCGTTATGGTCGCAAAATGCGAAAAATATGAAAGCTGCGCTAGAATCCAGCATCCTAGCACATAAAACCGCCAACGAAAAATACTTCCAAAAATTCTAGAATTTTTCCGATATTTTTCCCGTATTCTACGTCATCAATTTAACATGACACGGTATTCAAAAAATGAAAAAAAAAAAAATTTAAAAATCGGTCCAACTTAAAGTGCACACGTTCGTAAAAACGAGTACCAAATCTATGGTTGACTAGTAATCGATTTCAAATTCGGTCAGCATATAGAAAAAAGATTGTATTCAACGAATATAACATAGGAAAAAATTTTAAAAAATTTGGCGGGAAAATAGCATCTCCGACCTCTCGATAACATTTTCATCCGACGAACGAATCGAGAATTCTATGAACGCCAATCGATTCAGCATGCCGAAATTAGTATATGCTGTGATTTTCGAGTCGTTCGGAACAAAATGAATTTTCAGCCTTTCAGGAGTCTTCAAAAACGTTATGAACTTGTCTTTTTTCTTCTCCGATCATATATTCAAATATTCGGCTCAACCTGAAATTTGATGTCGGCGTTCAATCAAGTTTTCTGAGAAAACGAGAGCATTTCATAAAAAATTACTGGTGATAATTTTTGTGGAGAATTGAATTATCTTTTACCCTGTCGAGTTGTTTTTCGATATATCGTATACTTGTCAAGATCACAGAAAAATCTCTTTACTTGTTTTTAAACAAAAAAATTTTTTTTTTAAACAAATTTTTTTCGTATTTATCATGGTTCCAACTACTAGCACACCAAGTTTGTTGGTGCTACAATCGATCCTCTTCTCAAAACCCAATCGTACTGGATTATTAAGTAATGAAATGAATTTCAATTGAGTTTGTCCGTATCGAATATCAAAGCACTTCTCTGGCACCATCTTTCCTCCTACTATTTGATGGTGTTGTATTCTCTCAACAACTAGGAAGCTGTTTTACTGATAATTCATCCTTGAATCAAAAATATTCTCCGTGAAGTTCATGGCATGATTGTTGACGGTTTTCGCGAATATAATGCTATTGATATGGTGTTTTGGACTTAATGTTCTCGTAAACTGTTTTTGGCTAATCACATGGTCTCCAGTGTCATTTTAATTAACGTTGCACATATAACTATCAGATATAGTCCAACATCCGTCGCAGTATTAGCCAGGAAAGTACCAGTTTTCCACATACATGTTTGCCTCATGTCCTAGTTTGTAGCAAATGCACCATAGAATATCGTGTGAATTAGATCTTGAGAGGGACCGTAGAATCCAATAATAATAAATATAAACAAGCATAGTAATCCTGACGAGCGATTAAACATAATTCGTTCCATTTTCGACCCAATTCTTCACACCCAATCAACCATCAATTCACCAGTATAAATAATGAATGGCTTCAACTGAAATTTCATAATGATAAATCATGTAATTTGAAGTGCATCAGTAAAACCAGATAAAACAAAAAACCCGAGAGTTTTCCAGCGATCAAATCAAATACTTGGGTGAAAACGAGCAGAAAGCAAACAAAATACCACCAATAATCTGTTTGCCAACCGAATTGGAGTCTAGTTCATTCGACATTGCGGAACAAAATCGATTAAACACTTATCTGCACAACCATTAGGATATCAGTCAGTAGATGTGAAAACCAGTCATGGTAACATGTTGAAATATTTCGGAAGAATAGTAATTTACGTAACAAGTCCGGAAAATACTGTTTTTTGGACGAGTGGAAAAAATTCTAGGACGAGCGTAGCGAGTCCTGTAAGTTAACATACAATCAATAAACAAGATTCTGCATAACTTATTATGGGCTTTATCAGCTTGCAAGTAATAAGACCCGACAGCAAGTTTTTATTATTTGTCTTATTTTGGTTACTTTTCCCGTGGCACACAGTCAGAGCTGTCCCAAAGCACAGTGCTTGGTGCTCGTGAAAGTGCTCGAAGCACTTTTGTGCTCCTAAGCACTGTGCTCCCGAGCACTTTCGCAATTCAGTGCTTAGTGCTTAGTGCTCTGAAGCTCTGAAGCATTTGCGAGCACTGGAGTGCTCGCAAGCACTTTTCGGGATTATTAAGCACCAAGCCTTTCCATATAAATGAATCTTGTCGAAACATGAAGTCGCGGCAGATGGCACCCCCTACCAAAAAATCAATTTTCTACGAATTGTGCGTTTGAAAGATTACTATCTAAAAAAATGAGTTCAAAATAACTAAATATTTTTTTCTTTTCAAACTACCTTGACGTATCCATGACCAAATCTGTCTCTGTTATCAAAACCTTTAAAACAATAATTTTTTTTATTATCGAGTCAAATTGTTATTTATTTGATGAAAGTCAAAAAAAGTCTAGAGGGGATTTGCGGTACCATTCTGTTATTTCAAACTTCTTTTCTGTGTAACCATATGCGGCCCATTTTGATTTGATTTTGATTTACATTACATTTGATTTACAGGTTTTGTTTTTTTTTTCAGACTGAGCGAGGTTAAACACTCAAAAAACGATGTCAAAAAACCACGAAACCAAACATTCAATCTATTGGAATCAAATTGTTGACTTCAAAAATTCTATTTCAAAATAGTATATTATGTTAGCAGAGTTATAAACGCCCTTTTAGTAACGATTATTTTATTCACGAGTGCAGCGTTGCTGAACGACTGTTTAAAAAACAATTGTATCTAGGAGTTCATAAATGCTTTACATATACCGTACTTTTTTTACGAATTCATATTATAACCACAAAATTGCCTGATTCTTAATTGATTTTTTTTTATCATAACAGTTTCTACAAACCGTGGGCATATCTGACAGACGACAGTAGTCAATCCAGCCTGCTGGACAAACAAACGGATCTAAAAATGCTTATTGTGCATTTATGTCATGACACTAAGGTAAAAAATTTCCACAAAATTTATTGTCTTTGCGACATGTTTCGATACACAGTATCTTTTTCAAACGAATGTAGTACATTCGCTTGAAAAACTATGGATTTCCGTCAAGTAAAGGCCACGTCAATCCAACATTTATGTCATATTTTTTTTTCTCGATAATGCCTTAGTTTTGCGCGATTATGAAATGTGGAAGAAGAAGCGGCAGAGAAAAGGTTTCATTCCATCGATTCCCTTCTATTTTCGGCAATAGAAAAAATATTAATCCTCTTGCTGAAAATAGTTTATGTCATACATTGAAACTTTAGGAAAGTCCTTCACAGCATCACTACAATCCCCAAATTTCCATAAATAAGGATTACTTATTTACTTTATTTCACCTTCTTTAAATATCTCTTCTAAACATCCATAGACAAGGTGTTGAAATAATTACTTTTATCACCCATCTCACAAACAATCTCGTTACACGCAGGAAGAATAATTATTATAATATCAAATTACGTTCCCCTCTTTAAGGTATACTAAGGGTAAACCCATAATCTCCTCAGATTTGCAATTATAATCTCATTAAATTACCATTGTTGTTTATTGAAATACGGTTTGTTTGTCCAGCAGGCTGATTGACAGTTGTAATGTGACGTCACATGACAGGTCAAGAACGACCTACTCTCTCAGGGTTTTTAACCAATGAAATCAAACAGTAACCCTAGCGATGTACGTAAAAAATGGAGTTGTTATGGTAATATTAAAAAAAAAATTAAATACAGATTACGGAATATGAAATTAATTGATCATTTATCGTGGTGCGCTAAATGCCATTTTAGATATTATGTGAGTGGAAAGAGTAACTAAAATTTTTAATTGACTCGGTTGTTAGTACTTCTTGGACTCTTAGAAACGTGAGTTACTGAAACTTGATATAACAATTTAACACGATAAGATTTTAACAAATGAAATTACATCGGGAAATTTTTCGATATACTGTTGTTTTCCAAGCGGCTAATATAATAACTGCTTGAAAAAGCGACAGTGTAGCGAAACATGTCGCGATGTATTATTATTTGTGTGAACAGTCTGAAAAGTGCTTAGTGCTGAGTGGAATTACTTTTTGAAAGTGCTTAGTAATCGCAAGCATTTCATAAATAAAAGTGCTTAGTGCTCAAGATTTCGGAAAACTTTTCAAGAGTGCTTAGAGCTTGTTGTCAGTGCTCGGCACAGCTCTGCACACAGTACAGTAAATCAGTACAGTTCAAAAATAGTCATTTAAATCGAAATATCCCTTTCGTTCCATATGCCTCTCTTCCATTTTTACCGAAAATCATGGAGATCACAAACAGAATAACCGTACGGTTTTTTTTAGTGCCGCTTAATGAGATTGTGTATTCCATTATGCGTGTAGGTGAGCTTCGGGTGAAAAATGCACACTACTTGATGTATTTAACCCGCTATTAGGGTTTGTGTTTCACCTCAAACACGCCGCACAACACTGCTGGTTTCGAATCGATCGATTTTTCTTTTCGCGGATTTTATCTAAATGAACTAACTATTCTATTGGTAAATTGGTATTTTGCTAGAATCCATGGAGTTCTGCACGGCTATTTGTTTAAGAATTGAATAATGCTAGTCTGGTTCACAGGTTTTTTCTGGACGACAATCTTTCTGGAGAGGCCGACAATTATGATCATTCGATTTGTAATGGTATATAGAAACAAGTGTCAAAAAAGTTATGGGTGCAAATCATGCAAAAGTTAAAAATAATTAAAAAGAGGAGTTTGGTTTTTAAAAAATTGTTGCAGATATCCAAAATCAGATCCAAGATTAGATTAGATTAGATTAATTTGAGGCTTCCGTACCATAAGCATCAACGCCGCGACCTTTTCAGATCTATTGTGTTCGCCCTCGAAATCGTTTAGAGTTCTTTATCTAGCCCTGTCTTCGTCACGAGACTCCATAGGCCAATTTTCAGAACTCCCATGTATCCGGGAGCTTTTGGTTTTTCTTCTCCCAGTGTTAGAAACCTTAGCCTTGACAAGCTCTCACAGTGGCATAGTATGTGTGCCGATGTTTCCTCTTCTTCCTGACAGAACCTGCATAGCATTTCTTCTGCCAGACCGATAGTACTCATATGCTTGTAGAACCTACAATGCCCTGTGAGGAGTCCAACTATTATTCTAGTATTGCTCCTTCTCTGGTTTAGTAGATATTCTGTGTTTTTTGATAAACTCTTTGGCCTGTCTCATTCCTGGTGAATCGTTCCACCATTCTTGAGATTTCTGTTGGATCCATGATTTGGTGTTGGTTTTTAGTACAGCTTTCGCTATACCGCAAAACAGTTCTGGGCCATTCAGGGCCTTCCTTGCTCCTTCTCGAGCTAGTGAATCAGCCTCTTCATTGCCTCTGTAACCTGTGTGTGCTGGTACCCAAGCTAGTGTCAGTCTGTTCTGACTGCCTAACTCTTCTGAGGCTTCTATGCAGTTCCAAACAAGTTTTGCATAGAGTTGACTGCTTTTATCGCCACTTGACTACCCGAGTAAATGACAATGGTTTTTTCTGAGAACTCCTGCCTTATTAACTCTTGCGCGCAATGGTGTATTGCAACGATATCCGCCTGGAATATCGTCGTGTGTTTACCTAAGCTTAGTGAGATTCTCATCTTCGGCTTGGCTCCATATATGCCGGCTCCTGAACCTTTAATGGTTTTGGAGCCATCCGTGTAGACAGTGATTTCCGCGTTGATGGGAGGTCCCTCCTTCCACGCATCCCTGTCCGTTATGCTTGTCTTAAAAGTTTTGTCAAAGCTATATCTAGGACGTATGCCATCTCATGGCATACGTATGACAAGGTCGTTTTCCAACTCTTCATATAGCTTGTTGTAGTCACACAGCAAAAATCTATTAATATATTTTTAAATGAAAAAAATAAATAAAAATTCCACGCCCGGAATTTTGGTAAACAATTTTTTTTCGTGTTTATCATGGTTTCAACTACTAGCATACCAAGTTTGGTGGTTCTACAATCGATTCTTGTCTCAAAACCCAATCGTACTGGATTATATTTTTATCTGAACCGTATACGAGTAACTCTCCATACCGAGCCAAACTCCATTTGTGTATCGATCAAATATCTATGGTCTGTGAATCGGTTTTCATCAACTCAATTATAGCCTCAAAAAATCAAATTGAACATTTTCTGTTTGAAAGTGATGTATTCGGTAATTACATTGGCTGATATTGCATGCTACAGTTTCAATATCATCGCCATTTTGCGTGGAGGTACTATGGTATTTTGCGGATCAATGTTGGAATACAGTTGAGTGTTCATTTGAAGTCTGACTGAGAAATATTCCATTTGGAATTATCGTTTCTATAAGTTTAAGTCATGTATGTAATTCTGATTTTTCTCTCCATATCAATACTTTTCCTGTGTTAAATATCAAAAACATCTTTTTCCAAGGTGGTAGTTAATATCTGTAAATAATACAGGACATTATGAACAAGAATGGTCTCGAACAAAATGTATGCAGAAATCTCGAGTTGCGGTCTCGTCTGTTTGTTTTCGTATTTCATATGACTATAATAAGGCACTCATGTAATATAATAACTGTTACAAGTAAAATATACTCTATTATCTGGGCAGAGTTCAGGTGGAATCCTGTAAATTTATGTGGAAAAATTGTATCCCCTTGGGCGCCATGATATAAGTCATTCCAAAACACTTTATCATCGAGTTAGACGTTAGGCGTTCTTTTATTGTAAAACATTGTTGTTAGTATGATCAGAAAAATTCGTCATGATCCAAGAACCAAGGATTTTATCTCCACCTCGATAAGCACAGATATAATGAGCCAATAACGCTACGAAAATATTGGTTTAGTATTGATTGGATAAGCAATACTGATTTTTAAAAAAATGTGAACGGTCTAATATTAAATCATCATGAAAATATTGATGATATTGGTGAGGCAATATTGGAGAAAGGAACAATGAGGATATATCGCTAGAACTCATGAAAATATTGACGACAGAAAGGAATAATGAGAACACTTGGACAAGTTGTTAAAATAACAAAAAAAGAAACCCAGAAGGTCCGCTAGTATTCTTGGTGAAATTGACAAATCTTGATATTGACGATGTTAACATATGTATAAGTTTATGTACAATTGTTTGCTGTTCACAAATTCGGGAATATTAATGCCACAATTAGACTCTTGTCGATTTTACAACATTCAGTTGCTAATTTTACACTTCTTTTTCTCTAGAATGGATTCATCCATTAAATTTCTTCGATGGATTCATCATAGTGAAATAAATATTGTGATATTGTTCTGAATGTAGATTGTTTCTAAAAATATTGGGTCAATATTGGTTGAATAATCCTCACCAATATCGATAGAGTGATATTGCCTACAGATTGTCTCCAACATCTAGCTCCAATATTGCGGTTTCAATATTCCTCTTATATCGATTTTAGAGATAAAAAACAATATTGTATATCCAAGTTTGATAGCATATTGGTGGAATATTATTTCATCCATATTCGAAAAATTAAATTGACCATATATTGATTGAGATTGTTACGAAAACCTCTCGCCAATATTTGAAAGATAATATTGATACAATATTACAAAACAAATTTATCACCATCATTGAAATTTGAATATTGGCCGAATATTCAATGGACAATATTGAAAAGAATTATGATCAAACTTGGGTAAGAAACCGCTAGGTGGCCCCACATATGGAACGACAGATGAATCATAGTAACATATATTAAATGAGGCTTCTCACAATGCGTATACAAGTCAATCTACTCAGTGGTTAATTGAAGTAGAAATGAAATTGTAGAATGTTCAAATTATTCGACATTTTCTGGAAATATTTCATCAATGTTTCCAAGGCAACATATTCACTTTGAATATTTTACCAATATATGCAAATTATATTGTACCAATATCACTAAATATTTTGAGGCTAATATTGTTTTCACAATATTTCACTAATATTATTTGTATATAATGTCCAAGTAATACCGATATCCCGAAATAATTATAATTTTATCTTGCCAATTTTACTCGTACTGCGGACTCGTAATTTTTTCAGGGGCAGTTTTTTTCGTTGAATTGTCAGGCAACAAAATTCTCATTACTACATGTCAAGATTACTTCGACAAAAAAAGCTCTCGTGTAATTAAGTGACAAAAACTAATTTGTAAACTTCATTTTGTTGAAATCTCATAGTCTTAATAAGATTGTGTCCTTGCATATATTATGCTATTGAAGCATTTCATTTTTTTTTTTGGAAAAAGAACACAAAGTCGTCTCCACAAAGACTTTAATAAGACCAGGATAGAAATCCTATCTTAAAGACATGTTTCGAACATATATATGTTCATCATCAATTTGGTACAAAATTCATAATAGAGAGAAGAATGTGTGGAGAGAAAAATAGTATAAAATAGAAATATAGGCACTAAGAGTGCATGATGTACTGTTTTAATAAATTTCTATATATAGTAAAACAGTACATCATGCACTCTTAGTAACTATATTTTTATTTTTTATTTTATACTATTTTTCTCTCCACACATTCTTCTCTCTATTATGAATTTTGTACCAAACTGATGATGAACATATATATGTTCGAAACATGTCTTTAAGATAGGATTTCTATCCTGGTCTTATTAAAATCTTTGTGGAGACGACTTTGTGTTCTTTTTCCAAAAAAACTTGGTCTTCCACTTCGAGTATGGACTATTACCTTTTCATGCATTTCATTTAGTTTGTCATACTGCATTTTTTTTATATTATTTCTTATTTCTTGGCATATCATTAATATATTTTTTTTATTCTGTCCTCAAATTTGTATGGATATATTTATGACAAAACTATAACTTTTATGACTTTCACAAATTACGACATTTGTTCCGCTGTACAACAGCTTCTACAAGTGACAGAAATATAATAAATTACATTTTTGTGGTTTTAACTGAATACTCACCGTAAATTTATTAAATTGTTTAGGGTTCGATTGTGTACCTCGGACAAACTGGTAGAACCTTCAAAAGCGTCTAACCGAGCACAGAAACAGATTTGTGAACCAAAAAACAAATTCAACTCACGCTACCTATTTATTAAGTAAAACTTTAGTTTTGATCGTGATTTTTAAATTCTTCATATCCAAAACAAAGGCTTGAAGCTAAATCTTTCAGAAAGTATGGAGATTAGTACATAATGGAATAATTCTAAGAACGTTCTTAATGACTTGAATTGAATAATTCGCCTTTGTTGAATATGTTTTCTGGAAAGGTTGGATAAAATATAAAGAATAATGTATTATTTTTTAAGGCAGCCCTGCAAAAATGTAGTTTAGTATATTCCTTTCACTCGCAGAAGCAGTTGTACGGTGACACAATTGTCATAGTTTTTTCTTAACCTTATTAGTGTAAATCATTAAAATTATAGTTTTAATAAAAATATTACCATCGATTTTCATCAAGTATCGTCTACAGGGTGTAATCTAACCTCTTGCACTCCCTTAAAGGACGGGTGTATTATGCCATTTTATAACGAATGGCGGATGTGAAAAATTCGAAAAAAATGTGTGGATAATTTAAATTATGTTGGACAATTCGTCGAAATTTTGGGAACCGCTATCCGCCGAACGTCAACTGATCGGAACAGATCCGCAATAATAATGAAACTGCCTGATGCAAGAAACTGTGTAATTTTGAACAGTGGTTTTCCGACTTTTCCAACAAAATTTAAAATTAAAATGTTCGAGTCACTCCACGTGAGCTATCATTCTCGTATACTGAAAAAGTAGCCAGGGGTCATCATGGTGACGTAAAGTTTCAAAATGGAAAAGCAATGTTAGAAAAAACAATTAGAATTCACCCCAATTCCTATCACGATCCGAGAGACGATTGTGCATTCCCTTTGAAATCCCAAAAACCAAAGCATAAACAGAAAAGCGGAATAAAAAGCAAATGTTTTTCAACGCTAATCCCAATCCAAACTTTATTTTAAAATTAAATCCTATCAGTTTAGAGTCGGTTTTAGCGGAGAGTGATGAGAAATGAAAAGGGTTAGACAAACAGTTTATTTTATGGCAGATTAACTTTATAATCTGTTGACAGTTTCCCGTAACGGTGTTGGCTCTCCGCCGCACAATATCCCGCCTTTTAGGCATGCGTCGACCTAAGGAAGTTTCCTTATACGGCTTTTCCTCGGTTTTCTTATGTACACTAACGTTGAAATCTCCAAGGATTGAATAAGATTGAGATTTTACCCCAGGCAGAAAGAAACTTTCTTGCAGAACCGGTAGAGAAGAACATAAATTTCATTTAGTTCTCTGTTGAACGACGCCGACGTTATGAATATTATTCGGTTTTCGTTGATTTGATTTCAGTAATATTTCCTCACATGTTGAACATTATCCTTCTACCTCTTTTTTTATAGAAAGAATAAATGAATGCTCCTTGAAATTAGTACGATTCCTCCACTGCATTCACCGGATTAATTATTTAATCATACTAATCATCCAGTCTTCAAAGATGATTTTGTACCTCTAAACAAATCAATAACAGTCACCTTGTTTGATTTACGGAAACAATGGGCACTTGAATTCTTCAGTTGACAGGATGACATCCATGGGAGACCTCTTTTCAACATTTGGCCTAAAGGCAGATTCGGATATATGGGTGCCCACCCAGGGTTTTTGACCCCGCATGAGAAATCCCTCCAGTATCAACAAAGTTAATACTTCTGAACACAAGGGTCAACAATATATGCTTGTAAATTGCACATGCTTCAAAAACCTTGCATGGGCAATTTACACCTTTATTACCCCTTCTAGATTTTTTGAAATAAAAAAATTATCTCGGCTCCTAGTGATCGTAGGAATACATTTTTTTTTTTCGAATGCGTAAAATCATCTATTTTCTCTATTTTCATAAAAGTTATTTCTATAAAAACAAAAATCAAGAATTTATTTAGAAAAAACATTTTAAAAAATTGTGCAATTTTTTTAAGTAATTTTTTGACACTTTAAATTGAAAAAATCAATATACTCATTCGATTACATGAAAGTACAACTCTAATTCCCCGAGCAAGAGTAGCCAAATTAAAAGAGCATGTTTCTTGAGAAAACTTCATATATTTTAAAAAATAATCAATGTTTATCAATTTTTCAAAAAAATACTTTTTTGACTTTCCATAGGCTACACATAACAGTAATGAACAAGTGTTATTATCTTACAGTTAACGAGTTATAGAAAACCCGATTTTTCACGGTTTTTCCGATATAACTCGAAAAGTATAAATGATATCAAAAATTATAAAACATTCAATTGACAGATCCTTTTAATACCTACAATTTCCTGATTCAACTTTTTTCGGACGGAGCTGTAGCTTTTTAGTTATCAACAAAAACTCGCTTTTCACAACTTTGCGAATTTTTTAGGTTATGTTTGGTAATCACGATCGAGTCGCATGAAATAGAAACTCATTCTGAATTTTGATTTCCTATACGCTCATATTTTTTGTTTTCGGATATTAATTTCTGCACGCACTTTTCCCTATTGCTTGGACTATAAAAGATTATTTGAAGACCAAAATGATTTATCGTGTATGTGTATATAGGCATATTGTGAAACCCTTATAAAATAAAATACATGTTTCTACGTTCATGCAAAAAACCAAACTTTATTGAACTATATTTGGTGCAAAAACTGGTACTTTATTGCACTGAGTGCAATAAAGACTTTATTGCACTCATCTGTCATTCTACTATAGTGTTCTGTCATCATGACAGACATAAACTTTCAAATTGACGCCAAATTTAGCCCATTTTCTGTGAGATTGTATTACGTTTTAAATAGTTGCATGTTTCATCATATTCATTACATAATGGACTATGAAATTACTAGAAAATGCAATTTGTTAAAAATAAAATTATTTCCTTCGAATATCAACTGAATTACACAAAATGTTTTTGAATTACTTTTAGCAGATAGATTTAAACAAACAATGTCTTCTTTACAGTTTAGTGCCACCTAAATGAAAAATGGTTTTTGCATGAACGTAGAAAAAATATTGTATGAAACTCGTGCAAAAAGGGTTGATTGGACTCGACGTGTTGTCCAACTCGGCCTGATGGCCTCGTTGGACAATTTCACGTCGAGTGCAATAAACAACTACTTTTTGCATTTGTTGCATAAATAACTATTGAATGCTAAATGGTTTCATCTTATAGCCTTCAGGAGTGTTTTAAAACCGATTCATAAATCTATTTGCTCTGGGAGCGTATTAGGAAGAATATATAACCAGCATAAAACTAGGATAAATCCAAATGACATTTAAATTGTTACTTGGGTTCCTTTTACTTGCATTTCTATCAGAAATCCATATTTTCTTTGGTTCAGAAGGGGAACCCATATATCTGAATCGGCCTTAAGATCTGAGATATTTCTGTGTCATAAGTAGCATAATTCAGTCTTTCGAATTCCAAGGTTTTGTTGAAATTTTTTAAGATCGAATTTTATATATTTAATAATAGAAAACAGTATGTGTCCATTAGGAATACAAATGACAATAATATCCAGAAAGATGTGAAATCGTTGTTAACCAACACTTCGACTGGGGTACTACAAGGATCCATTTTGGGTCCAATACTCTTTTCAATCTATATTAACTACTTAGAAGAGTCCGTTGATGATGTTCACATTCTACGCTGATGATACATTAATGATCATTTCTGATATATCTGACACAAAGCTAATAAAACTCTCAGTGAAATCCCAAAATGGTTTTCCTTTAACAACCTTTACCCGAATAAAACCAAAACTCAATACATGAGATTCAGAACCTTCAAAAAAATATGTGATAATTTACAAATAACTTCTGAGGACGAGGTCGTATCTAGTCTATCTCATGCATATTGATGTATTAAGTCTCTTGGACTTCATATAGATAGCTTAGTAAACACATTGCGATTCTGTAGTATGGAATAACTCTACTCACTGAATTCCATGATGAAGAATCTAAAGACAGTTCTAACCCCAAAACATTTACTCAATGTTTATTATGGTCAAGTTCAATCACGACTGCGGTATGGCATCGGTTTGTGGGGTGTTGGTTTTCGAACTCGGGTGTTATCTTCCTGACTCAAAAGAGAATACTCAGAACAATTGCTGGTGTTACAAGTAATGTAATGTCATCCTTGAAACAAGTACACATATTTTTAAAAATCGTGATTATTTTAGGAGAAACTCTGGAATCCACAATTTGAACACTAGAATATAGGATAACTTCATTGTTCCCTTATCAAAATTCGTCATTTCATATAGGTCACCAAATAACGTGGGCATTCTTATATTTAATGAACTTCATCCGAAATAAAATGTTGTTCTTCTTCTTCTTCTTCTTAGTTAATGTGAAATTAGGTTAGATTCTAGATTAAGTTGTTATTTTCTTTTCTTATATGTTGTTTACTTTTACCTTGAACTCCGGTAATTATTAATGATGACCGATAATTACCACAATAACCATAAGATATTTGAAATAATAGGATTCGTCAAAATGATGGGTTTAAAATTCAGTTAATATTTTTAGTTTATCAAATCCACCCCATGTGGAAATGCTCGACAATGAAACAGATTGATACATATATTCTTTCTTAATATATGAAAAATAAATTATACACCCAATCAAAATTACTTTTTTCACCTATCAGAAGCCAAAATGATGAATCTACTGTTGGCGTATTATCGATTGAACAAAGCACTTCTCTGTACATCTACCCTAATTCCATGTCCTCATCAAATTAAAAGGGGAATTCCCTCTTGTGCTCGCCACTCTTCATTTCCTGGAATTTTGCTACGGTCAGGCTCGTTTGATTATTATGAGGAATATATAGAAATATTCAAAATACTACGTTTTGTCCGATTTATGGGTATAAAATTCAGTTGTATTGATGATAATGTCGTTTTTCAGCAGTATAGCATAGAAATTATGAGGGGATCAGTTAGTTTAAGATTTTGTGGGATAAAAATTAAAAATTAGCTACTGCTTTATTCAATATGATAGTTGTTTATGGATTTTCACTGTTTGAGGATTGTTTTCGTATAATCAAGAGATATAAAATAAGTGGTTTGATCAACTATTTTTTCAGAAACTTTATCTTCAGTCTATATTTTCCTTTCACTCTAGTCTGAGCAATAAACATAAAACAGTTCTCGTAAAGATATTTCAAATTGTTCCATAAAAGCACAAAACTCTTTGGAGAGCAAAGAAAACCAACTTTTTTTGGTAAGAACACGGAATTGGAAAATTAAACTGAATTTTTCCGTCGTATGTTGAAAATCCCATATGAAGCGGGACATTATCGATCAATTACAGCGACTATTTCATTCACACATGGCTGCACCTATGAAATTAACGTGATTGAAGTATGCAGTATGAGTGGATATTCAAGTAAACATGATAATTTTGGTAAACACGCCGATATTTACGTAAACAAACAAAGAAAAGTGTCAAGTTTGACATAACTCAAAATTGAAATGTCTCGTATCTTCTACTACTGAAATTAGTGAACATGTAAGCTTATCCATCCCAAGAAACACCAAAAAGGGGTAAAGAGTCTGTCTGGAGAGAAGTTATGTCTTTTTTGAAGCGTATATAAACTTGAATATGGATTTCACGCTGTTCATGAAATAGTTTTCCTAAATATCACTCGACTATGACATATAGAGAATATTGTTTTCTTTAATTCGAGTGGCTTGTATTTTGAGCCAATTCAATTCGACCAAATTATGAACATTAATAATAACTCTCTCCAGCTAAAGCTGTCGGGAGTTATTCTGATTATTAATGTTCATCTGGACTCATTTAATTGTCAAAATACAAAGTACTCTCGACAGAATTATGAAGAAAATAATAGTCGGCTCTTTGTCATGGTCTTGTGATATTACCTACGAAAATTTCCGAATTCCGGATTTCAGGCTGAAAATTACCCGGTAGGTATCGAAAATCACTCGTTAGGTCCGTGTATTTATAGTAACGATTGCTAAAATATACATTTGTCATCTTGACAGGCATGAATATTGAATTTTAAACGTCGTTGAAATGTCATGTTTCCGAAACGATTTTTTAAGTTTAATTCAAGAAAAAGTGGCCAAAAGTAAACCTGAAAACACAATACTGAATCATCAATATATGGAAAAGTGGCAAATACTTTTTTCTTTCAACTCCGGAAATATTCTACCGAATTACACTCGTGCATCAAAATAAATATGATAATTTTCCATTCAAGCATGTTGTCAGTAAAAAACTGCATTTGGTTATGAAAATAAACTTATGCAGTTTTTAACAACATGCTTTCATTGAAAATTATTTTGATGCACTTGTCTAATTACTTCCGATAACAATATATAAAATTATATCATTTATTGTTTCAAAAACATTTAGTTTCATAAGACAATACATAATTAATGCACTTAAAAAAAAAAAGAAAAAGTACTATAACAATTATATATTAGGAATCAACAAATAATTTAAATAACAGAAGTGAAATTTGTCCAGGACATGCAAAAATCAGATAATTTCAAATCTAATGGTTGATAAAATTTAAAAAATCTCAATATTCAACAAACATAATCAGATAATAATTTGGTAATGGTTCCTCGTGATATATCCAGGGGTAATATAATGAGGTGTGTGTTCATTACCGATAAATCAGAAAAAACAACGAGTCCGTGGAATGAGTTATAATTTCTTGCATTGGGATTATCAATGAATTAATATTCCACAAAATTGTAGTTTATTAATCATACCACGAACTAATATATAGAACGACAATATATGGATTTGATATATATAATTTGAATTATTATTTTCATCTAACGGGTCGTGGTAGCGTTTCTGTTGGCTAAAATTCATAAATTGAATGACCACAGATTGGATTTTAAGCAGGAAGAAACATTGTCAAGGTAAATAATTCTTTTGTTTTAACTGGATAGACAATCAGAATTCGGAGTTTCTATGGTACAATATATGCTGGATTCAATAACAGGAAAAAGTACACCGTTGCACCCCATGAAACGCCTAGAACCCATTTCCGTCAATTAATGGTGATCCGGATTCTAGTAGTGAACATGGTCTGAACTTCACAAATTGGTATTATTTATGATATTATTGGTATTGAAACAATGGGGAAACAGGTCGAAAGTAATACAGAGAAAAGACATTCTTTCGGTTATTCTTCTCATTTTAGGTATGAATGATGTAAAAATAACTTTAGTTACATAAGGAGAAATCATACAGTTATTTTAGAGAGTCTCAAAAATAAGATATTTACTTTTTTCAATTAAAATTCCCTGTTTTGCTCTTGAAAATTCTGAAAATAAATCTGCAAATATTTTTACCTACTATCAATATGTAATGTCAGTCATTAAGATACTGATATCAGTTTCGTAATGAGATATTTTACCGCATTAGTGCGGTAAAGTAAAATTAATTTGTTTCTCTTTTTAAATGTCTGTCTATTTAATGGAAAATGATAACAAGAACTAATTTATCATAAATTTGAGTATCTATCCTGGGATTTAGCAGGTAATACAGTTTGAATTTTTTAATTTGTAGCGGATTCTATATTTGAATCTATTCTCTAATGGTCTGAACTAATGTCGATGAAATTTTACTGAATTTGAATGAACGTGTCAAAGTTGTCAGTTCGCAAAATAAATCAACAATGGGCGCAACGCTTGCTTGTTGCATGATTCATTTATTTAAGGAATGTTGACTAATTTTTCTGTAAATAAGCAACATTATTGATAGTAGGTGAAATATTGTACAATATTTGTGTCGTAAAATTATATTACGACAATCGATGTGTTATCAAACTCAGCCTTAAGGCCTCGTTTGACAAATGTTCCATCTCATATCGTAATATGAATATTTACGACACTTATATCGTAAATATCTATTAGGGAATGATTTTTCAGCCGAAAACATCACTTGGTACTTTTGAAATCAACGTACCCGTAATTTACATGGTGTTCAATGATATGTCATCAGTTCCTGTTCATTTTAATTTTCAAACAATAATAGAAAATTGTGCTACTAGTGTTAGTCCTAGTTTTACCGCGCTCTTCCACTCCTGGTTGAGTGGAAGAGCAAGAATTATCGTAGAAGATATCACAAAAGACCATGACAAATAGCCGACTATTACTTTCTTCCTAATGTTATCGAGAGTACTTTGTATTTTGACAATTAAATGAGACCATATGAGCGTTAGCTGGAGGTAGTTATACTATGATTATTAATGTTTATAAGGTCCAATTGAATTGTCTCAAAATACAAGTTACTCGAGATGAATTAAAGAAAATAGTCTCTATTTGTCTTGGTCGAGGGATATTTAGGAAGACTATTTCATGAACAGCATGGAACATTCATATGCACATTCATGCTCTAAAAAAGACATAAATTGTCTCTAGACAGACTATATACTACTTTTTGGTGTTTTCTGGGGTGGATTAGCTTATTTGTTCTCTAATTTCCGTTGTAGAAGATAATCGAAAATGAGACATTTCTATTTTGAGTTGTGTCAAATTTGACACTTCTCTTTGTTTGTTTACCTAAATATCCGTGTTTACCTAAATTATCGCTTGTTTACATGAATATCCGCTCATATTGCATATCATGTGACTTCAAACATGTAATTTTATTGGTGCAGCATGTGTGGATGAAATAGTCGATATAATTGTGGAATTGAACTCTGCCAATTGAGTGTCATATCGTTATTAATGCTATATCATGTATGAATTATTCTCTGTATGTCTACTCAATAAAATGATTCATTATTATTATTATTATTAGTATAATGGTCATTTTTATTTGTTTCAAATAAATTTGGACATTATCATTCAAAATAAAAGTAATGAAAGTTTTGCTTTCATTGGCACTATTTCCTGGCAGTATCTCACACAACTTGTCATTTATATGAAACTGAATTCTGACATGGACTCGTCTGAGGTGCAGAGCTATAACTTAATTACTTATGAAGCCGTCCTTCATTTGCAAGTGTCATCATATATATATGTTGATCAAATTTACTGAAATAGTTAATGAATTTATGAGTGCTGATAATAATTAATAACAGCGAAATTATTGGATGACAGAGATTGACCGAATAAAAAAATTTAAAAGTCAATGTCTACATGAATTCTTGCATCCTTACCTCTGCCACTCCTCCCGACAAACCTAAGATCATTAAATTTAGCTACTTGATTCTTCATAACAGCGGTACAGTTCCTCAACTCCGCACAATAGTTCTCATCGTTTCCGGCTTTAACGGTCACCATCGTACCGTCTCCAATGTCACCTAACGCGACCACTTTAAAAGCCACCGGCAGCGTTTTGTTCGACCTCCAGTGAGGTGGTAAAACCGTACAAACAAACAGAGGACTTCCGGTTCTGATGAGTTCTCCGGGATGTTCGCTCAAGAAGTCGTTCAGCGTCCTCTCTGCCAGAATATCGGAGGTCATTTTGGTGTAGGTGTCCTGGATCAGGCTTGTAGTGCCTTCGGGGGTAGCGGTAGCAACGTTGGTACCTGTGGGGGTATTGGTGAGGTGCATGGTGGTCAGTTTCCAATCACCGAACATAAACGATGGGGCACTAGCACTGGTGAAATCGGTGGAGATGAGGAGAGGCGGAACAAGCTTCCTCTTGGGTGAAATTCATCTTTGAGATTGGATGATGATATTTTTTCCAAAACGCATCAGTTACCATGGCGCGATATTTAACAGTATACCAACAGAATCATGGCTGGTGGTTGAGAGTTTCGATTTCAACAAACAATATCATAATATCAAACAACTCATGTATGGAAATTGTGTAGCACCAAACCGATAACAATTTATTCGAAATCAGCGAGTTCAATTCCACATGTCAGTCAAAAAATCCCATGCCACACGCTCCGACGGTTGCCTAGCAACACATGTCAACACTTTTTCTGAATGAACTTTTTTATAGGGGTGGGGAATCGGAATAACGCACTCACATATTAGCCGCCACTTGATCAGGTGTGCAACTTTTCAATGACTTTTTAATGAGAGCAGCGAACGCTCGTTTTTGGTGTATACTTCGCGGACTAAGCGCCCTGTGCGGGATGCATGTGTTATTAGAATTGGTGCACACCGCTACCGCTGTGTCTATTTCGCTCGCCGACATTTAAACCAAAACTAAAGATTTAGCCGGTATGTTGTTGATTAACTAACAAAAACGGTGCAGCATCTACGTTGCATCCAAAAATACCCACGGGGTCTAACAGTTAGAGGAAGACAAGCAACATAAGTGTTGTCTGTTAAAGCAGTAGCTACCGCGCGTTTGATAACCCTTTACTTATCAGGGGAACACCGTACACCCCCGAAACGGGCGAGACAGAGAGGGGAAATAGCTAGATTAAAACAGAAGCTAACATAAAGGGGTACATGTCTGATAGAGAGCAGATAGAGTGTAAGAGAGACCCATCTTGTTTGCGGTCAGAGCGGGCTGGGCCTAGCGCCGGTGAAAGACAGCTTGATACAAATTACTCCGTAGGAGAAAGAGACGGAATTTCAACGCGGTTTTTTGGCCACAAAGCGCTAGACGCAGGCGTCACGTATGAAGTGAGATGGGCTGTAGCGTGCTTCGGACGGATTGTCATATGTTTTGTATTTGGCAACGTGGTGCCGTGATGTGGCTATTATCCTAACGTGATACACCGCGAAAAGGATGTAGCGGTGAGCAGGATAAAACGGAGGCAAAGGATTTAGAGCTTTATTTGTTTTGGGAAAGTTTGTTCTGTAATTCTTGTGCAAACTTCTGCAAAGTATCGAGTGTATTCTAACGATGCCAGTGAGATTGATAGGTAAATGATGTGATTGCGAAGTTGGATTTGTTTGTTCGTCAACGAGATCGAGTGAGTGGCTTGTAATGTAGTCGGAATGAGAGAGAAATAGGCAAGTGCGAGAGAATCAAATGAAGTACAGGCGTTTTTCTCATATTTTTTATCAGCGATGATTCGAACTAACAAATGTAAGATTGGATGATGATGCGTAAGAAAAGTGAATGGTTTTATGACTGACGAGCGCTTTTCGATGAACAAGTTCTCTTTATCAGTTGGATTTCTATAGGAACCACATTATTTTCCCCTAAAGAATATTTCTAGAGACTCATCTTAAACATCGAAGAGAAATAAGAAGGTAATAGTCCATACTCAAAGTGGAAGACCAAGTTTTTTTGGATAAAGAACACAAAGTCGTCTCCAGACGACTTTGTGTTCTTTATCAAAAAAAAAAAAAAATCGAAGAGAAAGTTAATGTGTGAATACTATCTCTATGACTCTAATTTTCATTGGTAATTCCCATCCTCATGTTCTCTAAGGTATAATCGACTGTATAATAATAATATTGATACATCTTCATGAATTCAACAACAAATACTCAGATGCATTCCAGGTAGCATATCATATTGGCTGAATCTTGATATTACATCGATCCCTTATATAACAGTAAATGAAGAAATAATATTCAGATTGGTGGTATATTGGCTGAACCAATTCTGAATGTAGATTGTCACATATAATAGGTATTGGGTCAGAATTGGTTGAATAATTTTTACCAATATAGATAAAACAATAGTGTCTGCATATTGTTTCCAACATTTAGAATCAGTATGATAAAATTGATTCTAGAGATGGAATATAAACTTACATATCCAACTTTGACAATACATTGGTTAAATATTATCAGGGGTAATATAATAAGTGGTATGATTATTATTTTTTGGAATATTAATGAATTGCAATCCCAAAGCTGAAAATACAACGAGTCCGCAGGGATTGCCAATGAAGTGGTATTCCAAAAAATTATAGGTTTTTAATCATACCACGAATTATATTTAGGACGACAATATATCGATTTGAAATAAAGAACAATCGTACAGTCACCTGGTAATTGATGCTTTACTTCTAGCCGTATTCAACGGAATACTCTTTTCCACGGCCTCATCTATGATACCAGTGGACATTTGTCCCCAACGATCGCTCATATTGATAAATAAAGATAACTAGTCAAAACTCATAAATTTGACGTTTATAATTTAAATCATTATTTTCACTTGACAGATAGTAAAACAAAAACTAAGCAGGTTTATCACCGTGAAAATACAGCGACAAGCTATATTTTCATTGTAATTTGAAATCCACTGATTGGTTGTTCAGCAAGGAAATATATTGTCCCAGAAATATTAAACAAATCATAATACTATATTATTTGAAATTGTTACAACAACTTCACGCTTATGAGGCCATGAGCTCGATGACGTGTAGGACGCTTTTAGGGGGAAAAGAGTCAATTGATATATAACTCAAAACGTTTCATCTTATCGATTTCAAACAAGGACAGGCTTCTAGAGGAAGTTTGATTCTACGAAAGTATTGTAATGGAAATTGAATTTTCAATATACTTTTCCACAAAAAAAAAAACTCAAAAATGTCCCAAAAATGCAGTTATTTTGAAGCAATTTTTTGGGTAGATCAATAAATAATTTCAACAAAACATTACAGCACGTACATAGATCAATGTTTTACCTTTCTTTTTATACCAAATTCCAAATTCATTTCGATCAGATAAAGATTGCTTGAAATTTTAATGGAAGAGAAATACCACTGCGACTATCCATGAAAAGAATCTTGAGGTGCTGCCACAGACATAGTTACATATATTCAAACTTCCTCTAAAAGCCTGTCCTTGTTTGAAATCGATACGACGAACCGTTTTTCAGTTATCGACTCTTTTAACCTTAAAAACGGCCAAAATGTGATCGTGATCATGGCCTTCTTATATTAAAATAATAATATCTATACATCATGACAACAAAAACCTATTACCGATATTGAAATTTGAATAGTGACTGAATATTCAATAAACAATATTAATAGTAATTTATTGTACTAGTGTGCATGTTATGTTGAAAATAAGTCACGCGAGAAAGATTGGTATAAATTCTCAACTGACTTAGGAAACATAACACACGAGTGACATACAATGTTTTATTCAACAAATGGAAGAAATCTTTTTTTATGAGATAAAAATTAATAAGTTTCAAATATGAACGTGAGTTATTTGATAGTGTGACTCACTAGTGTGTTATTTGATAGTTCATTTGTCTAAAATTACATTAATAATGATAGTCATAACTGTAATCTGTCGGATAAAATAAATTATAACAATAAGAATATTAATTATTTTCTTAATTTATAAATATAACAAACAAATAAGAATAATGCATCAAACATTGAAGATAAAGCTTGGAGCTTGAGCGGGATATGAATACTACAGTTATGTTTATCTTTATATATAGGTATATCCAAATCTTCTGTACGTGTATACGTCACTGAACTCCTCCTAAACGGCTGTACCGATTTTGATTTTGATCCAGATTCACTATGCGGTCCAGTGAAAAATGATTTAAGTTAATTTTTTATTGGTAAGTTGAATGTAGCAGCTGCTCCTTAAGACTTCGCCATAAAATGAGTTCGAAAATAACATAAATAAGGGTCATTCGGCAAAACAGAAATATACACATCGATATACAGGACAACGTCTGCCGGGACTGCTAATAATGTACAAGATGATATGATAAGAAACCGCTAGGTGGTTGAGGCAGACTACTCAGTACTCAGTGGTTATGACGATCCAAAGGCAGACACTGGTGTTAATTTGATTGAAAGAGAACTGTGATTGTTAAAATTTCGAGTTATTCGGTGAATTGAAAAAAAAATATATTTTCAAGACAACATATTCATTACGAATATTTTATCAATATTTCCCAATAATACTGCAACAATATTGCCCAATGTTTTGACGACAATATTGCTTAGAGAATATATTATCAATATTATTTGAAGATATACGAGTTATATTGCTCCAATATTGCAGAATAACGAGGGGGAAACCGCTGGGGAATTTTGGTGTGGTATTAGTGGCATTAGTTGGGAATTAGGGGCATTACTTGAAAATTATTGGGCATTACGGTATTACTGGTGTATTACTCGGGTATTAGAGGAATTATTGGGCATTACTTGAGCATTACATGGATATTACAGGAATTATTCGGAAGTGAGAGAACAATAGTGCACAATAATAATAGGTGATGAGCAAAAAAAAGGTCTTCAAAACATGAGAATTGAAAAATTAGAGAGCAGTAGCGGAATTCCGAATTGTGCAATGGAAAAAAAAGTCATCCGACTTTTATTTCTATTCTATTTTATCCTATTTATTCTATTTTTATTACTTTTCTGACGGGTATTACTGGCATTTCTAAGGGGGTATTACTCGGGAATTACTGGATATTACTCGGGAATTCCTTGGGTATTAGAGGTATTACTCGGGAATTACTTGGGTATTAGAAGTCATTACTTACAATTTTTGGGAATTAGTGTACATAATATTCTCCCCTCTCCCCTCGAGGAATAATCAGATATTCAATCTTGCCAGTTCTCTTAGTAATTAGAATCGACAGAAATCAGAATAATTTCGATGATTACAGGAAAAACAGGAAGGACTCGAGTACACTTAAATAAATCCCTGAGAGTTTTCACCATATCACACAGCAAAAATATAGCGAGATTGAGTTTCTTGGTTCAACTCTTGTCGTTCAAAGTCAACGAGAAATACAGGCATTGATACGTAAAAGAGGACTTTCACTAGGAGGAGAGAAGGAGAGTTTTTATTTGATAAATTCGTACATTTTGGTGTCCTTACTAATAATCCGAGTTTGAGGCCTTTAGCGACGCCGGTTGCGCCCCAATATTGGAAAAATAGTACCAAAAACCAGTTTTTCGAGAATATCTTCTCTCCAGTGCCACCCATAGAAATTATAATATATATACTTACTCTAGAATGCCAATCCCCTCTTCGTGGGACACTGAAAAGTGTTGTAAAATTCCAAACGTTTTCATCAATGCGCATGCCCATAACCAGTCTCCTAGCTCTGCAGCGTTGACAAATTTCAGAATATCTTATCTTTGTAGTCGAGATTCTGTCGAAAATAATCTAACATTATTGTGAAGCCTACCCAAATTCCCGTTGAATTGTTGGGATCGTGCAACAGTGTTAACAGTTTTCAATTGCCGCAGAGGAAGGCAGGTAGTTTGCCAGAGCTGGTTTGGGTTTGGTGGTTTAGGCGATTTTTGTGTTCATTGTGCGAAATTAACCATTAACGTTATTGTGTTTATTTAGATGTGCTTTTCTTATTACTGTTGTTTACTTCAATTATTCATCGGTAGTATGTATGTTATTGGTTTTCGGGTTTTTCTGTAGTGAAATTTTAATTTTAACAATGTTGACGTGTTTGGTTCTATGGTGTGGAAATAAAGGAAATATTCCTGGAATCCATTATTTTTAGTAAGTACCTACTTGAATATGAATTGTTGATGGCAAATCTAACAAATAACATAAATAGAGCAGAAATAACTCCCATCTTTGATAAAATTGAGAATATTAATCCTTTCTGTACGTTTGGCTTATATGAATCATTTTAAGCTTGACGAGAGCAAGGCATGACATTTGGATAAGAGCATTGGGAAGAGATCCTACCGTGGAGCATCTGACTGAAAAAATGTCATTTGCAGCAAACATTTTTCTTCAAACGATGTATATATGAAGGGTAGTCGAATGTTATTGAAACGAAATGCAGTTCCAAGTCTTTTTTCACGATGTTCTCTGAACAATACAGGAATCAGAACTTCAGAAACGTCACCAATAGTTAACTACTCAGGATATATTTTTTCATTGTTATTTTATTCGATGAATTTCTCGGATATAATCAGTTTCACAACATAGGTATGCCCACCAAAACTTTTCGTGTCTCATAGACTGCCCTGACAACAACGTATTATCAAATCGATTTTACTCAATATCATGAATCATTTAAAAATCTCACTGAAACCCACCCTGGTATGAATGAAACTGGTCCTGATCATGCGCACTAAATAATGCATCGAACTTTTTACAACACTGGCATTCTAGAGTAAGTATATATATTATAATTTCTATGGTGCCACCTAGGTCAAAAATAGTTATTATTAAAATTATAGTAAATATAATTTTCTGTAACTTTTATGGAAAATATTTTCCAATCAGATGGATAGTTCACGAGTTACATCGGAGCCAAGTTCAGCTAACACCCAAACGTTTACCTTCGCAAACCAGACAGAGAAAAAATTGTTGAAATCATAAACTCTTCTCGAAGTCTACGGTATGCAGAATTGATGGCGGACAACATATTGTTTTTGCATGCATTCAGCTGTTGTGACCTACTTCTACTGTTTACAGTATAGGAAAAATTGAGTTCATAAGAACACTTGAAAAAAACGAATATTTAAACCGATCAAGTTTTCAAAGATCGAAACGCAGACCCAGAAGTCATTGCCGCTTCGAGAAAAAGCTTTGTATGGCTCTAAAAAAAACACTACCTACTACCTACCTATTTCCTATTTTATCGAAATTTCGCAAGATCCGCAACCAAGAGTGAATTCAATCTTGCTGCATTACCCTCAAGAGAAGCTGCATGGTAACATTCCCTCCGGACCTACCACCAAGTTCAGGATTGGCATAAGATAGTCCAGAGCAATGGAGTTGGGAAAAAAGCAGGATTAGGCTTACTCCGGTAAAAATAACAAAAGAACCGGTATCCGAATCACTCCTGCAAGAGGGGGTGCGGCCAAGCCTGAGGGTGCAGGAAAACAGGCTTGCAGTGTTCTGTTGTCTGCAGAAGTTGCATGTGAGAAATGCGCAGAGATTTTTGCAGGCACTGGTAATAAAAAAAAAGAAGAACACGACAACGACGAGAATGAAGACCTGACCATTGTAAAATTATTGACACACGACGAAGAAGACAACGGAGATGAAAATTTGGAAGAGGAAACAAATCTGCGAGAAGACAGTGATATCAGTGAGTCTGGACCATCTAGGGTATCGAAATGGAATAAAAGACATCGGTAATTGATGAATCGTGAATTAGGCCTACTGGGGATACCACAGGAAAAAACGCGCACTCTTACTGTACCCCATGGTGGAGCGGCAATGAGTCAAAAATAATAGCTATTTGTATTACTAGGGAGGAAAAGGCACTTTACTCCCATGTAATACATATGATTTTTCCTCCTATCCACTTAATGAACATTTTTTTGTAAATTTAAAACGCATCTCAACTGCTTTTGTCTAAAACGGATCTATACTTGCATGATGGAAAGTATAGACAATACAGTCATGTCTATCTGAGAATCTGCGGTGGTGCAATGGCTAGCGTCTTGGGCTTGTAATCCGAAGGTCCCGGGTTAAGCTCCTAGCAATTAAAATTTTTTTCAAGGACGTTATTTAACTTTTTTCTTGTTCGTGATTTGAATTATTGGATATTTAGATAGCTTATACATTTCGGATTGCTATTGAGAGATTTTCTCATAAGTAATGTTATGTGCCTATTTGAATGAAGTGTCGATAATTTTTTTCCTAAGAGCTGCGCTTGTAGAAAAAATTATGTGTGTATTTCGATCACAAAGTTCTCCAAAGATCAATCTTTTTGTCGAGCGACAATCAATCACTTTGCGCTTTAAATACACAAATAGCTATTAAAGAACTAAAGTAGAAATAACATTTATGTTTGATTCTTACCAGAATACAGGATATATAAGATATTCTAGAAATTACGGAAACAATTTGATTATAATAGCTTCACAAGTTTCATCGTTTACAACTTACTTGCAATGAGGGGAAGGAAAAGTACGTTCCTCCCTAGGGAGGAAAAGTATAAGTTTTTTCCCTGGTTTGAGGGAGGAAAGTGTGTACTTTCTATAGGGGTGGGAGGAAATTATACTTATATGTATTAAATAATCGGTATTTACTGAGATTTAGAGACATATAGCGATTTTGCGATTTGTAGAAATTTGCTGGGCTTGACTCTGTAACTCGTGACCTATCGATCTGATTGAAAAATATGTTTCACAAAACTTGCAGAGAATTTCACTTTCTATAATTTGAATAATAGCTATTTTTATCCTAGGTGGCACTGGAAAAAATATAATTTCGAAAAACTGGGTATTTAAACAATGTTACTACATAACCATTAATGTACGCGTTATAGATCTTATCGAGGCTGTATGTACTATTGGTATGCATATTTCGGACGTATAGATACTTCATTGATGATGAAATATTATTGTCAACTCTAATTTATGACATTAAGTTTTATAAGAATGCGGTATAACTATTTTTAGCGTTTTTAAAAAGTAATTTGTGTTATTAGTTCGAAAATATGAATAGGAAATTCATAAAATCTTTTGTGGAATCATCTGCGACTGAAAGACAAACTTTAGTCGCTATTTTCCATCGTTAGAGTCTTTTCACAATATCTATCAGATGTAGTTCAATGTCCAGCGTGGCTTGTGCCGGGGAAGTAGTTGTTTTCTGTTAGATATTACAAATAAGTCTCATTTTTCAATTTTCATGGAGAATGTTCCCCTTTTTAATTTGTGTTACTTGGGAATTTTTTTCCATATCAGAGAATCAACTCCAAGAAATCAGTAAGAGTTCCTACGTAGGTAGCCAGAGATTTTGCTGGACCACTTTTTTGAAAAGAAGGTTTAAAGTTGTTTGTTTGAGCCTGAAAAAATCAATACCTTTATAATTCACAATATGTTTCCCATATAGGAATAATGAATTACCCGTGTTCAAATAACATCGAGAGTGAACGAAATACTGGCAATTAGACCAGATGTACGACATTCCTCGATGCTCCGCGCGCGTATATTAATTCTAAGACCCTAACAGTTGACCCTAGAACATTAGCTTTCAGTGTCCGGAATCCCCAGAGAACGTTCCTGTTTCCATCGCCCTTTTGTTGTTCTATCTTCTCAATAATTTATTGGACTGACCCACACATTATGCTCGCCTTGCTGAGTAAATCAGTTGGAAACGAGCTTCAATTCGTTGATAACTGCGCTCCGGTATCACGGAACTTTGGATAATCTCTGAAGTACTATTTTTTAATTACTGATGGAGTAATTATGGAAAAATGTCTATAATCCCGACTACGAGAATGTGATTGAGATCCCGAAGGCCGTTCGGTAGTCTCCAAAAATAGTTGCAAACCCGACCGAGAACCATTGTTACGAAATAAAAATTCTAACCTATCATTGCACCCTTTAAGCGACGAGACAAACATGAAATAAAATAATAGATATTGCAATAACGTCAAGGAAACTTTATTTTAATAGTGACTTTCACTATTCTGTGATTAGAAACAGATATTGGGTTTTCCACCATAAATTGACTTGTAACTAACCCAGTTTTTGCTGAAGATAAAGGATTAATCCTTCGAAACATGTCCTCTCTCTCAATGTCAGTCTTCCTACTACATTGATTCTACGTAATGTTAGTCCTCTGACTACATAGTATCTACAATAAAGTTTATTTTTGGTGGAGACTGAAAGTTTTTTCACCTTTCTATTAAATCTCACCTCCACTAGAGGAGATCGTCTCCAATGCCTACATTTTTTATGTAGTTTGACAATGTTCTATGTATTGTATAAGTCTAAGGGAATGCGTTCTTCATTATACAGGGTCCTTCAAAATTTGTGATTTTACCGACAGATACAAAAGTGGTCAAAAGGGTATTGTTTCAATGGAACACCCTACATATTATCAAATATCCTGTAAAACAAATTATAAATAAAAATTACGTTAATGGGTGCGTATTCGTTTTATTATTGATGCACTGGCAAAATAGTTTAATTTTATAGAAACTTGCTTTCATTTCGGGAACCTAACTATTTAAGTTTAGGAATATGATACATCATCGTTTGAAAGCAAATTTAATTGTTTTTCAGGATATTCGATAATATACAGGGTGTTCCATTTGAAAAAAATTACTCCTTACCACTTGTATCTATCAGTAAAATCATAAATTTTGAAAGACCCTGTATAAAAGAGAACGAAATCCCTCAGACATAACCAACACTGTAGTAATGAATATTTAATTGACGCTTTGTTTCGGACAAAAAATAAGAAAATAAATGAATTTCTCGAAAACCACCAGATAGGTATAAGAAAGATTTAAACAAAATTAATCAAAATGAAATAGTAAAGCGAAAAATGCAATAATATACAGGGTGATTCAAAATTCGATGTAAATATTTCAAGGGCGTATATTGTTGGGATCAAAATAAGACTTTTTCTTCAAATCAACATGTGTCCTAAAATGCACCCCCTCCGAGCTACAGCCCCTGTAAGTTAGGAAAAAAACAAGATTATATAAAACTGTGACTATAATAACGAATCGAATCTTCTGAAAATTGGCATACCCCTATTTTTTTAGGCACTCTATTCTTTTTTTGCTTCAAAAATTATGTAAACCCAGTTTTGGGGGAGTTGGAGGGGGGTCCACACTTTTATTGGCCCAATTTTTATGTTCAAAAAGAGAAACTCCGAATTCGAATAGCATAATCTTATTGGCCATAAAAAAAACTAAGAATTCGGTATCTTGCATTTTTGTCATACAACTAACCGTTTGCCAGAAAATCGTAATCAACGAAGGGTGATTAAATAATTAATAATCTCATAACAAATGTTGAAAATGTCCTCCCCTTGCTGCTATACAACTTTACATTCTTTTTTGCATAGAACGTCGAACACGTTCTAAAATCCCAGGAGTGGTTCTTATGTTTTGGAAAGCATCAATAATGCGTTGACGGAGGTCCTCAACCGAATGCACGGGCCCAGCATCATAAACAGCACTTTTCACATATCCCCATAAAAAAAAGTCTAATGGGGTGCAATCCGGGGAACGTGGCGGCCAAGCTATGGGAACAGCTCTAACTTACAGGGGCTAAAGCTCGGAGGAGGTGCATTTTAGGACACGCATGTTGATTTGAAGAAAAAGTCTTATTTTGATCCCAACAATACGCCCTTGAAATATTTACATCGAATTTTGAATCACCCTGTATATGGTGTCCCACTCGAAATATCGAAGTTGTAGCTACTTTCCAATATAAGCGGCAACACGGCAGTGTTGAAAATATTTCAGATCGATAGAACAGAATTGATTACGTGAGAAACCCAATTTTCAAAATATTCCTGCTTTGTTCTCCAGAAACGTCTAATAGGCCATCGAGTTTGGGACACCCTGTATGTAAGGGTATTCTATGAGGAGAAACAAAATAAATAAATTAATTTTTCTCTGTCCAGGAGGAAACAAAGGTACGTCTTTCCATCCTATCTACTCTGCAAGCAACACCAACAAAATATCTGCATGAAAGCCACCCATGTGGTAGACACTCTGAAATATGCTCGGACAAATTCCAAGGAAAATATAATAAATTATAAAACTTGTTTTGTGTGCAAATAGGAAGTCAGCGAGGATATTTTCATCAAAACCCAATTTGTCAGGAGTTCAACAGGCGGTGAAACAAAGTTGTGTTAAAAATGACACGGCTGTTGCAAATGAGATATGAGGCCAATTTGTCAAGGTTATGAAATACGAAAACTTGTAGTGAGAACTCCCTTTTTCAACAATTCAGTGCAACTAATATTGACGTTTGAGATGATAAAATTAACTAACATCAATATTTTGAATATATTTTAGAATCGCTGAAACGTATTGAATCTATAACAATTTCTACATAATTTCTTAAAAATATTTTTCAGTACTTTCCCACTTTGAACATGGAACTTTATAAAATTCCGACTGAAATCCTGAGTTTAATGTCGAAATTTTTTAAGATTCAGGAAGAATGCGAATAGTACCTGACTTAAGACCATTATCTAATAATGACAATTGGATTACTTCTGTAATCCAGTCTTCCACAAGGAACCCTGAACAATATGTAATTCTTCGGCAAGTATCTAAAAGGAAACAACTGCTGCCCCCTACGACCGTTGAATTACATTCATTAAATAATTGGCAGAGTTTTCTACATGAACTACTTTGCAATGCTCTTTGAGTATATTGCTGAATTTATTTTCGATTCAATAGGGAAAACACAGCCCTAAAGACTCGGAGCTGGGCGCCGTCCAGAAAAACCCCAAGGGTGTCTCCAACTTGGCAAACCTAGGTGCGTAGCTGGGCACCCCGGAAAAAAAATCAGAAGGTACCCCAAACACCAGGTTATAAGGAAACCTTCGAAGGGTTCCCTGTAAATTCTTCCTTAGGAGAACCGAAGCAGGGACCTACGAAACCCGTTCGAGGGTAGTAGCCAAGACAACCTCTCCGAGGTCGCTGATCAGGGGAACCTCCAAGGATGCCTCAGAGACGGCAAACCTAGGTGCGGTTGTGAGCACCCCGGAAATATCAACCATAGGAACCGTAGGTACGCCTAGACACAAGTTTCTAGGGAAAACTTCAAAGGGATCCCTGTAACCACCTCTCCCAGGAGGAACCGAAGCAGGGACCTATGGAACCCATTCGAGAGGAGCCAAGCCAACCGTTCGGAGGGCGCCGATCGGTGAAACCCCCAAGGGTGCCTCTGAGATGACAAATCAAGGTGCGGATCCAGGCACCCCACGAAAGGAAACCATAGGAACCGAAAGTACCCCAAAAACAACTCAATAGGGGAACTTCCCAAGCGACCCCCGAATCTACGGCTGGAGGAATCAAAACATGCACAATGTATCCCAATAGAAAGAGTTTCGTGCAGTGCCTTCAGAACCTGCTCATCTTTGCTAGAAGAAGAAGAAAAAAAAGTGAAAACACTTTCAGCTTTTGAAGGGAAATCCTGAGAAGAATACCGTAGTATATGTATATATCTACGTTCCAAGCAAGAAAAGCACTCCTACTATTGTATCGACTTCAGTATAAAGCCAAATTAATTCACTACTGCTCCCAACGGCCTTTGAAATATATCCGTTTGATACTTGGCAACTTTTTCTACCAGAACCACATATTACGATATATAGGTATATTGTTATTAGAACACAGAAAGTAATCATCTTTGAAGTGTGATGAAGTTAATTTTGATTACCTATATCAAATGTTTTTTGCAGCGAAAAGTGATTATTCAGTGACATTGGAAAGTTCTAGTAGTGATACTGTCCAGCAATAAAAAGATAAAATCAAAGCCATACTAGCACTGATCCTCAACCCACTGCAAATTGAAGGTTTGAATATGGATGTGAAGTACTACGTATTTCCCAAAGTTACTCGATTTCATATCATATATTTGGTGTGAAGCAAACCTACATACATAAATAATAACCTATTTTAAAAGATGCATTCTATACTTGGCACCGTGGATCTACCACAAGTTTTTACCTATAATGCTTAGTCAATAAGAATTGTTATTTCTTGAAGCAGTTTGATCTGATAAGCATAACTTCTAAAAGAAAAAACTACTTCTAGACTTAAAACTGTGAAGTTTTGAGACAAAATCAGATTCATAAGTTCTGTTTCTTGTTTCTTCAAACCACAATTTACCATACTAAGATTCCATGCTTGTCTGAAATTGACAAATTGGATGTGTTTCCTAAACTAACTCATTTGACGCAATTTCAGGTGAGTGATTACGAACACCCAATCCGTTGTGAAACATGTCTATCTGGCAAACCCACTGTGAAACTATCAATTTCGCTATGGATCGAGTGTTCATAATCGCACACCAGTTCTGATGCACGGTTAAATACTGATTAAATGGAAGTCACATTTTTCAACTCCAGCTCAATATTCTACTCTTACCTTACTATTGAGAGCTTTTTGGGATTTCCCAGTGGTGTTGCCCATTAATAAATATAGACCCATTCAGAATTATCCACATTCAAAATACATATTCAATATAATCTTTATTAAAAAACGAAACTCATAATAACATAATAACACAACAAAAGTTACTCAGAGCTCCAATCCACGGTGGCCTATCGTAATACAATGGTGCATTTAAAATATTTGAATTCAGAGCTGCAGATAAAACACTATAACTGATAAATTTTTCGATCGGTGAAACTCTTGTCTTTCATTAAAAAAGTATGTTAGACTTTAGGTACTTCATTTTATCCAAGGCATTTGATGAGGTTATTGCCCCACAACTACCATTGATGACTATATTTCTTACAACTGCAGTCGGCTAGGATGGGGTGATCATCTAGTCAGTTATAATTAAATTAACAGGAGCTTCAACTACTCTGGTTATCTTATGATTTTTGGCTAGGTAGGCCTATATTCGCCAGAATTGTTGAATAGGGATCACTGGCATAGATGCTCAGTTCACCGTCAGTATGAGTTTTTTTATACAAATAGGCTATAACACTTAACAATGCTAACTCAAAAAAGCTATTCTTGACATGATTTTTTGGGTTTATGACCTTCCACAATCTGAAAATGAAAAAATGTTAATCCAAAGAAATCTGTACAAGTGTAGAAGGGCAAATTGATTAATTTGCCCGATAAGTTACTGCGTTCACAAGACTGCTGCCTTGAAAGAAATTAATTTTTGTCAGTAACGTACCCTACACTGAATTTGCCTATCTGAAAAACTGAGATTGCATTAACAAAGAATATTTTTTTTTTTTAATATTGTTGACGTTTCGGAAGCTGTATCTACCTTCGTTATTAAAACTTCTTGGAAAGACGCTGAAGAAACCGAATATGAATTGCGGTTTTGGAAATAAGATCTTTCTTTGACAGAGTCAAATGAAATCTGCCATACATTCTTTTGATTGACATTTGGTATCTTGATACATAGGGTGTTCGGTATCAATCAATTACCATTCTATTTGTTCTTATTTCATCTCTGAGGAGAGGTAACCAGGTGCGGTCCATTTCGATGGAATTGGTTGAAAAGCAGTTGTTCGATAAAAGAATGCACGCAGTTTCCTTTAACTTTCTTTTTTCTTGATTTGATTCTCTCAATAAAATTTTGATATTATTCCATTCATCATATGATCGCCATCAAATCCAAGCCGTTACAGATTGGAAATTGTAATATTCCCCTGACTCTGATCGTATCCCGATACTTCGAAACGTCTTCGGTTTTAATTAATAAATCTATCAAAAAGCACGAAAGGGCCAATGAAGAAAACCTACTCGATTTGAAAAGCTATCGAAAAGCTGCCACTCCATGGAAGTTTTCATTTAAGAGCGTAACCAAAACCAACTTAATTATGCCGAACCAGAGATGATGAAATTACCGCCTAACTGGGAGACCACCCAACTTTACGCCACGCCAGGCGGAAACATGAAGAGAAAACTTCGCATAAACGGAAGTATACACGTGTTTTGTGTAAGCTGTTCGCCTTTCCAAACAATAATTTCGGTCTGAACAAACAGGAATATATTAATTTATAGTTGGCCACACATTTCGTTGGGCATTAATCATTTCAGCGATAGAAACTAGTGCAAGGAACACAGTTCAGCTATAATTTTATTATCAATAATGATAGAATAGAATCGAATAGAAGAGAATTTTTATTGGTCAATACACCGTAGTTTTTTGACAGGTCAAAATGTATACGTTACAAAGCAGTGCAATAACAGTTTAAAATCAGAATGTGTTATACAAGAAGTTTTACAGTTTACTAAATGTCAAACTTGAATTGTGATGTCGTAGTAGGCATTGGCTACGAGATGATTTTTCAAGGTCAGTTTGAATTTATTCATATTCATATTTTTGAGTTGTGTGGGCAATAAATTATTGTGAAGATATATACCCAAATTATATATATACCCAAATTATATCTTCTTGTTGATTCAAGTCTTTGTTTAGGTATCTGTATATCGTTCCTATGGCGAGTATTATAAGAATGATTTTCTCCATTGGTTGGATATTTGGAATCATCTTGTTTTATTTTAAAGAGATTACCGAATATGAAGGAACGCGTAGTGTTTTCAGAGGGTCCAAAATATGTTTTCGTTAAGAAGGTGGTGTTTCATAGTTCATAGTCATCAAATCCATATTATTTGTTATTTTTAACAATTGATACGAGTTCGGACATGGTCACAAAATATAGCCAGAGAGTGGAGATAGAATGAAAATAATTTCGGAAATTCCGAATATTTATGTCTTTATCAATCTTGCAAAACTAAATATGAGACAACTATCTGGCAGGAAATAAGCTTCTTCGCTGACCAATATTACGAGGAAAATTTAACTACATCTGTCACATACCTCTGCAATGTTACTCAAAAAGGGCCCGATTGGGAATTCAAACGGCTGGGCTCTTGCTTGACCTGTCGGCCACCTATCAGAACAGTTTAGGTTTTAACATCTCGAAAATGACAGGTTCCAGGTTCCTGGCACAATTCACATTGCTAAACAGACCTGAGTATAATTCCAAAGTTTCTGAACAACTAAAGCATTGCCTATAGAATTAAAAGATCCTGCATCGGTTTTATGGGTTTATGGGTCCCGTTGAAATCGACTGAAACTATAGTATTCATTATCCTGATCAAAAATTCTCAAAGGCCCAACTCGATCCTATATAAGTATTTTCCGAGATACAGTTTCTCAAAGGTATGATTTCGTTACTAATAGTACAGGATCCGAGGGGTCGACCTTTACCGTGCTGTTTAACGGATGAAATATAGTATATCATTTTATTTTCTCTCCAGCAGAGCTGTTTGATGATGTGCTTCTTCTTTCAATTCATATAGAACTTCATGCTGTAGGTGAATCATGATCAGCTGATACATGTGATTAATTAACAGCAAACAAGTCATTGCCAAAGTTTTCGAGAAGACATCAATTTTTTACTGTCAATAGTTGAAGTCTGAAACGCTAGCTGCCGTCACTCATTTGGATAGGGCACCACCAAGGTATAGTTTGAATTCTCATTCGTTCATAACGTCACAGGTAAAAAGGTAAGGTTTCGTTTTCCCCAGTTCGCACAATTCTCTTCTGAGGGTTGCTTGTGAGGGTAAGACCGTTGACGGAAAGATTTTTTTTAACTTTATTCAATTTTTTGAAGTAACTTAGTGGAGTGTAGATGATGCAACTATGATTGAAGACAGGATTAACTTGATGCAGAATCTGAAACAAAACAAGAATCTGCATTTCATCTCAAGGATTTCGAAAATGAAACAAAATATTTTTGATTATGAGAGTGAAAAAAAAAATCAAAGATATACTATGTAGATACTCAAAAATGCTGCTACTAAAAAAGGATTTTCATTTTGATTAACAACCCGTACTGGATCATGCGATGATACTCACCTCTATGAGTGACCTTCTCTGAAATATCAGTATAAAAAGTTTAATAATTAGTTACAACCTAATATAGATGAGTTTGGAGTTAAATACAGAATGATTGAAACATATTGAAATTTATTTTTTCATCGTTGTTTTAGTCAGAAGTTTCGTTCCACGATTATAATTTTTTACAAACCACTCGGTTTCACTTTCGGTTTTAGACTACGGTCTAAGGCGTTGAGAAAATGTAAGAAAGTTTTTGCGTGTCAGCTCTTGGGTAACGGGGGTATAATTATCTCATCTCCTATATAATTATTACAGATGAATATCAAGACCTAAATGATTTTTTGAGAAACTTCCCTAAAAAAAAAAATCAGTTCTCCCAAAATACCACAAAAAAATCACCCAAAACCTAGAAAAGTTCTTACAGCATGCTTCTTGGTAAAATTTCAAAATATACCTCTTCAAAAAGGTAGATCCTGTATACGCCCTTACTTTGAATTTAATGCTAAAACTTTGTAACTCCACTTCATTCAATGACTCTTAGGTTACTCAAATTTCATGTCTTGAGTAGAAAAACATAGTAACCCAACTTATAACGATATTTTTCTAACGTTATGGGGAATTTTTACCCACAATATCATTGTATCCCAACTTACAAAAAATTCATAATGGGGAAAATATTTAATTTTTCCAGAATAACATTGTATCGGACATTGCAATGTTTTTTATATAAAACAAATCCAATTATTTGAAATTGTCCAATATTGTAACTTGAGTCACTACGTTTTTATAAGTTATATAGAAATTTCCTGTTACAATGAAACTATTTTGCTAAATTTTGATTCATTCGAGATAAAATGATGATTCTTATATCAAAATGGAGCTTACACTTAACTTGACTTACAATGTTCTTCATATCAGTTGTTGATATGAATATCTCATCTCATCTGAAATATGCTCAACTGAACTGCATCATCAACAATAAAACGATGAGTTGCGAAAGCGAATTTCTACATTTCAACTCATTTTTGCACCATGTGTTGTATAATTCGCGAAATTGACCGAATATCCGTTACTGAGCTAAAAGTATGCCGAGCCAAATACGATCTTAAATTAAACCGGGATAAGACTTCAAGCTGCATTTTTGTGCATTCAATGTCCACCCCAGTGGTTGTTAGTTTAATTACTGGGGTAAAAAGGGGATTCTCGCGTTCGGGATTCCGACGAAGCGGACACTGCAATTTCCGACTGCTTTAACTTTAGCGTTGCTGCCTCAAAGACGCAAAGTATAACGGCAACAAAGAGATGAAAGTTGGATTCGAATAATAACTCAAAAACAGAATCAATTTTCAGATCTATTGGGTTAACGTGTCTGAAGCAGGATTCCGCTAAAAAAATTGATGTTGGTAATGATAACAATCGGAATCGTGTAGTTCCTGTACTGTAAAATTTTTAGTTCTGACTCGACTAAGTAAATTTACGGTTGTATAGTAACCGTCAAAAGTATGTACCATATGGGAAAAAAGTTTATTATTAGAGTATTGAAAAAAAAATTCTGAGGAAAAGTTTGTGCATGTCTGGTAACGTAAAAATCGATTTTCACACATGTCACGTGATCGCTAGTATGGCAGTAAATTCAAAAAAAATATATTAGAAAATTGAAAAAAGCAATTTTTTTTAATATTTTCCTATCTGCATAAAAATATCAAGTTATTTTCTTATAACTAGATTAACCATACTGAAACATTTGTATTTCAATGATTATGACGAAACTTTCATTTTCTCCACACCACTGAGCACTAAATTAAAGAAATTGCATTTTGTCACCCTGGCTGTTACATTGGATCGAATTTAACAGTTATATCAAAATTCCATGACCATTGTGATGTCATGACATTTCAAAAACATGGTGTATTCCAGGCTATAATCAAGTTTCGATGATAATGGGTGCCAAAGCTTTTCATTTCGCATGCAATGTTGAAAACTCTAAGCCTCTTTAATTTAACGCACTATTTTCAAGATTATGTGCGAAGTGATACGTTTGTGCAATATTATCATCAAAAATCCATTATAATCGGAGGAACACGATATTTTTCAATTTTCCTATCATCACAATAATCGTGGAATTCTGATATAACTGTTAGATACGTATCAATGTAACAGCCAGGTTTCTGACAAAATCCAATTTTTTTTAATCTAGTGCTCTTTGGTGTGGAGAACAACATTAATATTGAAATACAAATGTTTCAGTATAGTCATAAGAAAATAATTTCATATTTTGATACAGTTATGAAAATTTAAAAAAATAGCAATTTTCAATTTTTTATCATTATCTTTTCAAACTTCGTATATTTGTATAAAATTGAATTCTAAGCAACTTTTTCGAATGGCTATGTTAGATATCTTGCCATTTTACCCCGCTTTTTGCCCTTTCATCATAATTGTTTTCAAATTGCCACTATACCAGCGATCACGTGACATGTGTCAAAATCGATTTTAAGGTTATCGGACATGCACAAACTTTTCCCCAGCAAAGTTTTTCAATACTCCAATCATAAACTTTTTTTCCATATGGTACAAACTTTTTATCGGTCACTGTATACAGGGTCCTGCAACAGTGGCACGGTGTTTCATATCTCTATTTAGGAAAGAGATAGGAATCTAATTTTCTGTAATATAACCTTATTTCTCGAGCTCGACAAAATAAAAAAAATGGCAATCACCTAGGGTGTTCAGTTTTTTGTGGGCGGTTACCAACTATGTTATTTTTAAATGCCGACCTTTATTTTTTATCACTTTTTCGATTTCTACATGGAAAATAAAAGATATTTTATGAAAATCTTTACCTATTTTAACACCAGTATATTATCGTATTGTATATTCTTATTAGTCGTCAAATGGATTTCACTTTGAAAAAAGTCGTTCATTGAGATTATAGCGAAGAAATATGAATACTTGCCATTTTTCGAAAAACAAAAAAGGTTGTTTTAAGAAAAACTAGTGAACTCAACCATAGGGAATATTGGATGACATCTGTAGAGCCTTTGTTGGCGCTTCTTATGGATCGATAATATACTGGGTGTTCCATTTGAAATAAGGAAGATTCTGCAAATTTTTATTTACTATATGTGGCAAGCGGTTTTTCATACCCTGTGTATCACAGGTCGATTTCAGACATATCGTTTGATAGAGTTACCAATGTAGAATATTTGACTAAAAATAAATTTCAATTGGACTTAGCACACCTTTATAATTTCAAATAATTTGAGTGACAAATATTGGAAAAGAAAACCTGTCATGCTAAAAATCTCGAAAACCGACAATATTTTCAAAGTAAAGATTTTCAACAAATATCTTTCATTTTCCATGTGGAAACCGAAATAAAAAATATAGGTTGCCATTTGAAGAAACATAGCTGGTACCCGCCCAGAAAAAACTGAACACCCTATGTGACTACCATTTTTTTATTTTGTCGAGCTCGAGATATAAGGTAATATTAGAGAAAATTAAATCTGTTTCCTAAATAGAAATATGAAACACCGCGCCACTGTTGCAGGACCCTGTATACAGTGACCGCCAAAAAGTATGTAGGATATTCAATGGTTTCTTTGGCATTCATTATTTTGACCATCACAATTTTCTATGATTCGAATGATATACAGGGTGATTCAAAAGTACTTTGACAAACTTCAGGGGTGATTTCTCACGAAATTCTTATATAAATTGTCCAAATAAATATATGTCCGGAAACGCTTCGTTTCCAAGATACAGGGTGTTGAATTTTTTTTTTTATTTTCGTTTCTTCCAAATAACTTTTGAAATACTAACCATAAACAAACGAAAATTGGTTTTGAGAGGTTTTTTAAGGTGACGAATTCGAATCTGATGTTACTATTGCTCTTACTCATAGGGGGCGGCACCTACACGTCTTTCTCTTTTTTGAAGATTCATAGCTTTTTTGAGCGAGATTTTAGCACATTTTTCAGTAAAAAAATCGATTCCCCTATCATATCTACGTAAAAAAGCTACCCCTGTTATAAGTCACTATAAGCAACTGTTTTATAGATATTTGGAAAGTTTCAAGTTGATTGTTTGATAAATCGATGCATGTTGAAATAATTACCTTTATTTTGCATTATTCACAAGAAATTAGTTTGACGTTTAAGTAAGTAGTTTGGGTTTTTTGTAGGAGGCGCCACCTATTCTATTACTTTTTACTCGTTTGAAGAGGTCATTATACTATTGGGTTCGTTCCTGTATGACATCCTTAAGCGAAATAGTCATTTTTGTATCAAGGATGTAAAATCAGTATTTGTTTTAATAATATTTGCAAGAAATATAAACATTTTATTTCAAGAAATTTTGTATATGTAGAATAAAATAAAATAAAGGAAACTACATAATTGTTATCAAATAAATTGTTGAAAGTGTCCACAAGTGGACTTTCTACTTTATTTTGACATTCTATCTAGGATGATAATTATTTTTGTGTAAACGAATATATAGGTGATTCCGAAAAGACGTATTCCTCGAAACCTTCTGATCATGAAATGAATACATTCTTGATTCTTCTATAAAATATCCAAAACGATTAGTTTTCATTTAAACCTCAAAGAGTTGAGAAAATACCTACCTAGCATTTACTTAAAAAAAAATACCTCTTTTCGGAATCGCTGCAAAATTCAATGAACTCATAGATTTCATATCAATAGAAATAAAATAAATATTTGTTTATGATTTCTTTCAATAATGAATTTATAGAGAATTCTTTTTTTTGTCGTCAAACAAAAGAGTAACCGAAACTTATTTTCATTCTCTGTGAAATAAAAAATTCGGACATTACCTAACAATGAATGCACTCGTATCTTCTCCCATAGTTCATCAGTTGGTAGTGAGTTTCTGGATAATTTCCCGTATGATCCGTTAGCTATGAGAGTATTAACCGTTTCGTAGTAGTCGAATTTATTCAGAATCACTACTTTGTTCCTACTTCCATTCCTTGACGTTTTGGTCAATGTGGAAAGCTAAAATACGATGTATTCAGAAAGGAAACTAGCACTTACATGTATATACCTGACAGTTCACATCACTGCGGACAAACCAAACGTGCAGGTTTGAATTTTCTAGTACATCGTCTTTTGACTTTTCCACTTACACAGGAGAGATTTGACAAAGAAAAGGCGACAATAAAAGAAATAGTAGCTAGAACGGTTTCTCGAGGGGTATTATAGATAATATTATAAGGACGAAAAAGTTTACGTTAAGAATGAATGAAATCTTGACTTCTAGAAATGATAAAAACCAAGAGTGCCATACCACCATTACACAAAGAACTAGGTTGGATGGTGGTATGTAGAACAAACCTTACACTACAGAGCCTTTTGGGTAACACAAAGGACAAAGTCGATAATTCGGAAAAGCCTGGATTCTACGAACTCAAATGTAAGGCCTGCGATGCAAAATATTATGGACAGACCAAAAGATCTATTGAAGTACGCTATAAAGAACACTTGGCACATGTGAAATATGGAAGAACACACAAAAAAACGTTCGTCTTGTAGCAAAGAAATACATTATCTTAACCAAAAATTATCTTCTGAGTAAGACATAATCTCCAACGAGAGAAATAATATTGTTGCGTCTTTGGGTTCAAAAATAAGTGTACACTGGTATGGACTTGCCTTTATCATTCAAACTTCACGTGACAACACTGTAATACAAGTCACTGTCAAAACTGAAATTCTGATACCGCGCCTTTCATATAAAGTTGTGATTTTTCAAGAAGAGATTCATCTATCTTTGCCCGAAAATCATCAAATCTTCGTTTAACAGTTTTCCCCTACCATCTATTGCCATGTAGCGTTTACAAGAGTCCATTGTCCAGTCAGTTAGTTCAGTTCAGCGTGGTAGATACTTTCGAGATTAATGTGCAAATGTGTAGTTTTGACCAAGACCGTTGAATGCGATTTTTTGTTGTGTACAAAGTGAAGCTGTTATAGTCCTTTCCCATGCAATTTTTGAGGAATGATGAAGGAATTGAAGATCGCAATCAATTTAACATCGGGCATCTTTATACCAAATTTATAGGCATGTATTTAAGAGAATTATTACCAAATACATGACTTTCATTTGGTAATATTACCATAAATATATACATCCCATTTCAATAAAAAAGAATCCAGTAAGGCGTGAAGCCCATCTACATTACATTTACAAACTTATTCTTAAGTACCTAAGTCTATACTTTTCTTGTGTGTCGAAAATGGCCGCCTTTGTCTTCGAACTGACCAGTGAACATAGGTAAAAGAAAACATTGTATTTTGCGCAAAGAATATGTATTCAACATAAGCCTGTAATGGTTTTCACGGAAAAGCAGGTGATCTTATATCAAGGATGTATGATTTTCCTACAAGGCAACTGTTCTTATCAAAAGGAGTTTGATGGTTTTCAAAGAAAATCATGTGATCTTATTATACTAAAGCAATTGTCTTTATCGAAGGAAGTTTGTGAAAATGAGACTTGAGGAAAATAATTAACAACAATAAAGCAAGTGTAAATGTGTTTGAAAACATGTTTTCCTGAAATACTCAGCAAGGTACTCAATCAACAGTCATAATTGCAGATTTTTTTTCCAGGGTGTTCGAGTTAAAATTCTAATGTTACAATGTTGCCATGAGTTTGGAGTAGGACTTGCTGTTGTGATATATTCTTGAACACGTTAAGAACCTGTTACGGTTCTATCCAAATTCGAAAAATATGTCTTTGTTAGTTTTTTAGAACTCTGTTAATATACCGTGAATCACCATGTATCTAACAAAATCCGTTGAATGTTCTTAGTGATTTTACATGTATTTAGTATCAAAATTCATTATTCACATCGTTGTTAGTATTTTCTAAATACCCAATATAACTTTAATAGGTATAGGTGAATAACACGCTTATATTACTTTTTTTTATTCATTATACTTTATGTATAGTTATATAGTTCAGCTCAGTCGGCTCTAGTTTGTTGTCAAAGTTTGTAGGAATAACAGTAATTTTATTTTACATCTCTCTTATGTTTGTAACATTTGAGTTTCTTATTATATTTTTTGTAGTTAAGAAAAGCTTGTACCAATGATAATATTACACGTTTATTTTTGAAAAATTTCAGTTTGTATTGTATGTAATGAATTTCATTAAAATATTTTATAATAATAATGTTAGTTTGTCTGTGGAAAATATAGAAAACTGCTTAATACTTGTTTTCAGGATTTTCTTTGTGTCTAGGAAATAGGAAAACACGAACTTGCTTTACTTACTATTTTTGATTTATGCAGTTTTCTGCAATTTCCATCAGCAGAGAGTTTTTAAGCAAGCCATTTGTACAGGGTGTCCCAAATTCGATACTTACCATTGGGATCTCGGAAACTATATGAAAGATACAGCAAAGATTAAATAATTGTGACATAGTTGTTTAATTTGAAGTTTAAGCTCCATATTATGCAAATTCGGCAAAATTCATTCTTTGCTGTATCTATTATAGTTTCTGAAATCCCAATGGTGAGCATCGAATTTGGAACACCCCGTACCCAAAGCATTATTTCCTTTATATGAAAATGTTTTTGGATCAAGAACATAAATATCTTTCAACAAAGAAATATACATTTGCAACAAATACATATATTCTTTAAAACAAGATAATTGTGAATTTGAATTAAACATGCTTAGTAAATATTTTAATTATATCTTGCGATAAAGAATTATTTATTTCATCTAAGATATTACCAGTTCTTCAAGTTGAAGATATTATCGACTCTATTTAAGACCACATTCATTTGGACATATACAAGATCATGGCGAGCTTGATTTAATTTCGTTTGACTTTATTTTAAGAGAACTCTTTTATCTGTGTATGAAAGCTTAGAAATAAGTAAACGCATAATGAAATTACGAATAACGATGGTGGACCAATACCTAATAGTTTATTGTATAGCTTGATCAAATAATTATTTATCATCACACGATGTTAATAATTAGCATATCCATTCAATTCAGCATTTACCTAATTAGTAGATAAGGCAATATTGTGAAATTAGTTTAACACAAACAAGACGCAGAGTATCTAGCAGAGATATCTATTTGGTATAAATAAGGACAATTCCGCATGTAAATTTAATTTAATCTTCCTCTTGGAGATGATCACTTGGTGAGAAACACGTGTCAAGGTATTAAAAATAGGTAGGTACCTCGCTCTACCTACTGACATTTTTATTTACTATTCGAATATTTATTGTTATTTGTTTTAATGTTTTGTATACCATAGATATTTGGTATTGGGTAAACAATGTGAAGAAAAAAAAAAAACGCGCCCTGCATTTTATCTTAAAAGTAGTGAGAAAACGAATACATTAATGTACATTATATAATTTATCTGGGTCTTGTTATGAAAACAGAATTTTATTTTCTTTTTTATTATAAAATACAACAATATTTTTCATTGTACTACGATAAAATAATAATATATGAACGCAAATGTATTCCTAAAATCTTATTGTTACCCTCACGAAAACGGGATATTTGTGGAAAAGTAACCTTTGAGGAAATACTAGGATAACAGACCTCCCCGATATACAAAATGTATCTTTTTGAACTTCATGTTATTATCGAAATATTGTCTTGATACTCGTTTTATATGAATAAGTTTTGTATATATTTTTGATAACGAATTCATTACACGAAATCACAAAAGTTATATCCCGCAAGATAAAAGATGCTTTGGGTATAATTTTATTTGGTTATTACTTGTGTGTTTCTATCCCAACTTGGATCATTTGATAAAGTGGCGCAAAGCTTAATGCCATACAGGGTGATCAGAAAATTCTGAATTTGAAATCTCCCTTTTCGTCACTTTCATTATATACAAGTTGTTTGACAGTCGCTCCCTCAATATTGTACCCTGTGTATCCCAAAAACTGGTCATAGCAAAGCCATAAGTGTTTATCATTAAAATAGTGTACTCAAGCTATGAGTAATGAAAGTTTGAAACTTTAACCAATGAAATTCAAAATCACAATGTGAATGATAAAAAACGTCTTTTTGTAATCTCCGTCATCACCTAGCGTTTATCTGACGCTGAATATAAATTTCGGACAAGAAGTTTGTTGAATGATTCGTAGTGATTTAAAGCATGAAATATAAAATAAAAATATACAAAATATCAACAAAGAAAACTGTTACTTTTTGAAATACCCAGCACAAAATTTTGAATTTCTCAACCTCGACACGTATTTCAATCACCAAGCAAATATGCTAAAACTCCAGTGTATTCGATACTACACCAAAGGTTCCAAACAGTGCAGTGGAAGTATTTTGAATGATGCTTGACTCGCCCTGTATCTACCGACAGTTTTCATTAAAAACCAGTCTAAAATTATGGCCTTATTGGTAAGCCATATTTGTTTCACAAAACAATTTCCTTTTATATGTTTTCCTAAGAGCAATGTTACTTTAAAGAAATGGACACTTTACAACTCCGACACCCTGTATCTCGAAAACTAGTCATAGGATTGAGTTGATACAGTTTTTTTCAGAAGATTAAACTCTACAACAAAAAATTCAGATAAATTAACCGGTCACAATTTTCCAAATGATTGTTGCCTGGAACTTTTGTGTTGTCTTTGTACATTGTAATTATATAGTGTAGTAGGTACTGTGTTATTCAAATAAAACAAAATGAGTGCAGGAAGCAAGCTACTTTTAATTAATTGACACTAGATAACAGAGCTAGTGAGTTCGTATTAGGGTCACTGGATCCAGAAGGCTTTTCTTCTACGGGTACGGCCAATGGGAGGAGTCTATTAGTTCGAATGTCAAAAATAACCCACAGAAAAAGTTAGGTTAGGTTAGAACCAACGTTTGAACTACCGACACATGTCAATTTTATGTACGAAATATTCAAAAATAGTGGAATGATCATAGACATGTTCATAGATAAAAGTTTATTATGTTAGTAAAATATTTTCAAGATTTATCTAATCGGTAATACGGTAACGGAAAATTTTTGGTTTATTGGTCCAGTTGTTACAGCAACAGCATATTGCCCCCCAGATCTGATAGGATCATAGTGTTGTGTAGTATTGTTTACTTTCTACTGAAAAAAATTATATATCCTTTTCTCATGAGAAATGAAAATGAAGTATTGGTCAGTGACAACCTACAAAAATACCGACAATAAGGTCCCTTGGCAAGAATTCCTCGGAATTTTAACCTTGGTTCTATTGACCTAGTTAATAATGCATTGAAACAATTAAAGAATAGATTTTGAGATCTGTACTTGCAATATAAAATATATACTGCAAACTAATTGAGGTATTCTGTATAAATTCATTAAGTGAAACTTTCACGTAGCTTTGTATTATACTTGTATAACCATATGGTATAACCATATAAATAAATATATTGTCTCTGCCTGTTGACCATTTTGGTTTTAGATTTATTATAGTTCTGAGAACATCAGATTCGGTTACCAAAGGTAGGTTAAAGATGATGCATCCGAGGCAGCCTTGAAATTGCTATGATTTTCTGAGACCTGATAAACTGAGTGGAAGAACTGTACGGAGAAATTTGCGAATATCACTACTGTTGACTGAGTTATCAAGCTGCATTACTCTAGGCAATCTACTTCTGGATATGGATCTTACAAATAGCCAAAAAGGGTTGTGATCTTGTGCAATATTTCTTCTATTATTGATTTGATGCTTTGTAATTTGTTTTAGTGCACTAGGTTTTTACGTAGAGCCTGTACTATTTTTTAAAATTAATTTGTGTAAATGATTTTTCTTATCTCATGCACCAAGTCGAGCATAGATATTTGGGTTTATCTGCAGTTGCTCTTTCTGGATACTTCGGTATGACTTGCTCCAACAATGTGAATTGTTTTATGCAGCAGATCGAAACAGTCATTAACATTCTCACATTTGACAAGATCAAACCAATTTTATTTTTTATTAACTTATATAGTAAAAAAAGTTACCTATTCGGTTGCCATATGCGGCTCAACAGATTGATGGGCTCTTCAATCTTGTGTTGTGACACTGAATGTATTTTGCAAAGTGAAGTATAGAATTTTGGTTCAGAAGTAACAATGGTCAAAATACATCTGGGAATTTTTGTAGATCAAAAACTCACCTTTGATTATCATATTTGAGAAATTGTCAAATCAACTAAGAGGATGTTAGGTTTCATTATGAGAAACTAAATACAATATAAAAACACCGAGCCTTCCAAAGCCATTTATTCACTGGTAAGAAGTATTATTAAAAAAACATAAATGCTATCGAGCAAGAAAAAGACTTTTGCCAAGTATCTCACATTCAAAATGTAAGATGTACCCTGCTAGATCGAAAGGCTACCTAAAAACTATTTTAAATATATGGTCTCCGCAGTCTAATCATTTTTAATTCTTTAAATTTGTTTCTCACTTCACATTTTATTAATCGGGGACCTCGTCAGACACACTTCCTCCATCAACTCACAGCAAAATCATGTATGCTTTCTCCTAGTCTAATCAACATCTTGCAGAGTATTTGGCAATGATGACATATGCACAATGTCCATCGGCCAATTTTAAAACTGTTCATTCCGTTAATTGAGGTATGACTGGTATGAGGTAGTCTAACTTTTTATGTTTATTGAACTTCAAAAAATCATCACATAGGTACTCAAGTTCCTTGTCGACGGCTCTATCTCTATGTTCCATAATAGCTGCTAACCGGGTCACAAGATAGGGCAAGGCCCGGAAATCGACCAACGCTTGTTTGTAATTCGAGATTATTGTATACCTCTCAATTTCAATTAATAACAGAATTAGAATTAGTAGCTGGTGTATATCCATTCAAAAGTAAAATATGAAATATTATTATACTGAACCAAATCCAAAAAGAATAAAACTGTCAAGACGAGTGTCAAATATTCTTATTTTATGCTATAACCCAACTTTTTCGTTGCTTTTTTATTGGTGCTTTTGTGGGTTATTTTTGACATTGGAACTACTATAGGGATTTGAACTATTTGACTCCTCCCATTGGCCGTACCCGTAGAAGTAAAGCCTTCTGGATCCAGTGACCCTAGTTCGTATTTCTACAGTTTGGAAGTAGTATTAATTATTGTTTTCACTGACATGCGGCCCCCTTCCAATTTTTAGAAACAACCAGGTGAGTTATCATCTAGAACACTCCTGTTGGGATAAAACTCCAGTAGGTATATTCATTACTACACCAAAGGTTCCAAACAGTGCAGTGCATAAATAGCTAGCTATTTCGCAGTTGCACAATCAACTACTTCAACTGCCTCTTTCGCTACCATAGGTAGTAAAATATCAAACCTCGGTGGTCCGTCAAAGCCATAATATCATGCAAATGGTAAAATCAGTTCTGGCCTGGAAACCATTCGTTTATGCTCTGCGGCCGGAGAGTGGCTCCCGCGAAATGGTGGTCCGAACGCCGACTAAAGGGCGGATTAAAGCGGCCACTGTCCAAGGGGTGAATATATGAAGCAAGGGTTGAAAAGTACACTGTTAACGAAATCGGACCTTGTTAGTAAAATTTCACACAATAGCCCGTAATTCAAGTTGAACTATGAAACGAACAATAGAACTGAAACAAAAGGAAATCAACGCGCCAGGCGTTTGAGGCGTTTGTTATACGCTCTTGTACCATATAAATCTAGAGAGATAGTTTACGTAGACGTTTTTTAAATTTCTACCAGAATATAATGGTCTTCCAGTTTCGCGTTTTGTTTTATTTTGGAAGAGAATCGGAAAGACCTGGAGTATGTGAAATATCGTGAGCATCGCTGTTTAGATTTCACACTTGTTATTCTGATGGAATGAAATAATTCAACTCATGTATACATAATTATGTACACTGAGAAAATTGTTTCAAATTTACAATGTATTTTCAGCTCTAAGAGCTTAATTTTTTTTTCAGATTTTCAGGATCACCTTTTCCCAAATTATTCATATATGTCTCGATTATGGATAACAGAAGAGACATTTTTGAAAAAGTCATTCGTGTGGATTTTCCGGCACTGAATTTCCCGATACTTTTACCTTGCATGGAACCGGCATTTTTTTATTCGCGAAGCTCACGCAGTGGACGAATTCCTTATAGTGCCGATCAAAACAGGTTCAGCACATATAGTAGCGGAAAAACGGAAAATTTTACTCAAAAGTAAAAGAATTTTCCGGGAAAAATCGAAAAATCCATTTTTTCCAAAAAAAAATGACTCTTCAATATACTTCATAAAATTCTCTAAAAAAAGGTTTCGAAAAATTTTTCTTTGAAATGTGCCATTTTCGAGTAAAATGTGCTCGAAATTCGAAACAAAGCGATTTTCTCAATTTTCAGTGCTATCTCATTCAGTCACATGATGATATTTTCACACGAATCCACACGAATGATTTTTTCATGTATCTTTTGTTATTCACAGTCGAGACATACAATGACCGCCAAAAAGTATGTACCATATGGGAAAAAAGTTTATTATTAGAGTATTAGGAAAAATATTCTTGGGAAATGTTTCTGCATGTCCGATAACCTAAAAATCGGTTTTGACACATGTCACGTGATCGCTGGTATGGCGGCAAATTGAAAAAAATTACTCTAAAAAGGCAAAAAGTGGGATAAAATGGCAAGATATCAAAAAAAGTTAATTGAAAAAGTTGCTTAGAATTAAATTTTACACACACATACAAAGTTTGAATAGATAATGGGAGAAAATTGAAAATAGCAATTATTTTTAAAATATTTTCCTAGCTGTATGAACATATCAAATTATTATCGTATGAATAGCTTGACCATACTGAAACATTTGTATTTCAATGATAATGACAAACTTTCTCATTTTCTCCACACCTGTGAGCACTAAATAAAAAAAAATTGGATTTTGTAAAAACCCTGGCTGTTACATTGGTTCGTATCTAACAGTTATATCAGAATTCCACGACCATTGTGATGAGATGACACTACAGGAACAAGGTGATTGTAATGAAGTTTCGATGATAATCGTGCAAGAACGTTTCACTTCGCATGCAACTCTAGCCTCTTTAATTTGACGCACTATTTTTAAGGTTATGTGCGAAGTAAAACGTTCGTGCACGATTATCATCAAAAATTGATTATAATCGGAAAAACACGATATTTTTGGATTTCCCTATCATCGCAATAATAGTGGAATTTTGATATAACTGTTAGATACGAACTAATGTAACAGTAAGGTATCGGAATACAAATATTTCAGTATGGTCCAGCTATTCATAAGAAAATAATTTGATATTTTTCTACAGCTAGAAAAATATTTAAAAAAAATTGCTATTTTTATTATTCACACATTATTTTCTCAATCTTCGTATATGTGTATAAAATTGAATTCTAAGCAACTTTTTCAATTATCTTTTTTCGTTATCTTGCCATTTTACCTGACTTTTTGCCTATTCATAGTCATTTTTTTCAATTTACCGCCATACCAGCGATCAAGTGACATGTGTCAAAATCGATTTTTAGGTTATCGGACATGCACAAACTTTTTCCAAGAATCTTTTTTTCAATACTCTATTAATAAACTTTTTTCCCATATGGTACATACTTTTTGGCGGTCACTGTATATGAATAATTTGGGACAAGGTGATCCGGAAATGGTAATGGTAATAGTATCAAGATAGCAAAAGTCAATCAGAAGAATGTATGGCAGATTTTTTAACGTTTTCTTCCACTCTGAAAACTCGTTTTTGAATAGAGCTCACAAATCGACTCCTATACGTCGAAAGTTTATCTGATATGATATCTCTATTCTCTTGGTAGTTTTGGTAAAATATAAAGCAAAAAGAGAAGCAGCATCTAATGAGATTGGTGACTGGAGATTGTTACCGGTAGCTATTATCTATATTTACTCTAATTCCACAATGCTAATTGTAATTCACATCCGAACCAGTCGATACCATCAACATTATAATGTCTAATGGGAACGTCATCGACATGTGTTAGACGATTATTATTCGTCGCATTGGGACAGATGTTCAAAGGACATTAACGGTGGTCCGCGATAGTTTACATGGACTGCTTGAATAATGGGACAGAACGTGACACATTCGTGTTAATTTTTCACACGTGCCTTCTGTAATGTTTACATAAGTTGGAATCCCTGAAAATCCCCTACGAACGAACTGTCAAATTAAAACACACTGATTCTGCCGCAAACGTGAACATCTGGGGAAACATCGCTCTAAAATCTACAACTATATATTTTGAATTAAAAAGGGTCGATGATCCATTTATGAATATTCACATATGCTGTTTGATGAATATTGTTTTAACTGTTACACAAATCACAGGTTTCGGTTTGTTTTCAATAACCACGTACCGGAACATGTCTCCATGAAATTCATAGATTATTTGCATCAACAAAGGACCCCGCACCATTTCAATGGAAAATTGGCTTTCGGTAAAGGAGGGTATGCTTTTGATAGGGAAATTTGGGCTATTTGTGAAAAAACTTTAAAATTATTTCAAATACTTAGAAATGAGTAATGTAGTAGCACATTTAATTTTTTTTTAAATCCAGAATAAGTTATCTTCCATGATATGTTCTTCAAATATTTTCAAAAAATGTAAAGTGGCAACATTTCTCTTGAATTATTTAAATAACTAATTTTCAAAACCGTCAAAACTGACGTTTTCCATTTAATCTACATTGAAACCCAGGATAAACACATACGCTTTGTTGCCAAAATGTCTATTTTATCATATTTTGCCTTACAAACTCTGCTCTAAAAGAACTTATTTGAAGATATTCCGGAATGGTTTGGAAGTTAAAATTTTAGGAAAATGTTTCTTTTTTATAGACCTGAAAGTGTGCAAAATCATATGACCGGGAGCAGTTGGCCCAGATAAGCATACCCTCTTTTGCTCGAACTTTTTATATATTGTAGAACTCGTGATGCTGATTGAATGTCTCTATTGCGCGAATGCTCTAATTTCAACGGTTTAAATCATACAGGGTGTTGAAGTTCACTTTTCCAAAATTTCAAATATCGATTGTGAAGCAATTCCTTCGAATATATCAACCAAATCAACCATGCATCGATTATTCATATGGCCAATAAAAATCCACCATAGATTATAGTAATTCCTGCACATACCCACGATATACAGGGTGAGTCCAAGGCTAGCAATTTTTTAGTGATTTGTAAAAAATTGAGCGGTGGAATTCCATTCATTTCCAGATATTTTGAAGGATACTGAGATCAAATTCAATTAATGATGTTAGCATATCCTGAATCAGACTGCCATATTTTATGCAAGATGTTTTACTTCTCATGAACCCGTCCTGATTGTTGATATATTCAAATGCCTGGAATTCCGGATAACTTGGTGATAAACTCGATTATTTATGGTAAGAGTTCACACTGCAGATGCACAGAATATACAGGGTCTATCAAAAATAATTGCCTTTTCATGAATAAAATGAATTTCAAAACTACTTCAGAGAAATCATCAGCAAAGGCCAGTATTTTTGATAGGCCCTGTATATTTTATGCATCTGCAGAGTATACTATCATCAAAAAACAATAATTAATATTTATAAATTTTTCAAAAAAGAACTTTTTTGACTTGCCATAGGCTACACATAACAGTAAGTAACAAGTTTGAATACCTTACAATTAACTAGTTATAGAAAACAAAATTTTTCACGGTTTTTCCGATATAACTCGAAAAGTATCAATGATATCGAAAAATTATAATCAACTCATCCGATAGACCTTTTCAATACCTACAATTTCATAATTTAACTTTTTTCGATCGGAACTGTACTTTTTTAGTTATCAGCAGAAAACCGCTTTTTGCAACTTTGCCAATTTTTCAGGTTATGTTCGGTAATCACGATCGAGTCGCATGAAATAGAAACTCATCCTGAATTTGAATTTCCTATACGCTCATATTTTTTGTTTTCGGATATGAATTTCTGAATGTCATTGAGACAGCCTCCCACCCGCGAGGTGGAGTGTTGAAATTCAATTAATTCTTATTAATACCCAATACTTTTCTTTTGAGAGTTTACTACAGTCAATGGAGTCCGATACATCCGAAAGGCGAGCTAGACCACATACCCAAATCACTACTGCCCACGTCCGTGAGTTGCGTGATTACTGGGTCCGAGAGTCATGTGCTCTTAGCAGACGCAGTGAATGAAAGATGACTGCCTTTTGCATTATCATTACTATTATTATTGCATATCGAAACATTCTCCATCCTAATCATAATAGAAATATTTTGTTTATGTTTTCCCCAATGTTTCAATTTTCAACAGATCATATCTAGACTTGAGAAAGTAGTATTTGTTTATTTTTTACAGCATTAATAGAACATTTTGGGTATACTTTATAGCTAAAGTTTTTTTTTCAATCAACTGAACGCTACGAATATATACCCCGTATATTTTTATGATTGAAGCATTAGGGTCTGTGGAATTTTAGGGTATCCTGAACGACAATCCGCTGTTATGTTTGTGCCACAAAATTTCTTAATGTGTTTTCCCCACTTTCTGCAGTCTGTTTATTATTCATTACGTTGAAACCGTTACAATATTTGTTCAAAAAGCTAGATCGTTCATTTTGGTTCAAACACGGACTACGTTTATCTCACAACTTTAGATCCGCTCAAAATGGGTTTGACTGGACTGGATCCGATCCATCTAATCGATGTATACAGTTTTCGGATTGGATTAAACCACTCAAGTCAATTCCATAAAATATAGGATTGGACCCAACCGATCGCCTTGAAGAAAAGTGACATTACGAGATAAACGAGTTTGAAATTGACAGATGTTAGGTAAAAGTAGCCAAATTCGGATTGGTAGTTTATCATCTCAATGATTACGTTTATCTCACAACTTTGGATCCGCTCAAAATGGGTTTGACTTGACTGGATCCGATCCATAATCGATATATACAGTTTTCGGATTGGATTGAACCACTCGAGTCAATTCCATAAAATATAGGATGAGACCCAACCGATCGCCTTGAAGAAAAGTGACATTACGAGATAAACGAGTTTGAATTTGACAGATGTTAGGTAAAAGTAGCAAAATCTTTCCCAAAACGAAGAACAAAATAATAATAAAGTAAAAGAACGTTTTGTCCAAAGAAGAGAGCAGTTTTTTCATTCAACTGATTAAGGAAAAGGGCAAGTTTGAAAATTCAACTATGGATCCATCGGTGAGCATTGCATCCTTTTTCAACTAATGGAAAATAACAATGACAGCACGAATGCGCATTATCCATGGATGAATTTAAAAACTCGTCCAAAGCGTTTTTTGGGGTACATGGATTGAGGATTCGCAAATTTCCAACAACGATTCGTAAATTAATTCGCAGAACACAAGAAATTTTACGTTACGAAATTCGAGATATTGCTGTGAAGTTAGGTTTTTTTAATCGGATTCTTCTTTCTTCGATCCACTTATATATTGCGACATAAACTGAAGGGTGGTTTAACTTAACTCGATGCTATCGAATTTGAAGCGGATAGAGACAGTCGAGATAAACGTAGTAAGGAAATGTCACGAAATGTCCGTTAAAAATGACAGATACTTATTTATTAATTGTTCATTCTCATATGTATAAGTTTTGTTGCAGTTTTCGAAAAAATATTGTTTGCATCTCGAATGCGTTCTCAAATGGTTATTTTGCCTCGCTGAAGCTTGGCATTCCTGAACGCAAAAGTATCATTTCACATTCTAGATACAAAAATATCTATCTTTATCATACATAACTATTAAAAATATTTCAGACTTCATAGATTTCTTGAGACTTCTTCATACAGTTGCCATGGAAACTCCACCACCAAAATTATACGAAATAATAATGTTGGTACAAAATAAATTTTTTAACAGTAACATTATACCCATACCTTAGTAATATCGATAAAAATAAGTCGGCATTAACAAACTAGGTTTAAAAAGTTCATTCACAAAAACATGTATGTCCCTTCATAGGAACATCTAGAGCCTCTACGTTACAATCTCCATACAATATGCAACCGAATGTAGTTAATTGAAAAAATCTCCAGCAGAGTACCCACTCACAATAAAAATCGCAGTTTTAAAGAACTCCATTACAGTTTATTTCTTTCTACCCTGAATTCGAATATGTAGTTCATATGTTGTTCGTTCGGCTGCTCTTTTAGAGATGGCGGTAGCGACTCATTTTCGTTTCAGGCATTTTTGATCTACATAATCCATGGAATAGTGGCTTTGGTTGAATACGAGGGAAAGTGAAATTCTAACGAATCATATAGCTCACTATTTTTTCATCGGAAAATAAGGAAAAAAAAACAGAATAGATAAACCGTCTATTGGTGTTCTACGAACCGCCGATTCAAGTTGTTTCAAGATGTTTATATAGAAGTTTTGTGTTATAACAAAACAAATGAAATATTACGCATTCAGACAGAATTGAGACACAAACCTGTGCTTAATTTCGGGTTTAATTTATAACAAAAATCTTCAAATTAAAAAAAAAATAACTATTTTATGAAATAAGAAAGATGTAATGATTGAGAGTTTGATTTTGTGGAGGAAATTCGATTATTGACATTACATTTTTGGGTATTTGACGTTCCATATTTTCGCTTTTTTCACTTTTTTCGTCTCCATGACATTCTGAATGTATCGTCATTAATTTTTGCCACTGCAATTTCCGGCAGGTGCGAAAATTTGATTTGTCATAACTTTGCTAACAATTATAGTAGAAGGAAAAGAAAAAGTGTATATCGTTCCTGAAGACTTGTACTTCCTTATGCAAATATAACATGTGAGTATCTGAGTACCCAAAATATGTTTTGTCCCACTTCACATAACCCTTCTACGATATTTACAGAGGATCCGAAAGTCGTGGATATTTCAGTTGACATGAAATAGTTATACTGAAGCAGGAATCAGTACCCTCTTTGGACCATATTTTAGACTAGTGAGACACGTCTCACTTGGACATGCCAAAGAAAAAACTAGGTTTTACTCCTGCCTCAGTTTTCAACTCACCCATAATCCCGGTAATTTCTTCAGCAAATGTTGAAAATAATCTCTCATACATATCCTAAATGAAAAATGAAGTATGTGATTTCAAGCTTAAGGTTTGCACTTTACAATAGTGTTAGTTAACATATATGCAGGATATGAATAAGCGATTATTTTCAACATTTACTGAAGGCAATGCCGGTTTTATGGATAAGTTGAAAATGAGGCTAGAGTTTTTATTTTGGCATGTCGCACTACTTTAAAATTGTTGCATATAGTCCAAAGACGGCATGGGTTGCTGCTTCAGTATAATAATTCCATATCTACTAGATTATTCATCCGCAAACGTTTCTGTGAAGTGTTACAAAACACATTTTAGGTACACAAATACTCGCATATTATGTTTGCATGAAAAGGTAGGAGTCTTCAGAAACGATATGAACTTTTCCAATCAAATGTTCGGCTCCGCCGAAACTTTCAGTGGCGGGTAAGTGTGAACCTGAAAGTTGATGTCGGCGTTCAATCACGTGTTCTGGGAAAACGAGCGCATTTCATGAGAAATTAATATGAATTATTTTTGTGGGTCTTTCACCTTGTTGAGTTGTTTTTTTCGATAAATCATACACTTTCCAAGATTACAGCAAAAATCTATTTATTTATTATTAAACAAAAAAAAATGTTCCACCCCTGGAATTTTGGTAAACAATTTTTTTCCGTATTTATCATCGTTCCAACTACTAGCATACAATCGATCCTCGTCTCAAAACCCAGTCATACTGGATTACAAGTTTTGGGAAAATGTTGGAAATTTTTTTATACAATACATTTTTTTTCCTCACCTTTCAGTTCACTAGTTTATGAATAAAAGCTTTTTTAAAGATTTTTTACGTAAATTTTCATAACCCCACATTCTTCTGTACAAACCTAATTCTTCCCAATTTCTTTTTTATATTAAACTAACCCTAGGTGGAGCAATGTCCTTGATAGCAAACGTGAACAGATGTAAAACAACCACTTCCTCATGACATATGTCTCAACAACGGTACGTTTGATTGACACGTGAACTAATTAGCAAAAGTACGTTTCAAAGTAACCAAGGAAAATAAAGGTTACACCCCTTTAGAAATTGTACGCGACCCGATCCCCAGATCAGAATTCGGAGATCTTCCCATAGACACGCTTTTGTATACTCTTATCCCTTTTCCGACATGAACCCTTGACCCATTCAAGCAGAAGACTACTGAATAAATTACTAGGGTAATATAAAAGAATGCCTGCCGGTATGATGTTTGTTTTGAACTGTGTATGAACTTCAAACAGATTTATAAGGATTCCAGCTTTGTGATTTTACGTAATGAGGGTATTCAGTTCATTGCTAATCAACAATCTATTTTTCTTACATGTAGTTACTGGATAAACTCACAGAATAGATTTTTTTTAAGAGTTATATGGGTTGATGGGAGTAGATGTTGCACCATCCAGTTTGGAAGTAGTACCGGCGTATATTCAACACAGCTGCATTGGAGATGGATTTTCCATCCACGAAACAGCGGAAATGGGAATGGTTCATATTTCAGTACAGTCAAGAAAAAGAATTAAAAAACTTAAGTTACAGAAAAAAATATGAACAGAAAATATTGAGAACCTGGAGGGTCTCATCAGGCAGCCCATCATAAATAGGCTAGACCTTGATTTCATATTTACCAATATAAGGAGATGTATTGTAAATATAAAAATAATATTTATCCAGTATGGGTGAATATTGGAAAAATAATATTACATTTTGATTTTAGTTCGAAAATATAATAGGACACTCATAAAATATGTTGTGGAATCATCTGAGGTTGAAAGACAAGCTTTAGTCGCTATTTTCCATCGTTCAAGACAACCTCTTGGCAGGTATTTATGTAGAAAAGGCGAACATTCTCCATGAATATTAAAAATTGAAAAATGTGATTTATGTGTAATATCTAACAGAAAAAAACTACTACCTCGGCACAAGCCACGCTGGACATTGAACTACATCTGATAGATATTGTGAAAAGACTGAAAAGAAAAGAAAAAATCTGAAAGTGAAAACTCGCATTTTCATTCAGATAGTTGATTTTTTTAATTTTCTCTAGTTCTCATTGAAAAAATCATTAAATAAATTAGATAGGGTGAATGTTGCTAAAAAATATTACTCACAGAAATAGTTCATTTCATTGAATCAAAGTTCGCTTCTCTCGCATGTAATCCCCAATACATTTTGGTCGACAAAAATCTATTTCGGTTTGCCATATCCATCCCTGATGTGTATGCTTCTGAAGAGCCTGTTTTTTCACAAAACAACTACTCAGTCATTAATTGAAGAAAAATTATAATTGTGGAATTATGGAATTTTCGGGGATTTTTTTGGAAATATTTCATCGTTCTCAAAGCATCATATTCAGTCTAAATACTTTACCAATATATCCAATAATGTTGTGCCAATATCACTGATTGGTTTAAGGCCAATATCTCTTCCAGAAAATTTCACCAATATTATTTGTATATTGTCCAACTAATATTGGACCACCATTGCGATATGTTTATAAATTCAATTCGGCAATAATACGTTTGAATATTTCACCAAAATTTTCCTAATATTGTACCAATACTATCACAATGTGATTATTTTGAGGCCAGTATTACTTGGAGACTATTTATTCCATCAATATTATCTTTGAAATAATTTGGACCAATATCAAGAATTTTTTTTCCTCGCCAATATTACATTTGAATTTTTTGCTAATATTCTCAAAACATTGTAGGTACCAAAATTAACCCAATATGACTGTGCTTCTTGGGGTTTTCCTAATGTTAAAAATATGTGTAAGGAGAATCTATAGAACATTGAACAGATTTATGTTAATTTGTTTATCCATTGTACTCTTTCATCAAGCGTCCGCTATATTGAGTTAGATTTTTTCCTTGTGATATTTGTAACATAGCCATCATATCCAAGGAATTACATGGATATTTTGGGCACCTCTAGCACATATTGTAATCCTATTTGAGAAAACTCCAATATACTGAGGCAATGATGTATTTTTCATCATTATGTATGGAAATTAGAACAACCAACAATACATGTTATCGTGAGAACTTATGACGGCAGTTTCAGTCATTGAGGTTGGCTTTATTTAAATTTGAATAAGACTTCCTTGTCCAAAAATTATGCAGACATGTCCGTTGAATGAACCGTTATGGTCAATGTCCATCCCAAGTCTATTGAAATTGTAAAGGTTGCCACACAAAGTTTTCAGTTCGAATACGAATTCAACAAGTTTTTGAGTCTGTAACTTATAGAATAACCTACATTCCACAGAAATTTATATAAGTACTGACATAATTTGTTTAATAATCTTTATGAACTGATGGGAACATAGAATTCGTTCACATACTGGAGCATTCTGCCAACTTTGAGCCTAGAGAATAGTAAACGTGTATGTTACCATACTACATTTAGAAATTCCTCATACTCTAATGAATTTTTTTTCTATCTGACGACATAAGTAAGCCCTCTTGCTGAAGTACCTTAAAGTTATAGGTAACACTTGATGAATCTTCCTTTGACTATCTCTTTTTCAAGGTTCAAATAAGACATGGTCAAGCTGGGTAGGTTTTAAAATTTCAGACAAAAAAATTTCAATTTTATGATCTCGTACAAAATGCCAGTTAGTAACTGTTATGTTATGGCAAAAATAGCAAAAATCGATTTTTTGACACCCTGTAGCTCGAAAACTGATCATAGGATCGATCTGTAAATTGGACTATGTATTGACGATACCGAGATCTACAAAATTTGAGCAAAATTAGCCGAAAACCATTTTACGTAGTAAATGTGCAGGGTCCTTTGTATGGAAAACGTTTATAGACTATTGCAAAGTATCGGAATGAATCATTGATCACATTTTTTACTTGTTGTTTACTTGCTGTAGTTGTATTCAAATATGTCGGTGTTGAATATTAGTAATGATGAAAAATGTGTCATTGACCTATCTTCAACTCACAACTCAGAGTTCTAAGAAGATTTTACTTATAATGGTAGAACAGAAAAAAATCCAACAGCCAAATAATACAACTGCTGTTATCACTTCTGCCCAACATCTGGCAAAGTTGTGTGTTTTGTGTTGCAACCAGCAAATAGGTATTACTCAAAATATGTGACTATTTGAATATAGTTTCACAGTACTGCCGATCAAGTCAGTGCATACAGAGAGCCAATATTAATACCAGTCTTATCCCTTTCATACGTATTATCATATGGTCCTACGATAACTCCAGCACGTACCAAGGAAGAAGGCGTGGAGCCATCTATATTTGTCAACTTTTATACTTTTGGAACAATTATGTTACTTTGATGGCTTTTAATACTCCTCTACCTATTGCAGAAATTATAGAATACATTTCCCACGAGTATTGCTGGGTTTCGACTTCAATGAAACGTCTTCGGTTATATCAACTATACCACTTCAATCAATTTAATAATGTTTCGTGCGCTGAACAATTGTTTCGACTGGTGCAATGTGGGTGTTTTCAAAAACAAGGTCATAGTTGCATATAGTACAGTATTTTTCTGTGCAACTGCAATTCCTTTTGAATCATAGGTTTTTATTGCCCTCTATTGAATCAGTATCCGTCATCAGTATTCGTAATCTGTTCACCTCAATCAAAACAGAAACACCCTGTATTTCGATACTGAGCGAGTGATAGGTAGTCAATTAGCGGATTGAACATATCAACCGGGATATTTTAGGGCAACATGGAAACAAGCAAAGTTTCACACACATGCAGAGAGAGAGTCTGTCGGGTCGAACGCGGAATAGTGGTGGTGGCTTCCCCTATTGTGGGGGTGGCAAGCACCCCCTGTGGTGGGTAACTGGCCAGCCTGCCCTCATTAGCGTGTAAAACTCGGGTTAGGTACAGTTTTATCATGCGTTCCACACTAAATCCCCTGGACGACCGGAACACAAAGATTTATTCTCATTGCATTTTTGAACTTTTTGCATGCAGAGAGTAATTGCTCGACTGGCTTGGTTTCATTTCGAGATTTGAAAAACACATGGAACCGATAGTTCCTACGGATGAAGTATGAGGCGAGAACAGAACTATTAATTATTATTCAGATGAAATTATTGGATTTGAGGCCTTATGATGATCACAATTTACCAGGTGACCACGAGGTGAGGTACGCCCCCCCAATTTTTCTATAGTTGTGAAGATACAGAATTTGGTACGTCGCTATAGTACTTGAATACGCATATTTTGACCCCTCTGCTGAAAATTCACCACTTCGCACGCAATTTGTGATAACATTTTCCTTCAAAATGGAAAATCGGTTCAAAAATGAATGAGATACAGTTGATAGTTCAAACAAAGTTGGCCATGAAACTCAAACTCAAATCATCACAACTGACAAACGATATCAGAAGTTATCAGAGGAAGTTTCGAAGTGCGATGCAGTTGAAAACTGAATTCCTCGTGTAATTGCAGCTTCTACATAATCCAACTGCTCACAACTGCTGTTTCTCAAATGGCAAAATGTTCTTTTCACATCGTCATGATGAAAAATGATTAATAATTTGCTTGGCTTCTTGTTCCTCTTGTTCTTGTTTGCGTTTGGCTTCTTGTTCCTCTTGTTCTTATTTTCGTTTGGCTTATTGTTCCTTTAAAAACTCAAGAATATCTGCTGGTGTCGCCATCTCGTCGGAATTACTTGCTCGAGTATTCACCATCAAATACTGGAAAACTGCCTTACTTTTCTTTCTTCAGTAACACTTGTTCCGCCGCTGTCACCAATTGTTGCGTCTTCGGGTTCAAAAATAAGTGTACACTAGTGTGGAATACAATACTTGTCACTGTTACTAACGTCACTGTCAAAACTGTTACCAAAATACTTATATCCAAGGTAACTAACTAATTAACTCCATATCACAAATGCATTGCTTTTATATATGAAGTTCTAGAAAAATGAAGAAATTAATAGAACACAATAAGAATGTTCGACGATTGATCCAGAACAAAAGTTAGTGCTTCTAGATTTTTCCATCTAATTCATCAAACGATATATATATATATTTATGAAAGTTTTCCAATTGTTTGTTGGTGCCTTTAAGAATTATTATAACGTAATCTACATATCTGTACCAACACAAAAACTGTTGCGACTGTTCAACTGTTCAACGTTGTTTATGAAAATGTATGCAAGTAGAGGACTCAATGGAGTTTCCATAATCAAACCCTCTGATGTAATTTGCGTCAAAATTTGTAAGGCATCAATCCAATTACTCGTCTAGAAAATTTTGAAGAATTCCGAAAGTAATCGCAAATACAAGATTAAACAAAGGCGGCCATGAACATAAAAAAGCGAAACAAAAAAGCAACATTGCTTGAATAAGCAGAACAAACTTCACCTTCGTTGAAATAATATGAGCTTTTGTGTATTACTTTCTTAATGATGTTCTTAGCCCAGGCCCTAGGGCCGGAGAGAGCTAGCATTTGGGCTGGAGCAGAGTATGCTGCTGGACCCTACCTCCTTTTCCTTACTATTTATACCATCAGTTTTCGAAGTTTGATGCAAGGGGTCAAAAATGCAATCCTGTAGAAATTTTCTTTATTTTACAGATATTGAAAAAATAAATGGAACATTATAATTTTCAGCAAAACAATATTTTTTTTAAACTAATTTGCCTTTCTGACTTAGGCTGTGGTTGCCTAGCGCCTCACTTTGGTTTAAGGCGTTGGCATTAAATTATAAACATTTTGTTTCAAGAGGACTGAAGGCCCCCTGTCTTCTCGGGCCCCAGGACATTTGCCTCTCCTGCCCCTCCCTCTATCTGGTCCTGTTCAAGCAAGAACATTCAATTTAAGAACACTCATCGTAAAACCTGATTGTACCTTCCTTTCATTAAGGAGTTCTCCAAAACTTTTCACACTAGTAAACTGAAAATTTATAGTTTTTTATTACTATTCCGTTTTAAGGTAATTTTTGATAATTGTTGGAATACACACAGAAAACACACTCCATTTCAATGTCCTTGGAGGTACAAATCTATCGGACAGAAAAGTTACCACTATTTAGGTCCCAAATTATATAATACTCTACCGCCGACCGTTCAAGAAAGTAGATCAAATTTTATATTTAAGAGAAACTTGAAATGTCATATGAAGAATATAACCTCGGATTTCATTCATAATTTGTTTGGGTGAATGTTTATTAACCAAATTCCTACATGTTTTTCGAATTGAATACATTTTATTTCTCTTTGAAAAAATATATTTTTTTAATCTCATTGACCTAATCAGAAATGTGGAAAAATCTATGAGTTTTTATTTATGATTATTAAATTTATTGATGTCTAGTTTAACTTACGATTATGTTATATCTAGATTATTGAAATATTTTAAATTGTACTGTTAGAAATATTTATAAATTTTAAATTGTCGTTTCATATTTCACCAGCGTGAACAATAATTCTATTCTTCTTATTATTCTTAGTTTTATATATATATTATACATTTACTTTTAGTATACTTTGTTGGTTCACATATGTGACCATCTCACAAACAAGTGAAAACTTCTGTGAGATATTTCTGTGTTTATATTGATGAAAGCTACCGAAACTGTTTTTATTTCATTATCTTGTGAGAAATGTTTTTGCAAATAAACACTATTCTATTCTATTCTATTCTATTCTATATGGGAAGTGCAATTACATGACAACCTCAGTTTTCAACAGTTTCATACTCCGATTCTTACTCTGGTAACTTCTGATGTCGTTTGTCAGTTGTGATGATTTAAGTTTGAATTTCATGGCCAACTTTGTTTGACTGAACAATCAACTGCATCTCCGCCATTTTTCAACCGATTTCCAATTTTGAAGAACAGTGTTATCGCAAATTACGTGCTCCTTCGGATAATGAAAAAATATGTAGAGGGTGTCATTTGAAAGAAAAAAAAATTGGATCACTTCCGGTTGAACTGGAAGAGGTGAATTTTTAGTAGAGGCTTCAAAATGTGCGTATTCAAGTACTATTATAGCGACACACCAAATTTGAAATCTGTATCTTCAAAACTATAGAAAAATTGGGGGGCGTACTTCACCTCGTGGTCACCCGGTAAATAGTTAAAATCATAATTACGGTGATTTAAATCATATGGAGTGTGGCACAAAACTTACAGCTTCAACAATAAACTTCCGATAATGATAATAATAATATGTTTATTTCTATCGACTTACCTATACACAATCAACTAAGTAAAATGATTTTTTTACCAAAGATTTTATAAGGTTTTCAAAAACGGACATAATATATTAGATAGCTCTGTTATGTTTATTGGCAGCTTATTGAAATACTCAGCAGGTGAATCAAGTGGGCTGTTTGCAATATTTCCTGGATAATTTGTGATTTGTTCATTACAGCTCAAAAATAGCATTAGATTCCAATGGGCTCAAATATACTGATACAATAATCTCCCCAACTCAAGATGGATAGAAACCCTGGTGCGTTCATTTATACCTGTGAAATCGGCCTACCAAAACTGTTAAGGTACGGCCTACGTGATTCTTCATATTTTATTTAGATCGGATTAGCTTCACGATCATTCGTAGATGGCGGTAAAGTCATTACAGATTGATAAATGAATATTTGTCATGATGACGTTGGACAATTGTCATTGTCATGACATGTTTACATTTCGTATTTACTCAATTTTGTTAAAAAATACGACATAACATGTTTAACGTGCTTATTTCATCAAAAATCAGAACAGTAATTTTAAATTAACTAGTTGGATATGTGATATGTACGGGATATTTAAACAATGATACTAACCTTAGATCTTTCATACAAACGCAGCCATGTCCAAGTACAAACTTGAAAAAACATTATGGACTACAAATACAAGAATTACAGAAAACTCAACAATAAACAAATAACTATTCATTGCGAACTGAACGAAAAGTAGTAAAAGAACAGAAAAAAACGATAAATATCCCGATGAAATGTAAATCACAGTTAATCAAAAATTATAAACATAGTCATAAACAGTCAAATTTCAAATATTCCAAAAAAAATATGACTCAGTACCAAAGAGTAGAGTATAAATCTTTGTCAGTACTTCGGAATGTGAACTTGGCTATTTTTTGATAATGCGCCATCTACTGACAACGGGAAAGCTAATCCCATCTTATTACAGCATTAACAACTTTGGGTGAAACAAAAGCGAATCAGTCAATCCACCAGGGTTTCTATCCATCTTGCCCCAACTCATCGAATCAAACCGCATAGACTTCCACTTCAACTTGAACTTCTATAGACTTCGACTTCAAGTTCTCCGTCTGCTCGAATCACCCTGCTCATATAGCATAGTGTAAGCTTCGAGAACTTTTGCGGCGACGAAAACGCCTAGAACCATCCATTTCGTTCGTTCTAGAAGCCCCGCCTGCATTCCTCAGTTCGCGAAATTCATCATGTGGTGGCGTACCATATTTTTTTGCATTGCCCTTCTCTAATTTTGATCGTCCCATGCAAAAACTACAGTTTCACCAAAGTAGGGCTTTAGTCTTTACAAAACAACGACTTTCAACTTAGTTCTAGGGCTTGGATTCTGTCACAGCCGACTTAATCTCCCGAGCCTTGGTGAGAAAATCGGCAACACCGCATGGAAAGCAATTTGACGTCCTACTCATTAATTTTTTAATGTGAATTGCTCGGCTTATTCGGAAAACTAGGAAAAAAATATAAGAAAATGAAGTTTTAAAGACGAGAACGACGATTAATGTGGTTATTTAATTTTTTTCATCACAAACTGGAATCGCAATATAATCAATTTCTTAGTGTTGCTGCGACCAATACGCTTGCCGTTCTGATTCTACCCAATGGGCACAAGGACGATGAAATAACTTTGGGAAATGGCTAAAAACCGAACGTTTTTTCAACGAGAAAATGTCGCCTGTAACAACGGTATATTAACCAATTGCTTACTAATTATCGCCTTATTGCCGTTTTCAATCAGGTTTTTTGAACGTCGAAGATACTCAATAAAACAACATTATATTGATCAAATAAAAGGATGAGTAACGTATCATAAACATTGATAAATGAAGTGCATAAAGCGAGTTTGATTAAAAATTCTTTTTGAATTAACATAACGTTTGTTAAACGAGTTGTTGAGGAAGTAACGTTGAAAACACATCTTTATAACGTATTCTTTCAACGTTGAAGATTACACTAAATTATTACCGTTAAAATTTTCAATCATTAACGTTTATTCAACCAATGCCACGTTTATAACACGTTTGAAAAACGTACGTGTGCCAATTGGGTACTCTACTCCTTTAGAGTAGTGAAATGGACTCAGGAAGAGCTGCGACAACTCGACGTTAACACTCGAAAAATGATGCATCTTCATAGGAGCTTGCATTCTAAATTGTCCGTTCCACGGTTATACTTCCCAGACAACAGGGAGGCCGGGGACTTTTGAGTTTGGAGTGTCTATATAACAGAATAGTGCTAGATAGAGCCTGTAAAGTTATCAGGAGTTCAGATCCCCTTCTCTGCATGGTCCGTGACCATGAAAATGCAGCGATTGGAGCATTTCTCCTCAATGCAGCAATCCGGGCGGTCGATGAACTTGGTCTCGTATTCGACAGTGAACGGACGAAACTAAACTCTGTCACAGAGTTGGAACGCGTTCAGAAAAAAGCTCACATCAAAGCTGCGGAGAATGAGGTCCTCCTGCATCTGCATTAGGATAAGCCAATGCATGGGGTCTTCATCAAGAACATTGAAGACATTGGCTTATCAAAAAACCTGACCTTTGCTTTCCTCAGGTCAAGTGAGCTGAACCGATTCAAATGGCCTTCCAGGATGGTGTCTTCAACACCTTGGTCTACCGTGATGGTTATGTGCGGTACTTTTAACATCTTGCATAATCCGGGGGATACACGTTCAGTCTAAATATACCCCAAGTCTTGACTTCATTGCTGTCCATATTCGGATCTATTGTTTTATATACTCTCTGGTTCATCCCTGTACACGCTCTGCCCACCTCCAATACTGGCATTACACTTCTACTCTCCACGACGTTGCGGAAATCTTGTGAACCATTCACCCGAGTTCAAACATTTTTGCTTGTTCTTCGAGGAAATTATTGGCATTCTTTCGAAGCTTTCTGCTTCAGTAAAAATGTCTGCAACCGGACTTGTGAAGACAGTCATTCACATAGAGGGAGTGTGTTTTAATTCACCAAGTCGTTTTTTTTTTATAATAAAGCGTTCAAAAAAAAATTACTGAAATATTTATGTTACAAAACTACCAGAACATATCTACAAAGAGGAAGTGACTATACTATTCTCTTGAATCAGTTTAATTTAGTATCCCTGAATACAAGAAGGTTCTTTGTCGCAGTATCATTCCTATACAACTTAATTCATAATAAAATATCATGTTCTTCATTGTTACAAATGGTAAATTTTCATATTCCACGCCTGAACTCCAGGACTGATAGGACATTTTATTGTGATAACCACCGAACGAATGCTAATCGTAGGGCGCCCGTGTCATTAATGTGCACAAACTACAATTTGATATGCCAAATATGCGATATTAATGACAATTCAGTCAAAAATATTTCAAGATGTATTCTGAATAGATCCTTTCAACCATGATTGTTGTTGCTGTATATATAGGTATTTATGTGTGTATGAACGAGCTCATGTATATACATTTTTTTTTTCTTTTTTATCGTACCATAATTTATATTTTGTACTATGTATTTTATTCATTCAATTTCATTTATATACTTTTCAATATTACTTATTGCATATTATATTGTAATTGGGTGTATGCCTGTTGGAAATAAAGTGCTATCTATCTATAATTGTGGTGGAAGTGGTGCACAAATCATTTTCGTTTCTTAATTCAACAGGTTGATCCACCAATTCCTAAATTTTCCACTGGCTGGAAAGGTTGGTGAGTTTGGTGGATGGATTATTAGTTAGGTTACTTTTATGATCCCAGAGTCACAAAACAATTGTTATTTGCGCATTGAATCAAAATGAAATTATATCAGAATTTCTTCAACGCCAGACTTTGTTAATAGAAAATGAGATTTGAAATCCATGTCACTGAATTTTGGAATTATTGCTTTGAAGTCTGGGCTATCATAAAATCCCAAAATCAGTTGATCGTCGGATGAACTTGATTCAGAGGAGAAAGATGATTAAGAACATTGTTTCACCAAGAATATAGAAGAATACCTACATCTCAACAAAAATAATAGTGGTTTTTGGTCCTATATTTGTTTTAATTCAAATTTTAAACGTCAATTTCAGTTGTAAAGTATGATTTCACCACAATAAGTCGTTTTTCTATTACTGGTTGATATGAGGTGGATTTCAAGAAAAATTACGTTTTCTGGTCCATCATCCATCCACCATCTTCCAGCTCAACCACACCAGTCTGGTGAATTGAAAAACACGCCCATTTCGTCTATCTTTTGTTCAGGAATTTCCAAAAGATAGCCCTGATCCTCTAGTGTACCATCAGCTATGTTGTTGTCCTGTTCTTGCAAGGTTTCCTGCAACCAGCCCCGTTCTCGTTTTTTATCATGCCCTTCATCTTTTTGATCTTGCGGAGTTCCTAGAAGCCAATCCTATTTTCAACGTGAGTAGTTCATTTCTACATATGTTCCAATAGCACCCCAAAAAAATTTGTATCGCTATATCCTCGATAGACTCACCCTCAAGGTACACAAGTAAACTTGCAATTGGGATCTTTCAAAGAAGAATGTATAAGCTCAGTTTTCCATTATTCAAAGAAAATCATTACTACTTCAATATTCCATAATGTTATTTGAATGAATTCCAGTTGAAAAACTTTTAGTTTTTATATGTCGAGTCCACATGTGATCACAGTGGGGTCTTCTGTATAAAAGGAGATATAAGTATCAGTAGTGTTTAATTCGAATTTACAAATGCTAGCATGTGGTACGCCATGAGTAACAAGTTCATATTCAGAAGAGAAGCATGGCAAGTTTTTCTTGATTACAACTTTCTGATAACTATAGGTTAGAAATGTTTTCAACCAGGAATGTGCATTACCTCGTATTCCGTAGTTGTCTGAATTTAAAAATAAAAAATATAATATTTTTCTGTCTTACCCAATGGGCACACGTACGTTTTTCAAACGTGTTGTAAACGTGGCATTGGTTAAATAAACGTTTCTGGTTGAAAATTTTAACGACAAAAATTTAGTGCAATCTTCAACGTTGAAAGAATACGTTACAAAGATGTGTTTTCAACGTTACTTCCTCAACAACTCGTTAAATATACGTTTAACAATTTTAACAATCGTTATGTTAATTCAAAACGAATTGTTCCTCAACCTTTTATTTGGTCAAAACAATGTTGTTTTATTCAGTATCTTCGACTTTCAAAAAATCTGATTGAAAACGGCAATAAAGCAGTAAACAATTGGTTTAATATAACGTTGATACACGCGACATTTTTTCGTTGAAAAAAACGTTCGGTTGTCAGTCTTTTCACAACGTTCGTTCAACGTCCTTGTGCCCATTGGGTTGTAACGTTATTGACTTTCTGTTGTATATACAATAATATTGTAACACCATGCATCGACTTGTAGTAAAGATTTGTTATATTATTATTATCATTTAGCTATTTTATATTCATTGATTCAACAAGGACATATCCCTTCTCTTATGTTAGTGCACAAAACGTAGTTTTTTATGGAATGTTACCCGTGCTACACGTCAATGTATCTGCATTGGCCCTTTTATTCCAAATGAACATGTTTTTGTTTTCTATCCGACTTTTTTGTTTTTTTGGTTGGTGGTCGTTATCGATGTTTTTAGTGGAATTGCATGTCTGGTTAATAATGAATGCCCTCTAAAGCACTGGATATTTCACAGGACTCCATTCATAGTGTGATTTTCCGTTCTTTTGCTTTTTTCGCGCTCGTCCGACACTTCGCGTATTTTTGAATAATGCAATTTCATTAATCCAGACATGACTTATGAAAATTGTTTCTATATATCATCTAGATATTTATATATGTTTTCGTTTGGGTTTTCAATATATAATTTTCAATAGTAGGTATATCAATTCATATCATTTCCCAAAAGAGTTCATCTACCTGGGGGCACTGAAGGAAGGAAGATATTTATCTATTAAAATTTGTTGGAAAATGAATGTATATACTCACAATTCACATGTTAAAAAATAAACGTAAAAGATATTTATACTTTTTTAGAAAATAAAAATTTTGTTGAGTTATTTTTTTTCTATTAAGTAACAAAATATTTTCATGAAACAAAAGAAACACAATTTTGTCGTATTTCCACTGGTTTTTTATATTTACGACCGGTTTCGGGCTTTATCCCATTATCAAGTATAAAAACTGAAGCCCGAACCGGTCGTAAATATAAAAAAAACTAGTGGAAATAGGACAAAATTGTGTTTCTTTCGTTTCATTAAAGTGATCATGAATTTCCAAAAAAGTAAATAAGTCATCAATTAAACAAATTAACAATCAGTTGAATATTTTATGAATACATACAGGTTAAGCTACGAAAATTATTGGCCGCGTTTTTTCACAATTTCAACTGATTTTTCAGATTTTCGTTTCAACATACTCTTGTCAAAGCTTGCTGAGGTGGGTATACATGGAGATCTGCTAAGATGGTTTGCCTCTTACCTATTCAATAGATCGCCAATCGTAACAATCAATGGTTTCAAGTCCGAGCGTATTGCTGTTACATCTGGGGTACCGCAAGGCTCACACCTAGGTCCTTTAATGTTTCTTATTTTCATCAACAATATAAAAAATTGTTTCAAATATTCTAATATTTTGCTATATAATAATAATAATAATAATTAACGTCTTTATTTCTTTCAAATGATACATACAATTGTTTTGACAGCGACAGCTTTTGAAAGAAAAGGGCGGAGTTCAATTTATTTGGTGATTAGATCTCTAATATGCTGATGATTTGAAAATATGTTCAAAAATTAAATCATCTTCTATTTGTTTAAATATTCAGTCTGATTTACATTGTTTTTCACAATTTTGTAGTGCAAGCCGATTGTTTCTCAACTTTGGAAAATGCTCTACAATTTCCTTAGTAAGAGTCAATCACATCAAGGATTTGGGAGTAATTTTTGACAATAAATTATGTTTCAATTTACATATAGAATATGTTGTTGATAAATGAGGTAAAATGGTAGGTTTCGTTAGTAGGATATGCAAGAATTTCAGAACTTAAAAGGCTATTCAGTCATTGTATTTTGCCTACATTTATAGTAGACTAAGTTTTGCCAGTGTTATTTGGAATCCACGTTATAACTTATATATAAGACTTGAGAGAATCCAAAGTAGGTTCAGAAGATTTTTGAACTTTGAGGTAAATAGTGTTTTTAATATTGAAAATGTAAATTCAGTAAGACTTTCATTCAATATTTTGACATTAGAGCAAAGAAGAATAATAACAGACTTGGTCTACATTTTCAAAATTCTCAAAAATATGTATGACGCTCCGCATTTTCTGGCTCAAGTGTGTTTCCCCGTGTCTTCCAGAAACACAATAAATATAGCTTTCCTTGATGTTACTCATAGGAATACTAACTTAGGCCAAAATTCCAAAATTATCCTATTCCTAGATTAAGTGATACCTTCAATAGATTTTGCTTGTATGTGAATATCCTCATTCATCCCAAAATCGTAATAATAGTTATTTATTGTATAAGTGTTTTAGATATCATTTTATTTGAGCAAGAATGTTTAAACGCGAGAGCGAAGCTCGAGCGTTTTTGAGGATTTTTCCAATTTTATTTTCGCGATTTCCCGCAACTTTGTTCGAGGAAGGAAATCCGAGCTCTCCGACAAACAATTATTTTTTTCTGAAATCCCTCAAGAATGCGTTTTTCTGATAATTTGAATGGTTTTTGCAGCGTTGCTATTTACGATAAACGCGATTTTTCAATCATATTTTTTAATTATGATGTTTGCTTAAACCACACATATTTTCATAAGTTATATCAATACCAAAATCAACATACGAAATCGATCCCAATGAAGAAAACGAGAATTTTATTTTTAGAACCCATATTTGAGTTCTTCCTTTTAGAGATACTGGACAATGTAATAATATCAAGTCAGCGGCCGGGGTGGTAAAAAGCGGCGAGCGTTTGAATATTTAGACAGCCTCGAAGCGTTCAAGGTTAAACTTACTACGAGTGATTTATATTTTACACCGAAATGAGTTGGAGTGAAACACTTTTAGATTTCTTTTATTCCGAGGCTCAGCCCCTATCACTTGGAATATCTTACCTCGCCCTTTATACCGCAAATTTATTTTGACTTTTTTCAGAAGGTAAACCCCTTCTTCAGACGAAAAGTGTATCATTCTTTAGAACTGTCTCTACTTCTTCTTGTTCTTCTGTCCCCTAGACAGTCTTTGCATTTCCTTCCATTTATTATCTGCCATTTATTGTTTTTCTCTTTGTTTTTGTCAACTCTGCCAAACAAGAGTATCTGTTGAAACGGCAGTGTTTTTTTTCTTTCTTTTTATTTCTCTTGTTCATTCGTACACTGGGCTTTCTAGGATCCAGGATTTGTCCTTAGGGAGGATAATTTTGTCAAGAAGTGGCATACAGTAAAATCTTGTGAATAGTGCCACAAGCATTTTTTGAGATTTTAAGTCATTTGTATATAGATAATATCATACAGGGTGTATAAGTCACTCAATTTGTTTTAGTTATAAATCGAATATTATTCATAAAGTAAATAGACCAGTTACAGATTTTCCTCTGTTTAGTTGGTTTCACCAGAAAAATGTGTACTTTAAAATTCATGATGTTGATTTTTAATCATGCTTGCCTGAAATAAATTACACTCTGTGCATCAAGGAAAAATTAACCCACTTCTGTTAACTATAGTAACACATGAATGAAATCTTTGTCAGCCTTCTGGAGAATGGAGGACTTAATTAAAACTAAACAAAAAATTATTTACGACCATCAGTTGGAGTAAATGGACCGCGTAAACAAGTGGTTTTTAATTAGACCCATTATTTATTTTCATTCCTATATATCCGGTACTACAGAAACCCACTGTCATTAGTGGGGTTAGCCGCTAACCGATCATGAATAATAATTTTAATCAAGAAGGTACACTCCCTCAACTTAATCTATAAGGTTTGATTAAAGATAATGAGTTTAAAAATAGCAGTAAACTTCTGATGAAATATTATGTAAAATAGGTTATTATGTCCTAAACTGCAGTGCTTTCTACAGTGTGACCTAAATTATGGAATAAATTCATTATTTCGGAATATAAAGATATTTTGAAAAAATCTTCGGATAAGTCGATTTTTTTTTATTAGTCAATTTTTGAACCCCACTCAAAATATATAGGGTCATCCGTATTTGAGTAAAAATTAATTTGGTGGGACACCCAGTATATTTTTCCATATTCGGTTATGGATCGTCATTACGAATCCAGTGATACCAGGTTTGTTGGGATTATGTCAAACGGTTGCGGAGATATGGGCAAAAAACTTCCTCGTATGTCTAATGAGTATGACTGAGACTCCACACGATTCAGAAGGTTAAAATTTATATTAGCCAAGCTGTAGATGAAAAAAATAATAGTTTAAAAAAACTAAAGAACACGCTTTACCTCCCATGGACTAAAAAGTAAAAAATAATTGACAATTTATTTTCTCAAATTTAAAAAAAAGCGTGGGTGCTTTCGATCTATATTCTCATATTTTTTAGTTTAATTTAACAATACAGAGCGTTCAAGAGCTCAAGAGAACTTTATCAAGCACCCCACGCTTTTTTTACATTTGAGAAATTCTATTGTCCATTATTTTTTACTTTTTAGCCCATAGAAAGTACAGCGTGTTCTTTAGTTTTTTCAAACTATTATTTTTTTTGAGTAAAAATCGAAATCTCCGACCACGGAAACCATACTGGCCGCATTCTTGAATTCATAAATTTTTACGAAAAATTCATAATCTCTGTCTTGTTTGTATAGAACGATCGGATCGGTTATAACGACCCATAACGTAAAGGTCCATGATTTATGTCCTCAAATCTGAAAGGCAAAACTGTAACAACGTTTTGATTTTAGTTCGAAAATATGAATAGGGAATTCATAAAATCTATTGTGGAATCATCTGCGACTGAAAGACAAACTTTAGTCTATGTCAAAAAATAAAATAATAATTATAATAATAAAGTGTCACCGCAGAAGAAATGTTTCTCTCATATCCATCCCTGATGTGTATGCTTCTGAAGAGCCTGTTTCATTCCAATCCTATATCAATCCTCCTGAAGAGCTTGGCAAAGCGAAATAGATTTTTGTCGACCAAAATGTATTGGGGATTAAATGCGAGAGAAGCGGACCTTACTTCAATGAAATGAACGATTTCTGTGAGTGATATTTTTTTTTTTAATAACATTCTCCTTATCTAATTTATGTAATGATTTTTTCAAGGAAAACTAGAAAGAATTATAAAAGTCAGCTATCTGAATGAAAATGCAAATTTTCACTTTCAGATTTTTTCTTTCCTTTTCAGTTAGAGTCTTTTCACAATATCTATCAGATGTAGTTCAATGTCCAGCGTGGCTTGTGCCGGGGAAGTAGTTGTTTTCTGTTAGATATTACAAATAAATCACGTTTTTCATTTTTCAAATTTCATGGAGAATTTTCCCCTTTTCAACATGTAACAACGTATTTTTCAATTGGAAAATCCATGTTTATAACACCTGACGCCTGACGGCCTCGTGGTATAAATCTTTCTCGCGTGACTTATTTTCAACATAACACACTAGTACCATAAATAACTATTAATCATAACAACATTTCTCAGAATAATATTATTCTTAAATAACAGATAAAACTAATATTACTTATATTTAAACATGTCTCGATATTATACAAACAACAGGAGATGAAGATAAACTACTTATTTCATTTTACTTCACTTTTTAATGAATACCACACTGTATACATATCCCATATCGAGTATCAGGTTGTTCTGAACGTATAAAAAGAAGGAATAATAGGTAATTATTAGATAATGATCCCAAACCTAACCTAACCTTACTTCATGAGTAATATTGATTTTCACTATTATCCCGAATCGTTCTATTGTAACAGTGGTATGATGTTTCCAATCATTAGTATTTTTTTTCCGATAATAATTGTAAAAGTGATATTTTCTCCTAATGTTATTTCATCTAAATGTTATTCTTTCCTATGTTATTTTAGTGAAATAATATTTTGTTGTGTTATTTTTACAACTAATATTATTTGAAAATATTATTCTGACGTGTCACCCTCAAATGCAGTTATTTCGAATAGGATTAAAAAACTTACCTTTCGAAAAAGATAATGGACCTAACCAGGGGTCTTTTCAAAATATATTCATATAAAGGAATGACGATTTTGTTCCATACTCTTTGGGCACACTATGTAAGTATAATATCAATGATAGGACCGAATTAAAGTGGAGACTCAATAGTTATAAAATGAGTAGACACCTATACACTTATTATTATTGATAAATATAATAATTATAATTCACCAGTATTCTACTCACAGGTCTTAAATCAAGCGATCTACTCGTAAGAAATTTACGATTTGGAAATGTAAAAGTGAAAAAGAAATTCCTCCAACTCTTTCCTGGAAAAAAGTTTTTGAAGGGTTTTTTGGTTTTGTTTTGAACACCTTCGACAACATTTTATATGGGACAATGCCCAATGTATTATGTAATTTTTCTGAAAACCGTTGAAAGCCAGTATTTTCGTTGTAACACTCGGTATAAAATGAGTTTGTAGCAAATACTGTACTCGACAAAAGTGAAAAAGAGATTGATCCATCTCTTTTCTGGTAAAACGTTTTGAAAAGGGTTTTTATTTTTGTTTTGAACACCGTCGACAACATTCAATATGAGACAGTTATGTAATTTTTCTTAAAACCGTTGAAAAACAGTAAGATTTTTTGTTGTAACATTAAAATGAGTTTGTAGCAAAGACTGTACTCAGCAAAAGGCCACCATATGTTAAAGGGTTGTAAATGCCAAAACGATCATTTATTACATTTTAATAGGGTTCAATTAGACCCCCAGTTTGTAGGTCACAGAAAAGATTTATTCACCAGCTGTTATTAGGAGCATTTTAATTTTGTTCTGACCCTCGCCTAAAAGTTTTTCGTTTCCTGAATTAATAAGCTTCAATTGAGTAACTTGATGTTAGATGAAGTAATTTTCCTTTCAACCGCCTATAATGATCCTAGGTTTGAAAGTAATCATATGAAACCACATTTTATGGAATTCGTATTCACTTAGCAATGGTACTTTTACTCACTGCAAAAACACACCTAATGACTGCTGTATTTTGGAATTCATATAGGGTAACATGGACATCTTTCATTACATACCATTCGAACTCACTTTAGGTGGTTGATGATATCCAAAACAGCACGAAATTGATTACTGTTGGTTCAGATGAAAGCATTTTTATCTTCAGGTTATTATGGAAATAAAATTTTCATAATGGGCAGAAAAAATTATGAGAACCGAGAGATAAGTGGTTGAATTTGAAGTTGGATCACATTCTGAACAAAATGTTCAATTCAAAAAACTGCTTTTTTCTATGTTCATTCAAAAAACAAAACTTTATTGAACTATATTTGGTGGAAAAACTGTCTTATTGCACTCAGTGCAATAAAGACTTTATTGCACTCATCTGTCATTCTACTATAGCGTTATGTCATCATGACAGGCATAAACTTTCAAATCGATGCCAAATTTAGCACATTCTGTGAGATTGTATTACGTTTTAAATAGTTGCATGTTTCATCATATTCATTATATAATGGACTATGAAATCACTAGAAAATGAAATTTAACTTGTGGTAGAAGTCCATTATATCTCGAAGTGGAGTCGTCTCCAAAATTTATATTTATATAAATTGTGGAGACGACTTTGCGTTTTACTGATTTGAATAAAAATGAAATTTGTTAAAAATAAAACTATTTCCTTCGAATATCAACTGAATCATACGAAATGTTTTTGAATTACTTTTAGCAGATAGATTTAAATAAACAAAGTCTTCCTTACAGTTTAGTGCCACCTAAATGAAACATTTTCTGGTTTTTGCATGTACGTAGAAAAAATATTGTATGAAACTCGAGCAAAAAGAGTTTATTACACGTCGAGTGCAATAAACACCTACTTTTTGCACTTGTTGCATAAATTTGACCCTTCCAACCTACTACAAGGTTTAACTCATTGAAAATATCAAAAAGGTTTTCATCACACACAAGAAAGCTTGAAAAACTCCCTGAAACAAAGTTATCCTATAGTTTACAAGGAATTTGTTCATTTAAGTTTTTTCGTTCGCGGCCTATCATTAAAAACGAATTGCTCGAAAAATACGCAAGCTATGATGAAAAAATGAAATTGAGTTTTGAAGGTGAAAAAAAAGCTTATAGTCTATATAATTTATATAGTGTTCGGTCATAAGTGAATAGTATTAGTTTCGAGCACAAAAGGTAAGAAATAAAAATGTTCCTTTTGAAAACTTACCAGCATCTTAAAATTTGCCAAATTTTTGCCGAGAGTTGATTTTTTACTAAAATTTAAAAAAAACAGGAAAATAGTAGTAGGAAAATAGTAGTTCACGTCATTATCAATATACATAGAAAAATATACTAATCAATTTCTCCCATTTTCGTATCTTTCAAAGTTTTAGTTGAAATGAAACAATTCCAATATGCTAGACATTTTTTCGAAAGAATTATTCAACTATGACTGAGAATATTCATAAATTATATTGAATGTCTTAATTTTTCGTAGGGCTTTATGCAGTTATGAACACGAAAGATTAGTGAATAATTACACTTATTATTAAAAAGTACAACATTCTCCATGGAAATTGAAAAATGTGATTTATTTGTGATAGCTAACAGAAAACAACTACTTTCCCGGCTAAAACATTGAACAACATCTGATAGATATTGTGAAGAGACTCTAACTGAAAAGGAAAAATCTGAAAGTTTTTTTATTATTTCTAGTTTTCATTCAGTGATGAATCTTTGTATAAGAGATTTTCGGAAAAATGGTGGATTGATAAATGAGTTTTCAGCCGCTTTAGTTGATTGGTAGTGTTGCTAATTATTGTAAATCCATATCAAATATCCATAGGGATAAGTTTTGATTCTTTATAGCGTCTGGTTGTAGAAAAGTTTTTGTTTTATTCAACACTATTTTTATAATAGAATTCTGTAAAGTTTGAAGTATGTTCAAGCATAGAATACTCCTTCCCATGCGGTTCATACAGTAACGTAAAATAGATTCTACCAGCTAATAATATAAAGAGTTTTTTTTTTAATCAGGGTAACCTGACATCTATCGTCAAATTCCGTAATTCATCGGATATAGTTTGTTCGATTGCAGTTTTTGCATCCATCTTAAACTTTTTATATAATTCCACTAAAATTTCCGCAGTTTCAGCTTTTATCACATCAGCCTCCTCCAAATTCTGCATATATCCATGAAGATCACAATTCCTCATTAAACTCTCACTAATGATTCTCTTCGACTTTATTGGGAAATAAAAGTTCGATGACGGTTTTGAATATGTATCCAGTTTTTGTTTAGTCATTATAAAACCGTTACGCTCTGTGTACCAGATAACTTTACTGCTGCAGTTAACACTTTTTGTGAGCTTCAAGTAAAACGCCTCATCTTGGATGTCATTATAGTAGAACAAGTATTTCAAATGCTTCTCTGGGAACTCCCACAAGTCTATATATCCATAGAAGACTTGCTCGGCTGCCTTTTTTGGACAAGTTTGAGGTGGTTTGTAGGTCACATTCCAAGTAACCGCATAATTGACACTCTCTTTAGGGTCAAAACAGAAACCTCTATCATACCTGCATATCGTTCCACTTCTCAGTTTTATTTCATTTCTAAATAGGTCGGCCTTAGTTTCATACTCCTTCACAATGAGTCTGGAACCTTCGGAGTCAAGCTTTATTATATCTCCCCATTTGTCTTTCAGTAAACCAATTCCAATAGATATCTTACAGTGTTTCGTAATGTCGGAATATGTCAAGAAAGGATGTTTGTTGTATTTGAACTGACAATGAAACACTTTAACTTTTATTTCGTCAGAGATTCGATAGATGAAAACTTGGTCCCTGGTAACATCTGGATTGCTACATGGTTCTGCGTGGACGACATTTCCATAGATGAATATAAGGAAGATGAATACTGGTAAAAATATCATCCTGCAAACAAAAATCATTATTAGTAACCCGGACAACATTGTGTAGATACAATGAAATGAAATAGTATATTGTACACTGAGCATGAAAGGGCATACATTTCCCACGAGTAGGTACCTATATGAAATTTTGTAGTACGAGCGTAGCGTACAAGAGTTCATATACCTACGAGTGGGAAATGGGTCATTTCATGCAAATTGTACATTATACTTTTTCTACGACCATCTGAATCATAAACCAATCTGAAATATTTTTAATAACACTTTTTATCATAAACCTGATCATGATTCTCAGAATACATACAACCTAAAAAGGGAATTAAAGATACAAATATTGAAAATTATAATGAAAATCGAACACTAATCGATTTCACGAAAGAAAAAAAACACTCTCCAAATCCCGACTGATCCCTCACTCTTCACTCGCTGCTACGAGCTCACATAATGATATGATGGAATCAACTGCTATGGAAACTTCATACAACTATTCAAAAATATAGAGTTCGATTGTCATCAATCTTTATTTGTACAGTAACCACAGACAAATGTAAGCCACAAGTGAAGAATGAATCGTAGCACTTTGAAACTCGGCACATGACTTCTTGACATCATGTATTATTAGAAAAAAAATGTTTACCAAAACATCAGGGGGAACACAAAAAAAATTATATTTTTTGCCGTTGTTTCGGAAAGTATAAGATTTATCAAGAAACAATTTCAACAAGGCGAAAGATAATTCAATTCTCCACAAGAAATATTCTTAGTAATTTCTCACAAAATGCACTCGTTTTCGCAGGAAACCTGATTGAATTCCGATATAGAATTTTAGCCTCGCCTTGGCTCGTCACTGCAATTTGCGGCAAGGCCAAAAATTAGATTTGTTAGAACTTTGCTAAAAATGATAGTAGAGGGAAAAGAAAAAGTGTCTATCGTTCTTGAAGACTTGTACTTCTTGATTAAAACTTTGATTTTGTGGAGGAAATCCAGTTCTTGACATAATTTTTTGGGTTTATCACCTTCCACAATCTGAAAATGAAAAAATGTTTTAATCCAAAGAAATCTGTACAAGTGTAGGGTACGTTACTGACAAAAATTAATTTCTTTCAAGACAGCAGTCTTGTGAACGCAGTAACTTATTATAATTATTAAATTAATTAATTTGCCCTTCTACACTTGTACAGATCCGAAAGTCATGGATATTTTAGTTGATATGAAATAGTTATACTGAAGCAGGAAACAGTACCCTCTTTGAACCATATGCAACAATTTTAGACAAGTGAGACACGTCTCACTTAGACATGCCAAGAAAAAACTGGGTTTTACACCTGCCTCAGTTTTCAACTCACCCATAATCCCGGTAATTTCTTCAGTAAATGTTGAAAATAATCTCTTATTCACATCCTACATAAAAATGAAGTATGTGATTTGAAGCTTGAGGTTTGCACTTCACAATAGTGTTATTGAACATATAAACAGGATATGAATAAGCGATTATTTTCACTTATAATCTCCCTAGTGCTTGAATTATTGCCGGAAATTTTTCAAGTACATGAATTTTTTGAAAATGACCCGAGTCGCGCAGCGACGAGGGTGATTTTCTTAAAAAATTCATGTACGAGATAAATTTCGAGCAATTGATTCAAGCACGCGGGGGATTCGGTAAGAAAATTTCACACCAAAATATATTAAATTAATGGTTAATTCAACTGACTTGTAGATTATTTTGAGAGAAAACATCAGTGGGCCATGAATGGTTTTTGTTGATATAATGACAGTTACGCGTTGGTATTAGTGGCGGTGTTTGTATGTGAGAAAGGAAAATTCATTTTGCGAGATTGTCAACCTAAAATTACATTGCACATCACGCAGAACTAAAATAGTTTTGACTGGTCCATGCGGATTGTCTATTGGGAAGTGATGTGCAAATTTCAGCCGAGTATTCACCAATAGATAAGTTGAATAAAATTGTTTCAAATATTAAGTTCATCAAGTCAAGCATAGATAGATTTGATTGATATACATTTTTTACCGATGGAGCTATTCATCGTTGAAATGCAAGAAATGCAAGAAATTACTAAATATATTCCTTGTGGAGAATTGAATTATCTTTCGCCTTGTTGAAATTGTTTTTTGATAAATCTTATACGTTCCAAAACAACAGCAGAAAAACTATAATTTTTTTAAATACAATTTTTTATGGGACATGATACATGATATCAAGAAGTCATGTGCCGAGTTTCAAATTGCTACGATTCATTCTTCACTTGTGGCTTATATTTGTCTGTGGTTACTGTACGAATAGGAATTCCTAATTTACAAAATAAAATGATCACCAATAAAAAAATGATACATAGAGATAAATGAATAATATGGATGAAATAAACAATATAAACATGGTACTTAACACAACATATTATATTTCTATAATAAATATAATCTAAGTGCTGATATAGATAACTAATGAGAAATTATTTGTTTCAATTTGGATTCGAATATTTGGATAGATGGACTTGTCTTGATTTCCAGGGGGAGTTTATTGTACTCTGCTATGCCTTGGTGAAATAATGAATTTATAATTAATTTTAGTGCGATTAATATAAAAATCAAACCTACCCCTAGTCTCGTAATTATGAATTTTATTGTTAAATGTAATGGATTCGTTGAAATAAGCGGGAAATCCACATTTGAATACTTTGAAAATGAATATCATAAAAAAGTTTAATATCCTCTCATCATCAACATCGGCAGATGTTTAATATTTTTTTGTTAAAATTTTTAATTTTCTTAAACTGCACTCTCTTACGAGTAACCCTCAAACACCTTCAAAAGACTTAGGCGAACTAGGGAAGACGTAACCCTTTCCTTCCACAGTGTGATTAAATGCAAGGAACCGGTGGTGGCAAGGAATTAAACCTGAGTCCCAACGCAAAAAAAATTAGTGAAGATAACGGTAGAATTGATGTAAAATCCCTGACAAAAATCAAGGAAGAAACATAATAAATGTATTTGTTAGTGTCAAGAAGTGAACGGGAAACATTTCGAGCACCTTTGACATTGAATTCATCACAATATGAAAATAAAAATCTCAATCAGTAATACTAACAGGCATTTTTGCAACAGCTCCAATTAATCTCAACTTAAGTTGTTCAGTTAGAAATAATGTATTACATACCTCAGTGAGCAGCACACTTAATATTTCAATAAGAATACTTTTAGAACTTGAGTTCTCATTGTAAGTCAGTTTCAACTCGTCAGAAATCATAAGGAAAAAAATCCCAAGATATCAGGCGTCACGTGAAGTACATTCCCAAGGAAGAGGTTTCCTGTTGAGGTAGAGATATTGACGCGTTTTGTAGATAACTTATCAACAAGTAATGTACAGGGTTCATCACGAGTGTTTACTGATCGTGAATACAGAGGTTGTCTTTTTTGCCAAATAGTCAACATACAAAGTGTATCAAGAACGGCAAAATAAACTATAAAATAAGGCATTTCAAAGTATCAATTTTAACTGTTTGAACACTTAGATTGCAAGCCCAACAATATTGCACCATTATCAGTCTCTGACTATTATACTCGCACTTAATAAAACATAGGTAAAAGTCCGAAAATAGTCCAATTATATCACTCCTAAAATAGCCCAATAGAAAAAAAAATATTAAGGTTTGCCATTTGGGGATTATATACAACAGATGAAGATCTTTCAAAATAAAAAGAGTTCTTAAATTAGTAGGGCAAGCTTTACCTCCAAAGCCCACGAACACAGGTCGCCTTCCAAAGTATAGTCCTTCAAAGTGGTTTACCGTTCTAAATATACACGCGAAAGATTCGATTTTTTTAAGTAGTTTCTTTGTAGACCTATTCACAGATAAAAAGGATTCCTTGGTTTGAAATAATTTTAATTTACCTCAAGGGCGCTAAGCATTTGATATGGGCGAAATGCATGGATATTTTTTTCTAAAATTTGAATTTATTTGAGGCAAACGCCTCACTTTCTTTAGCACAAAGTTATATTAACTTTTTTCTAGCTTAAAGTCATATGATCTTGAAGCAAGAGATCCTAAACTTTCGATCAAATTCATTAAGAGATTGTTTGAAAATTACGTGCTTTTATAGATATTTATGCAACAATAACAATAAACTCTTTTTGCACGAGTTTCATACAACATTTTTTCTACGTTCATGCAAAAACCAGAAAATGTGTCATTTAGGTGGCACTAAACTGTAAGGAAGACATTGTTTGTTTAAATCTATCTGCTAAAAGTAATTCAAAAACATGTTGTGTAAGTAATTCAGTTGATATTCGAAGGAAATAATTTTATTTTTAACAAATTGCATTTTCTAGTAATTTCATAGACCATTATGTAATGAATATGATGAAACATGCAACTATTTAAAACGTAATACAATATCACAGAAAATGGGCTAAATATGGCGTCGATTTGAAAGTTCATGTCTGTCATGATGACAGAACGCTATTGCACTCAGTGCACTAAAGTATCAGTTTTTCCACCAAATATAGTTCAATAAAGTTTTGTTTTTTGCATGAACGTAGAAAAAATAAAAAATATGATGCCATTGTCTTGAAATGGAAGGCTATTGATATACAACAAATGTTTCATACAAAATCTTATGTTCATGTTGAATTCTTGTTTTGAAGCCTTGTGTTCTCAAGTGGAAGAATCGCTCTTTCTCAAAATGATGCAAAACGGTCTTAGGACTAAATGTATAGATGTATAGATAAAAGAGAATAGTTCTTGTGAAAATTTCGAAAGTTTTTATGCTGAAAAACTGGTTTAAATCTCACTGAAAATTGAGAACTTGGAAGAACGTTGCACAAATATATGTCAGTTGTAATTCAGTCTGTCGTGGTATCAGCCAGGGAAGTAGTTGTTTTCTGTCAGATTTTTGCCTCATATTTTCCACATTGTGGGATATTCGGAGAGAAGGGTATTTCGACATTGTCGAATTTACTATTTCATTTATGTGATGCTCTCCGGCAAATATTCTCGAAAGAATATTACAGGTTATTTTTTCAGTTGTACGAAACGCGAGTGTACGATACAAGATAACTTTCCTGTAAAAAATCACTTGGGGTTTTCGGTCGCTGGCTCCGGGTCTATCAATTCTGTTAGAGAATGAAGATTTGAACAAAGTGCCGCACCATTTGCATACTGGAAGAATTTTTCCACGTCTCCTAATGACACAATAATTACAGACAAATAAATCGAGTAAAAAATCATGAGCATGAGTGAAACAACGCTAACGACGGCAGCAGGGCACATGGGCCCAACCGGAAACGCAGGTTAGCACGAACACCCACACATAAAAGATACTTCCGGACTAGGTAATGGTCTGAGAGAGTGATGGCTGTCTGTCGAGGACTTGTTCATTTGTTATCCTTCCCGGCCTGCTCGATTTTTTACGCGTTACACCGACACCGTGACGGGGCACGCAAGCACGCAAGAGATTGACATAATTGTTCAGTGGGTACTTGATTTTTTTCGAGCAATTATTTAACCGGCATATTTAGATCAATACTCATGAACAAAGGTGTAAACATTGAAGAAGAACTGAATTTCACAAAGGGTAGAGGTCGTAGTCGATTAATGAAAATAATTTAAGAGCAAACAATACCTTTGATGAAACGAGTATCAGTTGTGAGCGTTCAGTTTCAGTTTTTTGCGGAAATTTTGTTGGTAAAATGATTCAATTTAATAATAATGATCAAAAAGGCCTTTACTAATTTAATTAAATCAGAAGAATTAAGGAAATAGAAAATTAGGGCGAGATTCAGATCAGTTACCATCACACAGATGTATGAAGGCAACTGCCTGTTCTTCCACATAACCCTAAAAGTCTACAGAGAACGTACAGAAAAAAAAAAGAAAAAAAGGACAGTTTTCAAATACATATACAGTGACCGCCAAAAAGTATGTACCATATTGGAAAAAAGTTTATTATTAGAGTATTGGAAAAAAGATTCTTGGAGAAAGTTTGTCCGATAACCTAAAAATCGATTTTGACACATGTCACGTGATCGCTGGTATGGCGGCAAATTGAAAAAAATCACTATGAAAAGGCAAAAGGTGGGGTATAACGGCAAGATATCAAAAAAAGTTAATTGAAAAAGCTGCTTAGAATTTTATACGCATATACAAAGTTTAAAAAAATAATTTGAGAAAACTGAAAATAGCAATTTTTTAAAAATAATTTCCTAGCTGTATAAAAATATCAAATTATTATCTCATGAAAAGCTTGACAATACTGAAACATTTGTATTTCAATGATAATGGCAAAACTTTCTCATTTTCTCCACTCCACTGAGCACTAATTTAAAAAATTGGATTCTGTCAAAACCCTGGCTGTTACATTGGTTCGTATCTAACAGTTTTACACACAATTACAAAATCTTTGTGAAGTATTACTTTCACTCTACCCATTCATTTAAAATGAATTTACACACATTGAACGCCGAAACCGTAGAACGTTTTACCAGAATTCCACGACCATTGTGATGACATGACACTCCAGAAACATGGTATTTTCTAGATTATAATCAAGTTTCGCTGATCATCGTGCCAAGAGCGTTACATTTCGCACGCAATGTTGAAAACTCTAGCCTCTTTGATTTGACGCACTATTTTTAAGATTATGTGCGAAGTCAAACGTTCGTGCACGATTATCATGAAAAATTATATTATATTATATTATAATCGGAAAAACACGATATATTCGCAAGAATCGTGGAATTCTGATGTAACTGTTAAATACGAACCAATGTAACAGTAAGGGTTCTGAGAAAATTCAATTTTTTTAATTTAGTGCTCTCTGGTGTAGAGAAAATGAGAAAGTTTTGTTATTATCATTAAAATACAAATGTTTCAGTATGGTCAAGTTATTCATAAGAAAATAATTTGATATTTTTATACAGCTAGGAAAATATAAAAAAATGCTATTTTCAATTTTCTCACATTAATTTTTCAAACTATGTAAATGTATATAAAATTGAATTCTAAGCAACTTTTTCAAATAACTTTTTTTGGTATCTTGCCATTTCATGCGACATTTTTTTCAATTTGCCGCCAGACCAGTGATCACGTGACATGTGTCAAAATCGATTTTTAGGTTATCGAACATGCACAAATTTTTCCCAAGAATGTTTTTTTTCAATACTCTAATGATAAACTTTTTCCCCATATGGTACATACTTTTGGCGGTCACTGTATATCCATGTTATAAAATAATGTGAGTTGGTCATTCATTTAGACAGTTGTTTCAACATCAAATATCTACTCAGCTTATTTCCGTAGGCTGTGTGTGTACGTATTTTTCGTTCAGACGGCAATTCATTCATAATGGCAGATTTCTTGAATAGTTTTTTATGGTGAATCGGTGTTGTTAATGTGAACTTCAATCTGATATTAAGATTATGTATATCTGTTCGATAAGTGATCTTATTATATAAGCAAGCAGGATATTTCAGTTTCATAAGTTTATGGAAAAAACAAGCAGAGTGTCGGTTTTTCATATTCAGCAAATTATTGATTTGTAACGTATGACTAATATTTTCATAGTTTCTGATGCCATACTTATATTAATCTGAGACAACTGTATTGTCATTTCTGTATTCTATTAAGATTGTGAAGAGTTAAACAGGGTGCATAAACAACATCGCAATAATTGAGATGACTTAAAACAATGGGGTCGAATAAGAGAGATTAATTTAATCATCTGCGACTGATAAAGACTAACTTTAGTCGCTATTTTCCATTGTTCAAGATAACCGCTTGGGAGGTATTCATGTTGAAAAGGGGAACATTCTCCATGAAAATGGAAAAATAAAAATGTGATTCATTTGTAATATCTAACAGAAAACAACTACTTCCCCGGCACAAAAGCCACGGTGGACATTGAACTACATCTGATATAGATACTGTGAAAAGACTCTAACTGAAAAGAAAAGAAAAAATCTGAAAGTGAAAATTCTCATTTTCATTCAGATAGCTGATTTTTTTCAATTCTCTCTATAGTTTCAATTGAAAAAATCATTAAATAAATTAGATAAGGAGAATGTTATTAAAAAATATCACTCACAGAAATCGTTTATTTCATTGAAGCAAGGTTCGCTTCTCTCGATCGCATTTAATCCCCAATACATTTTGGTCGACGAAAATCTATTTCGCTTTGCCAAGCTCTTCTTTGACTGCTCTCTTCTGATTTGACTGATTAATAAAGTTGAGTGTAATCAGCATAATAATGCTGTGAGCAAGAGAGAAAATTAGACGAAAAATTGCAAATATATATATACTAAATAGTATAGGTCCCAGGATTGACCCTGAGGTCGATTTCTTTTCTCAATTTGACAATTGACAATATAAAAATATAATTCCTTTCTTGCACCCCCTCTGAATTATGAGCATCCCCTCAAAAATTTTACATGAGAAGAGGGGTAGTGTGGCACCTTGTTCGAGAGGGTTGCTCATAATTCAGAATGGGTGCAAGAAGGGGGTTATATTTTCATACCCTAAATTGTCAAATTGATCTGTTTCAAGTTTTTTCAACGGATACATAATTTACAGTGTATATATTTTTAAATTTTAATAACAAATTTTTTCAAATATGGTTGCACCAAATATGAAGAACTTAGTATTGCAGAACAGATAATGAAAATCCCTTTCGAACAAGATGCCACACGATCCTCCTTCTCATTTAAATTTCTTGAGGTACATCACAATATTTACCATCCTGTCTACTCAATTTTGTTTATAAGCCAATAAACTGATAACAGAGTTTATCTCTTGGAAAACATTCAGTTGTAACCTATATAACATGGAGCCGTCGGAGTCTTTGTGAACATTGTTGAAACAAAAACGCATGAAATATGTTCAGAATATTATATTTCCTGATATCGTACCTCATATGTGCCCAGTCTTGTAAAGGTGAGTACCTGTTATGAAGTGTGTCCAATTAAGTTAGCACCATATGAAAAAATGAAATGATCGGATATACATTTTTTGCATTCTTATACGAGGTTTGTCGAAAAATCTTAATTTTGTCCCAGGAGTTGAGTACCTTTATTTTTCACAATATCAACAATCTTCATTGTAAAAAGGTGATTTCAATTGAAAACTACGGTCAAATATCCAATATTCTCCGTCTACCGTAAAAAAAACGATGTTGTTATCTTTACTAACTCTCTATCAGCACTGATAATTTGTTTTTACAGATCAACATTTAATATTTTTTATATTTTAATATTGATGTTTATTATAGGTCAAAAATTCAGTGTGAAATATCATTTTATTTTGAAAAGGGGAACTTGCTCCATGAAAATTGAAAAGTGAAAAATGTGATTTATTTGTAATTTCCAACAGAAAACAACTTCTTTCCCGGTACAAGCGAGAGAAGCGAACCTTGGTTCTATGAAATGAACGATTTCTGTGAGTGATATTTTTTAATAACATTCTCCTTATCTAATTTATTTAATGATTTTTTTTTCAATGTAAACTACAGAAAATTAAAAAAATCAACTATCTGAATGAAAATGCGAATTTTCACTTTCAGGTTTTTTCTTTTCTTTTCAGTTAGTCTTTTCACAAAATCTATCAGATGTAGTTCAATGTCCAGCATAGCTTGTGCCGGGGAAGTAGTTGTTTCTGTTAGATATTACAAATAAACCACATTTATCAATTTTCATGGAGAATGTTCCCCTTTTCAACATGAACACCTCCCAAGAGGTTATCTTGAACGATGGAAAATAGCGACTAAAGTTTGTCTTTCAGTCGCAGATGATTCCACAACAGATTTTATGAATGTCCTATTCATATTTTCGAACTAAAATCATTTTATTATTTTAACAATTTATATGTAGATACTTGTCTCTTATTTTATGACTTCATATATATATATATATATATATATATATATATTATATATGTGTATTATGTGTATGTATGTACTTACATTAAATTGTAATGTACGAGTATATTGCCATGACTAGTGTGAATACTTTAAAATATATAAAACACCAATTAATTTTCTATCTATCTAGGATGCACTGACAAATTCTATACAGTATCAATATGTCTACACGTCGATATTTGATTAAGAAAGCAAACTTCAAAACGCTAGTTGAAATTTATGAAACAAGTACAAGAAATGGCAGCTCAATCAAGAAGAAAATTGAAACAGTTTTGATTGCAGGCGATAATTATAAAACTTATCGAAAAGCCGCAGAGATTTTTAACAAATGACATCCGGATAAAAAAATCCATCATTCAACAGTTACGAAAATTGTGAATAAATTTGAAACTTATGGAAGTGTTTATAATCATTTTAATAAAGAGCGTGTTGCAGATGATAACACTGAATCACAAGTGGTGCTATCTGTAGTAGGTTATCCAGAAAAGTCTATGCGAAATAGGATGCTTTGATATAAAATATAAGTGGGTAGTGGTACAATGGTAAATTTGAAAAAAAAATATAATCCATACAAACCGCAGGTTGTTAATGCATTGAAAGAAACTAATTATGATAGACGATTTAGCTCTCCAACACTAGGACAGTTAGATGGTGATCCGTTTTTTTCAAGACATATTTTTTCCTGAATAGGCGACATTCACCTCAAATAGAACTCTCAGTTCCGAAAACTATGGCTTGTGGTGTTAATTCAGACAATGTATACAAAATGAAAAAAAAAATATAGTAGACCATAACAATGAATGCACAGTGAAAAAAATAAAGTACACCACATTTTTAATAGTTGATGTCATGATGCATAAGGGACGGATAATTTGTCAAATATATATATTTATTTTGAATATCTATTGTCCACTATGGGAAGTAAATAATTTTTTCAGAATTGGAATCATATTGCGGTAGGAGTATTAGTTCAGACAGTGTATACAGAGTGAAAAAATAAAGTACACTACATTTTTTAATAGTTTATGTCATGACCAAATTTCTTATTCATTCATTCCAAAATATCCCTATTACTTATAAGAAAATGTCTTGGAATTGGTAACTTGGTATTATCTCTCAACCATGACCTTGTTCCATAAATCAACTAGGAGTCTGAATATTTCGGAGACATGAATATTTTGCAATCGGGTAACGTCAGCGTTGACGCTTCTTCGCTTCCGGTAGATGTCAGTCCGCCTCAAGTGCGCGGAGTTCTACTCTCTACAAATTACCTACTAATTTCTGATTTTCGAATCAATAATCGACTATTTTTTGAGGCAAGAATTTTTCGTCCGCAGACACTTTTCATCCGCAAACACTTCTCGACAGCAAACGCTTTTCGTCCGCTATGGTAACTATGATACAGCATAGTGGTCACAGCGGACGAAAAGCGTTTGCGGCTGAAAAGTGTTTGCGGACGAAAAGTACTTAAAAAATAGTCGATTTTTCGTCCGGAAATTAGTACGTAAAAAGTCATTTTTTGTAGAGGTCGACAAAAAAGTGTTTACACTCGGCCTACTTCCTTGGTCTATAAAGCGCATTAATTGGACATATTTCCATGTGGTCGTAGAAAAAAGAAGTTTTCCGTATGGTGGCGACTTAATTGAACACAATGTATCTATAACCAAGAAAAAGATAGAAACTCTAGAAAATATCATTGAATTTGTACAGATCACTACTGGAGAGAATATGATGGTAGAATACCATCTGATGCAATCTTAGCTGGATATAATAATGTAACGAATTGCCCGTCTTACATAGGACAAGTTTATGCTGACAAACTTGGTTTGTTTTGCGGAACAATCAATCCGGGATCGATGCAGGTTATTGCCGCAGGTTATGGAGTGGTAGATACTAACGTTGTTATCAAAGTAAGTTAAACTAATGAAACCCATGACTATTGATCCAGTATGATTGGGTTTTGAGACGAGAATCGATTGTAGCACCACCAAACTTGGTATGCTTGTAGTTGGAACCATGATAAACACGAAAAAAAATTGTTAACCAAAATTCCAGGGTTTTTTTTTTCGTTTAAAAATAAATAAATTGATTTTTGCTGTAATCTTGGAAAGTATATGATTTATCGGAAAAACAACGCAACAATGTGAAAAACAATTCAATTTTCCACAAGAATTATTCCTAGTAATATCTTATGAAATGCGCTCGTTTTTCCAAGAAAACGTGATTGAACGCCGACATCAAATTTCGGGAGTTTGCATTTTGGGCACCAAGGCAATAAAAGGACTAATTCAACATGCATTTTGGGCACCGACCCAAAAGGTCCCCATTACAGAAATTGCATTTTGGGCACCGAGCCTTATTATTCATTCGTCATTTGGGTAGGTTAATAAGTAAATAATACAAAACTATTTTAAAGCATACGAAAATATGTTTATTATTGTATTATGATTACATTAATTGTAGAAAATATCTAAATCTAAATATCTTATTTATTGACAACAATGGAATGACAAAAATTTAATATAGTGTAGCCTATTGATTTCCTTATTTTGGTATTTAATAATCATTGATTCAATAAATTTCTGTCTTTTTTTACTTTCCTGTCATGGATTTGAATAGGTTTTTGAAGACTTTGAATTTTAATATATGTGTCGGTTTGACACTCTTTCAGTTTTTCAACAAAAACGAATAGGTTAGGATGTTCAGCATATATGGAGTTGTTAAAATTACTGTGAAAAGACTCACAAGCATTTGTTGTACGAGAGATGGTAGATGAATGTTCTGCCCAGATAATAGGTGGGAATAGTGACTCTTCAGAAATATAAGTATCTACTAAATAGTCGGCATATTTCACAACTTGGTGGTCTTGGGGCATATTTTCAGACAATTCAAGAGCAAAACACTCACCTACTTCGGTCGGATCGAGATACATAAGTGCAAAAGTCAATTTAAACCATTTGCCTATTTCACTTGCCTCATGCTTGTATTCCGGTACCAAACCACAAGTTTGAATTTTTCGGTACCATGCCTGAGACAAGTGAAACCTACAACCAACAATTTTAGCATTAGGCCAAGTGTTAAATATAGCAATTACTTAAATCGTAATTAAATCTTCGGTACCCAAATTGCAGTTTTCATAATCCCTCGAAACTGACCGCAAAGGGTACCTACCTGTTTGGTGCCCGATTTGCATGCGCCCCAAATTTCAGGTTCACCCTTACCGCCGCTGAAAGTTCTGGCGGAGCCGAATATTTGATTGGTCATAACTCTGCTAAAAATGATCGGAGAAGAAAAAAGAAAAGTTCAAATCGTTTCTGAAGACTCCTACCTCCTCATGCAAATATAATATGCGAGTATTTGAGTACCTAAAATGTGTTTTGTCGCACTTTACGGAGATGTTTGCGGATGATCCGAAAATCATGAATAATTTAGTAAATATGGAATTATTATACTGAAGCAGCAACCCATACCCTCTTTGGACTATATGCAACCATTTCAAAGTAGTGTGACAGGTCCCACTTATACATGCCAAAAAAAAATGTTTGTTTTACTCCTGCCTCATATTCTCTTACCCATAAAATCGGCATTCTCTTCACTAAAGTTGAAAATATTCGCTTACTCATATCCTGCGTATATGTTTAATAACGATACTGTGAAGTGCAAACCTCAAGCTTGAAATCACATACTTAATTTTTTATGTAGGATGTGTATGAGCGATTATTTTCAACATTTACTGAAGAAACTGCCGGGATTATAGGTGACTTGAAAACTGAGGCAGGAGTAAAACCCAGTTTTTTCTTTGGCATGTATAAGTGAGACTTGCCTCACTAGTCTCAAATCGTTGCATATGGTCCAAAGAGGGTACTGATACCTGCTTAGTACAATTGTTGTGATTGTTAAAATTGTTTTTTCTGTTAACCAGCTGTCGTCCCCTTACGAACGGCAGCCCTCAAAAGTCGAAACTTGTACGAACCAAGGATTAACGAGGTCTTATCTTTTAACGTGCGATTCCTAGAACTTCCTCGGGCCATCAAATAAAAATCTTTAGTCGCTAAGGATTCGAGCCTAGCCGACCAGCAGTCTTAGTATTTATTATATCAACAATTCGTATCAACTGAAATATCCACGACTTTCGGATCCTCCGTAAATATCGTAGAAGGGTTATGTGAAGTGGGACAAAACACATTTTAGGTACTCAGAAACTCACGTTAAATTTGTATGAGGAACAATATGCACTTTTTCTTTTCCTTCCACTATAAATTTTAGCAAAGTTATGACAAATCTAATTTTCGGCCCTGCTTGAATTTGCAGTGGCGGGTTAGCGCGAGCATGAAATGTGACATCGACGTTAAACCACGTTTTCTGAGATAACGAAAATATTTCATTCGGAATTACTGAAATACATTCTTGTGGAGAATTGAATTATCTCTCAACCTATCGAAATCGTTTTTGATAAATCTTATATTTTCTGAAATAACAACAAAAAAAAATAAAAAATTTTTTATTGAAACATTTTTTAGGTTCCACCTCTGATTTTTTGGTAAACAATATTTTTTCTAATAATACATGATGTCGAGATGTCATATGTCGTTTGCATAAAATCATAAACCAAATTCTGTTCAAAATTGAAAATAATTTGAAATAAAAATGACTGAAACTGAAATTGAAATTCGATTCCCGACTGGTGCACATTTTCATTTCAGTTTTTCAATTTTTCATTTTCATGTCTGGATTGCCGCTAGAACATATTCCTTTATATTGATTTAGACACCATTACTACTCAACTTTGTATTTATTTCGGCTGAGTCATGCATACTTGAGATTCGAAGTCATTATACAAATCACCATCTACTAACATAAAACATAGGGCATGTCACCAAAACAAGTTTACTGGCTGTACGTGACCGTCATACGACCAATGATCACGTATGGCTCTGTAGTCTGGTGGAACAAAGGCCAACAAAAAATGGCCCAGGTTAAACTTAACGGACTACAGAGACAAGCGTGCCTGGCGATTACTGGGGCCATTCGCTCCACGCCAACGGCAGCAATGGAAGCTCTTCTTGGACTACTTCCTCTCCACATAGTTCTGGAGAGAGAGGCAAGATGGGCAACATACAGACTCTACCAAGCGGCCATTAGTCTACCGCAGGCATGTGTCATGAGAGGCAGCAGCATGCTGGAAGGCATAATAGCTCACATTCTGGGAATGCCCTCAGACATCATGCCTAAAACCACTAACCTCAACATGTCCTACACCGTGGTCTTCCCTGTAAGAGAAGACTGGGTTCGGAATGAAACTGGCCTATGTAGGGCAAATGAAAGATGGTTCCAAAACTTTGGAAGGTGTCGGAGCCGGAATATGAACCCAGTAGTGAAACGCTCATTCAGTTTGGGTAAATTAGCTACGATATTCCAGGCAGAGGTATATGCCATTGAAATGTGTGCAAGGGAGCTGGAACACCGACACCTCACACGAAAAACAATAAAAATATTTTCAGATAGTCAAGCAGCATTGAAAGCGCTTGAATCCAACTGCTTTAAATCCAGAGCAGTATGGAACTGCAGAGACACCTTGAACCGACTAGCACAAGGCAACAACGTTACCCTAGTTTGGATACCAGGTCACACGGGCCTAGAAGGAAACGAAACAGCGGACGCCCTAGCAAAAGGGGGGGCCGAAACATCGTTCGCTGGGCCAGAACCGGTCATCGGTTTAGCATATAGCACTGCCAAGAATGCTACAACCGCCTGGGCAGACAATAAAAGACTTGAGTATTGGCTCAGTCTACCAGGACTAGCCCATTCCAAAGCATTTATTGCTTGTACAAGGAAAAAACAGGACTCTGACAAACTTCTAGAACTCAGTAGAGCACATCTGAGAGTTATAGTAGGTTTGCTCACTGGCCACTGCAAACTCAAACACCACATGCATAAAATCGGACTTGCACAGGATGCAGAGTGCCTTCTATACATGGAGGATGATGAAACGGCTAAACACATCCTGTGTTCATGCCCTGCAGCGGCCAGAACCAGATTTTCAATATTTGGCAATACAAAAGTAAGGCCCAATATGTTACTCAATATGTTACTCAATTTCGTTAAGAGATTGGATATACTGGGAGAAATATAACCATAGGGTGAGCCACAATAGGCCATTGGCCGCAGTGGAGAGCCTGATATGGGCTCACTCACATTTAAACCTAACCTAACCTAACATAAAACATTGAACCAGAAATGTGAGCCACCGGTTTTTGAATTAAGGAACGGTAGCATAACGGCTAGTATACCCGGCTGAAAATTGGGGGTCCTGAGTTCGAATTCCGGCTGGTCCATATTAATATATCAGTTTTTCATTTCCATGTCTGGATTCAGGTTTTGTGTGCGCCAGACCCTTCAAAATATATTTGGGTGCCAACCACCGCTGCCACGTACAAACATGACATGGAAGGAGACATGCCGGTAATAGGAGGATATGATTTAGCGCACACTGGTCCACCAGGTACATTGACGGTTGGTAGAGTTCACAAGGAAGGACGTGCAATTATTGGAATCATTGTAGCTTTTCGCAAGGGAGATGTTCCCATGTACTATCCTCTGAAAGGGACAGAAATCGAAGTAACACGTTATGAAGTATTGGTTTATCGAGGTGGTTCGAAAAATAATTGTAATATTCTATGAAGTGTTCGAGAATTAGATGTGTTGTTGAAATAACCAGAGTATTTTATTTTTCATTCATTTGGTACCAGTTAAAATAGAACGAATTAGATAACAGTGTTTGAATGCAAAAATTATGGCCATAAAGTGTGAACTGAGGAAGATCAACAGGGTTGAACTCCGAATACAGATTTCTCACCTCATTTCGAGGTTAAAAGTTTCCAAAAAGGTATGTGATGAAACTTATCAGTGGTTTGAAATACTCATATTGAGAAACTTGGAATAAAGTTTGGTTTATTAAAAAACAACTACAACTTCATGTATTATAACATCAACATGGATATTAAAAAAGAAAATCCATAGCCGTATAGAAAAGAGCACTGTCCGCTGACGTCACGACATGGGGGTGAACAGCTGATGGGGGGACAAACAAAGCATTTGAGTTTGTGAAGAAAATTGTTTTTTTGCGGTGGTTAGTGGTTAATTGTGATTTTTTTTGAACTTTACTAAATTTTGTGATCCTATTATTTGATAATATTTTGAAACACAAACACTCTTGTTTCAGATGAGAAAATCGTAATGATTTTACTAATAACTTCGCTGTTAAGGTGGATTCATTCAAGCATAAATCTAAACTTGAATGAATTTAAAACTAAAATTAAGAATATAAAACAATGTAATGAAATCGAGGTGTTCACGCAAAAAATTAAGCAATTAAAATTAACATTAAAACTAAGAAAGATGGCCAACTTTCAACTAATAACTTAATTTCTTCCATAAATTAGAAACGGCGCATGCGTAGTCTCTTTACTGACAGCTGATTGCTTTCAAAGAGGAAAGAGGTTGTTAATGTTTTCAATTTCAGCATAGGTTTGACTCCATATTTTCTATATCTCTTATTCCTCACAACACCAGAGGCTCCCGCAGAAGCAATAATATAGGCAGTACTAAACCATACTCACTTCTCTTGGTGATAGTTTTCATGCTGTACTGTAAACACCAGACCAAAATAGATAAAACAAAAAACAACAAACCACGATAATCTCAGGTTAGGGTTCACCTTCTGTTTTCTGATCAAAGAATACCCTAAGACGTTTCAAAAATTGACAGTTGGAACGATATGCGCATGTCTAGTACTTTCTTAATTTCATCTAAATCTTAAATTCATTTCAGTTTTAGTGATGTTGCATGAATCCACCTTTAGTTTTGCGATCTTTGACAATGAATATCTACTAGTAATACAAAACTTTCGGTCTATCCTTAAATGTTAACTGTAAATTCCCAGCGTTTTTTTTTGTTCTACATATTTTGGGTAGGTACATGGTCCGGATATTCGGAACGATCTGACGATTATGTCTCTGTACTCCAGCAGTTTCTACCTGTCTCAGCCTTGTTGTATAGAAGTGAATTTGGAAATTTCACTTGCTGATCTGGATCGGTTATAACAACCCATAACAACACAAGTCTTCATGATTTATGTCCTCAAATCTAAAATAGAAAACTTTTTGTATGATACCAAAACGGTTCCTTGAGGTACACCGTACTCAATTCTCCTCCTATCACTAAGTGCATCTTCCACTCTCACCGACTGAAATCTGTCGGTTAGATAACGTCTGAAACTATTCAAAAGTTATCTAACCGACAGATTTCAGTCGGTGAGAGTGGAAGATGCACTTAGTGATAGGAGGAGAATTGAGTACGGTGTACCCCAAGGAACCGTTTTGGGACCCATCCTATTCAATATATATGTTAATGGCATGTTCTCTATCAGGAGCAGTGGACAAATTTTAGGATTTGCTGACGACACAGTAATTTTTTATAAGGCAAGTTCTTGGCAAGAATTAAAGGTAAAGGTGGAAATTGATTTTCCTTCAATCAAAAACTGGCTAGAACACAAGCTATTAACAGTGAATTTGGATAAAACGTATTACTTGCCCTTCAGTTGCAATCGATCAAATTCATCACCCTTTCAGAGCCTCACGTTTGACATAATGGGGCAACGACATATTATTTTGCCAGAAACCAAAGTCAAGTATTTGGGGATAATAATAGACACTCATCTCAAATGGGATGCTCATATTAATTACGTATGCAATAAGCTGAGGATGGTTATATATAAATTCAAATACCTTAAGGATATATTAAATTTTCATCAGCTCAAAGTATTATACCACGTATTAGTCGAAAGTCATCTACGGTACGGCATAATTGGCTGGGGAGGAGCCCTGAAGACCCATATTTATCCCCTAGAACTTCTACAAAAAAGATTCCTCAAACTGATTATGTCTAAAGAATTTAAATATCCATCTGATGCACTATTTTCCAGAGCCCAGGTATTTGATATTCGCCAACTTTACTATTACAATATTAATATCAGATATCACAAAAATAAACATAACTTCATCCTACCGAGTCATCCTTATTATACAAGACAAAAAAACCAGCACATAGTTCCAAACAGGCACAAGTCTATCGGCCAACGGTCCTACAATTATATGTCTCCAAAATTGTATAACACTGTTCCGTCACATATACAAGAGATCAACTACCTGGTTACATATAAGAAAGAATTGAAATCATTCATATACAGCCAAGAGCGAAAAAAATTGCTGATTTGGTGGAACTGAAATTTTTTGGAAAACGTATATTATATATGTGTGTGTATGTTATTCCTAATTGTCTAGTTGTAAAATGATATTTTATAGATTATTGTTCCTACTGGATCTTTTAACATTCTCTTTAATCCATTTTATTCAAATAGATACTGTCAGATTTATATTGTATTTTAAGCTACACCGCTATTCCGTTAAATTTATTTATCTCGTTTACACTGTTTTTTGTTTTTTTATTTTATTTATATCAATTATATATGGCATTTCATGCAATTTTATCCTATATGTTCTGCGAAACAAGTGCTACAGCACTTATCGCCTACTGACTTTATTCATATCTATTTACGTACTGTTTTTGTGAACTCATTATCTCTGAATAAAGTTATATTATACCTATCATCATAACAACATTAGCTGAACTAGCTCAGTTGGAACGGTGGAAGAGTATCCGGTGTAGTATTTCGGGTGAGGTGCAGGATGGACGAACGCCATCTGACGTCAAAGTACGATTACCGAAATGCTGACTGGAATGATTTCCGAAGAAATTTGAATGCTATGACATTGATAAAGCCAAACATCAAGGAAATTGAGGAGGTAACTCTCGCCGTTATTAAAAACACCTCTACAGACTTATGCTCTCAATTCAGACTATACACAATTAATTAATATTCACTAAAATGCCAAGAAAGTGTTTTTAGAATTTTTTTCAAAGAAAATCTAGAAAAATTACACGCTTAGTCTTATGGAAAAATGGCTTCGTTTGTCCCCCCTCGAATGTTTGACAACTGTCAAATTACGTCACTGACAGTAGTCTATTCAGGACCGGTAGCATACCGGCTAGTATACCAGACTGCCACCGCTGTCACGTACAAACATGGCATGGAAGGAGACATGCCGGTAATAGGAGGATATGATTAAGCGTACACTGGTCCACCTACAACTTCATATATTATAACATCAACATGGATACTAAAAAACAAAATCCATAGTCATATAGAATAAAATATGATTTCATTTCAACACTTCCCCGAAATCATTTTTTTCCTTCATCTTCATTTTTGAAGTCCAACACCCATCCTATACTTGATTTCTATGTTGGTAATTGCAGGGTGTTGGACAAATGAAACAATCTACGTCTTTGCTAACGTTTCGCGAACATGTGGTTCGCTTCTTCAGAGCTCAGGCGTAATCAATCGTACAAAGTACTTGTCAAAATCTCTTCAGGTGTATGCATTGTCACAATGCGTCGTTGAACTAATATCAATGGATCCGTAATTTTAATAAATATTTATTGAAAATTACGGATCCATTGATATTAGTTCAACGACGCATTGTAACAATGCATACACCTGTAGAGATTTTGACAAGTACTTTGTACGATTGATTACGCCTGAGCTCTGAAGAAGCGAACCACATGTTCGCGAAACGTTAGCAAAGACGTAGATTGTTTTATTTGTCCAACACCCTTGCAATTACCAACATAGAAGATTGATCTGGACGCAATTCAAGCAAGTTTATACTTGATTTCAACTTGGTGAATCTTGAAGTAGGAAGACATTTCGTGAAAATGTCAGCTACACGATGACTATTGCTATCAACCAGAGATTCACTTCTTGACTTGATTTTCTAACTATTTGACTTGACTTGAAATCAAGACAAGCCCAAGTCAAGTATTTATTTTTGAAATTCAAGTCGAGTCAAGTACGTACACATCAAGTACTTGTGAATCAAGCTGCCTATTTGATTTTTCTTGAAAAACTAGTACCTTTTTTGTATTAATCTGAATAACTGCCAAAACGCAATAACAATAAAAATATATCGATGCAAAATAAACAAAACTGGAGTTATAAAAATACAGTACGATAATATTCGCGTTATAATGTCCCACTCTTAAATGACAAAGTAGATTATAGTTTTGAAATGCCCTGTATTAAAATGTATAGCATGTGCCACAATTTTTACTAAATTACTTGTATATACTCTATAGATTTTTGTAGATATTCAATATTCAAAATAAAACAGTGACAAATAAAAAATCATCAAAGAAAATAAGATGTGGAAATTTTTTTGACCCAACGAGTAGATTATTTACTTGTGTCACAAACTACTACGATGTTCAGTAGTTTACCCTTCCTAATCCAAAACCATCGATTTGCCAGAGAACTATGAAATCACCATCGACCCAAATTCATTGTTTGATCTCCGAAGTTGCATGTCTGACATTTGACAGTCAGCTGAGAGTGGCACATCCCTTCATTATATTGTCGTCAATATTGACCTTCAGGACAAGCGCAATGTTCTACTAGTATAACTTCCAACGTTCCAACCAGTGTTGACTCAATAAATAGATCGGTCAGTGATGCGACCACTGACGGAGAATATTTGTTGTGTCTCAGCATAGTAATTTTTGTAACTAGTGTCTGCAATGTCAACAGGTGAAAAAAATCGTCTCTCAATCTATTGGTAAAGAATCCCTTGTTTGGCACATAAATCCCTAAAATCTGCAAAAATCATCAAAGTGTTATTATAAAAATCAAAATGATTTTTTTTTTATTCGAGTATCGACATTTCATAATATTCTTTTTCCTGCTGCCGACACTGTAAATAGTCCATACATGCTTACCAACAAAACAGGTAAATGGTCTATATCATTATATCATTCGTTTACTAACTCATCTTGACAATGGAATGTAAATAGTGTCATTTACATGCCTAGAGTAATAATGACTTCGATTTTAGTTCGAAAATATGAATAGAAAATTCATAAAATCTGTTGTGGAATTACTTTGACTTTGACAAGTAATACCCAAGTAGCACACCCATATTGGGACAATATTGGTACAATATTGTGAAAATATTGGCAAAATATTCAAATAATAATATTGGCGAGAAAAAAAATGTGAACATTCGGCGATATTGGTCCAATATTTTAAAAATAATATTGGTCTAATACTCTCAAAGCAATATTGGCCTCAAAATGTTAGGCGATATTAGTATATCGCTGTAGCACACTTACATTGGAATAATATTGGTGAAATATTGGCAAAATATTCAAACGTAATATTGGCGAGATAAAATTATTGTTACAGACCTGAAATTTGATAAAGACTTCTCGAATTGTTCGAGATCGTTCGATGAATTAGATGGAAAAATCGAGAAGCACTAACTTTTGTTCTGGATCAATCGTCGAACATTCTATTTGTGTTCTATTGATTTCTTAAGTTTTCTAGAACTTTATTTGTATATAAAAGCAATGCATTTGTGAGATGAAGTAAGTTAGTTAGGAAGTTACTCTGAGTTACCTTGGATACAAGTATTTTGACAGTGACTTGTATCACAGTGTTGTCAAGTGAAGTTGGAATAATAAAGGCGAGTTCATACCAGTGTACACTTATTTTTGAACCCGAAGACGCAACAATTGGTGACAGCGGCGGAATAAGTGTTACTGAAGAAAGAAAAGTAAGGCAGTTTTCCAGTATTTGATGGTGAATACTCGTGCAAATAATTACGACGAGATGGCGACATCAGCAGATATCCTTGAGTTTTTAAAGGAACAAGAAGCCAAACGAAAACAAGAACAAGAGGAACAAGAAGCCAAACGAAAACAAGAACAAGAGGAACAAGAAGCCAAACGAAAACAAGAACAAGAAGAGCTTCTACAACAATTCGAACTGAAAAGGAAACAAGAACAAGAGGAACAAGAAGTCAAACGAAAACAAGAACGAGAGGAACAGGAGGCACGGTTAGTCCAGCAGTTACAACAACATGTTGATCTTCTGCAACGTATTAGTCACAGTCAACAGTACTTCCAGAATGAAATCACTGAAGAAGTACAAGAGGTCAGAGGAAAAGTCCAGGAGGTCAAAGGTGAAGTCCAGGAGGTCAAAGGTGAAGTTCAAGAGGTCAAAGGTGAAGTTCAAGAAGTCAGAGGCGGAGTCCAGGGAGTCAACAGAAGGGTCCAAGACGTCGAAAATGAACTGTCCAAAATAGATGAACGGGTGGCACGAGAGGTGAACAAGAAATTCAACGAAGAAGTGGATAGGATCAAGGAGAGGCTGGAAACGTTACACCTTCCACACAAGCGTGCACCATCTGAGGAAATCTCCCCCACCAGCGAAAGGCCATCCTCACTGACAACTCCGATAAGGCCTACACAAGTGAAAATTTTGAAGCCTCCAACATTTGATGGACAATCCTCGTGGTCCATGTATAGACGTCAGTTTGAAGCGGCAGCAAACGCAAATGGCTGGTCCGAGGAAGAAATGGCCACCTCTCTAGTCCTGTGTCTACGAGGACAAGCATTGGACATCCTTCAGAACATCCCCGAGAGTAATCAGAAGGAATATTCTAGAATCGTTGAAGCTTTGGAAATCAGATATGGACAGCAATATCTCAAACAAGTATTTCAGAGCCAAATAAAGAGTCGATACCAAAAATCCAACGAAACCCTACAGGAGTATGGAGCCGACGTAGAGCGACTCATTAATTTGGCATACCCACAAGCACCGAAGGAGTTCATAGAACAAATTGGGGTGCAGACTTTCATCGATGGTTTGAGAGATACTGACATGCAGCAAACCCTTCGACTAGGACGACTTCAAACCATAAGCGCAGCACTGATAGCATCTTTGGAGTTCGAGGCCGCGAAAAACGCATCAAGATATACGAGGCCCAAGTTACGTGAAGTTAAATTCAACGAGGATTCTCCTACAAGCGAGGCGCTATTGAAGAAAATATTGGACTCCATAACAGCATTAAGCAACCAAGTGCATTCCCCAGAAGACAGGAAGAGGCGCTGCTATAACTGTGGGAAAAGCGGCCATCTACAGAGGAGTTGCTGGGAGAGATCGAGATCCAGAAGTCCAAAAAGAAAGAGGTCGTCATCAACGAGTAACGAAGAGAGATCGAGATCTCCGAGCCCAGGAACAGAGCAACGTGGGCGATATAACAGAGGAGCCTTCAGGAGATTGACTACGCCAGAAAGGAGACCTCAAACGTCTGAAAGAGGACTTGCTCCCAACCAGGAAAACCAGAATTAGTCGACACTAGGGGGCGCGTGGCGACTTTCAGTGTTCAAAGCCCCAAGATCCATATATCGTCATTGAAGAAAAATGACCAAAGCCTACTAATACAAGGCTACTTAGAAGATCGGAAATGCACCTTCACTATTGATACAGGAGCTTCGAGATCAGTCGTTCGCTCAGACCTCATACAAGAATCTGTGAAGCCGATGAAAAGGAATATGGTTTTGGAAACGGCAACGGGACAAACCGCACCAGTCATTGGGGAAACACTTGTACACATCCAGATAGGACCTATTACCATGGAACATTCTATGTTGGTTGCAGAAATAAGGGATGAATGTGTTTTGGGTCTGGACATCATGGAGAAAAACGACTTCATCCTTAACATCAGGCAGAAAATTTTGCGGATTGGCAATGAAGAAATCTTCCTGAGCAGATACAATGAGAAAATCCAACCAATTAAGATTTATGTTGACGAAGACATCCACATTCCGAAAAACTCCGAAACCATCATCATGGCCAGAATGGATAAAGAACCTGGAGATTTGAGCACTGGAATAATTGAAAACGATGAATACCGCCAAGATGGAATTTTAATTGCCCGATGTCTTGTGAACACAGAACAACTAATTCCTGTCAGGGTTGCCAATACTTCGGAAAATAAAGTCCTTCTGAAGAAAAACGACCAATTGGGATTCTGCAAACCTGTCACTCGAGTTATCAATTGTCAAAACCACACTCAGGTACTGCGAAGAAATACCACTAACACCGATCAGAGAACAATAGACAAAATGATGGAATCCACGGAACATTTAACTATGGAAGAAAAGCAGAAGGCCAAAGAGTTTCTTGATAGCCATCGTAACATTTTCTCGACAGAGACTTCGACGGGACGTACCAGTCTAGTTCAACATCGCATCAACACCGGCGATGCCCGACCAATCCGACAGGCTCCGAGGAGATTACCGTTTGCCAAACAGAGAGAGGTAGCAGACATGATAAACAACATGATGGAGGATGACATAATTGAAGAAACCACAAGCCCATGGTCCTCACCGGTAGTATTGGTAACTAAAAAGGATGGATCAACCCGATTCTGCGTGGACTATCGTCGATTGAATGACGTAACGATGAAGGATAGCTACCCATTACCAAGAATTGATGATACACTAAACACATTATCCGGTTCCAAATGGTTTTCAACGTTGGACCTGAAAAGCGGGTATTGGCAAGTGGAAGTTCATCCTGATGATAGAGGAAAAACAGCGTTCTCTACCGGACAAGGGCTGTACCAATTCAAAGTTCTTCCGTTCGGATTATGTAATGCTCCCGCCACCTTTGAGAGACTTATGGAACTAGTATTGAGAGGTTTGACATGGAAAATTTGTCTAGTCTACTTGGATGACGTCATAGTAATGGGAAGGACATTTGACGAACACCTGGATAATTTGGAAGAAGTATTTTTGAGGTTAGAAAATGCTAACCTGCAACTGAACCCAAAGAAGTGTTATTTATTTCAAAAAGAAGTTAATTTTTTAGGCCATGTCATCTCGGCCGAAGGAATTAAGACCGATCCTGCTAAAATCGAGGCTGTTAGGAGTTGGCCACGCCCTAGGGATAAACATGAAGTAAGAAGTTTTCTGGGGCTATGTACCTACTACAGGAAGTTTGTTCAAGACTTTGGTAAAATTGCCAAGCCACTCCACCGCTTAACTGAGAACAACGTTCAGTTTGATTGGAGCCCTGATTGCCAACAGTCGTTCACTGAACTGAAGAAGAAATTGACAACTGCGCCTATTTTGGCTTACCCACGAGAACAAGGCACTTTCATTTTGGACTGTGATGCGTCTCAGCAAGGCATTGGATCAGTTTTATCCCAAGAACAGGATGGCGAAGAGAAAGTAATAGCCTACTTTAGTAAAACTCTAGGCAAAGCCGAAAAGAATTACTGCGTTACAAGAAAGGAGCTTCTATCGATAATCAAAGCCATTGAACATTTCCATACCTTCCTCTATGGCAGACGTTTTCTCGTAAGAACTGATCACAGCGCTTTGCAGTGGATAATGAACTTCAAGAAACCTGAGGGTCAGATTGCGAGATGGCTAGAGAGACTCCAACAATACGACTTCAAAGTTATTCATCGCAGTGGCAGGAAACACAGAAATGCAGACACATTATCAAGACGTCCATGCTTGGAACAGCAATGCCGATATTGCCAGAAACTCGAAAACAAAGAAGTCAATTTTTACAATGATGAACATTGCAAGGAAATTCTGCAAGTTACCACCGTAAGAGTAGAGTCTGAAGAATCTGATTTATGGACCACAGAAGATATGAGGAAGAATCAGAAGAAAGACAACAATTTAAAGTTAGTCCTAAGCTGGCTAAAAAATGGAGTTAGACCTGAGTGGCAGGAAGTATCCAAGTTTGGTGCAGTTGCCAAGGGATACTGGGCTCAATGGGATTCCCTATGTCTTCGTGATGGCCTATTGCATCGCAAATGGGAGAGCCCAGATGGAGCAACTGTGGTGTACCAACTGGTCCTGCCGAAAGCACTTACTAAAGATGTGCTCGAGCAACTTCATAGTAGTCGTGCAGGTGGACACTTCGGAATCAAGAGGACCCTTGCTAGAATTCGAGAACGATTCTATTGGGTGAATTGTCGTCGTGATGTAGAAGAATGGTGCAGAAGATGTGACCTATGCTCTTCAAAGAAGGGACCCAAAACTAGAAGTCGAGGGAAAATGGCTCAGTATCTTTCTGGTGAACCATTCGAAAGAGTAGCAGTTGACATTCTTGGGCCGTTTCCTGTTACCGAGCAAGGAAATAAATACTTGATGGTAGCCATGGACTATTTCTCCAAGTGGCCTGAAGTTGTGCCCATTCCAAACCAGGAGGCAAAGACCGTTGCAAAGGCCTTCATAGAAAATGTAATAGCCAGACATGGAGTCCCACAAGAATTACATTCTGATCAAGGACGAAACTTCGAATCTGAGTTATGGCAGGAAATGATGAACATTCTAGGTGTGAAGAAGACTCGTACCACAGCCCTACATCCACAATCAGATGGTATGGTTGAACGACATAATAAAACCATCAGTCAGTACCTGTCGATGTTCATCTCCAAAAATCAAAAGGATTGGGATGAGTTGGTACCACTATTTCTCCTATCCTATCGAAGTTCCCAGCATGAGTCCACCGGATATACTCCTTCAATGTTGATCACTGGGCGAGAAATGAAACTACCATGCGATCTGTTGTTTGGAATGCCACCCAGAAGTACAGAGGACAAAGTCCTACCAGAATATGTCCAAGAGTTGCGAGAAAGACTGGACCAAGTTCATGAATTCTGCAGACGTCGTCTTCAAATCTCCAGTGATAAAATGAAAAAGAGGTTCGACAGAAAGAGTCCAGGAACTATGTTCGAGCCAGGTGATGCTGTTTGGCTCTACCAACCTCAGAGAAAGAAAGGAAAATGCCCCAAGCTACAGAGAAATTGGACAGGACCCTATGTCATCATAAAGAAGATCAACGACTTGGTATACCGCATCCAGCTCAACCCAAGGAGTAAACCCAAAGTTGTTCACATCGAGAGGTTAGCAGAATACCGAGGCCACGATCCCCCAAATTGGTTCCAGAGGGACAGCCAAAGTGGTGATGGTGTTATCCGGGACGGAATAACCTAAAGGAGGAGGCAGTGTTACAGACCTGAAATTTGATAAAGACTTCTCGAATTGTTCGAGATCGTTCGATGAATTAGATGGAAAAATCGAGAAGCACTAACTTTTGTTCTGGATCAATCGTCGAACATTCTATTTGTGTTCTATTGATTTCTTAAGTTTTCTAGAACTTTATTTGTATATAAAAGCAATGCATTTGTGAGATGAAGTAAGTTAGTTAGGAAGTTACTCTGAGTTACCTTGGATACAAGTATTTTGACAGTGACTTGTATCACAGTGTTGTCAAGTGAAGTTGGAATAATAAAGGCGAGTTCATACCAGTGTACACTTATTTTTGAACCCGAAGACGCAACATTATAATTATTTCGGGATATTGGCAAAATATTACTTGGACATTATACAATTAATGTAAGTGAAATATTGAGGAAGCAATATTGGCCCCAAAATAATTAGGGATATTGGTACAATATCATTTGCATATATTGGTCAAATATTCAAAGTGAATATGTTGCCTTGGAAGCATTGATGAAATATTTCCAGAAAATGTCGAATAATGTAAAAATTCTACAATTTCATTTCTACTTCAATTTACCATTGAGTAGATTGACTTGTAAACGCATTGTGAGAAGCCTTATTTAATATGTGTTACTATGATTCAGCTGTTGTTCCATATGTGGGGCCACCTATCGGTTTCTCACTCAAGTTAAATCATAATTAATTTCAATATTGTTTATTGAATATTCGGCCAATATTCAAATTTCAATCCTAGTGATAAATGTATTTTGTAATAGTGTATCAATATTGTTTTTAAATATTGGGGTGAGCTTTTTGTAACTCTGTCTGAAAAGTAACTGAAATCAAATGGTAACCACTTGTTTAAATGACTGATTCTTCACAAATTCGCAGTCTGTATTCAAACCAAATTTTCAAAAACATTACCAAGGCAAAGCCATTCTTCAAATCTGTCACTGTGGTTACTGTTTGAAAATACAATTTACTGAAAATGGTTTTAATTATTCGCAGTCACAACTTTGAATTATTTCATAAAAGTTTTATGTTTACTGGGATGTAACCAGATTCCCGCCATGAGTTTCATTTCTTTCTTTTTTCCACAAAGCCATTGATCAACATATCTTTGATCATCATTTACCAAATACTGAATACTAACGTATTTTCTACAGATTCTTAAAAAAAGCACAGTACACCCAAGTGTTTTCAACCGTTTTATCTCTTTTATCACAACCGGTACTCTGAATAAAATTAAGATTTGTGTGCAATGCACTAGATCTCCAGGCACTTGAATGCCTCCTATTATTACATTTGTTTGTACAAGTCGGTTCGGTGGAGAACTATGAGGATACACATTTTTCCTTCAATTGTATTTGGAGGATTATGTGTTTGGTGAAAGAATGGTAATCGTTAAATATCTTTAGGCATGGTTGGAATATCAAACAGTGGTGCATAGAGTGGCATATACATAATGTACCCACTTATTTTCGAACATTTCCAATCATTTCACTGATGAATCGGGATTCGATTCTGCCTGAAGTTTGTCGGGTCGATGAGAACAGATTTTGTCTTCCCACTAAGCATGAAACGTTTATATGAATCATTTCAAAGATACGGTAGTTATGAATAATCAGATTATTTTTTAGAAACATTTCTGAAAATTATCGAAACATTTATTGAACTTCTTAAGACAGGTTATTTTGATGTATTCAGAAACATTCCATATTAACATAAATTTTGGATAATTGAAACATGATCTATAATGTTCAAATCATACGAAGATTCCTTAAATCAACGCATTGTGAAACATTCCAAAATATCTTTTCCATTTCTGAATGAATGAAAGACGCTAAATTATGGAATAAATTCGTTATTTCTGAATATGAAGATATTTCGGAAAAATTCTCGGACAGAACGAGTTTGTTTTTACAATGGGCCAATTTTTGAACCCCACCCAAAATAGGGTTATTCGCATTTGAGTAAAAATTACTTTGGTGATACTTTTAAATGGGACACCGAGTATATTTTTCCAAATTTGGTTAGGGATCGTCATTACAAATCCATGCGCAGTCTTATTTTTCAAGGTGAAAAATCTAAAAAACTTACTAGTGATGTAAAAAAAAATCTGACTTTACCATTGGATTCGTGACTTTTTCAATATGTTTATATGTAAATGTCATTGAAATGCAATAATCAATGAAAAAATTATGAGATAATGAAATTTGAGAACCATATACCGTTTATTCAAACCCAATTCGATTTTATCAAAATTCGGATAACACTACTGTATTCAGGAGTTCTCGATATTAACACTGGTCAATATTAGTTGGAGTTCTCGATATTATCAATGGTCAAAATTTGTTCAGAATCCATTCATAAATAAGATAATAAAATTTGAAAATATGTAAATGAAATTTTAGGAAAATATCATTTTATCTCATAATTTTTTATTTTTTTATTCATCAGAGCGCGCTCGCTTTGCTCGCGTAAGGAATGCGCGCGCTAGCGTAAGGAATACGCGCGCTCGCGTAGGGAATGCACGCGTTCGCGTAATGAATGCGTGCGCTCGCGTTTTGTATTATGCACCATGAAATATGGAATGAGCTTTTCTAACTGAAGTTGAGGGAATTAGACAAAATTGTAGAAATAGGAACGCATGCCCTGGACCAAACCGCATAAGCCAAATTGATGTTCTTGCGTTAAAAGTGGTATTTGTTTTTGTGGAGCCGAACACTGATTTTATTCCTGCTTTTGTATCAATTGCACATATGTGTGTGCGTAAAATAAATGGCGATATCTCAGTAGACATTGGAGATAACACCTTCAAGCCTGGTATCGCGGGATGCCTTATGATGATCCCTAACCGACCATGTAATAATATACAGGGTGCTCTATTTGGAAATAGTTGATGTTGTTTCCAAAAAAAAACCGGAAGTCAATTGTTTTGTTCAAATATGCCAAAAAGTGCCGTCTAGAAAGCATATTCAATGCTCCAAATTTCAGAAATATAGCTAAACAACGGAGAAAACTCGAGCGTATCTCATCTTGTGGTCACCTGGTATACTTAAATAAGGTTTGAATATAGAAGAAAATGACTATACATTCTGATGCTGGACAATTCCTAGTCCAATAGACAAATCAGTCAAGTTAATCGAGCTAGTAGAAGCGTAGATAACTTTGTAGGAAAGTAGAGCAGCACCTAAGGGGGTAAGTGATTTAACTATGGAATGGCAAAGACGAATAACGCAATTTGTAGCCAGCAAAACTAATTGCAGCTCGGACAGTGTTTTAATGAGAAGCGGCTAGAGTGGTAACCCTGACACCTAGGGGAATATGAATTGCGATTGGTAACGCTGACATATCGCCACTTCCGCTTCTAAGAGACTACTGAACCCCCATTCATTACACTTCGATTGCTTGCTATCTGCTCTTCTTCATGAAACCTCTCTGCGATTAGTTTGTAGGCATTTGCATTGATTTTCGAAGGATTTGTGTACGACGCCATATATGGTTGTAGGACTGATTATTTTGTCATTAAAATATACCTAACTATTATGATAATGAAGTCTGTAATAGTCTTTAAACAACATAATATTCAGTGCATTTTGTTGTTTTTACAGGAAAGCCCATTAAAGGTGTTATTGTATAACACCGAAAATGTATGATAAATTATTGTGAATCTGTTACTTTTAATTCGATATAATATTGTATTGTGAACTTTTACGTTGTGTTTTAGTTGTTGGAGAAGTGTACTTGGGATAATGTGCTTCAATTTATTTTTATTTTTTCTGAAACAAATTAGAACCCAACAAGTCATTACCAAAAATCAGCAAAACAAACACTGAACTCCTAATTTGTATCCAATAGGTATGAAAGCGTTATTTACAAGATTACTCATCAGGATCTCCACGTGGTCAATGATTTCGATTGGAAACAAGCAATAAACTTCTATATTAACCTTGGCAATCTAAAGGTACAAATGGCGGCTAATCTATAAGATTGTTATGTTTTGCGGTTGAAATGGGAACAAATATATGAATGGGTGAAATCATCTCGATTCTTGATTTCTGCTAAAACTTACTCCTTGAATATCCTTATAGTCCGGTGGCAGGGAGGGTTTTCGTAGCCGATGAAGCGCGACGGGATCACCCAAGGTATTCTTATGTATTTCGACCCGCTGAATCCGAATTTTGAGGGTGATAAGCCGTGAAAGCATCCGGCAAATTTTTATAGACGATTTTCCGAGGGATATCGAAAAATCCATTTTTTCCAAAAACAAATAAAGTCATAATATTTTGCATAAAATTCTTTACAAAGAAGGTATCGACAAGTTTTTCTCTAAAATTCACCGTTTTCCAGTAAACCGTGCTCGAAATTCGAAAAAATGCGATTTTCTCAATTTTCAGTGCTCTTTCATTCAGTCACATAATAATATTTTCAGGATCATCTCCCAAATTATTCATATATGTCTCGACTATGAATAACAGAAGAGACATTTTTGAAAAAGTCATTCGTGTGGATTTTCCTGTACTGAATTTCCCGATACTTTTACCTTGCATGGAACCGGCATTTTTTTATTCGCTTAGCTCACGAAGTGGACGAATTCCTTATAGTGTCAATCAAAGCGGGTTCAGCACATATTTTTTCATGATCACAAAGCATTTCAGTAGCGGAAAAACGGAAAATTTTGATTAAAAAAAAAATCCGAGGAAAATCAAAAAATTCATTTTTTCCAAAAACAAATGACGCTTTAATATACTCCATAAAATTCTCTACAAAAAAGGTTGCAACAAATGTGCTAGAAATTCGAAAAAATACGATTTTCTCAATTTTCTGTGCTCTCTCATTCAGTGGCGTGCCCAAGGGGGAGGTTTTGGGGTTAGAACCCTCCAAGATCCGACCGATAGAATACTCCACGTCATTTCTGTGATCTATTTCCTATCGGTGGTTATCGTGCTGTCGCGAGCCGTCGAAGCGTTGTCCTAGAAATATGGATTTTTTGTTGTTGCTAAAGACATTTTTTATTTTATATTTATCAATTAGTTTATTTTCATGTTGCTAGCAGCTGTAAGCCTGTAGTCCGGGTGTTTTCAAAACAAAATGTTTTTTTTATGAAAGTATTGAACTGATAACCCCCCTAGAAATAAATCTTGGGTACGCTACTGCTCTCATTCAGTCACATAATGATATTTTCAGGGGTAATATAATAAGAGGTATGATTATTACCGATAATTTTTTGGAATATTAATGAATTGCAATCCCAAAGCTGAAAATACGAGTCCGCAGGACGAGTTGTATTTTCTTGCATTGGGATTGCCAATGAATTGATATTCCAAAAAATTATAGGTTTTTAATCATACCACAAATTATATTCAGGACGACAATATATAGATTTGAAATAAAGAAAAATCGTGTCACCTGGTAATTGATGCTTTACTTCTAGCGTATTCAACGGAATACTCTTTTCCACGGCCTCATCTATAATACCAATGGACATTTGTCCCCAACGATCGCTCATATTGATGAATAAAGATAACTAGTCAAAACACATAAATTTCACGTTTATAATTTAAATCATTATTTTCATTTGACAGATAGTAAAACAAAAACTAAGCTATATTTTCACTGTAGTTCCGATTCTATTGGCTGAATTTCAAAATTTGAAATCCACTGATTGGTTGTTAAGCAAGGAGATATATTGTCATAGCAAGACAATTTTCAGAGCAAAATGTATCTCAATAATGTATAAGGCTTGTAAAATATCGGCGGAATGTAGATATCAAGCCTTCTACAAATTTGAGATATATTTTGCTCTAAAAATTGTCTTGCTATAAAACAATTGACCCGGTTATTATCTATTAGTTTCCGCAATATTGTTCGTTCAGCTTCGAAGTTATAAAAATTATCAATTTTTTTTGTCTTTCCTGATTTTCTCATTAGAAAATGCACCGATCCGGTGGCATAAAAAACTTACTGTTGGTTTTAAAATTCTGTAAGACGATTCCCCTCGATACATTTTGAGATATTTGCAAGAAAACAGAAAAGTTATAATTTTTTTCACAATTCCACAAAGCAATTTTGCTGGGACGATAACCAGGATTTTCATTTACAAACTATGTTATGGAAAGTAGTATAAGCAATTGTCTCCTATTTTGTGTGAAGAGAGCCTTTCAATTTTGTCTACAGCTTGGCCTATATATCCCGGAAATATAGAAGACCTGTGGGTGTTAGATGTTTTGGAGAATAATAAAGTGCTAAATGATTATTCTTGATGTGTTAAAGTTTCTTCACACGCGAAGGTTAAAATCATCTCCGTAAAACAATATTGTGTTGAGAGCGTTAGATCATCTCAACAATAAGTTCGTCATTATTAAAGACTAGCTGCAATACTCGGCGTAGTCCGGTTAGAAATATATGATATTTCAAAATTGTTAGTTATTGCTAAAAAAAAATTGTAAATTGTTTTAAAAATGTGTGATGTTAGGGAAACTAAGATTGATCCAGTTTTTTATAGAATTTCTAGAAAGTCAACAATGTCCTAAAACATCCATTCATATTGGCTCTTTCCTTCTTGCTCCCTAGTACAACTAAAACAACTGATATCTCACAGATCCTTTTGTACTGTTGACGAACTTTCGAAACCTTCACTTGGTCCAGTACGTTCTAGAACATTCCAAAGCCTCTGTTCTGTCTCATTTCACAATTTTCTTGAATTCCACAGCACCTACAAAATTCCCATCGCTCGGCTTCATATCTGGTGGCCGAACTTTTTAGCACTTCATTTGTGTGTCTCTTCATCACTATTTAGAACCATTCAGAGTCTCTGTTCTGGTTCACTCCACGGTTTTCTAGAATTTTGCAACCCCTGCCAGTTGCTTCAAAAACAATTTACAGTTGGTTTTCATATTTTCTAGAAAAAGTTCTGCTCTAAGAAGGCACAAGTCTATGAATGTCCAAAAATGTGGTTGGAAAATAATATGATTCTCAACTGATTGGAAATAGAAAAGTATTGAAGATAAGAAGACAATAAATAGAAAATTTTCAATGTCAAATTAGGTCAGCTTCAATTATAATTATTGGGTCATTACTAATATGACCGACCATTATCGAAATGTAAAATAGATGAAAGTGAATATTTCACAGGTCCTGTAGTTAGCTCCCCTCGCAAACCAAGCGATTTTTTGTATATCCATCTCCAAACACCTCCGAACACAGTTCTTCAGTCAAAAGACTGCGTACAACCTTTTTTCAAGCATTTCCTGATTTAATCATTATTCGAATAATATTTTTATCTGTACCATGAAAAACAATATGGAAAAAATATAATCGATGAAAGGATGATGCGATTCAATGTAGATTCAGTCAAATATGTTGAATGACAATGTCCAAAAAAATACCGGAAATGTATAATAAAATTGTCAATGAACTTTCTAAAATGTGTTATCGGGTTACTGTTTATGAGGAGAAAGTTCATTTGAATTTAAGATTTTTGGGAATCAGTGATTTGATATACATACCTAATAATAACGTTATAAGAGTTGAAAAACTTGTAGCTATGTATGCCAGAGATCTTGGAATTTAGATTCCCATTTGTTTTTAATTTTAGTATGTAGAACTACTCGGAAAATTTTAAAAAGTAGGTCGCGTTAACAGTGGTAAGATCTTGAATTGGTACATCTCAAATTTGGATAATGCAATAGTAGATACTATTATTTGGAATTTGTATATAATATCCTATAATCCTATGGATTCAATCACCTTTTTATTGTGATGATGAGAAAGGTCCATTGATTGAAAATAGGTGATTTCGTTAAATGGTAAGGATACGACTGTTTTTGTAATAAAATGCTTGTAAAGCATTGAAAAAACACTGTCACAATAATCACTGTTTGAATAAATATGTGTTGTGTCGATAACAAAAGGCTACTGTCAAATGAATAACTGATGGAGATGGTGGTCCCCTTGTCCGAATCAAAAAAAAATTCTTCCATTTGGTTACAGGGAGCGGTTGCGATTGTTTCCTCTGCAATGAAGTACATTGAACAAGTATCCGTTGGATATAATTCAATACCCGTCGTAGTATTAGCTAGGGGAGTAGTTGTTTTCTGACAGGTACTTGCCACAATCAGCCTACGTAGTAGGTGTATATGGGAGTAAAAAGGGTAAAAACATCGGTCGGCAACGACTATCGTAATGCTCTTAAATTGTTTATATCGCGATTGTACAAAAATAACACATCGGCGTACAGAAAATATCTTGCGTACAGTTGAAGCACATGCTATTAACTGTCAGTTTCCGCAATATTGTTCAGCTTCAGACTTCAGACCGAAAATTGAATAATTTTTGGAAAATGGTCTATTTTACGAGGTTTTCCCGGATTTTCTTAACGGAAAATGCACCAATCCGGTCGTATAAAAAAACATTTTGTAAGTTTTATAATTCTCTACAAAAGTTCTATCGACTGTGAAAAGAATCCTTCAATGCTTTTTGTGGTATTTACAAAAAAACAAAAATGTTGTAATTTTTTCACCATTTATTGTTTAAAAAATTTCACAAAGCGATTTGCTGGGGTGAAAACCTGGGTTTTCATGAACGAACTATCTTATATATCTTAGTATAGGCCATTTGCGTCTTTTATTTTCTAATCTAATCTAATGAGTTAGCTTAGCCATGAATATTTTTCAACTTTATGAGAAATACTTCATCAGTTTTCAATCTTATAACACGGATGTTACAATGTTTCGCAAGAAAAATAGACTGAATACTTTTTGAAAATTCTGTTTGTAGGTTGCATGTCGATAAATATTTCAATTTCCCGTGCCCATAATCACAACAAATAATTTCATATGGAGTTTTTTCTTGATTGTTGCTCATCCATAATGATTGCAAACTGGTAATCTCAAATTGCTTCAATCTTCTTTGTCCATAATTATAGTCTCATACCTAGACAACAAATATGCTGGATACTGTTGACAATACATAAAAAAAATCGAAGGTCATTTGCATTCTCACCATAGACAGAACTGGAGGGGACATGGTACAGTGGCGCAGCCAGGATTTTAGTTTGGGGGGGCTAAAAATATAATTCAGAGTTTTTGTCTTCTCGTCATCCGAGTGTTATGAATGAGAGTAATAATTTAGTGGGTTGGGGGGCTTGGAGGGCTGTATCCCTAATCTCCCCCCTGGCTGCGCCAATGACATGGTATATGAATGGAATAGGTATGAGTGACACATTCATATTATTTCTGCACGAACTGTCAACTGAACTGATTCGATATAAAGAAAAATAAAATGTGTTTACAAACCTGCGATCGGTAAGAAGTATAAATCTGGTCGGTAAGAAGTGGCACTTACCGACCTATGGCAGTAAGTAATTCACCAATCAGTTGCCACAGAAATATCACTCTGACATTAAGCCAATATAAAATATAATTATTTAATTTGGTTATTGCATGGATCAATGTTCAATAACTATGTTTATTGAATTTTGTTTGTGGGGGTTTTTTAGGTCGTAAATTTCGAATTTTTTGTCAAAATTTATGAATGAGAGATGGCGGCCTTAAGATGGCGGACAAGATTTGTCATTATGGTTCCATTCGATTCAAAATGTGGGGTTTTCGGGATCAAAGATTATAATTTTTTTTTTCAAAATTCATTAATTTGAAATGGCGGCCTGTTGTGGACGAGTTTTGTGATTATGGTCAGTTTCAATTCAAAATTGCTATGCGTTAGATTTCAGGGTCGGAGATTTTCATTTTAGTGAAAATATAAAATTATAGTTTAAAAAACTGAATAACACGCTTAACTTCCATCATGAACTAAAAGGTTAAAAATAATAACTGTCAAAGTAATTAATCAAATGTAAAAAAAACGCTCATTGTTTTGAAATTAAAATTACTTGAAACCACCAACGCTTTTTTGTTTAGTCCATTTTTGTTTAGCTGTTTAGTCCATGTTGAAAGTTAAGTGTGTTCTTCACTAAACTGTAATTTTTCATAGTGCCTTTGACAGGACCAGTAAATACACCCCATCAGTTGCTTAATCTGGGCGGTCCCATTTGCGATGCAATAGGCCATCACGGAGACGTGTCACCAACCATATTGGGAAAATTCTAATGAAGAAGAATAGAAAATAAATACAAACCAATGGGGACAATACAGAAATATTTGGGATACGCGAAAAACTTGAATCAGCAGGTGAGTATATCGGATTTCACTAAATTGTGGTGAGTTTTATATCGCAGTCGCCGAACATGCATTGTCCGACTGAGAAAAAAAGTTTCTATTCGGAAACAGCAACATCGAATCATTATCCAACCATAGAAATACACAAGCACCAATACAACAGAAGGAAGGAAGATCATATCTACCAAAGATCTGGCACATAGCAATGAAAGGTACCAAACCGAAGTCATGTCACTCAAATCGAGCGGAAAGTACGCGCGAACCCACAATCACAGAAAGTGCGTGCCAAAACAGCATTATAAATGACGTACCAGGAACGAGAGCTTCAGTTTCAATTGATACTTCAAGAAAAACTTTTTCGACCAAGCCACTGAAGATGACTGTCGCAATTGCAGTTGGAATGTTTGTCATTAATAATATTGCCAATATCTGTGTCCTCGCCCACATACATATTCATATTGAAAAAAATAATTTTCAGTTACTGTTTATAAGATATAACAAAAGACCAGTTCCACCTTCGTCACATCACTTGTAGCTTACTCCACATCTCTTACGTGTCTTGGTGGGGAAAGGTACGATAAAATGGTTAACGCTATTATATCTAACATCTTCTCACTATTTCTGCTGGTTCCTGCCTACCAGGTCTTGCAGAATGATTATTGTATTCGTTTAGATATGTAGCAGCTCTCGGTGGGAATTCATATTGGAAACTTGCCTCCCTTATACTTTGTAAAGGTTCCATTCATTATGTAAAACGCAGCATAATCTAGCCGATATGGACGATTTGGTATACACCAATAATACCACTTTTTGCTGCGAATATGTATTCGATATCGATATAAGTCTACGTTCATTCGATCGGTGCAACCCATATTTTTATAACACATCCCAACTTTATGTAGTAGAACTTATATGACTGCTTCCTCGACTTGCAAGTAACGTTTGACGTGCTGAATAGAATTCACCCCACACTGAAAAAAATGTTATATCAATAAATGCCGTTTTTTACCTCTCCGTTCATTGGCAAAATACATTTTTCATCGTGGCAATGAATAAATATTCGCTGACTTTTGTAGGTATTCACTGATACAACGAATTCAAGTTTATTGAGATCAAAGATGATCGTTTCTTACATTTATGAACAGTTTTCGTTGCTCCTGCGGAAAAGTTTATTGGGGTGAGGAAAGGGGTACACTGAGATCAATGATGATCTAATTTCAGACCTATGAACATATTTCGTTACGACTTTGAAAAAGATTATTGAAATGAAGAAAAAAGTACATTGGAACAATGTATATTATTTCATGAAAAAAATGTGGTACATAATATCAATGAATACCGTTTATTACCTTTCCCTTCATTGGCACAATTACCTTTTCATCGTGATAATAATTAAACATTCACTGATGTACGAAGGTATTTATTGATACAAGTAATTCAAGTTCATTGAGATCAAAGTTGATGGTTTTTTATATTTATGAACATGTTTCGTTGCTGCTATGGAAAGGTTCATTGAGGTGAGGAATGTGGTACACTGAAACAATTTGAAATTGTTCATCACATCAATGAACATAATTCATGGTCCCAGAGATAATTTTATTGTTACAATGAATCCAAGTTTATCGAAATCAATGATAATCTATTTTCAGATCTATACACAGGTTTTATTGGGGCTATGGAAAGATCATAGAAGGTGTAACAAAGTTACTAAGTCCCAGTTTTGTTAGGCAGATAGAAGCAACATTTTCCTCCCATTCTATAACTCCGTAATTAATATGCTCATGAATATAATAATAAGCCTTATGTCGAACCAAGCCATCTCGTGTTTAAATATACTCATAAATATTGCCGGCATCTGTTCAGCCGAATCCTGGCATAGAAATCTCCGTTGCTGGCAAGTTAGGTTTAGCTGGTAGTACACAGCGCCTCCACTAGAGAGACCACTCCGCACGACTTCGTTGTTTGCACAGAGCCGGTCAACTTAAGCAGACAGAATCGATCGTTGAAGCATCTTCTCAGGTAGCACAGACTACAGAGACATCCGAAGAGCTCCGAAAGGAGCCAGCCGAAATAAAAGATAACTTGGAGATACGCCTTTAAATCAGGATTGCGATGTTCTGATGAATGCATGTTAATTATTTTGCATATCTTTCGGAAACTTACTGCATGCTCAATATCAGTGGGAGGCCTTCATTGCATTTACGAATGATATGCAATGATTGAATAAATACCATTTATTCAAATGATAAACAAAATAATTAGTTCAATGTGTGAAAGCATCACGAGAATAAACTGAAACATAGATTCAATGTATATCAATTATTGAATCAAGTAATAACCGATACTTAATAATCACCGTTCATTGATGAAAAATATCCATCGTCGAACTAATCTGAATCATTATATCAATCATACAGCATTCATTCGAAGAATGGACAATGATAACTAATTTGATGAATACAGTTTTATCAGTTGAACGAATACAATTTATTGCTTGGGTGAACATTTCATTCGTTTGATGAATGGAATTCATTACCATAACGAACCTTTTTAATGTACTTGATCATGATATCAATGAAAGCATTCATTGATATTATCAAGATTCGTATTCATAGTATGGATAACCAGTGGTACATTGACATAACGATTGCGTTCATTGGACCAATATTGATAAAAATATTCATTGAGTCACTGAACTTTTTCATTGTATTCAGGTACCAATTTTTTTTCTGTGCATAGGAGGTTAAGACAGCGTTATCCATTCTGCTTGTTAACACACTATCATCGTTCTTATCAATATTTGTGAAAAAATTCATTGAGCTCCCAGACATCACTTTCTTGTCGATTACAGGAAAATTTTCGAGAATCTGATTCTCTTGAATGGTTTCTGTGACACCACATCCATATTATCCCAAAAAATATACCAGCAAACTGAAGCCAACGAAAATGTTATCTACATCTACGAATATTTTGTAAAGAAGCATCCCATCAGGTGATAAGATAGTGTCAAGCATTTCCTGAAGCAAATCAACTTTTCCTGTTCAATATCAGCCTTCTTTGACTATGGTAAGAGGCAGATGTGTGATACTCATAGCGTTTTTGCACTATCCTGATCCAAGGATGTTTTCGCTTGATTCAAATACAATAATTTCCACCCAATAACTGAAAAGTCAAGAGTGCTATTTATACAGGGTTCCGATATTGGAACGATTAAGAAAATGGGTTGTCACATGGAACATAATGGAACACTGAACGGTGATAATTATCGTTATTGAAGCAATCAAAAAATTTCGAAATTTTATGAAATCGCTTTCAGTTTCCTTTGTTCGGGAGGCACTGGTTTGGTTCTCCAGGCCACAGCATGTCTGCCCGCTGACAGTGTTTCAGCGCCGGTTTTACGTAGACTGTAGACCATCAGTAATTACCAAAAAAGTATTGAAAACTTCACCATGTCCCAGAACATTTTTTTTTTTTGCGATAAAAATGTATTCTTTCATTTCGTCAGGTTTTTTCATCTTCCACTTCATTTATCGCTCCAATTTCGGAAACACCCTGTATAAAAGTGAATCTAGGCGTCGGAATCGGTAGGTAAACTATGCTTACCAACACCTTTGGCCTAGCAACTAGTATTATAAAAACATCGATAAGTAACTTAGGCGTCGATAAGCAACCAGTACACAAAACTTTCCGTTTTGGCAATAGAAAACTGGATCATGCAAAAAGGTTATTAGATAACTTTCCATACTGCAGACCAGTAATTTCATTATAGGTACCTTATAAACTGGGATAACTATAAAAATAAAGGAAAACAAATACTCACTCAATTTCAACTGGATCATCGTAAGCGGAGAAGCCTATGTCCTCTTCTACGAGCAGGAACACACCAAATCGCACCTTTCAGATCATTTTTAGTTCTATTTTTTTTCCAACTTATATAATAATTATAATGTTCATCTCTTTTATGAATAATATTGACAAATAAATTAAAGACTCCAACGTTTCGACTAAAGGCAATTTTAAAACAAGTTATATTCAGAGAGCACCAAATAAATTCACGAAAATTGACCAGTATCTTTAATTAATGTTCAGTTCACAAACTACGGAATTCAAACAGCAAGATCAGTTTCAATGATTTTCTAGAAATGGAATTTTTGTGTGATCACATGGTCACGCTTGGCTCTGATGGAATGTTGAACCCGTTATGTACCCGCACGGGTTATGCCTCAAGGTACTCTCTACGAGTGTTTGTGAGGGATTATTGTTATTTACTGCACTGGCTACGTTTATCTCACAACTTTGGATCCGTTCAAAATGGGTTTGGCTTGACTGGATTCGATCCATTTAATCGATATATACCGTTTTCGGATTGGATTGATACAGTCAAGTCAATTCCATACAATATAGGATTTGACCCAACCGATCGCCCTGAACACAAGTGAAATTACGAGATAACCGAGTTTAAAATTGACAGATTTCAGGAAAAAGTAGCCAAATTCAAATTGGTCGTTTATCGTCTCAATTGTCTGTAATCGGATGAGTTTCTCTTTCTCAAAATGGAGAACAAAATAATAAATAAAAATAACGTATTGTCCAAAAAAGAGAGCAGTTTTTTCATTCAGCTAGGAAAACCCTTTTTTGGAATACATAGATGAGGAAAGGATTAAGGTTTCGCATATTTTCAACAACGATTCGTAAATTAATTCGCAGAACACAAGAAATTTTACCTTACGAAATTCGACATATTGTTGTGGAGTTTGTTTTTTTTAATCGGATTGAAGCATAGGATTAGATTAGATTAGTTTGAGGCTTCCGTGCCATAAGCATAAACACCGCGACCTTTTCAGATCTATTGTGTTCGCCCTCGAAATCGTTCTTTATCTAGCCCTGTCTTCGTCACGAGATTTCATAGGCAAGTTTTCAGAACTCCCATGTATCCGGGAGCTTTCGGTTTTTCTTCTCCCAGTGTTAGAAACCTTAGCCTTGACAAGCCCTCATAGTAGCATAGTATGTGTGCCGATGTTTCCTCTTCTTCCTGACAGAACCTGCATAGCATTTCTTCTGCCAGACTAATAGTACTCATATGTTTGTTGAGCCTACAATGCTCTCTGAGGAGTCCAACTATTATTTCTAGTATTGCTCCTTCTCTGGTGGATATTCTGTGAATGTTGGCAACGGTTTTTTGAAAAACTCTTTGGCCTGTCTCATTCCTGGTGAATCGTTTCTCCATTCTTGAGATTTCTGTTGGATCCATGATTTGGTGTTGGTTTTTAGTACAGCTTTCGCTATACCGCATAACGGTTCTGGGCCATTCAGGGCCTTACTTGCTCCTTCTCGAGCTAGTGAATCAGCCTCTTCATTGCCTCTGTAACCTGTGTGTGCTGGTACCCAAGCTAGTGTCAGTCTTTTCTGACTGCCTAGCTCTTTTAGGGCTTCTATGCAATCCCAAACAAGTTTTGAGGTGATTTGTATAGTTGACTGCTTTTATCGCCGCTTGGCTTTCCGAGTAAATGACAATGGTTTTTTCTGAGAACTCCTGCCTTATTAACTCTTGCGCGCAATGGTGTAGTACAACGATTTCCGCCTGGAACATCTTCGTGTGTTCACCTTAGCTTAGTGAGATTCTCATCTTCGGCTTTGCTCCATATATGCCGGCTCCTGAACCTTCAATGGTTTTGGAGCCATCCGTGTAGACAGCGATTTCCGCGTTGATGGGAGGTCCCTCCTTCCACGCATCCCTGTTCGTTATTGAAGCATAGGATTCCTCGATCTACCTATATATTGCGACATAAACTGAAGGGTGGTTCAACTTGACTGAATGCTATCGAATTTGAAGCGGATAGAGACCGTCGAGATAAATGTAGTCACACTGATTTGAAAACTTTGCTATAGTAATAAATATACATCAAACCGTTGTTATTAATCCTCCACCCGTGTTTCAATCACCATATGATTAAATAAAATGTCAACAAAAAAACGAAGGTTTGTTTAATTCTTCCTCCAGAAGATGATCAATTGAAGATAGAAACACGTGGTTACGTGTTGAGATAAAACTCTACCGAACGAGCAAGTGCTCGGATAATGTGGACGCTGATTTGAGCACGAACAGAATACGTGTTTGCATTATTCAGCATGACGCAGCCTGAGCTTAAACCGAGCAGCAAATGTGCTCATTCGGTGCTCATGCGGAACGAATGCTCTAGTGAATACGCACCTTAATACTAACCAACCGAGCGTACATATGTATGATAATGTATATCAGAATGTATGAGATCATCAATAAATATAAAAGCCATTGTGAGAATATATGAACTGACAATTAACTTAATCCAATAACGATTTGAGGAGCAGATACCAAAAGGATCAGTTGTTTACCAGCTCCCAGAATTGGGACGCGAATAATTTGTTAATTACCACATTACATCTTAAACAATGTCCTACAAAGAGTTGGCATTGAATGGGAAAAACTTTTAATAATAATTTATTGTCGAATTCGGCTCTGGCGTACACTTTTGCTTTAAAAATGCTGGAAAATTTGTCCCGAGCCACGAGACTTTTTTTTTCAAAATTATGGCCTAAAAAAGATATTTAACTAAATAGGATTTTTCACATAATGAATATCAGGTGATTTTTGAAAAAAAAAATGCCTTCATCAAATATCGAAAGTTACATAGTCCTGTTTAAGTGGGCAGTTTTTTCACAATGTTTAAAGCAAAACTTAACGTCCAAATCAAGTTTCGAAATAAATTATCAGGGGTAATATAATAAGTGGTATGATTATTACCGATAATTTTTTGGAATATTAATGAATTGCAATCCCAAAACTGAAAATACAAGTCCGAAGATATTTCGCAAAGAATGACAAGGTTCGAAAAGTACTACTTCTCAAGCAGATAACTAAATCACTAGATCCAAGTCGCTATGATATGTCAGACACATTCTGATTAACATTTACGCTTGTAATGACAGAAAATATAAAGCTAACAGAACTCGTCAAATATTTTTATTTCAAGTAGGATCAGATATTTCAAATGCGGATGTTCTGTTTGTTCTGTTTGAAAGACTGGAGTTCTTCCCCCGACGAGTGACGCACTTTGTCTTCACTTTCTACGAATCCACTATATCAGGTGAGATTGATGAAAATTAGGTTATGTTTGGAATAATGCCCATGTCCAATGCCATAAGCTACCGGACCCGAGGAACTGTAGTTTGAAAGTCCTAGACAAGCGATACTTGCCTATTCTCATGAACTTGCCATCAATTCCGAAGTCATGCCCCGATTTCAATGTTTGCAGCTGCAAAGGCCTTTTAAACACCAACCAGCGTGGCTGTAGAAAAAAACCATGCATGAGTTCCATGTATATATATGAAGTTGTGATAATGCAAAGCAAAGGGCTTAAATTGGACTGAGAAAGATGATTTTGTGAATTGTAATAGAAAAAAATAATCAAGAGTGTTTAAACGTATTATTCGCCCTGAAAAACGTACCATTGACATCTAAATCATATAAGTTTGTCCGAAATCTACATAAAGCAGAAAATAAATTGAAATATGCGCAATCTGGAGCGCCATCTTGACTATCGCACTTCGGGTTGAAAAATCGGTTTGGCAAATGGCATTATCGGATTCTGTGGGGTCATAATATTGTGGAAACATCATTATCTCATTTGTTACACGAAATGCGTCTAGCATCTACCATTTTGCAAAAATCAGGACTAGTCTAAAGCAACAACCATCAACTTCGCATTTGTTCTTACTTCGGCAGAATTTTGTGTGATGAGATGATACCAGGCAAGTGAAGCATACTTCATCATCTCTCACCCAGTCCCAGCGTTTTTATATTATTTTATAGCATATGATATAGGAGCCAGTATAACAAATAAAATTAACTTCTGCAGGAACAATAACATTTGGAAAAATTAAATAAATTGGACCACTATTTATTTCTTACCCGCTGTGGGGACTATTCCAGCGTCCGCCACTGATATTCTGTTTCAATAATTATATATTAAGATTCCACAAACATGTTCTCAGTCCAATGACATTGACTTTAAGGTGAAGATCGGTATTCGTTATCATGGGACTTCTTCTCGTGAGTGTTTTTTGTCTGTTTGCAAGCTCAGTGTCGAGCGCTGGATTAAATTTAGAGTTCTCGTGGACCAGGATCAGTTATGAATGGCCCAGAAATGAGCAGCGTGTCCGCAGGTATAGTCAAATGGAGGCAAGGTATGGAGGAGGAGGCTTTAATCCAAATGCTGAAAAAATTATATTTGAGGACCCTAATTTAGAACCAAGCCCTGTTTTTGGTAAACCTAATGCGAATCTGCAAATGTTCAATGACGGTGAAAATGCAGCGAGGAATATTGATTATCAATACGGTAAATATTGAATATAATATTTATAATTTAGGTTTATATACCAACAGTTGGTGTGATTACACTTCAAAAATACAACCACATATTCGAAAGAATTAATATTTGTAATCTTTGGTGTGAATATAATTCAAGAAGAGGGAACTACCGAAAACACCAACATCACGTCAATTTCACTCGACGCACGTCTCACTGACAAAGGTGGCGTCCTCATTAGCTCAAAGATTACCAAATCCATTATTCTATTAAAATCCAATCAATAATTCTTATATGAATGGATGATTGCACTCATTATCATTTTGGAATGAATCTGCTCTACAGTAGATTCCAGCCTACTACAAATTGTCTACTATAATTATTAATAATAATAATAATTCTTTTTATTGTCAGATAAATCATACATCAATTACAATGAATATATTAAAAAGAAAATATCGGAAAAAGGCAGAGTTCGCTTTTTATCAACACGAAGTCGATAAACGCTCTTCCACTCATTGAAAAACTTGTTTCATAGTTATTTGTTATGGATTTCATGACACATTCTGTGAAATTCTACCAAAATATGTCACACATAACGAATAAAAAATTAAACTATGAAGAGGTGCTTGAACAATGTGCTTTATAGAATTAGGCCCTTTCTCGCATTAATAGTATTTTTACACAATTCGCAATTTCCAGACTCCCAAATGTATTGATACGTCTATGGTCATAAATCTGACTTTTGTATTTTTTGACTCCTCAAATATTAGATTTGAAGGCATTGAAATTTATGTTTCAAAATATTGTTTGCGAAAAAATTTCACAATTTTGAAAATTTCAGGTCGGTTAAGCTCCACTACCCTTTACTTGACTTTCGAATAACTAGTCAATCGAAGTAACTTTTCATTTTCTTAGATTTGTATTCAAAATAAATAAAAAATCCTCGTGGAGCAACGAATACCTTTTTCTTTCTTTGAACTATGTCAAAATAATCTCATATTTGCACTATTCAGGATTTTCTCCGTTCAATCTTCATCACTTTTCGATTCTACTTAAATTAAATTTATATTTATCAAGCATTCGTTATCTGGATAGATGCCCAATTTCACAAATTCAAAATCACTAGTTTCTGACGGCCAAACAGCCATAGCTACCTTGAATTACCTAGTGTAGATTAGGTCCAATAGTTCCTCAGAGGTATATGTTATTACTTTGAATATATTCGCCGCGATAGTTTGGAATTTTGATAATACTTATTTAATACTAAGAATGCTAAGAATATTTATAGGTTATTAGTTGCAAAAGAAAATGAGAACTGGCTTTATGACAGGATTTCGTTATTATTCGAATCTGTCACTGTTGTTGCATGAAACTGTAGGTTGCCTAGCAACAGCCGTTGAAAAAAGTGCACTTTTTTACGCTTTTCCGTTTAATACTTTACGCACACAAACGCACACAAACCACACAAACAGTTGTAGAAAAAAGTATAGTATTATACAAGTTTTCACGTTGCCTCTAATAACTTCCCCAAAGTGTCCAGCTCTTGGACTTATTGTAGACACAAGAAACTGCAATTAACATCAAATTCAGCGCTAGCATATATTGAACTAGAATAAAATTAAATTTTTTCCTTTTTCATCATGCGATAGGAGTGGTTGCAGTTGGATCACTCAAATTTTTGCCACACTAGACAGAGTTCCATGTCTCAAAAAATATTCCAATTAATACAGTCTTCTATCTGTAGCATTAAGAGATAAAGGTCATGAAAAGTCAATGGCCTCAGTGAGAATATTTCACTTGAAGATTTCATAGTTGATAAATAGACTTCTTGATTAAGTTTCATGAACCTTCCTACAATTATTCATTACGTTGGTAAAAGCAGTCAATATATTGCAGAAAGTTCTTTCATTTTATGCACAACCTTCATGAAGAATATATCTAAAAATTCTTGACCATCCTTCGCAAGATATAATTTTCAGCCATAAACAAATTACCGGTTGAAATTTAATGGGTGATTGAGAAAAATATCAAAGTTTTATGAATTATTTTAGGAAATGTTGGTCTTAGTCACTAATTTTATGCCAACTAGTTTTACAGGTTTCTCAATGTTTACATTCAAATTATCTCTAAGTACGTTACCACACATTGATAACCAGCGAACATTCCGATAACATTACATCAAAGCCAATACAATAAATAATAATTGCATGAGTCAATAAATTTGAATATCTAAGGATTTATGAAAATGATATTTTCATTTTCATAATTTAATTTTTCTAACTATTACTTCTCACGAAAATAAAGATGTTGTGTCGTTTTAAAAACATCGTGAGACACAAGTGAAAATTGGTTAGAATTGGGGTTTTTTTGAATTAAGAGGAATGAGCAAGTTCATGAATGAGCCGTGCAATCTATAATTCGGGAAGGATATTCCAGAGCAGGTCGGATTTAGGCCTTATAATAAAGAGCCGATGAGAACGAGAGGCTTTGTGTAACGATGTAATACACAGAAGAAAATTGTTACCTGAATACAATGAAAAAGTTCAGTGACTCAATGAATATTTTTATCAATATTGGTTCAATGAACGCAATCGTTATGTCAATGTACCACTGGTTATCCATACTATGAATACGGATCTTAATAATATCAATGAATGCTTTCATTGATATCATGATCAAGTGCATTAAATAGGTTCGTTATGGTAATGAATTCCATTCATCAAACGAATGAAGAGTGTTCACCCAAGCAATAAATTGTATTCGTTCAACTGATGAAACTGTATTCATCAAATTAGTTATTATTGTCCATTCTTCGAATGAATGTTGTATGATTGATATAATGATTCAGATTAGTTCGACGATGGATATTTTTCATCAATCTAATGAACGGTGATTATTAAGTATCGGTTATTCCTTGATTCAATAATTGATATATATTAAATCTATGTTTCAGTTTATTCTCGTGATGCTTTCACACATTGAACTAATTATTTTGTTTATTATTTGAATAAGTGGTATTTATTCAATCATTGCATATCATTCGTAAATGCAATGAAGGCCTCCCACTGATATTGAGTATACAGTGAGTTTCCGAAAGATATGCAAAATAATTAACATGCATTCATCAGAACATCGCAATCCTGATTGGAATGCGTATCTCCAAGTTATCTTTTATTTCGACTGGCTCCTTTCGGAGCTCTTCGGATGTCTCTGTAGTCTGTGCTACCCGAGAAGATGCTTCAACGATCGCTTCTGTCTGCTTAAGTTAACCGGCTCTGTGCAAACAACGAAGTCGTGCGGAGTGGTCCCTCTAGTGGAGGCGCTGTGTACTACCAGCTAAAGCTAACTTGTCAGCAACGGAGATTTCTATGCGAGGATTCGGCTGAACAGATGCCGGCAAAATTTATGAGTATATTTAAACACGAGATGGCTTGGTTCGACATAAGGCTTATTATTATATTCATGAATATATTAATTATGGAGTTATAGAATGGGAGGAAAATGTTGCTTCTATCTGCCTAACAAAACTGGGATTTAGTAACTTCGTTACACCTTCTATGATCTTTCCATAGCCCCAATAAAACCTGTGTGTAGATCTGAAAATAGATTATCATTGATTTCGATAAACTTGGATTCATTGTAACAATAAAATCATCTCTGGGACCATTAATTACGTTCATTGATATGATGAACAATTTCAAATGGATTCAGTGTACCTCTTTCATTACCTCAATGAACTTTTCCATAGCAGCATCGAAATCTGTTTATAAATGTAAAAAAAGATCATCTTTGATCTCAATGAACTCGAATCATTGTCACGATGAAAATGTATTGGGCCAATGAACGGAAAGGTAATAAACGGTATTCATTGATATAATGTACCACATTTCATTCATAAAATAGTATACATTGTTTCAATTGGAACTTTCAGCCTTAAAATGACGTGAGGATTCTACCCTTGGAGTTGTTCACTTTATTCTGGGACACCATGTATATATACAGTGCGGCTTTTAATAGTCCCCCCTCCTGTTAACTTTCGAACGGTTTGAGCAATCACCATATTTAAAAAAGTAGTATTGGCGAAACATTCTAAACGGTTTTTTTCATGTTTCTACTCCAAACGGTTCAAAAGTTAACGGGGGGAGGACTATTCAAAGCCGCACTGTATATTGAATACATTTTGAAATAGGTACGAGTATCACATGGTACAGTTCGACCCACATAGCTGAACATGTAAAATTCTCATTTCTTGCGCGAACGTTTAAGTTGAGTACCTATCATTGGATATATAATGCACTATAGTCCGTTGTGCGACGAATGCGCATCATGGACGTGCATATTTTCACAGTTTCGGCTACACACTGAACGAGTTTTGATTGTATCTCAACATTGTAAGACTCTTCCGAGGATTCCGTTGTGTCCTTGCACATGTTTCTAGCCTCAGCATGTTCCGATCAGGCTCGAAAAATAACGCGTGTATGAAAGAACTTTTTATCCACTTATACTTTAATTCACTAATGTTTAATTAATCACATTTGTGTGTATACACCCTTGGTGTATACGTCTACAAACAGTACCCACTGCTTCCGTGACTATCATTATATTATTAGGCCTCATCCAATGGAATGTACTTAAATTTTCAAAAATGAATACATAATTCATTCTTATATCTTTTATTTCCATTTCAGAAAACAATATTCCGATGGGTGCCAATGTCTGGAGGAACAAACTTTTTATAACTGTACCTAGAAGGAGACTGGGAGTACCATCTACATTGAACTACGTATCATTGGACAACCCAAATCGCCAAAACACACCTTTGATACCATACCCAAACTGGAAGCAAAATATCTACCCTGATCCAAGGAGAACTGGTCAGAATTTTGTTTCAGTATACAGAGTGGCGGTCGACCCCTGTGACAGACTTTGGTTCGTTGATACGGGAGTTATCGAATTGCCAGGTAACTAAACATTTATTTTCATGAATAATAAGTACATTTGAACTGACCTAGATACAAACAATACGTGTCTTCAATAATGCTTTGTTTAATTAGATGGTTTCAAAAGAATCGTTGTTTTTGAAAAACTCTAAATGGTTACTCTTCTCTGTCTTTCTCTGTTTCAGTTCAGAGCAAAGAATATGCATTCCTGAGCTGGTTAAAATAACTATCAATCAAACCCAAAAACTGAACAATAAAACTGAGATCATATGCAGTGAGTTTCAAAAAGCTTGCACCATATTCCTCATAATAATTGGTGCGTTACAGAAAACTTGCACATACGTTGTCAGATTTTCAAATTTTCAAACGGTATACAGGGGAGAACAAAGAAATAGAAAATTTGATCAAGTGTAAACTACCTACCTTTATTGAAAAGACGAACATTCTCCATGAAAATTGAAAAATGAAAAAATGTGATTTATTTGTAATATCTAACAGAAAACAATGCGAGAGAAGCGAACCTTGCTTCAATGAAATAACATTCTCCTTATCTAATTTATTTAATGATTTTTTGAATGAAAACTAGAGAGAATTAAAAAAATCAGTTATCTGAATGAAAATGCGAATTTTCACTTTCAGATTTTTTCTTTCCTTTTCAGTTAGAGTCTTTTCACAATATCTATCAGATGTAGTTCAGTGTCCAGCGTGGCTTGTGCCGGGGAAGTAGATGTTTTCTGTTAGATATTACAAATAAATCACATTTTTCATTTTTCAATTTTTATGGAGAATGTTCCCCTTTTCAACATTAATACCTCGCAAGAGGTTATCTTGAACGATGGAAAATAGCGACTAAAGTTTGTCTTTCAGTCGCAACAGATTTTATGAATGTTCTATTCATATTTTCGAACTAATACTTACCTTTATTTTTGACATTATCGAAAAAGTTTATTTAGAATCGTTGTTTTGGATCAAAACCAACATTCAAATCAAAAATCCTAGCCACCTACGCAAAGAAAATAAAAAAATCACATGTTTTATGATAAAATGATCGTAGTTGGAGATGGCGCCCGTGGTTTAGTGAACGCTAGGCTGCGGGCGGTGTCTCAGCTTCTGCCTTTACATGGAGATTTTGTTGAATCGTTTATTGCAGACATTAGTTATTGTCTGCAGGGACCTACCCTATACTGATGAGGGCAAGAACCCAGAAATCGATGTATAGGAGGTCCAAATGTTTCAATGAACATTTCCATGCAACTAGCAACTGCGGTGACATCCTTGTAGGACTCTGCTCGGAAATTCATTAGATGTAATTCAACGTTCGTCATGGTATTAGCCAGGAAAGTAGTTGTTTTCTGATGGATTTCCGACCCAATGGCAATAAGCGTGGTCCTGGTATTGCAGGACAACTTGTTTCTCTCTTGACAAGCTTATTGTGAACAATGCAATGCAGATTTCTTTAAGATCGATTGGGGCTGAAGAATATGTTGATTGAAACTCAGCATAAACATACCTAATTTTTTTCAGCGCTATTCTCAAACTAAAAAGTCATATACCTATTTAACTGAAATATAGTATTTGTAAGCGACAGTATACCAATACCAATACCAATACCAATACCAATATATTGACACAACTACTCTGACGACCGTATTTGATTAGAAGAAAAGACCGAACCTATATTTCACCAAAATATAACTTGGTTTTGGGAAAGTTTTTTACTATGCCCCGTATACATCCTACTGCTAGATCATTAATAAGATTATAATTGGACATGTTTATGAGTTCCGTTTAATACATTTTCAGCCTTAAGTTCTCTTATTTCGCCTAACAAATTTTTGTTCCTCAATCAAAATATAACGTTTTCACCGCTTACATCTCAGAAACAAAACCTAAAATATCATTTGGACTTACATATTTTTCCAATGTCCCATTCCACTACCCAATCTAACTGAATTTTAGCAAAAATGACAGAGTGCCAATTTACCATATTTTCATGTCCGGATCTCTTTCATATATTCAGCCCACTGTAAATAATTTCAATATTGATATCTTCTATGTACCTAATCAGCATTGAAATTCCAATTCTGTGATTCATGAGGTCATTTTGAGGATATCAGGAGTATTTGCGTGTGAAAAATATGTATATAGTTTCTCGTAACTATTAATTGTTTCTTTTCAACTTATTAATAATTTATGAAAGACAAGACAGAAAATATTTTTGAACTATTTTACATGTCTTTTTTATATAATCCAGTCAAATTCTCTGCTTTCCACGGATATAGCTTCACCACCAAAATCGCAAAAACTTACAAAATGTACGACCATTTTTCAGTTTTTTGCTAAAAAGTCATACAACTACTAGACAACCCATTACAAAAATAAAGAACATTAAACTTTCTACAAAAATCACACATTATAGTTATTTATGTATCAAGGGCGTAAAGTAGGCGTTTATGGCCTGCGGCGTGGATGATTGCCTGATGGCATCAGCCGAGGGCCATAAATTGTTCATCACTGAAAAAATTGCCAAAAATGTTGCCAAAATGATACCAGATAGTTATTTGGACCAACCACCCACTTCACTGAAGCTTTCAATATGTAATAATTATGTTCAATATGGTATCCCATCCTCAACATCAGTAACTAAACCAACTGCATTTTCAATATTCAGGCTTATGAATATTAGGAATAAATAATTATGATTCGTGTTAGGTCATGCATGAAATGATGTGTAAATATAGACAATTTGAGAATTCTGTCTACTTTAGGACCCGCGGGCCATAATTCGCCCGCGGCCGGTAAAGTTTCACTTTACGCTCGGTGAACTGAGCGGTAAAGTGTACTTTACCGCCCCCTACTGTATAAAAGTTTTTTGCACTTCCGGGACTAAAGTGCCAACTTTAGTACCGTATAACAGGGACTAAAATGTATCTTTCAGTCCCTAGGGAGATGAAGTTACATTTCAAATCCATAGGGATATAAAGTAAAAATCAAACATTACGTATTACTGCGTAAAGTAAGCGTTTATGGCCTGCGGCGTGAATGGGTGGTATGTATAAACCTGGAGCAAATGCTTTTACTCGAATTTCTTGAAAGAGAGCTATTCACTTCGTTAAACAATGACAGAGACAAACCTATAGTATAAGCATTTGCTACCTTTTATGAATACCACCCATTGATACACACGCCGAAGGCCATAAAAACACATTTTACGCACGTGATACATACAAAATTTTATGCACTAGCGGTTTATTAGCGCGAATCACAACTACTGACTTGAATTCCAATGGTCTACACGTTTCATACGCTATGTGCACAATAATCAAGAGTAACATTGTATGGGGAATGTGAAACTATAGTAGCCGAGAACTTTTATATTGAAGAACTGATATAATTCTGGGTTTGCATAAAATGATATGTAAATATAGACAATTTGAGAATTTCGTCTACTTTATGGAAGGTGGACCGTAATGCGCCCGCGGTCGGTAAAGTGCCACTTCACGCCCGCTAGTGCATAAAATATATTTAAGGAGTACGGCAGTTCGTGAGTATATCTAGTATCAGCCATTCTGAAGTCATTCACAAAATTCCATTAATTTTCCTGTCAAGCAGCAACAAACTTTAATCGATACCTAAATTATATATGCATGAAGTCGCTAAGATTTTTCAGATAAACTACTTAAAAGCTGGTAGTTAGTAGGCGTACATATTCTCACATTTCAAGTTATGTTTGTTTTACCGTAATTGTTCTTATTGTCGTATTTTTATTCTTGGTAGAGTAGAAGAAAAGCTCAGCTAAAATTCGCCAAGAAAAATAAAGGCCATCATTCATAATAATAATCATTATTACATCCTATTAATTACTCCTTTCATTGTACAGGAAATGCGACGACAGTGAGACCCCCGACTTTGATCATCATGGACCTCCACAAAGATCAGGTGATTCATACCTACGAAATACCAGCAGATCAACTAAGACCGAATACTGCCCTTGCTAGTCTTTCGATAGATGTTACTAAAACTACTTGTGGGGACGCATTTGCTTATATACCAGATTTAGGTAAGTGGAATCAACAAATTTACAAAAAAATATATCCAAAATGATTTTTGTGTCTGAAGTCGATTCTCTTGGTATGTGATACTTCCAAAGACACTGAAGAGATAACAATGAGAAGTTTATCTTTCACTATATCGAACTATTTTAGATTCATTGTATTGTTTTTACAATTTATACGAGTCCATTTAGAAGTGCACATCCATTGGGGAGTCCTATCACATATAATATTCAGCTGGTGCTAGAAATGGACCATATTTTCCATCATATGTCATTCAGACAAGTGAATGTACAAATGAGTGTTTTACATCAGTAAAACTCATCGATACTGAATCTAATAAAAGTCATAAAATTCCATCTGCATAAAAGTTGAGGTTTGGGATATTTGCGAAATAAGTCAAGCTGCATTCTCAGTTCAATCTCTTTCTGAGCAACAGTAATTTTTTTCTTACTAAACATGCCTGTGAAAGTATGGCACTTTGACTTGGAAATAGCCTGCTAGAATTATCTTGGGTCGTTGACGCATATTTTACAGAACTTTCCAGATGCTTGAAGAACATTCAAGAGTTACCTACCTCAAATTCTGGAAATTTCTACACCATCTTGTCTGCTGGGTAAATTTTTGAGAACTCCACTAGAGTGTCTTTTCAGTACGTCGTTCTAACCTTCAGAAGCCTCTGTTCTGGTTGATTCCACGAGGATCTCGAATTTTCTAGAACTTTTCAGAAGCTTTTAGAACATTCTAGAGGTTTTTTTCCTCTATTCTAGAACTTTGTAAAAAGTTTCATTACCACATCTCCATTTTGGTGACCGATCTTTCGGACACATTACATGAGTGTCGTTTTAGTACGGTCTAGAATTTTGTGGGGCTTCTGTTCTGGTCCATTCTAAGGTTGACCCGATTTTTTCTGAAGCTCCGAGAACATTTTTTTTGTTTTCATGTTACAGAAACTTACACGGCACCTCCCTGGTGCCGTGTACCGTGTCCACTTGAATGTCCTTTCAGTACGTTCTAGAACCTTCCGTAGCTTCTGTCCCGGTTCATTAATTCAGAATTCTCGCAAAAATTCAAACAATGGGTTTTTTCGATTTTGAATTTCGTTCAATCCAAGCCATTTTACAATTTTCTACAAAGTATGGATGCTGTTTCTTGATAGAATCTCTGAAACAAATCGTAGGATTGTGTATTTTTTATGGATACTGCAGGTTTCTCCATAACATGGTGTAGTTTCGTTGAATTGAAAAGTGGGCTGTGGCAGGGTCTGAATGAAGGAAAACAACCTAATAGTTATTTTCCTAACAAGTGTGCAAAGTGTTAGTTTTCCGCACGAACGACGTGAAGCGGAGTTCGACTGAGTTTTGCGTGCGGAAAGGGCATTTTGCGCACGTCTTAGGAACAACATTTTTCCTAAGAGCTTCATATCAGATAACAACAAAAATAAAAAAATTATAATTTAGTCAATAATTTTTAATTAAACTTGAAAGAAAGAACTAGCTATACAAAAAAAAAATTACTTATCAATGTGTCAAAGTCGACGGCCGCATGTTTGACAATATTATAATGATTTACCATAAAACAAGTTAATCAAAAAAAAATTTTTTTTCAAGCTGAAATGCAACTATCTGAATTACAAGGTAAAACATTTTCTCACATTGGCTTCAATAGTCTACAGCTACTTAAATAAATATAAATTTTTCCTTACAATGTTATTTTTGAGTAATTTTACTTTTCCGCAAGGCGTGCGGAAAAGTGTAACTTAGCGCAAAGTTACACTTTTCCGCACGCTCGTATAGGAAAAATGTTTATTTAGAAGCAAACGTCAAATGAATGGGAAAAACCGTTTCCGTGATTAATTCATTCTCGAAAAATAATCTTAAAAAACAAGCTTGATTTATCGATGATTATAAAAAATTCCTTCTATTTTCGAAACAAATTATGTTTCAAACATATTAAGCTTCTCAAATCGATGAATTGGTACACTGCATAAGTATACATTGGATAGCATTCATTCAATAGCCATCGCAATTCTTGATAAAAGAATGGTTATTTCTTATGGTTACTGATAAAGAATGATGAATTTTAGCTTGATTTTACGAAGGCGTAAAGGGCCTACAACAAAATATTTTTCAACATTTGGAATTGCTACTTTTACTGACAATTGTCACTTTGAACTGACAATTGTCACTTTGAACTGACAATGGTAACTTTGAACTGACAATTGCCACTTTGAACTGGCCATTGTCATTTTGAAGTGACAATTGTCACTTTGAACTGGCAATTATTACTTTGAACTAGCAATTGTCACTGACAGTGTATGTCTTTTTTGAGTAACAATTTAAAATTCAAAATGATAATTGCCAGTTCAACATGACAATTGCCAGTTCAAATTGACAATTGTCATTTCAAAGTGACAATTGTTAATATAAAGTAGCAATTACAAATGTTCAAAATAAAAATTGTTGTTGGTCCTTCTACGCCTTCGTGTGATTTCGAGCAGCATACGGTATTTATTTTCTTCCATTCTAGAAATGATTCATCAACAATATCAGTACTACTGCAATCATGATTGTCTACACTCATGCAAATCAAGTATCTACTGAAACTAAAAGAAACAGAAAGAACATGAGATTCACTTTTTTGAAGATACAACTACAAGGTCGTTAAGTTATATTTGTTGATTTCCTGGTACGATAATACTTGATGTTACCTTTGGCCTTCAGAATGAGGAAAGGTTATGACTTATCACTGCATAAAATCTTTGTGATAATTCTCACGAACAGTTATAAAAAATATGACTAATATTAATTATGGTGTTTTCATAAATCTTTTAAAAAGCGATTAGTTCATGAAGTTTGGGAAACACAGTTTTTTTAAAGATCATTACTTTTCATTAAAATAATATTTATAATGATAATCTTGATACAGTGTGATCCATTTGAAATTGAAGCAACGTTATAAAACATACATTTTTCAACCGAATCATTTCGTTTCATTAGGTTCGTTTTCATTAGACATTCAAAAAGCCTTCTAGGATACCAAATTCCAGGAATAAATCTTCATTTTCAGTGCCAACTATACTTATTTTTCAAGTTCAAAAATCTAAAAATATAATTTGCGATTTTTTTCGGAAAAAATCTGACTACACCACTGGATTTGCGAAATTTTCAAATTTTTCATGTTAAAATTAAGTTGAAATGCGTCAATCAATAAGAAAGTTCATCGTTTTCGTAATCTTACAAGTATTTTCATGTTTTGGCTGGTTTCCGGGTTTTGCCGTGGTCTTCTTTGGTTTAAATCTCCAAACGTTTCAGCTGCAGCTGCGGCAGTCATCTTCAGTGGCGTGGTCGGAGTACTCTTCTTGACGTATCAACTGAAATTGAAGCTCTCGTCTCTGGCATGTCATTTATAGTGCTGATTTTGCGCGCACTTTCTGTGATGGTCGGTTCGCGCGTACTTTCCGCGCGATTCGGGTGACATGGTTTCGTTTTGGCGCCTTTCAAAGCTGTGTGCCAGATCTTTTGGAAAATATGTTCTCTCTTCCTTTCTGTTGAAGTTCTCTTGATGTTTGTGTATTTCTATCGCTTCTAAATACACTCTTGTTGAGTAATGATTCGACTTTGCTAGTCTCTCGGTGTTTTCGAAAAGGATCTTGTGTTCCCCGTCGGACAATGCATGTTCAGCGACTGCGGACTTCTCGGTCTGTCCCAATCGACAACTCCGCTTGTGCTCAACTAGGCGGGTACCAATGCTCCTTTTCGTCTGACCGATATAAACTTCACAACAGTTACATGGAATCCTGTAAACTCCCGCTGATTTGAGTGGATTTCTGCCGTCTTTTGCTGATCTCAGATACTCCGATATTTTCTTAGTTGGTTTGAAGACGATGTTGATTTTCTCCTTCTTTAGGATTTATATCTTTTCTGTCGTAGCCGTTCGCTTGTAAAACAGTTGTTAGGTGTTTCATTTCGTCGTAGATGTACCGTTGTTCACATATTCTCAAAGCTCTGTTGACTAGGGTGTTGATGACGATTCGTTTCTGTTTTGGATGATGGTTAGATCCATTATGTAGGTATATTGATCTGTGTGTGTTTTCTTCCTGTACACCTTATGGCCTAGTTGATGACCTTCTTTGATGACTAATACATCAAGGAATGGGATTTTGTGGTTTTTTCTAATTCCATGGTAAACTGAATTTTTGGATGAAAACTATTCAGATGATTTAGGAAGTTCTGAAGTTCCTCTCTGTGTGGCTCCAAACAACGAACGTGTCATCTACATACCTCAACCAGTGCTTCGGTCGTTTTTCTGAAGTTTGAGTAGCCTTTCTTCAAATTTTTCCATGTAGAAATTCGCCACTACTGGGCTCAGTGGACTGCCCATGGCGACTCCATCAACTTGTTCATAAAAGGTTTGATTCCACTGAAAATAAGTTGTTGTTAGTGAATGTCGAAATAAATTGATGTCTTGTGGAAGTATCTCCTCTATGTAGCTAAGAGATTCCTCAAGTGGTACATTTGTGAATAAGGATACAATATCGAAGCTAACTAGAATGTCGTTTGGCTCCAAGGTGATGCCCTTCAGATGTTCGATGAAGTGAGTGGAGTCTCGGACGTACGTCTTAGTCTTTCCAACATGTTTCTGCAGTATATCCGATAAATACTTGTCGAGGTTGTAGGTTGGTGATCCTATTGCACTTGATATTGGTCTCAATGGTACATCCTCTTTGTAAATTTTCGGTAATCCATAGAGCCTCGGTGGTAATGCTTCTGATCTGCAAAGTTTTTTCTTTGTCTCTGGTGATAAAGAAGACTCTTTTATTAGCTGATTGGTGTTTTATTTTATCTGTTGGGTCTTTTTGCAATTTTCTGTACGTTTCTTGACTGACCAGGTTATTGAGTTTGTTTTTGTAGTCCGAGGTGTTCAGGATCACTGTATTTTCATGGATATCAAAATCTCACATTCTAAATTTTGAGATCAATCTGTATGAGGTCAAGAAACTGTATGGGGGTTATAAATCTCTATAAATCTGTATATAATCTAGGAGGTTAATTTTATAGTCTTTCGCCCGTTTTAGAAACGTAGTATATAATTATTATTATTTTCAGCATGCATTCCATTTCCTCAAAGTAAATATTTGCGATAATGTACCCTATTGATAAATGGCTATCAAAAATAATGAAATTTCCATGAAATTCCTCTTCAATCTATTCTATTCATTGCTTCTTCAGGAGGATATGGATTGATCGTTTACAGTTTGAGAGAAAACAAATCCTGGAGAGTTACCCACAACTATTTCTACCTTGAACCAACTGCGGGGGAATTCTTCATATCTGGACACAATTTCCAGTGGAATGATGGAGTTTTCAGTGTGGAACTGACGAGTCAAAAACAAGATGGATACAGGGATCTTTATTTTCACTCAATGGCAGGTACCCACATGTACAAAGTTTCCACGAAGGTACTGAGAAATGAAACTGCTGCAACTAGATCCTACCATGGAAACGATTTCCAGGTAAAGATTTTATTTAGTTGAATATTAGTTGAACAAGTCTGATGAGAATCCTTCCTCGGGAAGTATTTTTCTAATGTTGACCAATCGTGTGTATAGCTAGATGAGTCAGGTTTTACAATATCCATGAATGAATTTACATTTACATTTGCCAACCACTATCAAAATAAAAAATTTAGTAAAAGTATTTTGTATGAAAGCATCTAAGGGCCACATAGTTTTTTGTTTACTGAGTATTAACAATTCAATTGAACGTTAATCGTTTCGGACCGATGGTTCCATATACACCTACGACGTATATAGGCTTATTATGGCAAATACCTAGGTATTTCATTTATTTGTTACTCTCCGGCAAAAATTCTTGAACTCCGCTCACTTTCTGGAGTCTTTGCTACAGAGAAGTGAATTCTTGTTTTTTTTCCCCGCGGGTGACTGACTTCACTGTGAATCACTGCTTCATTTGTAAGAAAATATTAATTTTACAGAGGATTATAATTCATTGGGCTGGGGCAGGACGATCTAATGCTGTTCGACCTACTCTGACACTGACGAGAGGCAAGAACCTCGAAACGCGTCTGCAGGTGGTCTTCCTCAGCCAAATGAAGGATAATCTACTGTTTGATTGGAATAAGCATTTGCAATTGGGTCTTCTTGGAAAAACGTTGCCCAAATATCTGTCAGATGTAGTTCAACGTCCGTCGTGGTATTAGCCAGAGAAGTTGTTGTTTTCTGTCAGATGTTTGCCTCATAGTTTCCACATGGTGGAAATATTTGGAAAGAAGGAAACTTCGACATTGTCGATTTTACTATTTCTTTTATTTGATACTCTTACTTATTTTTTTCATTTGTGTAATCAAATTATTGTCAATTTACTTTTCATTCCATGTTGGAAGTGAAGCGTGTTTTTCAGTTTTTGCAAACTTTTATTTTTTTTACTAAAAAACCGAAATTTCCCACCCCGAACACTATTCCTATTTTGAATCAAATCAGACCATGATCACAAGTCTTTTCCGCCATCTTGGCGCCGCCATTTTGTTTTTTTTATAACAAAAAATGTCATATTGCATTGTCACCAGAATTATGAACTCATGCCAAGTTTCAAATCATTCGAACGTCTGGAAGTGGGTAAAAATTACGTTCAAAGTTTTCGTTACATATACATACATACATACAAGTGAAGCCAATATACGCGTTTTAAAAATACCTATACAGGGTTTCCCAAAAGAACCGGAACAGCCGAATATTTCAGCAACGGCTTGACATAAAGTTATGAAATTTGGTATACGGGAGTTATCAGTTGTGCCGAATCTAAAAATAATATTTGCAACGTTGCCAGATTTACAGTTTGGCCTATGGAGCCCTCAACTTTAATTTTTTATATGTAATGCTATGCTTATTTTTAGCTCATTCGATTTGTCTTGTTCAAATTACTATGATCGTATAATATCAAATTTTTATTCCCTTAACTTTTGTAATTGTTGCAATTCATCATTTCGTTAAAAAATATCATAAAATTTCATTATTTCAAAAAATCGTGGCGATATGATAATGAAAAATAATTATTAGAAATTTTTTGGCAAGTCTGATCTAAAAATACCATTTACATGTTGTTTCCACGAAATCTTCCTATTTATTTACATAAACTCCCTTTTTAAATTTTGCCCATTTTATTTGATAACATAATTTTTTTTTATTGAAACAAATTAAACCTTATTTAAACCTTATTCAATTAAGCAAATTAAAAAATCTACACTTTGTCGAACAATAAAAAGATACCAACAAACAGGGAATGTTAAGACTATTCCAAAAACTGGTCGACCTAAAACGGCCACTACTGATGACAATAAGTTGAATATCCTGTTATCTTTAGAAGAGAATCCTAAAATGTCTATAACAGACCGAAAACAAAATTTACCGGAAGATGTAAGTAAATCTTCAATCCACAAGATTCTAAAGCCTTATAAATTAATGTACACTTAAGAACTTTTGGAAGATGATCCTGACCGCCGTATCGAGTTTTCTGAAATCATAATGAATAAAATTAACGATTATCCAGATTTTGAGAACAAAATTTTGTTTAGTGATGAATCGAATTTTTGTTTAAATGGGCAGGTAAACAGGCACAATTGTAGATTTTGGAGTAGGACTAACCCTCACTGGATGGACGAATTACATACACAGCATTCGCAGAAAATTAACGTTTGGGCAGGGATTCTTGACAACACAGTTATTGGACCTTTTTTTATCGATGGAAACCTGACGGGTCAAAAATACTTACAACTTCTGAAAAGAAAGGTGGTTCCTAAATTGCAAGAGTTGAACATTGACATCCATGAAATATGGTTTCAACAAAATGGGGCACCTCCCCATTTTGCACGAGAAGTTCGACAATATTTGGACGAGGTATTCACAGAAAAGTGGATTGGACGAACAGGAACGATAGAATGGCCAGCACGCTCCCAGGATATGACCCCTATGGATTTTTTTTATTAGAGAAAATAGGGTGTACAAAAATAGACCACTAAGTTTAGATCATCTAAGGGAAGCAATTCTATACGAATCGACTCTTATAACACCAGAAGTGTTAAATAATACTATTGGTGAATTTTATGACAGGCTTGGTTATTGTTTGGCAAATAATGGCCAACATTTTGAACACTTAATACGTTAAGTCTTTTATTTTCTCATTTAGTTTAGACCTGTTAATGTTTGTCATTGGATTATTTAATCATATTTAGTTTATCAGTTACCATAATAAAAAGGAATATTTGTATTACCTACGTAGTTTTGTATTGTTTCCTGTTTGTCAGTGTTTTTTTATTAGTTTCAGTTAAAAAAATTTAACTTTATGGAATCAAATAAAATACACAAAATTTAAAAGGAAATAAATACTTAGGAAGATTTAGTAGAACAACATGTAAATTTGACAACGTTGTAAATGGTATTTTAATATCAAAATTACAAGTAAATTTCTACTAATTTAATTTTCATTGTCATATCGCCTCGATTTCTCGAGATATTGAAATTTTGTGATATTTTTCAATGAAATTTTGAGTTGCCATATTAACAAAAATTTGAATTTGATATCATGGGATCATAGTAACCTGAACCCAACAAATCGAACGCGCTAAAAATAAACATAGCATTACATTTAAAAAAATAAAGTTGAGAGCTCCATAGGAAAAACTGTAAATCTGGCAACGTTGCAAATATTATTTTTAGATCCGGCACTACTGATAACCCTCGTATACCAAATTTCATAACTTTATGTCAAGCCGTTGCTGAAATATTCGGCCGTTCCGGTTCTTTTGGGAAACCCTGTATAGATGGTGGTCCAGTAATCTAGAAACTCAAACCAGTCGTTTGAGTATGATATCAAACAAAAATACTGTTGTATATTGGTCCAATATTACTATTGATGAAATTATCAAATCTAGCTGTACTCCTTCATTTGTTGACCTTCATGATTTTCTATGAAAATTTGTACATTTATAATTTCAACACCATTGCTCAAAGTTTATAGCACAGTAACCACAGACAAATGTAAGCCACAAGTGAAGAATGAATCGTATCACTTTGAAGCTCGGCACATGACTTCTTGACATCTTGTATTGTTAGAAAAAAAATTATTCACCGAAATATCAGGGGTGGAACAAAAAAAATATTTAAAACAACTATTTTTTTTGCTGTTGTTTCGGAAAGTATACGATTTATCAAGAAACAATTTCAACAAGGTGAAAGATTATTCAATTCTCCACAGTAATTTCTCACGAAATGCGCTCGTTTTCTCAGAAAACCTGATTGAATTGCGATATCAAATTTCAGGCTCGCTTTAAAATTAGATTTGTCATAACTTTGCAAAAAATTATAGTAGAATTGAAAGAAAAAGTCTATATCGTTCCTGAAGACTTCTACTTCCTCAAGCAAATTCAATATGTGAGTATCTGAGTACCCAAAATGTGTTTTATCCCACTTCACATAACCCTTCTACGATATTTACGGAGGATCCGAAAGTCACAAATATTTTTGTTGATATGAAATAATTATACTGAAGCAGGAATCAGTAACCTCTTTGGACCATATTCTGCAACGATTTTAGACTAGTGAGACAAGTCTCACTTATACATGCCAAAGGAAAAACTGGGTTTACTCCTGTCTCAGTTTTAAACTCACCCATAATCCCGGCAATTTTTTCAGTGAATGTTAAAAATAATCGCTCACACACATCCTACATAAAAAATGAAGTATGGGATTTCAAGCTTGAGGTTTGCGCTTCACAATAGTTATTAAACATATATGCAGGGATTATTTTCAACATTTACTGAAGAGAATGCCGGTTTTTAAGTAAGTTGAAAATGAAGCAGGAGTAAAACAATTTTTTTTTGGCATGTATAAGTGGGACCTGTCACAATACTATAAAATTGTTGCATATAGTCTAATGGGGTCCAATATGGGTTGTTGCTTTATTATAATAATTCTATATTTAATAAATTATTCATGATTTTCGGGTCATCCGCAAACATCTCCGTGAAGTGCGGCAAAACACATTTTAGGTACTCAAATACTCGCATATTATATTTGCATGAGAAGGTAGGAGTCTTCAGAAACGATATGAACTTTTCCTTTTCCTTCTCCGATCATTTTTAGCAGAGTTATGACCATTCAAATTTTCAGCTCCGCCAGAACTTCCAGCGGCGGTAAGCGTGAACCTGAAATATGATGTCGGCGTTCAATCACGTTTTCTGAGAAAACAAGCGCATTTTATAAAAAATTACTAGGAATAATTTTTGTGGAGAATTGCATTGACTTTCAACAAGTAAATTTTTTTTACGATGAATTATATAGTTTCCAAGATTACAGCAAAAACCTAATTTTTGTTAACGATATAAAAAAAAATATGTTCCACCACTGAAATTTCGGTAAACAATTTTTTTCGTGTTTATCATGGTTCCGTCAACTAGCGTACCAAGTTTGGCGGTGCTACAATCGATCCTTGTCTCAAAACCCAAACGTACTGGATTATTACACTTGGCACTGAAAAATAAATCGTTAAAATTGTTTTTTCCGTTAACCAGCTGTCGTCCCCTTACGAACGGCAGCCCTCAAAAGTCGAAACTTGTGCGAGCCAAGGATTAACGAGGTCTTACCTTTTAACGTGCGATTCCTAGCACTTTTTCGGGCCATCAGATAAAAATCTGAAGTCGATGAGGATTCGAACCTAGCCGACCAGCAGTCAATGGTTTTGAACGCTTCAGTCTCAACCACTGAGCTTCTTGACCCTTACTGAGCTACTTGACCCTGACCTTGACCTTGAAATATTGAACAAATCAGGAATGCATTTTATTCGTCCAATTGCTTTGAACTTAATCTATAACAAATGTTAAATATTTTGAAACAATTTTTAATTTTCCAGAATCTTGGTGATCGAGGACCACAATCCCAAACTTCATCAGCGGACATTCACCAACCATCTGGAGTCATGTTCCTCGGACTGGTGAACCAAAATGCGTTGGGTTGCTGGAATATCAATCGGCCGTTGAATACGATATCCCGCGTACAAAAAGACGACATCAACATGATATATCCTTGTGACGTTAAAGTCCGGGATGACAAGGTCTACGTGATAACTAACACAATGCCTGAATTCTTGTATGGGAGATTGAATTACGATATTATAAATTTCAGAGTTTGGTCCAATACTGTTCAAGGAGCTATTGCAGGTACACAATGTGATACAAGTCGTTCTGACGTGAAAGGAAGTGGAGGCAGATATCATTAAATGTACGCTTTGACTAAGATTGGTATTAATTGAATTATAATATTGATTGCTTGAATAGTTTTTTTTTTCAATAAATTGGACTCTTTTTATCAATTTTGTATTATTGAGACCCATTGTAACCCAAAAAAATTTTTAATTATAATTTTTTTGCTGTTGTTTCAGAAAGTATAAAATTTTCCAAGAAACAATTTTAAAAATGCCAAAGATACTTCAGTTCTCCACAAAAAATATTCACTTATAATCTCCCTAGTGCTTGAATTATTGCCGGAAATTTTACGAGTACATGAATTTTTTGAAAATTGTGTGATTTTCTTAAAAAATTCATGTACGAGATAAATTTCCAGCAATTAATTCAAGCACGCGGGGGATTGGGTAAGAAAATTTCACACCAAAATATATTAAATTAATGGTTAATTCAACTGACTTATAGATTATTCTGAGAGAAAACAAGTTGTAACATCAGTGGGCCATGAATGGTTTTTGTTGATATAATGACAGTTACGCGTTGGTATTAGTGGCGGTGTTTGTATGTGAGAAAGGAAAATTCATTTTGCGACATTTTCAACCTAAAATTGCATTGCACATCACGCAGAACCAAAATAGTTTTGACTGGTCCATGCGGATTGTCTATTGGGAAGTGATGTGGAAAGGAATTGTTGCAAATTTCAGCCGGGTATTCACGAAAAGATAAGTTTTTATTTTATCGGATAAACTTTCATTTTGCACGAAAACTTGGTTGCTTGGGTAATTGATCGAGTCATATTGCAAGCTACCAAGTTTGCGTGGAACAAAATTAAAGTTTACACGATGAAAACAAAACCTCGAGTGGTATTTAGTGAGATAATTTAACGAATCAAATAAATGAATTATTAAACAAAAGTGAATAGAACATAATTTATTGAATTAAATCAATAATTCATTGAACAAAAAGTACATTTAACAGGAAATATTATTTAAATGTACAATTAGTCAAAGTACAGTTTTGGTATACAATCCTACCCGAAGAAGACTGCTGAATTTGATTATTTTCCTCTCTTAAATTTGTCACTAAAGTGGAATGATGCTGTGAGTCTAACTGAAGGTATGGCTTCAGAGAATTGGCGTTCGAATGTCCGATCAGCTTGATAATTTGTTGTTCTGAGACTACTGCTTTGGCAAGAGTAGAAATAGTGCTAGCCCTATGGGAATGATTAGTAATTTTATTTTTCAGATCTAGACCAATTTTTTCTGCAGAAATTCTGGCCCACTTTGAAATTTCGTTTACACCAATGAGCACATTTTTGTACCATCCCTTGGCATTTTCATTTTTCCAAAACGGGTTTGGTGTTAGAAACAATCTATTTGAAGAAATATGTTTGTTTCGTTTTTCTAGAAGCATTTTCAACAATCTTACAGGAAACACGTTCGGATTTTCTTTATTTGTAGTCAACCACTTACTTTCACTGCACCTTTTATCTCCACCTTGAGCTGTTTTAAAAAAGATCGGGTTGTTCTCCACTCTGCCTGTCAATGTTCCATTGTATTTTTCGGCTTTGAAATAATAAATTTTATACTGCGCACTTTCACCACCTCTCCAGGCTAATTCAAAAGCGGCGATATGAAAAAGTTTTATAATCCATATATGGATTATGGAAGAAAATATGGAAGAAAAATATTATATATAATATTATATATAATATTTTTCTTGCACAATTTTGGCTACAGTGTTACACATTGTTTTAACTACGTACTCCTTGTAGTCATTTCCGTCTGATGTCTTCATATTATACGCCCAATCTGCCAATATGCTTGAGATTTCCGGCTGCGACGTTGAAGGTAATAGTCCATACCCCTTTTCTTGACAAAATACCTAATTCAAACTGCCTCCAAATCGATGATTTGGTTTTTTTGGTGTTTTTTGGAGTGGCGTTGTCTATTGCAGAATTTATTATTTGAGTAGTTGCACTACCAAATCTAACGTTAACGCTCATTTGAATTTAAAAACAACACTTTGTAACAAAAAGTATGAACATTTTTTGTCATTTGGCTTTGTTGATAGCAACGCGTCCTTGGGTACAGCGTCGGATTCAAGAAAGTTATACGACAATTATTAGTTGTTGCCGTGGTGAAGGTAAATAACACTTTATCCACTTGCAAACAGTTACGTTACTGCCAAAACTGACGTTTCTTATGGACGATTTGATACATGAGTTGAATTATCATGTTTATCATGGTTCCGACTACTAGCATACCAAGTTTGGTGGTGCTACAATCGATCCTCGCCCCAATCGTACTGGATTATATATGCAATAAGAGAATCGATATGCCATTTCTCATCGGCAGCGCGTCACCCACGGTTATACCGGAGAATAAAGTCTCGGTATACCGAAATGAATCAATTCCGTCAAGAGAACGATCGCAATCTCGAGATCAATGGAGGGCGACATCCCGATGCCGCGGTACTTCCATCCAGGCCGCATTGTTACACTAAACTACCGCCTTATCTGGGCATTATCTAGGAACATCCTCGGCGAACCGATTCGCATCTTGAACCAGAAGTTCCGAAACAAAAAGACGAAACTTGTTTTGAGTTATTGACAAAGCTTGTGAAGAAGAAGAGGAAGCAGTATTTGTGAGAATCGACGAGAGTATCCGATTATTTCTACAAATACAATGGGTCCCACTTCCAGTGGCACCATAATGGTATTTTCTTTTTTATCATCCAATTCAAAAATAGTTATTTATGTATCGAGCAGAGATTCACTGAGATTGACTTGATTTTCCAACTACTTGACTTGACTTGAAATCAAGACAAGCTCAAGTCAAGTATATATTTTTGAAATTCAAGTCGAGTCAAGTAGTTCCACATTAAGTACTTGTAAATCAAGCTACCTACTTGATTTTGTTTGAAAAACTACTACCTTTTTTGTATTAATCTGAATAACTGCCAAAACGCAATAACAATAAAAATATATTGATGCAAAATAAACAAAACTAGAGTTAGTAAAATACAGTACAATAATATTCGCGTTATAATGTCCCACTCTTAAATGACAAAGTAGGTTATATATATATATTTTTTTTTTTGGAAAAAGTACACAATGTCGTCTCCACAAAGATTTTAATAAGACCAGGATAGAAATCCTATCTCAAAGACATGTTTCGAACATATATATGTTCATCATCAGTTTCTCTCTATTGTGAATTTTGTACCAAACTGTTGATGAACATATATATGTTCGAAACATGTCTTTAAGATAGGATTTCTATCCTGGTCTTATTAAAATCTTTGTGGAGACGACTTTGTGTTCTTTTTCCAAAAAACTTTGTCTTCCACTTCGAGTATGGACTATTACCTTTTCATAGGTTATATTTTTTAAATGCCCTATACAAAAATGTGTAGCATGTGCTACAATTTTTACTAGATTGCTTGAATCCTATAGATTTTTGTAGATATTCAAAATTAAAAGAAAAAACAACAAATAAAAAATCGTTAAAGAAAATAAGATGTGGAAATTTTTTTGACACACCATGTAGATTATTCAATTGTGTCACAAACTACTACATAGTTATAACTAAAATTTTTGTTTGACCTTCTCAAACCATTTCGAAACTGAAATTGTGCTACGCCTATTCAAAGGTATTTATTTGCCCAGGAATTGCGCGGGCTGGATCTACCAAATTTTTTTTCGTAGACTTCAGTGTGTAAAGCTTGCAAATGTCGCCTTAGTAAAGATAGTCCGCAGTTTTTATTTTCATCTACGATATATTCTTAGCCGCTGCTTTGAAAAGGTTCCGATTCCATTACGGACAAATCACTTATGTCAAACAAAAACAATGATTCTCTAGCCACCACTATTTATCCTTGATCAACGCTGGTCTATTTAACAGAACGTCGTCATCGAGAAATCCAGGGCCTGCTTGTTGTGACCTCGGTAAATCCCCTAATTTAACGCTTTGGTGTGCATTTCATGGATCGCTATAAGTAATATCAAGTAGCTTGATTTTACTTGATATCAAGTCAAGTGAGAACAAAAAGTATTTTACCCCTTCACCACACAAGTAATTTAATTCCTAGATGCGCATTAAAATACTTTTTGTTCTCATTGAGTGACACCACAGGCGTCCAATATCCCATTTTCGATCAAGTCAAGTACTTCAAATGGTAAAACGAGTCAAATATCAAATTTTCAAAAGCTTGAGTTTTGAAGTCAAGTATTAAAAAAAATTCAAGATACTTAGCTTGATGAATCCCTGGTATCGAGTAAGTACAATGATACTTTTTTCAACGTGTGTGAAATTCGGATTCAAGTTATTTACTCTAAGAAAATTTTCTGTCACAATTTCGTCCCGAACAGGTCGCCCTCAAGTAATTGGCTCCTAACCAATTTGCCCTTATCCAATTTGCTCCCATGTTACTTGGTCTTACCAGAACGAACTAACCTCACTTGGACATGTGTGCGCGAGGAAATCAAACACATACATTTTTTATGTGTATTTTTTTGGTCTGTTCTAACCAGAACGAACGTACCTTACGCAAACATTTCAAGCATTGTATAAATACTACTGCTGTGGTGGGTAGGTTGAATTTCAGTGGCATACACTACTTTTCAATTCAAATTTCATATCAAGGCAACTGTCAGAATAATTCAGTCCGCTCTTTTTTGTGAACAGTCAAACCAACGAGGCCCTTTTGAATTAACACGCTTATATTAGCTTCACTCGTATGTACCCAGTAGTACACTCATATTGGTACAATATTGTGAAAACATTGGCAAAATATTCTAATAACAATATTGGCAAGAAAAAAATTTTTAACATATATTTGTCCAATATTTTGAAAAAAATATTGTTCTAATATTCTTGAAGCAATATTGGCATCAAAATGTTAAGCGATATCGATACAATATCACTTACATTGGAATAATATCGGTAGAATATAATGAAAATATTGGAAAAATATTCAAATGAGTTATTGGCGAGATAAAATTATGATTATTTCGGTATATTGGTACAATATAACTTGAACATTATACAAATAATATTAGTGATATTGTGGAAGCAATATTGGCCTCAAAATATTCAACAATATTGGTACAATATCAGTTTGTATATATTGGTAAAATATTCAAAATGAATATGCCTTGGAAACATCAATGAAATATTTTCAGAAAATGTCGAATAATTTGAAAATTCTTCAATTTCATTTCTACTTCAATTAATCACTGAGTAGATTGACTTGTTATCGCATTGTGAGAATTCGTTCCATATATGAGGCCACCTAGCAGTTTTCTCCCAAGTTTGATCATAATTCATTTCAATATTATTTATTGAATATTTGGCCAATATTCAAATTTCAATGATGGTGATAAATTTATTTTGTAATATTGTCTTTCAAATATTGAAGTGAGGTTTTCGTAACAATCTCAATCAATATAGGGGCAATTTAATTTTTCGAATATGGATGAAATAATACTCCATCAATATGCTAACAAACTTGGATATACAATACTGTTTTTTATCTCTAAAATCGATCTGAGAAGAATGTTGAAATCGCAATATTGGAGCTAGATGCTAGAAACAATATGTAGGCAATATCGCTCTATCGATATTGACGAAAATTATTCAACCAATATTGACCCAATATTATCTGAAACAATGTATATTCAGAACAGTTTGAGTCAATATTGGTTTATTATTATTTTTACATTTACAAAATATCCATATTGGCCCAATATGAAAAGAATATTCAGCCAATTTGAGGTATCTATGGGTTTCTATGTAACAGAAACTTTGAACGTGATTTTCATCCACTTCTAGACGTCCGAATGAATCAAAATTTGGCATGTGTTCATAATTCCGGAGACAATGTAATATAAAATTTTTGTTATAGCAAAAAAACAAAATGGAGATTTGTGATAATGGTCCGATTTGATTCAAAATTGGTATGTAAGGGTTTTCGGGGTCAGAGATTATGAATTTTTTATCAAAATTCATATATTCAAAATGACAGCAGAATAAATATATGGTTAGGTATTTTATACTACTCAATCAAAACAATGAATGGTCTACTTATTATTTCTATCAGTATCACAATTATTTACACTCACGTTCTCTCGTGTTTTATTGTATAAGTCTTAATATATCTATGTATATGCATATCACTCAATTATTCACTCGAATTCTCATGTTCTGATAATTTTAATATTTGCATTTTAGATTTTTAAACTTTTCACTTTTCACATTTTGAAAATTAAATTTTTTATATTTTGACATTTTTACATTTTTAACACTTAACATTTTTAAATTTTATATCTCATATCGTTACATTTTATGTTGAAAAGGGGGAACATTCTCCATGAAAATTGAAAAATGAAAAATGTGACTTATTTGTGATATCTAACAGAAAACAACTACTTCCCCGGCACAAGCCACGCTGGACATTGAACTACATCTGATAGATATTGTGAAAAGACTCTAACTGAAAAGGAAAGAAAAAATCTGAAAGTGAAAATTTGCATTTTCATTCAGATAGCTGACTTTTTTAATTCTTTCTAGTTTTCCTTGAACAAATCATTAAATAAATTAGAAAAGGAGAATGTTATTAAAAAAAATATCACTCACAGAAATCGTTCATTTCATTGAAGCAAGGTTCGCTTCTCTCGCATTTAATCCCCAATACATTTTGGTCGACAAAAATCTATTTCGCTTTGCCAAGCTCTTCAGGAGGATTGATATAGGATTGAAATAAAACTGGCTCTTCAGAAGCATACACATCAGGGATGGATATGAGCGAAACATTTCTTCTGCGGTGACACTTTGAAAATTATTTTTTGACATAGACCTGTCATGAGCATTTTGATTTTAGTTCGAAAATATGGTTAGGTATTTTATACTACTCAATCAAAACAATGAATGGAAAATAGCGACTAAAGTTTGTCTTTCAGTCGCAGATGATTCCACAAAAGATTTTATGAATTTCCTATTCATATTTTCGAACTAAAATCAAAGTTACATTTTATATTTATATATTAGTATGTCTTCAAATTGAATGATAACATTTTCAACAAAACAGCTCATGACATTTTTGATTGAAGGTGAAAATAAGAAAGATATTTCGATTTTTTTTGAGGCACATGTGAATAACCCCTCGTTCACTGGATATGATTTTCATCTATTTCTATATTTGAGAGAATTTCATCAGAACCATGTAATTAATGAATATATCAGATACCTAATGAATACTAATTTAATCCATCTGAAATTTACCGTACGTACTTCATATCACTGCGTCCTGAGGTAGCAGAAAATATTAGATTTTTTATTCAGTATAGGAACGGAAAATGTACAGTTCGAGAAATTGTACTATCAATATAAATCCTGTAAAAAATTAGTATGGATGGAATAAGATTGTAATATGTTTAATAAAAAACGATTGAAATGGGAAAGATAGATATTGTGTATGTTTCCAAGAAACGTAGGTCTGTACTTTTCTGCACTTTTCTGCACGTCCGTCGTGCAGAAAAAAATGTTTTACAGCCTATCATTGACAGTTTGAAGTTATCAAAAATTACATATTTTTTTGACGAAGGTATTGGAAAAAATTATTTTACTATAATGAGAAGTGAAATGTCCTGTTTTTTACTTGCCATGTCAATGTGAAAAAGTCCAATATCAAACAGTGAGAAAAGTATATGAATTTTTCTACCTGCATGAAAAATACAAAACTTTTAAAACTACATTTGAGTAAAAAACTGAATTTTTATTTCACTGGGGGCAATAAAAATTACATTGTACTCATCTGGCATTCCACTGCAGCGTTTTGTGAAAATGACAAACATAAACATTAAAATCGACACCATATAATAGTCCATTTCCTGTAAGATTGTATAACGCTTTAAACAATTGCTAATTTTATATTATTTTCAATCAAATACATTTTATCAAAAATTAAAATAGTTTCCTTTGAAATTCAACTGAATTAAAAAAAATATTCTCCCATACGAGCATGCGCAAAATTGTACTTTCCTGCGTGCGGAAAAGTAAAACTACTCAAAAATCACATTGGTAGGGAAAATTAATATTTTTTATTTTAGTAGCTGCTGTAGACTATTATATGCAATATGAAATAGTAGTTTACCTAACAAGTGCGGAAAGTGATACTCTTCCGCACGCGATTGCAGATCGCGTCGTTCGGCCAGAAATCGCGTGCGAAAAAGACACTTTAAGCTCGTGTTAGGTAGACTATTTTTTCTACTGGCCGCAAAAACACTCAAAAGTTAACATAAAGAACATTTATTATTGTATATATATATATATATATTAAACTATACAACCATACTTGGTAAGCTTTCTATTTTAACCTTCTGCGACGCAATATTTAAATGTCAGTATAATCCGCAAATACTAAACAAATATACTTTTCCGCACTAAAATGTTTTTCCGCACTAAAAAGAGTGAGGAAAAAATTCCGCAGTAGTGCGGAAAAGTGACTCTTCGCACACTAGTAGAAAAAATCGTTTTACCTTTAATTTGTAATTCTGATAGTTATATTTCAGTCTAAAATAAAAAAAACTAAATTTTTTAAGTACCTTTTTTAATGGTATGTAAATGATTATAATATTGTCAAGCGTGTGTCTGTCGATTTTGACACATTAATATGTAATATTTTTTGTATAGTTAGTTCTTTCTTTCAAGTTTAATTAAAAATTATTGACTAAATTATGATTTATTATTATTTTTGTTGTTATCTTATATGAAAAAACTCATCCGAACTCCGCTTCCCAACGTTATTCTAACTGTACTTCCGTGCGGAAAAGTAACTCTGCGCCCTTGTTAGGAAAATAACTATTTATATAGTCAGTATTGCCTGACCAGCAGATACCCATGATTGAACCAAAACGTAATTGCACTCTCGGCTAAACCTTAATTAAATTAAGGTTTGAGGTGAATTCCTGAAGGCCGATTCATGTACATGCGTGCCAACCCTGCATTTTTGACCCTGCATGAGAAATGCATGCCTATCGACGTTCACACCAGTACCTATCGGCGGTATTCAAAATATAAATAATCGCAAATGAAATTGAAGTTGAGGAACCTAAAGAAAAAACAATTTTTTGTTAATTTACATCGTCTATCGATGAAATAATTCTGAAGATGAAACGAATAAATAATTAATAGTTGATGGATGAATACGTAAAAAATATAAAAATCATTTCACAATTCGTAGAACACATAGGTAAACTTGATATGCGGAGATAGAGCATCTTTTTCCAATAAGATTGTTTAGGTATCACTGACATAAGCGATCACTACTTTATCTTAGCCACTTGATCTTCGCATAATACTATAGTTCTTTGTTCTTTATACATACTGATGTAAGGGAGTCCCTCTTTCTTTCATGTATGAGCGATTTAACAATGCATCCGAAATGATTTTATGGAGATACACAGGCCTGGTAATTTTCATATCCCATTTACTCCAAACTTTTGTACTACTGACATCTTCGAAGAGTTGAAAAAGGTTTTAAATAGTTTGGGAGGTTGAGTTTTTCATCAAAAGTTTCAATGTGAGCTATGAAACTTTTTTGATACGATTTTTCTCATGACCTACTGTATGAAAAGTATGAACATTTTTACAAGCTTTTATCCCCAATTCGTCAGTTAGTTGGTATGTGTATGGATACCCATTTGTGGGATAAATTTTGCAACTGAATATTAGACCAGTTATCCTCAACCGATTGAGCTGAATTTTGAAAATTTGGTAAGAATTCATTATAGAGTTTTTGTTGAGAGAACTTAAAACTATGTGAGGCAAGCTTTTAAATCTGTAACTCACATAATAACCCACAATACACATCTAAATAAATCATTTTTTACTTTTTTCTACGTTCATGCAAAAAACAAACCTGTTTTGAACTATATTTGGTGGAAAAACTGTCTCTTTATTGCATCATGACAGACATTAACTTTCATATCGACGCCAAATGTAGCCCATTTTCTGTGAGACTGTATTACGTTTTAAATAGTTGCATGTTTCATCATATTCATTATACATGTATAATGGACTATGAAATTACTAGAAAATGCAATTTGTTAAAAATAAAAGTATTTCCTTCGAATATCATCTGAATTACACAAATTGTTTTTGAATTACTTTTAGCAGATAGATTTAAACAAACAATGTCTTCCTTACAGTTAAGTGCCACCTAAATGAAACATTTTCTGGTTTTTGCATGAACGTAGAAAAAATACTGTATGAAACTCGTGCAAAAAAAGTTTATTGCACTCGACGTGTTGTCCAACTTGGCCTGTTGGCCTCGTTGGACAATTTCACCTCGAGTGTAATAAACATCTACTTTTTGCACTTGTTGCATAAATAACTATTAATTTTTTTTTTAAACATTTTTTTACTGTGACGGGAAAAAAGTTTGACACTTCATTTCTGTTGACAGGTACTAAAATATGACTTTTCATGAAATTACTTTTCTCTGGCGGGTCAATAAATTCTCTCTCCCACTCATTCGGCTTATAGAGAAAATAATAGGCGATATCTCCATACCCTTTGTAGATAATAGCATCAAACTTGGTGTTGTTGGATTCTTTATGATCGTCCCTAACCGATCATGCAATGATATACCGGGTGTTCTAAATAAAAAAAAATTGAAGATGGCGCTCAGCTGCCATTTCGAAACTTTCAGCTGTTAGTTTTTTATGATAATGTAGGTTTTCATCTCCTATTCAAGACTTTCAAATTTTGTTGCGATATGCCAGGTGGTTTAAAAATCAGTAGGGGGGAACGGACTTTAGACGGGCACTGTATGTAGGCAAATTTTTATACATTTATTCATTTGAATATTTTTGGTTTGACATTCTGTTGAAGAAGGCTATGTGGGTCTTGTTGTAACGAATCAATCGTGGCAATATGTCACGTTAAAAAGAATGTGTCTTCTACCAAAAAAAAACCAAGGCGAAAAAAAAATTAAGAAATTTCATCGGACGAGGAAGACTTTATAGTGTTTCCATTAAAAGTTGGATCCAGTGTACAGCATGCAAACAATGGGCACAGACAAACTGCACCGATGGAAAGTCATATTATTTGTGCCAAAATAAATTGTGACTCTTCATTTTTCATTCAATTAAGTTTTGTAATACTGTGACAATTCGCTGGCGGACTGTTCATTTCCATTAGAATACCGTAGATGGTCAGGATTTTCGTTAGTCCTTGCAAGTTTTTCAAGAAGGATAGGACCGGGAAACATCAGCCGATTTGAAATTGGTGTACCACCTTTGAGAGATCTCCGTAGATCACTAAACCTCCGTTCACGGGCAGTACAATTAGTAGCAGTGTGCAACAAAGATCTTCCCATTGAACTGATTCCCATAGATTTATGTTCATTTTCTGAGCTCTTGGTGCCAGTTGAAGAGTTTTCAAATGATCCCTTTATACCTCTCACACTATTCATTTACCTTTACCAGTAATACGACTAGTTGCCATACCATGTGACTCTAAGAAGGTCTGAGAAGGATCGTTCTATTGTTGAGCAGCTAGTATACTTGTACTGTGTTCTACTTCTTATCGTTCCGGTTTTAGAAGTTGTTTATCCATTACAAAAGTTGATTGAATTGGGAAGGAAAATCAGCCTTAGATAATCTTAACAATGACTGAAAAATTAATACAGAGTATCGAATATAAAAATGAACCATTTTATATGACAGTGGATAAAGTTAACACTTAATGTCAATCCTAGTAAAACAGTACTACTTGGTTCAATTTACTAGGAGACGAAAGTACAAACTTTAAGCCTCAACTCTGAACAGAACCCAGGTAACATTTCCGAAAGATATTGAATATCTGGGCGTTATAATCGACCAAAAACTGATATGGAACAGCAAAATCAACCACATTACTCACAGGGCTATAGCGGCAAGCTGGAATGGTAAGACATGGGGCGTGAATGCCAAAATTATCTACTGGTGATATCAAGCGATCCTCACTCCATAGTCACCTACGCTTCAATGATATAGTGGTCAAATATACAAAAAACTTTGGCCACAAGTCAAGCTACAGAACGTGCATCGGCTATCTGGTCTGGGAATCACAGATGAGATATTTACGTGTCCTACAGCAGCATAAGAGGAAATGCTTCTACCATTTTCCCCTATGTGTGATAAAAGAAGCAACCTTCAGACCTCAAGGACCCCACTCACGGTCCAACTACGCTGTACGATTTCGTCAGATTAGATAATATCGAACGCAATTTGATCGTGTGATCGCCATCCAACCAAGTCGGCGCGATTTGATTGTATTGGATGGTAGCTGAATCGGTCTGTCTGCAGCACTTAAATACGACTTGACTTCAAAATGTAGAGTCAAGTGGTCATGAACAACCACCAAGTTTGCAACGGGTGCATCAGAGTGATAAACTGATAAATCCAAGTTAAATAAAACGGTTCGAGTTAGCCAAGTTTCAGGCTTTCAACCAGAAGTACATGGTATAAAGAGGCATGCCCACGAGAGACTTGAAAGGGGCACCAGCAGGAAAAAAATATGTATACGATCAGATAGCCAAGTAACACTGAAAGCTCTGAAGTCATACACTTGTAAGTATAAGTAAACAATTTCTGAGACAATGTTTTGGTTGGTTTCCGGGTTTTGCTGTGGTCTTCTTTGTTTAAAATCTCCAAACGCTTCAACTGCAACTACGGCAATCATCTTCAGTGACGTGGTCGAAGTACTGTTCTTGACGTGATCAGTGAGACAACTGGCAGACATATCCAGGTTACTTTGATATGGGTGCCAGTTCACAAAGGTATTAGAGGCAATTAGGAAGGAGACTGCCTTGACAAAGAAGGGGCAAATTACAATTTCTCGGCCCAGTACCCTTCTGTGGACCACTTGAGAAAATAGTTCCGACGCTGGGAAAGCGATGGAACTAAAGTGCTGGTACAAAGACAAGCGAAAAGGCTATCAAGCTCATCGCCAAGAAGAGATGAAGTTGCTGCTACTGCGAGACATTCACTGAAACTGCAGAACATTTGCTTTGCGAATGTCTTGCGCTTTTCTGGAAGATACTTAAGTTCCTGGAAGGGACTCCTTAACGCACTTCGACATCAGGAACTTATTAGCTCGCAGGAAACACATTAACTTCATACAAAGTATCAGAATCGCGAGCCTCGAATAGATCAAGTGTCACGCACAAAAAATCTCATTGGTCGAAGTGCTTGTGAGGCCCCATAGCATGTAGAACCCTTTCTACAATCCACAATTCTAGGAAAGCAACTGCTCGCTTTATCAACTAGGAGAAGCAACGAACTTTGCAGGACTCCGGACATATCAGAAATTCAAAACGGATGATCTGATGATATTTCAATGATAATCAATAGCCGAATCGTCTGACAATGCTCGTTCATGATAAGCTAGTATGCGTAACGCTCTTGAGAATGCTAACTTTGTTAGCGAAACGCGCGTGGAGTGAAAGTGACTTAGTTTTGGTGTTTTGGGTAGCTTCTATTTCTTGAATTGTATTCACACCAAAGCTTTCAAACATTCATTTTCAAATGAATTAAGAAATTCAATCTGGCGAGACGCGACAAAATCTGAACTTTTCTCCTTCACAACAATACACTCTGTGACACTTCCAATTTCTGATACGATCGGGAAGAGCATGAACCGGGAGCATTAAAAGTGTCGTATATGGCACATAGGTTAGGGTGTAGTTTCGAAGGAAATCCATTCTTGGCGCGATTTCTGGTAAGCCAAAAGCCGGGATCAAGATTGGTTCACGATATACGAGCAGATTTCGCAGACTGTGCAATGTTTTAGTTCGCTGAAACCGGAATCGAATAAGATCAAGACAGTTTTATGGTGATCGGATATCGGCACTAAACTCTTTAATGAATATTCAATTTATATATGTATAGGAATGGTTTGTAGACATTGGGAAGTTTCATTTTGTGAGTTGGAAATTATAATAAGAGTTCAACAGAACACCTGAAAAGATACTATTTACTGGGGGAACATGATCCGTTTCACAGAATTAAAATTAACATAGTTTTGAATACTTAATAATTCAACAATTCAATTCACTGTCTTGTAGTTCGATGAATGAAATGAAAGACTTCAACGACGTCGAAATATTCTTCGGTCTTCATATTCCCAAATATGAGGCAAATATTTGACTCAAAACAACTACATTATCTGACTCACATCTGTGCAACGTTTCACAAGGAGCACACCATTGCAAGTGCTTACTGTAATCAAACAGTAGAGATTATTTTTCAATTGGCTGAACATTACCACCTGCAGATATGTATCGATGTTCTTGTCTCTCATCAGTGCTAGTGTAGGTTGGTTAACATAAGAGTCCTGACCCAATCATCAATCTAGATTAAATTCATTTACGTCTGACGAATTATTTATTTTGTGGAAATTTCTGTTTACTTAAAATATTGTAGTGACCCTGAGCCTGATGAAACGTATGGTAATTAAAATATCGAAATACGATTTTTGTTGTGTATTTCAATCTTCAAATTGACATCTGACAAAACAATTTTTTGTCTTGGAAACATTGATTACACAATATCTACATTATACCCCCCTTACAAAAAATAAAACACTACTAATGAAAATGAACTTTTCTCCGTTATCAAGTTTCTTCTAATAGAGCTGACGTCACAACAAGGCGGTCATGGGGGGACAAACACAATTTTTGACATTTGATGAAATAAAAATTCGTTTTTTGTGTGTGTTAGTGAATAATTGCGATTTTTATAAATCACTTTTCGCAGAAAATTGACCAGAAAGATTCACGTAGCCTTATGGAAAATGAGTTTCATGGGTTCGTTTTTGTTCTGTTTGGTTTGTTTGTCCCCCTATGACATTGTTCCGCAACTGTCATATTACGTCACTGACAGTGCTCTATTATTTCATTATATTTTTCCAAAACAACTTCTGCAGGAAATTCTGCGAAGGCTGGCTTAAGTCTGTCAAATTGTATATTTTTATCTTTCCATTTACTGTAATAGTAAAGTATCTTTTGTTTATTTCCAAAACTTTATGTGGACCTGAGTTTGGGGTCTGCAATGGTTTTTTTACCACTGAACCCATTGTTTTTAAAAATTCTTTGAAAAGTGCACTTTCAAACTGCCTTTCTCGATCTGTTGTCACTCTAGATGGTATTCCGAATCAAGTCATCCATCCTCGGTACAATTCTCTAGCAACTGTGTCAGCTGTTATGTCTTGAATTGGAAAAGCTTTAACCCATCTTGAGTATCTGTCAATACAGGTTAGACAGTATGTGTACCCGTTGGAGGTGGGAAGTAAACCAACTAAATCAATATTTACATGTTTTTACAAAAATTTCTAGTATCTGCTTTATGTGTATGTGTCTAGTAATTTATTTTATTTTATTTTATATTTTATATTTATATCCAAACAGACCTGATGGTCTAATTACTATGGATATAATGTGTTCTGGGTAGGCCTAGTTAATTACTCCATACGCCATAGTGAATCGTGGAGGATTATCCCCAGCCAGCAACAAGATTCAATCACTCAGATTTACATCTGAAACTGTAAAAATCTTGCCCTGCCTGGGAATCGAGCTCGCGACCTTTCGATCACGAAACCCCGGCGTTACCACTGCGCCAATAACAGGCAATGAATTATTATTGATGTTTGTTGATTATTACAAAGTTAGTATTGTAATGAATACTGAAATTTTTGTATTGAAATGAAAAGGCTTATAATAGACGTGGTACTTGCAAAATAATTAGCTGGTTAACATGAATATACTCATATCATTTCATTTCAAACTATACATATACCATAAAATTTAAAATATCTATATATATATATAATTGGGGATTTGAAGACCTCATCACAAGGTTCAAAGGTAAAAACTGAATAATTATATAATAGTATATTAGGTAATTAGTGTTGTAAATGGCATATTACGCACGAATGGAAAAATTACGCGCGTAATTAATCCGACACGTTGTTCGATTAACGTCCACGAGATTGGGCCCCCAGTACCAGCGCTATGACCATCATTTTTCTTTTCGTCATTACCTTTTTAGAGCTCTGAAGGGTCGCCGTACTTGGTACAAATGACCGGAAATTTTGTGTTACCATATCTCGGTTTATGACTAGTGACTAAATGATATGAAAATTTTTTGAAAGTACAATATGTTTTCTAGATTTATCTCAGGGAATATAGTCACCGAATAGTAAATCAATGCAAATTAACTGAAATATGCCTTTTCCTGCGAAAGCTTTCACTTTCATAATTGAAATGAATTAATGATAATAATAATAAAATGTATTTATTTTAATTATCCTCGGCGAAGTCCAGATAAACTTCTCTACTTAACCGAGTACCAGTTACATATAAGAATTTGATAAAATAAAAGAAATGTGTACATATACATTTGAACAAGTTTTAAAACTAATAGGATATGCACATAAATGTAATGCATGGAAGGAAAAACATTAATAATGTACCTATTTTCAGGAATATAAAACCAAGTATCAAAGAACCAGAAGATAGTCCTTATAAGCTCTCTTAAATCCATAGGATGATTTATTTTTGACGGTTAATGGTATATAGTTTAGTATTTTTGCTGCAGAGTAAGAAAAGGACCTCTTGAACGCAGCAGTTGTATGCTATTACAAGAAGATTCCTATTTCTGGTTGTACATCATGAATAATAGACCGATGCGTAATTTTTTTTTCTAATATATGAAGGAATTCCTTGTTCTGACACTTTATGGGCAAAATATGCAAGATTCCTTCTGTCCTGTATATTAAGCCTTCCAAGTTCAGCTATATATGAAGTTACGTGGTCTCTCATTCTCAAAGAACAAATGAAACGAATACATGAGTTTTGAATTCTTTGAATTCTGGTTGAAGTTCGAATATCGAGGCACGGTCCATAAATCAAATCGCCATAGTTTGAGTGACTCAAAACTAAAGTTTCACATAACTGTTTCCTCAAATCTTTGTTTAGAATTGTCCTGTTACGGTAAAGATTTCTTAATGACATATTACTTTTCTGAACTATTTGTTTAATATGCGTTTTAAACCGTATAAATCATCGTCAATAAATAGTTTCAAATTTTTTATTGTTCTACAGGGCTCAATACTTACACCATTGGTTACAACTTCATAAGTGGCATGCGCTCGATTGCCCAAATATATCTTTTGTGATTTGATAGGATTCAATTTCAAACCGTGTTTATTAGATATTTAAATATTTTATCGAGGGTATCATTCATTCTTGTAATGGCTATCAGCATTATTTTTATTGAAACTTGCATACACTTGCGTGTCATCAGCAAATTGATGTATATAACAATCACCAGACAGTTCTTTCAAATCCATAGTGTAAAGTAAAAACAGGAGCGGGCCTAGTATTGATCCCTGGGGAACTCCTCGTGGTAATAGCATTGCACTGGAACTGGTTTCCCCTAGAAACACATATTGACATCGGTTGGTGAGATAGCTTTCAATTAAACCTATGGTTTCCAAGGAAAAGCAGGAATAACTCAATTTAGCCAATAATAGATTATGTCCCAGGGTATCGAAGGCTTTACTATAGTCTAACGTAACCAGTAATGTTGTATTACCTTCATCAAATGTCTGAAATACCTCATCTAGTACTTTAGTCAATGCTGTAGTTGTACTATGCCCAGACCTGAAGCCAGATTGGCTATCTGAAAATAGTTCATTTTTTGTGAGAAAACTTAGCATTTCATTGAAAATCAGTCTTTTGAAAATCTTGGAAGAAGTTAAATCATTAAATCATTATTATAACATATGTATATTGTTTTGATCACGCAAAATTGATAGTTTTTGTAACATCTCTGAAAAATAAACATCCATCTATGAATTCAATAATAATTAATATTCAGACTATTTATTCAATGTTTGAACCCTTATTGCGTGATACATTGAAAATGAGTCTTTCAACAACAATTATCAACAAGTATTGTGAGGAATACAATTTTTTTCTGGACACCATCGGCCATCTCGTATTTAATACGGTTTGCTTAAATCGAAATAATGAAAGATATCAATTAAATCGAAGAAAATCATAATCCATTCTTTCAAATTAAAAACTCAAAACTCAAAATTCATTTTCGCGCTTGAGGTACGACTAAGTTCAAACTATCTTCTATTTGTATGCTTATTTTGTTAAGTCTTTCATCATGGTTACGGATTTGTTCCATAACTTTGTCCAGATTATCCGTTAGTTGTTTTATCAGAGCATCCTTATCATTCAATTCTTTGCGAGTTTTATCACAGCAATCAGACGATTTGTCACCTATTTGAGCCTCGACTCTTCTGATTTCTTCCCCTTTTTTCAAAATCAAACTATGAATTTGGGATATTTCTTCAGTCACGGACTTCATCCTTGAATTCACATAGTTCATGCACTCTCCTTTGGATTCTTCAATCAATTTTCTGTTGTCATCAAATTTGATGAAGAAGCTTTGTATTTTTGTTTTCAAATCCGAAGTATCAGTTTCTTTGTTTTTCAGTGTTGTGTATATATCTGACATATTTTTTTTAATAAGCTCCAAGACATTTTCATTCTCAAAGGCCTCATTTTTCATATTGGTTTCAAGAGTTTTTACTTGATTTTTCAAATTATATATTTCTGTGGCTTGTTTGTCAATTTTATCCGGAAGCTGAACATTTTTGAGCATTTTTTCATTAATATGTTGTATTTCTTGTTCGAAATTAATAATTTTCTTTTTTGAGTTCTTATTTTCAGATTTAATTTCATCAATAACACCTCTTAAACTAACAAGTTGCGGCAAAACATTCGATATACTCTTCTCTTGCAATATCAGTGATTCATTCAACGTTTCAATATTCAAAGTATTTTCCAGACTAGTTTCTTGAATACCTTTCAGTTTTGTTGTTATCGCATTCAAATCAGATTTCAGTTCGGTAATTCCTCCTTCATTATTTATTGAACGTTTTTTTGCTTCGATAACAATGTCTCGAATATTCTTCAGCTCATTCTTGCTCGCTCCCAAATTCAAAGTTGAGTTGTTCTTGTAATCTTTAACTTCTTGTTCTAGTTTTTTGACCGCAATATCTATAGCCCCAACTCTGGCAAGAGTAGGTTTATGGTTAATCAATAAAGATTGTTGAATTGAATACAATTCACTTTCCATTACGGATAAATTTCTGAACGTCAGTTCTTTCATCATAGACAATTGAACACCAGTTCGATTGACTATATCATCAAATGATTTTTTTATATCTTCAAAATTTTCATTAGTTTTTTCTTTTAAATTCTTTTCAACATCAAATAATTCTTTGTTCATTCCAGTTATCTGTTCTTTAATTTTATTAATATCGTTTCCAAAGTTGACTACAATATTATTTATATTTGTGGTGTTTTTCTGGATATCTCTCAGTTTCTCTTCACCAAACTTTACTTTTTCAACAGAATCAAGTTTACACTTCAATAACTCAGTCTTCATGTTCAAGATATCACTATGAGTGCCATTCAGTCTCTCCAGAATGCGTTTGGTGATGTTTGATATATCAAACTTCATAGCATTTAAATTACTGTCCAAATTGCTAACATTATTAAATGTAAACTTTTTGATGTCAGCTAATTCAGAATCAAGGTGCTTCCTCAAAGTGTCTATGAGTTCACTGATGTTCCCAGAATTATTACGGGTCAATTCCGCTAAAGAATTGTCGACATTTTCGCGAATTTCAGTTTTTAAATTGGAATATTGTTGAGACCAAGCAGTTTTATATTGATCCAAAGCCAAAGTCAAATTATCACTCAATACCTCAAACTTTTTGTCGTACTGACGTTGGAATTTATTTATTTCGTTTCGACATTCTTCTTCAGAAATTGAATTGGGCTTTAAAGTCTTCACAACATTCCAGTCAATATCACTGAATTTTTTCAATAACTTTTCAAATCGATTCTTCATCTCTGATATATTATATTTGTTGTTTAGTGATATCAGATGAACATTCGATATATTAGTTTTTATGTTCCTCATGAACGTTTCGCTTAGTTTCATTATATTCGATATATTGTTTTTATGATTTTGCAAATTTTTCTCCAAATTTTCTAAATGAATATCAGTGTTTTGCCATTTTCCCAAGATATATTGAATTTCTGGTATGTCTTGCTCAATCTTTGCTAGATTATTTTTAATGAGGGTGAAATTATTGATTATATCTTTGCTTGTTACGTTGATTTTTGAATCTAACTGATTTCTTACATTCTCAAGTGATTCTGCCAAATCCTGAAAATCACTTTCCAACTTTTCTAATGATTTATCGTATCGATCAGCAATATCCTTCTGGAATTTGGAATCGTTATTTTTTAAGTGTGTGAAATTTTCCTTTAGTACCGAGTCCAACTTATTCATAAAAACCTGGAGTTTGCTGTTTATTTCTCTTTGTATGCTCGATAATTCTTTATTGAACTCCATCCTAGTAGGATATAACGATTTTTCGTTCTCTATGAAAATATCGAGTTCGGAAATTTTCTTCTCCAATTTTTTTATTGCATCGTGTTCCTCATCAATCTTTTCTATAACACGACGATCTTCCACCTGTAGCTCCTGAATAATTCTCATGGTCTTATTTATATCTCCAGTTGTATTCATGCCAGCTACTGCCTTCTGAAGGTTTTTCAAATTGCTATGGATTTCGTTGATTTCATTTACTTTCATATTCACAAGAGATTCAAGGTTTGTTAGATTCTTGAAGATTGTATTCCATGTTTTAGATATTGTTCCGCTGCCCGTCTTACTGAGATATTTCTCCGCATCTATCTTCACTCCGATAATGAGATCTTGATAATACTCCAGGATTGTCTTTATATTCTTGGAGTCCTTCAGATAATCCTCGCCGATCCGGTTGGTGAAGTCAAGTGGATACTGTTGAAGATCACAATTCTTCATAATGGCTTCACTCACCTTTTTCTTTGAATCAAAAGTAAAAGGAAATATCTTCTGAGATGTAGTGGAGACGGCGTAAGAGTCCAACCTGAGTTTAGAAACGATGAAACCATTTCCTTCGGTAATCAATATATTTTTATTATCACAATGGGTTTTTTTCACAATCTTCAAGTAAAATGCCCTATCTCCACCGTCATTGTAATACACCAAATATTTCAACTGTTCTTGCTGAAAGTTCCAGATGTCAACAAACCCAGAGAATACTAGCTCTAGCGTAGTTGGACATGCTTGGAGTGGTTTGTGGATCACATTCCAAACAACCGCATAATTGACTGTCTCGCTTGGATCATAACAAAAACCCCAGTCATATCTGCAAACAGCTCCTGATCTCAGTTTAATCTCGTTTTTGATCATATCTGCCGTTGTTATATATTCTTCTAGTACCACCGGAGACCCCCTATCTTTTAGATGATTGTCACGCTTCAATTTGTCCTTGAAAATACCAGTTTGGAAAGCTTTCATGCAATTTTCTGTGATGTCCGAATAAGCATGTTTGGTATCGTTGAATAAGCATCTGTTTACTTTGACTTTGAATTCTTCAAGTCTACGATAAATGTAAACAGGGACTCTGTTAACTTCTGGTTTGCCACACTGCTGGGTTCGGATACCACTTCGATGCCAGGATATCGTTAAGATGAACAGCACTGTGATCCTCATCCTCATACTGGAACTGAAAAAAAATGTTCAGTTATTTGAAATGGGTACTCAGGGTGTATGATCTATGTAAAATAGCATATATATATATAGTGTGACCCATTTAAGATGGAAGCACCCTTATAAAACTTACATTTTTCAACCGATTGAAATGATTTTTGTTTCGTTAGGTAGACATTCAAGAAGTCTGCTAGGACACCAAATTTCATGAATAAATCTCTATTTCCAAGGCCAACTAATTTTATTTTTCAAGGTCAAAAATATAAAAAAATTACTAGCGATTGTTTTAGAAAATATCTGACTACACCATTGGATTCGCACCATTTTCAAACGGTTCATAAGAAATCTGCATGCAAGCTTGTCAAGAGAGAAACAAGATGTCCTGCACTACCAGGATGACGCTTATTGCCATAATCCTATACAATAGGAATGATTGGGTCGAAAATCCATCAGTAAACAACTACTTTCCTAGCTAATACCGCGACGAACGTTGAATTACTTCTAATGAATTTCCATGCACAGTTCTACAAGGATATCTCCGCAATTGCTAGTTGCATGGAAATGTTCATTGAAACATTTGGACCACCTATTATAGATCGATTTCTGGGTTCTTGCCCTCGTCAGTATAAGGTAGGTCTCTGCAGACAATAACTAATGTCTGCAACAAATGATTCAGCTTATTTTTATTAACAAAGTGCTTTAATTATTATTCGCTTTCGCGGCTTTTCGCTTTCTCATGTTGAAAGCCACTTTCAGATTTTAATGAAACAAACATCTTTGGTTCTTTTCGAAATTCTCCAACTTTCATAACGAAAGAAAATGAGCATGATGCCATTTGATAAATGGCAGTTTTCAGCATTTCTTCCAAGTGCTATTCCGTTATGAGGAAAATATGGGTGATGCGATTATTACATGAAAATATCAAATTTTAACTGTAACTTCCCTCTAAGATTTTCTGCCGATGCCGTTCGTTAGTTGCGATGATTTAAGTTTGATATTCAGCTTTGACAAATAATGTTATCACAAATTCCAAGCTCTTTCAGATAATTAGAAAAAGTGTACCTATACAACGTGTCACTGGAAAAAAAAGTTTTGGGATCACTTTCGGTTAAATCGGAAGTGAAAAATTAATACTGATAGTGGCGTCAAAATAAGCGTATAGCAACATAACATATTTTAAACCTGTATTTTCGAAACTATAGATAAATTGTGGCATATAACCAGGGCCGGCCGAACGCATCATGCAGCTAATGCACAACATGAGGGCGCACCTGCCAAGGGGCGCCAAAATAAGGTCCAATATTTGAATAACATATACTCATTTTGAAACCATTATCTGATTTTTTTATTTATGAACAGATTGCGATGAAATTTTGACTAGTGATATATCGATACCTCCTGAATACAGTGGTGTAGTCAACGTTTTGATTAAAGTTCTGAAATTGACTTGGTGGGTTAATTAAACGGCTTATTTTTCAAATTTCATTCCTCATTTCAACGTGATTTACATATGAACCATTTGAAAATGTTGCGAATCCAGTGGTGAAGTCAGATTTTTCTAAAAATAAGATTAGTTGGCCATGGAAATTGAGATTCAATCAGGAAATTTGGTGTCCTAGTAGACTTTTTGAATGTCTACCTAACGAAAAAAAATCATTCCAATCGGTTGAAAAATGTAAGTTTTATAAGGGTGCTTCCATCTTAAATGGGTCACACTGTATATAAAGAAATATCCGAGGCTAGCTTATTTACTTGAAAGTGCATCATCTCATATACTTCCTTTTCATCAACTTAATCATATGTTCATCACATTACGATATAATGAGTAAAAAGAGCGCAAATAAAATCTTGCATGAGGGCGCTCAGTACCCTAGAGCCGGCCCTGCATATAACTCTCTTTTTGGTCCCCTGGTATGAGGTTTATAACTAGGAAAATACTTGAGATGCAAATGTCATTAAGAATCTGACATGTATATTCAATTATCGATATTATTTTCCTTGAAAACCTGAAAGAACAAAGATGTTGAGCTCATCATGTCATCCTCTACTGAGAGGGCTATACAAATGTCTGGTTGAAAAGGGGAACATTCTCCATGAAAATTGAAAAATTAAAAATGTAATTTATTTGTAATATCTAACAGAAAACAACTACTTCCCCGGCACAAGCCACGCTGGACATTGAACCACATCTGATAGTTATTGTGAAGAAGAGTTCACATTCAGGAAAAATATACAGGTTTTGTCACTTAATATTCGAAAAATGTGGTAATTTCCGGCAACACCGAAAGTCGGCCATATTGGATCTTTATTCTGAAAAATCCGAATTTATCCAAATACCCACGAGTACTTTTGTTGAAATACATTTATGACTGGAGAATATTACCCAGACCCCTGTGTTACCTGGTATAGATTTGTCAAAATAGTACCTACATTATTACAGTTGGTGTAGAAATTTTCACTTATAATCTCCCTAGTGCTTGAATTAATGCCGGAAATTTTTCGAGTGCATGAATTTTTTGAAAATTACCCGAGTCGCGCAGCGACGAGGGTGATTTTCTTAAAAAATTCATGTACGAGATAAATTTCCAGCAATTAATTCAAGCACGCGGGGGATTCGGTAAGAAAATTTCACACCAAAATATATTAAATTAATGGTTAATTCAACTGACTTGTAGATTATTCTGAGAGAAAACAAGTTGTAACATCAGTGGGCCATGAATGGTTTTTGTTGATATAATGACAGTTACGCGTTGGTATTAGTGGCGGTGTTTGTATGTGAGAAAGGAAAATTCAGTTTGGGACATTTTCAACCTAAAATTACATTGCACATCACGAAGATCTAAAATAGTTTTGACTGGTCCATGCGGATTGTCTATTGGGAAGTGATGTGGAAAGGCATTGTTGCAAATTTCAGCCGAGTATTCACGAAAAGATAAGTTGAATAAAATTGTTTCAAATATTAAGTTGTTCATCAAGTCAAGCATAGATAGATTTGATTGATATACATTTTTTACCGATGGACCTATTCATCGTTGAAATGCAAGTTCTCAAAATATTTTCAGACACATTCGAAATATTTAGTGAATATATAATTATGAAATATTATCTCCTTTCATATGAAAAATAACATTCCATTTGTACATAAAAGCAAAATGTTAACTATCACATGTCAAATATTTGACAGAAAAATTTCCACTTATTAATTTCGCCCAGGGTACCCAGGAGGATAAAAATTTCCGGAAATTTTTTGGGTTGCCATGGCAACTAAATAAAAACCAATTTTTTGATTGGCTGAAAAAGTGAGGTGTGAAATTTTCTGCACAATTATTTATGTACTATTAGTAGAGGTCCCATATATCATAAAACCATAATAATTTGTTTTAGGTTTTGGGGGACATGGCTTCACTCCTAAAAAACACTCATTTGGTCAAAAAAGCTCCAGAGTAAAAAAATCACTGAAACTGCAAATTGAATTGGAAGTCCATGAAATTTGGTATGTGGTTACTTTAATAATAGACGAACAGACATCCAATGAGTTCCGGGCCCTACTTTGAGAATTTTCCGACACTTTTCCGTCCGTAACTCGGAAATAATGAAAAAATATCAAGACACCAAAAATGAATCTAGGAAAATTAGGAAAAAAAAACTTTCATACCCGTAAAGCCTTACTTGGAACAAAAAATTAAAGAAAAGAAAAAAATTGTATCCACTCCGACTTTTGATAAAACGTAAAAGATAAAAAATTGTAACGAAAATGTATTTTTTTCTTTACATTTTCATTGTTTCTATAAGAAAATACACAAGAGAGAATATTCTGGTTTATATATATTTATATTTATATATTTCACAATTTCAGTGGCTTTCTGGTCAAATGTTATAAAGCATGTTTTTATGCCTATCTCTTTTGATACGGTATATATAGTATTACGATTACTAGGCGTAGAATTCACAAATGGTAAGCCAATAACGCGGCTTTTTTCGAACGGAAGGTCGCTGATTAGCGACCCCATAAATCTATTCCACCCCGGCACAACAGATTCCGTATTGTCCCCTAAAATATTTTTGCCGAGTATACAAGGAAATTCAGAATTCAACATATTCGTAGAATTAAAATGGTATCATGATAGGCTTTACTTTAATATTATTTTATTATTATAATAATGGACTGCAAGACCAGGAAGGGCATGCGCAGAACGTGTCAGTCGACGCTATTCAAAAACGTGGTTCCAGTCCGCCCCAATACTCCCTGAACCACACAAAACAACTGTAATTCTCATTCCAACAAATTACCCAGAAAAGTTACTGGAAGGGCATTCTGCCAAACTCCCAATACATTTGAATCAATCGCATTTAGACCAGGATCCCACGCCTATTTTCAAAAATGATCAATAACAGCCTGAATCTTCTAGGGTAGCTTCATTTTGCCGAGACGCCAAACTTTTTCCTCTACGAAATTTCTCTATAGTGGTAGCTAATAAACTGTGCAGGCGTCAATCATATCGATTTGGTGAGTGCAAAAAAGTCATTAATAACAATTAGTTTTTCAATTTAACCTCGAGATAATGCGCCAAAGTACTCAAAAAAACTTTTGTCCTAGGTACAAAATGGATGGTAGGACTGAAGAGTCTCCCACTCCCAACATGTGGTCATAAAAAATATTAAGTAACCAGCGGATTTTTTTACCGTTTATAATTGAATAGTCATATTGTCCTACAAATTGACTGGTAGGTGTTCCTAATCCTACGCTCCGAAACTGTCAATTCCATGGTCAAAAAAAATAGTAACTGTAGGACAATGATAACACATGTACTATTAGTAGAGGTCCCATATATCATAAAACCATAATAATTTGTTTTGGGTTTTGGGGGACATGGCTTCACTCCTAAAAAACACTCATTTGGTCAAAAAAGCTCCAAGAGTAAAAAAATCACTGAAACTGCAAAATGAATTGGAAGTCCATGAAATTTGGTATGTGGTTACCAGTCTCCCACTCCCAACATGTACCAATGACGTGGTCATAAGAAATCATCAGTACCCAGCGGATTTTTCTACCGTTGCTTGCTTTATATTTGTATAATGAAATGGTCACATTGTCCTAGGTAGATTTTTCCAGTCCTACATGCAAAAGCCGTAGTATACAGGGTGTTCCATTATGTTCACTATGTTTTTGAAGCCTCAGGAGACACCATGCATCCTATTTTACCGTTGAGCCGATTTTCTCAATTCTTCTGACCTATTTGAAAGTTTTCATTTATAAATTTCAGCTCTTCAGAAGGTGTGGTGTTGCAGGTGTTTTCGGGTTTTCCTGAATCTGTAAAAGCGAATGCGCCATCATTAAAGCCGCCCCGGAGGGCAGATTGATTATTTCAATGTTTTCACTTTGTTATTGTTGTTTTCAATATTCACTTTTTAATACACTTTTCACGTAAATTATGATATATTTGAATTGAACAAACAATTATAAATTGAAAGTAACATTTCTTTACGAATAAAAGTATATTAAATTAGCTAAAGCACAATTTCAAAATAATTCTTTATTTTCAATAATTCTTGTAGGACTAGCGATACATACCCGTTTTTTTTGTAGGACACTGTATGATTTAGGTGAAGAGTACACTAATTTATGTGTTATCTACAGTTACTTATAATTTTTTTTTACCATGGAATTGACAATTTCGGAGCGTAGGATTGGGAACACCTACCAGTCAATTTGTAGGACAATATGACTATTCAATTATACAAATATTATCCAAGCAACGGTAAAAAATCTGCTGGTTACTAATAATTCTTTATGACCACGTCATTGGTACATGTTCGGAGTGGGGGAATCTTCAGTCCTACCATCCATTTTGTAGGACAAAGGTTTTTTCGAGTACTTTGGCGAATTATCTCGAGATTAAACTAAAAAACTAACTGTTTTTAATGACTTTGTTGCACTCACCAAATCGACATGATTGACGCCTGCGCAGTTTACTAGCTACCAAATTTCGTAGAGGAAAAAGTTGGGCGTCTCGGCAAAATGAAGCTACTCAGGAAGATTCAGTCTGTTATTAATCATTTCTGAAAATAGGCGTGGGATTCTGGTCTAATTGAGACAAGCCTTTTTAAAATTATATCTTACAGTTGTGCCAAAGGAGTAATTTGTATACTCAATCCATTGAGATTTCCTATTCTCAAAATCAACAGAATAATGCAGAATATTATTAAACTCCTGAAGTTTTTTTACGATTCTCAGACTATATCCGAGTATACAGGGTGAGTCAGAATAAGACCGACAAACTCCGAATACAGATTACTCATCTCATTTCGAGGTAAAAAGTTACAAGTCACATTTTTAAAAATTCGTTTGTGGAATAAAATGCGTAGCTCAGAAGATATTCATTTGACATTTCTTCTTAATTCTTTTGACTTTCTACATCACCGACAAACCACTCTCCAAGGATGACATTTCGAGATGAAATATCTTTAAGAAGGGTGCAATGTAACGATACTGACGCCAGCCCTGGCGAGAGCTTGATCGAGTGGTGTTTTGTACAGCAGCGCATTCTGAGTGACGGGCGAGGTGACAGTAGTATTTTGTAAATTTTGAATTTTGAAGGGATATTCGATTGGACAATTTCATGAATTCATATATGACCTGCAGAAACAGCTCATTTCGTTTCTCGTCAGAAGTATTCTTTGTTAATTCGATCTCATTTTTTCAGATAGGCAAATTCAGTGTAGGGTACGTTACTGACAAAAATTAATTTCTTTCAAGACAGCAGTCTTGTGAACGCAGTAACTTATCGGGCAAATTAATTAATTTGCTCTTCTACACTTGTACAGATTTCTTTGGATTAAAAAAAAAAAAATTCATTTTCAGATTGTGGAAGGTCATAAACCCAAAAAATCATGTCAAGAACTGGATTTCCTCCACAAAATCAAACTTTCAATCAATATCTTCATTTCGTGTAATTAGTGTCAGATGAGCCGTCAAATTGGCGTTTCTACATTTATTTACCGAATCGTGCAAATATGAAGTGAGCGATTTGAATATACCACGGGCTAAAGGAAGTGTTTTCGAAAACTCTTGTTCTCATTGTTTGGAAGTGAGAAAAAAGGACATTTGGTTGGTTTATATAATATAAGGGCAATTTGTTAGGAATAATATCCAAACAAAATGTAGAATAGTTTCACCTCTCTGGCACGCAAACTGTGTTGCTTAGAAACACCACATCGAAACACCGACTTGACAATTTTCCTCATATTATATTAAAAAGATTGTTAAAATTGTTTTTTTCGTTAAGCAGATGTCGTCCCCTTACGAACGGCAGCCCTCAAATGTCGAAACTTGTGCGAGTCAAGGATTAACGAGGTCTAACCTTTCAACGTGCGATTCCGAAACCAATCAAATGCCATGATTTTCTCGTTTCAAACAAATATAACACCAAGACTTTTCGGAAACACTGTTTCCAGCCGGTGAAATTTTAAAATCGGTTCTTGACATGATTTTTTGGATTTGTAACCTTCCACAATCTGAAAATGAAAAAAATGTTAATCCAAAGAAATCTGTTTAGGTGTAGAAGGGCAAATTAATTAATTTGCCCGATAAGTTAAAGCGTTCACAAGACTGGTGTGTTGAATGAAATTAATTTTTGTCAATTGCGGTTTGTTATTTCCAAACCGCAATTCGAATACAGTTCAGCGTCTTTTCAGCAAGTTTTGATAACGGAGGCAGATACAGCCTCCGAAACGTCAACATTTTTCAAAAAAGAGAAGTATATATATAGAAAATAAGAGAAGACAGCAATCTTGTTAACGCAGTAACTTATCGGAAAAATTGATTAATTTGCCCTTCTACACACAGATTTCTTTGGATTAACATTTTTTTCATTTTCAGATTGTGGAAGGTTGCAAACCCAAAAAATCATATCAAGAATCAAATTTTCTCCACAAAATCAAACTTTCCATCAACATTTCAAATCGGTGTTTGACCTCTTCAATATTTAGATGTTTTCATAGTAACAAAAATCACGGTAAATATAAAATCGTCAGTTTGACGGTTCAACTCTTCAAATGAAAAATAAATACGTGAAATGAACCGTTGAGTGATACCTCATTCGAAACGTCTGACAATTCTCTATACGTTCACAAAATTCCAAAAAAAATATCTATTCAATACAAAATGGCGGTACATAATGTAAGAACTCTCTTAGAGTAACCCCACCCCTGTTAACTTTTGAACGGATTGGAATTCTGTTTTAAATTTTTTTGTTGAATGGTAGTTCATAAGTTTCTTTTTGACAACAAAAAAAATAATTGTTTTTCAAAATGACGTCGGTTTGAATTTTTTTAATGGCTATGGGGGTCGAGGATACATCGTTTGAATTGTATTTCAAATGTCTACACAACAAAATTTGAAACAAAAATATTCATCCAAAATAAAATGGCGGTACATAATGTTAGAGCTCTGCTATGAGGATCCTTCGGATACTTTAGTTCTAGAAAAATTATCAAATCTACTAAGGTACCCTTCTACAAAAGTTTTCTGTAATTAATTAATCATCAACAAACAGATAATAAAGCAAAATGAATAATAGTAATATCGACACAGGTAATCGAGGCAATCAGTTATAATAACATTCCTTAATTAAAAGGAATTCCTCAAATAAGAACAAACCATCAATTAGTCATTATGATACGGTACCTGTGTAAATGTACCAATCAGAAATTTCCTTATCACAACTCGTACTTATAAAGAATTGAAATACAATTCAAATAATGTATCACTCAACAGTCAAAGCCATTTCAAAGAAGAAATCAAAATGGCAGACCGACGCCATTTTGAAAAAATTGTCAAATTTTTGTTGTCAATCACTAGATTATGAACTACCATTGAACAAAAAAAAATTCAAAACAGAATTCCAATCCGTTCAAAAGTTAACAGGGGTGGGGTTACTCTAAGAGAGTTCTTACATTATGTACCGCCGTTTTGGCTGTATATTTTTGTTTTAAATTTTGGGGACGTATAGATAATTGTAAGACCTTTCGAATGAGGTATCACTCGACCCCCCATTTAAAAATAGCGTCGGGTCGCCACTTTGAAAGATAGACTTTTTTTGTCGTCATAAAGTAGCTTATAAACTGCCATTCCATCAAAAAAAAATTCATCTGAAAATTCCAATTATTTCAAAAGTTAACAATGGGGGTTACTTTATGGACACACTGTATATTATACGTATTGTATATTGTACACGTGAATTTGTCTGATCGAATATCCCTTGAGAATTCTCAAAATACTTTCACCTTGTCCAAACTGTATTGCTGTGCTTGAGCAATCTCTCTTGAGCATTTTGTCGGGATATTATTACTGACAGTTCATGTATAAAAAATCGCATATGCCACAGTGCAATTGTCACTTTGATAGCGGCAAAAGTTAGATTTAACTTTTACAGCGATAAATTAACTCCTGTATAAAATGTGTCATTTAAAGATGACTGTTTTGTCAGTTTGACAGCGATAAAAAAGGAGCATCGTTTTTTACCACCGATAAAAATACCTGTTCCTCTTAAGCGTCTACATCTAGTATGCTTACATCACTTCAATGTCTGTCCTGTCAGTTATTGAAGTACCTATTATTGTTGATAGTTGATACTGAAACATTACAACATGAGTCGTTTTGGAGAAGTTTCGATTCAACAAATAACAAAAAATATAGAAAAAGCAATCCCGCAATCCACAAAAAATACTAAAGCGTCAATATGGAGACAATTTATGGACTTTTGTCAAATACGAAATTACGAACTGTCGAAAATAACTCCGATCCAAGAAGTAGCAGATATATTAAAGGATTGGGCCTATAATATGAAAAAGAGGAATGGAGAAGATTATAAAGAATATGCAGTTAAATCAATTTGGAATTCAACTGCGAAGATGATTCAAGAAAGATATTTCAAGGAATACAATATTAAATTTGATCCTTTTGCCGACATAACTTTTAAAGAAGCTCGTGATGCGAGAAATAGTAAACGGAAAGAATTACAAGTTATTTCAGAGAAAAGAAAAGTAAGTTCTGTAGCATTGAACAAGAAAGATATAGTAAAAATGGGAAAATTGTGGAATATAGACAACCTAGAGGGATTACAAAAAAGATTCTTTCATATAGCTTCTTATGAATTAGCTTGGAGGGGGGGAGAAGCTACAAACTGTAAAATTTACTATTTTAAAGAAGAAAAAATCAAGATGGAACTTCAACAGGAAGATTTGAATACAATACAATATTTTCAAAGACGACACAGGGTGGGTCGAAAAAATTGGCAGACAGCAAATGGATAACAAAAAATGGAATGGATGAAGGTATTTGTCCCGTTGCATTGTTAAAATTACTGTTACAATAAAGAAATGAAAATATAACATCTGAACGGCTTTTTTTAACTCCAAATCCCTTTTGGAAAAATAAAAATTCCAAAGGTTGGTACAAAAATGTTCCACTGGGTATTAATACGATTTCTACTTGGACCAAATATTCTGCAACTAAAATTGGACTCGACATCACAAATAATAAAATTACCAATCATTCGAACCGTGCTAGTACAGTTTCCCAGTTAGCAAAAGCAGGAGTAGGTGACCAACAACTTAATAAAGATAACGGGACACTCATCATCATCTTCTATTAAACCTTACCTCCAAATTGATCCTGAACATCACGAAAATCTTATTAGTTCCTTACGAGCCTCGAGTGAGAAAAATCAAAATGAATATTCTACATGTGTGAATACCAGAGAAGAAAATTTTGAAATCAGTACACCAAACCAAACAATTTATAACAATTGTGTATTTAATAATTGTTCATTTAAATAATTTAATTATATCAATAAAGATAATTATTGTTGTTGTTTATTCGTTAATTTATCTTGCCAAAAAACATTCGAGCTTTTCTTTTAAGGATAAAAAAAAGCTCTTGTGTTTTTACTGTTGATAAATACACTAGAGGTTTTTTCACTTATTCATTTGTTTATCAATTATCGCGGTGTTGGTTGCCAAAATGAATAGTTTGACATTGATATGTTTCTGAATTTCTTATTCATGAAATTGTCCTGCCGAATTACACCCGAGGTTTGTATTGATATCGGGTAAATTTGTGTTGTTCAAATTCTAAACTGTTTCCTTTAGCAGTTTGTCTCGAATAACTGTCAACTATTAAAAACACTCCACCTTCGGTATCGTGTTTTTAATAGTTGACAGTTATTCTCGTCGAATTGCTAGAAAACATTTTCTCATTAAACAACCCAAATTTACCCGATAAAAAAGAGTATGATCGTCATAACAGATTAGTAAAAAAAAAACAATTAGAGAAACAAAGAAAAAATTCTTTGAGGATAAATTCGTTGATGCTACCCCAAAAAATATTTGGACGGGCATAAATGCCTTGTTATATAATTCTAATAAAACTAAAAAAGAAATCAAAAACATTACCATCAATAAAGTAAAAGTTAGTGATCCTCAGGACATTTGCGAGGAAATCAATAAGCATTTTGTAACAATTGGACGTAAACTATCCTCGGCGATCAAAACTCGAAATGATGATGATGTTATTGAAGATAGATCAAGTGTTCTGTCTATGTTTGTATCACCAGTATATATTAATGAAATTGAGGAAATTATTGATAATTTGGATATCCATAAATCTTCTGGATTTGATGAAGTTACTGTTAGAATTGTGAAAATTATAAAAAATGAGCTATCTCCCATTTTGCTTGATATTATATCTAAGTCATTAAAAACAGGATGTGTGCCAGAAAAAATGAAAATTGCCAAAGTTTCACCAATATTCAAAAAGGGTCGGAAGGATAACGTAAATAATTACCGATCTATATCCGTTTTACCGGTATTTTCAAAAATTTTGTAAAAAATATTGAATGTCAGAGTTTTTAATTTTCTAGAGAAAACAATTTATTGAGTCATAATCAATATGGTTTTCGCAGGTTGAGAGACACAGAGGCGGCAGTTCTGGATGTTGTTTCGCATATCCAGATTCAAATCGACAGCAACAAGAAATGTGGCCTTCTCTCTCTTGACTTGTGTATGCCATTTGATACGGTTGACCACGAAATTTTATTTGCAAAATTATACTCAATAGGTATAAGGGGAAAAGTTCATGAATGATTTCAAAATTATCTGATGAATAGAAAACAGTACGTATTAGCTAATGGTGTCAGCAGTTCTTTAATGGATATCAAATTGGGGTACCACAGGGATCAATTTTAGGACCTGTTTTATTTTTAATTTATATTAACTCCATTACAAATTTGAAATTGAAAGGAAAAGTAAAACTATTTGCTGATGATACCACATTAATATATTTTGCCACTGACTTCAAAGAGATATGTGAAAATATGGAAAGTGACCTAAATGTAATTTCAAAATGGCTACAACGTTTTAAACTTACTCTAAACTTTAATAAATCAACATTTATGTTTGTTTCTAAAAAACCACAAACAATTCCGTTCATCCGCTATTATTTGGATCTAACTCTATAAAATACACCAAAATTACTAAATTTTTGGGTCTTATTATTGATGAAAAACTATCATGGAATAATCATGTTGATAAATTGAGAAAAAAAATCAATCCAGTCATTGGTGTACTGTTTAAAATAAGGAAATTTGTTCCCCTCAAATACCTTAAAAATATTTACTTTTGTCTTATCCATTGTAACCTACAGTATTTGATATCAATCTGGGGAACCGCTAATAATTCAGTTTTGAAACCTCTAAAAAAACTACAAAATAAACCTTTGAAATGTATTTACAACTTGCCATTTTTAGAACCAACAGTAAACTTATATAGACCTAATAATTTACTGAATTTGAATTCCCTTTACAAAGTAAAAATTTGTTCATTTATTCACTTAATTCGATTAAAGCAGAAAGTTTCTAATTTAAATTTCATTGAAATCAATAAAATCCATAATCATCAAACAAGACAAGCAAACTGTTTAAGCCTCAGCAATTTCAGAACTAATTTTGGAAAAAAATCGATATATCATGATGGTATAGATATCTACAATTCACTACCAAATGAAATAAAAAAAATTAAAAAAGTGACGATTTTTAAAAATAGAATAAAGAGCTATTTTCTTTGTTAATTATTCTAAAATGGCCTAATTTTTCCATAATTTATTTTATTTCTTGCCTAACTATTTTGAATTCAATCAACATGAATACTTTTTTTTCTTCTCTTTTTAAGTTGCTTTTGAATTGTATCTATATCAATTGTATATTATTTTTTATGTAGATTTGTAAGATATTGTTATTATCATTATTTTTTGTATCCCTATCATAAACAATCCTATTTCTTGGGATATTATGAATGAATAAATAAATAAAATAAAATACAAACCACTTGTGCAATTACAAGTGAAAATACCTCAAACTGCAAGCAGTGTTTTCAAAATTCTTGGCATAGGTTTGAAATGAGAAAATGATGGAATTTGGTAGGTTTGTTTGATATGAGGGAAATTACAACTGTGTTATCATTTCTATTAGCACATATTCAAAATTTTATAGTCACAGGTGACTTGTTAAGCAAGGAAACATTTTTTTTTAGGAATACGATAAGCTAAACGACAAGTGAAAATAATTGAGATAGTAAGAATCTACTCACCTAACTTGTCACTTCACTTTCCAAAATGTTTATGATATATAAACAGAAGGAAGATAAAAGTGCCAACAGGAAATTGTCAATGACGAAAACAGTTGGCCGCGTAGCGGTTTACTGATAATGATAGCATTTCAACTAAATTTATCTGTATGCACTCTTATTATACAAGGAAAAATTTTGGAACGTCGAGATTCCCAAACTCAAATATAGGATTAATTTGACTCGTGGGTTTTATAGTTCACTTTATTTTTGGGAATATGAAAAGATTTAAAAAATGTCATACTATTTGCTTCAGAGTGGTGTCAATTCCATTTGTGTGAAGTTATCCACACTTTCCTAGCCACAGTTTCTGACCTTAGGTGGAATTGAGGAGTGAACGTCTGCGGTGTTGCCAATCATATTTTCATCTCCGTCGTTTTCGACAAAAATATTTTTTCTCGAGGCACTCTCCGTCGTCTTCAGAGAAATTTTTTTGTTTTTCTCGTACGGTTTGACAACCAACAGTTTGTGATAGCTCTGTATGAAGATCATAGGGAGAATACAGCAAGCCGTCGTTTTTCAAAACTATCAAAGTTCCAAATTGTACTTTATTTATTTTTCTGGCCCTGCATGGTGTGTCTCACTTTGGACACCAATCGTCATATTGAAGAGTTTTTTCCAAATTGATTCTTATCTAATCTAATTCACTTTATATGAATGTTTCCTCTGGAAACACATTATTAGTCATATTTGGAATTTAAGTCTTCTAACCGATACTTTTCAATATTTCCTTGAAAGCTACCCTCCTCTCTAGCTGCAAATGCCCCAAAAAACTGAGATATCTGTAAAAGTAATTGATGTGGCAACACCGTAGACGTTCACTCCTCAATTCCACCTAAGGTCAGAAACTGTGGCTGAGGAAGTGTGGACAACTTCACACAAATGTCAATTCCTTCAATAAAGATGTTATGATAATATCTATTATCGATTTTTTAATTCTTTGAAACTTCATATTGGTTGTACATGAATACAGTCACCATATTATGAACATTTATTTAGGATTCACATAATAATAGTATATTTTACTATTTTTTTCGTGAGGTGAGAGTATGTCTTCGAGCAAAGCAACGAAGTAGCAATCTCACGAACGAAAAGAAACGTGCAGATGTTGTTTATAAAATACTAGATTACAATTTTTAGTTTAAATATAATCGTGCAAATTTCACACCTCACTTTTTCAGCCAATCAAAAAATTGGTTTTTATTTAGTTGCCATGGCAACCCAAAAAATTTCCGGAAATTTTTGTCCTCCTGGGTACCCTGGGCGAAATTAATAAGTGGAAATTTTTCTGTCAAATATTTGACATGTGATAGTTAACATTTTGCTTTTATGTACAAATGGAATGTTATTTTTCATATGAAAGGAGATAATATTTCATAATTATATATTCACTAAATATTTCGAATGTGTCTGAAAATATTTTGAGAACTTGCATTTCAACGATGAATAGGTCCATCGGTAAAAAATGTATATCAATCAAATCTATCTATGCTTGACTTGATGAACTTAATATTTGAAACAATTTTATTCAACTTATCTTTTCGTGAATACTCGGCTGAAATTCGCAAAATGAATTTTCCTTTCTCACATACAAACACCGCCACTAATACCAACGCGTAACTGTCATTATATCAACAAAAACCATTCATGGCCCACTGATGTTACAACTTGTTTTCTCTCAGAATAATCAACAAGTCAGTTGAATTAACCATTAATTTAATATATTTTGGTGTGAAATTTTCTTACCGAATCCCCCGCGTGCTTGAATTAATTGCTGGAAATTTATCTCGTACATGAATTTTTTAAGAAAATCATCCTTTAGTTTTTTCTCAGCGGGTCGCATTATAATATTCATTGGTTTCATTTTCATCTCTAGAGTGAAAAACTATCACTTTCATGTAAGGCGCATCTGGTTGAAAAATTATCATTTTCATATATACGAGTAGAAAAATATATTTTTCGAAAACTGAACTCAGTTAACGAAGTGGCTCTTTCTTGTCACTCAGCTGAAAATAAGTTCTAGAACGTAATAGTTATTTATGCAACAAGTGCAAAAAGTAGGTGTTTATTCAACGTGTTGTCCAACTCGGTCTGATGGCCTTGTCGGACAATTTCACGTCGAGTGCAATAAACTCTTCTTGCACGAGTTTCAAACAATATTTTTCCAACGTTCATGTAAAAACCAGAAAATGTTTCATTTAGGTGGCACTAAACTGTAAGGAAGACATTGTTTGTTTAAATCTACCTGCTTAAAGTAATTCAAAAACATTTTGTGTCATTCAGTTGGTATTCGAAGGAAATTATTTTATTTTTAACAAATTGCATTTTCTAGTCATTTCATAGTCATGTAATGAATATGATGAAACATGCAACTATTTAAAACGTAATACAATCTCACAGAAAATGGGCTAAATTTGGCATCGATTTGAAAGTTTATGTCTGTCATGATGACAGAACGCTATAGTAGAATGACAGATGAGTGCAGTAAAGTCTTTATTGCACTCAGTGCAATAAAGTACTAGTTTTTCCACCAAATATAGTTCAATAAAGTTCTGTTTTTTGCATGAACGTAGAAAAAAGGTATTTATGTATCAAGGCCGTAAAGTAGGCGTTTGAGGCCTGCGGCATGGATAATCACCCGATGTCGTCAGACGAGTGCCATTACACGCCGAAGGCTATAATAGTTATTTATGTATCAAGGGCGTAAAGTACGCTTTTATGGCCTGCGGCGTGGATGATGGCCCGATGGCATCAGCCGAAGGGCCATCACACGCTGAAGGTCATAATAGTTATTTATGTATCACATACAATGTTACATACAAAATTTTATGCTCTAGCGGTGTTATAGTAAAATCACAAATACTGACTTGAATTACAATGGTCCACACGTTTCACACGTTATGTCTACAATAATCAAGAGTAACATAGTATGGGGAATATTAAACTATAGTACCTGAGAGTTATATTCAGGAATTTATTTCAAATTGATCATCACTGAAAAAATTGCCAACGATTGTGTCGGAATGATACCTGATAGTTATTTAAACGAACCATCTACTTCTAAAATGAATACTTGTTCTCGTATCGATGCAGATGGTGTAGTGAAGTTTTCGAAATGTAATAATAATTATGTTCAAGAGAATATCCCATCGTCAACATCAGTAACTAAACCAATTGAATTTTCAATATTCAGGCTTGTGACTTATTTACATGTTGAAAATATGACGATTATGAAGAGATGTTGGGAAGAGTATTTCTCTATTGAACTGAAATAATTCTAATTCGTGTTAGATCTTGCATGAAATGATGTATAAATATAGACACTTTGAGAATTTTGTCTACTTTACGGCCCGCCCGTGGGCCATAATGCGCCCGCGGGCGGTAAAGTGCCACTTTACACTAGCTGAACCGCTAGTTTTTTGCACGTGATACAGACAAAATGTTATGCCCTAGTGGTTTTATAGCGCGAAACACAAATACCTACTGACTTGATTTTCAATAATCTACACGTTTCATACGTTATGTATGCAATAATTAAGAGTAACATCACATGCGAAATGTGTAAGTATAAAGTAGCTGGCAGCTACATGAAATAATCTATTTCAATTCAATCCATCATAACTGCAAAAAAAATTCCGAAACACGTCGTTTTAACGACTACAAAAAATTTATACATATACGTCAGACATGGAAATATTATATGTAGAAAGGCAGTACTCAAAATGTGGCATAAGTGTCTGACACGTATATTGGGGCGTAACTAGAGTCTGACGAAAAAATACAATCTCTCAGTTATCACAATAAACTACATGTTCCAGTTTGTATCGATTATTAATGATTGAATGCCGAGGATTATTTATTAAGACATTTTAAGAAAAAAAGTTCCTATGAACATATGACCGGAGTTGCTTCGTTTCTGAGATACAAGGCGTTGAAGTTTACAAAAAAAAATGGTATTTAAAAAATATCATGAATATTCTCGAACCGATTTGGTTGAAATTCAGTATAGTTATTTGAACTAATAAGGCGCTTATTTAGCCCTAACCAAATTGGAATTATTGTGGCCAGTGGCGTCCCAGTGGGCACAACAGCCAACAATATTGTGAAAAAAAGTACGCCACTGACTTTTTTTTTGAGAGTTTCGATTTTTTTTAGATTAGGCTACTGAAAATGAATCTTTTTGGTTCCATGTGTTTTCTTCATATCCAGCATGGTTTTCGAAGCAAAAAATGACTAGCGCAAATCATGAATACCTGAAATATTTTTCAATTGGTCTGAGATAATTATGGAATTTTGAAGGTGTTTACTAACTACCATTGTTATAGCAATGATTCTTCAGTAAGAAACTGCAGAAGATGATTCGTTAGGTCGTTTTGGGAAAAAAATTTCCTTTCAACATTTTTCCGGAGTTGCTTCGTTTCTGAAAAACAGGTCGTTGGATTATTTTTGTAAAGAAAATGTATTTATAAAATATCATGAATATCCTCGAACCGATTTGGTTGAAGTTTGGTACAGTTATTTGAACTAATGTGTAGGAAAAACCCTACTACCAATACTATCATTGTCAGCTAGTCTCCAAAGCAGGTGTTCATGATATGCAATGGAACACCAAGCTGGATACGAAGAAAACACAAGAGACCAAAAAGATTTATTTTTAGTGGCCTAATCTATAAAAAATTGAAACTCACAAAACAAAGTCAGTGGCGTACTTTCTTTCACAATATTGTTGGCTATTGTGCCCACTGAGACGCCACTGGCCCTAATAATTTCAATCTAGTTGGGGTTAAATAAGACCCTTATTAGTTCAAATAAATATACCAAATTTCATCCAAATCGGTATGAAGATATTCATGACATTGTTCAAATACCGTTTTTTTTAACGTCAGCGCCCTGTATCTCAGAAACGTAGCAACTCCGGATATATATTTATAGGAACTTTTTTTCTTAAAACAACCTAACAAATCGTCCTCTGCAGTTTCGTACCGTAGTTAGGAAACATAAAAAAAATTGCGGAAAACGCCCTCGAAACAAAAGAAGTCTCATAGGAAAACGTGTCAGACTATGTCCAATGAAGCCATACAGAAAGTTTGGAGAGAGTATCTATAAACTTTTTGTGGTCGTAAAATCGACCACTTTGACGCGTCAGACTGAAAAAACGCCCCATGATCTGTGTCATACAATACGAAAAGTTGGTTTTATAGTTCTCAATGAATGGATCCTGAGAAATCAGCTGGTTATTAATTAATTTTCCTATGGTCGTTTTTCCGACATGTTCGAGGGGGCAGACACCCCCCATGACCCATGTTCATTGTCAGAGAATTTTATTTTCGGGATTCAGTTCAAGTGTTTAAGCTATTCAACTTGAAAATAAAACAGTATTTATAAATTTTTTGCAGTCGTCAAAACGATGTTTTTCGTTTTTTTTTTTTTTTTTTGGAAAAACGCCCCCGAAACAAGAAAAGTCACAGTGGAAAACTGTGGCAGACTAGGTCCAATGAGGCCATACAGAAAGTTTGGAGAGAGTATCTATCTAAAATGTTTGCCGATGGGCACTCTATAACATTTAATTTTGAACTACGTTGAATCATTGTTTAAATAAGGGGGATAGTTAGTCAATGCCTGTGGAATTGGTATTGGAGCCAAATGCGAGTGCCATCTAGCGTAATTATTTGCTATGTGACGTCATTTTAGTGCTGTACTGATGCGCCCACTATAAGAAATGTGGACATTGAAAGGAACTACAAAAATATTGTAGAAGGTTTCTACACGTAAACAAAACACTTCCTAAAATTTCCTTCTTTGCAATTTCAACACATCTTCATACATGTTTATACCATTTATTTTAAAGCAGTGGAAGCAGAGTTGGACTTGCCTAATGATCATGAAGAAGTTTTGAGAGCTATTTTGTTGAACTTTTTATTGGATAGTTTTCAGTCGTGCAAATTGTCTCTGTTAATTATTGAAAGTACGGTATATTTCAGGATTGAGTGACTATTTTTGTACTTACACAGTTCTTTTTGCAAAAGAACCTTAACACGGATAAGTTACACACAAACCTAACCTGAGCAGCTAATCTGGGCTATATTGTGAAATATTACTAGTTTACACAGGGTACTGCGATGTAGCCAAGTACATCTTTGAAGAAATTGCGCTGGTCATATAAGGGATTGGAATTTACAGATTCGCATAACTAAACTGGTAGCCGCGAGCAATAACGTAAGCAAAGTAGCTTTTGTAAATATGCTTCTGAGTGAGTTTACTGCAAATGTATCATCACTCAGGCACGGATCCAAAGAAGAGTCACTCATGAGAGATTTTTTAATATTGACATCTTGAAAAAAAAATATTATAAATAAGTAAGACCACTGTAGTCGATGCCTTGAAAAAATAATTAAATAACAAATTTAATATTTCCTATTTCATATATACGGAGGAGGTTCGTTTTATGTAAAAATGACTTATGAATAATAATATGAAGTATTTTTTCTGAAATACATCGAAAAATATAATCTGAGAAAGCTGTTTAAATAAATGGCATGAAAGGTGTTATCGAATACGAAGTCTAAAATCAAGATTATTAGTTCACATATATGATACGTGTAGTGTTATTTGCTTGGGTTATCTTAAAATGTAGTTCAGGCGAACCTGAACCTATATACCTATTTTTGAGGTTGGAAAGGGGTGATTGAAGATGAAGGCTGTTTAGGAATATCAATCTGAAATTAATTAAAAGCTATTACTTTGCAATAATGTTCAGTTGTAACCAGCTAGCTTTAAAATGATTTCAATTAAGTTCTACCTAATAACTAAACTAAAAAGTCAAAAGTGACATTTATATATTCCTGACACCATTTACCGCTGTCCAAATTGCTTTTAATCAGTTATATTTAAATCACTTTACAAAATCCAAAACACAATATGACCCAACAGAATAAATACTAACACATCCACTGAATCCACATTTCAAACTAACAACTAAATCACCACACCCCAAATATACCTACCTACTTTACGGTGTGACCCTAATAATAGCGGATACGGTCCATGAAACGTCAGGAGAAATAATTTCTTGAATTGAACCATATTTTTAATTTTATTGCAGTCATTGGTGCCACCTACCTACTCTATTTACAATTCATCACATGATCCGCCATCTACTTTACGGAAATTCAACGTAACTGCCAAATTACGTATATTGCGATTCAAGTTGCGACATGACTTGGATGCGAACACCACTGACGCCATCTACATGTCGCCTCCATTTGAATCCAATAATAATCCAATAAGGTTGACCAACTATTCTCCTTATTTTAAACAATGGTTGAATTCTATATCTCAACATTATATTTCGAAGAACCACTTATTCATCACTGTAATTCACCAGAATCGAAGTGAATCAGTACAAGATGCCTATTTGTACACCCTAGGACATAAAGTAACCCCACCGTTTTCGTTCAATCACAGAGTAAGCTCATGCCAAATAAAAATCCTCTCAAATAATGTGAATAAACATTTGTATTTGGAACTGTAGTAGCGGAAAGGATGTTCCAATATTTGCTTTGACTTGATTTATTCTAAAGGTATTATTTCTTTTCCAGTATGCATGTATACATAGAAGATCAACCGTAATATTCTTTCTGATAGATATATACGAGTCCATAAAAGAATAAATAATGCAGAAAATTATTGAATTTTCAATGGTAAACACTTTTAAGAGGATTTCAATCTGGGTGGTATTTTTGTTCTCATTGTTGTAATTATTGTTCAAAGGTTTATGTGTGTTTCTGTTTGGTATTCATGTTCTGGTGATCCTCATTTGTAAGGGTATATGTATGGTTCGTTATGCGTGTTGTAAAGATGCATGGTCATTTAAATGAAAAATATTGGTATGGGTACTCTATTTGGCTAAACCACAAGCCGATGCCGCACACAGATGAAAGAGTATTTTTGAATGAAGCAAATGTTATTGAAATATATCTCTTCTTCGATTTCACAGTGTGACGTAGTTGAACAGTCTTCGACGACCTCGTGAATGGGGTCAATTTTACATATTGATAGAAAGTTTGGTTTTGTGGAGGAAATCCGATTCTTGACATGATTTTTTGGGTTTGTAACCTTCCACAACCTGATTATGTAAATAAAAATGTTAATCCAAATAAATCTGTATAAGTTTAGAAGGGAAAATTAATTAATTTGCCCGATAAGTTACTGCGTTCACAAGACTGCTGTCTTGAATGAAATCAATATTTGTCAGTAACGTACCCTACACTGAATTTGCCTATCTGAAAAAATGAGATCAAATTAACCAAGAATACTTCTCTTTTTTGAAAAATGTTGACGTTTTGGAGGCTGTAACTGCCTCCTTTATCAAAACTTGCTGAAAAGACGCTGAAAACTGTATTAGAATTGCGGTTTGGAAATAACAAGATCTTTCTTGTCTGTCAAAGAAATATCTTGTTGAAAGATTCTTGGTTAATTTGATCTCATTTTTTCAGATAGGCAAACTCAGTGTAGGGTACGTTACTGACAAAAATTAATTTCATTCAAGACAGCAGTCTTGTGAACGCAGTTACTTACCGGGTGAATTAATTAAATTACTTGTACAAATTTCTTTGGATCAACATTTTTTTTCATTGATTGTGGGAGGTTACAAACCCAAGAAATCATGTCAAGAGTTAATTTTACATTTTGAAAGATATCGAAGAAAAAATGGCAATACTTAACTTCTGATAAATGCATTTTGTTAAAAAATTGAGAATTGAAATGGTAATCAAAATTGTCAATTAATTCACCCTTTATAGTCGCCGAAGTAAAATATACATTATTTCTACCCAATAAATCGACATGGAAATTTTTGGGGGTAATATCACAATATCTTTGAATATACTTAATTCTTCGAATTTAACGAGATGAATTTTCTAAAACAAAAATGTTTGAGTGGAAATTACAAAATTTATTCGATTTGATAAACGACGGTCGAGTTATATTTGATCAGATTATTTCCCAAATATGTCAATCAACCAATAACATTTATTCCACAACGTACATATAATTATTTTTATTAAATTAATGAACATAATTATTTACGGCAATATGTCGCACGACTTGTGAAATGTGTTGCATGCATTCAGGCAACTGTCAAGAAGGACCATGCAGTTTATTCGCAAAAGGAGATGATAATTATCTAGTTTTTGTTGTATTTGCAAAAACGTGATTAGCAAATTTGGAATTTCCAATCTGTCGACATGAAAATCGTTCATTATTCGGATTATAGTTTCATTTCGATTTAGCTGACATAGTTTTACGATTTATATCGCAAAGTAATACCAATTTCATTAGAAATTTGGTAAAGAAAAAATTGAAAAAAATGTGCCACTTTATAATGACGGTAGCTAATAAACACCACAATGGTGTCCACGGAAAGTGGCCCGCCCCTATAACTTTTTTGGTTTCGCAATTATTGAAATGGAATTTAGAGGATCTGTATGAGACATAAAACTGCATTTTTTGACAAGCGACTGAGCTTCATGCAACTACCGGTCTCAACGGAAATTATATAAACTTTTGACTTTTAAATTAGACACCCGGTATATTTTCACCTTTTTTGTCTCCATATGACATTCTGACTACAACCATGTATCACTTGTTACTTTCTGTGACCATATGGATACATTAAAATTATTAATTTTAGTATTGAGAAAAATACAATTTTACAGTTTTCGCGTTTTTTGCTGTTTAAAATTAAATTTTAAAATTATTATTACTTTTTTTTTTCAAATTAAATTTTACCTAGTCTATGCATTTTAACCGAAAACCGTAAAGTTGTATTTTTCCCAATACTATAGGGCTAAAATTAATAATTTGATTAGATTCAAAAATCAATTTTTTGTATGAAGCTGAGTCACTTGTCAAAAAATGCAGTTTTATGTATTATATAGATCCTCCAAATTTAATTCCAATATCTTCAGAATCAAAAAATTTATAGGAGCGAGCTACCTTCCGTGGACACCCGGTATATTTCCAATAAATATAACGTATAAAATTGACACCTCATCAGTTTTACTCCTTCTCTTGAAGAGATAACTTTGTAGAGATTTTGGTTCTATAACAGATCTCGAACTTGGAATAATACTATGTAACCAAGAAATTTTTTATGTAGACTCAGATAAAATACTGACGAATTCTTGCGGTATCACGTCAGCTTAAGAAACAATTTTTCAATGGTGTCAGGAAGTAAAACATCAAAAAATTGTGTAGTGATATTTCTGGGTAATTCAAATCTGTTATATGTTGCAAGCAGCTGAGAAACAGTTGGGTTCACTTCACTCTCGCACTTTTTCCTTGCCTACCCCATTCCGATATTCTCAAAGACTTTTCATTTTCTAACAATGGATTGATATACTGGATGGCCGATTGGCTGAGGGGTATTATTGGTTCGGCCTCTTAAATTTCCTGGATGAAAATTATGTCTTCAAATGCTTTCTTGGAATGCACCCCGACCACCCAGGTTGGTGCTGTGAATTTTCCGGGTTTTCCTACAACTGAAATATGCACAACCAAAGATCAAGTAAGTCGCCTCGAAAAACTACGATAAATAATAATAATAATAGCCATCCTCAACCGTTACAGGCAAAGCCTATTTGCCCATATAACCTAAAGACGCGTCCACACTGGAGCAACATTTTCCAACATAATACAACAAAAACTTGTTACAACATAAAATGTTTATATTTGTTGGAATATGTAGTGTTGCGTTGCATACAGTTGGTGTTGCGATTCAACATAAGTTGTAGTATGTTGCATAAATCCGTTTTTAGCGGTAAAGATCAAAGGATAATATGAAACAAAGTGAAACATTTGTCAGCATTGCTTCGATGTGGACGGATTGTTGCGAGTTGAGACCTGTTGCAAATTGAGTGACTAGACAGTAGACAGACCGCCGCGTCTCAGTGTTCTGCTTAGTATTTTATTATAAAAAGTGCCTGTGCGTGAATTTTTAGGTTTTCGTGATGGCGTTTAAGTGGAATTGTTCAAATTTAATTGACAATTATAGACAATATCCATGTATTTGGAATCCTAAAAATGTTAAATATAAATGCAGAAAATCAACTTAGTACTTCTGGTACTATCTTTGAGATAGCTTGTTTCGAAATCTTAAATAAATACATCAAGCTGCTGTAGGAATCTCCAGTTGCCAGAAAGCGCAATGTTACAGCTAATCGTTCTTGTGGAGGTATAGCCTTTCTACAGTTTGTATCTGCTTTTCTAATCACTGGTGCAATTTTTTGCAGCAAAAATTCCATATTTGAACTACTCATGCGCAAAAAATTTTTGAAGCACCGATCGGTTCGAAGTTCTAATAAAACGTCATCTTTCTTTAAATCCGATAATAATTCCTGTCCACCATATTCTTCCCTTTTCTTCAAACTTGGACGGACCCAACATTTACGCTTCCGTTTTCGTGAATGACCACACAAAATTAGAAAGCACGCGTTAGCATTTAATAAGTCTTCCTCCATCATGTCACCAAACTACAGCAGTGTGGGCATAATGTTGTACTCAACTGAATTTGAGATTCGACAAGTGCAAACATTCATTAACATTGTTGCACTAGTGAGGACAGTTTGTTTTATGTCAATGTTCAATGAATTTAAACATTTAGCAACTTGTTGCAACATAAAATTGCTACAAGTTGCCACATGTTGCTCCAGTGTGGACGTACCTTAAGATGGCGAAGTAGCAAGACCTTTTCTACTTATAAGGCTGATATATCTGGCGCCATACGGCAAGCCAGTATAATTTTTAAAATTTTCCTTCACCTTTTGGATCCCAAGACTATTATATTTGCAAACGGGCCAACTGTCCAGACGATACATTTCGCACTACAAAATTAAATAAACTTTTTTTGAAGTTTTCTACGTTCATTGAATTATGTTTATTTTTCATTAAATATTTTTTTGTTCTTCATCATCTAAATAACTATGTCTAAGTAAAGAGTATTTTGTTCTTTCCAAAAAAATGTGTTCCAGATTCAGTTGTAACACAGACGAATATTCTCGAAAGCGGAAGAAACAATCTGAACAGGGCTCTTGAGCATTGCGCAACGAAAAGGTTAAGGACCTCCATGATAAGAACCACTATTTTGACACAATATTTTGTAAAGCCTGTGATGTTCAAAGAGTGAAAAAATCTAAAAATGTTCTGGTTAAGTCGAAAAAGATATCCTGGCTGAACCGTACCTCTGATAAATACTATAAACACTAAACTGGAATCACTTTGTAACTAATGGTCATCAAATATTCACCGGGAAAAATAATTTCACTGTTGACAATTTGACAATGTTATCTCTGTTTCATATATTTCAAAATGCAATTATAATCAATGAATGAATAATTGATTGCAGCTGGCACATCAGTCACACATTTTATACTTTCCGCAAATAAATCATTCCTCTGAATTCAGGAGTCGGATAGGTAATAAAAATCATGTGGGAGTCTTTCCCAGAAAACAATCAATGAAATTTTATATTCATTGCTCAACATAATTTATACTTTTTTATTAATGAAAACCGTAATAAATTCCTAAAGATTGTTGAAAGTTGCATCTGTGAATTTCAAGAATCTGGAGAACATCAAGTTCATCGAAATTTCATACTGGTTTTAATATTTTCAATCCAGTTTGATTACTTGAAGTTTACATTTATCAACTACCATTCTGACGGCTGAAAATAGTTATTTTTTATTATTATTATGTAAATTCAGTGCTGGGCATAGATCTTGCCATGATGCAGTGAACGATCTGATTGAGAGGTATTTGAATACGGCTAAGATTCCATCAATCTTAGAGCTTGTAGGTGTGAGTTGAGTAGATGGAAAACGACCTGATGGAATGACATTGATCCCTTGGAAATTTGGTTAATCAGTCATATGGGATTTCAGTTGCGTTGATAATGGCATTATCACACATAAGCTCTACTTCTGAACATCGAGGAGTAGCAGCAAGAATTGATGAAAAGACGAAGAAATTGTCCATTGGGCAACTGTTTTCGGGAAATTGTCTTTCGAGAAAATGTTTTCGGGCAATTGTCCTAGATCCACTCTTTTTATAATTTCCAAAGAATCTCAACATACCAACCCAGTCAACAAGACTATTGTTCATGACGCGATCGAAATTACTCACGAACATCAAACAACATCCTAGATCCACTCTTTTTATAATTTCCAGAGAATCTCAACATACCAACCCAGTCAACAAGACTATTGTTCATGACGCGATCGAAGTTACTCACGAACATCAAGTAACATTGAGTTCCACCGACAAGGACAATGATAACAATAAGAAATCATAGATTTTAATCCACGATTCTTCAGGATTGGATTTTTCTTTCACAAGAGGAGTTGGTTTGACCACTACAAAACTCACAAGTTATGCGAATGTTATGTCTAGCAGCGTTGAATCAGCAGGTCCGTTATCACGCCACAGTGACAGAGACAACCACTTCGTTACAGACTACTCAGAAGAAGAATTTATGACAGTGGTGAAAACAGCGAGAATAGCTTCAGCACCAACAGGCCTGTATTACACAGTTCTGCCAAAACACTCGGTCTTGATGGGTTGAATAATATTGGTAAACCTTGCTTCATGATCAGTATTATCATTGTTTGTCGAATACTAGATAGTTGCTGGAGAATTTGAAGAAGGATGCCTGCACAAGGGATATCAACACCAGCAGCTCTAACATGAAGGGAGCTTCAATCAAAGCATTTGCGGAAGTGATCAAGGAACTGTGGTCGGAAAATTTATTGGATCGAGTGGTTAATACAGCCTGCTTGAAGAGTCAAATCCAAGGATTTACTTGCACCATGTTTGATCAATAATTATGCCCAGCAAGATGCCAAGAAGTTTCTACCATACCTGCTGGAGGGACTACATGGAAACGTGAATAGAGAAACTGATTAGCCCAAAATCATTATGACCGAGATTGTCGAGAGATTAAGCAACAGTGAAAAGGCAAGAGAGTCATAGTTGAGATACTTGAGAATGGACAACAAGAAAGTAAATAACTTTGTTGGACAGCTGATATCAACCTTGAAATTCACATTTTGTGTTCACACTTCAGACACATTTGAGACATTCTGGGACATTTCTCACACAGCGTACGGAAAAGTGTAACTTCACGCATGCAAATGCGTACGGAAAAGTACTATTTTACACACGCTCGTCGGAAAAATAGATTTGCGTTATTTCAAAACTTTTCCCCTTTCTTCAAATTCTCGACGCTACATCTACGTCCAAACATTATGTTGGTTCTGAATGTTTGAGTTATCTTTTAATGCAAGTTTTTTATTTCATATTTTTTTCGTAGTCGAAGTTCTCTAATACTGGAGTTTTAATGGAGTTTTTCTATTAGTAATTGAAACTATTTCATGTGTTACGCTCATTCGTTATTGACACTTCATTTATTGGACAAACTTCATATAAGTATCGATATATTTAGGCCATTGCAATAGCATACTCTATTGTTGAATTAATCAAGGAAGCATTTATAAGGGGATGTGGATGTGTAAGGGATGTTAAGCCATCATGAATCAACTAAGGAATTAGTTGTTTAGTTCGGATGATCGAAAGCCTCTCCAACTTGGATAGAAACATGAATTAATTATCTGTCAGAGGTTGATCTCTCTTGGGGTTTGAATTCAGCTTGAGGAAAGACGTTACCTCATTGTTACCAAACTTTTGAAGAGAATATATCTCGAAAATGAATCAGACTGTCATTATTAACAACAATCTTTTTTTTGTTCAATAAAAATATTAATGAGTTTTTTATCGATTTTATCGAATATATAATGTGGATAATAACTCCAGGGTAACAACTGGTCTGAATAACGCGATTCAGATAACTATTGAACCAAAAGAACAGGGTTTGAGAGGCAAATTTGATCTATATACTGCATGCCAGGAGATATGGAGATATTCATTGTTTCACGAATCTCCATCAATTCTGACATTCTCATACTTACTGCAGAATTTTCTACGAAAGCGCAGGAGGGCCACAAGCAGTTTTCGAAATTTGTTCGAAATTTCGACAGTAATATCTGACCACATAGCTCAAAAAATTGTTAAAATTGTTATATCCATCAGCCGGCTGCCCCCTTACGATCAACCCTCAGAAGTTCTCGAGAGACTTGTGCGAGCTATGCAAGATGCAGCCCTTAGTTTTTAACGTGTGATGCCATGCACGAGGCCGGTGACGGCACGGTGATTCGAACCCGCGTAACTTGCGATAGCGCGAGAACACTACCTGCGCGCCAATGCCCATAATTATGGCTTTCCATGCACCTAATACGCCCAGTTCCATGTTATATATTTAATTATGTCACGTAGTGTAATAATAGTACGACGAGCGTATAATGCTCATTATACGCGAGTAGAAGACTATATCTACGACTACACGAAAATTTATAAATTTATGACGAAAGCTCAGTTTGTGGTACTTATAGGTATCTATCGAAATTATTGCCTGTATTATCAAAAAGTAGTATAAATTACAAAGCAATATAGGGAAGAATACCAATTATACATAAATAACTAAATGATTGAGGGTAAAAATAAAAAAAAACTTTCACCGGTAGGATGCGAACTCGTTGAAACTAGTATCTAAAAATCTGGAAAATTTCAGCTGAGAGTTAGTTCTTTTAATATGTTAAAAAAACGGAAATAGGGAAATCAATATGGTGTTCTTTTCTCCCTTCCTAATCAATATCTATGTTTACTTTATACTTTAAAAAAATCCAGGTCATAGTGAATTGGTGAATTATTGGTGAATCTTATACTTTCCCAAACAACAACAAAAAAAATCACAATTTTTTTAAATGAAAATTTATTTGGGTTCCACCCCTGATTGTTTTGTAAACAATTTATTTCTAACAATACACGATGTCAAGAAGTCATGTGTTTCACTTGTGGCTTACATTGCAGCAATTGTATCATTGATTTGAATGTTTTACGTTGTCGTCGAACTATCAGATGATGACTTACGACTAAAATTTAATGCAAAATACGGTACTCCTCACGAATGCATAAATGTATGTGAACAGTTTGTAAAATATTATTTCACGCACAGTTGATGTTTTTACGCACAGTCGATTTTTTTTTACGGACTTGTGCTGATAAGGATCTCCCTTGGATAATACTACGACAGGTATTGAATTATATGAAACAGACTGATGAGAGGCAAAATCTTCGAAACTCTTCTCTAGGTGGCCCCTTGACTTGAATAAAAAAAACATTGGTCGGCAACGACTAACGCTACTTAACACTTTCCCAAAAAAACTCCGAACTTTGTGTTCAAATACTTGACATTCTTGAAATTGTGCATAATTTGCATAATTTTCATTATGAATGCGACAATTGAGACCATTTTGTTACTGTGACACATCAGCGCTTTCATAATTGAATATATAGTACATTTCCATTTACCTAATTGTCTTGACTTCCAATTTTATTATCTGAAATAAACCTCTACTAATGAAAATATTCTACAAATTCATATTTCAAAGCTTCACTCTACACCATTGGAGAAAACCATTTCATATAAAGCCAACATAGGCGCTACCATTTTACTTTCACATCATTGTTGTACCTAAAACAAAGAAAATTCAAAACAAACAAACACAATGGAGTGTTAACTTCTTCCAGTCGAAGTGTTTAGCAAAAAGCTATGTGCCTTTTGTCTTCGGAAGATTCTCCTTAGATCAGAGATGCGGACGTTTCTGGTTTGCTCACTTAATTAGGAAATGCCATGGCTTTAAGGGAATTGAAAACGACTTTCAGTGAATATTCTACAAACAGTGACTGTCGAAAAACATAAAATGATTATGTTTGGCTTTGTTTGTCAGAGATATTGATATCGGAGGAACTTATAATAGCATTGAATTATCATGTCATGCACAATTGAAAAACAATCTAGATTTTTTTGTTGGCCTCGCAATAAAAAGCTCATAATGAAAAACTCATTCAGTGATTTTCAATCATAGCTCCCATTCAGGAAAAATGTTGAAAGGAACTTTTTGATGTTAGTCCTAACTACTCGAATCGAATTTTCTCCAACTGAACCTTTCGTGAGGAAAGAGCCTGTGAGTGACCTTTGTTTTTGAGGCTTGTTATGAAGTACCTAGTAATCTCAAACATTCGTCAAATATCGGGTGTCCACGATAAGTGGCTCGCCCCTATAACTTTTTCGGTTTTGCAGTTGAAGCAGAAACGAAAAATTACTCTGAAAAGATTACGAATAACAATAATTATAACATGAGAAAGATATATGAAAAGATAAATGAGGTTACAAATAACACCAAATTAAATTCAAATGATAAAATATATACAGAGTGACTCATTTGAAAGCGGGCCACCTTCTAAAACTGTATTTATTATTCTTTTCAGAAGTTTTTTTTTTTCAAAGATAGAGCATTAATAGTTCTAGTTGAGAACCATAAATTCGAAATTTCAAGGCCTACTTCGAATTTTTTTCAAGGTCAAAAATCATACTAGGGATCTTTTTAAATAGAATTTGACGACACCACTGGGTTCACGACATTTTCGAATGTTTTATGTGACAGTTACGTAGGAATGCGTCCATCAATAAAAAAGTAATATGGGATTAAAATTTTAAAATTATGTCAATAAATCAACCCAAAACTTCAATTTCAGAACTTTTATCAAAATTCTGACTACACCACTGGATTCAGAATATTTCGAAATATATTTTGACAAAATTTGAAAATATTGAAATATTGAAAATAAATAAAAAAATTATACCTAAACTCACTATTCATAACTTCTATCCATGGAACTATAATATCCCATGCCGACGATACCATGACTTGGAACCAAGCCAAAAATAACAGAAAATGGCATCCTCCATGTAAAAAATTGACTAAATTACAACAATAACTAAATATAAAAAAAAACTTATATTGCCTTTTCATCGACAAATTCCAGTAGGCCAACTACAATACCCTACAAATACCAAATACCAACTTTGAAATAGAAGAATCCGATGACACTAAATATCTTGGAATTACTATAGATATAGAAATCTTAAATGGAAACAACATATTAACAGTCTAACTAACAGATTACAAAGACTTATACAGTGTGACCCATTTAAGGTGAAAGCACCCTTACAAAACTTACATTTTTCAACCGATTGGAATGATATTTTTTTTTCGTTACCGAATTTCATGGATAAATCTACATTTCTAGGGTGAACTAATCTTATTTTTCAAGGTCAAACTGGATTCATGACATTTTCAAATGATTCATATGTAAATTACGTTGAAATGTTTCAATCAATGAAAAAGTTATAGGGAAAATATGCCGTTTATTCAACCCACTATTTCAATTTCAAAACTTATCAGAACTCTGACTACACCACTGGATTCAGAGAGCCTAAAAATATCAATGACCGTAATTTCATCGCAATCTGTTGATGAATTAAAAATTTAAAACTTATGAGATAAAATGACATTATCCTGAAATATTGTTAACATATTTTTCAAACTTTATTATTCTATGATTTTCTTATTTATGAACAGATTAACAGATTTCGATGAAATTTTGACTACTTCCTCCTGAATACAGTGGGGTTACTATTTGAATTGGTGGGTTGATTAACGGCATATTTCTCATATTTCATTCTCCTACAACTTTTTTATTGATTAATGTATTTCAACTTAATTCCCATATGAACCATTTGAAAATATCGCGAATCTAGTGTTGTAGTCAGATTTTTTCTAAAAAAATCGCTAGTTATTTTTTAGATTTTAGACCATGAAAAATAAGATTAGTTGACCCTGGAAATTTATTCATGAAATTCAATGACCTAGTGGACTTTTTGAATGTCCATCTAAAAAAAAAAATACATTTCAATCGGTTGAAAAATGTAAGTTTTATACTGGTACATTAAATAGTTTATAAAACAGAGTTGATTCAATCATAAAATATGTGATTCTGGTCTGGGATATGCTCTATAGCAATGCATTGAAATTAATGTTTCGTAAAGGCAAATTATACCAAACTGAAGATTTATATAAAACTATTGAAACTCCCAATGTCCGAATGTACCTGTAAATTTTTAATAAACATCAGGAAAAAAACTTCCGTTTCTCACATATACAACATCAGGCAAGTTAGTTACAAGTAAACAATTTATCAGTGCCATTCTATCGTAAAGACTCATCAAAGATTCACAAGATTTCTTGCTAGAAAAATTTTCAATATTTTGCCATCGAAAACAAGAAACATGGGTAGTCAACTTCAAATTGTTTTCCAAAGAATATAAGATTCATATCATGAGAAACTACTCACAATATTTAAACATCATCCTAGGATAACCTACCTTATCTGAACTTTTTATAGCATAGCACTCTATTGTATTTACACAAGTCTAGATTAGATGCTACTATACTATTGCTATTTTAAACCATAATGTGTACTATTCTATTTTATTGCTAATACACATACAGGTTCTGAAGATATTGTTGCCTTGTGATATACAAGGTCTCCTAGCCAAATGCCACAAATGTGCGGTTGGCTACCTGTTTTGTCACTTTCTTATTTCACATCCAATTGTGCATATATTTGCATTTAATTTTACCGTACTGATGAGCACTTAGGTACGGTTGCATTTACATTTGAGGGTTATACCCAATAATTCAGTTTATATTTTATATATATATAAAGAAGATGACAATAAAAAATTGTTGAAAGCTTGGAATCTGTGTATTAGAGTACTTTTATGGTCCTGCTGCATATCCCACATATTAAAAACTCATTATATATATATATTCAATAAAAAGAAGCTACCCAGAACATCAAAATTACTTTGCTTACTTTGTTAGCGAAACGCGCGTCGAGTGAAAGTGACGTATAGTTTTGGTGTTTTGGGTAGATTCTATTTCTTGAAATGTATTCACACCAAAAGTTCCAAACATCCATTTTCGATATATATATACAGTGACCGCCAAAAAGTATGTACCATATGGGAAAAAAGTTTATTATTAGAGTATTGAAAAAAAGATTCTTGGGAAAAGTTTGTGCATGTCCGATAACCTAAAAATCGATTTTGACACATGTCACGTTATCGCTGGTATGGCGGCAAATTGAAAAATATTACCATGAATAGTCAAAAAGTCGGATAAAATGGCAATATATCGAAAAAAGTTGTTTGAAAAAGTTGCTTAGAATTCAATTTTATAGACATATGCAAAGTTTGAGGATATTATGTGGGAATATTGATAACAGCAATTTTTTTTAAATAGTTTTCTAGCTGTAGAAAAATATCAAATTATTTTCTTATGAATTGCTTGACCATACTGAAATATTTGTATTCCGATGATAATAACAAAACTTTCTCATTTTCTCCACACCGGAGAGCACTAAATTGAAAAAATTGAATTTTGCCAGAACCCTTGCTGTTACATTGGTTCGTATCTAATAGATATATCACAATTCCACTATTATTGCGATGATAGGGAGATCCAAAAATATCGTGTTTTTCAGATTATAATCAATGTTTGATGATAATCGTGCACGAACGTTTCACTTCGCACATAATCTTAAAAATAGTGCGTCAAATTAAAGAGGCTTGAGTTTTCAACATTGCATGCGAAGTGAAACGCTTTGGCACGATTATCATCGAAACTTGATTATAATCTGGAAAACATCATGTTTCTAGAGTGTCATGTCATCACAATGGTCGTGGAATTCTGAAATAACTGTTAGATACGAACCAATGTAACAGCCAGGGTTTTAACAAAATCCAATTTTTTAAATTTAGTGCTTACTGGTGTAGAGAAAATGAGAAAGTTTTGTCATTATCATTGAAATACAAAATTTTCAGTGTGGTCAAGCTATTCATATGATAATAATTTGATATTTTTATACAGCTAGGAAAATATTTAAAAAAAATTCTATTTTCAATTTTCTATCATTATCTTTTCAAACTTCGTATATGTCTATAAAATTTAATTCTAAGCAACTTTTTCAAATCACTTTTTTTGATATCTTGCCATTTTACCCCACTTTTTGCGTTCTCATAGTAATTTTTTCAATTTGCCACCATACCAGCGATCACGTGACATGTGTCAAAATCGATTTTTAGGTTATCGGAAATGCACAAACTTTTCCCAAGAATATTTTTTCTAATACTCTAATAATAAACTTTTTTCCCATATGGTACATACTTTTTGGCGGTCACTGTATATACATATTATATTTCATAATTATGTATTACCAATGCATATTAATCTGTAAATGTATTAGATGTATTAAAGTAATCATTAAAGATCAACAAAATCACATTTTCTTTTTCAATAGACCCGTGCTTCATTTCTCTCACAATGGTGGTGCGCTATCTCTCAGTCTCGCCCAGTATTCACTCTGGTTTCTACGTTGAACAGTTGAAAAGAATCGAATTGACGCGTGTTTCAAAATTAACATCGTTTGCGATAAGTAAATGTGTGAAATTATAATAGTGGGCAGTTAGTTGGACCCTTCTCGATTATTATTCTCGGGGTCGTTACAATGGAAAACGTGACTTTTTTCTGAGGGTACATATTGAGAATCATCTAGGGTTGGCAATGGGCCAATTTTTTGCGATATTAGTGGCGTGACCCGAGGGAAAATTATTGTTGCAGGCGACTGGAAAAGTCCCCTATTTGTAATTTTAAATATGGTATATGTATACTAGTACCACGTAATGTATCAGTAATAGGTTATTGAGTTTTCTCGCTGATACGTTAAATAGAATTGACGAAATTTCGAACTTTACAAAACACTGATTTCCAATCATAGTGGGTTCAAAGTAGCAGAGGTATGTGGGTATACATAGAATGAAGAAAAATCATGTATTCGATTCATCTGATTGAAAGTCTCTGAGCTGCAAAGCAAAGATTGCTTCATGTCCACGTTCGAACAAGAATACATAATAATATAGGAAAATCAGGAAGCGTGGTAAGAACCATAGGCAAGTGAGACAATGAATAGTTCAAAATTAAAAGAGGTATATCGAACGTTGAAGTGTTGAATATTTTATATACGAAAATGTAACAAATAGACCAGGGCCAAAATGAATCTCAATACCCTAATTTATAAAAAATTCTTAGCCGTATATGGATGGTCGGTAAAGTTAGGGTAGGTTATAAGTAAACTGAGAAAAATTAAGACGACTCAGTAAAAGTTCTGGAAGGGTGGTATAGGGGTAGCTATATATACTTATTGAGGGTTGGATCTTCATTTTTTACGATCGTCACCTGAAATCTGTTACCATTTTGCTGATGTCTATTATGCTATCAAACCGTAAGTTTTGCCACTTCATCTTCAACTTTTCAAATTTTTTACTTCACCAGGCTCACGTGACATGTGTCAAAATCGATTATACAATTGTCGAAAATTAGTACACCTTGTAATATATTTCTACCAATGATTGTTTATTTCGGTTTGTGGTGACTTTTATACGCAATATGTGTAATACATAATTGTGGATAGACTTTACACATTTTTCAGCCAAGGATTAACGAAGTCTTACCTTTTAACGTGCGATTCCTATAGCACTTTCTCGGGCCATCAGATAAAAATCTGTAATCGCTTGGATTTGAACCTAGCCGACCAGCAGTCAATGGTTTTGAACGCTTCAGTCTCAACCACTGAGCTACTTGACTGAATGAATCACAAGCAAGACTACACGCCGATAGAGGACGCAACCCGCGCTATACTTGAATTCACTAAGGCTGAGGCTTACTAGCAAGACCAAAGCAATCTTCAATACCAGTTCCATTCAATCCATTCCGCCCCCGACCGGTTGAGAAGGAGGGATAGCTAGAGAACGAAAAAGCAGTGATGAGATATTTAAAAACTCGTTTTTTTTAATGTCTCACACATTAGGGATTATTTTAAATTTATATTCTCTAACAGCTATTTTGAAAATCACCTTATGTAAAATTCTTATACAGTATTATGCATTCTGAATTTCAACTTTGTCAACAGAATTACAATAAAAACAAAATGGTGTGTAAAAAAATAACAAAAAATTGTGTATTTTACAATTATATAGTCCACAGAATTGTACAAAAAAGAACTACAATTCCTGTAACATTAATACAAATTAAACAATATTATATACAAAATAGATTCAAAGGAATATACACAATGTGGATATATTATTACAACAAATTACGAAACATTAGTGTGCAAAAAATTGTTTCTGTAACCATTCCAGACACAATTTGTTTAAAAACTTCAAACATTTGTGAAAAAATACTACACACATTTTTTTTTCGTGTGTTACTGATATAGGTAGATATAACCAAAATCGGTATCAATGTGCGGGTGTGAGACTAATCACCGACTAACTTTTTAGTTTGATTTTATTACATTGTGAAAATCGTATATGTCTGTCTAAATATGAGTGGTTTTTATTTGAAAGGGTATCATTGAGATAAGTAAAACTAAAAAGCTAGTCGGTGATTAAGTTTCGCCGCAACCGCATTTTAAGACCGATTTTGACTATGTTGTTTCGTTTTTTTTTTCACATACTCCCGCATTTTCCAGTATGTGTGTGGTGCTTTCACAATTTTTTTTTGGGGTGTTTATACAAAAGTGATGTGCATTCGAATGAAACAAAAGGAATTTTACAAATTATTACGCAGCGAAGTTTGAATTTCACTTTTCTCAATCCTACACTAGAAAATGTATTTGGAATTTGTGCGTACCCATTCACTTTCGAAAAGTTTCATCGCTATTGACCCGACGAGCTCTGTTATCACACCCGTTTGTCGTAACTTTGGGGATTTCCACGGCCACTGTCCTTGACATTTTTTGCAACTGTACTTATGTTCAAGGCTATGAAGGGTATAATTGCGAACACCTGAAAATGCTATACTTGGCCACACTTTGCAGAGAATTGCGAAAATTGTAATTCTCGCATTGCCAAACACACGTGAATGCACATTCTGGGAATAGCCAAGAATACCAAAAGCAAATATCGTTTGCAAAATAATGAGATTAGCACGGAAATAGGCGAATAGTAAGAAACCAAAAAAGAACAAAAAACAACATGTGATGAATTGAATTGTATTGCCCCCCCCCCGCACTCCTTCCAAGAGTCAAGAGATTATTTGATACAGAGATACGAAAGGTTGACTTATATGAAAAAGCCGAATAACTTGTATTATTCAAAATCACGTTGAACATATTCTCCTGCTGTTTCAGTTTTATCCCGCATTACGAAAGCGAACGGCACCCTGTATATCAGTACACAAATAACTTTTGGAAAAACGTATTTTGAGAGGAATACCAAGCATCAGTTTGGCACTCTCTTTATTTTATTGACCCATCTCAAATAAAACCGAATCCTCCGCCAAAACGTTTAACGATTACTGTCCATTGACCTATCGAAACCATTATTCCATTATATCGAAAACTTCCCACTGACTCTAGGTACTCGGTCCAAATCCATGTTTTGTATCTAATTGTCATATTTTATCTTTATGTATCATTTCCGTAGAAATACAGGTAACATCGAATTCATCCAACTCCTTTCTTTGTGCTTGGCGCCACATCAACAAGGTGCGAGTTACAACTAAACTTCATCAAGTTACCTACTGAAACAGCTGAAAAGCGACAGTGCGGTGGGGATGAGGGGGTGGCTTGGTGTGTGGCATGTTAGGGGAGGACCTAACCACGGTTAGGCCTCAAAAACCGCGCAGGGGATTGGCTATATACTATCTCTCTCGTTACGTTGGAACACATTTTTACGTCTGTCCTTCTCCGTCTAACACAGTTCTATTTTCCGTCGCTTTTGTTTCCTGTCTTAGTTGGGAGCGTTGCGGTGAGCTAGAGCTTGTCCCTGTCTAATTAGGTTGATGATAGACTGGTCCGTATTCAAACAATTTTTAATCGAAATGAAAAAAGTGTGTCGTCGGGTTCAAAACGTCTTTGATATGAATTTAGAAGGGGAAAACAATCTGACAAGAGTGAGTGGGTACTATGAATTGCTTGAAAATTAAAACAGTTGATTTCAAGAAAAACTAATGTGTATTTAAAAGTATCCATTATGAAAGAGTAAAATGAAATGGAAAGAACATTTTTGTTAGGCTCTGCTCGTTTGGAAACCTGCAGATAACAAACCCCTAAAGAATTATATTTCTGCGTTGAAAGTAAACAAGAAAAAATGTCTCCTCCAAACTGACAAATAAACTGCGGAAACAAATGAGGCAATTATTTACAAAAGCCTCTAATCGACAAAAAGTTGATTAATAAATTAACACCTAATTTCACTATGTTTACCCTTTTCTTTTCAAATTTGCAAAATAGATTTTTTGTTCTGAAAAACTATTATTAGGTATATCCATTAGTCAAAAATCAATTGAACCAAAAAAATTATTTGCGTTCAAGCTAAAAAGTTTTATGTTGCTTCTGAAAAGTAAACCAAAAAGCATAGAGTGAGTTTTGCAAATAACGTCCTCAAATTCAATATGTGTTTTCGATGACCGTATGATAAAAGATCAGATGTAGAAATAATAACATTTTTAATTGGTTTGAGAGGTGTTTCTCCCAGTTAGATATCTCCATTTCCCAAAGTTCAGTACCAGTATGTGTCCATGCAACTACATAAAATTATAGGAGAAATTGAAAACATTCGATAGTAGATATGAGGGTCCCTCAAGGATCCATGCCTTCTGCTGCATAATAATAGTCGGCATTTCCCTCAGTAGTTTCATTTCCTATTTTTTCGTTTACATTTTGCTGAAAAAAATTGTATCATCTACGAACATTACATAGATTGAATTAACTAAATGAAAAAATGAATCGTTCACGTATACCAGGAATAAAAGGGGCCCCAGGAGAGAACCCTACGGTACCCTGGTTTCCATTATTTTACCCCTCACGCCGTATAGGTTCAATTTTCCTAACAACGCAGTAAAATGCATTTGTTAAGTCAAATAAATCCGAAAACCAAACTGATCTTCGTTCAGCAATTTGAATTCCTCAGAGAATATATTACAAAATTATCTCGAATAATTTTCCTAAAAAAGGAATAAGAGAAACCAATGTTATGTATTATCATACCTGCACTATGTTTTGAAATTTCCTGCAAAAACACCTGCATAAATACACACTTTGGAATTATCTGTCAATGTAACTAATCACTATCACATCTGCAGTATATTTCAATATATCAATATTTCAAAGTTTTCACCGCCTTATCCAAAGAAGTATGCAGACCGATAACATGCATGGAAGCATGTCATAAGATGTTTATGCGCATCTTATACATGCGAATACTCTCTGCAGTTGTCCGACTATTAATTCAGTAAATTTGTATTCGACAGGGCCACTGGCTGGAAAGTTTTGGGGTAGTTCATTTCACACGGTTTTTGGAGTGCTGAATCCGAATTTGAAGTTTGCTAACAAAATTTCTTGACGGAACATTAAAAAAAATGCAAAAAATAGTGAAAAAACAATTTTTTTGTAGTTTTTCGCTTATAACTCGAAAATTATCAGTTTCTCGTGAAAAACTTTTCCATTCAAAGTGGAAGTATATAAAATTTACTACAAATTCCACCATTCAGGTTTTTTTTTTCAGACAAACAGTTCGGGCTCAAATGCCAAATAAAAATTGGCGCATTTCTGCTGAGTCAGCAAACACCCACTTTTTCACTCCAAAACTCTTATTGACTATTTAATGAAATTTTTAGTGAATTTCTCAAGGAATTATATTGTACTAAAACTAAAGTACTCTTGTTCGTCATTGGAACAGTTTCAATAAAATTACTCATCTGAGGTTATGTCGATGACTGCTAGTGACAGTGCGATAAGAAAGTGTTTGAGAGTCTCAAACAACGCAATGGGCCATTCAGGGCATTACTTGCTCCTTCCCTGGCTAGTGTATCGGCCTCTTCATTGTCTCTTTAACCTGTGTGATGGTACCCAGGCTAGGGTCAGTCTGTTCTGGCTATCTGTATTACAACGATTTTCGTTTGGAATATCATCGCTTGTTTGCCCAGGCTCAAAGAGATTTTCATCTTCCGCTTGGTTCCGTAAATGCCGGCTCTTGAACCTTCATCATTTTTCCACGCATTCCTTTCCGTTATACTTGTCATGAAAGTTTTGTCAGAGCTATATCTGGAAAGTATGACATCTGATGGCATTCTTGTAACTATTCGTATAGGTTGATGTAGTCTCTCCCGTGCATATTGCTTATGAGTGCTTGTCCTAACCTAGCTTCGCCTTGCATGTATATGTGTAGGGGAGGCAGGTTGAGCAAGACCTTTAAGGCGGCTATTGGGGAGGTTCTCATGTCCCCGGTGGCACTCAGACATACTGGTCTTTGCAGTCCTCCGAGCCGTCGAACCATTCTTACCTGCCACGGTACCACCGAACTATACGTTATCATGGGTCATCATTTAGGGTTCACTGTCAGCTGTAGACCACTTGTCGATTATATTTAGGGCTGACAGTGTAAGCTCCGAGACTGTGCTTACGAATTTGCATTTTGCTTTCTCGTAGGCTTCGACTACTGCCTTGTCCACTTCGTCTACTACCCTCTCAAGTCTCTCCCTGTCTCGTATTTCAGTCACAGGCCTCTCGAGAGACTCACTCAGTGACGCTAAGTATCTTTTCCAGTTTCTATATTTGACTGAAGTACGCGGCGGGGTAACTCGATCGTAAAATATATAATAGATAATTATATAATCATTTGAAATATTTTTTCAAGATTTTTGTCTGAATTTCAAGTTTTGTACGATTTCGGACCTCATTAAATAACTTGTTTGTAGTTTTTGAATAAGTGACCTGTACCTTTATTGTATGATCTAAATAAGGTATGCGCAGAGAACTAGGGGAAATCCACTAATTAACTTCAATAATAAATTAGAGTTTTGTAGTGGAAAAGTGGTATTTTCCCCAGTCAGCTGAAATTTGCCAATTTACAAGTAGTCCTTGAGCCCGAATAGTTCGTCGTAGAAAAAAACTTGTTTAGTAAAATTTGTAGAAAATTGTATGCTCTTCCATTCTTAAGGGTAAGGTTATCAATGAGAAATTTGTAGTTTTCAACTTATAAGCAATAAACCGCAAAAGAAAGATATTTTTTAGGTTTATTTGCACTTTTTTCAATGTTCCGTCACGAAAATTTGTTAGCAAACCTCAGATTCGGATTTAGCACCCCAAAAAACATAGAGAATGGAAGTAATCAAAACTACCCCAAAACTTTCTTGGTAGAAATACAATTTGATTAGATTATATATGATCGAATATATTATGTGCAAAGAGGGTCAAAGAAGGGACCACTGGCTACAAGGAGAACCTGCTTATCGACAGATGTATAACGCAGAACTCCGTGCAGTAGGACTGTAAACTTTCTAAGACTTCTATCGACTACCTCAAAGCGTTTTATTGAGTAGAGAGATGCAATGGACAGCTGATGCTCCTATAGAGGACTCACTTTCTATAAAAAGAGGTTTGATTCCAATCCCTCACGAGACAAATAGGACGTAACTAAAATTGAGTATTCAATTCAGTCCTTAAATTGGAGTTGATGTAGAAACTTTAAATTCTGCAGACTGAGTACTACTGTCATATCGGAAATTCACTTTAATCTATAATTATTTCATAAAATCTTAGTTGGCTGCTGTCAAGTTCTGCAAACTTGACAGATACATCGGAAAAACATTCCGAACAGTTATGGAGATTTGCAACCTTTTACGTTACGTTAACATATATTCTTTTAATTATTGGTCATTTTTTTAATCAAAATGGCCTCGAAAAAATTACAAAGTTTTTGAATCTTTGTTTCAAATTTTAACTTTGAATGCATGAGGATAGATGTTTTCAAAATTTGCAAATAAGTTTCAAAACTTTTGTAATTTTTTCCAGAGATCACCTCAATCAAAAAAATTACCTCGAATTAACGAAGTATATGTTCCGGTCAACGTGAAAGGTTGCAATCTGTACAACTGTCCGGAATATTTTTTCGATGTATCAGTCAAGTTTGCAGAACTTTTGGAATTCCTCTTATGGTATATCACAGAAAAACATTGGTTTTCGATAAAAAAAATGACCGTACACTTGAATTGGTTGCAAACTTTTTTCATGATATGAAATAATATTTTCAACACTACTTAAATTTGCAGTACTTCTGGAATTTTTTCAACGAGTATACAGCAAAATCCAAGTTAATTGCCATTTTGAAAATGTTGCGGAATTCGGAACATGTTGCAAACTGAGATTCATTGCTTTCTTGATGTACCGTTCACTTGACCAAAGTTTGAAAACTTTTGGAATTATTATGAATTGATTCCATATTTCTACGGGCCTATTATTTATCCCACCCAATGCAAAAAAAATGATGGCATTATGATAATATTACCATTTTAACACGATTGAAATCTATCCGAATAAACTAAAGTTAAAACTTTTAATGAGTGTACTCTCCTTCTCTTTCATTCTCCGCTGTTTTGTATTTATTTGGTAGGGTTGACCCGGTTGACGGTAGAATGTGATCAGTTGATTTGTTGTACACGAGGATGTAGATACAGTTTTTGTTAAATGAAAGAAAATGTTGCGTATTAGACAGGTCATCTATATGGAAGTATGCAATTTCCAAAATTATAAGATTATTTTTGATAAACTTTTTGTTTGTTTTTATCTGGTATTATTTATCATCAAATGAAAGTAGTGCTTCACAGAAAGATTTTATAAGCTTTCTTGTGATAATATCAGTTTTACTGAAATTTGAGAATAAGACGAAATACACATATTTTTTTTTGGTTTTTCATTATTATACAGTTTTGCGTAACTGACAGTAAAATAATATTTATAATAATACACTTCTTGGTTAAAACAGTCCTATTAATCCAGTACGATTGGGTTTTGATCGATTGTAGCATCACCAAACTTGGTATTATAGTAGTTGGACCAATGATAAACACGAAAAAAAATTGTTTACCAATATTCCAGGGGTGGAACATATTTTTTTTTTTTCATTTAAAATTAAACAAATAGATTTTTGCTGTAATCGTGGAAAGTATATGATTTATCGGGAAAACAACTCAACAAGTTGAAAGAAAATTCAATTCCATACAAAAATGATCCTCAGTAATTTCTTATGAAATGCTCTCGTTTTCTCAGAAAACCGACATCCAATTTTAGGTTCACGCTTATCCGCCGCTGAAAGATTTGGCGGAACCGAATATTTGATTAGTCATAACTTTGCTAAAAATGATCGGAGAAAGAAAAGGAAAAAATCATATCGTTCCTGAAGACTCCTACCTTCGCATGCAAATATAATATGCGAGTATTTGAGTACCTAAAATGTGTTTTGTCATACTTCACGGAGTTGTTTGCGGATGATCCGAAAATCATGATTAATTTAGTAAATATGGAATTATTATACTGAAGCCGCAACCCATAGTCTTTTTGGAATATATGCAACAATTTTAGAGTAGTGTGACAGGTCCCACTTATAGGTACATGCCAAAAAAAAAACTTTGTTCAACTCTTGCCTCATATTCTACTTAACCCATAAAACCGGCATTCTCTTCAGTAAATGTTGAAAATATTCACTTATTCATTCTGCATATAATATGTTTTATAATTCTATTGTGAAGTGCAAACCTCAAGTTTGAAATCACATACTTAAATTTTTTATTTAGGATGTGTATGAGCGATTATTTTCAACATTTACTCAAGAAATTGCGGCATTATGGGTAAGTTGAAAACTGAGGCAGGAGTAAAACCCAGTTTTTTCTTTGGCATGTATAAGTGACACTTGTCTCACTAGTCTAAAATCGTTGCATATGGTCCAAACAGGGTACTGATTCCTGCTTCAGTATAATTATTTCATATCAACTATCGGATCCTCCGTGAATATCGTAGAAGGGTATGAAATGGAACAAAACACATTTGAGGAACTCAGATACTCACATGTTATATTTGCATGAGGAAGTAGAAATCTTCAGGAACGATATACAATTTTTTTTTCCTTCTACTATAATTTTTAGCAAAGTTATGACAAATCTAATTTTCGGCCTAATATTTGATATCGGAGGTTTTCTGAGAAAACGAACGCATTTTGTGAAAAATTACTAGGTGTATTTCTTGTAGAGAATTGAATTATCTTTCGCCTTGTTGAAATTGTTTCTTGAAATATTTTGTACTTTCCGAAACAACAGAAAAAAATTCTAATTTTTTTAAATAAAAATTTTTTTGGGTTCCACCCCTGATTTTTTTTGTAAACAATACATGATGTCAAGAAGTCATGTGCCGAATTTCAAAGTGCTACAATTCATTCTCCACTTGTGGTTAATGTACTATATGAGTATACCCAAAGACAGTAAGGCCCTGAATGGCCCAGAACCGTATTGCGGTATAGCAAAAGCTGTACTAAAAGCAAACACCAAATCATGGATTCAACAGAAGTCTCAAGAATGGTGGAACAATGCACCAGGGATAAGACAGGCCAAAGAGTTTATCAAACAACCGCAGCCAACATTCACAGACTATCTACTAAGCCAGAAGAGGAACACTACTAGAATAGTAGTAGGACTTCTCACAGGGCACTGTAGGCTCAACAAACATATGAGTACAATAGGCCTGGCAGAAGAAATGCTATGCAGGTTCTGTCAGGAAGAAGAGGAAACATCAGTACACATACTATGCCACTGCGAGGGCTTGTCAAGGCAAAGGTTTCTAACGCTGGGAGAAGAAAAACCAAGAGCTCCCAGATTCATGGGAGTTCTAAAAACTAGCCTGTGGAGTCTCGTAAAGAAGACAGGGCTAGACAAAGAACTCTAAATGATCTCAAAGACAAACACAATAGATCTGAAAAGGTCGCGGTGTAGAGGCTTGTAGCATGAAAGTCCCTAATATATAATCTAATACCCAAAGACCCGTAGAGGACGGAAGTATCTAATATTTTTAACTATCAAATAGCTACCAAAGTTTTACCATTTTTTTCAACAACTGTCATTACTTATAATCATTTTCTCGAAATTAATCGCGGCATCTAGGAATTTATATTTTTTTCTCGATATTCTTCGAAATTTTTACATTTTTCTCAAAATCTTACGTTTATGAATTATTGAAGAAAATAAGATGTGGACATATTTTTGACCCACCGTGTAGATTACTAATGATGTCACAAACTGCTATACATAGTTATAGCTAAAATCTAATTATTGTTTTACCTTCTCAAGCCAACTCGAAACTGAAATTGTGCTACGCCTATTCGAACCTGTAGAGGTATTTGCGCCGGAATTAGGTGGGCTGGATCTACCAATTTTTTTTTCGTAGACTCTAGTGTGTTCAGCTTGCAAATGTCGCCTTAGTGAAGATGTTCCACAGTTTTTCATTTTCAAAACCACCGTACATAGAGTACGTTTGCCTTGTTTGTCAGTATTTTTATTATTCTCAGGATCTTGCTTGACTATGAAATAATCCGTAATTTTTTTTGTTTCATTAGATGTTATAAACTTCAACTCGTTTGGCCTTTGATGACGCCAACCCTACACTTTCTACTTCTGTTTCGATGTCATCAAATTCTGACACTTTTTCATCCGCGATATATTCCGAGCCACTGCTTTGAAAAGGTTCCGATTCCATTACGAACAAATCACTTAAATCAGACATAGACAATTTACCGCCACTTTTATCCTTGATCAACGCTGCTCTACTATTATTTAACAGCACGTCGTCATCGAGCAATCGGGGGCCTGCTTGCTGTAACCTCGGTAAATCCCCTATTTTAACGTTTCGGTGTGCATTTCACCGATCGCTAACAGGTAATATCAAGTATTTTGATTTTACTTGATATTAAGTCAAGTAGTTCACACCGTAAATCGAGTTAAGTCAAATATCAAATTTTTAAAAGCTGGAGTTTTGAAGTCAAGTACTTATTTAAAAAAAAATCCAAGCTATATACTTGGCTTGATGAATCCCTGATATTTCTTGTAAGTCGTATAAAACTGTAACCTCTGATTATAGCTTTTACAAGATTATGTGAACATACTTTATACCAGCAATTCCGCCTTTGACACTATCAATTCATAAATCCCCGTGAACAATTGGTTTTTCAGAATTTTGATGTACCTGCTCAATAATCCTATTTATTTTGACCATAATGAGACACTGTTTATGCATTTTCTAATTCCTATCCCGCCCATTTCATCCAAATTATGAAAATTCTGTATATTCATGTCTTACCGGCCTCGATAATCTTGCTACGCTGTGTGATTGCTTATAGCCACAAAAAAGGATTAAATAAATAAGTTTGGAGTTGTATACCTAAAACCTACGCCAATCTGATTTAGTAAATGGATTAACAAACGTTTATATAGCCTACTCTTGGAATTTGAAAGTATTAGCGACAGAAACAAGATTTGTTTAATTTTCTTTGAATGACGGAATAACTGTGATGACCCTTTCAATAAACTGTTTTCGGTTTCATCTCATACTATATTCACATCTGTATCCTGAAAGAATTTTCTTCCAAGGAGGAGCATAAAAACATACCTGTTCGACCTTTATGGTAAAACAGGCGATTATTGAAAAAGGGAACATTCTCCATGAAAATTTGTGATTTATTTGTAATATTTCTTACAGAAAACAACTACTTCCCCGGCTAAAGCCACGCTGGACATTGAACTACATCTGAAAGTGAAAAATTGCATTTTCATTCAGATAGTTGATTTTTTTAATTTTATTTAATTTTAATTGAAAATTCATTAAATAAATTAGATTGGGAGAATGTTAAGAAAATATCACGCAGAGAAATCATTCATTTCATTGAAACAAGGTTCGCTTCTCTCGCATTTAATCCCCAATGCATTTTGGTCGACGAAAATCTATTTCGCTTTACCAAGCTCATCAGGGAGATTGATAGAATTGGAAAGCAGGCTCTTCAGAAGCAATTATACACATCAAGGATGGAAATGATGGAAAAAAAATTTCTGCGGTAATACTTTGAACGTTATTTTTTGACATAGACCTGTCATGGGCATTGCAATTTAATTTTTGTTCGACAATATGATTAGGATATTCATAAAATCTGTTGTGGAATCATCTGCGGCTGAAACACAAACTTTAGTCGATATTTTCCATCGTTCAAGATAACAAGATAACCTCTTGGGAGGTATTCATGTTGAAAAGGGGAACATTCTTCATGAAAATTGAAAAATGAAAAATGTGATTTATTTGTAATATGTAACAGAACACCTACCAGTAGTTGTTCTGATCAGCCGATTTTATGAATATCCTATTCATATCTTTGAACAAAAATCAGGCGATTTTTATTTAGCGAACACAGGCGCTACAGTTCACAATTCGTATTATATTAGTTTTGATTTCGAAAGATTTCATGGTAATCGACGGGGTATGCTGCAAATCAAGAGTAGTTCTACATGGTGGTCAACAAGAAAATTAAAAATTGCCTTCTTCAGTGAAACCAACCTAGCTGAAAACGTGAAAACGTGATGCAGACTTTTAGCACAACGGATTATATTCCGCGATATATCCAATAATAAGGCACTGAACATGAACGCATATAAGTATGCGCAATTCAAAATGTTCAGCTGGATTGGTTTCACTGTATTAAAAAGCAATTTGTGTCTACATACAATTTCTTTGACGATAAAAATTTTACATTACGTACTTGAATTTTCAGTCGCATGTTTTTTGCTTTTGTATTTTTTGTGACTATCAATAAGAAATCAATATTATCACGCTCCTCAACTAAGTAAATTTATTCAAAAATCACATCAACATAGCTGACCCGCTGTCACCAAAGCAAATTATATTTTGTTTTTGAAAAAACACGATCGTAAAATATAAACCATTCATCAGAACGATGTGCAAAATTTTGATAAGAATTTTATATTACCTTCTTAAATTACCCTTGACAGATTGAACTGAGTTTTTAAAACTTCAGACAGATAGTCAACCTATTTGCAAAGTTTCAGATAAGTATGCGCAGCATCACTGGTTAGTCGAATGGCTCTTTTTTGGACTGAATCCAGAAGTTTCAATATGCTTTACTCCATACAGTATAGGAAACAATTTATCTGGGGTATAGACAGAAATCTACGCGAGCAACAAGGAACGCAATGATATGATAATAAACATAAACAAGAGAGACGAACTACTTTTATCCCACTCGACGCATTAACGGACCACGTGGGAATGCGACACACCACACGTCGATATCTGTTTCTCGAGTGAATCGAGGATAAATTATAGTGCTCTCTCAACATATAGCAAGCTATTCTTTACGCTCTCATGAAACTACCATACCCAAGATAAAAACTTTCCGATATTGTATGGAATTCCGTCAGATCCGCTAGCTTTTTTGGCATTAACCCAGCAATCTGTTGGCGAAAGGTAATCTCGCAAGCAAACAACTGTCAATGGGGGTAATTTTCTGGGGGTTTCTCCGATAAATGCAGGGTAGAATTTGTTGCAAACATTTCATAGGAACGATTGGTTTTCCCTAGGTGTTATAAGCCTCTTTCATGAATTCGATTGTTTCTGTGCACAGATTTCTAGCTTATAGTTATTCGGATCTGGTCTCTGGTCTCATTCCATTGTTCCATTGTTCCATTGATGATATGCCGCCTACTTGAAGGCAACCGCGGACGCGGACGGAAAGCGTTTGCGGACGAAAAGTGTTTTCGGACGAAGAGTTTTTGCGGACGAAAAGTACTTGCCTTCAGAAATAATCGATTTTTCGTTCGGAAATTAGTACGTAAAATCTCATTTTTTGTAGAGGTCGGAGTTTTTTTTTTTCATTTTGTATATATTAGCATTAGAGTTTGTTTAATTATCTGCCTCAATGGATGCGCCAGGTACCAAGTTTCTCAACACGTACCCCACCTCACTGGATACACACAGATCAAGTTACGAAAATTACTAGACGATTCGATGTTTACCACAATTATTACGAATATGATTTCTGTGAGTTTTCGCAAGTCTGAGCCCCCTGAATAAAATTTTCTTTTGTCGTAATTTTCATCGACTAATACCTACAATCGGATTTTTTTTCAACGCATTCTCAATAAGGACAGATTGTGAAATATTTCAAAACTATATTATTTGATAGTTAGATATTTTTCACAATTTCTACAGATTTTTCCGATTTTGATTTCACAAGTTTTTGCAACTTTTTTTGAAAAAAGAGGAGGGCGAGCTTACCGACAGACATATTTTCCCTAATTCCATCGCGTTCTCTATAGGTTCTATATTTTTGATGATTTTTAGATTTTCCTTTCGCGATTTTTCCACCTTTTTCAAGAAAAGGGGAAGGTGAACCTTTAGACCGGAAAAGTGAGCCTTCCGAACCAAATTTTTATTTTCGCCGTTTCATCATTTGAAAAGATCATTTTTTGACATTATTGTAATGTCATTGGAACTAAAGATTTTACTCTATTTAACACATACACAATATTCACTAACAGAGCAGGTTAAGTAAAAGCTTTGACAAAATGGAAAGTGATGAAGACTGAATAGAGAAAATATTGTAAGAGGAAGGTGTTCGAAACTTTACACAGTATTTTTAGGTAATTTTAAGAAAAATTTAAGAAAATTCAGACATGCACCATTAATGATAATAATAATAATAATAAATACGTTTAATGTTCATTTCTAACATATATCTGTGTAATACATATGTATTTAGTGACAATAACATAATTATATATTACGATACTTATACCTTTGATAATAGTTAATAATACTCAATATGTAAAATTCAATTCAAATTTGAAAGAGAAATCTGAATTAGTTGGCTTTTATGACAGTTGTGGAAAAAGTTATTTTATATAACTGGTAAGTAATAATAATAATAATTAAAAGTGATTTTGTGAAAACGTCAATTTTTAGTTCATATGTCAATGAATTAAAAACGTAATTTTTAATGACAGTTAAATGCAACAAGACTATAATGAATATGGAGAGAAATTCAATTACGTTCAAAAAGTACATTACCTATTTCAATTCTAGAATTTTCAGAGAAGTCAGTTTATGTACGTAGGTACGTTCGAACAACTGTAAAATTTTCAAAATTTTCCTTTTTTACATGAGTAATAATTGTAGGTTTGAGTTGGGTCAATCGTATAAAATGAATTATTATTCGAATTGTGAGATGTTCGACAGATTATTTTTTTGATATGTCAAAATCTGACATTTTGGTGGTTTCAACTAATAGCAATGCATTATTCTAGCCAATCATTCAGTATTATACTGACAATTTCACTCACTATATGAAAGTCGCGTCTCCTGCGATATGAGAACCAATCAGAATGGGATTTCGCGAAAGTACACGCTTCCTTTCGCTTCCTTTCTTTCCGATCCGGAAAGACCACGTCGTCAAGTCAACCACAAATATAAACAGCAATGATACATCTTGTAATCTAATATGACATAAACGACAGGTTGACAGACTTCATGTTTATTATTCATTAGTTGCAACTATTGAAGAATTCACTTTGTTTACTCGATCAAATTTCAAATAATAACTTGGTTGGTTCGTGAAATTATCTCAATAAATACGACTCGTGCTCACAATAGAATCGATAATTCTGTCAGAAATCTTTAACTCGATCAAATTGCTTTGAGGTAACACCGCTAGTCCCTAGGTGTTACCAAGCAATTTGATCTCGTTGATTTCTGACAGAATTATCGATAGTATTGCGACCACTCGTGGTATTACCCCCGATAAAGCTGCTTCGTCATCGATAATACCTTGTTTACATTGAAAAGTCAAAATTTTACTCTGAATTTGTCATTATTGACAACTTGAAGTGCTTCGAAGTTTATTGAAAAATGAACACAAACCGATTCATTGCCATCACCCAAGAGAATATTGAACATTTAATACAAAATTCCACTCCACAAGACACAATCAAATCCAAAAAATGTATATGGAATCAGTTTGAAGCATTTTGCAGAATCAGAAACTACCAACTACAAAAAGATACGAGTATTCAAGAAATTGCTAAAGTTCTGGAAGACTGGGCAGCAAATATGAAAAAATGTAACGGCGAAGATTATAAAGAGTATACATTGAAAACCATTTGAAATGTAACAGCCAAGTTGATACAGGAAAAATACTACCTAGAATTTAATATAAGCTTTAATCCGTGTCAAGATTTGGAATTTAAAAGAGCGAGAGATGTGCGAAATGCCAAAAGAAAGGAATTGCAAAGTGCAACAGCACTAGAATAAAAAAATATACTTACGAGTATTATCGATTCGTGTGACGAAAATACGCCTTCGGGTCTCCAAATGAAGTTCTTTCATATTATTTCCTATGAATTAGCATGGCGCGGAGGCGAAGGTGTTAATTGCCTTATCCATTATATCAGGGAGGAATTAAATAATGCAGGTGAAAAAACAGGACGATTAGAATATAATCCTATATTTAGTAAAACTTGCCAGGGTGGGAATAAAAAATGCACTGACACAAAATGGTTGACACCTAACTCAGAGAATCCTGAACGGTGTCCCATACGATTATATAATAAGCTTATGGATAAACGCGGTAAAAATATCACCACTGATCGTTTTTTCTTACTCCAAATCCCTATTGGAAAAATGCTAATAAGAATGAAATGGGCAAATGGTTAAAGAAATCAGCTGAAAAATGTGGATTTGATTAAGAGAAGAAAAATAACTAATCACTCAAGCCGATCAACTTTGGTTTCTCATCTAATGAAGAAAGGTATACAGGAACAAGAAGCCATCAAAATAACAGGTCACGCCACAGCAATCTCGTTGAAGCCATATTTACATATTGATGCAGAACACCATAAAAATATAATGGGAAGAGTTAGAACGAACAAATCGGAACTTATTGCCAATACATCAACAACTGCGGCAAAATTAATCAATATTAAATCCACACATGAGTTGGAAGAGACATCTGTTCTTGCTGGCCAAACTCTTTACGAAAACTGTGTATTCAATAACTGCAATTTTTCAAATAATTAATTCTTTCTCTTGTTCAAAAAGTTATTATCTTATGTATTCTTTGAGTTCAATAAAATAATAAAATGAAAGAGATAAAGCAAAATCCTTTTAAATTGCTGAAAAAAGTAATCTTCCCAAATACAACTCGTTCTTAAAATTTTATCAGATAATTTTTTATTTTCTTCACTCAAACTTCTTTATTTGAGGCAAAAACATTCAAACAAACCGAATTTAGATAAAATAAATTAATATAAATAATAAATAAATAATAAAAATATAAATCGGTTTGTTTTCATATTTTTGCCAAATAAACAAGTTTTCGTGTCTACGGGACTCGTGATGTTACCAAGCAATTTGATCTCGTTGATTTCTGACGGAATTATCGATAGTATTGCGACCACTCGTGGTATTACCCCCGATAATTTCACGAACCTACCAAGTTATTATTTGAAATTTGATCGAGTAAACAAAGTGAATTCTTCAATAGTAGCAACTAATGAATAATAAAAATGAAGTCTGTCAACCTGACGTTTATGTCATATTAGATTACCTACAAGATGTATCATTGCTGTTTATACGACGTGGTCTTTCCGGATCGGAAAGAAAGGAAGCGAAAGGAAGCGTGTACTTTCGCGAAATCCCATTCTGATTGGTCCTCATATCGCAGGAGACGCGACTTTCATATAGTGAGTGAAATTGTCGATGAAATTTGAAGCATTCGTTGTATTACATTTGATAATTATCAACAATAATACTTAGGGATGAAGGGATGCAGGAGTTAAAAAGAAACTATTCCGATTTTTTAAAGATATTGCAATAATATGCAACAAGCTTTTTTCCATATCTGCCATATATCTATAGAAACTTATGATTCAATATTCAAGCTCGACCTAGTATAATGAAAGTGAAAATATTTTTCCAGAAACTCAACAAAACAACCCGTTATAAGTGTGCAAACAATTCCAATTTCTATTATTCCATTTCGAAAACGGCACACCTTATTTACAATCCTAAATACAATCACAATGCAATATTTCACGGTAAAATTACAGGAAAGCCCATGAATCTAACCGTATAATATTAAAGACAAACTTTTATTGAAAAGATTTACAATCCGACTCTGTCCTCTGCAAACCAAAAATTATATCTCACTCTAGCACTCGTCGGCAATCACACCCTCTTTCATTCACTAGCAGCAAATAATTTTTTCTCCCTCCATGACTAGTCAACAAGATTTTCCCTTCTCGCTTCTACCGATGCAATACCGAATGGCGCCTCTCTCTCTCTCGATGAGGTATTATAAAAGTTTGCCCAAACGCACAGACATCTGCCCTCTCTTTTCCACCTGCGCCGTAATCCCGTAATTCGGGTGTTCTCTTTCCTCATCGGTCTAGCTATTTAAAAACTACCCTCCTTTGAAGTAGTAGGAGGGGGTGATCCCCGAACGTTAATATTCTGTTCTGAAAAAGTTTGGAATCAGTATTTCTCACGAGTTTGGAAGTGTTGCAACTTGAGAGTTGGAGAGTTTGCGTGGCGTTTTAAAAACTGTTTCGTGACTGTGATCGTTCTAAATGCATCTGCCGAATAGTAACTCAACCATCATGGAAATGTACAATGCTGTACAAGAAACGCTTCAGGAGTACCACGGAGAGCTAGTTCAGACCGGGAGTCCGGCTATTTTGTGTAGTGTTTTGCCGATTCATTGGAGATCTAACAAAAGTTTACCGATTGCATTTAAAGTCGTCGCTTTGGACGATGTACCGGACGGAACTGTAGTTACTTTAAAAGCCGGTAACGATGAAAATTTTTGTGCGGAACTCAGAAACTGCACGTCGGTTATGAGAGGACAGGTCGCCAAATTCAACGATCTCCGTTTCGTCGGACGATCAGGACGAGGAAAAAGCTTCACGCTGACCATCACCATCAGTTCCGGGCCTTACTATCAAATGGCCACCTACAATAAGGCTATAAAAGTCACCGTTGACGGCCCGCGGGAACCCCGATCCAAACCTAGTGAGTAGATATTCGTTGAACTCGTCTAAAAATAAAACTTTAGAATTTCTTTGTAAACCAGCCAACAAGCCAATAATGACCGTTTAACGTCTTTTTATGTTTGATAAACAACCAAAACAATACATAAACATATGCCGTTAGTATAAACAAACGAGAAATTTTATGTTCACGAAGGTTTGTCGGCATATCAAATCCTTAGCCAACAAAATGTCAGTTTTATGTTTATTACGATCAAATTCAAACATTGGAATCCGTTTTATTGAGCATGTGTCTAGCATTTGGGGAATTTACTTTTGTATATAATTTTCGGGATTTGTAAACAAGGATACTGTTTCTTTCGGTTTTGTACTTTTTTGAAAGAGATATTTATTGTTTTTTTTTCTTTTTCTAGATTACCAGTATGGATATGGTTTGCCTGGACTTCCGGGTGGTTTCAACCCCTTTTTAATCGGTCCAGGGTGGCTAGATGCAGCATACATGACTTATGCTCTTCCCGACTATCTCAGGAGATCGACTAATATTCAACAGCCGAATATCCACCCAAACTTAGTTAAAGGTAAGAATCACGATTGCAAATCATATAGTTCACCATCCATTTTTATCAATAGTTAGTAATTACCTATCATTTTTGAAATAGGCGAAATAAATACAAAAATATTTTGAGATTGAACAAACCTGTCAAAGAATGTATATCGCGGCCTTTTTTTTATTTCACGCATAATTCGTATTTATTATTACCTCCTTGCATTTTTGTGCAATGACAATATTTATTCAAGCATACAAATCAAACAAATCTAAAATATAAATAAAAAATCATTCACAGGAACGTTAATTCAAAAATTCAGATATTTCAATTTAGATTGAAATATAAATTTATCTAAAAATAAATATTTATTCGAAAAGCACGGAATAAATAATCCTATATACCTATCAGTCTGATAGGAATTATACGTGATGGTATGATTAATTAATTTATGTTTCGAAAAATGTCTGGAAACAAATATTCAAATTTATGTCTTATCGTACCTATAATTTTTTAACAAAGATTATGAATGAGAGTCTCAAAGTAAACGTATTTCCCAATCAAAAGTATGTCAAATTATGATTTTGAAAATAAATCTTTACGATATGTTATTTCCTCCTGCTAAAAAGTAATGAACTCAAAAATAAATTGAACCTCACCAATTAAGCACTTTTATTGCAAATATTGAATACCATTAAAATATGCCTCAAATTTCTTTGCAGTAAGTAATACAAATATTTTTCTACGACTTGCGTAAACTAAGTTTTAAAGCACTGTTCATAGTGTGTGAAGTGATATCTTTCAGCACAAATGCGTGAAAACATCAACTTTGTCCTAAATAATTTTTGCACACAAAGACAATATTTTGCAAAGAAATTTACATCATTTGCTGATAGGACGAAAATTTAAAACAAAATATAAAATGATTTTATACATTTGCTACTGTTTGTCAATATACAAGGTGACACAGAATCAACCTTCAGTATCGATTTTTCAGGTGAAAATGAGATTTATTTATTTATTTATTTATTTATTTATTTATAAACATGCATCATTACCGCAAGTGAGCATGCCCAAATTTCATCAGAAATAAGCAAAAATATAATAAACGAAAAACTGATTTTTTAATACCTAGTATCTTGAAAATGAAGCAAGTTGGGACACATGCTTGTATGAAGGACAAATTTTAATTTCACCTAAACAACCAATACTTCACGTTTGGCGGTTACCCTGTATAATAACTGTCGTAGCAAAAACATAATATATACATTTTCGTAACATTTTTGTACTCGCATTTTTCTAGCTCAGGGTCAATTTATAAAAATGTTCAATATCGTTTATTTGAAGAGTTTATGCACAGTTGATGTTTTCAAGCACAGTTGATTTTTTTACGCACTTGTGCTAAAAAGTATCTCGATAATCAGCGCATAAAAATTTAGTAAGTATACGCACTGTCGTAGAAAAATAATTATTTCAATTCAGTCTTACTGTAGGTTCTTTTCAAATCGTCATGCAGTTCTTCGAAGGCATTGTCTATGTTTTCAGTTAGATTATCTTTGACAATTTAGGGAATTGAATCTCATATTTCGCAAGACTCTACCTATACTGCCTTGTTACTCAAATCGTACTTCTTTTTTTCAGGACCGTTACCACCTAACCTTTCATCCCCCCACGAGTTTTACCCCCAACCACAGCCTGCCCCACAAGCACCTTTTCACCACGGACCAAGCTTGCTACCAACACCGATGGTACCCTTTCCACAAGACCTCACCAGAATGCCCGGTTTTGATCTACATTTACGGCATGCGATGACAAACCCTCTGGATCAACTGAGTATGAGGATATCCCCCGTTTCGAACAGCCAGAGTGAGAGTCCCCAGCTCTCCATTCACGCTCAAGAAACCAGAATTCACTCGACTATGGATCAAAGTTCTGGTTCTGCCTCTGAAGAATCCGATGAGGATATCGATGTGGTCAAATCAGCATTTCTTCCTATCAAACCGGCCAGTGTTCTCCTGCAAGAAATTCAGCATCCTGACTCTACAGTGCAGGATAAAGAGCCCCCTAGAAATACATGTGAACCCAAAACTCCTAGTTCAAGGACAGTCAAACCTATCTGCTCAAACACCAGTTCCCTAAATACAAAACTCAAATCCTCCGCCACAGTCGGTGCAATTAAATCTGTTTGGAGGCCATATTAGTCCTTTCGTTTTGTTTTCCCCCCGTTGTTGCAATATTGTACAGTAGGTCCTAGAGAGCTTTATTTATTTGTATATAGTTTGTAAAAATGTATATAAGAAATGTGTTAGCTATTTTACAGAATTTAATTAAATTAACCAATGTACTGCAAATGTGATAGCAGATGAAACTTATAGAAAATTAGGTATTTTTGTATGATGCTTAATCAGATTCTTGGAAAGATTATTGATTGAGATGACAAAATAAATGACCATTTGTTATTAATCTAATCTTTCATTTGCCACGTGTTCTTCGCAATACTTTCTTGCAGAACAGTTTGTTTAGCATAACAATCCTTCAGCCATTAATAAGCCTTGAAAATAATTTTGGTCGAGTTAATGTGGGAAGCTGAATACACTTGCGTACAATAAATAAAGAGGAATGATGGTATAAAAGTGTATAAATTCGTAAAATTTCATGCAATTTTAAGAAATTATACACATCTTCATACAAAAATTCCCCTTCATTTATTTTTGTAGAGGACGTGAATCAGTCAGAGAATTTGAAAGGCATGTCTATATCTTTCATCCATGAAAAATGATTCAAGGAATATATCGTTTTTTGAATAATTCAAACTAAGTACACAATAATTACTTAAAGTTCATACAGCAAACTTTTTTTCCACTTGAACTATACCTTTAACTTTAAACAAGTGGGGTTTCCACCATAATCTATGTACAGAAAAATGAAAAATTAAGCTCAATTATTTCATTACCCAGAAATAATAATTACAAAAGTCAGTGACTCAGTGCTCAGAACACTATGCCGTATATCTTTAGAAAACAACAAGTGAAAATCTTAAGTAACCATATCTGAGTTGATGGCAGTTTCAGATCAGATGTAGTTTCAAGAGAGTTGGTAATAATAATAATAGTACTTCGTCTTTATTGGCCATAAAAAATAGAGTGAGTACAAAAACAAAGATGAAGGTGAAAGGGCCGAAGTGTTAGCTTGAGCTCTTTTCAGACTCATTCCTAGCCGTTTTTAATCTCAACCCTGGTGGGTACGTGGAAATTTGTGAGAAAAATGCATTTCATATTACTTTATTTTCAGTATCGAAGTTGATTCATTTCCACTAATAGCAATGTTTCAGAAAACTAAAATATTTCAAAATTCTGTTTCCGCACTGTTCAAAGCAAAAGCAACTCTGCGTGAAGAATTTTTTTACACACTGTTCATATACTTTCCCATTTTCGAAAAAGACAGTATTTTATATAAAATACTACTGATAGTCATCATTTGGTAATATAACAATAATTTATAATAAAAAACCTTCAGATACCATTTTTGTCAATATAATAACCCAAGTAGCACACTTATATTGGGACAATATTGGGGCAATATTGGTACAATATTGTGAAAATATTGGCAAAATATTCAAATGACAATATTGGCGACAAAAAAATTAAATATTTGGCGATATTGGTCCAATATTTAAAAAATAATATTGGTGTAATATTCTTGAAGCAATATTATCCTCAAAATGTTGAGCTGCACTGGACAGACTAACATTGGAATAATATTGGTAAAATATTATAAAAATATTGGTAAAATATTCAAACGTAATGTTGGCGTAATATTAATTATTTCGGGATATTGGTCCAATATTACTTGAACATTATAAAAATGTTATTAGTGAAATATTGTGGAAGCAATATTGAGCTCAAAATATTTAGCGATATTGGTACAATATCATTTGGATATATTGGTAAAATATTCAAAGTGAATATATTGCCAGAAAACGTATAATAATTTGAAAATTCTACGTTTTTATTTCTACTTCAAGTAACCACTGAGTTTCTTAGGATATGGCTGACGTTCCATATATGGGGCCTCCTAGCGGTTTCTTACCCATGTTTGATCATAATTTATTCCAATATGGTTTATTGAATATGCGGCCAATATTCAAATTCCAATGACTATTTCATTCACACATGGCTGTACCTATGAAATTATGTGGTTGAAGTCACATGACATATGAGCGAATATTCAAGTAAACACGATAATTCAGGTAATTAGGCGGATATTTACGTAAATAAACAAAGAAAAGTGCCAAGTTTGACATAACTCAAAATTGAAATGTCTTGTGTTCGGTTATCTTCTACTACGGAAATTAGTAAACATGTAAGTTAATCCATCCCAAAAAACACCAAAAAGGAGTAAACAGTCTGTCTGGTGAGAATGTCTTTTTTGAAGCGTATATGAACTTGAATATGAATGATTTCACGCTGTTCATGAAATACTTTTCCTAAATATCACTCGACCATAACAAATAGAGACTATTATTTTCTTAAAATTCATCTCGAGTAACTTGTATTTTTAAACAATGCAATTCGACCATATGAAGTTGTCGGGAGTTATTCTGATTATTAATGTTCATATTGTCCCATTTAATTGTCAAAATACAAAGTACTCTCGATAGAATTATGAAGACAATATATTTCCTTGCTTAACAACCAATCAGTGGATTTCAAATTTTGAAATTCAGCCAATAGAATCTGAACTACAGTGAAAATATAGCTTGTCGCTGTATTTTCACGGTGATAAACCTGCTTAGTTTTTGTTTTACTATCTGTCACGTGAAAATAATGATTTAAATTATAAACGTCAAATTTATGTGTGTTGACTAGTTATCTTCATTTATCAATATGAGCGATCGTTGGGGACAAATGTCCATTGGTATCATAGATGAGGCCGTGGAAAAGAGTATTCCGTTGAATACGGCTAGAAGTAAAGCATCAATTACCAAGTGATACGATTTTTCTTTATTTCAAATCGATATATTGTCGTCCTAAATATAATTCGTGGTATGATTAAAGACCTATAATTTTTTGGAATATCAATTCATTGGCAATCCCAATGCAAGAAAATACAACTCGTCCTGCGAACTCGTCCTGCGGACTCGTTGTATTATCAGCTTTGGGATTGCAATTTATTAATATTCCAAAAAATTATTGGCAATAATCATACCACTTATTATATTACCCCTGAAAATAATAGTCGACTATTTGTCATGGACTTGTGATACTACCTACGATAGTAATATGTTTATTTTGTAATATTTCATCAGACAATATTGATACAAATATTGGCGTGAGATTTTCGTATAGGGTTGATATGATTTTTTGGATATGGATGGAATAATATTCAACCAATGTTCTTTCAAACTTGGATATACAATATTGTTTTTAATGTCTGAAGTCGATATGAGAACAATATTGGATCGCAGTATTGGAGCTAGATGCTGAAAACAAGATGTAGGCAATATCGCTTTATCCCCCAAACACGAGTGTACAGGGAAATCTTCAAAGGGACCGCTATAACCACCTCACGTCTTCAAGGGAAACCGAAGCAGGGACCTATGGAACCCATTCGAGTGGAGCTAAGCCAACCGTTTCGAGGGCACCGATCCGAGAAACTTCCAAGAGTGCCTCTGAGACGGCAAACCTAAGTGCAGAGGTGAGTACCCCGGAAAAGGGGAACAGAGGAACCGAAGGTACCCCCAACACGAGTGTACAGAAAAATCTTCAACAATGAGACCGCTATAACCACCTCACGTCTTCAAGGATAACCGAAGCAGGGACCCATGAACCCATTCGAGGGGAGCCAAGCCAACCGTTTCAAGGGCGTCGATCAGAGAAACCTCCAAGAGTACCTCTGAGATAACAAACTTAGGTGTAGAGGTGAGCACCTCGGAAATGGGAACCAGAGGAACCGAAGGCATCCCCAAAACACAACTCAACAGAGAAACCTCACAAGGTACCCCCGAATTTCCAGCTGGAGGAACCTGCACAGGTGCCCCCAAAACATGTGTGTGCACGCAGGTCCTATAACGTTTTTTCATAACAAAACTGGTGAGTTGGTATCTAACAATAAATTTTTTTGAATATGGATGGAATAATATTCAACGAATGTTCTTTCAAACTTGGATATACAATATTGTTTTTGATGTCTAAAGTCGATGTGAGAAGAATATTGGAATCGCAATATTGGAGCTATATGCTGGAAACAATTTGTAGGCAATATCGCTTTATCCCCCAAACACGAGTGTACAGGGAAATCTTCAAAGGGACCGCTATAACCACCTCACGTCTTCAAGGGAAACCGAAGCAGGGACCTATGAACCCATTCGAGTGGAGCTAGCCAACCGTTTCGAGGGCACCGATCCGAGAAACCTCCTAGAGTGCCTCTGAGACGGCAAACCTAAGTGCAGAGGTGAGTACCCCGGAAAAGGGGACCAGAGGAACCGAAGGTACCCCCAACACGAGTGTACAGAAGAATCTTCCAACTCATGTCTTCAAGGGTAACCGAAGCAGAGACCTATGAACCCATTCGAGGGGAGTCAAGCAAACCGTTTTAAGGGCGTCGATCAGAGAAACCCTCAAGAGTACCTCTGAGATGACAAACTTGTGTGCGGAGGTGAGCACCACGGAAATGGGAACCAGAGGAACCGAAGGAAGCCCCAAAACACAACTCATCAGAGAAACCTCACAAGGTAACTCCAAATTTCCAGCTGGAGGAAACTGCACAGGTGCCCCCAAAACAAGTGGGTGCATGCACGCAGGTCCTATAACGTTTTTTCATAACAAAACTAGTGAGTTGGTATCTAACAATGAATTTTTTTGAATATGGATGGAATAATATTCAAGCAATGTTCTTTCAAACTTGGATATACAATATTGTTTTTAATGTCTAAAGTCGATATGAGAGGAATATTGGAATCGCAATATTGGAGAATGCTGGAAACTATATGTAGACAATATCGCTTTATCCCCCAAACACGAGTGTACAGGGAAATCTTCAAAGGGACCGCTATAACCACCTCACGTCTTCAAGGGAAACCGAAGCAGGGACCTATGGAACCCATTCGAGGGAAGCCAAGTCAACTGTTTCGAAGGGCGCTGATCAGAGAAACTTCCAAAAGTACCTCTGAGATGACAAACCTAGGTGTGGAGGTGAGCACCTCGGAAATGATACCAATCTTTGGGAACCAGAGGAACCGAAGGTATCCCCAAAACACAACTCAACAGGGGAACCTCCCAAGGGACCCCCGAATTTACGGCTGGAGGAACCTACACAGGTGCCCCCAAAACATGTGGGTGCACGAAGGTCCAAATAGATCGACCTACGTGCAAGGGCTTCAAAACCCGCCCATCTGTGATAAAAAAAGAAGAAAGTATTCGTAGCTTTACGAGTATTGATTATTTAAAAAAAAAATTAAGAAAAGTTTTGCAGTTGCAGTAAAAAATATTAAATGAAACTTGTGACAAAAGTGTTTTTTTTTGCAAGAATTGCCGCACTCCGTCTACTGCGTCGTGCGTCAACATTTCCTACTCGTAAAAAACTGAAAAAGTATCACTTTACCACCCACTTGATACATAAATAATTATTGTGTGTTGTGTGTCTCTTGTACGCTTTCATACTAACGAAATGCTACAAGCAAACAATGAGCATTTATTTTGTAAAACATGTATCCAGTACCGACAGACAAACTCGAGCAAAAAGTGAAGAATGAATTGTAGCACTCTGAAACTCGACACATGACATCCCGACATCATGTATTATTACCAAAAAATCAGAAGTGGAACCTAAAAAAATTTTTATTTAAAAAAAAATTTATTTAAAAAAAATGTATTTTAAAAAAAATGTTTTAAAAAAAAAATGTTTGTTGTTATTTCAGAAAATATAAGATTTATCAAAAAACGATTTCGGTAGGTTGAGAGATAAAACAAGAATTATTTTCAGTAATAGTTTATGAAATACGCTCGTTTTCTCAGAAAACGCCACTGCAAGTTCAGGCAGAGCCGAAAATTATATATGTCATAACTTTGCCAAAAATTATAGTAGAAGGAAAAGAAAAAGTGCATATCGTTCCTGAAGACTTCTACTTGCTCAAGCAAATATAACATGTGGGTATCTGAGTACCTAAAATGTATTTTGTCCCACTTCACATAACCCTTTTACAATATTTACGGAGGATCCGAAAGTCATGGATATTTTAGTTGAAATAAAATAATTATACTGAAGCAGGAATCAGAACCCTCTTTGGACCATATGCACCGATTTAAGACTAGTGAGACAAGTCTCACTTATATAAATGCCAAAGAAAAAACTAGGTTTTACTCCTGCCTCAGTTTTCATATCACCCATAATCCTGGCAATTTCTTCAGTAAATGTTGGAAATCATCCTACATCCTACATAAAACATGAAGTATGTGATTTCAAGCTTGAGGTTTGCACTTCACAATAGTGTTATTAAATATATTTTTCTACGTTCATGCAAAAAACAAAACTTTATTGAACTATATTTGGTGGAAAAACTATCTCTTTATTGCACTGAGTGCAATAAAGACTTTATTGCACTCATCTGTCATTCTACTATAGCGTTCTGTCATCATGACAGACATAAACTTTCAAATCGACGCCAAATTTAGCCCATCTTCTGTGACATTGTATTACGTTTTGAATAGTTGCATGTTTCATCATATTCATTATATAATGGACTATGAAATTACTAGGAAATGCAATTTGTTAAAAATAATATTATTTCCTTCGAATATCATCTGAATTACACAAAATGTTTTTGAATTACTTTTAGCAGATAGATTTAAACAAACAATATCTTCCTTACAGTTTAGTGCCACCTAAATGAAACATTTTCTGGTGTTTGCATGAACGTAGAAAAAATATTGTATGAAACTCGTGCAAAAAGAGTTTATTGCACTGGACGTGAAATTGACAACACCTACTTTTTGCCTACTTTGCATAAATAACTATTATATATATGCAGGATATGAATAAGTGATTATTTCCAACATTTGGGGAAGAGAATGCCGATTTTATGAGGTAAGTTGAAAACAAAGTTTTTTTTTTCATGTACAAGTGGGACCTGTCACACTACTTTAAAATTGTTGCATATAGTCCAATGAGGGTATGGGTTGCTGCTTCAGTATAATAATTCCACATTTTCTAAATTATTGATGATTTTCATCATCCGCAAACATCTCCGTGAAGTGCGACAAAACACATTTTAGTTACTTAAATACTCGCGTATTATATTTGCATGAGAAGGTAGGAGTCTTTGGAAACGATATGAACTTTTCCTTTTCCTTCTCCGATAATTTTTAGTAGAGTTATGACCAATCATCTATTGGGTTCCGCCAGAACTTTCAGCGGCGGTTAAGGGTGAACCTGAAGAAAATGAGCGCATTTCATGAGAAATTATTAGGAATAATTTTTGTGGAAAATTAAATTGTTTATCACCCTCTTGAGTTGTTTTTCCGAGATTCCAAGATTACAACAAAAATCTATTTACTTATATATTTTTAAACGAAAAAAAAAAATATATATGTTCCATCACTGGAATTTTGGTAAACAATTTTTTCCAAGTACTAGCATGCCAAGTTTGGTGGTGCTACAATGGATTCTTGTCTCAAAACCCAATCGTACTGGATTAATGTAGTAACTCTTATATGAATAAAACAACAGAACTGACGTAACTCTCATAGAACACGGAGTTCAATTTCTCATATCCCCCTCGAAGTTCGAGTGGTGCACATGTAAACTACGAGTCCTCTCCTAATATCATCATAAACCTTTTTGGCAACACAAATAGAGAGTAATAAATCAATAGTAGTGTAAAATCTGAGATCTCACCCCATCCACATACGGCAAAGCCTCGCGTTCATTTTCAACAATGGGAGTGCAGATTCGACGGCCCTTGCTTGCACCGTGTAACAGCTGTGCGGTACTGGCTGATGGTGGATTTGGGATACGAGCAGTGGCGTGACTTCACAGAATGGATACAACTTTTTTTCTAGATAACTTGTTAAATTGGTTGATTGGAGTTTTTTTGTTTTGTTTCCGACGAAAAGAAATAACCCATCTTATTGATAGATTATATCACAGATATGTCAATAAATTCTCAAACTATAAATTAACTCAGTCAAGTTCACCAAATAAATATTTCTCTTTATCCTATTTTGGCCCCCTTTCATTAAAACTTAAAAATACTTTGCTCAACAAACTCAATGCCAACAACATTTCAAACTTTTCGATTTCATTCAAAACCTCCAATAATCTCAAACACTTGCTGGTCAACTCTAAAGATAAAATTCCAATGCTTGATAAATCTGGAGTCTATAAATTGAACTGTTCTAACCTTGATTGTAAAGCTTGCTACATTGGCCAAACAGATCGTAAGCTTAGAACTCGATTAGCAGAACACGTTAGAATTATAGAGTCCAATTCCGAAAAAGAAGAAATTAATTCAAATTCCGTTTTTTACAATCACATCATAAATGAGAAACACAATTTCGATTCCAACTCGGGCTTAAAAATTTTACATGTTTGCGATAAAGGCAAGAGACTCAACTTACTTGAGACTCTTGAAATTAATAAAGCGATTAAAAATTCAGATTTACAATGTTTGAACGAACAGACCCAGTTTGACAGTTTAAAACTTTTTAACTCTTTACTATTTTGATACCTGTTTCATTCCCCTTAATTTTCAATGATTTACTTACATTCTTTTGGTTAAAGTTTTTATTAAATACCCAATAATCTTTACAAATGAAAACATTAATTCGTTCGCTCTATGGTTCTGTCTGTAGATGTCATTTTCTCAATTTTCTAGTTCCATGAAGCATGGGACATCTCACTCTCTTCTCTGTCACCTTGATTCAGGACTGTCCACATGACAGATGTCATTCATGTCAAATTTATTGTCACTTCCTCTTCCTACTCGTTACTTTGTAAACATTGCTGCATGGTCACAGTTTAATTATCATATGGTCCATATGGTCATATGGTCCCTGACATCAGTGGTATGGCCTCCGCTCCAGATGCGGACCACATGGCCTTTGGTTATGACCAAATTTTTAGTTTAAGAATTTTTTAAATAATGTTTCCCATTGATTGTGTTTTTTTCACCATAATATGGTAGGTTCACACATTTTATTGTTATTCATAACTCTTTGGTAACCGTTTTGTTTTTCCTTAGATCGACTTGTAACTAACTCATAATTTGCTGAAGATGAAGGATTAATCCTTCGAAACATGTCCTCCCTCTTAATGTTAGTCATCTGACTACATGATTTCAACGTGATGTCAGTCTTCTGACTGCATGACAGCTACAATAAAGAATATTTTTGGTGGAGTTAGACTGTAAGTGCTTTCAATTTCCTATTGAAATAATCTGTATTGTACAGAGAAAACCGCCAGAGCCGACGGGAAGGTAGGTAGGACTTAGTGTTCTTCTTGATTTTCTGTAGAATGTATGCCTCAGGAACGCCTCCCGAGACACTGAGTTCCGAGGCTTCATCGTTGGGACCGTTAACAATGAGACCGCTAACGATAGAACGACTGACAGTGTGTCTTCAGGGGATACACTCCATATATGGTAATAGTGTCAAAAGACCCCTGCCAAAAATGTCTCATAGAGACTGATACAAGAAATATATATGAGAATTTGTGAGATCCAAGTTGGATAGTGAAACCGCAAATCCGTATAGAGCAATATTCGATATTCATCAGTATTCAAAAGACATTACAGATACATATTCCTTTAATTTCTAATGGCATTTCCTAATCGGAATCTATGATATTTGAATGTGTTTTCAGACATAACTGTTATCTGTTCCTATCAGCGATTTCTAGGATGTATGCTACATGTTTCTATGAGGTCATGCAGTTTGAAAATGGATGGAAACGTACGAGATGTTATAGCAGTCACTTGATAATTGAAAAAATCTCATTGGTATTCTGTCCTGGCACGTTCTATCCATATGAAGATTGATCAAATAATCCAATGGATTATTATATGCACATACAGACATATTCAACTTCAACTGCTGATAGAAAAATATGTAAATTACACATTGACTTCATTGAATCAAAAAGCGGGTAGATCTGTGAAGACAGATTTGTCACCATCTGTTTCTCTTCTGTATTGTCACAACTCGAATCATACCGTGGCTGGGTATTCGTGTTCTCTGATCCCACGCTACCAAACGTAGTCTAGGCCGCGCCATCTTCCGAGTAGAAGAATAAACACTCCGAGTAGGTTTTAGGTGGATTGTTTCATTTCGTTGATCTTGTGTCTTAATAATCTTTCTGAAATATTTTTTTTGTACAACTGACATTAAAAATGACGTTTTTAATTCATTGACACATGAACTAAAAACTGACGTTTTCACAAAATCACTTTTAACACTAGTGTTAAAAGTAAAATGACAGATGAGATGATGGATACTCAGTAATATAGATCTCTCTAATAGAAACACTTTAATCAGATATTAATACTATTATAACAATCAGAATCAAAATTACTTATAAATATGTATTTGGCAATTTGTACAATTTGTGATATTAACTGACGAAGTAACTGCAGAAGCTTCATCGCCAATCAATGATGGTGCTATTATTGAAGTGGGATGATCAAATAATGCTGGGAGAGAACTAGAACTTATACCAGGAAACATTTTATCATCTATTTTATTTTTATTTTCAATGGAATCCTCGATATAACCCTCAGCTACAGTTGAGGACTTCCACCCGCCATGTCGTTTTATTGTAGTCAAATTTGCTCCTGAATTCGCTAACAGAGATGCTGAAGATCTTCGAAAGCAATGGCCGGTAAACTGCTGCGGATCTGGTAATTTCAGAAATTCAGCAATAGTGGAAGGCATCTTCCCAAAAGTATTTTTTCCAACTGGTTGAATAGTGCATTTGTAGTTAGAGTAATTCAGGAAAAATCGACGGTGAGTAACAGAAGTTGGGCGTAATACAGCATATTCACGGTAATAATTCACGTAGTGTCCAACGATGCAAAAACTTCTTTGAATGTTGGTTTTGGTATCCGAAATATGAATTAGTAATGACTGTATAGTTTCTTCAATGTCATCTACGCTCAATTTGCAGAGTTCTTCACGACGGCACGCTCCAAATAATCCAAAAATGGTTGCCACTTTAATCATAAGATATTTGGTATCGGGAGCTTCATTTAAAAATCTGTCAATCTGTTCCCTTGTCAGAATTTTCGATTTTTTCGGACGGTATCCGACACTTTTTCGTTTCAAAAATGCGACTAATTTATGGTATTTACTTATATCCACGTTTTCCTTGATTTTCAGTTCAGCTTTTATCATAGAGAATTTAGACCACAGTGTTGATGATTTCCATAACTTCGATTTTTCTTCGAAATAAACTAAAAGTACGCTTTCGCTGAACTTGCCTTCAACTTTCTTCAGTTGACTCCATTCGATGAATCCATTATAAGCAATATCATATTGTTGCCGTGATTTTTCAGGCAACAGATCTAAAGTTGCTCTGTTTGCAGCTTCTTGAATTTCTGGTGGAAGAAAATCATCTGAATCATCCATTCCAACTTCCATTATATTTATATTTGCAACAGTAATAGCTACGAACACAAAGAAGCTAGGATCGTTTATTAATTTGTGGTAACTAATAAACAACAATTATTAGGCAGTTGTTTTTTACCTGCCTGTCATGCTTGCAATTTAGATTTGAAATACAAAATATGGTTGTCAATTATAAAGTCCATGTAGCTAGATCCGTAGAGCATCTGACTTGTAATTCAAAGATCGTGTGTTCGAATCCTTATGGATCTTATTTTTTTTTTATTTTTTTCTTACTAGCAGTAACTGTTGAACAAAAAATTTTGTATGATACATTTGTTAAAAGTGATTTTATTTTGCTCGTGGGGTTGCTCCACTCGCTAACGCTCGTTTCGCAATATTCCCCACTAACAAAATAAAATGCCACTTTTAACACTTGTATCATAAATAACTATGAACTATTCTGGTGTAATATCATAATAATCTATTCGAATATTTTGGTAATATTCCAAGAAACATTTTGTTGAGAATATTCCATTTGATTTCATAATGTTCCTTCCTCTGATTCGGAATTCCACATGCAGATTCGACCATCGAATCCTGAACCCCTTTTTTTATCCGATACTGAATAAGATCATAGATTGTGAATTACCAGACAAAGGTTCTCAAGCAATATAAAACATTATTTTGATTGAACTTGGAATACATCACCGAATCGTATAGTCTCTTTGAACCCCACTGCCTGAAACAAACTCGTATACTTCATATCCTTGTATTCTAATCGACCCTTGTAAATTCTCAGTGATTTGGAGTTGTATGAAAACTTATAGGAATCGCATTATATCAGACAAGTAATTCCTGATCCAAACATCCTCAACCCACTGTTTCCTCAAAATACCTGATTTCACTTTCTCCATACGATACCCAATAAGATTAGAAATTGTGAATTTCCATACGTTCCTCATACGTTGACATGCTTGTTAATGAGCATAAAATATCATTGTGATTGAAAGTGGAATACATCATCGAATCTTATAGTCTCCTCAAACAACCACCGCCTGATACAAACTCTTCTGCCATGTATGTATGCTTATAAATTGCATCTACTTATAAATCCTCATACAACCTTCCAAAAAGTGTATGTGCCAGGAATATGTACGTATAGGTTACAGACTTTTCGCTATGATCTTTAAGATAAATTCTCATAATTCGTCTATATTTTTTCATGAGATTCCATCTGGTATTTTTGGCAGGGATATGTCGCATCTTTGCCTCATAATTCATAATGAGTTGATGAAACGTGAAATAGGTTTTGGCACAAAAGAGAAAAACCAGTTTTTGAGAGGCATTTTTGGCAATGTTCCTCATGTTGTTTTACCATGAAAGGGTTCTTATTGAAAACTGTTCACCAATCAGGTTTCAGAAACGGATATAGCTGTACTACTGCATTGTAAGATGTAACAGATGATATTTTCAGGGATATAGATAAAGGATACGCTGTAGCACTTATTTTATTAGATTACTCAAAAGCATTCGATACTATAAATCACTGTTTATTATTTGCAATTCTCCAAAATATATGAGATTCTCATATAGCGCGATCAATTTACTTAAGAGCTACCTAACCGATCGTACACAATTCGTTGAAAACGTTGCGCATTTTTCAACCAACGAAATATTTTCGAGCCAAAATAAAAATTCAATGAAAAACAAGAAATGGAATTTAAGAGTAATACATTAATTGACCAATGGGGTTTTTTCATCATTTTTTCGTATCACCTGAAAAAACATTTCGCATTTCTTATATTTCTACTTTTCAATAATTTTTGCTGGTTCGGAGTGATCTACAAAAAAATCTTGGTAATCAAATTACCAAATTAATAAATATTATACTTGTGACGTCAGTTGATTCCTTCCCCTCACCTCTACATATACCCCTCTTTATTTTTCAGTTTTTAAATGTCATGTACCGAAATGGTGTAAAGTAAGCGAATATTACGGTCTCATTTATATTTATCATTTTATGTTCTCATTTTCTCACAATAAATATTTCAGACTCGTGTACCGGTGTTGATTTAGCCAGCAATACATTTTTGTAGCTTTCAGCTTTAGCTGCCTTTTTACTTACTCGTACTTTTCTATATAAATTCGTTTTTCCCAGTTAATATTCCTTCCGAAATAACGCATGTTGACAACTATTATATCAACAAAAAATTACATATCAGCAACTGTCATATATAGCACCAGAAAAAAATCACGATCTAGAACCTGGGGCCAGAACAGTTTGATTTACTCTATTATGCAATTTCATCGAATTTGTACCACTAAGGTTGAAATTGCATAAATACAGTGAATCAAACTCTTCAGGTCCCAGATTCTATATACAGGTCTTTTCCGAAATTGGAGCAATTAAAAAAATTGGTTGTTATATGGAACATAATGTATCAAATAAACGGTAAGGATTTTCGTTTTTCAAGCAGTCAAAAATTGTCGAAAATTTGTATGATATTTTGTAAAATCGCTTTCAGTTATCTTTGTTTGGGAGGCACTGGTTTGATTCTCCAGTCCACAGCACTGGCAGTGTTTCAGCGCGATTTGCGCAGGCTATAGACCTCTTATTATCAGTGATTACCGAAAAAACTCTTGAAAACTTTAAAATTCGATATCTCCCAAAATAATTTTTTTTTTCAACAAAAAAGTATTCTCTCATTTCATTTTGTTTCGTCATCTTCTATTTCCCATTTATTGCTCCAATTTCGGGAAAACCCTGTAGATCGTGATTTTTTCTGGTGCTCTAGACAGTTGTTGATATGTAATTTTTTGTTGATAATAGTTGACTAGTTGTCAACATGCGTTATTTCAGAAGCAAAATTTTAAAAAGAAGCTAAAGCTGAAAGCTATAAAAATGTATTGCTAGTTAAATTAACAACGGTTCACAAGTCTGAAATATTTATTGTGAGGAAGTAAGAATATAAGAGTAAAAATGTCATAATTGCGCGAGAAAAGCAATATCGAATTTTTCAATATTCTACTAATAATTTCCAAGTTATTATAACTTCATACAAATCAAATGTTATAAAAACTGAACAAACTCAACCTACTGAATGTACCATTAGAGTTGAGCTTTGAAATATGAAATAATGAATTATGATATGATCCTCATTCGAATTCATCTCTATACCATAATACTCTTTTCAGTTTTTAACAATTTTTAAACACTCAAGGCCCATTAATATTGCGCTACACCAAATTTCTTCCTCACCCATCCCAGCTAAGGTTTGTACGCACATATTTAAATAGTGGGATTGAAGATAATGAACTCGTTGAACATTGCTTTCTATGTGGAATGGTCTCAATTTTTTTTTTCGATTCATTATGTCATACCAACTTTGTTTTCTGGAAAATTATCAGAGCCAAAATTTTTTTTAAAAATTTGGAAATGTGGGGTGACACGGGACGCCCTGTAGATGTGAAAAATCAAAGAGGTTTGTAGAATTTATAATGAATGAAAACCAATCATGAAAATGGAGTAAAATAGTTTTAACAAAATATCAATATCTGACTGATACGATATGGCTCGAATTATATATATTTTTGTCAATGTTAGTTTCAATTACAATATCACCTTTTTTGCGTTGTCTGAAAAACTTAAGAAAAATTTGATTAGTTGAATATTATTTGTTGAAACTAGAACTAAAACACCTTTACGTCTAAGTATGAATATATCGCGGAAAATAAACTGCTTTTTGACATCAATAAAAATATTTATACTTAACCTCATATGAAAAAATAAAATGGAATAGTACTGAAATGATATATTATTACACATAAAAAAAACAATAATCTTGAAGGAAAGCAAACTGTTTCATTAGAAAAAAATCATTCTCTTATATATAGTCAAAATACGTTCTCAAAAGGAAAGAATAATTTATTTAAATTAACTGTATCAAATTCTTACTTCAACAGTTATAATTTCCATTCAAGAAAACCGTATATTTAAAATAAAATATTCTTCAAGTTTACTACAAAATACCAGAATTTTTCAATATAAGAAATCTGAATTCGGACGAAAAAACTATTTTCTTGATTAAATCAATTCTACAAGTTTACTTCAAAACATTAGGTTTCGATATAATAAATCAGAATAACTTGGATTAAAGTTTCCGAATTAAAAAATGAAAATTCTCCGAATAAAGTAAACATCTTCACCCAAAACGTTAGTTTCTCGGTTCAAAAAATAAGTCCGAGAAAACTAATTTTCTTTTATCAAGATTATTTAAATTTGTGTAGATGATATTTCATGTTTCGAAAAAACAAAAAAATATTGAAATTTCAACACCCCGTATATCGGTAACGAAGCGTTTGCAGACCTATGTTTATATACAGTATCGGAAAGTTTTCATCTGGGGTATGGTGGTTTTATGAGAGCGTGAAGAACAGATTGCTATATTGTTGAGAGAGCATTACAATTTCTCCTCTACTCGCTCGAGGAAGGGATATCGACGTGAGTTGTTAATTTGTCGGACGAGGCAACAAAAGAGGCGCGCAGTAGTGCGTCTCTCTTATTTATTTGGTATTATGATACCATTGCTTTCCTTGTTGCTCGCGTAGATTTCTGTCTAAACCACAGATGAAAAGTTTCCGATACTGTATATGAACTTTTACTCGTAAAATAAACCAAGGAATGCCCCTCTTCCGGATGTACATGTTTTTTAGGAACACCCTGTATATACTTTCACGTCCCTTTGAAAAATATATTTCTTAAAACACCACGGATTGCAGGGTCGAAAGCCCATTGGACTACAAATATACGAGTACGCTACTGAATCAACACCCTTTGAGGTAAGGTAATAGATATCTTTACCAAGTGACCGCCCTGGCAATAATTACGATAGGTATCTACTACCATTCAGGCGGTTGGTTTTTATTGTTACGGTATTCGAACGTTTGAAAAGCAGTAATAGTACATGGAAAAATCTCTACCAGTGCGTTTAGAACACTATAATTATTCTTTCTCACATCTAAATACCGCCCATGTAGGTATTCTAATATGAATAAATAGTTGATTCATTTCTTTGTGTGACCTATACAGGGTGTTTCTGAAATTGGAGCGGTTAAGAAAACGGATTGTTATATGGAACATAATGTTACAATAAAATGGAAAGAATTTTCATATTTGAAGCAATAAAAATTTTTCCAAATTTTTATGAAATTTTATGAAATTGCTTTCAGTTAGTTACCTTTGTTTGGGAGGCACTGATTTGATTCTCCAGGCCACCTCGTGTCTGCCCGCTGGCAGTATCTCAGTGCGGTTTGCGCAGGCTGTAGACCTCTGATCAGTGATAACCAAAAAACATCAAATTCAATATTTCTCAAAATATTTATTAATTTTTTTTTTTCGACAAAAATATTTTCCTTCATTTCGTTTTGTTTTGTCATATTCTACTTCCCACTTCATTTATCGCTCCAATTTCGGAAACAACCTATAGGTATTGTTAGGAAATCAAGTAAAGGCTTTTCGGTAGACTTACCAATCAGCAACAGGATATTCATATAAAAAGTCATCTTGAAAAAAGAACATGCAAAATAATATTATTTCAAGATGAAACTATAAGTAATTATAAGTAATCGTGTAATAAGTAATTATATAGAGTCAGGTAGCAGAATGGTTATGATTTCCGCTTTCAAATCATTCTTGCTGCCGGTCACAGGTTCAAAGCCTCGCGATTGCAGAATATTTTTTCTGAAGGCCCGAGAAAATTCTAGGAATCGCACGTTGAAAGGTAAGACCTCGTTTATCCTCAGCTCGCACAAGTTCCGACTTCTGAGGGCTGCCGTTCGTAGGGGACAGCTGGTTGACGGAACAATAAAAAAAAAACAATTAATTTCAGAAGACTTTCATAAACGGAGGATATACCAGTTTTTGACCATATCTTCGGATCAACACTATTATTATGAATTTGGTGTATTGCGATCGGTCCTTGCTATGTGTGTCAAATTTTGAATAATTTCGCCAAATTAGGTGGGAGTTTTATTTAAAAATTCACATCGTTGTTATTATTACTATTACGAAATTCAATTATTATCATCAGTGCTCGATATGTGTTTTAGATTATTCGGATAACTGGAAGTGAGGGAAATTCAAACTTGAAGATTCACACTTTAAAACTCGACACATGACTTTTTGACATCATATATTGTTAGAAAAAAAATTGTTCAACCAAAATATCAAGGGTGGAACCAAAAAAATGTTTATTTAAAAAAATTATATATTTTCTTTGCTGTTGTTTCGGAAAGTCTTAGATTTATCAAGAAACAATTTCAACAAGGCGAAAGATAATTCAATTCTTCACAAGAAATATACTTGGTAATTTCTCACAAAATACACTCGTTTTCTCAGAAAACCTGATTGAATTCCGATATGGAATTTCAAGCTCGCCTTAATCCGCCACTGCAATTTCTGGCAGGGCCGAAAATTAGATTTGTCATAACTTTGCTAAAAATTATAGTAGAAGGAAAAGAAAAAGTGCATATCGTTCCTGAAGACTTCTACTTCCTCGTGCAAATATAACATGTGAGTATCTGAGTACCTAAAATGTGTTTTGTCCCACTTCACATAACCCTTCTACGATATTTACGGAGGATCCGAAAGTCATGGATATTTCAGTTGATATGGAATAGTTATATTGACGCAGAAATCAGTATCCTCTTTGGACAATATGCAACGATTTTAGATTAGTGAGACACGTCTCACTTAGACCTGCCAAAGAAAAAACTGGGTTTTACTCCTCAGTTTTACTTCAGTATTCAACTCACCCATAATCCCGGTAATTTCTTCAGTAAATGTTGAAAATAATCTCTTATAGATATCCTACATGAAAAATGATGTATGTGATTTCAATCTTGAAGTTTGCCCTTCACAATAGTGTTATTAAACATATATGTAGGATATGAATAAGCGATTATTTTCAACATTTACTGAAGGGAATGCCGGTTTTATGAGTAAGTTGAAAATGAGGCAGGAGTAAAGCAAAGTTTTTATTTTGGCATGTATAAGTGGGACCTGTCACGCTGCTTTAAAATTGTTGCGTATAATCTAAAGAGGGTATATGGGTTGCTGCTTATTTACTTAGAATAATTTTTGTGGAGAATTATCTTTCACCTTGCTGAGTTGTTTTCCGATAAATCACATACTTTCTAAGATTATAGCAAAAATCTATTTATAGTTATATTTATATCTGTCTCAAAACCCAGTCGTACTGTAGACCAACCAATATAAATTTTTTGTGGAAAAAAATTCTAATAGTAAGCGACTTGCGCCATGACTTCGGGGATACTTTATAAATAACTAAAATCCAAATTGCAATTCAAAATTTTTTTGTGCAATTGTTTAAACAATGATTATTAAAAAAAGGGTCCTTTTTTTGTTTTTGTGTTAATATCTCAAAAGGTACTGGACGAATGGCTTTACTCATGAAAGACCGTTTGTAGAGAATGAAAAAACCTACAAAATGGTTTTTGGAAAATCTCGATATGACCATTTTTCGCCGAGAAAAGCCGGAAAAACTCTTGAAAAAAGGCCTTTTTTCAAAAATTCGTATCTCCCTCAATTTTCAATATTAAGAAATAATTTTTCGGCAAATGGTAGCTAATATCATGTACGTTGAGCTCCCGAAAAGTGGAAATTGTCGCTTAAATAATTTTCTTACAATCGGCTTTTAAAAAAATTACAGCCATATTTTGCATGATGCGTCATATTACGGGAAATGGTCCGATTTGAATTTTTAAAGCGGCATTTTGAAGTTGAGGTTAAAAACTACAATTTGTCTATCTCACATTTTCCCATAAGTTTGGAGATCATTGTTGAAAATGCTTCTGAACACAGCGCTTCGAGTGAAAATTCGTCGCCGAGTCGTGCTAAGGTAGTAGTGGAGGGGGCGCCGAGAAGCGGTGGAGAAGTGAGAGACCGGTTGCGCGCACAAGGCGCTTTTTTCTATACAGCGAAGACGTCGCTTGTAATTGCATTACTTTTATGCAGTTTATTTAAATAATACGTACATGCATATGTTCAATTATAATTGTACTTGTACAAGTACGTATATGTAAACATATACACTGGCAAAAAATGTATAAATTGCAGCAATAAACCGTGTTTTTTTGTTCCAAAAATAATTATTCTATTAAATCAAGTGCATTTTATATGTAATTGTAATAGTGCTAATTGTGTAATAGTGCTTTTGAATTGATATCGTTCAGATGTACTAGGAAATAAATTTCTTCAATAGGAACTTGAGTATATGCAATAAATGCTAAAGAGTTGGCGTGCTTGAATTAATTGCAGGAAATTTATCAAGCACTAGGGCGATTACAAGTGAAAATTTTTAATTCTTCTCCAAAAACCGTAGATCTGTACAATTTAAAAGCTGCGTGGCAACTAACATAGACCGCCTTTGAGAGCGGCGTTCAAGGCCAAACGGGAACATCTGCTCCTGAATTCTCGGCGCCCCCTCCACTACTACCTTAGCACGACTCGGCGACGAATTTTCACTCGAAGCGCTGTGTTCAGAAGCATTTTCAACAATGTTCTCCAAACTTATCGGAAAATGTGAGATAGACAAATTGTAGTTTTGAAACTCAACTTCAAAATGCCGCTTTAAAAATTCAAATCGGACCATTTCCCGTAATATGACGATTCATGCAAAATATGGCTGTAATTTTTTTAAAACCCGATTGTAGGAAAACTATTGAAGCGACAATTTCCGCCTTTCGGGAGCTCAACGTACATGATATTAGCTATCATTTCCCGAAAAATTATTTCTTAATATTGAAAATTGAGGGAGATACGAATTTTTGAAAAAAGGCCTTTTTTCAAGAGTTTTCCGACTTTTCTCGGCGAAAAATGGTCGTATCGGGATTTTCCAAAAACCATTTTGTAGGTTTTTTCATTCTCTACAAACGGTCTTTTATGAGTAAAGCCATTCGTCCAGTATCTTTTGAAATATTTAGAAAAAAACAAAAAAAGGACCCTTTTTTTAATAATCATTGTTTAAACAATTGCACAAAAAAAAATTTGAGTTGCAATTTGGATTTTAGTTATTTATAAAATATCCCCGAAGTCATGGCGCAAGTCGCTTACTATTAGAATTAATTTGCAAAACAGGCTTCATTTTTGTTATATTGGTTGGAGTACTGGATTATTACCCGAGATTTAAATTTCTTGAAACTACCAGTCGTTAGCAGCGCCCCTGTTCTTTACGCATCGAACGCCGCGACTCCCTTCAAGTTCATAGGGAGAATGACTCTATTTAGGGCCTCTCAAGTTCCGAATACAGCGTTTGCCGTGTTATGATTAATATGGGCCTGTCACCCGGTGTGTTTATGCCATCCAGCCCTTTTATTCTCGCACACATCAGTGCACACGTATCAAAACTTTGCTGGCGGGAGTCCCAGAAAGCGATATACGAGCGACATCAACAGCACGAGGTGCTAAATCAAACACAAAAAGAGGTCTGGAGTACCTCAACGGCTGTTCGGTTTGTTGTTGGTTAAGAGGTGTGAATTTTCTGATAATTAGGCCTCTCGGACATTTGTACCGGTATATCGTTGAATATTCTCGGAACAAGCATAATCCAGTACGATTGGGTTTTGAGACGAGGATTACTTGTAGCACCACCAAACTTGGTATGATTGTAGTTGGAACCATGATAAACACGAAAAAAAGTTGTTTACCAAAATTCCAGGAGTGGAATTTTTTTTTTGTTTGAAAATAAATAAATAGATTTTTGCAGTAATCTTGGAAAGTATATGATTTACAAATACAACTCAACAAGGTGAAAGTCGATTCAATTCTTGACAAAAACTTTTCCTAGTAATTTTTAATGAAATGCGCACGTTTTTCTCAGAAAACGTGATTGAACCGACATCAACTTTCAGGTTCACGCTTACCCTCCGCTGAAAGTTCTGGCGGAGCCGAATATTTGATTGGTCATAGCTCTGCTAGAAATTATCGGAGAAGAAAAAGAAAAAGTTCTTATCGTTTCTGAAGACCTTCTCATGCAAATATAATATGCGAGTATTTGTTTACCTAAAATGTATTTTGTCGCACTTCCACGGAGATGTTTGCGGATGATCCGAAAATCATGAATAATTCAGTAAATATGGAATTATTTTACAGAAGCAACAACCCATACCCTCTTTGAGCTATATGCAACACATTCAAAGTAGTGTGGTAGGTCCTACATATACAAGCCAAAATAAAAACTTTGTTTTACTCCTGCCTCATTTTCAATTCACCCATAAAACCGGCATTCCCTTCAGTAAATGTTGAAAATAATCGATTATTCATATCCTGCGTATATGTTTAATAACACTGTTGTGGAGTGCAAACCTGAAGCTTGAAATCACATACTTCATTTGTATGAGCGATTACTTTTACATTACATTTACTGAAGTAATTGCCGCGATTATGGGTGAGTTGAAAACTGTGGCAGGAGTAAAACCCAGTTTTTTCTTTGGCATGTATAATTGAGACTTGTCTCACTAGTCTACAATCGTTGCATATGGTCCAAAGAGGGTACTGTTTCCTACTTCAGTATAACTATTTCATATCAACTAAAATATCCATGACTTTCGGATCTTCCGTAAATATCGTAGAAGGGTTATGTGAAGTGGGACAAAACACATTTTAGGTACTCAGAAACTCACATGTTTTACAGTGACCGCCAATAAGTATGTATCATATGGGAAAAAAGTTTATTATTAGGGTATTGGAAAAAAGATTCTTGGAAAAAGTTTGTGCATGTCCGATAACCTAAAAATAGATTTTGACACGTCACGTGATCGCTGGCATGGCGGCAAGTTGAAAAAATTACTATGAATAGGCAAAAAGTCGAGTAAATAAATGGCAAGGTATCGAAAAAAGTTATTTAAAAAAGCTCATCCTTTACTTTTGTTTCTGCTTTGCCCGTTTTGAGCTCAAAATCACTGCCACATATATCTACAAGAAGAGCTACATGGCAGAAAAACATTCTGAAATTTTGACAAGTTCTCTAACGAAGACTGTATTTGAAGAAAGTGGAAACGTGTAGAGAAGGACGGAAAATGTGTTGAAGGGAAGTGCACCAAAAAAAAAACACAAGCAAAATTCAACTAACGAGGCCAATCGAAAGAAAAATACAATTAAAACAGAAGGTTAAAAAAGTTTTAAAAAATATTCAACGGCGATGAAGAACATCACCTAATGAAGAAATAGATAAAAACAAAATGTGCAATGATAAATTTGAATACTTCATTAAAAATTAGGGGGCCGTTTGTTGAAGTTGCTGAAACTGTTTGAAGGTAGAATCTTCTGACCAGGATAGTCCAGATGATTACATATTTGACTTTTGTTTGGATCGTTGAGACCTTTTGAATTTTCTTTTTCTTTATTCAGCTCCTTGATTTTGTTTCGAAATGTTTCTTTTTTTTAGTACTCAGTTACATAAGACTAGATTCATTTGAGTCTGATTGAGATCTAAGATGAACCTTCTCTAGACTGAAAATTAGTATAGGCTGTCAATTACCATATGGGACATTCATTGGCTCCTTTTTCTCGAAGTATGGGGAAATCGGAGCAGAATAAATTTTCTATGTTTGTCTGGTAACCAGATAACTGAAGATAATATATAAAATTAATGAAAATTCAAATTATTAAAACACAAACTGTTTATTCCTGATGAAGATTTCATAGTTTTGAGATCTATGTGCTTCAGTTTTCTTTTTGGGAAAGCAAGCGATTTCAAGAATTCTTCAATTTCATTACCAATCTTACCATTTTAATTGTCTTGGAATGACATTATCTGAATATCTTATCATCTAAAAGGCGTTTTGTTGTCGTCAAGATGAGCCCTGTATTCGAAATAGATACGGATATAAAATTCACTTTCGAAGAAATTACTGACAATCTCGAGCCGATGAATCAAAACAGACTGGACAGTTCTTCATGCCATTCATTCTCCAGCACTTTCATTCCGTGTTCTTGAATCGTCCACTATAACTATCCCACGCTATTTCTGAATGAACTGAGGAGCCAAGTAGCCCAGTTACACACCACATAAGCTCTCTATCTCCGTAACAAAAACATTCATAAATCAAAATGTGTTGAAGGAATAATAGGTAGGGAGCTGTTATGCAAAAGGTCGAAATTTTCCTACAAAGCATTGTAGAATGTTCGAAAATGAGGAAATGCAGAATTTTAATGCTTTAAACTATCGGTAATTCTAGGTTTTTCTATATTATCAGTACATGATTATTTTCATAATTCATTTTATAGGATTATGTAAAATAGTAAAGTCAAAGTATCCTCTTCAAATATTTCCACCATGTGAAAAATATGATGCAAAAATCTGACAGAAAACACCTATTTCCCTGGCTAATACCACGACGGACATTGAATTACATCTGACAGATATTTATGCAACGTTCTTCCAAGAAGACCCAGTTGCAATTGGTTATTGTTCCACAAGGTGGAAATATTTGGAGAGAAGGGTACTACGACATTGTCGATTTTACTATTTCATTTATTTGATACTCTCCAGCAAAAATTCTCAAACTCTGTTCACTTCCTGGTGTCTTTGCTACGAGGATTGCTTATTGGTTTCACCGCGGGTGGCGCTGCGACTGACTTTTACTGTAAGTCGCTGCTTCATTTGTGAGGAAATATTAGGTATACAGTGGATTATAATTCATTGAGCTGGAGCAGGACGACTTTAATGTTGTCTGACCTACCGTGTCACTGATGAGCGGCAAGAACCGCAAAATGCGTCTGCAGGTGGTCTTCCCCAGCCAAATGAAGGATAATTTGCTGTATAATCACAATAAGCAATTGCAACTAGGTCTTCTTGGAAGAACGTTGCACAAATATATGTCAGATGTAATTCAATGTCCGTCGTGGGAAGTAGTTGTTTTCTGTCAGATTTTTGCCACATATTTTCCACATGGTCACAGGCGACTTAATCTCCAGTGCCGTGGTGAGAAAATCGGCAACACCGCATGGAAAGCAATTTGACGTCCTACTCATTAATTCTTCTATGTGAATTTCTCGGCTTATTCGAAAAACTAGGAAAAAACATCAATGAATGATTTTTTAGAGAAAATTACGACAATTAATGTGGTTATTTAATTTTTTTCGTCACAACCTCGAATTGCAATATATTTCTTATATATGGAAAGTCTGTCAAGTTTTGTTTCTCCATGCCCTAAAATTAACATTTCGGGAGATTTTTTAAAAATATTCCTTCTGATAAGTGCAAAAACCACGTAGATAATCTCTGGTTTTTTTCAGATTTTTCATTTGAAATCTGGCTGATGAAAATAATGTTATTGGAATACAGAATATACCAAACTCAGGTAGTTTGTCACATTCTGTATAGGTACCTTCCAATAACATATTATTTTCATCAGTCAGATTTCAAGTGAAAAATCTGAAAAAAATCAGGGATCATCAATGTGGTTTGTGCACTTATCAGGAAAAACAGTTTAAAAAAACTCCCAAAATGTGAATTTTAGGGCATGGAAATACCAAATTCGACAGATTTCCCATATCTAACAAATTGAATATATTATTGCGATTCTAGTTTGTGATCAAAAAAATTAAATAACCTCATCAATCGTCCTACTTTTCTCTAAAAATTCATTTTCCTATGTTTTTTTCCTAGTTTTTCGAATAAGCCGGGAAATTCACATTAAAGAATGAGTAGGACGTCCAATTGCTTTCCATGCGGTGTTGCCGATTTTCTCACCACGGCTCGGGAGATTAAGTCGGCTGTGATATACTTCGACATTGTCGATTTTACTATTTCATTTATTTCATACTCTCCGGCAAAAATTCTCAAAAATCTCTTCCATATAATAGTTATTTATGCAACAAGTGCAAAAAGTAGGTGTATTGCACTCGACGTGAAATTGTCCAACGAGGCCATCAGGCCGAGTTGGACAACACGTCGAGGGCAATAAACTCTTTTTGCACGAGTTTCATACAATATTTTTTCTACGTTCATGCAAAAACCAGAAAATGTCTCATTTAGGTGACACTAAACTGTAAGGAAGACATTGTTTGTTCAAATCTTTCTGCTGAAAGTAATTCAAAAACATTTTGTGTAATTCAGATGATATTCGAAAGAAATAATTTTTTTTTTAACAAATTGCATTTTCTAGTAATTTCATAGTCCATTATATAATGAATATGATGAAACATGCAACTATTTAAAACGTAATACAATCTCACAGAAAATGGGCTAAATTTGGCGTCGATTTGAAAATTTATATCTGTCATGATGACAGAACGCTATAGTAGAATGACAGATGAGTGCAATAAAGAGACAGTTTTTCCATCAAATATAGTTCAATAAAGTTTTGTTTTTTGCATGAACGTAGAAAAAATTATTTTATAACACCCATCCATGTGACCATCTGTGTCCTTTCAATTCCTCTGTAAAAATGTATACCTCTCCTCAATTTCGAACAACACGCTATCTTTTGAAAATACTAGAAACGGCGTTTGATTCTAACCACAAGTGTAATGAGATTTATTACCAAATATCCCCAAATATTTATTTTGGAGTTGACGTGTTCAACAATTCAGGTGCGATTTCAGCCTCTTGCAAGATAAAGACGTGAAATTTTTGTTTATTCAAACCATTTAGTTTGTGTAAAAGGCGTTACCGACACATTATATGATTTTTTCAATGTGTTGGGCATAAAAGGAGATTTATGTATTTCTTGACATGAAATGATCGTATTCGATTCATGATTAAGATGTTGGAAGAAATTGTTTGAAGTCTTACATACTGGATTTTCGAAGATTTATCAATCATTCATTTCTTTATTTGGGATATTGGAACAGCTTCAAAGTACGTTAGAGAGTGGGTAAAAGAACATCGTACATCGTGTACTAGAAATAGGTTAGCTTTCGAAATAAAAGAACCATGAATCAATAATGAATAGAAAAAGTTAGCTAATAGTTGAAGGTAATTGTTGTGGTGGAAATTACATTAATTGTCTATTTTTTCGAGACATTTTTACCTTCCAAATTATATTAATGAAATCCATAATTGTACCACGAAAAGTTGTTGTGTTCTGCAGATCTACAGATAATAATTATTACTGAGAAATATAAAATGGTTAACAACTAACTCTACAATCAACTAAGGTAGTATGTATGTAAAATGTATTGGGAATTAAATGCGAGAGAAGCGAACCTTGCTTCAATGAAATGAACGATTTCTGTGAGTGAAAACCTATGAACACTAGAAAAAATAAAAAAATTGACTATGTGAATGAAAATGCGAATTTTCACTTTCAGATTTTTTTTTTCTTTTCAGTTAGAGTCTTTTCACAATATCTATCAGATGTAGTTCAATGTCCAGCGTGGCTTTAACCGGGGAAGTAGTTGTTTTTTGTTAGATAATACAAATGATTCACATTTTTCAATTTTCATGGAGAATGTTATCCTTTTCAAATTAAATATTGGTATTCAACCAAACTAACTTCGCGATTGAAAGCTAGACATAGTTGAATCAGTTTAATAGTTCACTAGAGGTTCCGACAGACGCTGTCCTGTAATCGATGTACTTCTGTTTCGCCGACTAACCCGTTGTCAAACTCATTTTATGGCGCAGTCGATGTTATTGTCGAATTGATTTTATGACGAATTCAATGGCGAAGTCGCTGACAACAGCTTTTAACTTATAAATAAAAATTAACCAAAAAACATTTTGTAGTGGACTGAATTATGACTTCAAATCAATTCCGAATCCACTTGAATACATAAAAAATATTTCGTCAAGATCGGTCCAGCCGTATAGGAGGAGTTCAATGTCGTACAGATGCACAGAAGATTTGTATATACAGTGCAGCTTTTTATAGCCCCCCCCCCCCTGTTAACTTTTGAACGGTTTGACGTAGTAGAACATTATTCAACATGTCTGCAATTATACCAGCACAAACCCGTGTTATTCGTTCTTTAAGTTCTCCCAAAGAGTTGGATTGTTGCTCATACACTTTGGATTTAACGTATCCCCACAGAAAGAAGTCACAAGGTGTAAGGTCTGGTGATCGTGCCGGCCATTCGATTGGTCCACGACGTCCAATCCATCTCATAGGGTATGTAAAATCCAAATACTCTCGAACTTGACGTTGGAAGTGAGGAGGGGCCCCATCTTGCTGGAAGGTGATGTGTTCCTGAAATTCGTTCTTATTTTCTTCTAAAATTCCGAGTATGAGTGGTTCAACCGTATCTTTTAGTAAATCCAGGTACAAATTACCGTTTAAGTTTTCTTCCAGAAATAAGGGACCTACAATATGATCTCCTAGAATTCCAGCCCACACATTTACTTTCTGTGGGAACTGTGTGTGACCTTTTCGAAAGATATGGGGATTTATATCACTCCAGTATCGCACATTTTGTGTATTCACATTTCCTTCCAAAGAAAAGGTACTTTCATTTGAAAAACAAATATTCCTAATGTAATTGGTTCCTCCATAATTTCACAAAATTCCATTCTTCGGTCTGGGTCGTCTTCTGTGAGTTGGTGTAACATTACTAATTTGTATGGATGGAACTTGGGTTTCTTCAAATATTTTTTTACTGTAGCTGTTGAGACCCCAATCGTACTTGCTACACGAGAGGTACTCTGTTGCAGATTTACCACCATTTCGGCAATTATTGAAACCTTTGTCTCTTCCGGAATTGATTTTCGACCAGCTCCACCTTTCCTACGAACACTGCCAGTTCTGTTGAATTTTTCAACTAGTTCCCTCAAATATTTCCGAGTTATAGGACGTTCAGGAAATTTTTCATTAAAAATTCTATCCGCTTCGTGGTAGTTCCGATGGGCCTCACCAAAATTATAAATTGCTTCAATTTTTTCTTCGAAAGGACGTATACGAACCATGATAATATCAAATATTCAAAGTAAATAATAATTATAAGTAGACAAAACTCCTCAGTGAATATGAATACAATAATTCATCAATCCATTGTACTTTTATAGGTAACTAATTAATTATTGTCATTTAAACAAATCCAATAAATAGTCCTTTCGTAGTACCTGTTATTACCTTTGTCATTAAAAATGAATGAAATGGGTATAATTTCGATATCCTAATACCTAATTAAGCTTTGAAAGGAATTCAAAATGAATAATTATTAATGTTGTGAATTGTCTTTATTGACCGTATTTCGTGGTATTGATTGCAATTGTGAATCACTAGAACAATTTTCTTCAAACATTATTATTTTAATACCACCCAAAATATTTTCCGTCCCATTATTTCACATTAAACCCTTCAAAAGTTATTGAGGTAAGGTAAGGAAACGAATTCAGATCCGCTCTTACACTTGACACTTCAAAGGCTTATTGTGAAAAAACGTGTCAACGAAATTTAAAAAAAATTAAATGGTTGAAAAGAAAATCAAATTCTCTTTTCAACGATGTGTCACTCGACCCCCCATGCCATTTAAAAAAATTAGGTTTTTGTGCCGCCCCGCGCTATCTATCGAGCAATCACAATGCGTTATATTTCAAAAAGTAGTATCGGTGAAACCCTCGAAACGTTTTTTTTTTATCTCTCTTCGGCAAACCGTTCAAAAGTTGACAGGGGGGGGGACTATAAAAAGCCGCACTGTATAAAGATTTAAATACGTTTTTATCGACTAGCAATATATTGAGAGTTTGAGAAATTTCTTTGACACATAAAATATGAACGAAGAATACAAAGTTTCATTTTATTATAATAAATCTATTAAATAACCATCCATAGAAGAAGAAGAATAGCAGGACTCAAATTATATCGAGTATCCTTTTTCTACAAAACTGTCGCGTCTGTAGAATCACAAGCCATCCTGAGGTTCAATTTGAGGTAAACCCATTCTGTTGAATGCCCATAAACCTTGCAAAATCCCTTCACTTTTATTAGGTTATGGTAACCAGTAATAAAAAAAGGCATGCAGTTTGGTATATTATGGTATTCACCATTGTGGTTTATTATATTTTGCATTTTATTTTCGGCAAATACTTTAAAACTTTTTGGCAATAAAGGTGCATTCAGCTAGAATAACGTGTAGGTTTATTGTTATTATACAAGATTACTTCAATTTGGTCATAACATTCAAATGGCACTATTGTAACAAATTGGTCTGGTGAGTGAGACTTGGTTGGGCCTACTATTTTTTTAAGTTTCAAATTGTATGTGAACTATGTAACCTCGAAAATTATTATATTTTCCATTACCTACTATACTGATCCATCAATAACCACCCATATTTTTTTGAATACCTTGTAGTTTGCTGTGTTCTGAAAAAGACAAAGCAGAAATATTTTTTTATGTCTTACCTTTTATTGAGCTTGAGTAGTTTCTTCAGTTGCCTTGAAGCGAAAACTTTTCAAATGCTTTGGAATACGATTTATTGATATTTTTATTTAGAAAAAGCAATATTCATTTATTATTTTTTCTTTACATGAATAAAAAAAAACAAGATTATCGTTTGACTTGTGGCTATGAAGTCAAAGTTATCAGGAAGCAATGCTTGAGAAGTAAACTAGTCAAAGTGAACGATGATCAGATGGAATTTCTTCAGGCTCCGTCTACAATTACTTTACTTTCATTTCATCTGTCTCACCAACTGCATCTTTTTCTCAGTCGTAAAAAAATTATAATATTCAATAATATCAAAATCACTTTGGAGAATTTATAGTATATTTCAAGAATAACGTAGAGTAAGTTCAAATTGCATTTGTGTCAAAACTAATAGTCCAACAGTGCCTGTTTTGCGCATAACTGAAGTATACACATACATGATTCACTTCTTTCATGAAAAGGGCCAACCCTACAAATTGAAAAATAGCAGAGATGTGATTTTTCAAAAAAAAATTATTTTGGTTTCGAGTTTTCCAGTTTTTCTCCGTTACTAATGTTCCGTCGTTCCACATACAAAATCTTATTTTGTTCGTATTTCAATCCTCTACAATTCTTCCCATTGGAGCAACCAGATTTCTGTATTAGTTTTCATTTTATAAGCAAAACACTAAAAAAAAAATAAGTTTTTCGACAACTGTCAAAAAAAGTCCACTTTTTTTGTGTGGTTTGTGTGCGTAAAGTATAACAATATTTCACTATCAACAACATACGATTTCATTATTAAACGGAAAAGCGTAAAAAAAGTGCACTTAATATTTAATTACTTGATTGATGAAGAGGAAGAAGGAAGGAAGGGGAAAACATTTTTTGCCAGCTATTCAATGAGGTATCACAAGTAGAGTTTCTATTGAGAGTAATTGAATGCTGGTGGCTGTAAATCAGGGGGTGATGGGAGTTGCCTATAAGAGGAGGGGTGATAGGGAGTATTATTTCCTGAGCCAGTTCAACTTTCATATCCTAGTAACAGTTATAGACAATTCGTTATGATTATAATTGTATTCATTAGATATAGCAGTTGAAAGCATTCAAATTGTCACCCTGTACATGGAAAACTATATTCTGTTGGACAGGCAATCATACGAATCCTCATGTAGTTGATCAAGACCCATACTTTATGAAAAAATTGTCAAATTCTAGCCGTTTGTTTTCTAATTTTAACGGATTAAGTGAAAATCGAATCGATTATGGTATAGATTTTTATCTATTTCTATTAACATTGTCTTGTCATGCTCTAATGCAACACCCTTTGTGAGAAATTATTTTTTATCCGTATGGAGGTACTCATGAGCTACAACTTAGATATGAAAAGTTCATTCCTAAGACAGTTCAATTTCGAACTAAAGCACAAAAATCAAATTGATGCATAATACCGAAAATAGCGAATATCAAATTTTTGACACCCTGTAACTCGAAAACTGGTCATAGGATCGATCTGCATATTGGCCTATGTAATGAGGATGCCAAGTTCTACAATATATCAAAATTTAAGCAAAATTAGCGGAAAGCCATTTCAGGTATAATACTGAATGTGCGTCCTTTGCGTGATACTCTCTAAAGAGCACGGCACTGTACGCTCAACAAACACCAAACTAAAATGGGAGTAAAAAGGTATAAAAATCGATTCATTACACGAGAGCAAAGCCGCCAATATTTGCAGGGCCCGATTGACCAGGTAGCCTAACTTGATTAGCGATTAGGCTGATTGTGACGCCGAGGACTCAAAGGCATAATTAGCAAGAGTTAGACCAGCGTGCAGTGGTGGAGTTAACACATTTTTTCGGCAACCGTCCGGCAAGTACCTACTTCCCGGACGATTTTTCTTTGAGAAAGTATCACTTCCCGGACTAGTCCGGGAAGTACGTACTTTCCTGACTAGTCCGGGAAATGCCCGAATTTCAATATAAATATTTATATAAATAAGAATTAGAATGTTTCTGTTGGTACCTATCTTCTGTTCGCATTTCGATATTCAATACAAATAAGAATTAAAATGTTCGAAATTTTCTTCTACAAAGAAATATAAAAAATAAATGTGTCTTGATTTGTTATTTTACACGGTTACCGAAAAAATTGTGTACGCAACACGTCCGAAAACAGTTTTTTCCGGACTTGTTACGTAAATTACTATTTCGTGACTATCTACTTATATATCCTTTGGCTGAGTAGCTATGTTGATTCAAAAATTTATTATATTGGTAAGTGTTTTCATTTCTTGCTATTTCCCCAAGCTAACCATATGTCAATTGTCACAGATTACTGGTAATACAGAGCGAATTTCTATAAAAGCGTTTGCAGGACCACTATTCAGTATTCAAGAGCATGAGTTGATTTCAATGATATGTAGTGTAGGTCGAGTACAATAGGTTACATGCATGTATCACACAATCACTGGAATTTTTTTGTGCACCATCTACTTTGTTATTAAATCATTAAACATTGTTTCATTTAATTGTAACCTTTGAGAGTTTTGAACAATCCAGATTTTAAAATGTGAAGCAAATTTGAATATGGTAAAACGTGCGCCTTAGTATGACGTCAAAGTTCATGTAAACAAAATGTATTTTTCATGGTATTGACTTGGCGTTGATCAGTCTATCTAGAGTTTTTCAAGTGGTTGATTATTATCTTTTTATTATTGAGTTACTGCAAACCTACCGAAACTATGTTTTCTTTGGATAATCTTTGTTGACAAGTATTTTGACATCACACCCTACAGCCAAAAGACAATCGTTTGAATTTCCACTATTTTTCAATCATTTTTATTCTTGTTAATTATTGATATTTTTGGCAGCTATCTTATTTTCCCAGTATTTGAATGGATGGTATAATTTATTGGAACAAATAGGAAAAAACATGCACGAGACCTATTCCTGTACGCAATGAAAAAAATTTGGAAGAGATAAAAAAGTTCAATTTCATGAAAAGCGACCCTGCACCACATCAGTGGAAAATTCAGTTTCGGTGAATTTGTTGCCATTTTTCATACAGTGTCCGTCAAAAACTTGGAAGCATATGGGAAACATTTTTATTATTTATTTCACAAAAAAAAGTGATGAAGTTGGTGCTAATCGAGAAACTCATAATGGGTTATCAAAAAGTTATGTTAGGTTCTTGGTTTCTGAAAAAATATTTATTTTCGAAAAGTCATCAAGAATAAAATACCCCATTCATAACAATATCTAAGAGATAAATCATTTGAACGATATCTAAATACTGCAGCACATTAATGAAAATTTTAATGGTTCAAGAGATGGCAATGAAATATTCCCAATGAATTTTTTCTGTACTTCGAAAAATAGAGGTACTTTTACTCCTTTTATGTCTTTTCGAAAAAAATTATTTTTTTCAGAAACCAAGAACCTCAAGGCGGGCACTGACTTGAGCCTATCTTAGTAATGTAATGCTCGTCTTGAGCATTATAAAGCTCGTTTTCTAGACGCCGCGAATGCTCATTTTAAATGCTTGGCTCAACAGTGCTCCACCATTTAGACGGTCTGTCCAAACGAACAGGTCGCGATGTGTACTGACTTGTAAGGCTGGCAACACACCAAGAAATCAAAAACGTTTTAACGCAAAACGTTTTTAACTAATTTAGGTAGAAGTTGTTTTCCCCCACGAATTATATGAAGTGACACACTCAGATACGGCAAAACAGGGAAACACCTTCAGGCTTTTTAAAACTGCTCGAAAAAAACTGTTTTTGAATGAATCTGTTTTGTGTGATTCGTGTATTTCAAAATGTTTTGTCTTGCTACAAAATGTTTTGAATGAAAGCGTTTGGATAACCTCGTTGTAGACAACACATTGAAGCGCCGACTCTATTTGGACTGTTTTTCTGTACAGCAAAACGTTTAGCTCTACAACAAATGTTTTGCATGATACCGTTTTGCTTTCAGGCGTTTTGATTTATCGGTGTGTGCATGGTCAGCCTTCATTTCACGAAAACGTTTGGCTTAAGGCGTTTTTGATTTTTCGGTGTGTTGTCAGCCTAATGTAACAATCAAAGGAATTCATCAATCAAAGAAAAACCGACAGTCAAGTGGAGCACTGATTCTCTGTTCGCCGAACACGTTCGCTTCGCGATCGTTTCCTCTGGCACTAACTATCGAATGCTCGTGTTACATTACGTTACATTACAACGTTCAGTTACAAGTCAGTGCCCGCCTTAACATAACTTTTCGATAATCCATTATGAGTTTCTTGATGAGCGCCAACAAATGTTTTACGTATGGTCGCAAGTTCTTGGTGGACACTGCATATTGTAGTGCTCGTAATGCTGATCAAATGTCTCCATTGCATTGATGCTTTAAGCTCAATAGTTCAGACTATACAGGGTGTTGAAGTAAACTTTTCCAAAATTCCATATGGACCTTGTTCAGATACTTTCTTGAATATATAAACCAAATCAACCGCGCTATAATAAAATAATTGATTTGATTTTTAGGGAATATCAACATAGGTACATATTTACTTAATAGGAGTAGAAATTAACTTTCGTTCATCTTACACGGAAATAAATACCTGTGTAGATATTTTCCCTTAATATTAAAAAAAAAATGTTTGAATAATGTATAAAATTGTCGAAAATTAGTATGCCTACTTGTAATATATTCCTACCAATAATTGTTTATTTCGGTTTGTGGTGAAATTTCCCCCACTTTTGTGACTTTTATACACAATATGTGTAATACATGATTGTGGATAAATTTTACAAATTTTTCATTCAAGAAATGTCTAATAAATCAAAAACAAGACTACACATCCCGCGCTATACCAGAATTCACTAAGGCTGAGGTTGAGCAATCTTTAACACCAGTTCCATTCAGCCCCCGACCGGTTTAAAAGGAAGGAATAGCTAGAGAACGAGGACGCAGTGATGAGATATGTATAAAACTCTTGTGTAAATGTTCTCATACATTAGGGAGTATTTAAAAAAAACACTATTCCATTTTAAAAAACACAATGCTTTGTGTAAAATTCTTATACATTATTGTGCATTTTGAATTTCGATTTTGTTTACAGAACTATAAGAGAAACAAAATGATGTGCGAGAAAATTACACAATAATGTGTATTTTTCAATGATATAGTCCAAAGAACTGTACAAAAAAGAACTATAATTTCTACAACATTTATACACAACGGTATTGTTAACCAATTTAAACAATATTGTGTAAGAAAGAGATTTAAAGAAATATTCACAATATGGATATATTATTACAGCAAATTAGGATAAACAATACTGTGCGAAATTTTTACAAAAATTGTTTCTGTAACCATTCCAGACACAATTTGTTTGAAAATTTCAATTTTTTTTTTTTCTGTATAGGAAAAATATTAATTTTTTTTTCTGGTTTACTTCAATCAGTATATGTGTTTTAGTAGGTGCTGGTGAAAGGATTTTCAATCTGAGATTGACATCAATACATTTTTTTGCAGGTTAGTATCTGAATACATGTATTTCACTGGATAGTTTCAATGAGATCGAGCCTACGAGTTGAGTCTTCCTATCCGTATAATTATCAGTCTGCCATATACTTCGGCGAAAGGAGGATTTCTTCGTAACATACAGTTTGACCACAGATGCGTGCCACCTACATACTTAACTGTTTTTCTATCCGAGCTATCAATTGAATTTTCAGAAATTATTTTGTATATATACAGGATTGTCCCAAAATAATATAAGCAACTAATTTCTGCCTTTTTTTAAATTACAACCCTGCCAATTTGTGATATAACGCATCCGGGTTTCTTAGATTCACAAAGAACCTCTGAAAAAACTGTAACTTCAAAACAACATTTTTTTCATTCGATTCCTCAAGCTTAATGATACCCATTCACATACAGTCGGCATTCAGTCTCAGAACTGTACGATCTCAATTGGCGATCTGGACAATTGCGCGCCAAACATGATTCAGTTCATGAGAACGATGAGATCGTCAAACCTGGAACTAACAGTCCTGGAACTGCCGGGGATCTCAACATACATCATACGTTAAATATTAATAAAACATAATAGCAATCAAAACACGTAAGTTGAAGGGAAATATGAAAATTTTCCATAGTTGCAAAAAAACATATTCATGAATATATCGTTTTAATCCTAACAACGATTTATTAAACATAATTCAACAATATTTGCTACAAAACCTGACTGAATAGTACGAATTCAGTACAACAGTAAATATTCTTGGTAGAAACAATATTAACAATTATTTAGATGGGTAATGTAGGTTATTCTGCGAGTTAGAGATTCAAAAGCTTGCCGCTTTCGTTTCGAGTTTACAAAAAATCAAGTCGATAGGAAGCTTGGATAAAAAAAAGTTATGAAACTCACGCGCAACCTAGGCCACCCTCTGTACAAGCCCAAGAAATTAGAAAGTAAAACAATTTCCTCACTCCTTGCCACCTTAGATTGTCTCTATTACTGATCTATTTCCTTTTTTGTGTGTTTCTGAAAATAGGAAAAATATTGGTCACTTTCATTTTCTCTATTATTTGCTATTTACCATGCATGACAAATCTTCGACGGAGAGTTCGATGTTCTCGAAGGTTCTCTCCCATGTGTTCATTCCAAAAATCAGGGTAATCACCATTGAAAATAAATTTTTCTTTCAAATGCACTTCCAAAAACTCAGCACTAAACTAGTCGATTGTATTCAGACTTGTCCCACTTTCTAAATTTACAACCCCACTAAAAATTCTCCACGCGACAAGTGAACACAATCAGAGCAATTGCAAAGGTTCGACCCATAAACAGAGCATTGAGAAATAATGATATTATTCGTTCTGCTTCATTCCCAGTTCGAGTCTTCTCATCTTTGCCATTGTATCTCAAATTGCAGACTTATGCCTTGAATAAACAATATTTATGATATATGAATGTGGGAAATTCATCTCAAATCATTTTCCTAAATATATTAATATCTACGTGATATGGAATACTTATATTATATAACGATGTTATAATGAATACTTTTATTCCAGAGGAGTTATTATGGCGAGCGAATTTTGTAACTACCCGAGGGTGTGAAACTTATTGGAAAAATATACAATTTTATTATACTTCTCACAAAAATGACCATAAATACTGCTACAAATAATAAGTAGAACATACAGGGTGGGGCACCGAAAACGAAACAGATCGAAAATCTTCAAAACGCATGTGTTCTCAAAAAAATGCAAAAACATGTTGATTTTCAATCGAAGGAAGACATCTTCCTATCGTAACCTCAACTATCATACCTCTTCCGCCTCCCCTTGGTCTTGGTTTTTTGCATCGACAAAAAAATCATAATTTCCTATTCTGAAAATCCCTACATACTAATTTTGATTCGAATCGGACCATAATTACAAATTTCGTCCGCCATCTTGGAGCCACCATATTGTGTTTTTGCATTGACAAACAATTCATAATTTCCGACCCTGAAAACCACCACTTATCAATTTTGAATCAAATCGGACCATAATTTCAAATCTTGCCTGCCATTCTGAAGCCGCCATTGTGTTTTTTGTCTTAGAAACATTCCATAATTCATTGTCACCGAATTTATGTTAAATTAGCTTGAAAATGAAGTATCATAATTTGGAATACGGAACAGTTGTTTGTCCCGCAAGAGGGCGCCAAAATAGAAAGTTAGGTAGCGAAAATTGACCTGGCGGAATTCCTCATGAAATTACATTTTTAATGATGTATCACACTCACTACTTTCCATATTCAAATTGTTTGGGTGATAGCGACCAAGGGAAGGGGGGAGAGGTATGACAGTTGAGGTTATGATAGGAAGATGCCCCCATTGGATTAAAAATCGACGTGTTTTTGCATTTTTTTCAGAACACATACGTTTTGAAAATATTCGATCTGTTTCGTTTTCGGTGCCCCACCCTGAGTAATGGAATGTTAACCATGAAACTATTGTACTTCATCTAAAACTAATTTATTAGAGAACATATCATCTGGTAGTGTACAGAAAAAATCATCTTGTATCAATTTCCACCACATTTTATACACTTTCGACCATGTTTTATGGTATTATTGAATATTAAGCTTCCTTTAAGTTAAATCTTCATTACAAATTATTAACATCATAACAACACATAATACATATTAAGTTATATTATAGTTACTTTATCCAACACATGCCAGTTATGACTGTCATTATTAATACTATTTTAGACAAGTAAACTATCAATAACACAATTTTTTTTTTCACGAAAAAATTATCTTAAACGACGTTGTTTACTTCATAAATTTCTTCTCATAGTATTTACTGTGTTCTGATCGGCATTTGAGCACAAGTGAGCTTCTATGCAATTGCCATGGAAACATTGAAGAGGTTGCTAAGGGTTGTTTATTTAATAAAATGACGCTGCATTTTTGTAAGGTTGACAAGCTTGTTAGTGGAGGAAATTAAAAACGGTTGTGTTCATAATAATTATGGAGATCCCACAGGATATGACGCTCAAAGCTGAAAAAGCGTTAGGAAATTTACTCCCTGTGAAATCCAAATACTTATTAGACGGAGTATGACCATTTGTTGAAATGGAAAGATGAAAACAGAGTGAATACCGTAAATGAAACTGTCTTAATGGCATACTTCCAGGAACTGGTGAGTTTATCTAATGAAAAATATCAATTTATTGAACTACAGAAAAAAACATTGAGCGGGCGTTATGATTCATAATGCCCTCCATAACGCCCCGGGCGTTATGGGTCTGTTAATAGCAACCGTTGCCAAGGTATTATAAAGCAGCAATGGACAAGTGAAAAGTAAATGACAATAACGTGACATTACCAAAGTTGTCGATTTTATTTTCACATCGTCGTTGTCAATCTGATACGATAAAGCTTTGAATGTAACTTGATTATCATGCAATTTAAATAAATCTACGAAATTGCACAGTCGACAACCATCAGTAACTATGATACAAACTGCAACGTTAAGTTAATATGTACTGATATTTTTTTATAGAATTTGGTTGTGTTTTGCAATCTAAGTATCCATGCCAAGTATATTTCTGTTGTTTTATACAGGGTGGGCCACCAGAAACGCATTGGTCTTCTGGGACTGAACAATTTTTTTTTTCTAAATATGTGTGTGCAGGCACTGCAGGGCAGTGTATCTCATCGAGGGCGTCTGGTCAAATATATTTTGGAATTCTCAGGGTGTTCCTAAAAACAGTAACATAACATAGTTGTAGTTATATAAATGGAATAATAATAATAATAATAATAATGTTTATTCACAATAAAAAGTTTCACAATAAAAAGTACAATAAAGAGTACAATGAAAAGTACAATAATAATAACAACAATAATAATAATAATGATACTGACAATATAGACTTGAACAATGTACAAAAATTGCAATGTTCGAATAAACAAATAAACCACTAAGGCTAAGAAGCCAGCGCGTGGTTGTGGAGTGTTATTGAGCATTACAATGTAGTAACTATCCGAAATACTAATTAAACAATACAACAAAATAAAAGGTTATAGATATAATGATAATATTCAATAATACCCAGTATTAGTAACAATATTTACAGAATACCCTATATGAATGCATTTTTGAAATTTTCATGTAAAACTAAAAGACGTTTTCGAAAAGATTCCAAAAATCTATTTTTAAAACTCTATCACTTATTTCATCAGATGATAATGAAGTTGTAGGGTTTAAGTTCATTTTATATCACTAGAAATTTATTATTTTCCAGCAAACTTCAGGTTAATTTCTTGACGCAGGAATGTATTCATCATACGTTATTTTTTGAATGTATCAGTTTGCTACCATACCCTTTCTTGAGTTGTTTGTATATGCAATGACACCATTTTAGTCTGCTATTTGTTTGATACTGTGCATATTACTTTTCAACAGTCTCAGGTCATCTGATTCTGTTTTGTTTGCATCTTATTAGACATAAAAGTTTTGATGTGTTGTAATTGTTAACTAAACATTTGTTGAAGCAGAAGCAGAAAATTATCAAGGTCACAATTCATAAAAAATAATTAAAACATATATCTCTATAAAGCCTCCGAAACAAGCATACAATTTTCGATCTCATAGTTTCCCCTTGCACGACAATAAGAACCCCTCAAATTTAACGCATTTCATTTTTCGCACATCGGACCCCTCACAAAAGGTCACATGTCTGGGTTACATTTCTATTCTGAATTCGAAACGACTATGTAACGAATGAAACCTCCTCTGCCACAGTATAAAAATTTGTAAACCGTGAAAAATCTGGTTAGACCATTTTATTGTGTTGCATTTGCATTATGATGATTCAATTTTGATAATGAAAAGCGTATGACATGTGAATTTGTCAGGAACGTTTGAGCCCTTTGACAAATTCGATGTTGGGTCGAGCTAATAAAATGACTTGGAATAAGAGGGACGCAGGTGTCACGCCGGGTTTGTACGATATTTCTTACGCAAGTCAAATTTGTAATACTTCCTTTTTACGGGAGTGAGATTCGAAAGAACACTGTTAAACATCCTTCCTAAATCTTACTTTTGATTATGTTTAAGAACTACACTGTTTTGTTGTAAATCAGGTTTTTGAGAATGACCAATGGAATAAGTCTAGATAAATAGACGAATACGTCTATCAAAATGTGGTCATGACTTTACAAAATTGGAGTGATTAAGAAAATAGGTTGTTTATGGAACATAATACAACAATAAATGGCAAACATTTTCGTTTTTGAAGCTAACAAAACTTTTCGAAATATTTATGAAAATTTATGAAATCGCTTTCAACTACCTTTGTTTGAGAGGCACTGGTTTGATTATCCAGGCCACAGCGTGTCTGTCCGCTAGCAGTGTTTCAGCACGGTTTGCGCAGGCGCAGACCTCTGATCAGTCATTACAAAAAAAAAAATTGAAAACTTTAAAATTCAATATCTCCCAAAATAATTTTATTTCGACAAAAATGTATTCTTTTATTTCGTTTTGTTTCAGTCTGTTACGAAGGCGTAGAAGGGCCACGGTTTTTCCTTTTTTTTTTTATCCCGACTTAAAACTCGGGATCTCGAGACATCTGACTGATAGTCCGTTTCACATGTGATATTTTGTCAAAAAGCTGACCTAGAACACCAAAAATTATGATTTCGGTCTCTTTCGATTCGGAATGGCTTCTAAGTAGAAAAATTGGGCAAAAATTGCACCAATTAAGTAAACACAAAAAGAACTTTTTGACTTTTTGCAGATATTTTAAAAATTATTTGAGATAACCAAGATTTCAATAAAATATTCTCAAAGAACAGAACATTTCCTATGAAAAACTCTTCCCTCTTGGTACTGTACTGATAATATTTATAATTTCAATTCATACGTGAAACTTGGGATCAAAACGAGTAGTGGTCCTTACACATGCATCGACCGATTCAGAAACATGATGAAAAAAAATTACCCATCAGATATAAAAATTAAGGAATACAAATATTTTTATACTATCTAAACACATAAATGAACAATAATCCGCCAACAACAAATTTTTACCCCAATTTTTCTAATAACTATGCTTTTGTTAATCAGATAATTATTACCTGTTGAAAGTTGACATAAAAGCGCTGATTATTTCAAACTGAAAAACTGGATTTTGTTTTTACTCCTTAGAGCTATTCGTGAAATGATTTGAAAAAGATCTCCGTTGGAAAAATCAAGAAATTTCTATTTTTCACTTTTTTGTTAACAATTCTAAGACATCGAAAAATAGGAATCGTAAATTAGGCAATCAGATAAAATTGTTTTTCCAGTCATCCTCATTATGGTTCTTAACGATTATAAAAAAAAATTACCTTCCCAATGTTCAAATAACTGTAATAAACATATGCATTGCTAATAAGATTTAAAAAAATCTTTGGCAATCTAATCCGTGATGAAAATAATGATTTATAAGAAAAAAACTATTTCTTAAAAAAAAATATTGCTAAAAAACGCACTTGCTAATTAACAACAATTTTTGTTGGTAAATATTAATATTAAAGAACCATTTTTTTTATCTTGATTTATAACGTTCTCCCATACTAGGTATATAAAAAAATACTTTTCATTTGTTATAAACAATTTTTACGCTATATTTTTTTAAATACTAAAAAAATAATAAAAACAACCATGTGCATTTCTGAATGAAACTTTTTTTCTTCATATTTTTTTAAATTCCATACAAAATTGCACATGTTGCAAAAATAATTTTTTTTATGTTATGAAAGAACGTGATAAATCATGTTAAGAAATGGTTCCTCAATATAAACATGTAGCAACAAAAATGAATTATTAATTAGTATGTGCGTTCCGTTTTTCAATAATAATATACTTTCAGAAACGATTTTTTTCTTAGGAATCATTACTTTCATCAAGGATTAAATTCTTAAAGAAATATTTTCAAAATTTCTATTAACAATGCTCTCGTTTATAACTATTATTTAAATAATGGAAGTTACATTTTTTAAAATTTATTGTTATGTAGCTTTTCACAATAAGGGAACAGAATAATGAGGATGATTTAGAAAAATCCGATTGCTTAATTATTTGCAATTTTGATTTTTCAATACCTTAAAATAGAAAAGTGAAAAATAGAAATGTCTTAATTTTTCCAAAGGGGTTTAAATCCTTTCGCGAATAGTTCGCAAAAGTAAACAAAATCTAGGTTTTCAGTTTTTCTAAATAATCAGGGTTTTATGGTAACAACAACAACAAGTAAAAATTAACCAAGCAACAAAGGCATAGTCGATTAAAAAAATCGGAGTAAACATTTTTTGTTGATGGGTTATTGTTTATTCTTGTATTTAGATAGTACAATTTTTTTTTTATTTCCTAATATTCATATTCAAACGGTTGAGATATTTTTGTATCATTCTTCTGATTCGGTCGTCGCGCGTGAAAGGATCACTACCCGCTTTAATCCCAAGTTTCACCTCTACATTACAAAATTATAAATATTGTCGGTACAGTACAGAGAGAAAAATCCTGCTTTTTGAGGATCTTTTTTCAAATTTTAGATATCTCAAATAGTTTATGAAATATCTGCAAAAAACCCAACCATTTTTTTTTATTTACTCAAATTTTTTTTCTAGATTCCATTTCGAATCGAATGAGACCAAAATCATAATTTTCGGTGTTCTAGGTCAGCTTTTTGACAAAATATCACTTGTGAACCGGACTATAAGTCAGACGTCTAAGTCGGGATCTCGAGATCCCGAGTTATAAATTATATTTATTGTTCTCTGCTGTACAGTTTGGAAATTTAGAATTTTGATAACTCAAATACAAGTAATCCGCAATGCACCGATATTATGAAGAATAAAACTTTTAACAAATCGATAATAAAGAAGTCTCCCATATGGTGCAAACTTTTGGAACTCACTGTATATAGTCATGACCACATTTTGATAGGCGACCACATTTTGATAGGCAACCCATTTTAACGTATTCGTTAATTTATGAAACTTTGTAAAAAGTATGTTTCATTCGGTAGGTTTACAAATGAGTGAAGTTCGACCTTTTTTCGCCTCTTAGACTAAGAGCAAACTTTATAATTTGTCATACTTCTTAATAATTCAATTAGAACAATCCATTTCTCTTCACCTATATAGAAAAAATTCTTCTGTATATTTAGTTATTGCTATTACGACCTCTAAGTGTTTGGAATCGCATATTAAAAGGTAAGGCCATCGTCTTCTATAGGTCACAGAAGTCTCTTGAGGACTTATATCACACCTACAGAACAAGAATCGTTGATTTAAAGAACAAATAGTAGTGGGCCGAGAACGGTACTTTGGGGAACACCATATTTAATAGTTTTCTCTTCACCGATACAGTTATTTATAGATAATATAACTTGCTGTTTCCGGTCACTCTTGATATAACTTACTTTGTTAATTTTATTCTATTTTTTTTTTATCTTTTATTTGAACCAAAACCTCTATTAGCGGTTGTTGGTTGTTGATTTTTTCAATGATTGCGCTATTATACGAATGTCGACAATGTTTTGATTTGATTCCGGATTTAGCCGTGGTCTTCTTTGGTTAAAATCTCCAAACGTTTGATACGTCAACTGATACGTCAAAGAGTTCTTCCACCACGCCACTGAAGATGACTGCCGCAGTTGCAGTTGAAACGTTTGGAGATTTTAACCAAAGAAGACCACGGCAAAACCCAGAAACCATCCAAAACGTGCTAAAATGTAAGTCAAAACTGAAAAAAAAAATTGTATGGAATTCAAAAATTTTACAGATGATATTGAAGAAGAAATGTATTGAAAAGGGCAGGTAGTAAAATCAAAATAATCCACGCTTCACACGTCAGTATATAGATACTTTATTGAAAAAAGCCACGGCCTAATCCATAAAATACACACCACACTGGCCATATCGAAGAAAGCCGTGACGGAAAACAGCACAAAGCTACGATTTAAAAGAGTGCAATATATCAAGCCATCTCAGCAATCCTGAAAAGGACAATTGAATGTGGCGGAGACAAAAAGCAACAGGCAAGGCCTTTTTCGCAAATATTTAGAATGTGTGGACAGCTATTCAACTGTTAATGTTTCAGATGATTAATCTTTGAACGGCGATGTCTCTTTCAGTATCCGTGCTTTTATTCTCTCATAGAAATTGGGGGATTGGAAATATTTTGACTTTGTACGAATATGTGCCCAGTCCTTTATGATTGGAAAGGTTTTGTAGATTTCATCGCCTCACAGATTACTTTGTTAAGAGAACATTTTTACAGAGATGGGAATAATTCATTCAACGTCTTGTTATTTTTATAAATATGTAGGATTTATGTGGTTAATAATATCTGACGGATATTCTATGAGAAACTTTTAAATGACAAAAAAAATCAACTAGTAGGTACTTATTTTTTTAAATGGAGTGAGCTGACAGTAGAGAATAATATTTTCAGTCAGTATTATCTGAAAATAATGTGAGGATACAACATGAGAAAACCAGAGATTATTTTCACATTTTCAGACTACCAGTTAAAAGATCAGACATCACCAATCAGTTCTATCCAAGCTTTTCAACTTGTATTAACAGTACAACCACCCGATCAACAAGAGAATAAGTGAAAGTAAAAATATTTACGAAAGTAAGCTTTCGTTTATAAACTATTGAACTTGAAGTAATGGTTATTTAACAAACAAGTGTATTAATAAGGGCGATTAACAATCGAGATAATTTAACGCGTGAGCGGAGCGAGCGCGTTAATGTTTGAGATTGTTAATCGCTATTTTAATTCACGAGTTTGTTACAAAACCGTCGACAGTAGTTTTCGAAAATAGAGATATCTCACTTTCAATGTTTATTTATTTAACGTTACGATAAAAAACAATCACTATTTCCTATTTATATTAACTCTACTCAAAGTTAGTTTAATTTTTCTCAGTGGTAGTTTTATTTTATTTTTTATTATTTATTTTCAAATTGAAATTAAAAAAAAAAAATTACCCTCGGTGGGTTTTGAACTCTCGACCTCAGTGTTGCATGTCAGGTGAAATTTACCATCACGCCACGGGACCATATTTAGTTTCGAGTGACAACTGGTGTAATGAACATTTTCTGAAATTATATTTGAAAATTGACAAATAAATAAGGACAGATAGTACTAACCAATATAAAATGTATAAGAGCAATGTATGTTAGGTTGCATATAAGCAAATCGTTGATTAATAGAAAATCATTCATTAACAGGGGTCATTAATCAACGATTTTTAGTGCGTTAAAATACATCATAAATGAACGGTCGACGGAACATAATATTTTTCTCCAACTGACATTAAAAGCAGCTTTTTAGTGAAACTTGACTGGCTTAAAAGTTGTACTTTTACTGCCTAGGCAGGTTCATATGCAACCTTCCAAGTAATAATTTGAATCAAACTGGTTATTAAAATTGACAATGACATTAGGTAAACACAAAATGGTGTTTTCTGACATTCCTGACAATCTGAAAATGAAAAAATGTCTTGTGAACGCAGTAAATTATAGGGCAAATTATTAACCAGATAAAAATAATGAGAAAATCATCAAAACATCCTGACTCACTGACAGCAGTAATAAAGTGTATACAGGGACCACCAAAAAGTATGTAGGTTCCATAACGGAAAAAAGTTTATTATTAGAGTATTGGAAAAAAAATTGGGAAAAAGTTTGTGAATGTTCGATAACCTAAAAATCGACATTTTGACACATGTCACGTGATCGCTGGTATGGCGGCAAATTGAAATGTTTCTTTATGAAAAGCCAAATAGTGGGGTAAGATGGCAAGATGTCGAAAAAAATTATTCGAAAAAGTTGCTTAAAATTTTATAAACATAAACAAAGTTTGGAAAGATAATATAAGAAAATTGGAAATAGCAATTTTTTTTAAATATTTTCCTATCTGTATAAAATTTTTCCAGTTTTTTTTATGAATAGCTTTCTAGGCCTGGATCATTTTTTATACAACGTATAAGTGTTGCAATCCGAAGAGGAAATGCTGCTTCTATATTGGGTGCCATTCTTACCTCTCAGAGCCTCGATAAAATTTTTATTCGCCCACAAAGTATACTAGTCAATAATAAATTCTCGTATTCTGAAACTTTCCAAAATAACAAAGATGCAAAGAATGATAATCTTGAAAGGGATATAAACACCGACATATCTAGCGACGGAGCTTTAATGAAAGCATTTGCCGAGGTTATCAAGGAACTATGGTCAGAAGATTCGTCAGATAGAGTTGTGAATATAGTTTCCTTGAAAAGTCAAATCCAAAAATTTGGTTCCGGTTTCATCGGTTATGCCCAGGAAGATGCTCACGATTTCTTACGATTCCTGTTAGAGGGTCTACTTTAGACGTCAACAGAGCAACGGAGAAGCCGAAAATAATTATGACAGACATAGATGAAAAATTAAGTGACAGTGAGAAAGCTCTAGAGTCATGGTCAAGATACTTAGGGACGGACAATTGAAAAATTGTAGATACCTTTGTTGGCCAGCTGAAATCTACATTGAAGTGTACTTATTGTGTGGTCACTATTCAGTCACTTTTGATCTTTCCCTCCCAATACCTCGAAGAACAGGCCAACTTAGACTATCACATTCCTCGGATTCATTCAAAAGGGAAGAAACTTTGAATGGTGACGAGAAGCCGACATGTTGGAAGTTCAAAGAGAGAAGTGCTCGAAATCCATTTCGATTCATAAGTTCCCAAAAAATTTAGTAATCCATTTAAAACGGTTTTCTTCGACAGAAGGTTTCCAAAGAAAATTGAATGTTTCAATCGATTTTCCTGTAGAGGGATTGGACATGAGTAATTATGCTACTTGCAACGTAACCCCTTGTCGCTATAGTCTACATGCATTGTCTAATCATAGTGGAACTATCTACAGCGGACACTACACAGCCTACTGTTTGTAGACATCCTTATGCGAGCACGTGGCATGAATTCAATGATTCACGTGTAACCCCAATTTCATCTGAATCCATCATGAGCGGAGATGCCTATATTCTCTTCTATGAGCAGGAAAATACTACATAACACATTTTAAATTATACTTAGTTTTATTTTATGTTTCATTTATATTTTACATTATGTTTTATTTTATTGTTATATTATATTTTATTACTGAAATATCCTTAAATAGTTTTTCGTGAAAAATTTAATTGATAGCTTAATAATTATTTATGTACCAAGGACGAAAAACTGTCTATTACAGTCGAGCCTGCAAATTGATAGCTGAGGCGCAGCCGAGGCTAGCAAGCAGGCGAGACAATAGACAGTTTTTAGCCGAGATGCATATTAAATTTTTTCGACGACATCTACAAATCTTTATGAAAGTAAGCACTCACCTGCAGACTCGATCATAATTTTAATAAATATAAACAAAATGTATTTAAAGTGTAGCAACTCTCTATTTCAATTATACAACAAAATTAAATCATTCTCGAAGATGAATATTGAACGTACAGTTTGTGCAATTATTGATATTAATTCCTGCTGTTGAAGAAGATGCAAGAGACAAGTTTTGATTTTGGGTACTTGTTGATGCAACTTCAGATGCAGGTGCTCCAATAGCACCATTTCCAAAACTTCTTTCTTTTCCAGTGCTTTACCAGTTAAAATGCTTTTTGATACGTTTATTTTTCTGGGAATGGAATCCTCAATGTATCCCTCGGCGACTATTGAGGATTTCCATCCTCCGTGCTGTTTTAATGACAGAATATCTGCGCCGGCAGATGTGCGCCGATAACAATGCCCGGTGTACTCTAATTCGTTTGGCAATTTTAAGAATTTTGCGATCAAGCTAGGTATCTTCGCAAATGTATGCACACCAACCACTTGCACTGTACACTTTCCTAATTTATAATTGATAAAAAATATATTATGATTGCAATGCTTCGGTCTTAAGTTGGTGTATTGTCGAAATATTTCTAAAGGATTCACTCCGTCGCAAAGTTCGACTGTAACTGTAAAAACTTTTCCCATTTTTTTAGTCTGGAATGGTTATTACAAGCATGTCGCCTTGATCAACAATATCTTTTGTAGTTATTTTACGGAGTTCGTCTCTTCGACAAGCCCCAGCAATTCCAATAATTAAAGAGAGCTGTAATAATATAGCAATAAATACATCAGCAAAATAAATTAAAATATTTTACCTTGTGCAATAGATAAGTTTCATCGGGGGCATCATGAAGAAATCTGTTTATTTCATCTCGACTAAATATTCTAGATTTTTTCGATTTGTACCCAACGCTTTGTTTCTTCAAAAATGCAATAAGTTTCGGAAATTTGGATATGTTAACGTTTTCCTTAATGGCTAATGTGGATTTCAGCATAGAGTTGACCATTTGATGACTTATAATTGATTCTCGACATTATGTTCCTGACGCCAGTTCTTGAATGTGTTGTATTGTTTTTCTCATAAAATTCGTGATTTCTGGGGGAGCAAATCCAACGTGGCCGTAGTTGCCAATTCCCTCAGCTCCAGAGGAGTGTTACTGATATCAATATCACTATCACTATCCATTATGGATTATTTTGAACACTAATATTCACATGTCTTATTCCCACGTAAAATCTAGCAGATTTCGTAAATAATGACAACATCAAATGACAGTTATTGTCACAGGCGCCTATGCATTAATTAAAACGTGAATTTACGAAAATGACTCGATCACCGTTCTCGTACCGTGCCGTATCATAGCAACCACAGCTGACGAAAAGAGTTTGAGGACGAAAAGTGTTTGCGGACGAAAAGTACTTGCCTTCAAAAATAGTCGATTTTTCGTCCGGAAATTAGTCCGTAAAATGTAATTTTTTGTTGAGGTCGACGAAAAAATACTATGAAACACGATTTACTTCCAACATGGACTGAAAAGTAAAAAATAATTGTCGATATAATTACTCAAATGTAAAAAGAGCGTGGGGTGCTTGACATAAGTTCTCTTGAACTCTTGAATGCTCACTCAATATTTCAAAATTAAAATTAGTAATATACCTAAGAATATAGGTCGGAAGCACCCACGCTTTGTGTACATTTATATTCACAATTATTATTTTACTTTTTAGTCCATGTTGGAAGTAAAGCGTTTTCTTTAGTTCTTTAACTATTATTTTTTCCTGTTTACTTACAGGTAAGTGAACAAATGAAATATTTCACACAAAATACAAACTTTCCTTCATATATGCATTACATAATAATAATTGTCACCTTTTTCTCGAACGTGCTCACAACAATTATTGATATTTTGATACTCGTCCATCATGCGTTAAGAAAGAAAATTATTCGTTCTTTTTTTCAGTAGGTATATTGCCACTTCAAACTTCTTTGTCACGCTTCAGCACAGTACATTGTTCGGCATTCAAGTATACTCGAAATCAAGCAGATGTTTTATGTTTTCTAGCTAAAATATTTATATGAAATGACCATTGGAGAGATCGATACATTGTCATCAAGTGTTTTCAAGGGCAGAGTTGCGTAAAAATCATTCAACTAGAATTGAGTTGTCCGCCCCTCTTTCAGCACCCGACCAACTGACGTGAAATACTAATTCGCAGTGGATTTATTGGAATCGGCTTTTGGAGGCAAACAGCATAAAAACTCCATGATGTTGAGTAATGTTAGTTTATAGTAATGGTGATGGATTCAACAGAAAATTCGTACAATTTCATAATCCAGAAATTTTCACATACCTACCTATTTATATGCTAGTATGGAAAACTGGAGTTCAGGCAGTCATAATATTGAGAATCAGGCATGTAATTTTTCTGCAACTATCGAAAAGGTCTACTTTTTTTGTGTAGTTTGTGTGCCCAAAATATACCGAGTGTCTACTGAAAGCGGACTTCTATACAGTTTTTGATTTCGCAGATAGAGGAATGGAATTTGGAGAATTTGTAATGAAATGTAACCTGCATATTTTGACAAGTGACTCAGCTTCATGCAACTACCGGTCTCACTCTCTCACATTTATTGCGATTACGCTGATATCACCTCCTATGAGGTTTTCAAAAAACTCAAAAATATCACGTACCTAATGACAAGCCTGAATTGGTGCTCTTTTTGACAGTTGTGGAAAAAATACTGTAAGTATTTTTTTTGTACTTACTTTGTAGAATTTTTCCTTCAACAGTGTAAAAAAAAATGTAAATAATGTATACAGTTGTCGAAAATTAGTACACCTGGTTGTAATATATTTTTACCAACGATTGTTTATTTCGGTTTGTGGTAAAATTTTCCCCAGCTTTGTGACTTTTATACACAATATGTTTAATACATAATTGTGAATAAATTTTATGTATTTTTTATCCGAAAGGTACAACACGAAATGTGTAATAAATCATAAACAAGACTACCCGCCGATAGAGGGCACAACCTGCGCTATACTAGAATTCACTAAGGCCGAGGCTTACTAGCAAGACCAAAGCAAGACCAAAGTAAGACCAAAGCAAGACCAAAGCAAGAACAAAGCAAGACCAAAGCAATACCAAAGCAAGACCAAAGCAATCTTCAACACGTCCCATTCAGACCCAGACCAGTTGAGGAAGGAAGGGATTGCTAAAAAACGAGGAAGCACTGATGAAATATTTAAAAATATCATTCTGTTAATGTTCTCAAAAAATAGAGAGTATTTCAAACGTATATTCCCTAACAGCTATTTTAAGCCTTGTGTAAAATTCTTATAGAGTACCTATTGTGCAAAAAACCAAAATGTCTGTAACAATTATACACAACGGTGTTGTTAACCAATTTAAACATTGATTAAAAGTTTGATTTTGTGGAGGAAATCCAGTTCTTGACATAATTTTTTGGGTTTATGACCTTCCACAATCTGAAAATGAAAAAAATTTTTAATCCAAAGAAATCTGTACAAGTGTAGAAGGGCAAATTAATTAATTTGTCCGATAAGTTACTGCGTTCTTTGGATTAAAAATTTTTTTCATTTTCAGATTGTGGAAGGTCATAAACCCAAAAAATTATGTCAAGAATTTAAACAATATTGTGTAAAAAATGGATTCAAAGAAATATACACAATGTGGATATTTATTAGACAATTATATTTCTGGAAAATCTCACTGAATATATTCAAACAAAAGATTGAAATAAAAAAAATGCTCACTCGTATGGAACTAGGGATATATATATAAAAACTACTACTTACCTAGAAGAAATAAAACCAAAGGTTGTAGATCGTTAACATTATCTGGCACCTAGAATATATAATTTTATACCAGAAGAAATACGAAAAATTAAAACTAAAAATACTTTTAAACGTTGCTTGAGGCATTGGCTACATAATCAAACAAGAAAAACAATATATGATGTGATAAACCAGAAGTAAATTCAAAAATAATCCGATAAAACAATTATATTGATCAGTGTACACGATTTTATATCAGATTATCTCATCTTTTTATCTCTGTTTCTCATCTAATTTTATTACTATTATATTTGTACATCTCACAAGGGATATTTTTAATATTCCTTCAGTAGTATATTTTTTCCCCGTTTATTAGCAAGAATGTTTGCAAATCTATACTGTATAATGTTGATTCGTTCTAATAAACGTTATTATTATCACAACAAATTAGGATAAACAATGGTGTGCGAAATTTCTGCACAACATTGTTTCTGTAACCATTCCAGGCACAATTTGTTTAAAAATTTCAAACAATTGTGGAAAAAACTACACACATTTTTTTCCATGTAACGAGATTCTCAAATCAAATTTCAAAACAAATTTTTTTGTATTTCTTACACCCTTCTAGCTCGGCTTGAACTTATAAAAAAGTTTCGTCCCCAAGTAACATAATATCTTATCCTCTATTATAGTTAAAGACTAATCTGTAAATGAACTAATAATCATTTATTTTTACATAAAGTTCGACTGAAAATGGCGTCTTTCATTGTATTAAGACTCTGAACACATTTACTTAGAATTTTATTAATTGTTCCAACCGATCAAGATCTCGAAAGCATAATAATAAAACACATAAAAATTAAAACGACCAAGTGTTCTTTCATTAAACAACCACATCGTACCCCTAACAACCCAAGACCAATAAATAATTAACCAATATATCCTGGCCAGGATTTGGAATCGGCGCGAAGACAAAAGCAGCATTCATCGTATCTGCTTCTGCATGCAAGGCAGAAACGCGCGGGGGTGTTGTTGCATTATCAAGGACGTCAGAGGATATTAGAGGGTGCGATATGATTGAGGGGGTGCACGCGACCCTTCACTGTTGCCCCCGGATCACACGGAGGCCTCCTGGGTCAACCGAATCCGGAACAAGCTGACGCGTTAGGGGGTGCCCTTTAAGGGTTGTAATCGAAAAATCTATGATAATATTTACCCTGTTTCCTTCTGTGAAATGCACTTCGTTTTGTTCGGGAGCAGAATCCGTTTCGATTTATCTCGTTCGTTTTCTCTGTTTTTGATTTATTGGTTATAGGAATCAGAAAATTTCGGCGACATGTGTAAATTTTCTACACACGTAATTGATTTCTGGAAATCATAAAATTCAAGCGATTACTGAACTCATAGACCAAGAGCTAGTGAACCATCCGAGTAACAGTATGTCTGTAAGGCTAGAAATTCTTATAGTATTTTATTTCATGCACTTAGGTTATAGTCCGGTGGCAAGGGGGGTTTTCGTGGCCGATGAAGCGCGACGGGATCACCCAAGTTATTCTTATGTATTTTGACCCGCTGAATCCGAGTTTCGAGAGTGATAAAAAAAATAAAAAAAATAAAAAAATGCCGGTTCCATGCAAGATAAAAGTATCGGGAAATTCAGTGCCGGAAAATCCACACGAATGACTTTTTCAAGAATGTCTCTCCTGTTATTCATAGTCGAGATATACATGAATGATTTGGGAAAAGGTGATCCTGAAAATATCATTATGTGACTTAATGAGAGAGCACTGAAAATTGAGAAAATCGCATTTTTTCGAATTTCGAGCACGTTTGACTGGAAAACGGTGCATTTTCAAGAAAAACTTGTGGATACCTTTTTTGTAGAGAATTTTATGCAAAATTTTATGACATCATTTGTTTTTGAAAAAAATGGATTTTTCGATTTCCCTCGGAAAATCGTCCATAACAATTTTCCGGATACTTTCACGGCTTATCAGTATAATCTTCAATCATTATTTTTCTGAAAACTTTGGAAAGTACAAAAAATTTCATTTCGGTAGCACAATGCAATTTCTCTGTTTTTAAATTGGTAGAAAAACCAATGTCTACACCAGTACTTTTTATTGACAACGAATTTTACTTATTTAAGTCGTCTTTATTTTGATATGCGAGAATCTGCAATGAGGAACTTTTTTTTAAATAGTCCTGTCTTTATAAGTGGACGTTTAAGATCGTAAATTATCGTGTATACGATATTGTTGAAATTGTTATTTCATCAACCAGCTGCCCCCTTACGTCTTCGAGAGACTTGTGCGAGCTAGGGAAGACGCAGCCCTTACCTTTTAACGTGTGATGCCATACACGAGGTCGATGACGGCGCGGCGATTCGAACCCGCGTACCTTGGCATAGCAAGCGAGAACACTACCTGCGCGCCACCGAGACCTTTTTATGAATATGAATCTTAATTGATAAATATTTAGATTTTTTAACATAAGGCGATGTCGAAATACTTTTGTGCAACTCTTATATCAAAATAATTTTATCTAATCTCTGTTTCTAATCACAGAATAGTGACAGTCACTATTGAAATAAAGTTGCCTTAAATACTGCCTGACGTTATTGCAATATCTTTCTATTATTTTATTATATTTTTGTCTCGTCGCTTTAAGGGTGCAAAAATAAGTCATAATTTTCATTTCGTAATAATGGTTCTCGGTCGGGTTTGCAACTATTTTTGGGGACTACCAAACGGCATTAGGGATCTTGATCACATTCTCGCAGTCGGGATTATAGACATTTCTCTTTCTCATGCACAGTACATACAGTTATAATGTCTATAGGTTCAGCTGATTTCTTATAGACTATAACCACAAACTGTCATCGTTAAAATTTTGAAAAAACTTCAAAATTGACAGCCAATCGCAATGTAAAAAATTTGCCATAGGTGAAATTCATCGTACCAACGAAATGGATTTTAGATCCAATTGTCCCAAATTACCGTGGATGATAGACTACCACAGCAACGATGAGAAAGATGTCCTGAACACTCAGTACCAAGCTGCATTTGCCAATACTTCTCTTGAGTACCTCAGTTCGCTGAGCATAAAATCCAGACCATCAAGATTCAGGTCCACCCAGTTGATCAGCAGCATTCCAACGAATGTTACCTGTAAAAGTACTGAAGATTTGCTAGCAGCAGGTATGCGAGTAGCTCTAATAACTGCAAATAAACTCGAAAAAGTCAGAGAAATGTTATCCAAAGTAAAATCCACGAATGAAAGTTACAGCAAGAACTTAGGACGAGTCTATCCTCTAGCAATAGCCATGGAAATTAGTGGGCCAGAGATTCGGATAGGTAGGTCTGGTAGATTTGAAACATTAGTGGCAAATGGCAATCTAAAGGTTCAACATAAATTTTTTATTTTGAGGTCTATTCTTGTGATGGGTTCATCCCAATTCTTCAAATAAAGCTTTTTGGGGCTTGTGAATCTGAAGACAAATTGATATGATCTCAAAATAATGAATTTGCAGATATAGATGAATTTACGAAATTGAATATTTCCAAGCATTACAATTCTAGAACAATGATAAGCGTGCCATATTCAAGCTTCGTATAGATATTAGTACAGTATACAAAATATTTTAATTTATATATTATTTAATTTAATTATTATAACAAATACCTAATATTCTTGTATGAAATATATGGCAGATGAATGTATACGAGTCCAACTTCTAGCCGATTATAAAAAGCTCATACAGCTGAATAATGTTCTAGCAATGATCAGAATCCAGTACGATTGGGTTTTGAAACAAGAATCAATTGTAGCACCACCAAAATTTTTTTTTTGTTTAAAACTAAGCATATAAATAGATCTTTGCTGTAATCTTGGAAAGTATATGATTTATCGGAAAAACAATTCAACAGGCTAAAAAACAATTCAATTTTCCATATAAATTATTCCCAGTAATTTCTTATGAAATGCGCTAGTTTTCACCTTACCCTTACCCTCCGCTGAAAATTCTGGCGGAGCCGAATATTTGATTGGTCATAACTCTGCTAAAAATGATCGGAGAAGCAAGAGGAAAAGTTCATATCGTTTCTGAAGACCCCTACCTACTAATGCAAATATAATATGCGAGTATTTGAGTATCTGAAATGTGTTTTGTCGCACTTCAAGGAGATGTTTGCGGATGATCCGAAAATCATGAATAATTTAGTAAATATGGAATTATTATACTGAAATAACAACCCATACCCTCTTTGGACTATATGCAACAATTTTAAAGTAGTGTGACAGGTCCCACTTGCCAAAAAAAAACTTTGTTTTACTCCTGCCTCATGTTCAACTTACCCAGTTGAAAACTGAGGCAGTAGTAAAATCCAGTTTTTCCTTTGGCATGTATAAGTGAGACTTGTCTCAGTAGCATTAAATCGTTGCATATCGTCCAAAGAGGGTACTCCTCCAGTATAATTATTTCATATCAACTAAAATATCTATGACTTTCGGATCCTGCGTAAATATCGTAGAAGGGTTAAGTGAAGTGGAACAAAACACATTTTAGGTATATCTGAGTACATAAATTTAAATTATATCTGCATGAGGAAGTAGAAGTCTTCAGGATCGATATGAACTCTTTCTTTTCCTTCTACTATAATTTTTAGCAAAGTTATGACAAATCTAATTTTCGGCCCTGCCTGAACTTGCAGTGGCGGGTTAGCGCGAGCATGAAATGTGACGTCGGCGTTCAACCACGTTTTCTGAGAAAACGAGCGTATTTCATGAGGTATTAATAAAAATAATTCTTGTGGATAATTGAATTATCTCTCAACCTACCCCTCGAAATAATTTTTTGATAAATCTTATATTTCCCGAAATAACAACGAAAATAAATTATATTTTTTTTAAATAAAAAACTTTTTAGTTTCCGCCCCTGATTTTTTGATAAATAATTTTTTTTTAATAAAACATGATATCGAGATGTGTTTCAGAGTGCTTCACTTTTTGCTCGAATTTTTCTGTCGTTACTGGATTACTGCCGCAGGAAATTATTGGCCGACTCGGAAAATGCGAAAATTGTAACTTTGTAGTTTCTGAAAAAGGCCAAGAAGCCAAGGTGTGCTTGTTTACTGCCAATAGAGTTTACAACAACCGCTGGTTATGGAGGAAACACGATCAGATTTCCCCAAGTATTATAATTCTTGCGACATGTTTCTCTACACAGCAGCTTTCTCAAGCAATTAGTACACTCAATAACTTTTCTTTGAAAACTACTGATATACCCTTCTTATCAAGGAACCAACTGATATTCCACCAGAAAATGGGATATGGGACACTGAAATTACATGAAATAACAGCAAAACACGTAATCGTCTCTCAAACACACAACGCCACGAGATCTGGATTTGTGACTAATTCAGATGAGACTGGCGCACAGCAGAAATGCAGTGAGGGCCTGTGGCGTCTCCTAAACACGAAAAGATACGTAAACTGTGGTGAGCGCCATTTCCCACTGAGCGCCATTCCCACCCTCCCCTATATCAATGGAATATTCCAATAATTAATTAGGTACACCTTTGGTACACATATCACTTTAAAGTGATATGTTACTTTTCAACCCCTTAAGGGATATTTGTCATTTTCAAAGTAACTAAACTGAAATTTTCGCAAGTGGTCGTAGGAAAAACTTAAATTTATTTCCCTTCTTTTAGGTAACTTGAAGGGCTCCAACAAAAAAATATACCTTCAGAAGGGTAACTTCACCAAGTTAACCACAGAGCCTTCATATGAAGATTTTGTTACCGCAGACATGATTTTTGTCGATTACAAGAATTTTCCAGAGGTGGTTCAGCCCGGAGACAAAGTCATTCTCGACAACGGATCAGTGACTCTGACTGCTATAGAATGCGTGGAAAGCATCATCAAATGCATCGTGGACAAAGCAGGAGCGTTAATGAGCCGATCTTCTGTGATAGTACCTAATGCGCCTATAGAGTTACCTCAGATATCATCGAACGATAAGGAAGTGCTTCAGATGGCTATAGGAGAGGGCGTGGATTTTCTGTTCGTTTCCGGTATCTACAATAGAGAAGGTATCAACGACATTCGAGATTTGCTCAGACAGGGCGGAGAAACGATTCAGATAGTCACCAAAATTGGGGTATCTGGTGCAATCACAAACATAGATGAAATTATCGATGCTTCCGATGCCATTTGCATTGATTGTGAGAGACTGATGGTGGACTTACCGAAAGAAAAGGTGTTTCTCGTACAGAAATCTATTTTGGCTAAGAGCAACATTGCAGGTAAGCATCACAGTAAACACAGAGCGTTCTTACCCCTGTATTATTAAGTGAAGTACACCCAAGAGTTATATTTTCACTATTTGGGCGTTTGAATCTTACTCAAACTTTTGTCGTATTTATGACATCATAATTTTGCCGAATCAGTCATGTTATAGCGGCAGAAAATTAAGATGTTCAATATCGATTCATAAAAAATAAGTATAAACTGAGTTTAACGGCTTCATTGTGAACATTACAGAGTTAGTGAAATGTATGAACCCGCCCATTTTTCTCAGTTAATTTTGGAACTATCGAAAACAAGTTTGGATGAAAGTTGAAGGGTATTTCACTCTGCACCTTTGTGTGAATACAAATATATTTTTGAAGTGCCATTGGTGAAGGAGTGAAGTCATCGGCAATCTCTTTAAATGAAACGTTGAACGATTTCTGTGAGTGATATATTTGAATCACCTCCATATCTAATTTATTTAATGAATTTTCAATGAAAATAAATAAAAAATCAACTATCTGAATGAAATATATATATATATATATATATATATATATACAGGTCGTATTTTTTATGTCGTACCACTATTGGCATCTCGAAAACGGTAAAGGATACGAAGTTGGTTAAATTAGACAAAAGTTGCCTATTTTAGTGAACAATGAAATGATGTTTCCAAATCGGAAGTATTACAAACCGTTTTCAAAATATACGGGGAAAACTGAAATTACCCATTTTCTTTTCTTTGCGATGGCATATAGGGGCAGAAATGTAGAAACAAATACCAGGTAAGATACATATCTGAAGTCGGTAAGATAAGGACTACTTAAATTCTTTAAAAAAAATGCAGGTCCGTATTCGAAAAAATAGAGTTGAGGGTGGCCCCGAGGAACGAAACGTCGTTTTGAAAATTGAAGTATAGCACGTGAAAGAAAATTCAAAACAGATAAGAAAGTTTCCCGAACACATTTCCCTATTCCTAAAAATAGGGGCGCCAACGCAAAAAAAATAAAACGGGTAATTTCGGTTTTCCCCGTATATTTTGAAAACGGTTCGTAATACTTCCGATTTGGAAACATCGTTTCATTGTTCACTAAAATAAGCAACTTTTGTCTAATTTAACCAACTTCGTATCATTTACCGTTTTCGAGATGCCAATAGTGGTACGACATAAAAAATACGACCTGTATATACAGTGTGACCCATTTAAGATGGAAGCACCCTTATAAAACTTACATTTTTCAACCGATTGGAATGATTTTTGTTTCGTTAGGTAGACATCCAAGAAGTCTACTAGGACACCAAATTTCATGAATAAATCTCCATTTCCAGGGCCAACCAATTTTATTTTTCTAGGTCAAAAATCTAGAAAAATTACTAGCGATATTTTCAGAAAAAATCTGACTTCACCACTGGATTCGCGACATTTTCAAATGGTTCATATGTAAATTACGTTGAAATGCGTCAATAAAAAAGTTATAAGGGAATGAAATTTGAAAAATATGCCGTTTAATTCATAGGAGTTGGAATTATATATGGTATATATATATTTATCTAATTTATAATGTTGGTAAAATAAAATTGAATCTGTTCTATTCAATAGCATGTAAATTTAGGGAATTCTGTATGGGTTTTCATTATCACTAGGTTGAGTGGAAGAGCGCGTCATCTTACTCTGCCTTTTGTCGTCAAACTCCACAACCTCTGAATCTCAGAATTGAGTGAAATGTAATACATGTAGTTTGAGGCAATAAAATCTATTATTATTATTAATTAACCCACCCATTCAATTTCAGAACCTTAATCGAAACTTTGACTACACCACTGGATTGAGGGTGTCTCGAAATATCACTGACTATAATTTCATTGAAATCTGTCTATACATACAACAGATTGCGATGAAATTTTGACTATTGATATATCGATACCTCCTTAATGCAGTGGTGTTTTCCGAATTTTGATTAAAGTTCTGAAATTGAATTGGTGTGTTGAAAATACGGCATATTTTTCAAATTTCATTTCCTTATACCTTTTTTATTGATTGGCGCATTTTAACATAATCCACATATGAACCATTTGAAAATGTTGCGAATCCAGTGGTGAAGTCAGATTTTTTCTAAAAAAATCGCTAGTAACTTTTTTAGATTTTTGACCTTGAAAAATAAGATTAGTTGGCCCTAGTAGACTTTTTGAATGCAGATGATTCCACAACAGATTTTATGAATATTCCATTCATACTTCCAAACAAAAATCAAAATGCAATGCCCATGACAGGTCTATGTAAAAAATAACTTTCAAAGTGTTACCGCAGAAGAAATATTTCCATCATATCCATCCTTGATGTGTATAATTGCTTCTAAAGAGCCTGCTTTCTGATTCTATCAATCTCCTTGATAAGCTTGGCAAAGCGAAATAGATTTTCATCGACAAAAATGTATTGAGGATTATATGCAAGAGAAACGAACCTTGCTTCAATGAAATGAACGATTTCTGTGAGTGATATTTTTGAATTACATTCTACCTATCTAATTTATTTAATGAATTTTCAATGAAAACTAGAGATAAATAAAAAAATCAACTATCTGGATGAAAATGCGAATTCTTATTTTCAGTTTTTTTCTTTTTATTTTTTTCTTCTTAGTTAGAGTCTTGTCACAATATCTATCAGATCTAGTTCAATGTCCAGCGTGGCTTTAGCCAGGGAAGAATGTTCCCCTTTTGAACATGAATACCCCCCAAGAGGTTATCTTGAACGATGGAAAATAGCAACTTAAGTTTGTCTTTCAACCGCAGATGATTCCACAACAGATTTAATGAATATTCTATTCATATTTTCGAAAAAAAATCAGAAGGTATGAAGATTATTCAAAATGTATACTCAATATTAGTGCCACTTGAAAAGTGATGCAATGATGAGGGCATGTAATGAATAGTACAAGGGCAAGTGAATTAAGCACATGCACCAACATCACATTAATATCCCTTCCATCTGTGCTACCCCAACTTCAGTGATCGGAAAAAACACCTCTTCAACAATGATTGATGAGTTTTATAATGAACTCATAAAAGAATGTCAATTAATATATAGATGATGAAAATGAAAATTAATAATATACAAAATATTTGTAAATGATGAAATCATTCTTGTACTTATTCGTTGAAATGTGATGTGGTTAAATATCTAACATTCAATAGGAATCATTTAATTTTCAGTCCACTAATGTATAAAAATTGTCAATTTCAAATGAATACTCACCCTTATGTTCGGAATAGTTGTGAGAATTATAGTCAGTATTAATGTCAAAATATACCTCTTATTTTTTTAATAAACTGATAGGTTTCAAACTTTTACATGAGAAATTACGGAAGTAACAGGGGTGTTGCCGTAAGAAGTGAGACATTGTATATTGACGAATTGAAAACAACTCGAGTAGATGAAAAAAGCAAATCGCATATTGATAACGAAATGTATGCTTTTGAAGAGCCTGTTTTATTCCAATCCTATATCAATCCTCCTGAAGAGCTTGGCAAATCGAAATAGATTTTTGTCGACCAAAATGTATTGGGGATTAAATGCGAGAGAAGCGAACCTTGCTTCAATGAAATGAACGATTTCTGTGAGTGATATTTTTTTAATAACATTCTCCTTATCTAATTTATTTAATGATTTTTTCAAGGAAAACTAAAAAGAATTAAAAAAGTCAGCTATCTGAATGAAAATGCAAATTTTCACTTTCAGATTCTTTCTTTCCTTTTCAGTTAGAGTCTTTTCACAATATCTATCAGATGTAGTTCAATGTCCAGCGTGGCTTGTGCCGGGGAATTAGTTGTTTTCTGCCAGATATTACAAATAAGTCACATTTTTCATTTTTCAATTTTCATGGAGAATGTTCCCCTTTTCAACATGAATACCTCCCAAGATGGAAAATAGCGACTAAAGTTTGTCTTTCAGTCGCAGATGATTCCACAAAAGATTTTATGAATTTCCTATTCATATTTTCGAACTGAAATCAAAAAGACTTTAGACGCCTTGTAAAACGTTATCAGTCTATAACTTCGACTCCAGAGGCACTCCGAGATTAAAGTCGGAACCCCAAGATTAATGTCAGACCCCCAAGATTAAAGTCGGACCCCCGAGATTAAAGTCGGACCCCCGAGATCAAAGTCGGACCCCCAAGATTAAAGTCGGACCCCCGAGATTAAAGTCGGACTGTCATTGGATGACAGCGAAATATTTCCGATGAATTGTATCTCTATATTGAAACATAGGGATACTTTGCAATCAGTATTCGAAAAAAAAATTACTTTTATTAAAATATGTCGTCTAATCTTTCTAGACCAGTAATAATACTGTGTGAAACTTGTAGGTAAGCCAGCCATATCTACAGTCCACATAGCTGACCCAAAAGCGATATCAAAATCAGAAATTTCAGATATAGCGAATGCCATTATAGACGGATCTGACGCTATACTACTGGAACGCGAAATATGTACCAAGAAAATCCTCACCATGGTCAATAAAATTTGCAAAGAAGCCGAACCAGCAACGCACCAAAGGCAACTGTTCAGTGAACTCATAGGCAGCCTTTCTTCACCAATGGAAGCAATTTATTCGTTGGGAATATCAGTAGTGGAAGCAGCTTCGAAAACAGATGCGGCTGCTATCATTTGTTTGACATCTTCTGGAAGGACTGCAAAAATATTGGCTAGGTATTGTTGGGTTGAATAAGGCCATCTATTCTCGAATCGTTCGGATTCGAATCGTATGCGAAATAGAGAGAAAAACATACATATTGCATGTGTATTGGTATGAAACAGTATATCGAATTCATATACGTACAAACTCAAAAATAGCACCCCAAAATTCACAATGTAATTGGAATATTATACAGGGTGTTTCAAAATTCGGTATCAAGAATTAGGGGGCGTATATTTCAGGTCAATATAAGACTTTATTTGCTATGAACATATGTCCGCAAGTGCTTAATTTCTAAGATACAGGGTGTTGAAATTTAACAAAAATGAATATGATACGCTACTGTTTTTTTTTAAATGAATATTTTATTTTTTATGAGTGTCCTCTATCTATTCATAAAAATGGTCCCTTGACTTTTTTCCCTACGAAGAACAGTTTTCGATTTGAAAAGCAAAATGAGACATACAAAAAATCACATAGGTACAAGCGAATGACGACCTTTTATTTTTTAAATCGAAAACCGTCCGTCAGACGAAAAATAGAAGACAATTATGAAAATGATACTAATTTGACAAAAAAAAAGTAGCGTATCATTATTTTGATCAAAAATGACAGAGCATGTTTACAGAGACGCCACTGATGAAAATTAAAAACCGTTCGCCATGGAAAAAATGTATTTTTATGTGTACTTTGCATGTACCAAAATTAAAAAGAAAAGCCAAAGTAGTTTAGAGATATTGAAAAAGAACTGATTTTTTTGTTAAATTTCAACATCCTGTATCTCAGAAATGAAGCGGTTGCGGACACATATTTATGAGAAAGAAAGTATTTTTTTGACCTAAGAAACACGCCCCTGAAATCTTGATACTGAATTCTGAAACACCCTGTATGTTCAGTGGCACCTAAAAAAATCTCCACGACCACCACAGGATCTAGCAATTCTGAAATCAAATTCTCTCTCTATGTCTCTGTCTCTCTCTTTCTCTCTCTATTTCTCTTTCTCTCTCTCTCTTTAAATCAAAGAAATATTTCAAAGGCCTATTTCAATGCAACCTTAATATACTCTATTCTCTCTCTATGGATCAGAAAAATATTTTCACACTAGTATAGCAATAATAACATATCAAAGTTGTATTACACTTTGTGAGAATGAAAATCCACGATTGAATCGAATTTTCATTCTAACCATGTCACATAATGTAATATTATTTTCTACAATTAACAAAAAAAGGCATTTCAAGTGTGTCTTCCATTAAAATCCCTACAACGTCGTAATGGATCGAAATGTTCATGGATACAATAATAGGTACAAAAATTATTATTCACCAAACTGGGGTCACTACTATTACTTTCTGTGGAAAGTCTCCATGAATGCCTAAGTATGTCAAAAACTTCCCCACTATTTGGAATCATTAGATTTTTCAAATTATTCCATTATTAATCTATGCTTTACACTCCCTGGATGTATGTAAGTTATATTATTTCTGTAACAGATATAATCCAGTACGATTGGGTTTTGAAACGAGGATCGATTGTAGCACCAATAAACTTGGTATGCTAAAATTATTCACCAAATTCCAGGGGTGGAACATATTTTTTTTTTGTTTAAAATAAGTAAATATATTTTTCCAGTAACCTTGGAAAGTATATGATTTATGGGAAAAACAGCTCAAAAGAGTTAAAGACAATTCAATTCTCCACAAAAGTTATTCACAGTAATTTCTTATGAAATGCGTTCGTTTTCTCAGAAAACGTGATTGAACGCCGACTTCAACTTTCAGGTTAACGCTTATCCGCCGCTGAAAGTTCTGACGGAGCCGAATAGTTGATTGGTCAAAACTCTGCTGAAAATGATCGGAGAAGAAAAAGAAAAAATTCATATCGTTTCTGAAGGCTCGTACATGTCTCATGCAAACATAATATGCGAGTATTTGTGTACCTAAAATGTGTTTTGTCGCACGGAGATGTTTGCGGATGATAAGTACGAAAATCATGAATAATTTAGTAAATATGGAATTATTAATACTGAAGCAGCAACCCATACCCTCTTTGTACTATATGCAACAATTTTAAAGTAGTGTGACAGGTCCTACTTATACATGCCAAAATAAAAACTTTGTTTTACTCCTGCCTTATTTTATTAAAACCGGCGTTCCCTTCAAAAATGTTGAAAATAATCGCTTATTCATATCCTGCATGTATGTTTAATGTAGTAAAGTGCAAACCTCAAACTTACTTCATTTTTCATGTAGGATATGTATGAGCGATTGCAGGAATTATGGGCATTGGTTAAATAAGGGGTTAAACAATGTTATGGGTGAGTTGAAAACTGAGGCAGGAATAAAACCCAGTTTTTTCTTTGGCATATATAAGTGAGACTTGTCTCACTAGTCTGAAATCGTTTCATTGTTATAACTTTCCTAAAAATTATAGTAGAAGGAAAAGAAAAAGTGTATATCGTTCCTGAAGACTTCTACTTCCTCATGCAAATATAACATGTGAGTATCTGAGTACCTTAAATATCGTCCAAAGAGGGTACTGATTCCTGCTTTAGTATAATTATTTCATATCATGAATTTCGGATCCTCCGTAGTAGGGTTATGTGAAGTGGGACAAAACACAAATTCGAATAGGAGTTTGATTAACAGTAATACCCAAAGAACTATGTTTTCGTCCATATAAATTAATTATATATGAGCAATTTTCCACTCAGCGAAATGCGTTACAATAAGATATCGCGTGCGCCTGCTACAAGAACTATGTGTATAGTGCGATTTGAAATTATGGAAATTGTCCAGGTATCAATTCATTAACGGGTGAAGTGAATAAATTCAATTTTTTTTTTTTCACCAAGCCACTAAGTACTCCTTTTACATAACATGTGAAATTTTGAAATTGATTTAAAAAGCTACATTAGCAGATAGTGAAGGAGAAACAAAGAGAGGAAAGGAGAATAAAATCAGACACACCTAGAGATCACTCATATGAATTGTAAGTGATAAACTCTTATTCTTTTAATCATTTCAACTATTCTTCATTGAACATCAAATTTTGTTTTGTAATTCATTCTATATCAGTTACATATATACAACATGTGAATCTATAGCTTGGTTAAATAATATAATGAATGTTTTGAAGATCTGATATACATTTGTAATCTAATTATCTAATTTCCCTTTCAATTTCAAAGATAAAATGGAGAAATCTGGAGTGTATAAGTTTAAGTGTCCAGAGTGTAACAGTGTTTATGTGGGACAACGTGGACGAGCTATTTCTAAAAGATATGCCGAGCACGAAAGGTCCTTACATTGTGGATGTAATTTACTCAATGATCAGGTGCTTATTCTAAGCAAAAGATAGAACTCAGATACTAACATGTTATATTTGCATGAGGAAGTAGAAGTCTTCAGGAACGATATTCACTTTTTCTTTTCCTTCTACTATAACTTTTAGCAAAGTTATGAAAAATCAAATTTTCGGCCCTGCCGTAAATTGCAGTAGCGGGTTAAGGCGAGCCTGAAATTTAATATCGGAATACAATCAGGTTTTCTGACAAAACGAGTGCATTTTGTGAGAAATTACTTTCTTCATAAATCTTATACTTTCCGAAACAACAGCAAAAAAATATATATAATTTTTTTAAATATTTTTTTTTGGGTTCCAGCACTCATATTTTGGTAAACGATTTTTTTTCTAACAATATATCATGTCAAGAAGTCATGTGCCGAGTTCCAAAGTGCTATATTCATTCTTTACTTGTGGCTTACATTTGTCTGTGGTTAATGATCTAATACAGTTATTTTCATATCCAACACCTGTGCGGTTATTTTCTTCCTGTCAAGTGTGCTCTAATGTGAAACTGGTAAAAAATAATGAAGAGTTTGTCATGCCTCTAGGGGAGTCAATTTCTACACTAACAGTTAAATCTATCAGGACATAAAAAATTCCTTGGTAAAACAAAGAACATTAAGATAAACCATTGAAGAATTATATTTTTTCATACAGAATTCTGTTTGTCAATTCCCATTTATGAAAAAGTGTGCTCGTTATATTTCGAAAGTCTTTTCCAACCATTACAACTGGGAATGTAGTACTCACCGTAGCAATAATAGTTACAATACTCAAAAATCTGTATTTTTAGGTTCCGACCGAGATGCCCTGTGATAGCTATCACAAGATATGGAAGGATAGCTAGAATGCTAGGAATATACAAAGCTTCGGATGCTCTGATCTATTTGAAACCGTTCGTCGGAAACTGGTGCAAAGATGTGGACGACAGAATACAATTGGGGGTGACTTATGGAAAATACATGGGATACATCAGAATGGGAGATGCTATCATTACGGTCACTCCTTCTAGACCTGATTGCGGAATGGCGAATACTATGAGAGTTATATACGCTTCTGATTTTGACGCCCTACCAAAAAAACAATGATGAAAATACTTTCAGCTGACAATATTGCTTTACCTTCATGAATCCATTTCCATAATAAATTGAACATCCATTTCTGGCAATTTTTGTTTTCATTGGTCTATAAACTGAGGCAGAGTTGAAGTCAAAATATGTTTTTTTTAAGAAGCCATAAGCGCGATCACATTTTTGTCATTTTTAGGGTAAAAAAGTCGATAACTTTGAAATGGTTTGTCATATCGATTTCGAACATGGACAGGCTTCTAGAGGACGTTTTATTCAATAGTACCATGTCTGCGGCAGCATCTCAAGATGCTTTTCATAGATAGTCGAGGTAGCTGCAGCGGTATTTCTCTTCCATTAAAATTTGAAGCAATCTTTATCCGATCGAAATGAATTTGGTATAAAAAAAGTTAAAACGTCGATCTATAAACGTGCTGTAATAGTTTTTTTAAATTATTTTTTACTTTTTTTGTGAAAAAGTGAATTGAAAATTCAATGTCCATTTCAGCACTTACGTAGAATCAAACTTCATCTAGAAGCCTGTCCTTGTTTGAAATCGATAAGACGAACCATTTTAGAGTTGTCAACTGACTCGTTTACCCTAAAAAGCGTCCCAAATGTGATCGCGCTCATGGCCTCTTAAGAGGAAATGTTTTCTCCTCATACTGATATTGTACACTCTAAATTAAACACTATAATTATTTATAATTGGCATACGGCCTTAAGAAAAGCCCTTTTTATAAACACCGTCCTCATTAACTTCCAGATCTTCAGTGTTGAAGGTAATAAAAAATTACCATCTGGTATAATGTGTTTAATAGATTGGTTGTTATCGAGATTTATTAAAGAAGTTAAAAAAGAGTAAAGTTTTTCATTTCGATTGAGGTATTTCTTGTTTAAAAGTAAAAACCCATAATGTATAAAAACTGGTTATGGGGCCAGATAGTTCCTGCTGAACGTAAGAGAGTTTTTCAAAAAGATAATTCAGAAAAGAACTAGAAATCTATAAAAATAATGATAGTGGCAAATCTCACAGAAAATGTCACCCAAATTGAAAAACGGACAGTAAAACTTTTCAATTATGGAATTTCCAAATAACGTTATTATTCAAAGAACAAGGACTATACGATATTGTCAGTTGTGGGAAGACATATGCCATGATGAATGGAGATGTTCAAAAATCAGATTGGAATCGCAAAGATGCCAGAACACAAAAATCAGTTGTTTTCCCTGCAGATAAGAATATAATAATGCCCATTCTAAACTGTACAACTTCGAAAGCGATGTTTGATAAATTGACCTCAATATTTCAAAAAGAAAACCAACAACAGAAAGACGGAGCTTGGCGAGAAGTCTCTTGTATCAAACGTCATTAAACGCCTTATAGATATCTAATGCCACTGTCAGAGTTTCACCGTATTTTTCAACGAATTACTGCCATATATGTGAAACATAAGCAATCAGGACACCAGTTATTCTCTGACTCCTCATAGTTTCCAATCCTACTGCAAATAATAATTAATTTCTCTGTCAATCATAAAACTCCATTTGAAACTACCGACATCGATTAGCGCAGCTAACATAGTTATATTTGCGCGCTGCTAGCCAATAACGGGAAATTTTTCTCTTCCGTTGTTCCAAATTCAAAAATCCAAAATAGAGTGTATAAAACAGTGTCAAACCGACGCAGCTTCATTAGGACCTGCATTCCACATGACCTCTTTCGACCCGTTTGGTCCTTTTTATTCGCTTTCATTACGACAAAGCGGACTGACCGACCAACTATAACCTAATAATTCTGTAGCGACATGGACAAAAATTAAAATCGAAAAACCGATGCTGGAAATCTGCGACAGAATCAAGCCCGAATATCGGGCTTTAATCATCGACGCTAAAAATCAGTATAGTTGATTGGTAGGCACATCGGCGTGGTCACATGTGTGCGCCGTCACATTTCATCGAATTTCACGGCCTACTGACTCTTTTGTGATCGGCTACAAATACAGGGGTGACACTGTCACGTATATCGTTTATATCTCGAGTGCCGAGGAAAATTTAGTTCGACTGAAATTACCAACGATAAATTCCCTCTCAGACCAATCGATGATGAAAAGAAATTGGTACTACTATTGATGTATGGAACTGAATAAAAAACAGGGAATATAAATAATGAAATCAAATAAAAGATTATATGAAGAGATATCAGGCATCAGCTACACTTTTTTCAAATATAATCAACACTCGAAGAAGAGCCCTCAAATATTGTGCCGAACTAGGTCGCATGGATCAGGTCAGAATGTCGTATCATCAAGCAAATACCCTAAATATCATACCTACAAAATTGATTTGAATATCTCTGGAATTTGAGTAGTTTGTTTACTATTTTATTATTATTATTGCACGGCGGAGCTGGCTTCTAATAAGTCTCAGTTCACAACCTCTTCCAAAGTACGCAGCATTCTCAAAATGGCAATTAACTTGAATTTTCTGCTCAGTTCGAGATGTTGTCTTGATAGCCGGTCGGTTGGCCCCATCATCATCATTTGTCCGTGAGTATTACATGAGGCATTATCCCAAGGATTTCTTCCCATTTCTTCCATTCCTGCTCAATGTCCAACAAAAGGAATTCCATAGGCTGGTTTCGGTCCAATGAGAGTTGCTGCAGCCCCACTTTTGCTTGGGCATCTGCGTTCTTATTCCCCTGGATGCCCATGTGGTCTGGTACCCAGACAACTTTCACCTTGTTCTAGGTCGCTGAGATTTTTGTGAGTTTCAAAAGCTAGTTTTGAAAAAAAAACAACATTTACGCAGGACATTTATTGTCGCATAACTGTCGGAGAGAATGACTATAGGTTGGTTTCTAGGACCTCCTTTCTTTCCTAGAATATCTTCCTTGGAAACGGAAATTGATATTACCTCGGCTGGGAATATAGAAGCTTAGGTATAGAGGCTCAGGCCAATGTCTTGCCTTGGTATCTCTTGAATTCTCATCTTGGTTTACTGTACAATTCGAAAGATGAAGAGTCCACAATATGTATGAAAATCTGATACTCACGTACGTTTTTCAGATTTAACAAAGGTGACGGAATATGTAGTTATTGAATGTAGTTAAATCATGACAAAATTAATAGTTTTACCTGCTTGATGAATAACCCTACAAAAGAAAATTCGATGAAGAGCTAATTGGATTGTTTCCTGATTGTAAAAGCCCTGAGTAAACCTCAGCCAGGAATCAGATTATGTATTTATAAGGGGAATAAGCACAATGCGAAACAGAATTGAACGGAGGCATTTTCTAGATTGGGTCCTCTCTGGTCATCTTCTTTTTTGTACTCATCGCCATGTGGGGGATGATGGGTTAGGGATTATCTCCTCATTTCACCTGTTATGCGCATAGGTTAGTACGAGAATTTTTGATATATTTGCCAATGTACTAGACTAATTCTGACCGGTTCTGACTAGTACTGACAGTTTAGACTAAACCACTGCCTCATACGTGACGGTGAGGCTCACTATTGACGTGTACATCTACTGTAGGTTCTTTGAGTAACACCATCAGTTTTTCCCACAAAGTTGCAGCACACCATCAAGGCTTCCGTGGCTTTGTTGTTTCCTCCTTTTTGTGCTTGTTTCAGACAATTTTACTATCTAGTATGTATGAGTCCTAGATCCTGACTGGTTTCTGTTCAATAACCTTTCCGTCTAATTTGATGGCTTCAAGATGTGTTTCTTACCCTATTGAAAGCAACCAGGGTGGTATGAGTGGGATTGCCGCTAAGTTCCATCGATTGATACGAATCGCAATGAATGCTCTCTGACTCATCTCTTGCGATCATAATGTCATTTGTTGACTGTCAAGCTTCAAGTCTTCTTTAACGTTGTTATATCGGATATACAAAATTACCAAACATGACTTCATGCACATCTTAACGTGAATAACCTATGTGTTCCATTTTTGTCTTTACTATTCTGGTAGTAATTACGACATCCACCTAGTTGTCGTGACAGCTTCGTATGGTGTATTGTGAAAAGCCCCTTCTGTGTCTAGAACAACGGCATATCGTTGTTTTCAGCTATTGTGACTCCACATAATATCTAAGAAATTTAGTACTAATTTTCCGGTTTTGGCTTGAATTTGGAGTTTATACCAATCCATCTTCAGTTCTTACATGTTACAGAGCAATGCTGATGTACTATTTCACTTGAATACTTACTGGTAAGAAAAAAATGTTCAATTTCAACTAAACCACTAACACACATGTGTCGTTTCGTAGTTAATGAAGTCGTGGTCTTTATTTTCTTCAAAAACTGAAGTTACTAGATCGGCATCGTCTTCGTCGCCGACGTCTTCTGTTATTGCATTCTTGACCAGCACAGAATTTGCAAAGGGCCGAATAATTTAGGCCTGCCATCCTACAGCCACACGCCCCCAAACAACCAGTTTTGAGCAGGTTTGGAGGAGCAGCGTCCCTGCTCATGCTGACGGGCAGTTTTCCAGCTTTTTTTTTTCACCAGTCCCACTTCATGACCTGGTAGTGTGTGTGGAAAAGTGCTGCGTAAGTGGTCGAAGGTAGTTTTACCAGATTGATCTTGGTGGTACTTGTCTTCAATTTGGTATAGCCGTCGAACAGTTTCTTCACTCTCCAGTGGATCCTGAAATTCATCTGTCAGTTTCACCAATGTAGTTATCAGTTGCTTTCCCCGCCATTTCCAGGACTTCCAAAACTAATTGGTCGAACAAATTTGACATGAGTTGATTTCCTTTTCATCACTATTGGCATAGAGGTGACCCTGGTCTTTCTCCATAGTTCTAGGCTACCACGGATAATTCGGACTATATGAGATAGGATTTTCTCTTGCTCCCGCTGAAGCCGAGCAGGAAATATTAATATATCAACTCCTGCAGATTTGAACTTCCGGAATATGTCCATAGTATTTCATTATAAGACCGTCAGCTAGTGACAAATTTAGGTGCCCCATTTTCACATACAAGCCTCGAATAGGGCTGAAAAGTATATCGATTTGGAGTAAAATGAAGATATTTTTCCGATTAGCTCCTGAGTGGATTGAATGGATTAAGGTGGATCTATCTACATGTATAAATTCTGAGTTAGTAAGTGAACATTCTGAGATAGAAGTCGGAGTTCCGAGATACTAAGTCGGAATGATTGTATTTCGAGTTGCAACATCGAAATTCCGAGATACGAAGTCGGAATTATAGTAAGTCAGAATTCTGAGATACGAAGTCGAAATTATGAAATTCCGAGTTACGAAGTCGGAGTTCCGAGATACTAAGTCGGAATGATTGTATTTCGAGTTGCAACATCCAAATTCCGAGATACGAAGTCGGAATTATAGTAAGTCAGAATTCTGAGATACGAAGTCGAAATTATGAAATTCCGAGTTACGAAGTCGGAGTTCCGAGATACTAAGTCGGAATGATTGTATTTCGAGTTGCAACATCGAAATTCCGAGATACAAAGTAGGAATTATGAAATTCCGGGTAACGAAGTCGGAGTTCCGAGATACTAAGTCGGAATGATTGTATTTCGAGTTGCAACATCGAAATCTCGAGATACGAAGTCGTAATTATAGTATGTCAGAATTCTGAGATACAAAGTCGGAATTATGAAATTCTGAGGTACGAATTCGGAATTCCGACACACTAAGTTGGAATTATGAAATTCCCAGATAAAGCATAGGAATTCCGAGATACGACGTTGGAGTTATTAACCGGATTAGTGAGAATACTAAGTCGGGACTATAAAATTCCGAGATACGGAGTCGGAATTCCGAATTTTGAAATTTGAAAATAAATTTGGTGTGGCCCGAGGGGGAAACCGCTAGGGAGTTTTGGTGTACATGCCTTGAGTATTAGTGGTATTAGTTGGGTATTAGTTGCACATTAGTTGGGTATTAGTCGAGAATTAAAGGCATTATTTGAAAATTATTGGGTACTACAGATATTCCTGGTGTATTACTGGTGTATTACTGGTATTACTCGGGTATTAGAGAAATTAGTTCAAAATTAGTCGGGAAAAGGAGTTATTACTCGAGAATGATATGGGTATTACAGGAACTATTCGGAAGTTACAGAACCTTACTGTAAATGATAATCATTAAAAGGTCTGTTGTATTAAAAAAATCCCTTTTTTTTAATACAGGATTCATTATTTTTATTACTTTTCTGACTTGTGCATTACTGGCATTACTTCAATGTATTACTCGAGAATTACTTGGGTATTAGAGGAATTAGTTAGGATTTTTGGGAATTAGTGTACAAAATTTCCTCAGCGGATTCCCCCTTAGTGTGGCCCCATTACAATTTCGTAAATTTTCTTGATTTTTTATTTTTTTTGCATGTCGTGGAGGGTGAAAATCTCAAAGAAAACCATCTTGTCAACAATTATTGAGTGAAAAATAATCATAGTGAGTCAGGATTAAAATGAAACACCTGAATATTATCGATTCCATGGTTTGAATCCATTAGGGCAGATCTATTTATTATCTATTATATCTCCTAACGACAATCATTCTTCGAATCAATCCACTAGATACAAACGTTCGTCGGCAACAATTGATTCCCTCGTCGGTAAAGATAAAAAAAGATTAAAATGTTGAAGGTTGCGAGAACAATTCCAGATTTCGCATACGTACATACATACCTACCCTCTTCGAAACGTAACGGGAGCGACCCCACATATACGAGTTCGGTGAGCTCGATGCCGCACTCTCGGAGCTTTTGGCCAGGGCGGTTGCTCAGTGGGAACGTTGTGGCCTACCCCGAGGCGACGTCCACGCGCCCCGGTTGGACTCTCACGCCGTGACTCATCTGCGAATAGACACAAAAGGCGCCAGTGGCGTGCGCAAGGTACTGACGGACGGCTTTACCCTCTTTGTTTTCGTTAATGTGTGGGTGTAGCCTACAAAGTTTTTTTCCGTTAACCAGCTGTCGTCCCCTTACTACGAATGGCAGCCCTCAGAAGTCGAAACTTGTGCGAGACAAGGATTAACGAGGTCTCACCTTTTAACGTGCGATTCCTAGCACTTTCTCGGGCCATCAGAAAAAATCTGAAATCGCTAAGGATTCGAACCTAGCCAACCAGCAGTCAATGGTTTTAAAATAAATGAAATAAATAAATAGGGTTTTTATTAAATATTCCATCTTTCACATTTCACACATAATTACAAGCCACAATACATGTATAACGTTCCATAATCCAGGGGGAGTAGAGGGGAGGTATACAGGGTGTCCGGTAAACCTTGTACAATACTGAAACTGGTGAGAGACCAGGTCATGACTGCTATGAATATCAGAATTTCACCTCAGTAAAAATCTCACCGTTCTCGAGATAATGGGCATTTTTTGAATTTCTAGAAAATCTCTACCCGCCATTTCTACAAATCGAGACCAATTCAAATATCCTTGCTGCTCAAGATTACTGATGAGTGATGCTTTCAGACGTACAGAACAGTTTTTCAGAAACTGATAACATTTTTCAAGAAATGGGGATAAAATGCCAGATTTGAGTTTCATCAATTTTTTTAACAAAAGTTTGACATTATTATCCGAAAAAAGCGTAACCACGTGGATTTGCGAATTCATTACAAAAGATTGCACATTTTGTCCAGACTCTACCATGGTATAGAACATACTACAATTTCTGGAGGGACTAATATTTCCAGTGAATCAGAGTGTGGTGTTATTCTGAGCTAAAATCAACTCTGTAGACTTTGTCAATAATGTATTTTATTATTATCCTATCAAGACGAAATGATGAAATAATCATGAGTAATAAGGAAACAGTTACTTAGAATCATTCAATGATATGTAAAAAAGTAAAAAGTAAACTACAATAACGCTTATTCATCATTGCACTGAAAATATTACAATAAATGTTCGAATTGTTTCTCATTCACTCGTATGCAGAGACAACATCTTTTCAAGAAGGACCTTTTCAAATGCGGTACAGCCTTCGATTCAGCAATACTCTGAGCGGCAGTGTGAATACGCCGTCTCAATTGAGACGGCACGTTAGTTATAGTTCTTTCAAATATCCCCAGTAGAAGAAATCCAATGAATTTAAGTCTGGGGACCTAGGCGGCCACAGGATTGGTCCTATCCATCGCCGTGGGTACATTTTATTCAAATACTGCCGAACTCGTACGTCATAATGCGCCGGGCAGCCATCATTTTGAAGCCACATTGTTTGTCTCAGTACTAACGGTAGATTTTCTAAAAGAAGGGCCAGTTCATTTTGAAGGAAATTCAAATAAATGTTGTCATTTAAGATTCCCGTCCATAAGTTTATTTTGAACTGGTGTTGTGATCTGTCCTCTCTCATTAAATATGGATGTTCTATGCTATAGCTGTGTAAGTTATGCATATTGGTATATCCATCTCTTTTGCATGAAGATTCATGGGACAACAGAATTTTATTAAAAACTTCGGATCCTCACGGTTTCTTCTTAACACGGATATCGTTCTGCATAAAGCGCAGATTCAGCAATAGCATTACCTCCACATTCACCATAAATGTAGTGCATTTGCGCATATTCTCGGGGAGTATAACGTGTGTATGGCATGATGAATAAACAAATAATACCGACTGAAACAAGCGAAATAATTTCAACAAACTACGACAGAAGTCACAAGTTGGTCAAACACAACGTGACAGCCACCTACTAGAGTTTTTTCGATTTTATTATTTTTATTATTTTTAATTAGGAAACCATTGCTTCTACAGGCATGTTGTATTTTATTTTTTAATTAGGAAACCATTGCTTTTACAGACACAACGTAGGTTAAAAAAGTATTGGAATGAATCGTTCTTCTCAACACATATTTTCAAATGGAGAAATTGTCTTTCATTAAAAAGTTCTGGTTAAAATGGAATAGTAATGTAATGTTTCACCCCTTTCAAAGATAACAACACAATTAAAAAAGATTCATAGGTAGCCTTGGTATTGGTAGAATATGCCCAAACAATATCATTCCTTCAACTATTCAGCAATTTGAAGAAAAAGAAAATATTCTTTCTCATTTTTGGAAGCGTGTAACGATACCATGGTAGAGTCTGGACAAAATGTGCATTCTTTTGTAATGAATTTCCAAATCCACGTGATTATGCTTTTTTCAGATAATAATCAAACTTTTGTTAAAAAAAATTATGAAACCCAAATCTGGCATTTTACCCTCATTTCTTGAAAAATGGTATCACTTTCTGGAAAACTGTTCTGTACGTCTGAAAGCATCACTCATCAGTAATCTTCAGCAGCAAGGATATTTGAATTGGTCTCAATTTGTAGACATGGCACTCAAAAATCCAATGGGAGGTAGAGATATTCTAGATATTCAAAAAATGCCCATTATCTCAAAAACGGTGAGGTTTTTACTGAGATGAAATTCTGATATTCAGAACAGTCATGACCTGGTCTATCACCAGGTTCAATATTCTATAAAGTTTACCGGACACCCTGTATATGGGCGCAATAGTAGCTACTCTTTCACACCTTTTCAGGGGTGCAAAAGAGCGCCTTGCCAAAGCGAACATAGCGCCCCCGCGAAAGGGTGCGGTAGTCCGCCCGCGCTGGTGTTAACGCTGGACCGAACTTTTCATTACGTAGTGGTTATGGCCAGTAAAACACACCTCCTGCAAAGCTTATGCGTGTTGTTCGAATTTCTATTCCTTGTAGATACGCCATTGTTGCAGTTTGCGAGGATGATTTTTTCGGTGCTAAACCCCGTTAAAAAACCGGGTCAAAGTACTCTGCGTTTCAGTCCGACTTTCGACTTAGTTCCCTACGGAACCGGTTCTTCCCTTCTTTCATTAAAGATATCAAGAGCCTGATAAATGAGCCCGCCGTGTTTGCGAGGCTCATTATCATACACTCTGAGCCTGGTGATGTCTCTGGTGAGAGGACTTTTATCGAGCATGTATTTATAAAACTTATAAGATAAGTTTTTTATAGATGTCGAAATCGAGTCGACGCCAGAAAGCTCCCTGAGAGTTTCCACTCGAAGGTATCGTCTGCTACTAGTGATAATACGAAGCACTTTGTTCTGCATCCTATCCAACCTCGCTAGAGGAGTAGGTTTTAGGCTGCAGAACACCGGACAAGCGTACGTCATAGCAGGTCGAATTATCTGCTTATAAATAAGCAGTTTATTGTCCTGAGACCGTTTCGAGTTCCTAGCTGTCAGGGGGTAAATGCGCTTCAACGCAGCTCCACCCCTCTGTATAGCCAGGGTGATATGTCACCCGAAACTGAGACGCTTGCCCAGGTATTTCGCGTGGCTCACGTTCTCAACAGCTTCGTCTTTGATTCTCAATTTCCGGAATAACTTCGAAAAAGTATAGATACGGTATGACCTTCCTATCCAAATGAATTTGGATTCTCGATTGAGCAGCGACGCTTGAGAAGGAATGGGCATAGATGGCCGTGTCATCGGCGTACACAGCCGTGCCCATATCCGTTCTCTCGCACTAAGGAAAGTCATAAGTATATAGAGAGTATAAGTGCGGGGATAAACTTGAACCCTGCGGAACAACTGCTTTAATTGGAAATTCTGCGGAGCGAGTGTTGTTTACACACAAGGTAAGAGTTAACTAACCTCACCATGTACGAGGGCATGCCTGCCAACAGCATTTTATAGATTAGACCCTCAACCCATACCAAGTCGAAGGCTTTTTTCATGTCAAACAGGACCATGGCCGTGTTGAGCCCTCACTGAGAGGCCTCTTTCACAATTCTTACAACCTGGTAGGTTGTACTATGACCTTTACGGAACCCGAATTGCACGTCGGGGATCATCTTGAGTTTCTCCTCGAGGTTCAACAACCGTCTAAGAAGAATCTTCTCGACTACCTTAGCAATCACACTCAAGAGCGAGATAGGTCGATAGCTATCGAGTTTATGGCCATCCTAACCGGGCTTTAGAATCTGTATCACCAGTGCCTTTTTCAGACAATCTGGATAACACCCCTATTTTATGATGGCATTTATCAAGTGTTTAAATTGTACGAACGCGGCAAGTATCTGAGTAGATCGGCGTCCAAGCCGTCCGGCCCAGGCGCCTTATTCGTCGGAAGTCTTTTAATGACTTCCATCAGCTCCTCATAAGCCGGCATTTACGGAACCAAGCTGAAGATGAAAATCTCACTGAGCTTGGGCAAACATGCGACGATATTTCAAGCGGAAATCGTTGCAATACACCATTGTGCACAAGAGCTAATAAGGCACGATTTTTCAAGAAAAAACATTGCCATATACTCAGATAGCCAAGCTGCGATAAAAGCAGTCAACTCAATGCAAGTTACCTCAAAACTTGTTTGGGACTGCATAGAAGCCCTAAAAGAGCTGGGCAGTCAGAACAAACTGACACTAGCCTGGGTACCAGCACACACAGTGGTATAGAGGCAATGAAGAGGCCGATACACTAGCCCGAGAAGGAGCAAGTAAGGCCCTGAATGGCCCAGAACCGTATTGCGTTATAGCAAAAGCTGTACTAAAAACAAACACCAAATCATGGATTCAACAGAAGTCTCAAGAATGGTGGAACAATGCACCAGGGATGAGACAGGCCAAAGAGTTTATCAAACAACCGCAGCCAACATTCACAGACTATCTACTAAGCCAGAAGAGGAACACTACTAGAATAGTAGTAGGACTTCTCACAGGGCCCTGTAGGCTCAACAAACATATGAGTACAATAGGCCTGGCAGAAGAAATGCTATGCAGGTTCTGTCAGGAAGAAGAGGAAACATCAGAAAACATACTATGCCACTGCGAGGGCTTGTCAAGGCAAAGGTTTCTAACGCTGGGAGAAGAAAAACCAAGAGCTTCCAGATTCATGAGTTCTAAAAACTAGCCTGTGGAGTCTCGTAAAAAAGACAGGGCTAGACAAAGAACTCTAAATGATCTCGAGGACAAACACAATAGATCTGAAAAGGTCGCGGTGTAGAGGCTTGTAGCACGAAAGTCCCTAATATATAATCTATAATCTATATAATCCTCATAATCTGTCATGACTTTGGCAAACCTATGAGGGCCGATAGGTAGGGACACGCGGACCTAACTTCTCCAGTTTGTCCTTCCACACGCTGTCGTTATTAGCGTAGATCAACTCTGAAATTTCTCTTCCCAGTAGTAGTAAGTTGTCTTTATCCGCTGGGTTTCTGGAACTTTGCCGAGTCAATGGTTTTGACCGCTTCAGTCTCAACCACTGAGCTACTTGACCCTTCAAATTAAAAAATGAGTGATTGAAGTACTTTCTGTGGGTTTCTTAAAATGTTCTGAATAAACCAGGAATGGCAATTATCATCTTCTTAGATTATAGTCCTATATAAAGACTGAAGATGATTGGAAGAAAAAAAATAACTCGAACAAGAATTCAAAAGTTATTTGAGTTTAAAAATTATGTTGTATCAAAAGGGTAGTAATGTGTTGATTCTGATGGTTTTCAGGAAGATACTTTTCATTAAACTCTTGCCATATACAACACCGATAGACTTATCCCAATTATCCTTCGCCAAAATGAGGTAGCGGCGACGCCACTGTAAGGCACCCTCGGACATCAGAGGGGATAAATCTGGATCATCGGGAATATCGAAAAGGGGGTGGCTTTGTTAAAAAACTGATTTCATGTCGAAGGTTGGAATAATGTGGTATTGTTTGGGTACATGCTGGATAATCTTGTATTCGGGGGCGCATGGTATGACGACTGTAATGAGATATTTGAATATTGAAATGGCTTCAGGATAAACTAAAGTAAAATGAACTGTTAATTGAAAACAACAATAATTCTCATTGAAACTAGATTGATTTGATTATAGTTTGCTGATGAAAAGAGGAAAACTTGAACAAACCATTTTTTTATGTCAGACTAGTTCATTATTGTGTTTTTATCGCTTAGTTACCAACTATTTAATGGCGTACTTTATATCCCGCGCGGACAAAATAAATAATTTTTTGTTTAACTTATTTTTCGTATTCCATTTCGTAAGCTTCTTTAGACTTTTTTGGCAACAGATTTTCAGTTGCTCTCTCTTCTTTTTCAATAATTTCGTCAGGAATTCCAAAATCTTCGTTCATTTTGACTTCTAATAGTCGGGGAGCTGGCGGGCAAATTCTGCAAGAGTTTTCTAAAGGCTCATTGTTATACATACCATAGTATTGAGGGTGTACATGAGTCAGCACCCACTCACAAAGTTAGGTAGCGCTGAGTTCGGCCACGGCACGCTTTGAAGTATGTTTAATTAGCACATGCACTACAAGAGTTTTCTAATGAGTGAAAATTGGTAATGATCTTAATTTGAATGTGCAAATCCGAAAGGTAGCGGTCAGACCGCACAACTCAGTGACACTGCAAGTCAGCAAGGCGTCGAAGTGGTAGAACTTTCTACAGCGTCGTAAGAGTTTTTTAAAGGCTGAAAATTTTTGAATATAATTCATGAAAAAACAAGTCAGACTTCGAATTCATGTGACAGAGCCAGTCAGCAGTCATCGGAAGTCAGCGTATCGAACGCACGCGGATGCTACTGTTATCTGGGGTTTTATGTCATTTTAATAAAAATTTCATCATTGTGTCAATATTAATTGAATGCTAATCTATTGCTATTGATATTTAAGCTCTGCATAATAAAAAATTACCATAATACACCAGTTTCATCAGTACTATTGGACTATAATGATTGATGAATTCAGTAGATTATTTTCACGATATTGAAAATTCATTTAAAAAAATGTATAGTTACGCATGATAAAATGATTATTCGTATTAGTTTGAATTAAATGTAATTTTTTTTCACAGGTAGAATCTCATTTTATCTTATGTTTGTGTATCTGCCCTGATAAGCCAATGAATTTCCACTCGGAGCGTGTTTATATTTCCGAGAACATGGATTCGTATCTTGTAATAATTGAACGTATGCAAATAAATTTCAATACATAGAAATTTTTTTATTTCAATATAACAAAAGTACAGTTTTCAATCGGAATCGCTATCGCTTTATTCTGTGGAAGAGCTATCTGTTTCCGAATCATCAATATCGGCTCGTGACTCAGACTCTGGTTCCAAATCTGTAATACATTTTTTTAAATGAATTTTCAATATCGTGAAAATAATCTACTGAATTCATCAATCATTATGGTCCAATAGTACTTATGAAACTGGAGTATTATGGTAATTTTTTATTATGCAGAGCTTAAATATCAATAGCAATGGATTAGCATTCAATTAATATTGACACAATGATGGAATTTTGATTAAAATGACATAAAACCCCAGATAACAGTAGCATCCGCGTGCACTCGATATGCTGACTTCCGATGACTGCTAACTGGCTCTGTCACATGAATTCGAAGTCTGACTTGTTTTTTCATGACTTATACTTAAAAATAAAGTAGCCCACAAATTTTCAGCCTTTAGAAAACTCTTGCGACGCTGTAGAAAGTTCTACCACTTCGACGCCTTGCTGACTTGCAGTGTCACTGAGTTGTGCGGTCTGGCCGCTACCTTTCGGATTTGCATATTCAAATTAAGCTCATTACCAATTTTCACTCATTAGAAAACTCTTGTAGTGCATGTGCTAATTAAACATAGTTCAAAGCGTGCCGCGGCCGAACGCAGCGCTACCTAACTTTGCGAGTGGGTGCTGACTCATGTAAACCCTCAATACTATGGTATGTATAAAAATGAGCCATTAGAAAACTCTTGCAGAATTTGCCCGCCAGCTCTCCGACTATAACTTTGACACCTACCAACGATAGTGTCTACTATGATAAAATGGCAATGTTATTAATTCAAACCGGATTTTGTAAAATACTGATTTGTTTCGAAATTGGATTGCAATAACGAACTAGTATGACAGTTCCGTGGTTTTTCGCGATTACCTAAGTTACCTCACCTCTGACGACGACGAGGTGGTAAAGTGGAAAATCGGATTCTGCGACCAAAAATACTTATAAAACCGATGAGGAACAAACTCTGTTGGGAAAACCCCCATATGTTTGGACTATCAGATAATCCAAAAAAACACATTAAAATACACAAACACGAAAACTACAGTTTAACTCGCCGAAAAATAATTGCCAACAAAATTAGCATCATCAGGAACAGAAACAAATTTCTTTCTCAGAGCGGGTACTGCTACCGATGTAAGCCTTTGTGGTTTAAGATATCTCGATATTTATAGCAATACTTCTAGATCTGGTCTTCTTGGGAAGTGATGTGAGATTGATCGGTCTTGTAGCTCTAACGAAAATTCTACCCCGCTGCTTCTACTCCAGACAGAAAAGAAGTTGAATCAAATAGGGTTGAAATCAGGAACCACTTAACCGTCATTCTTTAAAAGTTATCGCGGAGGATGTTCTTGAACCAGCCTCATTCAATTGTGGATATGTATCGATGCATCCTCACCTAGATATCGGGCAACCTACAACTCTGTGATCCTATGCGCTCCTTACAAAAACGACTTATATGTCTTGAAAGGCACCTACATGTTAGTGCAACTTATATTTTGCATTTTTCACTTGCAGTAGAGCGGTCTTGGTGAATTTGTCGTCTTCATATGTATGCAATAGTGCTGTTGCAGTCGTCTGTTCCAATTAAATTGTAGACGGATTTCTTCAACTGTTCCATAAAAACGAAGTGATGCCAATGCCAATTGGTTTAATACATCCCAGGTACGATCTACTTCTAGTAAGAGACGACTTAAAGACCACACCTACGAAGGGAGCCAAGCCAATGGTTCCGAGGGCAGCAACCCGAGGAACTCCCAGGTGTGTCTCTGAGATGGCAAACTTAGATGCGGAAATGGGAACCGAAGCTATCACCAAAACACAAGTTAGCAGGAGAAACTTCGAAAGGACCTCCGAAACCACCTCCACAGGTGCGTTCAACTAAATCAAAACATGTAGGATCACAAACGGTCCAAACTGACAGGGATACTTGCAGGGGCTTCGAAATCTGTCCACCCGTGCCAGAAGGATAAGACGACGCCGATTGAAATTTAGGAAGTGTCGAACCATTTTGCCCTGTTTCTGGTATGAAGGTAACTCTTTTTTATATATCTGGAATGTATCCCAGTTTTAAGCTACTTCAACTCATGCGAACCATGTATATGCGGTAAATGTTCTCTTGCCCTGTGATGTATGGCTGGAAGCTCTTGTACACTAAAATAATAATAATAATAATAATCCCTCATAAACACTCGTAGAGTGTACCCAAAGGCATAGCCTGCGCAGGTAGAGGGCGAATATTATTATTATTTGCCGTGGCGCTCCGGGGCGACTTACTCATTTTTGGTGGCGTATTCACTTTTCAGCTGCAGGAAAACCCGAAAAACCTACAGCACCACCTCGGGTGGCCGGCGTGCACTCCAAGCTAGCACTAGACGAGATTGGCATCTAGACAACACACAATACACTTGCTATCAACAAGGACCGTGGTCGTCTATAGATTCCGATATTGCGTACTTGAGAAAAAATCCCTCGTACCTACATCGGGCTCGAACCGACTACCGCTATACTGAAGTTCTGAAAGGCCTGCGCCTTAGACCGCCAGACCACCGACCACCATAATTGTTCAAAAAAAAAAATTCTGATATATTTTTGATCACTTCTTATCGACGATATAACGGGATAGCTCCACTTGCTTTTAACAGTTCGAGTGTAGCTTCAGTTAGTGGGTTAACAACATGTTCTAATACTTCTGTCGCCTCATTCTGTAATTTTAGGTAGGGTAGTTGCTTCGGCATTACTCATGAGTGGTCTGTTTTCATTTTTAAGTAAAAATTAGATATCTATCTTACTGTTCGTAATAGATATTTATGATATAAGGATCATAATGACGATCATTATGGTACTAGCTGTGAAGATTATCAGACCAGGCATCAGCACACAGCTAGTACTATAATGATTGTTTATGATCCGAATTTCATACAAAATTTTATTTAACGACGATTTCTTTGAAAACAGATTTCTTGTTGCATTACAGTAAGTAATAATAATAATAATAATAATCAACTTTTATTTGGTATAACATTACATGTTATACGAACGTAGCTTAGTTTCAGTACTGTGCGTAGAAACGTAAGGTAACAATGAAATTGTTTGTTCAATTTTCTTTTGAAAAAATTTTTGAGTTTTTGTGTCTGTATTCTATAATCATTATAGTACTAAGTCCAATAAAGTATGACACTTAAAATGAAATCCATAACAATGTCGTTATAACACTTCGGAATATAAAACATTTTGTGATATTTGAGATATGAGAAATTAGTAGTTTTATATCGTCTCAATATCATTCATTACCTATGAAACGTACCTTAGTTTCTCAGGAGAAATCTAGGTACCTAGTAGATCTGAATGGACAGCAAACTTCAAGCACTCCAATTATTTGTTTGATTATCGTCAACTCCATTAGTTGATAAACAGATAAACTTTTAACGTCTTGATCATCCAATTCTCTACTTCTAAATAAATTCAGAATTCTTTATATTATTGGGGTGAATTTGTGTGCAAAGTTGTATACTTTCAAAATAAAAACCTCTGGTAACCCAGTATACGATATGTTGGATGCTACATTCTTCGTGTTTTATGATTAATATGCTTGATCAAGCAGAAGCTTGACCTGATGGAAACTAAATTCAAAAAGCTTTGGTGATGTTGTGTAATGACATAAAATGATCACTAACTCCACCTTATTTTCCTAAATGTGTGAAATACATTGCAGCAGTCGTAACATAATATTCAACAACGCCAACGCAACAAAATGCGACCATCATGGAATGTCCATCAGTGCATCAGTGGCCACTAGGATTTCGTATATCCAACGGAGGCGATCCATAACATACAGTGGACGTGAGATGATACAAATTATTTGGTGGAGTTCGACTGTAAGTTTTTTACCTACCCAGTACTAGGATTTCGTTCGAAATTAAATTTCTATTTTATACATTACCCTCCCTTTGATATGTACAATCAAAAACGGATAAGTGATTACAGCACAATTCCCACAGCCCATACGCGTCCATTCGATTTCATTTTTCAATATGATCCAGCTTTAATATCTCGCGAATATTATCACAATATTGACCCATTAGCACAATATGACGCGTCAACGGCATATCATCTGTTTCATTTTTTCGTTTCTGTCCCTATAGTGAATCAATTTAGAACACTTCAGAAATACTATAACACATACTGTTAATCAAATCACTTCTGTAGGGTCATGTGCGAGGGAAATGGGAACATTAGGGGGTACATATTGCGTAAAGGGAAACGGTAGACCCTTTCGCAACTTCACGCCAAGGTTCAGAAGTACTGGGAGGTTGGCTCATTCAGTATACCGGGTGATCACGAGGTGGTATGAGACATGTCAAGAATTGGCATACAATATTGGAGATTAAACAGTTAGGTATTGTTACGAAATCCCCCACGGCACTGCATGGCGAATGGTTGCTCAGCGACGAATGTACTTCTGAGAATGCAATTCATGTGAACAAGCAAGCGGCGACCGAGAAGAGTTGGATTACGTCACCATCGGCGCGATATCAAAGCGTAGAACACCGACAGACCTAGAATTGGACGATGCAATCTGCCTCAGAAGTTTAAGATGCTTTCATTGGATTATAATATAAGCAATACGATTTGTGCGGACGAAGCAACAAAAAAGGAAATGCAGGAAAGAGCCAGAGGAAAACGAGAGTTGGAGGAATAACGGGAAAAAGATAAACAAATTTATAATAATCCAGTACGATTGGGTTTTGAGACAAGAATCGAATGTAGCACCACCAAACTTGGTATGCTAGTAGTTGGAACAATGATAAACACGAAAAAAAATTGTTTACCAAAATTCCAGGGGTGGAACATTTTTTTTTTTTTTCGTTTAAAACTATATAAATAGATTTTTGCTGTGATCTTGGAAAGTATATATATAACTCCTGAAAATATGGTAATGTGAGAGATTTGTGGTGCAAGCGTTTTGTAATAAAAATCTGACTACGCCAATGGATTTGTGAATAATATTCCTTCAAAATCATTCATTTGAGTGTAGGTTACGAGAAGTGTATTCTAGAATAACAGAAAATTAAAAATTCATTTTCAAGTTATGCAGTACTTAGTACATTCTTCCGCACATTACCATATTTTCAGGAGTTATAACTGTAGAACGGATAGAGCTATTGACTTCGGATTTTCACTGTATAAATTCACTGGTGTTCTACTTGGTGATGACAGTGTTGTCAGATCTCAAATATGTCTATAATCTGAATAAAAATTACAAACAAATACTTTGTTTCCAAAATTGAAATTGTTGTAACTTCGTTGTTAACAAATATTTTTTAATGAAAATTTGACAGTTTTCATTTATAACGACTACGAATCCAGTGGTGTAGTCAAATTTGAAAACAAAAATTGCCTAATAAACTTTTGCCGTTTTTGACAAACAAAAAAAAACATAGAGTGGCTTGAAAATGAAACTAAAATTGTGAAAGTTAGTGTCAAGATACAGTTTTTCATGCTTAATATTTCAATAAAAAAAAATTGAGATTGATTGAAAAATGCACAGTCTACAGGGGTGGTTCCATTTTAAATGGGTCACACTGTATATATATATATATATATATATATATATATAATAACACTATTGTGAAGTGCAAACCTCAAGCTTGAAATCACATACTTCATTTTTTATGTAGGATGTATATGAGCGATTATTTTCAACATTTACTGAAGAAATTGCCGGGATTATGGGTGAGTTGAAAACTGAGGCAGGAGTAAACCACACTTTTTTCTTTGTAATATGTATAAAAGACTAGTCTTAACTTGTTGCATATGGTCCAAAGGTGGTACTGATTCCTGATTCAGTATAATTATTTCATATCAACTAAAATATCCATAACTTTCGGATCCTCCGTAAATATCGTAGAAGGGTTATGTGAAGTGGGACAAAACACATTTTAGGTACTCAGATACTCACATCTTACGATATGCACTTTTATTTTCCTTCTACTATAATTTTTTGCAAAGTTATAAAAAATCTAATTTTCGGCCCTGCCTGAACTTGCAATGGCGGGTTAGAGCGAGCATGAAATGTGACGTCGGCGTTAAACCACGTTTTCTGAGAAAACGAGCGTATTTCATAAGGTATTACTGAAAATCATTCTTGTGAAGAATTGAATTATCAACCTATCGAAATCGTATTTTGATAAATCTTATATTTTCTGAAATATTAACAACGAAAAAAATATATTTTTTTTGTAATGAAAAATATTTTATGTTCCACCCCTGATTTTTCGGTAAACTATTTTTTTTCTAATAATACAGGATGTCGAGATGTCATGTGCCGATTTTCAGAGTGCCACAATTCATTCATCATTTTTTGCTCGAGTTTGTCTATCGTTACTGGATTATAATGACATGCTTCGAAATGTTTTTCAGAATACTGAATGACATAAAGAAAAACCAGGCGGGTTGCAGGAAACCTTGCATTATATTTTATAATATAGTATATTATATTTTATTAATTTGTAATATGCTATAATATTAATATTATTAAAATGGTACAGGGGTAGGATGGCTACAGATTCAACATTTACAGTTTGTTTTAATTATTCGATACCAGAGAATCGCAAGTTGTTTAAAAATATTCCGATGGCGCAAAAACGTACTTGAAATTAGCATGTAGATGTACTACTAATTAACGATGGGTGTAGATATTATTCTACTTATGATAATATATGCGTATTTTTGATTTGTTGAAATTTGTATATTGATAATCAAAATCAACCATCCCAAATGTTCTATTTGTACATGACTCATGTATTTATCCGTTACAAAACAAGCCAACAATTCATCTTGATGAACATTTTCATAATTATTGAATTTGACAAAACCGGTATTTTCCTTCACCAAAATATGGAACACATTGTATATTCCCACAGGAAGGTATAGTTTTCGACAAAACATTTCCATGGTAAAACTGATGTTTTCAATGGTACCCTAAATATCCCCGAACTAATTCATGAAGACTGTAACAAATCATGACTATTTTTCAAAATTAAGTACGTTGTTGAAAGTAAAAACTGTACCGAATCGATTCAATCTTTGAAATGGAAACGTCAACTGTAGCACAAATATAGCCATAAAAGTTAACCTACTTTCTAACCCACTTTACGGGTATTCTGGCCAATGTGTCCCAAATTTCGGTTTATGGTTGACCTAATGAAATAGAAATTTCCGAAAAACTGTCACTGAAGCGTGTTAAACCATAAATCTAGTTCATTTTTCAAAGGATGTCGTAAACGGTCATGTCTTTCTACAAGGTACGGCTCTATTTAAATTCTCAAAAGTAATTTTATATTATTTTACGATTTAATTGCCGCACCTTTTGCTACTGCTTCGGGGAATATTACAGAAATCAGAGGGAATTATTTTATTATTACTATTGTTGTATTTTGAGAAGCCACGAGTCGAGTCGTCTCTGGTTGACTTATGACCACTTCTACTGGATATTGTACTATTAAACTATAAAATTTGAAATAAGATCACGTTTCAGAATTTATTATACTTACTGTTCAAACATTTTGGCAAAAATTTAAATTTTTGAGTTGAATTCGACCCAGACAACATCAGTCACTATCTTTCAAATATCTGCAGTGTGATGACTGGTGGATTTCACTCCTTCACAGTGTTTTCAGTCAGTTTTTCTTTATAACTTTAGATATAGATATTCTCTTTCAAAGGTGGAAATAATACCAATATTCATTCTTTTCCAATACCAGATAACATGATCTGAAAACGATTTTAGTGGCTGCTCTTGATTGTTTTTTACAGCGTGTTCTGTAATAAATGGGAAAAACTCCGCAAATTTTTTTAGAGCTAAAAGTTCCAATAAACATGTCCTCCAAAGTAGGTATTAACTGAGTTGAGTACGCGGTGTTGAATCTGATGTAAAAAACTCGATCATCATCGATGATTTATTTATTATAAAATTTTATAGATTTCTTTCAGATGTTGGAAGATTTTGATGAGTAAAATTTTCAATATATTTCGCACAGTTGTACTCTTCTGCTCAATTGCAGTACCGAAAATTCGAAACCAAAAGATTTAAAGTTTTTTCAAGGGTAATAAGTAAATGATTTTCAAAACAAGAGTCAAACAACTTCTAATTAGATAATTAACAATGTATTTCCACATCACTTTTACGCAAACACTATTCAACTTCAAATGTCTTGAAAACCGTTGACATTTTCTATAACGAAACTCATCTCTATTTGCACAAAAAATGTTGACAATTATGAAAAAGAAGACTACATAGATATTATCCCAGTGAGGTGAAAGTTGGAGAGGGGCGCTCATAGCAAAAATGTAAAAAAATAGCAAATCAATGCAAAAGTTGCAATCTGGTGCTCAATAAAACTAAGCAAATTTGTCCCCTCGTACAAGTGAACAAGTAAAAAATATGAAGTATAAAAAATTGTGGTTATTTATTTGTAGGGAAAAAATGCAAAGGAAACATAATGCTCTCGTGGTATTTCGCAGTACTCGGTAGTATAATCGATTAATTTAGATGCTCTCGTGTTTTTTTTTGTAAAAAATTGCTTAAAATACGAACGGCAGCCAGAATGATTAAAAGGTTGTGCTTTTAACCACTCGGCTACCCGGTCCTTGGTATATATATAAATACTCGACAAATTTTTTCGATCTCCATTCCTCGACATAGAAAGGAAATTTTCAAAAGAAGTTTTTCGTATAATATTGCCAGTTACATGAATAGCTTCAACGTAACTGACTCCAGTAAATCCTGTAGCTCCTTAAAAAAACTAATAATTGAATATCTTCGTGAACTACAAAACTAAAAATATCGTACAAATCTGAGAGAAGAATAAAAAAAAATCTCAGGAATGTCACTCTATGTCTCCATAAAGTAAAGAGAAGAGAAAAAAATGTTTCCTATCTTTTCTCCCTTTCTTTTCTTTTTCTTCCTTTTCTGTCGCTTCTTCCTCCTCTTCGCTCACTTTTTTTTCTAGTCAGTAGTTGTATGTTTAGTGGTAAGTTTAGTTTTAGTACTGGTTTGAGTGGAAGAACAGTTTCTTTCTTCCTGGTGTAGAAAGACAACTGAACTCTCACCCTTTATTTACCTCAATAGTGTAATAAAAAAAAATTGTGATTGTATTTTTTTTTTGGTGAATAATAAACGTATCATTATTATTATTATTATTATCTACTAAGCGGCCGTCCCTCCAATTTCTGTCATGACATATACGATTGTTCAGTATTTTTGACACACTATAAATCATTTTGGAGAAGTTCCTTTTAAACAAATTACAAAAAATATTACTTATAAAAATTTTGTTGTTGATATTTGCTCATTCAAATACCTGTTTTAATGAAGGTGATTATTATTGCTTTTATTTATTGCCGTTTATTTATCTTGCCAAAAAACATAAAACTTTTCTTTCAACTCAAAATTTTTCCATCAGTGATTTTCTCGAAAAACTTACATTGGACAAAATTGCTCACCCTACGGTCTCGCAATTTTTTTACGTCAGTTTTTCTAGTGAAATCACTGGATAGCAGAGCTGGGTAGTTTCTAGCTGAAAAGTAATTAATAATCAATATTACTTGTTTTAATTGTACTCATATGAAATTATACAAAACTTCCCCTTAGCATTTCTACATATTTCCAAATATTTTCTAGAATGAATAATGATATCTTGAACTTTCAAGATTTCCGACAAAGAAGACGAAATCGATATTAATTCAGTGTCGTAAAAGTTGGGGAGGGGCGAATAGGGGTACCCACCTGCCGTACGCCCCTGTTTAGAGTTACAAACACACGATTTGCCCCGAAATATGAAACTGAATGCTGTTAAGTGACATACCAAATTTCATTAAGTTAAGTTAAGCCGTTATGGAGTTATTATGGAAAATATATTATATTATTATATTTTTTTGTGTCACTTTCAACACCCTGTAACTCGGTTAATACTCATTTTAGGGTATATGTTTATTGGAACTTTCAGTCTTGAAATGAAGCGAGGATTGTACCCTCGGAGTTTGTCCCCTTTATTCTGGGACACCCTGTGTATTTGCCTTTTATACATGCGGTAAACAAAAAGGTGCAATTTTTACACTGCCTTCTGTAAATTTCTCTTTTTATTTCAAAATATCATTTTCTCTTGATGTTTTTGGAAATTCCGAAAAGTTTTTGTCCACAGACCCTTAGTTTTCATCTAAAAACTAAATCAATTTGATAGTAAACTCACACCCACTCCACTAAACAATTTTTGATAATTGTACTGCCTAAATAAATATAATTTTAAAATTTCACTGACATGACGTATGTAATTAGTAAATTTGGTTATTCTTAGTTGAGAACCCTGGTTAAGTTGGTATTATCGCATGACAATATGGCGACGGTGAATATGGTCGATACTTTCTATTGGAACGAAGCCTGGTACATCATTGATAACGACAGATAACAACAACGTCCTCCTTTCAATTGTAATTTATTATGTTATTCATTGTTATCATTATGGAATATTTTCCAGTTGCCGGGTGAAAGTCTTTATGCAAATCTGGCAGTAAATGTATTGAAAAGTCTGGCTTCGACGAATCTTTTAACCCTTTTGGTGCAACTGAAGGCAGTCAGGTCAATTTGAATATTGAAAGCTTAACCTACTTTTGCAAATTTCCCGTAAATGGTCAACAAACCCAAACGGTACTAGTTTAAATTACGGTACCATTACACGTAATAAAAACACAAAGGGTTATTACTTTCGAGCACTGAGAAACAACCCTGTAGCCGACAGTCGCCTGTAATCCTATTGGACACTTTAAGAATTTTTGATTATTATCCAAATATTTTCCTAAAATCCTGTTAAATATTCGCAGCTTATTCACCACTCTTCGGGGATATCGGTAGCTACAAAGAATATATACACAGGGTGTTCAATGAAGAATTCAACACAAAATATTTCGGAACCAAACGCGAGAATGCAAGCCACCTAATATACTATACAGGGTGAATCTTAAATGATGTAATTTAGTTCAGATTGTGTTCCTATGAGAAAAATTAAGTTCAAATGATTTTTTTTTATCAATTATTGAAAAGTCTCATTATGAAAGATTGTCTGAGAGTATTAGTTTATCCGTTGCGTACAATCTTTAATTTGATTCTTAGAACATCGATCTTTCCTGATATATGGAAAATTTCAAAAATTTGCCCTGTACACAAGTCTCAAGACCGTGCTTTTATTAGTAATTATAGGCCAATTTCAATCTTGAATAACCCTGCAAATTTCTTCGAGATTATATTGTATAATCGCATTTATCTGGCGACCAAATATGTTATTTCTGAATCTCAACATGGTTTCATGAATTTAATCTACAATCAGTAATTTATCCATTTTTAGTCAATACTCATGTGAATCATTAGACCGAAGAGGACAGGTTGATGCGGTGTATACTGATTTCTCCAAGGCCTTTGACAAAGTAAACCACGAAATACTTCTAAAGAAAATTACTTGTTTGGGATTCAATAATATATTTCTGAACCTTTTGAAATCATACTTGAATAATAGAATACAGTATTTCTCTTATAACGGATTTTGTTCACAAAACTATATTGCAACCAGTGGAGTCACCCAAGGTTCCAACTTGGGGCCATTGTTATATTTGATATTTATTAAAGATCTTTGCGAGACACTGGATTGCAATAAATTAATGTTTGCACAACAGACAAATGAAAAAAAAGCTATCTGCCAAAAGGTAAGAAGATTGGATTTATCATCCATTCTTCCTCTTGTACCTGTTTACCAAACTAATTTTGACAAATACTACATTTCTATCTAAGAACTACCAAAACCTTTATACAATACCTTATGATCTATTGCTAAACTAATTCTAACAACTACCTAATACATTTCTATCTAAAAAAATAACAAAACTTTATGTACTACCTTATAAAAAAAATATTGATTAGGAAATATAATTGTTTTAAATTTAAGTTTGAAAGATACAATGCTAGAAGTTTTAAAGTTGTTCGAGATATCATTATAAACATGTGCTACGTTGTATGTAAGTGACCTCTTGAAATGTTGTGTGCTATGTAACATCAGTTCGATATCTGATTTTTTCATGCAGGTACGATGGCGTTTTCAACATTATTATTTCCTGAAATAATACTGAAATATGAATCATGCGTATTGTACATATTTAACAGCAATTAGCAGTTTTTAATTTATGCGAAATATGATCTCTTCTCCTGATTCCAAATGAAAACCGCATACATGAACATTTGCTGATATTGATTTTCAGAGCATGTTTTGTTGACAAGTCAACCAGATGGTTTAGTTTCCTGTTCATTGTATTTATACTAGGAGTAAAATCATCTAATTTGAAAGAAAAGTAAAGCTAAGTAGCATCGGCGTACATATGATATTTAAAATTAGCTGTCAACTGAGAAGTGTATACGATATAGTATGGGCCAAGTATTGAACCTTGGGGAACACCAGATGTTATTCGACGAAGAGATCTAGTTTTGTGAATTTTTGCTATATGAGTTTTGTTCGATAAATAATTTCGGAAAAATGCTATAGTATCATTTCCCAATCCCACAAAATGTGGTATGGTAAATAGAAGTTCATGGTTGATGGTATCGAATGCTATACTGAAATCAACCATAGAAAGTATAGTTATTTCATCCCTTTCGATAGCTCTAACGATATCATCTATCATATTAAGAAGCGAAGTCGCACAGCTAAAATTTTCTCGATACCCTGATTGCATCAGTGGTAAAATAAATTTTTTCTGAAGATGGGTTTTGAGTTGAACAGCGACGGCTTTTTCCAATAATTTTGATAAGAACGGCAGGATACTTATGGGTCTGAGATCATCTAATTTTATTGGTTGCTTGATTTTTGGCAGGGGTACTATGAGTGATCGTTTCCACTTTTCAGGGAAAACCTTACGTTCACGACAGGAATTGATTAAATGTAAAATGACAGGTAACAAAAATGGACAGCATGTTTTAATGAGAAAGATATTCAGATCGTCCATACCTCTAACTTTACTTTTGATTTGGGAAATATAGTTCAATGAATCACTTTCTGTGATCAAAGAGAGTTCAAAAGTATCTGTCACAGTTTCTCTGATATTCTCTTCATAGTACTCCTGGGTAGTTTTATCAATATCTTGAGCAAACTCCATCGATGTCACGAAATATTGATTAATATCCTCTACATTACTAAGGAGGTCAGGAATAGATATAGGCCTAGAATTGTTATGGATATTCAGATTCTTCAATTTATTCAATAAATCTTTATTTCGCTTTGTGGTGGCTGTTGTTAATTCCAAATAAGCTTATTTTTCTCTGTTCATTGAAGATTTTGAAAAGTTTCTTAGATTCTTATAATGATTCCAGTCCTCATCCCTTCCTGATCTCCTGAATTTATCGTGTGCTTCAATATGAAATTAAATTACTCTGACTCAAATTCCATTTTTCGCATCGAACAAGAATATATATAATAATAATATTGAACACAAAGTTTTCGACTCTCAAACTTGCAATCAATAAAGAAAATGATTCTTTGTTTCAGTCATTTATAATTTCCAAAACTACCTATTAAGGTACCGCATTAAGGACGATACTCGAGATGAACCCAGGGCAGGTTGAATTTTACCTATACTCAAGATGGCACGATTTTTTTAATTGAAAATACTCGAGATGGGATGTAACCCTACGACTCTTTTTGCATAGAAAAGTAGCATGAAAACGTTAATTACCATAACGGTTAATTCCGTCGAGAAAATCCTCTTAAAATTCTGTGGTCGCCCTGTTTTAATTGGATTAAACAGGGAGAAAAGAAGTCAAATCGCAGATTGCCACGAAAATGGAAGCTTCCCTTCATTTGTTTCACGATTCCATGGCACGGCTCGACGCCGGAAGCGCGGAACTCTTTTAAGTGATAAGCAGCTAATTTGTTGAACAGCCGTTTTATCCACTTAAATCTCCAGATTTATTGCTAACCGGGGGTTAGAAGTCGGAGACATAACAACTGAGAAATATCGAGACGATAATTGATTTTAACGGTTTATTACACTTTTGAGATGTAAATTGCGAACTGATTTTCAAAGAAATTATTCAGACCACGAAGAGTTTCGATCGAAATTTCACAATTTTATTTATTTCATGTCCGCCGAGTGCTTCTTTTATTAAGCTCAAAGGAGACGTGCCAATTTAGTGAAGTGGTGGAAATTGTATTCTATTTGGGCTTTCCATTTTCCATATTGCACGCTTTGAAAGCTGACACAAAAGTTTTATTTGAATAATAACCGCACCGTGAATAGACGTAACTCAATTTCAAAAGTGTGGAATATGCAAGGTGAAATATTCCCACCAAAATATAATATAATATAACACCTACAACAGCCAAAGAAGTTATGGAAAAATTCTTTCCACCAAATATTTGTTTATATCAATTAGAAATACGTTGAATATTTCTCATAATTCCCTCAAAAATCTCAAGATTATCAATGAAAAAGAACTTTTCAACTTATTAGCGCCCAGCACTATTTGTCGTCTTCATTTATTATTTATGTAACACATTTTCATGTTCTCAAATTAATATGTTCCTAACTAGAGAGAAAGCAGTTCAATAAATTAATATCACGTTACAGATGAGAAAAAATAGCTGATATCATATGGGCATATACCTATACTACTAAAAAATAGTATATACTGAAAATTCGAAATACATATACATATTAGTCAAGAATATGGTTCAATCCGAGAGTTATTTCGTTTGACAGCTGATGAAACAAGAATCACATATAATCCAGGCAATGACGGTAAAAAAAGTGTAAACTGTGTATTTATCCAATACTGTGTATTTATCCCACACAGCACATGTATTCTCTACAACGTGTACAGGGAATATAACTGTATATATTAAGAGATGATTCAAATCGTATAGCTGTCCTATCCACACTCTTTCATTCTTTCAATATTTTTTCTAACTCCATTTTCTATTCTTTCCTCCATTTTCCCCATGTTTTCTTTAATTACAACTGCGTTTTCTTCTATGCTCCCCTGCTATGAATTGCATTAAATTTTTTATTTGACTTTCCATTCCTGTACTTTCTCTCTGTACTCCTTGCATTCCACTACCTTCTCCATGATCACCACTCTGTTCTTCCTCATTGCCTCCATTCATACCAGTTCTTTTCTCATCTCTCAAATCTATTTTCTCTATTCTCAATTTCTCTCAAATGTACACTTTTGTCACACCAAACTTTTCAATCCCTTTTCATTTATTTCTCTTTAATGCAAGAAAATTTGGCCTCACGTTGGGCGCCAATGGATTTTGTAAGAGCTAATGGATTTTGTAAGAGCTATAGTTTTCAACAAAAAAAATCACCCGTTGAGATGACAATTGATATGATATGACATATTCCGGCTTGAATGATTTGGATATAAACATTTTTATTGTATATATGCCTGGCTTTTATCAATAGAAACTTCACCTATTACTTTATTTCTTATTTACCTGTTCTTTCATTCCTTTTTCAGCTCAGTCGGTTTCAAAAAGACATGAAACAGCCTCTCTCTCAGATTGGGCTCATTCTTGATGTCAAAATTGAATTTATAAGTTATGTAAATTTTCAATAATAAATAAATATACTCAGTATTCAAAATGTGTTCGTTTTCTTTATTTTATGAAATATTTATAGTTCAGATTGTTAATATTCGGCAATTCCATGGAACTTCTTATTGCTGTATAGTTCTCAAAATATGTGAAATTATTCAGTCTTTTCAAATGTAAAACAAATAAAGTTTGTACCGACACTGGTTTTCATGTATTGAATCGCTCTGTTCCAAAAGTTCGATAGTCGATAATTGAATGAGGTTATGTTGACTTTATGTTTACTTAAAAAAATTTTAGTACATTATGTAAAGTTTTTTTTTTAAATACACTCAGAAATGGTTCTAAAAGTAGGTACCTTATTCTTTCTTCTGTGCGTGTTGTGGACTTATGGATTCCTTCCGATTTATTAATATCAGCTACAAATAATTACTTCAGTTGCTTTGCTTGTAGTAGTTTTACTTGACAAACACTTTATGCCTCCAAAAAATAGTTTTTCCTTAATTTTCGTCTTCATAAATGTTTACTTCTTATTTTTCCCAATTTTTTTTTGCTTTCTCTCCGTTTCTTTCTTCAACAACCCTTAGCAACGTCCTCGAACTTCTTGATTACATTGTCTTTTCACTTTTCCCTTTCAAATAACTATTCTAATTTCACTTTAAAATATCCAAATTGTTTTGCAAAACTTGTTCAGATTATTACATTAACCTGTTTTGTCATATTTCCCATTAATTCATTCCTTTTCTTGTTTTCTATCTGCTTATAAATTTTTTAATTTTTTTTATACTCTTCAGCTGTCACCTTTCATTTCAAATTTTTAATTTTTCATTATCTACAGTATGATATTGATTGCTAATTTTTATTTTCTAATTGTTATAGGTTTTTTTTACTTACATTTTGTTTGTTGGTGACTGATTTCTATACAGGATGCTTATATAAGATAGTCCAGTACAGGTAAAGTATTTCTTTATGTTCTAATTAAAATTGTATTTAATATTGAGTTCTATTTTTTATCAACAAAAAAAAACACAATGTATCATATCACAACAATATATATATTTCATAAGAAAATTTCGCTGCGTAGGAAAATTCTTGGTGCGAAACAAATTGCAGAAGTTTTTAAAGTTAACGATATCGCATGTATACACATTTTTTTATGATGGCGACCGTTTTACTTTCATCTTTTCGAATTATGACAACCAATTCGGTGAGGTTTTTATTTATCTACGTTATGTCAACTTTATTGATATATTTATTGTGCGTGATGCACACTAAAAGAACAAAACATCGTATACAATTTCACTTTTGGTTATCTCGAGAACGCTGTCCACACAGCGTTATATCATTATTATAAAACATTTTCATTAAGTTTGTATAGCTATTCTCACAATTGTTTCAAACTGACCTATAGAACTCCTAAGAAATATAATTATAATGGTTGTAAACCGAATATTTGGACAGGCTGTATGCATAATCTGAAAGACATTCTTTCAAAATAGTTTTAACTAGTTCATATGAGCATTTTATTGAGAGGATATAATTAGTTATATGCTGTATGTTAAAGAACCAAAATATTTTATAACTTGGGTCTTTTTTGGTTGTTCACGTACTGTATTAGAGCTTTAAAAGCTGTTATAGGATATTCGTAGTTTTATTAGATTTGTTGATATAAAACTCTTATCAAACAAATTTTGCTACTTGGGTAGGAACAGCACTGTTAATTTGAAACCAACAGAGAATGTTGAACGGCTCATTCTGGTCAGTTCACTGACTTACAAGTGTTTTCTTTAATTTTTCTTTATGATAATAAGGTATTTTTATGAAGTATCGAGCAAGCCAATTCAATTTTCGATGAATATATCCTCCGAAGTCATGATGACAGATAAAACTCAGAGGACGAAAATATTTGTAACAGCAGTCTCGATAGTTTTTCAACTATACTTACCTTTCACTCGCTATTCATATGTCTTTAGAGAGCTATTGTCAGTGAGAATACGAACTATTCCTATTCCTGTATAAATAAACTGTACTCTTATCCTTACAAAACACAAAGAATGAGTACACGGCGTATAATTTTCAAATAGCTCTTGGTTATTTTTGTAGTCTATAATCCCATTCAGATTCGTTTAACAGCACTAATGTCCTTTATTTGTGAACTTTTGTCGCTAGACACTCGAGTTGCTTCCAATGGAGATTAAGACGGGGCATACACGAAAATATTTTGGTTGTTTATTAGTGTTTGAAAAGTAGCAAAATTGGATTAAACCCTTGCCTACCCCGAGGGCGGTTTCCTAAGTAGCGGAGGATCTTGGAATAATAAATGTATTAACCGGGTATCAATGGTGCCGCCGATTGTTTATTCAAAGGGATTTAAACCCTTTAGGGTTTGTTTCTAAAAGACCGAAATATTTTTTGCAGCGTTGTTGATTTACTTTTCAACTCTCGTGAAGAGTTTCTTCTGTAAACCCGCTTCTGATCTAGGTGTAAATGAAATTATTGATTTTGCTTATTTTCTAGGTTTAACCTTCCACAATCTGAAAAAATTATTAATATTCAATAAAATATACAGAAGTGTTGAAGGCCAGTATCCCTGAAAATGCAGTTATTTGCAGGAAAGGAACATCATTTTGTTTATTTTTGTGAAATCAAAAATTATTCAGTTACGTTTTCTTTTAATCCCATTAGCAACAATTATTTTTTCAGTTGATTTTTTTTGTTCTTGAATGACTTGTACGCTAGCTGGGTTAACTTGGGTCAGCCTTAAAATGTACCCTTAATGCGTTATTCTTTTCACTTCCGAACCAAGTTAATATTTTCTCTATACTCAACAGCAATAATTTTAATTATTCAAAGACTATCATTCAATTTCATACATTGATAGTATTCGATTTTCTCTCAATATACAGTGTGACCCATTTAAGATGGAAGCACCCATATAAAACTTACATTTGTCAACCAATTTGAATGATTTTATTTTCTTTAGTTAGACATTCAAAAAGTCTACTAGGACCCCAAATTTCATGTATAAATCTCCATTTTCAATGATTCATATGTGAATTACATTGAAATGCGTCAATCAACAAAAAAGTTCTGAGGAAATGAAATTTGATAAATATGCCGTTTAATCAACCCACCAATTCAATTTCAGAACTTTTATCAAAATTCGAAATACACTACTGTATTCAGGATATCTCGATATATCACTGGTCAAAATTTCATCGAAATCTGTTCATAAATAAGAACATCATAAGAAAATAAAATTTGAAAATGGAATTTCAGGAAAATGTCATTTTATCTCAAAATTTCTTATTTTTCTATTTATCAACAGATTTCGATGAAATTATGGTCAGTAATATTTCAAGACACCCTGAATCCAGTGGTGTAGTCAAAGTTGTTACAAAAGTTTTGAAATTGAAGTGGTGGGTTGATTAAAAGGCATATTTCTCAAATTTCATTCCCCTATAACTTTTTTATTATTTTACTCATTCCAACGTTATTTACATGTGAACCATTTGAAAATATCGTGAATCCAGTGGTAAAGTCAGATTTTTTCTAAAAAAATCGCTAGTAATTTTTTTAGATTTTTGATCTTGAAAAATAAGATTAGTTGTCCCTGGAAATGGAGATTTATCCATGAAATTTGGTGTCCTAGTACTTTTTGAATGTCTACCTGACGAAAACAAAATTATTCGAATCCGTTGAAAAATGTAAGTTTTATATGGGTGCTTCCATCTTAAATGGGTCACACTGTAGATATTGACAGAGAAAAAAAATTAATCTGAGTACGATTAGTAAATTACAGTTTTCATACAGATTGGGATTCAATATTCATCACTTGAATATTCATTTTCCATTTCGCTAATTTTATGATAACAATCGCAGTAATAAGCAAGGAGTAAAAAATGTAGTATATCGGTCAAAACTTTAGACGATATTTCCGTCAATCTTTACAGAATACTTTATGATCTTCATTATTTTTTAAGTCCACGTTCTCAACACTGCGTCCTCATCTAAGTTATTCCGTCATAATCAGAGATTAACTACTTGACTTGATTTTCTAACTACTTGACTTGACTTGAAATCAAGACAAGCTCAAGTCAAATATTTATTTTTGAAATTCAAGTCGAGTCAAGTAGTTACACATGAAGTACTTGTAAATCAAGCTTCCCACTTGATTTTTCTTGAAAAACTAGTACTTTTTTTGTATTAATCTGATTAACTGCAAAAACGCAATAACAATAAAAAAATATGGATGCAAAATAAACAAAACTGGAGTTAGTAAAATACAGTACAATAACATTCACGTATTTTTTAAATGCCCTGTATAAAAATGTATAGCATGTGCCACAATTTTCACTAGATTCCTTGAATCCTATAGATTTTTGTAGATATTCATAATTAAAAAAAAACAGTCACAAATAAAAAATTATTAAAGAAAATAAGATGTGAAAATTTTTTTGACCCACCGTGTAGATTATTCAATTGTATCACAAACCACTACATAGTTGTAGCTAAAATCTAATTATTGTTTCACCTTCTCAAGCCAACTCCAAACTGAAATATGTGCTTCGCCTATTCGAACCTGTAGAGGTATTTGCCCCGGAATTAGGTGGGCTGGATCTACCAATTTTTTTTCATAGACTCTAGTGTGTTTAGCTAGCAAATATCGCCTCAGTGAAGATGTTCCGCAGTTTTTCATTTCCAAAACCGCCAAACATAGGGTACATTTGCCATGTTTGTTAGTATTTTTATTACTCTTAGAATCTTGGTCGACTATGAAATAATTCAAAATTTTTTTCGTTTTATTAGATACACTTTTATCAAGTTCAGCTCGTTTGGCCTTTGATCCCTGCACTACTTCTGTTTCGTTTCAAATTTTGACACTTTTTCATCTACGATATGTTCGAGTCGCTGCTTTGAAAAGGTTCTGATTCCATTACGGACAAATCACTTAAACCAGATATAAACAATTATTCTCTAGCCGCCACTGTTTATCCTCAGGTAGTTCACACCGTAAATCGAGTCAAGTCAAATATCAAATTTTCAAAAGCTTGAGTTTTGAAGTCAAGTCAAGTATTTAAGAAAAAATTCAAGCTACTTGGCTTGATGAATCCCTGGTCATAATCATCAATATAAAACTATATATAACCGTTTTTGATGTCTCTTCTGAAGTCACTCCAGAGGCATAGTATCAAAATGCTTATTGCGCTTCTCCTGATCGAAAAACATGAACCAATTTTGTGACTCTTCCTAAAAAAACATAATGCTTCTGGCAGGAATAGTTGGTGCAGTACAGTTGCTCCGAATATGCTCTCCTGATTCCGACGCATATAACATTTCCACTAAACCTATTATCCATTGGTAACTGTCCAGGTAAACGATGATGTGATGTGAAGATGAGACAACTTTCGTTTACTCCCATAATAACATACAGGAACACACACACGACTATTAGAAGCGATAATGAAACAAAAACTTGGTTAACAGCAAATGTTCTGAAATGAAGTACAAAAAAAAAACGCAAAAACTTAATTTTTTCAACACAAATTCAACGTAAATCATAAATTGCTCCTTAGAGAGATAATTAAATGCATTCAAATCATATAGGGACAGAGGTCTTGTAGAATATTTCTTCAATCTCAAAAGAAAGAAAGCTAGTACTCTGATATCAAGTTTCATTTCAGAATTGGCAAGTTATGTGATGCTCTTGGAAAAATATATTTCTATATAGTGTCTTACTACTGATAATTTATGTACATTACCTAAAAATTAGCCATTAATATTTTTGTTTTGTCATTCATGCATTTGTATTTTTCTGTTATGTTTAAGTATGTAAAGTGATTAAATGAACTTTACTGCTCAAAACTTCAATACTCCCTTCTGTCTGAGTCTACTCCTTCTCTTCAGTCAGCTTAACAAACTACGGATGGCAATTTTACTTTCACGACTCAAAGTTCTTCAGAATCTATTTTCACAGAATTGTGCTCCTTTCATCGGGTCTAGCAGATATTACTTAACAGATCTTACTGATTTATTACTGTATCATCTGTATCACCTTCACCATCAAAAGGTGATCACAATAATGTGAAGGATTTGATCCATTTCCGATTTGTACAGTTATTTTTCCATACATTTTTTACCTGTAATACCTATACACAGTTTACCATTACAAATACAGTATCGGAAAGTTTTTATCTCGTGTAAAGAGTAGCTTGCTATTTGTCGAGAGAGCATAACAATATCTCTACTCGCTCGAGGAAGGGATATCGACGTGAGCTGTTAATTCGTCGGGTGGGGTAACAGGATAGGCGCACAGTAGTGCGTCTCTCTTGTTTATGTGGTATTATCATATCATCGCGTTCCTTGTTGCTCGTCAGATGAAAAGTTTCCGATACTGTATAACGAATCAGAATTTAAAGAAAGATTCAGCTGAAACGTGAAAACGCAGTTTTGAAGCGAAACAAAAGTTGCTTAATTCTTTTCGCAGTTAAAGTTTCTCAGATTTTTCATTTTCATTTATATAATATTTTTAGATATGTTGTTGATATATCGTTGTCAAAGGTTGTCAAAAGTGCAAACAAAATCCTAAACTCGTCAAGAAAACTTGTACAGGTTACATCAAAAAGCACATAAAATATAGTAATAATAATTTGTCTTCATTTGTCCCCTAAAAAAAATAAAAGAAAAATACATATAGAGAGCAAATGACACCTTGAAAATGACTCATGTAAAATTTTTCAGATAATGGAATACTTAACCACATTTTCCTCAAGATATTAAAAATAATTGTTAATTTCTCACCGCGGATTTATTGAGCTCTAAAATTTGCAACTTAATTCAACCAATCAAACTTGTCTCAGTTATTTATTTGTACCCATGAAATAGTGTGTTAATAATATTTTGTGATAGAAACAAAATATCAATATGGATAATATATTCGAAATCTATTTCAAATTAAGTGAGCTGGATTGTACGTCAAACGGTAGAAACAGAAGTTATAAATGTTTACAATTCGGCGAGATGAAATATATAGGAGGAATATTTACACAAAGATACTGCTACCGTTTCTCAGGACAATAAAAATAACCAATAAATAGTGCATCCATTTTATTGGGGTTATCTGGTTTGGGAACCCTTCAATTTTATTTTTACATGTTTTGTAAATGGTGTTTCTTTCATGCTGGATGATATCAGATGTTGGACAATTTCGGAAAGAAATGCCATTTTTATTTTGTTTTTCAAATACCTGCATCGAAATTGATGAAGAGCGACAATGATGTAAATGAAAAGCAAAGCGAATGCTCTAGTGAATACGCGCCTTAAGAAATACATTCCTGGTCCACAAAGCATATATGCAGTGTTCAAACTCAAAACGAATTTTTAATTCACCAAGAAAAGCTGTAATAGTTATTCATTGTATAAGTATTCTTATGTTAACTAAGAATAAGTTATTTGATAATATAGGTCGAAAGCTTTTTGACGTTGGAGTAAGAACATTAAAAACATTTTTTTTAACTTCCAAGTCCATGTTGTTAGTGAGTTTTTTAGTTTCTTGAAGTACAGTTTCATTATCAGTAATTTCCAGTGTAACACACTCGATTTTGTAAACAGGTAGTGATGGATGACGAGACGAAAAAAAAATTAAATGATCAAAATAAAGTGCCTTGGTCGTGAGTCGTTTTTGGTCCCAATTGCCCCCATTGTCCCCTCTGTATCTGCGCCTGCAGAGGCTCCCGGACGCATATAAGCAGAACGTACCACGTTTCAGTCAGCGGCAGATATTCTGGCTCTCCGATTGGTTGTGACCAAACACAGATGCGTGAATTAGCTTTTTGCTCGCAATTGACACACAAACCTAACCTGAGCAAGCTAACCTAGCTTGCGAGTCGAAAATGCGTGAATTAGTTTTTTGCTCGCAATTGACACACAAAGCTAACGTGAGCAAGCTAACCTAGCTTGCGAGTCAGTCGAAAAGGCGTGAATTAGTTTTTCGCTCGGAATTGACACACAAACCTAACCTGAGCAAGCTAACCTAGCTTGCGAGTCGAAAATGCGTGAATTAGTTTTTTGCTCGCAATTGACACACAAAGCTAACGTGAGCAAGCTAACCTAGCTTGCGAGTCAATCGAAAATGCGTGTATTAGTTTTTCGCTCGGAATTGACACACAAACCTAACCTGAGCAAGCTAACCTAGCTTGAATTAGTTTTTTGCTCGCAATTGACACACAGAGCTAACGTGAGCAAGCTAACCTAGCTTGCAAGTCAGTCGAACATGCGTGAATTAGTTTTTCACTCGCAATTGACACACAAACCTAACCTGAGCAAGCTAACCTAGCTTGCCTGTTCACCACAGGGAATTTTTTCGAATAAATAGTCTGGATGGCAAAGTGCACCTGTGTTTGGTCACAACCAATCAGAGAGCTAGCATATCTTCCATTGACTGAAACGTGGTACGTTTTGCTGATATGCCTCCCGGACATTGGGTATCCATGGAAATTAGCAGGCAGAACTCATCTTGAAAATCGAAACTCAACAGTTTCGAGAGAGAAAAAAGTGAGTAAATATAATAAAATTGTGGTAACACTGCTTATTTTCTAAGGTATTCAACTAATCAAGAGCTATTTCGAGAATTGGATGCATTAGCATTTCACATGAACTTATATACCTTCCAGTTCTAATGTTAGTATCGTTGTAGTATTAATAGCAGTAAATATAGGATCCCGACACTTGACTTCAGTCGTACGTAGTCTGTCGGAAAATGAGGTCGAGATTGAGTGCGGGTACTAAACTACAGTGCTAGTATTATCGTATAACCTTTATTCCCAAAGTGTGGTTTACATTTCTAAGAAATTTATAATTTAATGGAAATGACATATTTTATTCACCTTGTCGAAATAAAAAATAGTTAGGGATAATGATGGAATATTAACTGTTCAATATCCCAAAAATAACAATCTAGGCTAGGTATATAACTTGTCAGAGATCTTCAAATTTTTTCAATGAGTTTTTATTCATATTACTGGAAAAAATATCTTTCTTAATAATTGTGAATTTGTATTCTATAAAACGAAACCATAGAATAGGAGTATGTTGTTGTGAATAATGATTCTAGGATGAAATTGATAATATAAGGTACATTTTTGGAGGTGCGTTAGAAGAATACAAGGATTCATCGAATTCTCAGCAACAGTGAAAACTTGTTTTAATTGTGTCGATTATTCTGATTTTGCAAATAATTTTTTTGAACGATGAATAGTTCATTTCGATATCGTCAAGTCTGTGGACTAAATGAATTTGAACTTCTTGAAGTCATTCGATTCATCATTCCTATATATTTGATGTTCTTCTTCTTCTTCTTCTTCATTTATATAATTCTAACCCAACTTATATATGTACAACGAAAGGTCTTACAATTCCTTAATACAAAATCACAAATGCATTATCCAAGATTTTTTTTTACTAGACGTGACAATTATTGTCCAATTAACCAATGTTTCATGACTCAGCACTATACCAATTTGGAAGTACAGATTGTTGCAAAAATAGACTTTGGTTATTTTGTTGGTATTGCTTCAAAACCTATAGTGACCCATCGAAATTTGTGGACATTGAAAGTGTGTCGGAGTCTATTCTATGAAGCAGTCCTTTTAACAGGATTGAACCCTTTGAAATTGCACAGCCATAAAGCAATTTGCGAATTTGTGGTTCTTACCAAGAACCACCCCTGGTGCGACCTGCGACCAGAAGGGTTAATCCAATTTGGTGCCTCACTCAGCTAATGTTCTTGTCATCTAAATATTTATACTTGGCCATCGGAGGGTCATACTTTCTCCTTTTGTTTAGTGCATCTGAACAAATCAATTGTTGAAGTTTTATTAACAGTACCTACTTTCAGATGTTGATGTTACGGAGAACAACGTTTTTATTTGATCCTAATTTATGATAATTAGAAGAGGTACCTACTTCTAAAAAGAAAACAAAAAAAATTAATTGTTTTGGGACGAAATAACAAGGATAATTCAAAAATAACAGGGAGTCATTGCAAACTTGCAGAATGTATACCGTACACGTATTTTTTTCTCTATATACAATGCCAATTTATGTTCTCTTGATTGTGATGAATAAAGACATTATTATTATTATTATTATTATTATTATAACTTTGCGCTATAGCGCAATGTTGGATGTTCACTCAACGAATTATTGTGTAAAATGAAATACCGATTGCTTACAATAACAAAATATTTGGCTGAGATATTTTATATCAAATTAATTCATTACTGATTATTTTCAACAGATGAAATATATTCATGGAAACAGATATTGTATCATCTTGACAAAATTTCGATGCTCACTCAATAAATAATTGTGTAAAATGAAATACTATTTGCTTACATCAACAAAATATTTGGCTAGAGCAAGAGATATTTTCTGTGAGTAATTTCTACAATTAAAATATATTCATGAAAACGGATATTGTACAATCAATGTTTTTAAGTGACACGATAATTGCTTGCGTCAACAAAATATTTGGTTGGAGAAGAACAAAAAAATAATTTTGCTGTAACAAAATATTTTGTCGTGGATATGTGACACTCATATTTTGTTGGATTTGCGAAATTTTTGTTAGTTCAAAGAATTTTTTTCCGCGTGTATTTCGATGTAAGGTAGGTATGCGTAAAAACGAGAGTTATTGCAGTGTCTTGGTAGGGTGTCATGCCAAGTATCATCAGATTTGCTGTATTAAAATCAACAAAATAAACTAGCATCACTTTAATACATGTTTTTTCAATTTTATCTTTAGATCTACTAACGACTACACCTCCTCGCAGAATAATTTTTATAATTTACCTCTGAATCTGTCATTACCTTTGTATCAACTGCTCTTTGCGTCCGGATGTTTTTGCTTCTTTCTTTTTCAATTCAAATATAAGTCTTCTCACACTGAGATGATCATATTTTTCCATATCAGCGAATAAATAAAGTGATTGCTAGAATTCAGTTGTTACTCATAATCTCCACTGACAATAGCGCCTCTGTTTAGCATAAAAGAGGACAAATTTCACATTTCATTTTCGATGAGGCTTGCAATTTGGAATAATTGGGTATGTTCACATTATGTTTAACAGACACCGTTGATTTCAAAATTGAATAATGTGTCCCATTTGTTGATTTAAAGTTGTTGAAAAAATTTGTGAATAAACAAGTAAGACTTTTTCAAAAAATCTGCTGATTTCATTCTCTCTACAATTTATTAACTGCGCGTAATATTGTTCGTACGTTTTTGCTGATTTTATGAGTAATACATTATTTGCAGCTCTTTCAAAAGTTCTGGCGGAGTTCAATTTTCAATTTCATATCATATTTTCACTAGTGATTGTAAGAAGCTCAAAGTTTTGTTAATCTGGGAATAAATAGTACTCAAGCATTTTACGTATCAGTCAATCCAACAATGAAAAAATATGGAAATTGTTGATAATATAAAAATATGATATGGAAAAATAGAAATAAAAAAATATATATCGTGTATATAACAATGAAACTAGTAATCATATGAGCATAATAATAATAAAAATAAACTTTATTGTCGAAATATATTAATATTTTAGACAACGCTTTGGACATTATAATAAAAAGATTTGACGCCGTATAAATCAGTCAAAACACAAACATACGTCAAAATCGATTTTGACATGTCTGATGACATCCACTTGTTTAGCGGAACGTACATCGAATGGAAATGACGGTGGTTTTGGTGGTTTGGGTAGTTTCTGTTTCTTGAACATGTCACGTGATAAGTTGTATGGCAGAAAATTTAAAACAATGAAGGGACTAAAAGTGGGGTAACGTGGCAAGATATCGAAAAAAATTATTTGATGAAATTTCTTGGAATTAATTTTTTATTTTTTTTTTAAATATTTTTGGATCTTTCAACGCATATTTTTTTTCTTCTGTATAGTTTGACTGTAGTTTAACATGTTATGTATGATAATGATAATGATACAACCTTCTCATTATCTTCACGCCAGACGGCAATAAATTGAACAAATTGGTTTTTGCCAGGACTCTTGCTATTACTTTGGTACATATTTAACAGTTAAATCGGAATTCCACGAATATTATGATCGAATATCGCAAACTAAAATTATCGTGTTTTTCTGATTAGAAGATAATCGTGCATGAGCATTTCGCTTCGGAAGTAAACTTGAAAACTATAGCCCCTTTCAATTTGATAAAAATCATAAAACACACTCTTTGTAGATTGCCATATCATCACAATAGTCGTGGAATTCTATGACTGTTACGAACCTATGTAGCAGCAAGAAGTTTCTTGGCAAAACCATATTTTTTGAATTCAGTGCAATTCGGTGTGAAAAAAGTTTAAAAGTTCTATATTATAATTACAAATGTTTCACTAAAGTCAAGCTATCCAGAAGGAAAAAATACATCCAGAATAAACAGAATGAAATCCAAATAAATTTTCAATAATTTTTTTTTTATTATCATTAGCTTCAAGTTCTGAGTGATTTACATATTACATATTTCTATGTTACATGTTTCTATTGCTAACTGCGTGTGCGTTATTTCAGTTGAACACACGATGGTATAACGTTTAAAAAAAAATTGTTGTTAAAATTGTTTTTTCCGTTAACCAGCTGTCGTCCCCTTACGAACGACAGCCCTCAAAAGTCGAAACTTGATCGAGCCATGGATTAACGAGGTCTTACCTTTTAACGTGCGATCAGGTACAAATCTGTAGTCGCTAAGATTCGAACCTAGCGGACCAGTAGTCAATAGTTTTGAACGCGACAGTCTCAACCACTGAGCTACTTGGCCCTTTTTGCTTCGCAGTATTAACTTTATGTGCTAAGATAAGAAAATATTCAGTAGCAAGCTAGCAAATTGGTCATGGCAAAGGTCAATATAATTCCTTTAACGTAATTGCATGAAAAATTATGATATATCTAGTAGTATTTTTCGTAGATAACTAAAGTCACTTTTCATGTTCCTTTTCATGTTGTTTCTGTTGACCCGCTGTTTCTATTCACCCTCTTTTGGTAGGTATTCTGTATTTTTTTCAAATGTGGAAATAACAAAACACATTAATTTTTTTTCCAAATTGTTTCTATTCGCCTCCGTCATGGTTCACTAATCTCGAATAACGTGCCAAAATAATCACTGTTTCTATTTACCCCTTTTAGAGGGTGAATAGAAAATTACATTTTAATTTTTTGAAAAAAAACTAAGGGAATTCTTGAATTGCGTTATATGACATCTATTCTTTCAGCCGTGACACACATTTTTCAACTTTTTCCTTGGTGATAAAGGGAATATCAACGTTGCAACAAAGTCCAAAATCTCGAAAACTGTTTCTTTCCACCCCATTTTACGGTACTTGATACTTACTTTATACATTACTGTGAAAGAAGATTTTGAGCAACTTATTAAAATTTCGTTTTTCGATATTTTGACATATTATCCCACTTTTTCCTTCTTCATAGTTTTTTCTTCAATTTGCCGCCATACCAGTGATCACGTGACATTAGTCAAAATCGATTATAAGATTGTCGAACATTCACAATTCACAAAAAAAAATCAATATGCCAATAATAAAGTTTTTTCCCATATAATACATACTCTATGGCGGCCACTGTGTTATAACAATAATAATAATAATAAGTTTCATTCAGGTAATTTAAATATAAGAAGTACAGAATGAATATTCATAAAGTCATCGTGAGTAAATATTTAAAGGTAAATAAGTATAACGCCATCTAACAACATTTTTCAAAAGATGAGGACATTGATCTGGAAAGAGTACACCAAACATTCTTTCTAACTGAAATCTCGGTTGAATGCACGTAAAACTAGAGACCACTATGTAATCCACTGCGGCTATTTTGACTACCTGAAGTTATAAAAATGAAATATTTATTGGATTTTATTGGAGAAACTACCAATTCTAAAATTCATATTTCGGATAAACTTTGTTTAACAAAGTTATTGCTTGTAAAGTGAGAAAGCTGGGGCTTTAAATATTTGCCGACAAAGTTATTTTAGGGTAATCTCAGTAGGATCATGAATTTTACAAGATTATTGGGGTAACAGTAGTCGACAAAACCACAAAATATTGTTTTGTTACAACAATGGTCCATTTCATGGAGTATGCATAGAAAATGTACCTTTTTTTTGTGTTGGAGTCCATGTCATATATTATATTTGGTTCATTTCTAGGTCATTTTTTCAGTTGTTTCATCATAGAAATAATAATATGTGTTAACGAGTAGTACTGGCATATTCAGTTTCTGTTCGAAGTATCCAATTTGAGAATGGTATACCCATTCTGTAAAAGGTTAGCATGACAATTTCCCTCATTTTATATAAATCAATCGAATGCCATCATTTTCTCATTTCAGACCAATGAGAACAGGACTTTTTTAAAACTCTGCCTTCAGCCCATGGTATTTTCAAATCGGTCTTTTGCTTTTTCTTTGTCTATATATTTCCATAGTAACGATAATCGCGGTAAATATAGAAAAATCAGTTTGACGGTTCAACTGACATTAATGACACAAGATGTCAGTTACTTCGAGCAGAAATGGAAATATCAAAATGGCTCAATAGATATACTTAATTATAAGTGAAAATACATCAAAATTACTGCATTAAGTTAAAAGTTCACGTGGAAAATATTCAAAGAGTTTAGTGCGGTGAGAAAATAGGACTTAAACTTAAAATACTTGAAGATTGGGCCGTAAACTATTTGGAATTTGATTGGTAAACTCTCACAAGAAAAATAGTTTGTGGTTTCGAAAATTATGTGTTAGGCAGATATACTGGTTTTTTAATTCGCTGAAAAAAATTATCTTACTAAATATCCCTCAACTATTGATACATTTTCAAAATTTGTCTTAAATTTCCTCAAACGAGTTGCTTTTAGGTAACAGCCTACCAAGCAACTCGCTTTCGAAAATTAGCGACAAATTATTTCGAAATTATCAATAGCCTTGGGATAATATAAGTGACTATTTCACTCACTTGCGAAATGAACCAATCAGAAGCTCTAGTCAAGTTCGGATTACCGATAATACCAAACTTGACTCTTGACTCTGATTGGCCTATCAAGTTCGGTGTTTTCAGATTTGTTTACAGTGCATGTGACAGTTAAACGTCAAATATAAGTGATTACGCTGTGCACGCATTCAAAAATGTTTGTGAAATAGTTTAATAAAATTCCACTCGTGATTGAATTTTTCTCATAAGTCTGTCTATCATTTGTGATCTCAACTGAATTGATTCGAGAAAACAGCACTCGTCCTGGAAACAATTCAGTTTCATTCAGAAATGAATCGACAGACTTATCGCGAAAATTCAATCACTTATGGTATTATTACTGACAATCCCACTCATGTATAATAATTCCCATTTGCGAGTACAAAAATCGTAGTTTGCTATCGGCTAAATAGGAAGGAACAGAAATGCAAGTGGATAAAAATATCGGATAAATTACGTTACCATAGCAACGCTAGCATTTACTGTCCGTTCATCAGGCATTGCGCGTCGCATCAGTTTGACAATTGTAATTGTCAAAAGCAGAATTAAACGGCAAATAATATTTTAGTAAGTTTGTCGAGATTTGGATTTGGTTCAATAAGAGTTTTATAAACTGCTATACAACATATCTAATATAACTACGAATATCCTATAAAACTCTAGTACAGTATGCAAACCAACCAAAAAAGGCACGAATTATAAAATATTTAAGTTCTTTAACATATAGCTTATAACTGATTATATCCTCTCAATAAAATGTGTTAGTTAAAAAACTATTTTATAAGTATGTCATTCAGATTAGTTATACTTTATACACCCTGTCCAAATATGCGGTTCACAACCATTATAATTATATTTCTTAGGGATCCTATAGAGCAGTTTGAAACAATTGTAAGAATAGCTATACGAACCCAATAGAAATGTTTTATAAGAATCATATAAAGCTGTATGGACATCGTTCTGCAGATAAACAAAAGTGAAATTTTATTTTGCTCTTACAGTGGCGCAACTTACGATGAATATATCGTTGACATAACGTAGATAAATGAAAACTTCACCGAATTCATGTTAAAGAAAAGGTAGAACGAGATCTGGAGCAAATTAAAAAATGGTTTGATTGTAATTTACTGACAATCAACGTCAAGAAAACAAAAATTCTGGGATTCACTTCTTATGAAATGAACCCACCTGCATATAAAAGAATAACTTTTGATCACCAAAATGTCGAATTTGTTGAAAGTGTACGATATGTAGGCATTTATATAGATTATTTTCTAAGATGGCATGTCCAGATAGGGGACCTAAAAAAAATGATCTTTGTTGTACAAGTTTTATCAGTGTAGATACATTCTTCCTTTGGATAAAATAAAAATAATATATCACGGCTCATTATTAAGTTATGGAATCATTGGCTGGGGGGTGTTAGAAAGTCCTTTAGAGGTGGTTCATAGCAGAAATTTGAAGATAATAGCTTTCAAACCATCTTCATATCATTCTGATGAACTATTTCAAGACCTGAAAGTAATGGAACTCCGTCAGATATATGCAAAGACCATACTTTTCTTCACATATAATAATAATTCACCTATCTCAAAAAACTAGATCATACACACAACACACGAAATAAAGCATCAGATAATGTGCATCTGCCCAAAAGTCAAAAAGCAATTGGTCAACGAACTCTTAGTTATATTGCTCCAAGAATTTACAATCACTTACCTGCAAATATCGAAATAATTAAAACAAATTACTCCTGCAGAAAACATGTTGAGGAATAGATCCTGAAAAAAAAAATAGTAAATTCTTCCATCAATCAATAGATTGAAAATATCGAAAACCTAACCCTAGTTCTTCAATATAACATTGACTCCAATCTTTATTGTATTTTTTTTTTCTTTTCTATTTGTACGATAAGAAATATTTCCAAGCTGTCCTTGTGATAACAAAGGTAAATCTTCTATTATATACTAATTTTTAATACTTTTATTTTTATACTATTGCTCATTGCACATCTACTGTGTTTGACATATATCTGTATAAGTTTTAAATATTGTATTGTATAAGTTCTTTTATATAACGGCAAAATTAGACTAATCACACTGCCATAGACAGTCCCACATGTAATATTTGGCCCTGTTAGGTTTATTTATGCCAGATTATCTTGTATTTTTTATTATTTTGTTTCAAATTGTAACTCTTGTGTAAATAAATGATGATGATGATGTTGATGAATAATTGGTCATAATTCGAAAAGATGAAATTAAAACGGTCGCCATCATAAGAAAATGTATATACATGCGATATATACCCTCTGCAAGTTTTCCTCACTATGCTATGCAGTTTTCATCCGTCCTGTACGTATGTAACCCGGAATAATCCGGGACTCCGGTCACGGTCGTAATTTGGCGATGAAGCGGCAAAGGAAATTGCCAACGTGCAGTTTCCGCGACTTAATGAGACGCAGCGCCTCAGGACACCGGGTCACACCTGCCCACTGTCGAAATCCGCCCCGTCCACCCACCGATGACCCCCGGGCACTGTCGCCCGAGTATTAGTTGTCCGATGAAAATGGGCTTAACGATGTGTATTAGGACCAAGGAATGTTCAATCGGGTAATTGTTGATTGACTAATTTGGGATTGAGGGCTAGTAGCAGATGAGTCACGTCTTGTATTATTACACAGGGTTGACGCCTCTGAAACGGGCGCACATCCAAGTTTCTGAAAAAGGTACCGTTGAAAACATCTTCCCAACAATTTTTTTTTTTCGGAAACTGTACGTTCCTGTAGGAAAATGCTTCTCTTGGATCCATTTCATCCCTCTGAAGGAGTAGAGTAGGATCGGAACGGCAAGCATATTAGTTGCAGCAACTTTGTCCTTCCCCGATAATTCTAATGACCAGATTTGTCGGGATTTATGCTGATACTTGCCTTTTGACCCTCTTTGCTCATACACCGGGTTAACTACGTGAAGTATTCGCCTATATAGGATTCGGGTAATCATCTTATAACATGCATTCAAACATGTTATCTGTCTGTAGTTCTTTGGATCAGACGAATCTCCGTTTTTTGGGGATGGACACCGTCTGCCCCTCGTCATAGTAGTCTAGAATCTGCTGCTAGCCATCTAGCCATGAGTTGAAAACCCGTGCCAGATGTTGGTGGGTGCTTGGACATTTTGTCCACCAACAGCCATTTATCCCATCAGGGTCTGGAGCAGCAAAGTTCATCGAGCCTTTGACGGCCTGTCAAACGTTTTCCGGGGTTATCGGACTGCGCAGATCGTTGTTCTCAGGCTGACGAAGCCTCTTGCAGAAAACTTCGAACTTCGTTAGGGCTGGAGTATCTATGTTAGGTGGTTGCGGTCCGCAGAATATCTATGCAACTTGCGGATACTTAAAGATATTATTCCAGAAGGTTTCCACCCGATCAGTGGCGGGCGGATTATCTACATCACGTGGAGGCTTTTGAAATAAGCGAGGTTCATAGCGGAACGTCATATTTTGCGCGAAGCTTCTCGCCCCCTTCACTAGTGACGTTTTGGCAACCACCAGCATTGGTATCCTATCAAGACAGTGCTTTTTGATGGTGCACAGCACCCCTTGATTCAATTTATGGTGAGCTGGTCTCAATTAAGCAGTAATTCGCCGCAATGTGGTATAGTTATAGGCTTCCACGTAGTCAACCACACACTGGATACGAGACACGTGTGTCTCGCCGACTTGATCTCAGCTTCAATCTTGTGTATGCGTTTCTCATGCATCGCAACCAGACGGGCGGTATTTCTTTTTTTCGTCTCAGATAGGGTCTGAGCAGCGTCATAAATGGCAGAGTTGATTGTCCTGAACATCCGCATTTAGGTTAGGTTTAAATGTGAGTGAGCCCATATCAGGCCCTCCACTGCGGCCAATGGCCTATTGTGGCTCATCCGCATTTACATGTGCCACTTGTTCTGGCTTCGGGGGCTTGGTTTTATGAAGCACCCTGGAGAATCTGATCCCTTTCATTGATGGTATGATGTGAGCTCCTTCCACAACCGGAACGACACGTGGCATAACTGCTACTTCTGCCACTTCGTTAATCAGCTGTGGAGAGGCTCAGACATAGTCTCGTCTCCGAATATGAGATACTTGATCGCTAAGGTTTTGGGAGGAAGAGGCGGCAAGCTCTGGGTGTCTAACGCACCTTAGAGCCTGCATTCTCGCCAAGTATCCTCTTTGAAAGGGCTCACTGCTCAATAAAGCAGAAAACCATCCCTCAATTTATCTATACACTCATAGCCAAATCCTCGTTTACGGCCCCACTTCCTTGCCTTTGACCTCCCCATCTATGGGGGTAGGTTGTGGGGAACACGAGTTTCAGAATATACCGGGGGTAGGCCTAGTAAACCGACGGCCGACATCAGAGAAAATGCTCTTTCCCTCCCTGGTGCGCCTGAGCTGCCGTTTTTGCACCCGTTACTCAGGAGTCGCAACCTACCAAGGCCTTGGATGATGCCTCCTGATTCATAATTATAATTTTTTTTTTTGTATCCGGTTGGATTATACCAGTCGGGCCCTGTCTCCGGAGCTCCGACACATCCGGAGGGCGTGCTGGTGACATTTACTGAGATAGTCACTCCCCACGTCCGTGGGGTAAGCAACTACTACGTCCGAGAATCATGTGCCCTGAGCAGACGGAGTGAACCAAGGATGACAGCCTTCTGCATTTGTCCAGCTAGGATTTCTGCCGCATCACGGCAAGCCGTTATGATTTTTAGATTAGAAAGCAGCGTGTCCATCATTCCACCAAGGACCCCGTTTTTCTTCCTCTTTTCGGACGATGTTCGTTTCGCCAGGAGCAGAAAACTCTATGGCGGATATCGTCCTACTTTGATGGTCGAGGAGGACTACATCAGGCTTATTGGCTTGTATTTGCCTGAGGGTGGGGAATGAGTAGTTCCAATATATTCGGCACTTCTCATTCTCCACAACGGACTCAATATCTCCGGGAGCATAAGGCAACACCGGTGTCTCGTCTATACCGTACTAGTGTCGTAGATGGTAGTACAACACTCGTAGAGCCGCGTTATGCCTGTGGATATAGGCTGAGACCGCATTAGCTTGACACGAGGACAGCAAATGCATTATGGTCTCAGAAGCCCCACGACACGCTCTGCATATAGTTTCCGTGATCTCTATACCCATCACTCGACTACGGTAGACCATCCTGGTAGGCTATTATGAATCCCTCGGTCTCCGACTTCAGCTCACTTGACCTGAATAAAGCGAAGGTCAGATTTTTGGATATTGGATATTGCATTGGCTAATCCTTATGCAGCTGCAGAACCACTCCTGTCTTTGCTGCTTTAATGTGAGCCTTTTGCTGAACGGGCTCCAACTCGGTGACAGAGTTTGGATTAACCCGTTCAAAGTCGAAAACGAGACCAAGTTCATTGGCTGCTTTTCATAGTCACAGACCAAGCAGAGAAGAGGATCTGAACTCCTGATAATATTACAGGCTCGAACCAGAACAATTCCGTTATTATTATTATTACTATCATTATTATTATTCTATTTGTTACTAGTGGATTATCTTTCGATTTTTGATTATGGCATTCTGAAATTGATGATGGTCAATTTTTATATATCCGTAAGGAATCTGAGTGATTCCGAAAAGAGTATTTTTTTAAACCTTTTGGAGAAAATCCTGGGCAGTTATTATTTTCTTTGATAAATATACACGATAATAAATATACACGATATTCTATGCATACTCATTTTCAGAAGGGTGGTATTTAACAGTCAACCAAATTCTACCGAATTTTTCTGTACAAAAAAATACTTCTATTTCCCAAAAATACTAAATGCTCACCACAATTAAGAAAATACATAATCTTAAGGTACGTCTAAACGGGTAATATTTTTACTGCAATATGTAGCAACAATATATCCGGTCATCGTAAAAACATTTTAATGCAGATAATATTTCCGGCCATCTCAAAAAACATGTCAATGCAATATATCTCGGCAATATGCCTGAACCAGTATGGCTCATATGTTTGTCGTGTACACAGCTACATTTCCGATGAAATCATTCACGTCGAAGCAGCTTATATTGTTTTGAAAGAAAATGCAAACCCAAAAAAAAAACAGATGGATACGACCGTATCAATAGGCGTTATACTTTAGATACACTCAGTAAAGAAATGCCTTGGTAACCAATTATTCAAAAACTTTACAAGAATGTCCAAGAGTGACTTCGAATTGTTTTTAAACAAAATTGGTACAAAAATACAAAGAAACGAACAATGCACAGACTATTATACAAACAAATTGCAGCGTCTCAACCTCTCACGGAAACCCTCATGTCAATTGAAAAAGATGCCACAGAATGAAACGACAATAGAGCTGGCCGGGCAATATTGCATTATTTTTGATTCCCATGCGATCGTCCTGAAACTGGCCGGCGACGCATAATAATGCATCGGCCATACCAAAAATGTGTTGCTATATGGCCAGGCTACACTCAAAAGATTGTCGTATATTGCATAGACTTGCTGTAATTCCTGGCAATGTTTCTGGCAACTGTATTGCAGCCATATATTGCAGTAAAAATATTATTAGACCTTTAGAGCGACAACCAAATATTCACATCATGCTAGTCTCTTGTATTATTTGCTCCTAAAATTTTAATTTCGCATAACCAAATGATCAATTGCCAAAAAGTCTCGTAATTAACACAAAAACCTAACCTGAGCAAGCTAACCTAGCTTGCCAGTCAAAAATGCGTGAATTAGTTTTTCGCTTGCGCTTGTCACACAAAAACCTAACCGGAGCAAGCTAACCTAGCTTGCATGTTGAAAATGCTTGAATTGGTTTTTCGACTCTTGACATGATTTGTTCTGATATTTATCCTACCTTTCACAATCTGAAAATGTTATGCCAAGGAAATCTGTACGAGTGTAGAAGGGCAAATTAATCAATTTGCCTGATAAGTTACTGCGTTCACAAGACAAGACAAGAAATTAATTTTTATCGATAACGTATCCTACACTGAATTTGCCTATCTGAAAAAAAATTGTTCATATTATCCAAAAAATAATTCTCTCGAAAAACGGTGACGGTGAAAAATTTGCTGAAAAAATCGCTGAAAACTGTATTTTGATTGGTTTGGAAATGATAAGATCTTTCATTGACAAAGTCAAATGAAATCTGCAATCTTTTGGGTGACATTTGCTATCTTGATACATAGGGTGTTCGGTATCAATCATCATCATCAACATCATCATCATCATCACCATTCCATTAGTTCTCATTACCTCTCTAAAGAGAGGTATCCAGGTGTGGTCCATTTCTATTGAGTTTGTTGAAAAACAGTCGTTTAATAAATGAATGCAGACAGTTTTTTTTGATATTCTCTTTTCTTGATTTCATTCTCTCAATCTTCCTTATAAATTTATAAATTTGCGTATAGTCGTAGAGAAAGTCTTCTACTCGCGTATACTGAGCATTATATATTCGTTGAAGAATATACTGTCAATGTATCTACATCTTTATTTTACCATTCCAGCTATCTTCGAATCTATTGATAGTCCATTGAAGACAGTTTCAAAGTTCATCCATCAATCAGAACCATTACATTTTTTTGAGAAGCTTTTTCATTTTGTATTCGTAGAGTAGAGCAACCCTATAATATCTAATTCGATATCCCGTCTATATGGTCAATTAAAGGCTTGAATAATGACCAAAGTTGGAAGGGACATCGCAAGGGAGATCGCAGGGCAATAAGATCCGAAATTACTCGACGAGAGTGGTTATGAAGGGCGCTAAGGTTGAATTTACTAACCAACGACCGTTCTGGATGTTTTCGGATGGCCCTAGGTGTCTATTAAGGAGTTGTATAAGCACACTTATCTGACATGTTATAATGCTACTAGCACGATCGGTTCCATTATTTCTAATTAAGTGCCTTTCCGTCTTTTCTCGGTGTCTGATTTGCTGATTAATTGGTTTTGGGCTCTGAATGAGTTTGATTGCAAAGCAAGTAACGAGTTTATCATTATGATGTACAACACATGGGGTATTGAAACAAAAATTGAATCAACATAAAATGGAATATTATAAAACACGCGTTGTTTATTGCCTGAGGGCTCGTAGAGCCCGAGGGCCAAAAATCACGTAAGGGATAAAATATCACTTTAGTGGAACCATCATATGAAATATTTAACAAAAAAACTCCGCAGTATCCTATTTCGATTCAAACAAGTTAGCCCATTTTTGAACTTCAAATATAAAACAATATTATACCACAGTTTGGTTGAGTCACACCTGAATTATGGCATTATTGGCTGTGGAGGAGTATCTAAAAACCACTTACATGCTCTCGAAATCTCTCAAAAACGATTCATCCGAATGATACTCAACAAACCTACAAGATGCCCAAGCTCCCTACTTTACACTGAAACGAAAATATTAGATATTATTCAGATAGGATGCCAGCAATATAAGAATAAAAACGAACTCACTACTCCAAACCATAAATACGCAACAAGATCAAAGAATCAATATTGTATGCCGCTAGCTTCAAAAACAATTGGTCAAAAAAGCTACTCTTACTTAGCACCTAAATTATTCAGACAAATACCACAAAAAATCATCGATGAAACTTCTTTAAAGCGCTTCAGAACCCAACTCATATAATTTGTCAAAGAAACTGAGAAAACAAAAATACACACAAAAATACACGGCTAAATGAATGATAAATGATGTTAGAATAATCAAAATTCATCTTATGTTTTGTATTCTTTTTAATAAATAAACTAATGTGTATATGTTAAGCACAATAATTTTATGTAATATGCTGATCTTTATTCTTTTAATAATGAACCTAAGGTATATGTTTTCAACACAATTGTATGCAATTTTTTTTATTTATATATTTATTTTAATATTGAACCTTTTAGACATATGTATATTATTTTATTAGTTATGATAAAAACACCTATTTCACCACATACACGTATGTACAAGTACTTCTGTGGATATCGTAAATGTTTATTCAAATTTTTTGTATTTCCTTTCTATTGTATTTATTGAATAAACGTTATTATCATTATTATTATTATTATAGTCCTGGGCATATAAGCTATTTTTTGCACTTCCCAGTGAAACACAGTGATACATAATGATGCACACAAATGGTAAGGGTTAGCTTGAGGCTATTTTCCACTCCTTCAGATTCAATTTCACAACAAATTCGAGAATATCGATAAATGAATTTTCGTGAATGACAATTTCTTATAAATCAAGATTCAAAAATATGTTGTTGATTAAAACATTACGAACAGAAAAATATAGAAATAAATGAGATTGAAAAAAATACAAATAAAACAATTTGAATAACTAGTCTGATAAACTTGATAACAGAACTCTTTTTAGTGGCGATTTCATTTAAAATATTAATACGAAATGAACTTATTCAAATAAGATGGTGCCAAATAAGAAAAGCATCCTTCATATTTGGATGTAACGTGATATGGAATGCTGAAATTATTAGATATTATGTTTACATTATGTATTTCAGAACGGCGTGATAAAAGATATTGGCCTTAAATTTTCCACTTTTTGGAATGGTGCGGAGAGAAAGGGAATTCGACTTTGTCGAAATTTTTCGTTTCATTCAAATATTTCGGTGTTTTAGTTTTCAGAAGTTTGAATAAAAACAATGCTATCAGATACTGTACGCTACAATATATATTCTTTAAGCCCTACAAGATAGGGGGTAATATGCTGCCTATAGGATATGCAGCAAACGAAGCGCATACAAGCATTCTTAATGCGTTGAAGTTTCAGATTTTTATATTGGGGTAGAAAACTGTAGTAAACTGAATCGCAGTACTCTATGTGGGGATAAATAAGTGATTTGACTAATTTCAATTTGATATCTGTTGAAAGATGATATTCGAATTTGTAAAGGTATTTCAATTTTGCAGGAAGGAACCAAGTTTGAGTTGAAAACTAAAATTCGGATTTTTCAGGACTGAAATATTTCCAGGAAAAAAAGTATCTGTAGTGAGTTGGTGGTCCTGATCACGAATCTGAAAGAATTTCGAGCCTATTTTGCCCACTAGTATGTTTTACCTTAAAAATGGGTTGTTCCATCGCGAGTGGTGGGCAGTGTATATCACTTAGGCCAACCCAATTGAGGAGTTAGGTGCATTTTGACCATTTTCATCTGTCCTGATAATTTCATCGTTCTACCTAAATTATTACGGAAGATACGGAGGTGTTTCCATGAGAAGTGAGACACACTGTATAAATCGGCTTTTTGTTTTCAACAGAAACATCAACAACTGATAAATTTAAAAGTCGGTCAGAAGCGTGAATGTTTAGGTAATTAGATATTACCATGTAATAAGATTATTTTTATCTAGTTGACATTTTTTGTGTCCTTTAATTATTTATGTATTTATTCATTCTTTTTTCCCGTAAATGAATAAATGAATAAATAAATTATTGTTTACCGGTACAGCCTGGCTGTATTTTCAATTGATTTTTAAGAGAAATGGTATTCTTTTTTTTATATCGTGAAATAAAAATTATTTTCTTGGAATGACATTTTTACAAGTATATAAACAGTTAGAAATCAATAGCTATACCCACAGAATAAGTAGAAAACCGAAAAAGTAATAAGTAATAAACTTTCATGTGGCCCTACCGAAAAGAACACAATAGCCAAACATCCACAAAAAATTATATAACTTTTACTTCCTTGTCATTGTAAAAAATACCGTTTTTTATTTGGGTATTTTTGAAATGATGCCGTTTTTTAACATTGACCATAATAAATATTTATGATAGTTTGGGATTTAGATTTGCTTTTTTCACTCAAAGAGACCGCTATTTTTTATCAAACTCAAGCCCTTTTTTATCAACTAAAGCAAAAAATATACAACGCACTAGAGCTCGGTACAATTTACATCAGTTCAGAAAGTGAAGGTAACAACGTTACAGCAATTCACATAAAATGATAATAAAACTTGCATTTTTTTAAAAAATCTGAAAATATAGTACCGTAAAATTACCCGCGGCTTGATGCAATATACCGCCTTAGTAATCTAAAATGAGACACAGCACCAGTGGAGCCACGAAATATACAGGGTCCTGCAAAAATAGCGCAGTCTTACATAACTCCATTACGGAAATATATTATAAATGTTTCTGAGATTTCTTTAATTTTTGAGCTTTTCATATTAAATATATTTTTTTTTAATATAACACGTTTTAAATCTAACAAATATTTTCATAGCTAATAAAACTTGTCACAAGTTTTGTAGGAAGTTCAAGATACTGTATGGAGTTATAATGTGTATGAGGGCGAGGAGAAATCAGTTTATTGTTTTTAGTCCGTTTTATAAAAACGTGGTGGGTATATAAAAAAAAATCATCACGTGAAAATGTATTTCTGCTTCTCAGTCTTGTGTGTGTACATTTTTTCGATCCATTACCAATAATATATCAATCAGTAATAATCAATCTGTTTTATTGTAATTCTTCTCAATAATAAAATAAAGAAGCGAGTGCAATTAATTTTATACAAGATATTTATTTCAATATTAAGTGGAGCAAATTAATGCCAGATTCATGCGTTACCATAAATTATGGTCATTTAGTTCAAAATAGATTGCAGCAAAGGAAGAAAAGAAGAAAGGAAGCAAGGAAGAAATAAAGAAAGGAAAAAAGGAAAAAAGGAAGAAAGGAAGAAAGGAAGAAAGGAAGAAAGGAAGAAAGGAAGAAAGGAAGAAAGGAAGAAAGGAAGAAAGGAAGAAAGGAAGAAAGGAAGAAAGGAAGAAAGGAAGAAAGGAAGAAAGGAAGAAAGGAAGAAAGGAAGAAAGGAAGAAAGGAAGAAAGGAAGAAAGGAAGAAAGGAAGAAAGGAAGAAAGGAAGAAAGGAAGAAAGGAAGAAAGGAAGAAAGGAAGAAAGGAAGAAAGGAAGAAAGGAAGAAAGGAAGAAAGGAAGAAAGGAAGAAAGGAAGAAAGGAAGAAAGGAAGAAAGGAAGAAAGGAAGAAAGGAAGAAAGGAAGAAAGGAAGAAAGGAAGAAAGGAAGAAAGGAAGAAAGGAAGAAAGGAAGAAAGGAAGAAAGGAAGAAAGGAAGAAAGGAAGAAAGGAAGAAAGGAAGAAAGGAAGAAAGGAAGAAAGGAAGAAAGGAAGAAAGGAAGAAAGGAAGAAAGGAAGAAAGGAAGAAAGGAAGAAAGGAAGAAAGGAAGAAAGGAAGAAAGGAAGAAAGGAAGAAAGGAAGAAAGGAAGAAAGGAAGAAAGGAAGAAAGGAAGAAAGGAAGAAAGGAAGAAAGGAAGAAAGGAAGAAAGGAAGAAAGGAAGAAAGGAAGAAAGGAAGAAAGGAAGAAAGGAAGAAAGGAAGAAAGGAAGAAAGGAAGAAAGGAAGAAAGGAAGAAAGGAAGAAAGGAAGAAATGAAGAAAGGAAGAAAGGAAGAAAGGAAGAAAGGGAGAAAGGGAGAAAGGGAGAAAGGAAGAAGGGAGAAAGGAAGGAAGAAGGGCCTGATGTAGGCCCACTCACAGACATCTAGAAAGCAGCAGAAGCGATGACCAACAGTGTCAGAAAACTGTCCAACCCCAGATGAGATATAATATATCGAGGGGTTTATGGCACATAAGAACTCGAGTCAAGAACGATCAGTCTGGAAAACCGGGTGACCTCCCTGAGTATAGCCTTCCCATGACCAGGCGGTATATGAGTGATCAAAATGAAAATTTAGATCAGAATTCGGACTCCACAAGGGGGGCTGGGTCTCAGTCCTACCTCGCAAGAAGAGGAGAGCGGATACTTACTACCAGAACTGACTCCAGATCAGCAAAAGAACAGTTAAAGTCCCCGAAACCTACTGAAGCAGATCAAGATGAGGCAAACAGAGCATTGGACAACCTCAAAATGAAACACAATCAGACGGGAGTTAAATCCCATTTCGAAGTTGCCGGACAGGATGAGCTTCAACCTATCCTAACGTAACCTATTCTTTTGTGATATCACAACTGAGTAACAAAACTCTTGAAACTCTCTTTTCACTGACATAGCAAATACAGGGTGTTTGCATTATAAAAAATGCCAAGTGACAAATGAAAAATAATCACCCTGCATATCGACAGTGATTTTTTCTTAACCTGCAATGCACCATTTGAGGCCCATATGAAGTTTTTTTTCAATAAAAAAAAATGAAGTCAAATAGTTGGCGCGGACAGTTGGTGACACACTGGATAACACGTAGGGAATATAAATCTGCTGCAATATTGCCGCTCTTTGTGGCCAAAACCTTTCTTTCTTATATCCCCTCATCACCCTAGCCCTGGCATTAACCTTCTTCCGCCAAATAAAATAAGAATCAAAATAAAATAAAAGCAGGGACATTGTCCAAAAGTTTAATCCACCCTCTTTGGCCGTCAAATGGTCGGCGATAAGCGACTTTCACAATTTTCCAGAAATTTACGACAACTGCACGGCTTGGTAGAGAGAGGAATATACTCTTAGCGTATCAACGACAAGGACACTGCTGAAACGCGTGAAGGAAAACCAATAACAATTCCGAAGTTTGCTGTTTACGAATAAGGATATAAAGGTTCCAGCAAAGTCCTGCGTGTGCTTATATAATCTTATCGCTGGAAGTTATCCCGAAGTTATGGTGGGATTTATCGGAGATTATTTGACCGAATGGCCTCTGGTCAAGAGTCTGTACGGGTAATTTTGTTTTACAGGCTCCAGTATGGTTTGTCTAATGCATCCCGATTAGATTTTTGTTTTCATGTGGATTCGTTGCTAAACTTAAATAGCTATTTAGTATTCAGTATTCAGTACGGTACATTCAAAAATTGTTTCCACTTTTCACCCTTGAGCAACTTACTTATTGCATGAAATAGTTATACAGTATCGGAATCGAAAACTTTTCATCTGGGGTATAGACAGAAATCTACGCGAGCAACAAGGAATGCAATAATATGATTATACCAAATAAATAAGAGAGACGCACTACTGCGCGCCTCTTCTGTTGCCGCGCCCGACGAATTAACAGCTCAGTTGATATCCCTTCCTCGAGCGAGTAGAGGAGAAATTGTAATGCTCTCTCAACATTATAGCAAGCTGTTCTTCACGCTCTCATAAAACCACCATACCCCAGATGAAAACTTTCCGATACTGTATACAATGTGATTTTTTTTTACCAACATATTGCCTGATGGGACAACTGGAAAATCCTTAATCAGACTTCTTTGACAAAATAAACAAATTGGTGTAATCCAGATATTCCTGAATTGATTCATTCAAAACTATTTGTCTGGAAATTGCCAGGGATCTTGGAATCTTTGAACAATCAGGGATACTACACCCAAGGTTATGCGGACGACATAGTAGTCGTCGTGAGGGGAAGCATTTCCAGATAACCTCCGAACTAATGCAAATTGCACTGAGGACCGTGGAGAAATGGTGCAAAAGAGAAGGAATGAGGGAAATTCCGGCAACACTCATTCCCTTCACATATAAAATAATTCTGGAGTACATAAAACTACCCAAACTTGTGCAGGAGAGATTTGGAAAAACATAGGCACCTAGAATTATATGCGACTTACTTTCGAGGTAGCCTAAAGTGAAACATAGACAGACAAAAATTGACCTTGGTAAACTTCAAAGGCTCGCCTGTCTGTGTATCACGAACGCTATGAACATCACTTCGACCGCTGCAATGGAAGTTATCCTAAACCATCCACTTTTGGACATCATGCGAGGATGAGTGCATACAGACTCATGCAAACAGGTAATTGGAGATCCCAACCAGAAATTGGGCATACCAACCGAAATCACTCATGAAGTCAACATTATCGAACCGGAAATGATATCAGACTAATATCAGACTAATAACCATTCAGACCACAGCTCAAGTGGGACGAATGGGACTTGGGAGTAGAATCACTATCATCTGGAAACATAATCTGGTATACAGATGACTCCAAAAACAGAGGTAGGACGTGTAGCAGAAATACATAAAGTAAGGATAAAAACGAACATTATAATTTCACTTGGCAATAACTCCTCAGTATTCCAAGCTGATATACATGCCATAAGGACATGCAAACAGATGAATCTAGGCATTGGGTATGAAAGAAAACATATCTATATTCTATTTGACAGCCAGAGCGCAAGTGAAAGCAGGTTCGGGAATGCCTTCAGAGCCTCAATGAACTGGCCAAACACAACAAGGTTCCACTTGTGTGGGACATAGGGAAATAGAAGGTAATCAAAAAGCAGACCAACTTGCAAGACGAGCATATGAATCACCATTCACAGGTCCAGAATCACTGTTTGGCATTAGCAAAACCCGATGTAGAAACTAATCAAATAGTGGAAGAAAACAAAACACCAAAAATATTGGGACCAAATCGAAGAGAATCGCCATAGCGCAGACAGTGAGGTACTTAAGACAAACACTGACGGCTGACACTCTCAACTTTAAGAGATCTAAGACACGCACAATTACCAGCTTACTAACCGGAAATTACGGCCTTAGAAAACACCTGCACACAATAGGACGTGAACAGAAAAACCGTGGAGTGCAGACTTTGTGGTGACGAGGAGGAAACGACCTCTCAAATTATCTTCAAATGCGATGCGCTGCACAACAGGTGCTACAGAATATGTGACAGACCAACCTAGAAATAGACATGAATCCGAAACACCTAGTAGATAAACTACTGAACCTGGTGAAAGACACAGGCCTATTTAACTAGGAACAACTGACCACAGAATAACACAATAGCAGGTCTCACTGTTGAGGGACACTCTCATGGGTAAACCCTGGCTCGTCAGCCTCAAACCAACCAACCATTACACTGGAAGTTAGTTACTTTTTACCATGACTTCGATAAATGATTGAATGATCCGAAATATTATACAGCCGGCTAGACAAGTTGAAATAGTTATTTATTTACCAAGGACGAAAAACTGTTCATTATAGTCGAGCCTGCAAATTGATAGCTGAGGCTAGCAAGAAGGCGACACAATATACAGTGTTTTGCCGAAGTGCATATTACATTTTTTATCGACCTCTTACCAAATTACGTACTAATTTCTGATTTCCGAATCAATAATCGACTATATTTTTAGGCCAGTATTTTTCGTCCTCTGACGTTTTCGTCCGCAAACACTTTTCGTCCGCTGTGGTCACTACGGAAAGCGCTTGTGGACGAAAAGTGTTTGCGGACGAAAAATATTCGGCTTCAAAAATGGTCTATTTTTCGTCCGGAAACTAGTACGTACAATGTAATTTTTTGTAGAGGTCAACGAAAAAAAAATATAAAGCATTAGTACGGACATTGTAACAAAAAGTGAGTCGGGCAGACAAGGCGGACCAAGCGGGTCAGATTTGGTGGATACGTGGCTCATTTTCAGTTTGGTCAATAACTGCCGGTGCTTTCGAAGATAACAATAAGATTAGTATAAAAAATGTGAGTTATTCATGAATTTTTCTAATTTCAAATTGTTGGACGCGTTTGAAACTTTAAAATAATAAATAGTAATTAATGTCTAAATGAAGACGAAAGGTTGCCAAATCTTTGTACAGGCAGGTTTGAAATCCCTTTCAATTATTTGTAAACTTCAATCATGTAAGGACAGATCAAAAAAAATTTTGAACAAAATTAAACTGTTATTTGATTTAGATAGATAAATAAATTTATAGAATACGTTGAAGTCCTCACTACTGCAATAACCCTTCCTGGAGTCTTTGCTACCGAGGAGGGCTTCTTGCTGTTGATTTTTGGGTGCTATCGTTCATTGGGTAGGCCAGGATAACTCTAATGTTATCTGACCTAGCACTGAGTGAAAAATAATAATTCATGACCACCGTCTGCCGGTATTATATACGTATTAACACGCACTCAAATGTCTACGTTTTTTTCTGGGTTTTCTTTTGCGGGGGATTTTTCCGAGTTTTTTTTTGTTCGGGGGATTTTTTTCGTTTTTTTTTCACTATTTTTTTTTTCGTTTTATTTTCCTGGGTGTTTTTTCTAGATTCGATTACAATTTCCACTTGTAATTGTGTCGTCCTGCACAAATAAATGTCAGATTTCCTTCAATATTCGTAGGAGGAAGTAGTTGTTTTCTGACAGATATTTGCCTCGAATTCCCACTCTGTAGGAAAATGTGGAAAGAAGGATATTACGACCTTGTCGAAATTGTTCGTTGTTAGTTTTACTACATATTTGGTATCAGATAACTGTAGAAACTGTCACCAGTCCACCAGCACTATTCATAATTTCATTATCTTTACTTATTTCTTGGCATTCAACTAACTGAAGTCTATGCGCATCTGCCAATTTTTTCGTTCTTCCAAATTATACGTGTGATGAGTCTTCTTTTCATCTCATCTTTATATATCTTGTCGCCTGTACATTTTTTGCATTGCTGTCGTTACACGTGATACCATAAATTCACAACTTATTTTGAATAGCACCCTCATACCTAGATTCTTGAAAATGTTTCCAAAATTTTTGGTGAAAAGGTGATAAGGAACGAGGTGGATTTATCTCGGGTTGTTTAATTTTGAATTGATCCAGTACGATTGGGTTTTGAGACAAGAATCGACTGTGGCACCACCAAATTTGGTATGCTAGTAGTTGGAACCATGAATAGCACGAAAAAAGAATAGTTTACCAAAATTCCAGGGGTGGAACATATTTTTTTCTTTTTCGTTTAAAAATATATAAATAGATTTTTGCTGTAATGTATATGATTTATCAGAAAAACAACTCAACAGGGTGAAAAACAATTCAATTTTCCACAAAACTTATTCCTAGTAATTTCTTATGAAATGCGCTCTTTTTCCCAGAAAACCTGATTGAACGTCGACATAAAATTTCAGGTTAACCCTTACCGCCGCTGAAAGTTCTGGCGGAGCCGAATATTTGATTGGTCATAACTCTGCTAAAATTGATCGGAGAAGAAAAAGGAAAAGTTCATTTCGTTTCCGAAGACTCCTACCTTCTCATGAAAATATAATATGCTAGTATTTGAGTACCTTAAATGTGTTTGGTCGCACTTCACGGAGATGTTTGCGGATGATCCGAAAATCTTGAATAATTTAGTAAATATGAAATTATTATACTGAAGCAGCAACCCATACCCTCTTTGGACTATATGCAACAATTTTAAAGTAGTGTGACAGGTCCCGCTTATACATGCCAAAAAAAACTTTGTTGTACTCCTGCCTCATTTTCAACTTAACCATAAAATCGGCATTCTCTTCACTAAATGTTGAAAATAATCGCTATTGTGAAGTGCAAACCTCAAGCTTGAAATCACATACTTGATTTTTCATGTAGGATGTGTATGAGCAATTATTTTCAACATTTACTGAAGAAATTGCCGCGATTATGGGTGAGTTGAAAACTGAGGCAGGAGTAAAACCCAGTTTTTTTTTTGGCATGTTGCATATGGTCCAAAGAGTGTACTGATTCCTGCTTCAGTATAAGTAATTATTTCATATCAACTAAAATATCCAAGACTTTCGGATCCTCCGTAAATATTGTAGAAGGGTTATGTGAAGTGGGACAAACCACATTTTAAGTGCTCAGATACTCACATGTTATATTTGCATGAAGAGGTAGAAGTCTTCAGAAACGATATGTACTTTTTCTTTTCCTTCTACTATAATTTTTAGCAAATTCATGACAAATCTAATTTCCGGCCCTGCCTGAATTTGCAGTGACGGGTTAGGGCAAGCATGAAATGTGCGTCGGTGTTAAACCACTTTTTCTGAGAAAACGAGCGTATTTCATAAAATCATTCTTGTGGAGAATTGAATTATCTCTCAACCTATCGAAATCGTTTTTTGATAAATCTTATATTTTCTGATATAACAACAAAAAAAAAATTATATTTTTTTCAAATGAAAAATTTTTTAGGTTTACCCCTGATTTTTTGTTAAACAATTTTTTTTCCAATAATACATGATGTCGAGATGTCATGTGCCGAGTTTCAGAGTGCTACAATTCATGCTTCACTTTTTGCTCAAGTCTATTTGTTGTTACAGGATTAAATACCTAGTCGAAATTTCATTCATTCGTTTCTTTCAGCCCCGAGAAAATATATAAATTATACATTATTATCAAATGGTGAATCGTAAGAAAACTTATTGAATATTTTCAAAATTTATGGTTTTTGAGTGAAGAAAATTAACATACGAGGTGGTGCAATGGTTCCTTTGATTTAAAAAGTGACCTACATCATACTAAAAATTTAATCAGACCCACTGATATTTAGAATTGACGGTAACTCGTCTTCCGTTCGACATATCAGGCGAATTTCTATATTATGTTTCCGAAATTGGAGTGATAAATGAAATGGGAAGTAGAACATGACACAACAAAACGAAATAAAGAATACTTTTTTGTCGACAAAAAATGATTATGGGAGATATTAAATTTTAAAGTTTTCAAGCCTTTTTTTTGGTAATTACTGAGGTCTACAGCCTGAGCAAACCGCGCTGAAACATTGCCATCAGGCAGACACGCTTTAGCCTAGAGAATCACACCAGTGCCTTCCAAACAAAGGTAACTGAAAGCGATTTCATAAAATTTTATAAAATTCTTCGAACATTTTTTACTGCTTCAAAAACGAAAATTCTTGCCATTTATTGATACATGATTGTTCCATATAACAACCCATTCTCTTAATCGCTCCAATTTCGGAAACACCCTGTATATTTCTTGTTCATGAGTCTACAGTATAATATTACTTCAGGTTTACAATCATTGGAACCAACATGTACCAATTATCATTACATACAATCCCTGTTAAGTTCTCTTCTTTCAGAAGTTTCAAATCCGGCCTTAATACTATTGTTCGGCACCAACTGTCTGTCATTAAAATAGATTTCTAGAGAATTTTGTTGCATGTTGAACCTTTTTTAATAGTCGTTTGTCGGGTTGTGAGCACGTGGACGAAAACCTTTTATGCAAGAGACATTTTATGAGAATAATGGAGACAGAGCAAATATAATTGTTAGGTTCTTGATTGCTTGCCATTCTATGTTTGGAATACCTACCTATGGTTGGCTTCTCACCCATCTAGGCCGATTCAGATACATGGGTGACCACCCAGGGTTTTTGACCCCGCAAGTTAAATTTCTCCAGTATTATTAAAATTTATACTTCTGAACCAAAGAAAATATGAGTTTGTATAGAAACGCAAGTCAAAGGAACGTATGTGAACTGTCTTGAAGTTTATAGGCACAAGGGTCAAAAATATTTGCTTGTACGTACGTACGTACGTCACTGATTCTGGTCGAAAAGCAAATTTTTTTAGGTAAAAATCAGTAAGGGAGTTAAAATTCTGCTGCAATTAATAGTTAAAATAATTCATTTGTTACATATTTCAAGCAAATTTCAAACCCTTGTCAGTTTGAAACGCATTGGCCGATTTCCACAATCAAAGCGGTGTTGGATAGAGAATCAGAAGGCCTTCAAAACCTGGTGCCACATGACCCCCCTGACATTTGAAAAAAAAAAGTTGATGGTGCCCTCTTGACACCAGGTCACGTGACCATTATCATTTTTATGCCAAAAAGTAGTAAAAGTGGTACCTTTTCACTTGAATTTTACCGGACCTCGATAGCTTATTCTGTTGAAAAGTTAAAGGGGGGAGGACTTTACGTCCTCGCTGTATATTGTTACAGTAACAAAATAGTTATTTATGATACAAATTCATACAGTAGGACTTTTTTGAAGATCGTATATTTTGTTCAATGAGTCGTCGCATTATCAAATGATGTCTTCCAAGTCAAATTTGACGCAAAATAATGTAGTCTTCAAGAAAGTGACAGTTTGCTATTTCAAAGTTTTATATTCTATTGTTGAAGTATGTACTGAGACATTTTGCAGTTTGATATGAATTCAGTTAAGAAACTACACTGAGCTTGGCGTCACACGTTAAAAAGTGAGGCCTCCGTCATTCCTAGCTTGTACGAGTCTCCTACAGAATCATGAGGGGCTGTTTGCAAGGGTACAGCCGAATGACGGAAAGAACAAATAAAATAAAAAAAGTTCTTGTATAAGTTTTCCATCGCGTTTGGGACCAAGAACTCATAGCCACACTTTCATCTTATGGCTGGCCTCCCTGGTTGTGTTCCTTGCTATCTAGCTTTCTCTCAAACCGATCTCTCCACGTGGTAGTCGATGGGGTATCATCTGATACTCTACCAATAAATGCTGTTCCTTCTTACATCAATGATTTGTTGGGAGCTACCTCATGTCCAGTGAACAGCTTTGCAGATGATAGTACCCTTCATAGCGTTTTCTCTTCCAAAGCTCCGATAAGAACCAGTGAACGGGGAAGAATCGTGATTGAAGTAAATGCGGAATGGGGATCCAACAATTTGGTGGATTTCAATAAAACCCAAGCATGTCTTTTCTCTAGAATGGCCTAACTATGTCAGGAGTATCTATACCAATGAAATCTTCCATTTCAATGACCGGTCTTACTTTCCATCATGAAAAGTCTGTTTTCCGGGTGTGTAGATCAAATCTCCACACACGGATGGCTCACCTCCCTTTCTGTATTGGGCCGTGGTCTACCGTCCATCTAACTAAACCCTCCTAAAAATTAGCGGGAAATTCCATTCCTTTATTTTCAAATTTATATGATACAAATAATTATCCTATCAATCTTAATATTATTACATGTACGCCCATTACTGTATTAAAGAGGGTACCGTCAGCAGTACCCTCTCATGGGAGAACCATGTGAGGTCCATTGCCAAGAGTGCCTCTCATCAACTTGGTTTTCTGTACCGCGTCAAGAAGTATTTCGCTTTCCGTCAACTGATTATGATTTATAAGGCACAAATTCGACCAGTTCTGGAATACTGTTCCCATATATGGGGTGCAGCGCCCAAACGCACATTGAAACTTTTAGATGCTGTCCAAAAGAGAGCCATTCGTCTCGTCGGTGATCCCTCGCTCACAAGCTCGCTTACTTCTCTTCCGATATATAATCAGTCGTTCCACCGTTAGCGGTCCCATCGATACTGACCCATCGATCTCAGTCCTCCCATTCATATGCCGTCACTTTGCAGACATCCGAGCATCTGTTCCCCAGGTCTCGTTTTTCCACCGAACTGCAAAGCTTTGGAACTCGCTGCCTCGGGAGGTGTTCCCTGAGGCATACAGTCTTCAGAAATTCAAGAACACCAATTTTTACCTACTTTCCCTCGGCTCTCACGATGTTCTCTTAAAAATACAGGATTTTCCTTTTCGTGTGAACCAGAACTTAAAAAAACATATGATACTGATGCATTTTGCAGTGTCCCACATAAAGTTCGACACATTTTTTTTATTAACAAATATAATGAAAATCTGACTCAGCAGATAGTTTGTGCTTGAAAAATGAGTACAAAGCAGCCTCTTTTGTTTTGTCACTTGCTAATCTAAACCTGTCAAATTTGACATTTTTTTCAAAAATCTTAAAAAAATCAAGTTTTTTGGAAATTTCGAAAAATGCTAAACAAAAAAGTACTGTCACTTCGATTTTTTTCCAATTTTTTAAATTTTTCAAATCTTTCACTTCATCGATTCGAACGAAACATGATTCAAATTTCATAATTTTGATTACTTACTATATTTCAACGCCATATCTTGCCCAGAAAATACACTGGTCGGTCTGTTACCAGAAGATGAAAAACAGAGACAGTGCTATCTGCCACCACACATAGTGCTGTCACCTGATCTTCGGCATTTTTCTTTCAACCTGGAGTGTTATGCTCACCTGTTACTCGTTGAATTATTTATGTTTATTTGGTTGAAGAAAATAAAGACCTTTATTATTATTATTATTATTCTTATTAAAAATAAATAAATGCACCTCCAGAAATTCGTCTTTATTGTTGCAAAGTTCATCTAGTTTTTTTCATTTCCTTGTTCAACTGATTTGATTTTCAATATATGGACGATAATATGTTATTGATCGACTGAACTATTTTTTTTTCATTCTTATTACACTCGTATTTCTTTTTTCAATAGATTTTTATCCAGTTTGATTATTTTTCTGACCAATATTTCAGTTAAACCAAACCCGAAATATAATTTTCTGTAAACTAAACAATGACTTACAGTTTCATAACTATTCAAACGACTTTAGTTCTAGCGATTTGTACTAAACAAATTCCGTGATTTTAAACAATACAAGACTAATGTTACTTCTCGAGAAGAAAATAGTAGTTACAATTGATCGAATCGAAATAGAATTTTTCTTTAGTAGGCTTTTGAACCAAATCTTTAATTTTGGTTGATGTCAAATTATTTGTTTTGTGTACAGATTTTCGTACATTTATAATTCACGTATTCCTTATTTATTGAAAATGCCACAGAGTCTGTGAATGAAAGGACTATAATTTGTATGGGACAGGAAGAACGGCAGACTGAATAATGAATTCGGTTTCTTTATAAGATTATTGAGATGAATCAATGAATGTTGTTATGTTTGGTTGTGAATTTTGTTATGGTTATTTTGGTTTAATGTTTATTACACGTCTAATGGGGAAAATATAGAAAATAAAATGAATGAAAATGATTCAAAAAATGTTGCGAAAAATTATTATTTGCTCGAAAACTACATTCATCAAAATATTTCGAACTCATCTACAGCTAACGGAATACAAATCTGTTAAGAAATACGAGTATAACAAGAATGAAGAGAAATACGTTTATTCGTTACTGAACATATTAACGTCCATACAACATAAATACGAATCAGTTTAATAATGCAATGAAAAAACTAGATGAACTTTGCAACAACAAAATTTTTATGTGTGACACTGTATGTGTATGTTCTCCTGGATACAAAAGCAAACTTTTTCATGCTATATATTTTTTTTTTCGTTCAAATATTATCCAATTTAACGAAATTTCATACCTAATTATCAATTTCAAATTTTGTGTTGACCCGTGAATCGATTATATTTACCTCGTAACTCGACGTATTCCTCAAAACATCACTCAAGCTAGCGCTCTCGTATCGATAATTTTCGAAGCTCTCGTGGTATTATGTGGTATGTTTTTTTACGAAAATTCGATTATTCAATGGATCTACCAATCTAAATCATCTATTTGAGTTTAAATCACAAAATAACCTCGCAGTTCATATCCATTGTGCTCCACCCGTAGCGTATATAATTTAATGGTTACACAAGAAAACGCTATAAAACCATTAGTTATCAACAATGGTGTGACACTGAAACTGCTGTAAATCGCTCAGTTTACAAAGAAAAGAGATTCGATATATTTATGACCGATAATCACTCAAGTTTGGTATATTGTTGACATTTGCTGGCCAGAATATGGTAGATTTCATGGTTGAAGTCCAAGTCAAACGAATGTATTATGAGGTTGTAGTCCGGGAGGCAGCGACACAAATTTCGCACCAATTCCTACAAAGCTGATTTTATCTCATTTTGTAGTTTTGATATGGCAAGTAAACGGAACGGCAGTCTACCACCCCAATATGGGGGCAAACATTAATTATATTTTTTCAAACGTGTAAATAAATGATACGTAAATGCCTTATTCCTACAAGTATGAAACTTGATAGAGTCCATTTTTCGTTATTAAGTTTACTTTTCAATTATTTAAAATTATTTGAAAGCCGCAATCCTTCAATAAACTTCCCGCTCAAAAATTTAGGCCATATCTACCGAAGCTTTAGCCACAGTGTATCGCAGGTAGAACACGTTTCGTTCACAATAATTATCGTACAATACGTACAGATAAAAAAAGCAGCTTTGTAAATATTAATTTAATCCCGGTATGCAATCATTTGGAGCGACTTAAAGCGGATCGGCGCGGCGGCTGCGCTCGGGAGATCGTGCATTCCATTGCGTCTATCAGGGCTTTGCACCTTTATGTAATCGGTAGACTTATTTTTTTAGACTTCTTATAAACTGAAGTATTTGAGAAAAAAATTTCAACTTTGTAGGAATAAGTCAAAAAAATTAATTTCTGAACACCTTGCGTGGGTGGTAGATCTATGATGGCCTCCCCTCCGACGCGGTAGACTATCATTATACTGCCTTTTTATGTATCATTGAGCACTCTATCAAGTTTCATACTTGTAGGAATAAGGCATTTACGTATCAGTTATTTACACGTTTGAAAAAATATAATTAATGTTTGCCCTCATATTGGGGTGGTAGACTGCCGTTCCGTTTACTTGCCATATCAAAACTACAAAATGAGATAAAATCAGCTTTGTAGGAATTGGTGCGAAATTTGTGTCGCTGCCTCCCGGACTATTGTGTCATTTGGGTTTAATTTTGTCCTTGTGTTCTGTTGATCGTTAAAAGGTTGGTGACTGGAGTGCATACTTATTTTCTTCTCAGTACGTTTCCCTGAATTTGTGGATATTTAGAAAAAGAGTTGAATATCAAGTGAAATAAGTATGTGCACATAATCTGAATAACATATAACTAATATAATATTCATAATATAATGATAGTTTCACTTAAATATTTTTTTATTTTTAAGTATTTTAATATTATAAAAATACACAAATAAAAATGAAAGTAATACAAATTATAAAACAAAAAAAAAATTAATTGGTGCTCCGGGGCGACTTGATTGATTCCAGTGGCGCATTTGCTTTTTCAGCATGAATGTATGTATGTATGCATGGGACAAATCTTGCAACTAATTTTTAGACCGGTTATTCTCAAGCGATTGAGCTGAACTTTGGCATACTTATTTGGTGACAATGCATTATGAAATTTTTGTTAGGAAAAACAAAATGGCGGCTTCAAGATGGCTGACAAGATTCACGATTATGGACCGATTCGATTCGATTTTTAGTCGAATTCGTATACCTGTACAAGATGACGGCGAAAAAGATGACGGACGATTCTTGTGATGATTCCAGTGGCGCATTTGCTTTTTCAGCTGTAGGAAAACCCGGAAAAACCTGCAGCACCACATCATCTGAAGATTTTGATCTGCCAATGTCCTCTCTCTCATAAAATAAAATGTAGGGTGTCTCCAGAGGCTCCAATAAATTCAAGATATCGTAGAAAAGGGGAACATTCTCCATGAAAATTGAAAAATGGAAAATGTGATTTATTTGTGATATCTAACAGAAAACAACTACTTCCCCGGCTGAAGCCACGCTGAACATTGAATTACATTATAATGTAATTTATGTATCAAGTGAGTAAAGTGATACTTGTTTTACGGGTAGGAAATGTTGACGCACGACGCCGTAGGCAGATTGCGGCTATAACTAGGAGTAAAAAAACACTTTACACACGAGTTTCATACAGTATTTATTCTACAACTGTCAAAAAACACAACTAATTCAGATATTTTTGCAAATATGAAATGTATTTGCCATATTTATTGAAACAGGCATAGCTAACTTGGATTACCTAGTGAGGGTTAGGTCCAATAGTTCCTTAAATATATGTAGTGTATCGGAAAGTCTTCATCTATGGTATGGTTGTTTCATGAGAGCGTAAAGAATAGCTTGCTATATGTTGAGAGAGCATTACAATTTCTCCTCTACTCGCTCGAGGAAGGGATATCGACGTGAACTTTTAATTCGCAGTAGTGCGTCTCTCTTGTTTGTGTGGTATTATCATATCATTGCGTTCCTTGTTGCTCGCGTAGAGTTGTCTCTATACCCCAGAAGAAAAGTTTCCGATACTCTATGCTATTATTGTGAATATATTCGCCGCGAAAAACGCTAGGAATATTATTGGTGAAACATTTGTATATCAGATATTTATAGGTTATTAGTTGCTAAAGAAAATGAGAACTGGCTCTATGACAGGATTTCGTAATTATTTGGATCTATCATTTTTGCCGCATGAAACTATATGTTTCGCTTAGCAACAGCCATTAAAAAAGGTGCACTTTATTTTACGCTTTTCCGTTTAATAATGAAATCGTATATAGTAAAATATTGTAATACTTTACGCACATATACCACACACTTTTTTCTGACAGTTGTAGAAAAATAATATTATATTTTTTCTTCGACTGTCAAAAAGGTCAATTTTTTGTGTAATTTGTGTGCCTGAAGTATTACATTATCAAAATATGATTTCATTTGATTATGACAACAAAATTCATAATCTCTGACCCCGAAAACCCTCACACACTAATTTTGAATCGAGTCTGACCATAATGACAAATTTCGATCGCCATATTGGAACCGGCATATTTAATTCATGAATTTTCATGGGTTATTCCAAATCTACGACCTATAAAACCCCCACATACCAATTTTGAATCGAATCTGACCCTAATCACAAATCTCGTCACTATCTTGGAGCCGCCATCTTGAATTCATGAATTTTGACAAAAAATTCATAATCTCTTACCCCGAAAATCCCTGCTTACCAATTTTCAATCGAATCGGACCGTTATCACAAATTTTGTCAAACACATGACAAATTTCAAATCATTCGGATATCTGAAACTGGGTGAACATCGCGTTCAAAAATGTTACATAAATAGACACATGCATACAGGTGAAGCTAATAACAGCGTGTTAATAATATAATACCTCCAGCTTCCCGATCATGGAGAATGCATTGCTTTAAGGTTTAAAATTGGGACCTCTACTAGTCAATCTTCATACTCAATAATTCTGCAATCATCTCTTCAGAAAGTGCCACAATTGGGAAATAAACAGCTAGATCTATACATATGAAGTGTTTTCCAAATCGAGCAGTTTGATTAAGAGATTACAAATTTTTGCCTCATATCGTATCCTGTTTTTCACAGCTTATCCTGTTTTACTTTTTTAAATTTATTCTACCACTAGAAGCATATATTGGTATTGTTATAATGCATTGAAAGTTAAATTACAAATTGTAACGTTTTCTTATTTCTCGGTATTTTCAACAAAAATTATTTCATGTAATGAGAAAAAAACGGTTTGTGATGGAATACATTACTGCGAAATATCCTCAAATTTGATTCAGTTGTTGATATGGAACTTTTTATTTTACAAGCTTAGTTTTTCTGATCAGTTCATATTTTTGGTCTATTATACTTCGTGGCAATATCTATATTGTCAAGCCAATTCATTTTTAATTTTTTTGTTAATTCTCATTATCCACTATCCATTCCATTGGCTTTTTCACACAACTTGTATTTCCACTGAATGAAAATATTAAATGAAAACAACCACCGACAAGGGGGCATATTTTGTAGCTGAAAAAATTTTCCTCATGGATTGTTGTTGACAACGTTGGTGTAAATGCAAATTTTACTAGTTGTATTATTGGTTTTTTTATGTGCCAAAGTTGATGCTCTACTGGCTTGACTGCGTCCCTACATGACATTTTTTATGTAGTTGGCTGGATCTCCTGGGATGATATTTTTTAATTCAGTTATTTTGAAACATATGAATAGTATATTCATGAAATCTGTTGTAGAATCATCTGCAGCTGAAAAACAAACTTCAGTCGCTATTTTCCATCGTTAAGTAAATCACAACCTTTTTTTTAACTTGCCTTGTTAGCATGAATGTATGTATGTATGGGACAAATCTTGCAAGTAATTTTTAGACCGGTTATCCTCAAGCGATTGAGCTGAACTTTGGCATACTTTTTCGGTGACAATGCATTATGGAATTTTTGTTAGGAAAAACAAAATGGCGGCTTCAAGATGGCTGACAAGATTCACGATTATGAACCGATTCGATTCGATTTTTAGTCGAATTCGTATACCTGTACGCGACAAAGATGACGGACGATTCCTGTGATTATGGATCGTTGCAATTTAAATTTGGTACGTGGTGGTTTTCGAGGACGAAGATTATGAATTTGTTGCCGAAATTCATGAATCTAAAATGGCGGAAGTTTTGTAATTATTGTTCGATTGGTATGTGGAGGTACTTTAGGGGTTGAAGATCATGAATGTGTTGTTCAAGATGACGGCTCCAGGATGCCGGATATGTTAATATTCAGATGGTCTCCTCATTGAAGAGCTAGAAAGCTCAAAACTCACACGGAACAGAGTTTGTAATAACTATGCTTCATGAGGAATTCGTACTAATGTGCACAGAATAAAATGACAAGCTTTTATTCAAATGCGCTAAAAAGTAAAAATTAATTTCATCAAATATGTAATATATGTTATTATGTGAGTAGGCCAGTAGAGATAGATATAAATTATTTAAAATTTAACAATAATTTCAAAAGTTTAAAAACATTGGTGAAGTGAATGGTACATTGAGAATAAATATCAGTTTGCAACCTCTTCCGAAGTACGCAACATTGTCAAAATATTCGTTGAGAAAATTCCAAAAGTTCCGCAAAATTGACAGATACATCGGAAAAATATTCCGAACGGTAGACATCTTTTATTACTGTCAAAAAGTAGCTTATGAACTACAATTTGAGCAAAAAAATTCAAAAGAAAATTCAACTCCGTTCAAAAGTTAACATGGGGGGGGGGTAACTTTATGGACACACTGTCTTAAACGAATGATTGAAAGGTAAAGTGAATCACAATGCATCAAGGTAAGTTTTTTTTTATTACAAGTTCACGAGCTTACTATTATCATATAAAATAAATATAAAAACTGCTCAACAGAATTTAGGTAGTTCTTAGACTTGTTTATTTCAAAAGAATCTAAGAAATGTATCAGTTTTCTTAAATCGTATCACGTCATGCTTGAAGAATTCTTGAGCTATGTTGTTATATATTTTATATTTTGAATTTTTCAGATTCAGATCCATTTCTAATTTTTTATCTGAAAATCTACATAACTCAGTTCAAAATTTCCCTCATCTATACCTGGGATTTTTTTTATTTTTAACTTAAAGGGTGGGGTAATCAAATTGTGGATTTTCATGAATGAACGGTGCTTTCGACTATTCAAACTTTCCCTAAGAATCAATGTTCAGTAGAAAAGTATACTCAGGCCTATGGCTCTGGTCTCATAATCCAAATAGATATTCAATTATCAACTGCTAAACAACTGCAGATGCTTTTAACAATATTTGAAAAATGCAATGTTAAAAAAACTAGCATCTTATGTTGACCCCTGAGGTTTACCATTTCTTTCAGTAAAATTAGTTCCGCTTTTTCTAAAGCACATTTCTACTGAGTACATTGCAACTAATGCATTTCAAAATATCTGAAAAGAACTAATTTCTTTCGGTGTGATGCGTAATCTACCGTAAAATCCAGTTTACGTTCCCAATGTGTTTTTGTACGTGGTCTTAGTGAGGAGTGTTTAGGGTCGAGATTTGGGTGAAGTCGGGCTATGAAGATGTTAAGTAGACTATTTATCATGTCAAGAAACGGTGGGTGGCACAGGAAACTTAACTACAAAGAGACACAACTATTATTTACACTTGGCGGAAGATTATGAGCCTTCGATTAGGACACAAGGAGAGCGTATGCTCTGTTAACCAGTTGTTAACCATAGATCTTTCATTCTGTATTGAGGTTTTATTCGTTTTGGGTCCTCGAAGCTTTCATGGATGGATTATTTTCAAATGTGGTTGAATTGAACGAATTATTTTAAAATGATGAATGTTCCAATTGAAGTATTGAATATTAAAAACAGAAACTTTTTGAAAAGCAAATCAAAGATCTTAGTTCTACATGATTTTTGGGTTTGTAACCTTCCACAATCTGAAAATTAAAAAATGTTAATCCAAGGAAGGCTATACAAAAGTGTAGAAGGGCAAATTAACTAATTTGCCCGATAAGACTGCTGTCTTGAATGAAATTAATTTTTGTCAGTAACGTATCCTACACTGAATTTGCCTCTCAGAAAAAATGAGATCAAATTAACCAAAAAATACTTCTTTTGTTCGAAAAAAGTTGACGTTTCGGAGACTGTATCTGCCTCCGTTATCAAAACTTGCTGAAAAGGCGCTGAAAACAGTATTTGAATTGGTTTGGAAATAATAAGATCTTATGAAATCTGCCATACATTATTTTCATTGACATTTGCTATTTTGATACATAGGGTGTTCGGTATCAATCAATCACCATTCTATAGAGCACTGTCAGTGACGTATTATGACATTTGTCAGAATCCGTTTATTCGTCACAAAAAAATACATATATATTCAATACAAAAAAAGATCAAACACAGATGCATTCTTATCGGATTAGTCAAAAAATGGGATATAAGTATGCAATTAAAATAATTAATATACAGTTAAAATACAATGAAATTACATTTAAAATAAATTTTAAAAGTTGGGAAAATCTTCAATACTATAAAATATTTGTTCTGTCAAAAAAAGTTTTAGTTTGGTGCTAAAAGTCATATTAGACATATTACAGGTATATTGTTTATCATAGATACATTCAATACAAATCCAAAATATAGTATTCTCAGTACATCGAAGGAAACAGAGTCATGCCTTATCATATAGCAACATGTGCTTAAACTAGAGCATACAGTTTGTATATGGGCCTCCCATGTTAATTTTTGGTCAAGAGTAACACCTAGAAATTTAATTGTTTCTGTAGCTTGAATTGATTTGTTGTTGATATGTAGATAGAGATTATGGCCAGGCGTAACATTCCTTGGTTAAAACCGCATAAAATATGTTTTGGTAGCATTCAATTGAAGACCATTCTGAGTACAGTATTCGTATGAAACTCTCAAGAAGCTCCATTACTATTCGTAATTAATTGTTCAATGTCACTGTGTTTGACATCAGAATATAAGTATCATCGGCATATAAGATGATTTGATCAGGATAGTTGCAGATTTTTTTTATATCAGATGTGAATATTATGAAGAACAGGGGTCCCGATGTTGATCCTTGAGGTACTCCTAAATTAGATTATGTTATTTATGATTTTGTGTTATACATTGTTATTTGTGTACGCTCTCAGATAGGTAGGACTTCGCCCAGTCAAGAGGTACCCCACGAACACCAATAGCCTCTAACTTAAGCAGCAATAGATCCCAGTCGATCGTATCAAACGCACGGCTCAGATCATAAAAAAGACCAAATGTCATAGGGGGACAAACAAACCAAACTGAACAAAACAAACCCATTGAACCTATTTTCCATAAACCTACGTGAATCTTTCTGGTAAATTTTCTGCGAAAAGTGATTTATAAAAATCGCAATTATCCACTAACACGCACAAAAAACGAATTTTCATTTCAACAATTGCGTTGAGGATAATTTGTTTCCTCTATGAAAAACCACATTTTGCTGATTCTCAGGCACGGGGTACAACATTTTTTTTTACTGGCCTCTCCTATAACACCAAACAAAATAACACGAATAGTATATATAGTAGATATTTACGCACCCTATGCTTGATGTACATGCCCATTTTTTTCTAAGTAAAAAATAATAAAAATGATTCAGTATGGGATGGCTGAGAACAGGTATATTGAAACCTCGAGTCGGCCATCAACTAACCTACAGAAATTTTATGGGGCTGACTACTGGTGAAAAATTAAATAATCAAAATGTTCACACATAAAAATGTAAAGAAAAGACACATCTATTCTCATCATGCATTAGGTTTATATTTCAATTTTCCATTATCCTTCAAAGTCAGCCAGAGTGGCTGTCTTTGGGAATTATGACAATTTTATAAACCAGTCCTCAGCCACAAATATATTTCGATGAAAAAAGCCTATCGTGACCTCAAAAGCTTTCAAAACTTGTTCAATATACATTAGGACAATGCCTGAAAAAATAAACCTTCTTAAAATCATTGTCCAAGAGATGAAGCCTAATAATAAAGTGCCCAACCACTGAAAAAATCTTAAGGTTCCTCACCTAAAAGTTAGCCAACACAGCACACCATATTTCATACACACGTCATTACTATATTTTCATGGTTATATTTGAATCATTTACGAGGTTACCACCAAAAAAGTGGCTGAATTCAGGAAGCTCAAAAGGAACTTTTTTATTTTAGTTCGAAAATATGAATAGGAAATTCATAAAATCTTTTGTGGAATCATCTGCGACTGAAAGACAAACTTTAGTCGCTATTTTCCATCGTTCAAGATAACCTCTTGGGAGGTATTCATGTTGAAAAGGGGGAACATTCTCCATGAAAATTGAAAAATGAAAAATGTGACTTATTTGTAATATCTATCAGAAAACAACTACTTCCCCGGCACAAGCCACGCTGGACATTGAACTACATCTGATAGATATTGTGAAAAGACTCTAACTGAAAAGGAAAGAAAAAATCTGAAAGTGAAAATTTGCATTTTCATTCAGATAGCTGACTTTTTTAATTCTTTCTAGTTTTCCTTGAAAAAATCATTGAATAAATTAGACAAAGAGAATGTTGCGTCTTCAGGTTCAAAAATAAGTGTACACTGGTATGAACTCGCCTTTATTAATCAAACTTCCCTTGACAACACTGTAATTCAAGTCACTGTCAAAATACTTGTATCCAAGGTAACTCAGAGTAACTTCCTAACTAACTTCCCTCATCTCACAAATGCATTGCTTTTATATACAAATAAAGTTCTAGAAAACTTAAGAAATCAATAGAACACAAATAGAATGTTCGACGATTGATCCAGAACAAAAGTTAGTGCTTCTAGATTTTTCCATCTAATTCATCGAACGATCTCGAACAATTCGAGAAGTCTTTATCAAATTTCAGGTCTGTAACACTGCCTCCTCCTTTAGGTTATTCCGTCCCGGATAACACCATCACTATTTTGGTTGTCCCTCTGGAACCAATTTGGGGAATCGAGGCCTCGGTATTCTGCTAACCTCTCGATGTGAACAACTTTGGGTTTACTCCTTGGGTTGAGCTGGATGCGGTATACCAAGTCGTTGATCTTCCTTATGATGACATAGGGTCCTGTCCAATTTCTCTGTAGCTTGGGGCATTTTCCTTTCTTTCTCTGAGGTTGATATAGCCAAACGGCATCACCTGGCTCGAACATAGTCCCTGGACTCTTCCTGTCGAACCTCTTTTTCATTTTATCACTGGAGATTTGAAGACGACGTCTGCAGAATTCCTGAACTTGGTCCAGTCTTTCTCGCAACTCTTGGGCATATTCTGGTAGGACTTTGTCTTCTGTACTCCTTATCTAATTTATTCAATGATTTTTTCAAGGAAAACTAGAAAGAATTAAAAAAGTCAGCTATCTGAATGAAAATGCAAATTTTCACTTTCAGATTTTTTCTTTCCTTTTCAATTAGAGTCTTTTCACAATATCTATCAGATGTAGTTCAATGTCCAGCGTGGCTTGTGCCGGGGAAGTAGTTGTTTTCTGATAGATATTACAAATAAGTCACATTTTTCATTTTTCAATTTTCATGGAGAATGTTCCCCCTTTTGAACTTTTTCATGTTATTCATTCAACTATTATTGGAATAAGAATGTATGGAAGTGGCAGGAATTAGGCGCAGTTACCCTAACATACTATTTACTTCGAGAATTTTTGCCGGACAGTATCAAATAAATGAAATAGTAAATGACTAATATAGTATAATTACAATAAGCAATCGCAACTGAGTCTTCTTGGAAGAACGTTGCACAAATATCGTCAGATGTAATTCAATGTCTGTCATGCTATTAGCCAGGGAAGTAGTTGTTTTCTGTCAGATGTTTGCCTCATATTTTCCACATGGTGGAAATATTTGGAGAGAAGAGTACTTCGATTTTACTATTTCATACTATTTACTGTTTTCGTAATGAGGTATTAATAGCTATAATAAAAAAATAATCAAAAAATGCAGTCGACATCTTCACGCAGCCACCCGGTATCATACGCCACATGAATTTATAAGCTCTTTACAAATTTGATACGAAAGGAATGACGTCCGTTTCGAGTACGGTTCCTCTACGGGACGTCTTACAATGTATCAAAAACCTATTAACGGCCCCATAAATAAACACATTTTGAGTCTTTTCTTCTCGATGACTATACGCGTACTCACATAATCAACCGGAAGCCAAAAGGTGGCTAAGGATGTGTGAAAGAAATCATTTAATGCTGCGTCAAAGAGGCCATTTAGACCAATAAAAGCCCGGTTCACTCTACACAGAATTCGTTGAGATCGTCTCAATTAATATGGACCTGAAAGAAAATTCTCCGTGTTTGCAACTGCGAATTTTACGTAGTTAGGTACCATTTATTGACAAGTGAATATAGCCGTGACGAATTGGTGTTAACCCATTTTGTCCCAATCATCGAAAAAATAAAAAAACGGGAATTTTTGTTGGTATATGTTTATTTTGATAGACTCAAGAATACATTCCATGCGTCAAAAATAATTAAAATAATTTAACATAAAAAAAAATACTGGTGCGCAAACGAACCACTGGGACAATACATGAAATGGTTTTTTAGGACACATACGATTTACAAAATAATTTTAACAGAAATATATCATAGAAAGATTCAACCATGAATAAAATAACTATACCTGAATTATTGTTTACATAGAATTTTACTTGCTACAAAAAACAGATTAATATTATATGGTGCGTTAACGCACCACTGGCAACACCCGGTGTCATTTTTGGTGGTACTGTACAAAACATGCTGTATGTAAATGTACGTTACATTTATTACAAATATGAATTGTGTGATTATGGCAAATTCCACACCTCCTGCGTGCTTTAGTAACATGGGGAATTATATGGTGACCTATATTATCATAACGCAGTTCGTCTATGGAAGGAGCAAGATTTCTTTTGATTAGTGTTTTGTCATTTTTTAAAAGTCGCAAGGCTATGTAAGATTTAAAATCTACCTGGGAATTTTTTTTTTTCATTGGCAACATTATAAATTTTCCATGCATTGACGACTAAGCTATGCAATGCGTTACAAAATAAAGGCCACCACCATTTTTTCCCAAATACTTGGCACCTATAATTAGCAATTCCATTGTAATGTAAATCTACCCCACCCATATATTTATTATATTGGGCAATAACATAAGGTTGGGGTAGATGTACATCTTTTCGTTCTTTTCTATTATAGCGTTTAACATTTTGGACAGGATCAACATTATAAACATTACTTGCCACCGTTACAACCGAATTATCGTTCCAACGAACAATGGCAACTTTTGATTCAGATTCATATGCTGAAATATAGGATCCGCGGTCTTTTTTACCGAATGATTTACAATTTTCGATTGGACACTTACTTGTTCTATTTTCTCGTATAGTACCCGTAGCAAAGTAATCATTATTTTTTAAATGTACGAAGAGTTTGAAAGATGAAAAATAGTTCTCGAAAAAAATTTGGTGATTCAGTGGCTTATCCACAACAGAAAGTAGACTCATGACAACGTCACCGCCAAGGCCAAGGCTAGAATGACTTTTATTTTGAATACCACCATATGGGAGGGAATAAAATAGGTACCCATCAGATGAACAAAGGCACCATAGTTTGAATCCAAACCGAACTGGCTTACCCTTTATAAACATTTTGCACGAATGGCGCCCAAAATATGGTACCATCTGTTCATCTATGGATAAGTTGAACGAAAATATTCCAAACTGCATATTTTTTTTATTCATTACATCAAAAAATGGTCTAACTTTCGAAAATTTATCATTTGTATCTAACAGATTATTGTCAGATAAATGTAAGTTCTGTTTTATGAATTGAAATCTATTGCGGCTCATACATTTCTTTATGAGATCAATTCCTTTGTCTTCATCAGTAGACCAATAATGCTGAATATGTGGTAAGGAATGGTAACCAGAGAACAACAGAATTCCTATGAAACCTAAAAGTTCGTTTTTTGATAACGAGAATTCATGGCGGTTATTGTCTTGAGCATACTTCACCGAAAAATTTAAAATCAAGTCAATCACTTCGTCATCAAAAAACATAAAAACTATTTCAAGGGGAGTTTTTCCAGAGAGTCTATTTTTTATATCCTCGTATAATCGAAATTCATCGGATACAGGTGTGTGAGTATATTCAATCTGACCTTTCTTCCATTTGACTGTAGAAGCAAGCCTGTCTTTCCCAGAAAGCATACGTCTTCTTTTTGATTCCAGTGTTTCATCATCTGATGAGTCCCATTCAGGTTCAGTAGACGACAAAGTACAGGACTAGTCAGGGACCTCTGTATATTCCGGTACATGCAACTCGAAAGTTCCAACTATATCAGTTGGTTCCTCAAACTCTTGCCTATTGCTTTCCTCGTTCATATCTTCCTCGTCAGTCAAAGTATCCACGGCAGGTGGAATATAAACAGCGTCAATATGTTCTGTAAATAAATATTTCGCGTAATTCTCAGCCAAAAATTTGTAAAGGACGCAATATTACAATATTGCATCTATAAAATTTAAAAATACGTAAATACTAGTAACTAATACTTACGACTTTCATCATCATCCGACATATCCTGCACGATCTCCTCCAAAGCCGCCTCTAATTCTTTTTGAGTCAAATACCTTGTAAACGGCATATTTTACAGAGCGCACTCAAATTTCACGTGAACTGCACAAGAAACAGAGGAAAACTAAACAAACACATCAATCGGCGATGTTTACTTTACTTGTCGAAACTTGTAATAAATTGGTTTTGTTTCATAGATAAAACCAGTGGTTCGATCACGCACCACTAATTATATACAGAAATTTGACGATAAATTATATGATATTTCAAATATATTTTTTTCACTATGTAATCCACATATTATATACTTTCCAAAAAATGATATCACTTTTCAAGAATAAAAATCTTACTAGTTTGAATTTACTTCAACTTTTGACACAAAATTAACCAGCGGTTTTCTCGACTTTTGAAGTGTTATAAGATTTTTGTTTTGAATAAAAATCAAAAGTCGGTACAGTACTATATCTTCTAATACTGATAATAATTGAACTTCCAAATGGATATTCGAAAATATTTACTGGATTTAACCAAAAAAAATCATAAAATATGTGGTGCGTTAACGCACCACTGGGACAAAATGGGTTGTTACCCACAGATTTCTGGCCACACATGCAAACGCGAACGATTTGTGGTTGGAAAATTCAGTTGTAAGTAACCGGACTAAAATCTGTGGCTGGGTTACTTATATGTACGTATATAAATTAATGTTAAGTTATAAGGGATTCCAAATGGATTCATGTGGTGGAAACCATTTCTATGTCACTCATACGGATTTGGATTAAATAAATTTCTTTCGTTGAGACATATCTTCAAGATATCACACAGTATAAAACTTGTAACCCGCTGATGTACGTTAATGAAAATCTCACGAAATACGGAGGAAATTATGTAGATTACAATTGTGAAAACCGTTTCTCTGTCACCCATACAGATTTGGTGAAAATGATTTTTTTTTATTGGAAAGTACCTTCAAGACATCATACGCTATAAAAAATGTAACCCGATGATGTGCGTTAATGAAAATCACACGAAATACGGATGATTTTATGAAGATTTCAACGGTGAAAACCGTTTCTCTGTCACCCATACAGATTAGGTGGAAATGATTTTTTTTTTTTTGGAAAGTACCTTCAAGACATCACACGGTATAAAAAATGTAACCCGATGATGTGCGTTCATGAAAATCACACGAAGTATAGAGGATTTCATGTAGATTACCATAGTGAAAACTGATATACAGATATGGAGTGAATGATTTTTTTCCATTGAAAATTATCTTGAGGACATCACACGCAATGAAAAATGTAACCCGATGATGTGCGTTTATGAAAATCACACGAAATACGGAGGATTTTATGTAGATCACAATGGTGAAAACCGTTTCTCTGTCACTCATACAGATTTGATGAAAATGATTTTTTTATTGGAAAGTACCTTCAAGACATCACACGGTATAAAAAATGTAATCGGATGATGTGCGTTCATAAAAATCACACGAATTATAGATTATTTCACGTAGATTACAATGGTGAAAACCGTTTCTCTGTCACCCATACAGATTTGGTGAAAATGATATTTTTTTATTGGAAAGTACCTTCAAGACATCACACGGTATAAAAAATGTAACCCGATGATGTGCGTCCATGAATATCTCACAAAGTATAAATGATTTCACGTAGATTATAATGGTGAAAACCGTTTCTCTGTCACCCATACAGATTTGATGAAAATTACTTTTTTTTATTGGAAAGTACCTTCAAGACATCACACGGTATAAAAAATGTAACCCGATGATGTGCGTTCCTGAAAATCACACAAAATATAGAAGATTTCATGTTAATTAACATGGTAGAAACCGTTTCTCTGTCACACACACACAGATTTGGTAAAAAAAAAATTTTCAGTGGAAAATATCTTCAAGGCAACTCATGCTATAAAATTTGTAACCCCATGATATTCACATAAAATGAAAAAATTTGCATCCCGTGCTTGACATTTTTTTATGCTTTGCTTCGGAGAGTGCCAATAGATGTTGGACTCGTTATAAACGTCTGCCTCCGGTTTGTCAAAAATTTCCGATTGGGTAGTAAAAAAAAACTTTTGTTGTGTGAGAAGTTTACATGTCTTTTGGTGATTTACATCGTGCCTTAGTGAGAAGTTGCATATCACTTTTTGATCACTTTCACTCTGGTGATTTATAATGTGCCAGTGTGTGAAGTTACCTGTTACCAGGCTGATTTGAGAGCAGAAAAGCTTGCACGTGCCTTAGTGAGAAGTTGCCTGCTATTAGGATTCTTGAAGGATTTATGGAGGACTGTAACGTGCCTGTGTGAGAAGTTTACATGTTTTTTGGTGATTTACATCGTGCCTTAGTGAGAAGTTGCATATCACTTTTTGATCACTTTCACTCTGGTGATTTATAATGTGCCAGTGTGCGAAGTTACCTGTTACCAGGCTGATTTGAGAGCAGAAAAGCTTGCACGTGCCTCAGTGAGAAGTTGCCTGCTATTAGGATTCTTGAAGGATTTATGGAGGACTGTAACGTGCCTGTGTGAGAAGTTTACATGTCTTTTGGTGATTTACATCGTGCCTTAGTGAGAAGTTGCATATCACTTTTTGATCACTTTCACTCTGGTGATTTATAATGTGCCAGTGTGTGAAGTTACCTGTTACCAGGCTGATTTGAGAGCAGAAAAGCTTGCACGTGCCTTAGTGAGAAGTTGCCTGCTATTAGGATTTTTGAAGGATTTATGGAAGACTGTAACGTGCCTGTGTGAGAAGTTACATGTCAGTGAGATGTATTGAGGATTTAATAACGAGTAACGTGCCTATGTGAGAAGTTACTTATTATTATTTGTGCAATACTGAGACGAGAGTACAGTGACATGCAACGTGCTTGTGTGAGAAGTTGCATGTCAAAGGGTTTACTCTTCAGTTAATTTTTATCGTTGTAGAAAAGCATTCGTTGTGCCTGGGCTCATGACAACAATCCTTTAGGTGCGTTTCCAAAAATTTCATTGATATTACTATCTAACAATTCCATTGGAAGAAATTATGACTCTCGAAACTTGGGAGCTTCTTTGGTATTATTCGCTTGTGATTGAACCTGAAGATTATTGAATATGCTGGTATACGTGTATATTTATGTTCATGTTGGTATATATAAATTTGTATTCTCAATTGTTTTAGAAATAAAGAAATTTATTTCTATAGTTGCATCATCGCTATGAAATCCCTACCTAAAATGAACAATAAAAAAAAATCTAACACTTGTCAGCTGCTGATGATTCCAAAAGTGATTTTATGAGCACCCTATTCATATTTTCAAACGAAAATCGAAACGAAATTGAGTATTCAATTGAATTCCTGCTTTGAACTAGCATTATTATTAAATTCCGACTTTAGACCCAGAATTTTAAAATTTTCCTTTTTTTGACTTTAAAGTCAAGTGGGAAATTAGTCAAAACTATTTTTAAAATATTATGGCCATTGTACCCCTTCGTATAATCCATACATATTTGACATTAAAAGAAATTGAGCAACGCAACATTTTTTTCTCACCGTGTAAAACGTTCTTCTTCGAAATCTTTTCACGATGATAAAACATAACTGTCAGATTAGGATCCAACTCAAGCCACTGAATAAACTGGCGTGATCAGAAAGGAAACGCGTTACCAGAGAGCGGTCTATGAAAGAAAGGGTGCGATATCATTTTTTAAAATGCCAGTTGTGGGCACCTTGATATGTTCCACTCGGTCTATACTGTAATTGTTGAAAACTTGATCCTTTCATGGGTTATATTTTGGGTTTTGTCCTAATAATGGGACTTGTAGGCGAAATGGCTCGGTTTAACACGCCCTTAAAAGATATTGAATCGAAATTTGATGAAGTTGGTTTTCATTCACACGGAATCTTTTCTATTCATCGGAAAAATTCCTTCAAAAAAGACTGCCAAATGGCAAAGATTCTGCGGAGGCATGGCATTCTCTCCAATTCTCCAAAGAATCAACGTATGTCAAACTGAACTATTTTCATATATAACAAGACCTTAAAATATTTTGTATACTGAAAATGTTGACAAAATACTATACGAAAACATTGTTGCCTAGCAAAGCACTACACATCTATACATAAAAATCCATAACGATTTAACGCTAGGGATTTTTTATGCAGATGTGGAGTGCTTTTGCATGGTCGGTATAAACAGCCAAAATTCAGCCGACAGAATATTAGTTCAAGTTATATTCGTCGTCATATGTTCGAAAATTAATTCATTGCACAATATAGAAAATGACACCAAAACCTGCAGGATTTTGACTTTCAACAAATGTATTGTCATTAGCAATGTGAAAAATAATAATCATATTGACAACAGTGAGAAAATACCTGATATTTTCGCGAAAAATGCATTTTTGTACAACTGACATTAAAAATGACGTTTTTAATTCATTGACACATGAACTAAAAACTGACGTTTTCACAAAATCACTTTTAACACTAGTGTTAAAAGTACTTTTAACACTAGTGTTAAAAGTAAAATGACAGATGAGATGATGGATACTCAGTAATATAGATCTCTCTAACACTTAATCAGATATTATAAACAGAGCACCTACTCAAGAGGAATCGTTTATAAAAGTTCACACATGTATTTGGCCGTTTGCGCAATTGGTAATACTAATTCCTTTTGAAGTTACAAACGAAGTAGTATTTAGTCCAACTGTAGAATGTCCTTCATCACTGACAAATAATGACATTCATAAATAAAGTGCGTTGGGGTTTATTATATTTGAAGTATCTGTCAGTCAGCCTTGTAATCCAAAGATCGTGTGTTCGAATCCTTATGGATCTTATTTTTTTTTGTTTTTTTCTTACTAGCAGTAACTGTTGAACAAAAAATTTTGTATGATACATTTGTTAAAAGTGATTTTATTTTGCTCGTGGGGTTGCTCCACTCGCTAACGCTCGTTTCGCAATATTCCCCACTCACAAAATAAAATGCCACTTTTAACACTTGTATCATAAATAACTATTGTATACTGAAAATGTTGACAAAATACTATACGAAAACATTGTTGCCTAGCAAAGCACTACACATCTGTATACATAAAAATCCATAACGATTTAACGCTAGGGATTTTTTATGCAGATGTGGAGTGCTTTTACATGGTCGGTATAAACAGCCAAAATTAATTAGTTCAAGTTATATTCGTCGACATATGTTCGAAAATTAATTCATTGCACAATATAGAAAATGACACAAAAAATGTATTGTCATTAGCAATGTGAAAAATAATAATCATATTGACAACAGTGAGAAAATACCTGATATTTTCGCGAAAAATGCATTTTTCTACGACCGTCCTTATTTACACACTTTCCGCACTCATTTTAATTTCGAAAGTGTCAGTTTGCCAACTAGTGCGGGAAAGTAACATATGTCAATTTATCATTGATTTTACGTGTATATTACTATTCAAACTAATATAGGTTTTAATATTTAATCTAACTCAGACTATTTTTTTTGTTTTAATTCATTGGAATGAAGTAAAAATTGGGATCCTTTTATATATCCATGGTGTCATCAAGACGTCAAAGTTTCAAGTCGAAGCATTATTTCATGTACTGAAAAATCAATTAAAAATTAAATTAAAAAAAACTTTGGTCGCATTGGTGCCATTCATAGAAATTATATAATATATGGAGTAAGTATATATACTATAATTTCTATGGTTCCATTCCATTGGCGTTATTGACATGAAATCAGGGGCACCAATACAACTCTCAGCCAATCAGCAATGATCTTTACAAATATTGATTTTCTTATTCAATTACCTGAATTGCAGAGCCGAGTCGTAGTTTTAGGCTATTTATCATTAACGCTAACCTGATTATGACAAATTTGTTCTGAAAATTCCCTTCCCCAGTGATAGAAAATTTCAAAATTTTGTGGGTTGGCAACTTGACTCGAAGTCTCCTATTGCAGAATGTATGTTTAAATAAAATATATATTTTCAATGTGCTTTTTGAATCTTTATGCGGTGGTAGAAAAAAGAATGTTCCTAATTCATGCGTAAAGTGTCTTTCCGCAATTGTTAGGAAAATAACCATTGTCACTCAAACCTTATTACACTATGCTTTTATTGTGATTATTTTTGTGCCTATTTTCACGGCTATTTATTACCTTAATTTCCCCAAATGACTGGCACTATCACACCATGCCTTTTTAAATGATTGTTTGAGGAAGTAATTCCAGAGTTGCAAACGTGGTAAAATGCGCCGCAAATCGCGGCGTTAATTCCTATTTCCGCGCGATTTTCGCACGAAAAACAAGCCCTCAACAATCGCAAACTTTGCAGTGTAGTTCGCGCTTTTAAGATGGACTCAAAGGTAGCCACTGCTGCTGCTGTGCTTTGCGCTATAACGCAGTATAATTATTTTTACATTAAAAACAAGAAGCGAATAAAGAGAAAAAAGGTGGGGGTGGATGACAGTGATTCATCGTACCGAAACAAGGTGCGTTTGAAAAAATATTTCACCTTTGTGTGAGTAGGGTAGACACCATCTGTAGGAACTAAAAGCATATAGCTATTTCGAAACAAATACTTGTCACGAAAAATTAATTCCTAATTTATTTCGTTATGCACGCAATCACAAAGTTACTTAAATAGTTATTTATGATACAAGTGTTAAAAGTGTCAAAAGTGGAGCAACCCTACGAGCAAAATAAAATCACTTCTAGCAAATGTATCATACAAATCTTTGTACAACAGTTACTGCTATAGTACAAAAAAAAATTATAATATCCCCAAGGATTCGAACACACGTTGTTTGGATCACAAGGCAGACTAAATAAATAAATAAATAGGGTTTTTATTCTATAGATTCCACAAATATACATTTCACAAATAATGACAAGTCAAAAACTTAATTTCATTCTCTATAATCCAGGTGGTTAAAGGGTGGATGGAAGGGCCCAATAGTAGCAACTCTCCCGCACCTTTTCAGGGGTACGGGAGAGCGCCTTGCCAATGCGAACATATTCACCCCCGCGAGAGGGTGCTGCAGTCCACCCGCGCTGGTGGAATCGCTGGGCCGGACTTTTCAATATATTGCGGTGGTAGATCGGAAAGATACATGCCTCCTGCAAAGCTTATGCCTGTAGTGCATTTATATTCAATGTAGATAATGCTTTATGCAGTTTGTGAGGTCGGATAGTTCGATGTTAAATCCCGGAAAAGGCTGAAGCAAAAAACCAGGTCAAGGTACTTCGCGTTTTAGTTCTACTTTCGACTTGGTTCCCTACGGAACCGGTTCATCCCTTCTTTCGTGAAAGATGTCAAGCGCTTGATAAATGAGTCCGCCGTGTTTGCGGGGCTCATTATCATATACTCTGAGTCTGGTAATGTCTCTGGTAAGAGGACTTCCATCGAGTAAGTAAGTATTTATAAAACTTGTATGACAAGTTTTTTATAAATGCCGGGATTGAGTCGACGCCAGCAAGCTCCCTAAGGGTTTCCACTCGAAGGTATCGTCTACTACCGGTGATGACACGGAGTACTTTGTTCTGCATCCTATCCAGTTTCGCTAATGGAGTTGGTGCTAGGCTGCAGAACACTGGACAAGCGTAAGTCATGGCAGGTCTTATGATCTGCTTATAGATCAGAATTTTATTGTCCTGAGACATTTTGGATCCTCTGGCTATCAGAGGATAGGTGCGCTTTAGCGCAACTCCCGCCCTCTGAATAGCCAGGGTTATATGTCGGCCGAAGTTTAATCGCTTGTCCAGATGTACACCCAGGTATCTCGCATGGTTGACGTTCTCAACAGCACAAGGCAGACTGGCAGATGCTCCAACTTTAATAAACCTCAACGCACTCTATTTATGGATGTCATTATTTGTCAGTGACGAAGGACCTTCTACAGTTGGACTGAATACTACTTCGTTTGTAACTTCAAAAGGAATTAGTATTACCAATTGCACAAACGGCCAAATACATGTGCGAACTTTTATAAATGATTCCTCTTGAGTAGGTGCTCTGATTATAATATCTGATTGAAGTGTTTCTGTTAGAGAGATCTATATTACTGGGTATCCATCATCTCATCTGTCATTTTACTTTTATTAGGGTAGAAAGTATTTTTAACATTAGTGTTAAAAGTGATTTTGTGAAAACGTCAGTTTTTAGTTCATGTGTCAATGAATTAAAAACATCATATTTAATGACAGTTGTACAAAAAATAGCTTACGTTGTTATAATAATTACATAATGATTGAAGTTATTTGTGTGATTGATGACTTGTTTATTTTGTGGAAATTCATGATCACTTTGATAAAATATAGTATAAAAACTAACTTAGTTTTTATACTTGATAATGGGATAAAACCCGAAACCGGTCGTAACAATAAAAATCTAGTGGAAATAAGACAAAAGAGTGTTCTTTCGTTTCATCAAAGTTATTGAAGTTATTATTAAAGTGGCTACTATATTGTCTTTCTGACCACAGATTGTGTCTACCCTAAACAGAGCTGCAAGCTATCAGAAAACAATTTTTTTTTTGTTTAAATTATTTTAATGATTTGGGTTATTTCATTTTAAGTCATTTCTCGAAAGTTTACTTAAGACTTAAAATTCAACTCGTTTTCAAAATTACTTTTGATTTAAATATTCATTCCGAAGTATAAAAAAACTGAAGTAGTTAAAAAAAGGCTTATATCTCAAAATGAAATAAGATTCTGAAATTCTTTTTCTCGAATAATTGAGTTATTTTCATTTCAAAATGGTTCAGACTAACGTTGCACTTTTTCTGAGAACCGAAAATTGAATAACTTGGATAACATTTGCAAGTTGTTCGGTGTACCTGAATCGATGCAAGAGCCATAAACACTTCTGTTCCCTGTTCTAGTTAACCTGTGAAGAATAGATAGCGTCCACCTTTGTACAAATCGACAGAATGATGACCGGCAGATGAGATAACAATCGACAATAGACTTCCTACCGGTGGACAGACATGCAGACAGCGTTTATCTGTCTCCATCTGCAGACATTGTCCGCAATTTTAACAGAAGTGATGTATGTGTCTCAATTTGGTCAGAAGAGACCGCAAAGTTTCGCCCATTACGGGTGATAATATCCACACCCAAATGAAGAATTCTGGTCTGGCCTGGGGTTTCACACAAATGGGCCAATTAATAAGTGGTGACACCTTTTATTGTTTTTAGGTATTGATGTATGAACGTATTTATAAAGCAATCAGTTTAAATCAGTACCGATTCGTCTCTAACAAATAAAAGTTGAAATGTAGGATTATTCCAGTACGATTGGGTTTTAAGACGAGGATCGATTGTAGCATCACCAAACTTGGTATGCTAGTAGTTGGAACCATGATAAAAACGAAAAAATTGTTTACCAAAATTCCAGGAGTGGAATATATTTTTTTTGGAAAGTATATGAGTTTTTGGAAAAACAACCCAACAAGGTGAAAAAGAATTCAATTTTTCAGAAAAATTGTTCCTAGTAATTTCTTATGAAATGCGTTCGTTTTCTCAGGCAACGTGATTGAACGCCATTTCAGGTTCACGCTTACCCGCCGCTGAAAGTTCGGGCGGAGCCAAATATTTGATTGGTCATAACTCTGCTAAAAATGATCGGAGAATGAAAAGGAAAAGTTCATATCGTTTCTGAAGACCCCTACCTTCTCATGCAATTAATATAATGTGCGAGTATTTGAGTACCTAAAAAGTGTTTTGTCGCACTCCACGGAGAGGTTTGCGGATGATCCGAAAATCATGAATAATTTAGTGAATATGGAATTATTATACTGAAGCAGCAACTTATTATACTTCAGTAAATGTTGAATATAATCGTTTATTCATATCCTGCGTATACAGTGCGGTCCATAGGTATAGAATAAATTCATTTTTAGCGTTATTATGTATTTTATCAAAAAATCCTAAAACAGGTCAATTTTTATTGTCAATTTGACAATTTACGGTATGAAAATATTACACCCTTCTTGCATCCCCTCTGAACTATGAGCACTCCCTCAAAAAATTTAAATGAGAAGGGGGGTCGTGTGGCATCTTGTTCGAAAGGGATTTTCATTATATGTTCAGCAATACTAAGTTTTTCATATTTGGTGCAACCAAAACTGAGAAAATGTGTTATTGAAATTAAAAAATATTGACACTGTAAATTATGTATCTGTTGAAAAAAACCTGAAACAGGTCGATTTCTATTCTCAATTTGACAATTTACAGTATGAAAATATTACTCCCTTCTTGCACCCCCTCTGAATTATGAGCATATCATCAAAAATTTAACATGAGAAGGGGGATAGTGTGGCACCTTGTTCAAGAGGGATTTTCATTCTCTGTTCAGAAATACTGAGAAAATTTATTCTGAATATGTAAAATGTTGATACTTTAAGTCGAATGAAGGAAATAACGCAACATAATGTTTAAAAAATATTTCCTTCCTTCTACGTAAAGTATAAAAATTTCACATTATCAACACAAATTTTAAAAACTTAGTAACGCTGAACAGCGAATTGAAATCTCTTTTGGAAAAGGTACAATTTTTTGAGGGGGTGCTCATAATTCAGAAGAGGTGCAAGAAGGGGGTGATATTTTCATATTCTAAATTAACAATAAAAATTGACGTGTTTCAGGATTTTTTTGATAAAATATATAATAACCACTGTATGTTTAATAACACTGTTGTGAAGTGCAAACCTCAAGCTAGAAATCACATACTTCATTTTTTATGTAGGATGTGTATGAGCGATAATTTTCAACATTTACTGAAGAAACTGCCGGGATTATGGGTAAATTGAAAAGTGAGGCAGGAGTAAAACCCAGTTTTTTCTTTGGCATGTATAAGTGAGGCTTGTCTCACTAGTCTAAAACCGTTGCATATGGTCCAAAGAGGGTACTGATTCCTGCTTCAGTATAATTATTTCATATCAACTAAAATACCTACGACTTTCGGATCCTCCGTAAATATCGTAGAAGGGTTATGTGAAGTGGGACGAAACACATTTTAGGTACTCAGATACTCACATGTTATATTTGCATGAGGAAGTAGAAGTATTCAGGAACGATATACACTTCTACTATACTTTTTAGCAAAGTTATGACAAATCTAACTTTCGGCCCTGCCGGAAATTGCAGTGGCAAGCCTGAAAACTGATATCGGAATTCAATCAGGTTTTCCGAGAAAACGAGCGCATTTTGTGAGAAATTACTAAGTATATTTCTTGTGGAGAATTGAATTATCTTTCGCCTTGTTTAAATTGTTTCTTGATGAATCCTATACTTTCCGAAACAGCAAAAAAAATTGTAATTTTTTTAAATAAAATTTTTTTTGGGTTCCTCCCCTGATTTTCAAGTAAACATTTTTTCTAGCAATACATGATGTCAAAAAGTCATGTGCCGAGTTTCAAAGTGCTACGATTCATTCTTCACTTGTGGCTTACATTTGTCTGTGGTTACTGTACTAGATATAAATCGACAAATAAAATTGTTACAACTCGTTCATCAGTTCTCATGTTTCGAATGATTTATTATTATTATCTCTGTTTATCTCTGATTCAGCGCTACAAGGTGAATTCTAATAGTAATAGGATTAAAAAACTTGAATAAAGTATATTGCATATCCATTGCGCATATCCAAGACTATACTGAAAAGTTAACAAAATAAAACTGAACGTAAATACAGTGATCGGCAGAAAGCACACATCATATGAGATTTTTTCTATTAATAAAACAAATATCGATATGCTTAACCGCTTCTGCATCAAAAGAAACCCCAAAAGACGTTGTACAGTGCCGTTCATCTTTTCGTGTTTCGCGGGAAATTTAAAAAATTTAAAAATGATTTTTCAAAATACACTTGTTTGAGAAAATATAGAAAAATGTTATTAGGAAAAGATGTTCAGAATGACATTTAATAGCTATAATGCGTACTTTCTAATGGTCACTGTATAACCGTAGTGATGATCATCCCATCCAGCACATAATTATTCACATCAATGGTAAATCGATTATAAATCAAATATTTGGAATTGATTGTTTGACAACTCTTTTTCTTTACCCTTCCTCGAGCGAGTCGAGGAGAAATTGTAATTCTCTCTCAACATATGTATATCAAGCTATTCTTTACGCTCTCATGAAACCACCATACCCAAGATGAAAACTTTCCGAAACTGTATACTGTCACTATTTTACTATTATAAACAGTATATTATAATCCTATATATTATATTATATAGGCCAATCAAGAGAGGATTTTCTCGTAACAAAAATACGCTTAGGAAATCGAGTGTGCCATCACATGAAGGACAGTCCGGAGTTATATTCTGCTATGTTTTGGACACGAAACCGTCATTTATTAATTTGTTATAAACAATTAAATAAAAAAACGCGTTTTTTTAGTGTTTTATCAAATGAAAACTAATGCATCAATCTGGTTGCTTCAATGAGATGAATTGTAGAGAATTGAAATACGAGAGATAAAGGAGAAAAACTGAAAAAATCAGAAACTGCGACATTTTTCAATTTGTAGGGACACTTGGTTGGCACTTTTCAAAAAAGTAGTGAATTACAAGTACTTTATTTTTTTTTGCAGCGTGCCTGGATATTCTAGTGATGGTCCGATTTAAATTTCCCAAATAGATTTTGAAAGTATACGTATAGTACTACAAAATATTCTTATTTCTCGCTACAATGCCGCGAAATGGGTAAAACATGCAAACATGATTAAAAACGGCCGAGCCCACCTTAGCGGTCGCGTAGAAGAAGAAACCGTGAGGTAAGGGGAGGTGATAATCCCTTTAGAATATAGGGTTGCTTTAAAACAACCATTTATCTTCTTATTTGTGGACACGGGTCTTTTAGAACCTTCACACGCAAAAGTGGTAAACCTGGATGACCTCTGTATCTACTGCAGCCAACGGAATGACCCAGAGCACACCAACGTATACACTATGTCAGAGGGACAAGAGAAAGGAGCCACTTTGAAAGGAGGACAAACACTGAATTCACAGTACAAAACCTCATACTCACTATGAAAAGTGACAGAGCATTGTGGAAGCAAAGGGTGAATGCCGAATTTTCTATAAGAAATGATAGAAAATAATGTATTATAGGGAATTACCCCCTCTGAACTGAACTAAATGGTAAAACAGAAAATAACACTGAAAATACCTGAAGGATCTATGTCCCACAGACGCAGGCACAAACGAGCTTAGACATGATATGGATCAATGAACATGTCAGAGTTTGGAACTTTCATCTTACAAGTAAAATATTAACGAATTTGAAAATGAATAGTGGATTAGGTCATGAATTCCACAGCCGTAGCTCTTTACGGATGCTTTTCATTATTCGTTTGATCTTCCTTCAAGTGAAGTCGTCCACTCCAAACATTAACGAAAATTTATCACTTTTGACTTTCGATGGTCTGTCTAAATTCCAATGTTCCATCTTTTCAAATAATCGAAGTTCTGCGAATTTTCGGATTTATTTTCATAAGTTTTTGTTTATGCTTCAGTTGTCTTCACTTCTGCATTTACGTTATCGGCATTATGTACTCAACTCTTAGTTTTTGTGTAATAAACATTCACTTATCCATTTTTTGAGTATTCAATAAAAGACCTGAATTGATATTTGTTGATATATTTATTCAAGTTAATCAAAAATACAAAATATAATGTAAAACGACACTTTCTTTATTTCGCTTTTATGTAAATAAGACTGTTTCGGTATTTTCACACACATATTTTTCGCCCTGCATACAAAACGCCATTGATGTAAGTAAAAGCATTTGAAAGCGAGTAACAAGATCCAGTATTATACGGTACTTATAGCCCTAATATATCTTTAGAACATTTATCAAAGAATCTTCAGTCTCTCTTGTTGTGTAATGTACACCTCTAATGCGAAAATGGGGATTAAGTTGCTTCTGTTGGATAAAGCAACATGATAATATCTCGCTGGAAGACATCCCAACACAAAACGAATAGTGGCACTTGAATGTGTTGAATAATGGTTAGTTTAGTGGGTATGTTTTGCATTATTTTTTGGCTATTTTGTCACTTAGGTTAATTTCGTCACACATAATAGATTTTTTATCTTACAATCGAAGTACAAGAGATTCCCCGAGGTTCAGTTCAGGTTCAATTAGGAGTACAATTTTATTTCTTTTGATACACCGCCTATGGCTTCTGAAGAGCAACATTACCTAAAAAAAAATGAGTCGGGTACCCTCTTTGAATTTTCCAGTCAGAAAAAGAAAGGGAACTGATATAGTCCCATACTCTAGTTGTCGGTCTCTTTCAAAGTATTCATGTGTGTATATCCGTCGTATTTTCAAAACTGGTTTAAGGGAGGACATAAAAACGTACAATGGAAACTAATGATAGTCATCATATAACTTTATTGTGAAAATCTGTTGTTTCTGATTTATCACCTCCTCCGATTAAATTATTCAAAGTTTCCAACAGAATTACCAAAATATTGACCTAAATTGCTCTCTGGACGACCATTCATAATCTGCATTGTAGCATAACAAAAATATTTTGAATAGAGTTAATTCCCAAAAAATATTTTGTATATATTTCACCATATTACATAGATTTTGGATTGACGTGGCCGTTACTTGATGGAAATCCATAGTTATGACACTAAGGTAAAAAACGATTAAAATTTCCTAAAATGTACTACATTCGCTTGAAAAAGATACTGTGTATTTAAACATGTCGCAAAAACAATAAATTCTGTGGAAATTTTAATCGTTTTTTACCTTAGTATCATATTACATAGAGTCTGTACTTCACATGGTGTTACGTGTACATAACTTAAGTATGAAAAGTGCCTTTCCTCATTCGGTCCTACACTAATTTATAAATACATAAAATACTTTTCTCTAAGAACGTACATCATCTGCCAAAACTACCCGCCTCTGATTCGAATAACAATGAGATGAAATAAGAAGATTACAGCCAAATGCATTTCTGAAATTGGAGTAGAATATAAATCTGATTTTATGCACAATTGGACACTAAATCTTGTTTTTGGCGAGCATTTCCTCTATTTCTGGTCATCTGATATGGCCATTCAAATCACATAATACCATGAAAATATCTTGTTTCAATGGACATAACAATAACAGAAAAGAATAAACAGGAAAGTTAAGGACTTCTTGAGGGGAAACTCCGATTTTTTATGTATCTGATAATATTGTTCTGGGATTTGTTAGGAAAGTTTGGGAAGTGGGATGTTTGTCGTTCTTCAATTGAGCAGAGAAAGCTTAGGCGAAGGTTCAAATCGTAGGAGTACAAAAAAATAATTGTTATAGCAGCATGATTTGATCTTAATCTTTTGCGAATTACAGAATTGTTTACACTGAACTGAATACTTTTTCAGGTATCATTATCAACGGGCTTATTGCAAACGAACAAAAATCTGACTGAGGACTAATTCATTCACAGGATGATCCCAAAGATCGTTGCTGAAATAACGATAAAGACAGAATAATCTTAGAACTCTAGTAAATAGTAAAACTATTGAAAAATGGGAATTGGCCAACTTTGTGGTTTTTGTTAAAAAATCCCTCAAAAATTGTTCCACAGCAGGTGAACTTAGATGTACAGGCCACTTACTGGAGCGATTTACCGTTTTTTGTCCGAGGTTTTGAAAATCATTAAAAATATAAATCGTTTGATTTTATGTCTGAAAAATAGTACGAATATTTCCTCAATGTTCAGTCTTCTAAATTTCATATAAATATCACTTGCAAAAGCGATTCTTCTCAACTGTCTTTGATTTAAGATTTTTTGATTTTTTTTAAATTGTGCGGGAAAGTTGAATTCAAAAATTCTGAAAAAAATCGTGATTATCTTTTACTTTCCCATTGATATGTCATGATATTTGTAATGGAAACTGATGAATGGTTTTTGTTTAATAACCTCTAAAAATTAGGTTTTTATTTTTTTCTTCGAAAACTGTTCATCAGATTTTCTTCTACATCTCTCCAATTATTCAATTTGAATGCCAAAATAAGTCAAATTTTTTTCAGAATTTTTTAATTTGCCGTTTATTTTTTCATGGGTTTACGTGAACCTCAAATTCTATTACACATGAGTACCTGATTCAAGTTACCTACATATGTAAAAGTTAAATGAATTTAGTTTCAGAATGCATCTGTTAATTTCGTTGAATTAGTTTTTCTTGAATACATTCCATTTCTTATGTAATGCGCTCGTTTTCTTAGAAAACGTGATTGAACGCCGTCATCAAATTTCACGTTCACGCTTACCCGCCGCTGGAAGTTCTGGCGGAGCCGAATATTTGATTGGTGATAACTCTGTTAAAAATGATCGGAAAAGGAAAAGGAAAAGTTCATATCGTTTCTGAAGACTCCTACCTTCTCATGCAAATATAATATGCAAGTATTTGAGTACCTAAAATGTGTTTTGAAAATCATGAATAATTTAGTGAATATGGAATTATTATACTGAGGCAGAAACCCATACCCTCTTTGGACTGTATGCAACAATTTTAGAGTAGTGTGACAGGTTCCACTTATACATGCCAAAAAAAAACTTTGTTTAACTCCTGCGTCATATTCAACTTACCCATAAAGCCGGCATTCTCTTCAGTAAATGTTGAAAATAATCGCTTATTTATATCTTGCATATATGTTTAATAACACTGTTGTGAAGTGCAAACCTCAAGCTTGAAATCACATACTTCGTTTTTTATGTAGGATGTGTATGAGCGATTATTTTCAACATTTACTGAAGAAATTGCCGGGATTATGGGTGAGTGGAAAACTGAGGCAGGAGAAAAAAAAACAGTTTTTTCTTTGGCATGTATAAGTGAGAGTTGTTTCACTAGTCTAAAATCGTTGCATATGGTCCAAAGATGGTACTGATTCCTTCTTCAGTATAATTATTTCATATCAACTAAAATATCCATGACTTTCAGATCCTCCGTAAATATCGTACAAGGGTTATGTGAAGTGGGTCAAAAGAGATTTTAGGTATTGAGATATTCATATGTTATATTTGCATGAGGAAGAAGAAGTCTTCAGGAACGATAAACACTTTTTCTTTTCCTTCTACTTTAATTTTTAACAAAGTTATGACAAATCTAATTTTCGGCCATGCCGGAAATTGCAGTGGCGGTGAAATTTGATATCGGAATTCAAACAGGTTTTCTGAGAAAACGAGCGCATTTTGTGAGAAATTACTAAGTAAATTTCTCATGGAGAATTGAATTATCATCCGCCTTCTTGAAATTGTTTCTTGATAAATCTAATAATTTTTGTTCGGGTTCCACCCATGATTTTTTGGTAAACAATTTTTTTTCTAACAATACATGATGTCAAGAAGTCATGTGTCGAGTTTCAAAGTGCTAAGATTCATTTTTCACTTGTTGCTTACATTTGTCTGTCTGTGGTTACTGTACTATCTTGATTCGTGAAATAATCTACCAAAATACCAGTCTGTTCTGATTTTGAGTAAAAGAGATTTGGTTATGTAAGACTTTATATTCGATTAATTAATTATTTTTTCGGTATTTTCTGATCATACATAATTGATATGAAGAAACATCTAACATTTTCCTTTATACGTTATTTCGCATCAAAGTAGATATCATTATGATAATTCCTTTAGTATAATCTTAATTTTGTAGCATCTGGCTCGCTCAGATTTTTTAGAAGAATTTCCAGCTTTCGGTATAAAATTTCACATATGAATGGATTCATTCTTTAATCGGATCATGACAAAGGTATTGACAGCTATCAGGTATCCGTGAATCAGGAAACGAAATACAAAAGCATAGAAATTATAAACGCAACCGTAAACTAATTCGGTAAAATTCTGAATAACTGTCAGAAACTCGAACGTTTCTTACATATTATTATTGAAATATGTGTATTATGTGCGAAGTGTGTGTCGGCTCGTTCAAAGTCGTGATAAACAAGGGTAAATGGCCAAGGATCTATTCAAATAATCCGCAGAAGAACGCACTTCCCTTCTTATCCGATACCCACCAGAAAGTTTACCACATATAAACATAATAAAAAAAATAGTAAGAATAATCTGAGCAGTGGAAAAGAAAAATCACAGACTGATTAATGATTTACTTACTTTTGAATTTTATTCTTTGTGTGATTTTTTTTTAATGCTTGGTAGAAATGAGTAAATATAAACTTATTTTATCCCTGTCAGGCCCTATCTACGGAGTTCGAAACGTCCCGAGAGCGCGCTGGATCATTTACCCGAATAACCACCACGTCCATGATATAAGTTATTATTTGGTCCGAGAATCACGTGCTCTGAGTAAACGAAGTTAAACTGAGAGGACGGCCTTCTGCATTTCTCCAGCTCAGATTTCTGACGTCACACGGCAAGCCGGAATAATTTTCGAATTCAAGAGCAGTGTGTTCAACTTTCCACCAAGGAACGCTATGTTCAGAATCACCATTTCAACAGGGGAAAGCCTGTGGAATTCATACAATAGATCTCGATATTCAGTCCGGTTTTACTTCTCTTTTCGGACGATATTCGTTTCGCCTGCACAACATTCGTAGTGCAGCGTTATGCCTTTGGATTTACAGGGTGATTCCGAAATTGGAGCGATAAATGAAGTGGGAAGTAGATGACAAAACAAAACGAAATGGAATAATATTTTTGTAAATATTGAATTTTGGTAGATATTGAATTTTAAAGTTTTCAAAGTTCACTGATCAAAGGTCGACAGCCTGTGCAAACCGCGCTGAAAAACTGCCAGCGGACAGATTCGCTGTGGCCTGGAGAATCAAGCCAGTGCCTCCCAAACAAAGGTAACTGAAGGCGATTTCATTAAATTTCATGAAAGTTTCGAAAATTTTTGATTGTTTCAAAAACGAAAATACTTACAACAAATCCAATATTATTTCAATTGCCCCACGATACGCTCTGCATCTAATGCCTGAAACCTCTATGCCCATCGCGCGATTACATAAAAAGCCGTTATGAAAGGGTCTCTGACTTCAACGCACTTGACCTGAGGAAGAAAATTTTTTGCTGAGCCTAGTATATCGTCAGATAATGATAGATTTTGCTGACTCATTTTCTCTTTTCTGGGATTTTAACCACTGAAAATTATGTCAGAGTTGAGCTCAAAAACTGAAAATTATTGTTAGGCATATTGAAAATTGATTTTCCTTGTGTAAAAAAAATTATTTTTTCAGTGACAGGAAAATAGTTTGACATTTTATCTCTGTTGATAGGTACTAAAATATGAATTTACTTTTTTCCCTGGGAAAAAAGTGAGTCCTTTTTTCCCAGATATACACATAGGTAAAGGTAGATATCTGCTATTGCTAAAGTTGATCTCACCTACTACCTACCTACTATCTTCCTTCATAACTCAACCTGCACACTACTAACCTAACCGGCCTTATTCCTAAGTTCGAAAAAAGCTGATAAAATGAAAACAGATGACTAACTGTCGCTTTTAACCACGTACCTATAGCGTAGTAAGCCGCAATCCTTAAACGTGCGTATTCACTAGAGCATTCGTTCCGCATGAGCACTGAATAAGCACCGAATGAGCACCGAATGAGCACAGAATGAGCAAATGCTCGGATAGTGTGGACGCTGATTTGAGCTCGAACAGAATGCGTGTTTACATTACGCAGCATGACGCAGCCTGAGCTTGAACTGAGCAGCATATTTGCTCATGCGGAACCGAATGAGCACCGAACGAGCCTCGAACGAGCAAAAGCTCGCATAGTGTGGACGCTGATTTGAGCTCGAACAGAATGCGTGTTTACATTACGCAGCCTGATGCAGCCTGAGCTTGAACCGAGCATCTCATGTGCTCATTCGGTGCTCATGCGGAACGAATGCTCTAGTGAATACGCACTTTAACGATGCAGCTATGAACCGTGTTTGTTAATGTAGATGAAATTGTTGTTCATAAGAGAAAATATGAAAGATCTCGCGAACCGTAATGTCTCAAACCGTAGATATTTGATTTTTTTCACTATTAAATCGTCGTTTTTACCGTCACAAGAAAAAATTGTGTATTATACAAGGGAAAGAAAAATAACAAATTTTAGCTCTCGGTTTTTTGTCTCCCCGCACTGGTGTTAACGCTGGGCCAAGCCGCAATCCTATCGACACTTTTGTCAACACAACCTCGAGCGAAAATCTAATACTTTTTTCCCTTGTATAATAAATAACTATTTTTTTTCAATTTCCCATTCATGGCGTTGTGACACATTAACAGGTAGGAACAATCTAATAGTGAAAAAACAAAGCCATAATGTTTGCACGTTCTCAAAGGCCGATTCAGATACATGACTGCTCACTCAGGGTTTTTGACCCCAAATGATGAATTCATCCAGTATTAATAATATTATAATTATTATTATTATTATTGTTATTATTATTATTATTATTATTACTACTTCCCCGGCTAAAACCACGCATTGAACTACATATGAACTACACATGACAGATATAATACGTCTGAACGAAAGAAAATATGACTTGTGTGAACTGTCTTGCAGTTTATAGGCAACACAAAGTGGTATTTTCTTTGGTTCAGAATTATTAATTTTTTTAATACTGAAGGAATTTATCATGCGGGGTGTAAAACCCCAGGTGGACACCCTTGTGTCTGAATCGGCCTTAAAGGGTTGAAATAAGGTCTAACGCATTTTCTCGATTATGGCAATCGACAGAATTAGATTTGATATCGTTAGGAACCCGAAAAAAATTCCCATAAGCCGGTCAGCTGTTTAGATACATTTTTCGGTTGGAAAATTTTGTAAAATTTTTTCAAATGCCTAAGTACACGTCCAATCGTTAAATTTTAATTTTTTGGGCTCAACGCTAAAGTAATTTTCAGTGGTTAAAATCCCAAAAAAGAGAAAATGAGTCAGCCAAATATGTCATTATCTGACGGTATATACACCTTCGATGTTTTTTTAAAACGACGCCATCGATTGGCTCATCTTTGTATAGCTGCAGGAGTATCTCAGTCTCCTTAGCTTCAGTATGACCTTTCTGCTGAACGGGTTCCAATTCGGTGAGAATATTTGGTTCACCTCTTTCAGTGTCGAACAAGACACCAAATTTTGAAAAGAAATGCCCCGATCCCTACTTTTTCATAGTACCTCTGGCATCCAGATAGTATAGGGTGGATTTGTCTACGAGCTGGATATCGTCAACGTATCACTCGTATCCTAGTTTCTTGGCAAGAAATTATGAATCTCTCGATCTCCAGCTTCAGCCTACTTGACCTGAGGAAGGCAATGGGCAATTTTTTGAAAAGTCAAGGTCTTCGATGTCTTTCAATAAATGAAAATCAACTTGTCTGAGATTTCCCTTTAATCTTTATCATTGCGTGATAATGAATTTGAAGTATTTGGTTGTAGGTATCCAATTTTTATATGTACTACTAAGGAACAATATGAAATGATCAATTTTACATTCCTATTTTCGAAGTTTAATTAAATTAAAATCACACTGTTTCTACTCAAATAATAACCGTTACCTCTTTGTTAACTCGTACAATATACTATTGTTGAAATTGTATATTGTCTAAATAACTGTACCACCATGGAACGCTTGTTACCACCACGGTAAACCGAACAAACCCCAGTCCGACCCCTAGCAGAATTACCAACCCCCCGTATATGAAAAATCGCAACTACAGGTCCGGACTAGACCAAAATCAAGATGAGAATAATAAGTACAATTACATTTTCGGTCATTCAGGCGATTACAATGTCTATAGTATTACTGCATAAATATTTTTAAATAAAAATGAAATATGTCTCTTGTCTGAATAATCCATTTTTACAGTGCACGGCGTTTTTTCGCCAGGAGTCTCCATTCCGATGAGTTCATCCATTGTCCAGTGATAATATCCGTGAACATCACAACTTATTGATAATTAAACACAGATAAAATTACAAAACAAAGACTTTAACATTCATTTTTTCAAAACTTAAGATTTGTAACATAACACCTTCATCCAGTCATGTCTTCAAATGCGAATTAAGTCTTCTTGGATGTAGTAGCAGTGGCGAAAAATAGCATAACTCTCATTCAGGTTACCACCATATCCTTAATAATTTTTGTAAACTTTGGAGTCCATCCTTCACTCAATTCGGGCCAGCATTACTATAATATTTTTACTATAGTGTGTACATTTCAGAAGTGTGAACTCATCGATTTTCAGACTCGTGGAACACCAAAAAATATTATGATAAAAAACGCTTAGTAAGAGAATTTGCTCTTCACAAATTAGAATAGCGATTATAAAAGGTGAAATAAGTTTGATATTGTTTTTTGAAACAACCCAAATATTTATTGAGAACATTCCTTTCCCTCTACAAGTCCTGACCTGAAATTAATTCACTACCCCTTTTAGAAAGTGCATTCGTAGTCACAAATAAATAATACAGTAGATTAGAATGAATGCAGTGAATAGGAAGGAGGGTGAAGGCAATTTTGTACTTTAGAATGTGTTAATGTGTTGGGGCTTTTTGAATGAAATTTTGGAATTTGCTTTACGTTCATTTCTATCAACACAGTTCCTAACAGCATTCCGTAGTTTCAATAATTCATAAAGGGTTAGTGCTTTTTGTTGAAACGAATTGGTTGAAGATTTTTTCAAGGATGTTTCAATTGATTGTATTTGTAATAATCTTCAGGTGGATATTGACAAAGGGCTACGTGGAATGTCCTAGGTCTGGCGGTGCAATGTCAAGGTTAAGTCAGCTCGAGAAAGTGTTGCTTGTACTTTTGCACCTCTGCAAGCTTCTAAAACGAAGAGTGGGTGGATTATGTACATTCCTGATATCGGTGCTTGGGCAATTCTAGGCGACGTCCTTGAATTTCCATTTGATCCAATGTCACTGTTTGAGACTTCTGAGAGTTGCTCGTAAGGTTGTAGCCGATTTACGGAAATGACAACAACAACAATCATTTTTTTTTGTTCATAGAACACTTGCCGGCCATGATAATTTCGATGTCTTATTCTCGAAAACCTGAAAACTGGGGAGTAAAACAATCACGACCGGATAGGCGTGTCCACCACCCAAAAGAGACCCGTATTTTTTCATTAAAAATGAAAGGACAGCATTTCCTGGGGAGCAACTGATGCAATTCTGAATTAAATGAAAATGACAAGACAATTCTCTCATTTACCTACACTTTTTCAAATTTGTGTATCTTTATGTTTTAAGCATTTTTTATTTGGTCAGATATTCTCCAGCATTTCTTGACATTTTTTTATTTTCGATTTTCACCTTCTATATAGTGCGAAAATGTAAAATTAGGGAAATTTTATTTACATTTCATTTGACTTTTGTTAAATAAGTACAGTTTTCAACAAGTTTTGGTAATGGGGGCATATACTCAGTCTCCTGATGTCGGTTTTTGTATTATTTAGATAAGTAACTAATTTTTGCAAACAAACAAATTCAGAATAAGTTTCTAACAAAATTTCAAGACTTGTTGAAACTGTAACTTTATATTAAAAAAAAAATAAAAAATTGAATCCGAGTCTTAATTATTATTCTCCTTTAGATAAAACTAAAAATGAAATTACAAAAATAACGAAAGAAATAAAAAATTCAGTGCTCCTGAGCGGATTATTGGGATACAGTGATGCATTTGCATTCAAAGCTGCAGGAAAACGTGGAAACATAATTTTGTAATTAATAATACCACGAGAAAAGATGAAAATATTGTGAGTCGTGCAATTTTGCCTAATGTCAGTTTTTTGGGTTAAATTTACTGGTGGAAAATTTTTGAGTAGAAAAAAATTTATCCAATAAAAAAACATTTCCAGTGTTTTTTTGGTTAAATCAACATTACATTACATTGTATGAATGCATCACAATAATAATCACTTTCATTGGATTAATTATTTGAAATAGCAGTTTTTAACAACACAATATAGAACACGTATGATTTTTAGTATGTTTTTTTATACAAAGTGACCCATTTGAAAGCGGGCCACCTCTCTAAAACTGTTATTTATTATCCGATTCGGAAGTTTTTTTTTTCAATAGATAGAGCTTTAATAGTTCTAATTGAGTGTAATAAATTTGAAATGAAAATAAAAATTGCAAGGCCTCCTTCGAATTGTTTTCAAGATCAAAAATCCAAAAAACATACTAGCGTTTTTTTTAAATTGAATTTGGCGACGCCACTGGATCCATGACATTTTTAAGTGGTGTATGTGAAAATTACATAGAAATGCGTCCATCAATAAAAAAGTTATATGGGTATAAAATTTGAAGATTTTGTCAATAAATCAACCCAACACTTCAATTTCTGAACTTTCATCAAAATTCTGACAACATCACTGGATTCACAATATTTCGAAATATGTCTGGTCGGAATTTCATCGAAATCTGTTCATAAATAAAAAAATTATAAAATAATAAAATAAAATTTTCCTAAAATTCCACTAATTTCAAATTTTATTATTTTATAATTTTTTATTTATGAACAGACTTTGATCCACTGAATCCAGTGGTGTAGTCAAAATTTTGATGAAAGTTCTGAAATTGAAGAGGTGGGTTGATTTATTGACATAATTTTCAAATTTCATTCCCATATAACTTTTTTGTTCATGGACACATTCCTACGTAATTTTCACATAAATCACTTGAAAATGTCGTGAATCCAGTGGCGCCGTCAAATTCTATGTAAAAAAATCTTTAGTATGTTTTTTGGATTTTTGACCTTCAAAAAAATTCGAAGTAGGCCTTGAAATTTTTATTTTCATTTCGAATTCATGTCACTTAACTAGAACTATTGATGCTCTATCTATTGAAAAAAAAAATCTTCCGACTAGCATAATAAATAACAGTTTTAGAGAGGTGGCCCGCTTTCAAATGGGTCACTCTGTATCAATCTGTCTCAAAAATTACATTGAGTGAAAATATTTCCTTAAATTCCATTTTCATTACCATGTTTGAGAATCCTAGGGAAAATAATCATATACATGAATTCACTAGCAGTGTTGTATAATTATATCTATGTAAATGATTATTTAGTGAAATCATACAAATACACAAATATAACAGTGTCAACACCAGAAAGGACATAGATTGAATAATAATTATTTCAATCCAATCAGTCAAATGCCGTCTGCATATTTCAATCTCTATTCTCCGTCAGGCTCAATTTTACTTCCTTCCTCTGGCTCAAGAATACGGCCTACTCGTTTTGAAATGAGGGAGTAGAAACAAATCAGTGAGCCCTAGAATCTTCAAGAATCGAGACCCTGAGCAGCCATTGGTGTTGTACTTTTTTCGGACCTTAGAGACATTCCTGATGTACAAAAGGGTGATAACTGCTCCTATTTTTTTATCTTTGGACGTTTTGGTTTTCTCAAGTTGTTTTAGCGCACCTTCTTTCGTCCTTCTTTCGTACTGGGGCACGTTTCAAGAAACGAGTATAGTTATTACATTGAAAAAATATTCAGCTTTTAGCTCTCCTTTATATACAGTGTGTCCAAAAAGTAACCCCCTTGGAAACTTTTGACCGGATTGGAATTTTTCTTTTTGGCATGGTGGATCGAGTGATACCTCATTCGAAATATTTTTCAATATTCTATATGACTGCAGAATTTCAAACGAAAATATCAGTCCTATTCAAAACGGCGGTACATAATATTAGAACTCTTACTGAGTAACCCCAACCCTGTTAATTTTTATACGGATTAGAATTTTTTCTTGAAATTTTATTTAGTTTATAAACTACTTTTTACAATAAAAATATGTCTAATTTTCAAAATGGATCGGGCCGCCATTTTTATTTTATTTTTTTAAATTGCATCGGGTTAGTCGAGTGATAACTCATTTGAATCGTCTTTCAATTTTCTATACGATGACAAAATTTCTGATAATTTTTTTTATCTAAAACAAAATGGCGGCGCATAACGTTGGAGTTCTGCTATGTGCGGATCTTTTATTATTATTCAGTTTGCTTTGTTACCTGTCTGCTGATAATAACAAGTAAATTTCAGGTATAGAGAACTTTTGTACAAGGGTCCCATAAAATATTTCATGATTTTACTGGAACTCCTTAGGATTCGAAAGGATCCACATAGCAGAGCTTATGTACCGCCATTTTGTTTTGGATGAAAATTTCTGTCTGACATTTTGAAAAAAATAATTCTTTTTAATTTTCGAAAAGTAGTTTATGAACTATCATTCAACAAAATAAAATTTCAGTTAAAAATTCTGATCCGTTCAAAAGTTAACAAAATTGAAAAATGAAAAATGTGATTTATTTGTAACATCTAACGGAAAACAACTACTTCCCCGACACAAGCCACGCTGGACATTGAACTACATCTGATAGATATTGTGAAAAGACTCTAACTGAAAAGGAAAGAAAAAATCTGAAAGTGAAAATTCGCATTTTCATTCAGATAACTGATTTTTTTAATTCTCTAGTTTTCATTGAAAATATCATTAAATAAATTAGATAAGGAGAATGTTATGTTATGTATATGATAATGCGATGACAATTCATAACATAAAACATTCAAATTCATGATACAATTGCTACAATTTGGCAATATAATAACTCTCGAAGAAAAAACTTTGTATGATACACTTTCGTAAAGGGTTTTTTTTGTACTCGCGTGTTTGTTGAACTTCACGCTCATACAAAAAAGTCTGGTTTTACGAACTTGTATCATAAATAGCTATTCTCCCAATTCGAAATCATTCAAAACAAAACCAAGAAACTCTCTGAAATACGTCTTAGGCATTTATAAGGTATATGACCTGCCATCTGTAATGAAGTAGCTATACTATTTTTATTTCGCATTTCAGTCATTACCATACAGAAACAGATCCCATCATTTCAAGACAATTTCGAAAATATTTGTTGCGTTCGTTGAAACTCTATCACGAAGATGGAGCAACAAGCAATTTCCACAAATATCTAATATACTACAAATGTATACATTCATAGCGATTTGCTATAAACTAGGATTCATCAAAAATCAAAACATTTCCGAAATATTCACATCAACATCATAATACACCTCTGAAAGGCCGAAAGTCTAAAAGTTGAAATTTCGACATTAATGACGTTCGAAATTTCTCGACTTTTTTCTCGAAATTTCGACTTTTTTCTCGAAATTTCAAAGTAATGATAAAAAACTGCTTCTGGCCCTCCTGCGCTTTCGTACGATTCAGATACATATGGGTGCCTAATTATTTACAATAGGTTATCCTGTTTAGTTAGTATTGATAATAATTAGTAATCAAATTATTGAAATTGGTGAAACTGTGCATTTCTCGATATAGATAATTCTGGATAAGTAATGAATACAAGTATAAATGAAAAGTGAAGAAGCTTGAACAGAGAAGATCGTGCTAGTGCAAAATAAATATGAGTAAATATAAGATAGTGCAAAGAAAAAGGTATTCGTGGCTTTATCGAATCGTTCGATTATTTCCTCCCCATAGACTAGTTATTCGAAAGTTTATTTTCAATAAAAATCTAAATTGATGGTCTTATATAAAATAAAAGTTGTAGAAAAAAATAATGTATGGGTATTGGCGCACTCCACCTACAGCGTCATGTGTTAACATTTCCTACTCTTAAAAAAGTATCACTTCACTCACTTGACATTCCTCTTAAAAGGCGTGCTATGTTTCATACTTATTTTATAATTATTTGCAATTATATCTGTATAGAAGGCCTTCTTTGATTCAAAAACATGAAAATTCTTGTGGGGTCTCATATTTGAAAAAAACATACACGGGAACATTCTTAAGGCATAATCTGTCTAGAGTTCGATATATCCCAACAATCAAACAAGATTTTCTCAATTCTTCTGATTCTGACTATCTTAAACGATATTATTATTATCAGTCAAGTGAACGTATATTCTATATGGTGGTACTAACTTTTGGAGCGGTATCTAACGTCGATTATTAAACATGGATTTTTTCAGACCGCCTCTTGTTTGGTCAATAACACTGTACACAAAAGGTGCAATCATCTGGATAGATATATCTTGTCCCCATCTTGTTTGTATCATTAAGTGAATTTTAAAATCCAATTGTGGGTAAAGCAAAATGTCGTTCCTCAAAAAATATTTGTTACATGATAAAAGGGGTGAGTGAGTATTGATTTTTTTTATCAAAACGTAATTTGTAAAAGGATTAAATATATCTCATTGTTTTGAAGTATGACTATTGAAACACTCTTGAGTAAAACGTAAGTACGAAAATAATTAGTCTACTTATAGAAGCAAACAAAATTTGAATGTCAAAATATTTCTTTATTCAACATATTCTCTCATCTGCAGACCAGGCCTCTACAGCTAACCTCTTCGTTGGAAGAAAATTTACAACGTTTCAAACTTTTTTTCAGTCGAGGACAGAGGTGATGTAGTAGTGAGTAGTAGTAATCCTGGGGAGGCCGCTGCCGCAGCCAGGCAAGTAGGCCCCAATGGGCCCTTTTCGCCATCCCCCGCTCTCCACATAACTACATTGCCTCTTCAAGTCTTCCTTTCCGAACCTTTATGACCTTCTAGTGAAGGTCAGTATGTCCGTCCACTCTAGTTCGATAAGTTCCTCTTGTTGGAGTTTTTCGACTCCGAAGATTTCGAATCTTAGCCTCCCGTACGCCTCACACTCGCCAAGGAAGTGAAACGAAGTTTCTTCGTCTTCTTCGCACATATGGTAAGTGGGACTGTCTTTTATGCCCATTAGTGACAGGTTTCTACCTAGTTTGTTATGGCCTGTTAGTATTCCTACAAGGAGGCGAAGTGTTTGGCGATCTCTGCCTAAAAGCCACGTCATCCTTGACTTGCTAGAGGCGGCCGCAAAGTCTTTTGACTACCTGCAGCCGGCGGTATTCCTCCAAGATTCGTTTAGTTCTCTTTCCACCCATTCATCTATGGCAGAAGAGATTTGACTTCTTGCAATGCCTAGTACTGGCTCCGGTCCACAGAACGACGCAGCGTAACCGTTTACCGGCACCCCCTGTGACCAGTGACCCATACCTACTCGACTTCCTTTGTTTCAGCTAATTTCTCAAGAGCATCTCCGCATTCCTGTACCAGAACTGAGCTTGGTCTAGGATGACAGATAGCCTTGAGCGCTGCCTGTCTATCCGAACAGATATAAATTTTCTATTCGGGGCCTTCTTTCACCTCTTGCCTCGTAGCTACGGTTAGAATGGCGTACACCTCGGCTTGGAAAACTGTTGTGTATCTTGCCAGAGCGTAGCTTTCTCGTATATCTCTTCCTTCCAGGTAGATGCCTGCGCCTGAAGCCTGTTTGTCAGTCAGACGCGAACCGTCCGTGTAACATACTAGGCCTCCTGGACGAAGCTCCACTGTATTTCCTTCCCATTGTTCTCTGCTCGGAATAGTGAGCACAAACTTCCTATTCCATCGCAGTCTGTCTTGTGCGCTTTTCACTCTGAGGGCGGAAATAGGAATTTCCTGCTGCGCCCACTTTGCGATTTCCGCATGCCCTATCATCTCTCCTTCGTTTACCCAGACCTCCGAGTCTCGCATCCTTAAATGAGCTGCCATTGCCTCCTTCTTGACAGAGGTGATAGTCGGACGGAGACAGATCTGGTGAATAAGGGGGTGTTGTTCAAGTAATTCAAATCTCAAATTACGAATTGTATCTACTCTGCGGGCGCGGTTTCGGCTGAGGCTTTAAAATGGAGATGTGATCGAACATAGACCTACCCTATACTGATGAGGGGCAAAACCTCTCTATCCATATCGATCTGAATATACAGTGTGACACATTAAAAAATTGGTTCATGTTGAACATAACGCTGAATTCCGTCAATCCATAAAAAAGTTATGGGGCAATGAAATTTGAAAAATATACATTTAATCGACCCACCACTTCAATTTCAAAATTTTCATCAGAACTTTGAGTACACCTCTAGATTCAGGAAGTGTCACGTGAGTTTCACTGATCAGAATTTCAGCGGAGTCTGTCAATAAATAAAAAAAAAATTATGAATGATATTTTCCTGAAATTCCATTAATATTGTTTTTCAAATTTTATTATCTTATGATTTTCTTATTTATGAGTAGATTTCGATAAAATTCAGACCAATAATAATTCGACACTTCTTGAAGACAGTGTCGTATTCCGAATTTTGACAAAAGTTTGTGAATTGAATTGGTGGGTTGATTAATCGGCATATTATATTTTAAATTTCATTTCCCTATAACTTGTTCATTGATCGACGCATTTTGACGTTATTTTGACATATACCGATCGAAAATATCGCGAATCCAGTGGTGTAGTCAGATTTTTTCTAAAAAAATCACAAACAATCTTTTAAAATTTTTTACTTTGAAAAATAAGAAAAGTTGGCCCTGAAAATGAATATATACTCGTGAAATTTGGTGTCCTAGTAGACTTTTTTAATGTCTACCTAATTAAAAAAAATCAAAGTTTTATAAAGATGCTTCAATTTCGAATGGGTCACACTGTATGTGGTCCAAAAGTTTTGATGAACATTTCCATGCAAAAGGCAATTGCAAAGAAAGCCTTGTAGGAACTCTGCACGGAAATTCATCAGATGTAAATCAACGTTTGTCGTGGTAATAACCAGGAAAGTTGTTGTATATTGATTATTGCAATGGCAGGATTTTTTTTTTCTTAACATCATTGAGCTTATTGTGAACAATTTCAGATTCCTTTTTATCAGCTAAAATTATATTTCGATTTATTACTTCATGGAATTATGGCTACTTGCCGTATTGCCGATGAAAATACTTATAGCACCCAAACACACATTAAAACTTTCAGATTCGGTCCAAAAAAGAGCCATTCGTCTCGTCGGTGATACTTCGCCAACAAGCTCGCTTACTTTTCTGGAACATCGCAGAAAGGTTGGTGATCTGTCCCTGGTTCATTGATATTTTCATGGACGATGCTCTTCCGAAATATCTGTTCAACAGAACGGCAAAGCTTTGGAACTCGCTGCCTCGGGAGGTGTTCCCTGAGGCATACAGCCTTCAGAAATTCAAGAAGAACACCAATTCCTACCTACTTTTCCTCGGATCTCACGATTTTCTTTGAACAGTAACTATCCTTTTCGTGGGAACCAGAACTTAAAAAAAAAGTCGTAGTGCTTTGTTGGAAACTAGAGATAGCACTGGATATATACTTCAGTGATAATATTAGAAATTCCAACAAAAGCTGAAAGAATTTTAACTGGCAAGAACCATGAAACCAGTAGGTGAGTGTTCCTCCTTTAAATCGAAAAAAAATTTCATGTATGAAAACTTCGCCAAGTATGTTGAAAACTAGAGATAGCACTGGATATATACTTCAGTATTAATCTTAGGAATTCCAACAAAAGCTGAAAGAATTTTAACTGGCAAGAACCATGAAACCAGTAGGTGAGTATTCCTCTTTTAAATCGAAAAAAAATTTCATGTATGAAAACCTCGCCAAGTATTTAACAAATATAATTCAACGGTCGTAGGGGTCAGTAGTTGATTTATGATGAATATTTGCCGAAGAATATACCTAATGTATAGGTTTATGCGGAAGACCTAATCAATTTTCCTTTATTAGTTAATACAAGTATAATAGCTATTTGTTAATCAGGGGAAGAAAATAGTTTTTCCACGTTGTCTATTTTGCTTCAAAATCTATTATTAGTAAAAAAAAGTCTGGAGGGGGGGATGTGACACTTTCAAATTAGCAATTTTCTATACACCCAGGCCCATTCGACTCTCCCTATTAAAAGCTGTATAAATCCTCTGTATATTTTTTGGTGCAGTCTGTTGCTTTCCCTTGTATTCTACTTTTCATATCCTTATAACGGGGTTCACTCATTTGATTCTATACAAATCATCGTATCGAACATTTCCTATGCCAACGACCTTGGAACTAGTTTTCTTTGATCTATATCGTTTTCATTCAACACATCGCTACATAATAACTTTCATACTTATTAAAATATTCACTAAAGAAGACGCAGAATATTCAAATTGCCAATCATTTTCCACCTACTTCACTTTTCCTTATTTAGTAGAAGTTAGTCATTCTCCGATGAGGTTTTATTGAGGTCGCGCATAATGAAACTGAAAAGAATAACATTGAAAGTAAAACGTTGTTAAAATGGTACTTGCATTTCTTCTCTGGTTGTGTATAATCATCAAAGAAATGTTGTTTCGAATACCAACGTTTTTTCATTTGACGCCTCCGAATCATGGTAAGGTTAACATTTTGACATTGTAACGAAAACTCTGGTCATTTCGGCACTCTAAATTAAACTATATTATTCTACCAAACTAACACAAATTCGAAATGATATTCCCATTGAAGTATTGAATGAGCAGGTTTTTGGATTTATTAACAAATATAGGTAAACTTTGGTTTTTATGGGATAATGACACCATCTGAATGTGACAAATTTTGACAGGAGGGAAAATGTTTCCATACCTCATCAATGAACGAGAAAGCAAAAAATCATCAAGCAACGATTCGCCAAGGAAAAACTCAATAGATAGAAATGGAGATTATGCTAGTACCAAACATAATTCTGGTTCGTTTTCACCAACATACCAAAGTAAGTTTACAATCATTCAGTCATAACTCCAGAAAAAAATACTAGTAGTAGTAGAATTTTGCATGAATGTGTTTTATCCTATATTGAAAAATTTACGATTTGTCTGAAATGCATTTGTAAGGAAAAAGTTGCGTCCATGTCAATAATCGTGTTGATCAAACGGTCATCGTTCTGTTGTTGTTTTTTAAGTATTTTTGAAGAAGGTATTATTTTCTTGAAGAAGGTATTTCCTATAATGTACATGAAGACGAATGGTGAAAGCTCAAGAAGAGTAAGAAAACAGTAAATAAATACAAAAAGAACAGAGGGAAGGTTTTAAAACAAGGGTAGTAACTGGTATACCCTTCCTGAATGTTTATAACTTATTGTTCTCAAGAAACTAATGAGGAAGTGAAAACCAAAGCTTTGCAGTAGAATAATGTTTGGGAAGGGTTGATAGTGATAGTGAGTGTATTAGTGGTGAACTATAAGCTGTCTGTGGAGTTTGCCAAAATCGTTCTAGGTTGGTAAATCTAGAAATTTCGACGAACATTTGTCTTAGAAATAACTCTGAAACAGAGATAGGGGGTAATTCTGTAAGCTTTGTGTTTATTTTTAATGGGTGGTAATTTTCATATATCATTAATATCTGGATATTCTGTAAAAAATGTATAAATGTAAGTATTATATCCGCAAGCTGTATGGCTTGTATGTTCATTTTCACAAATATTAACATGTGTAATCTGTAAAAATTGTATAAACGTGTAACTAAATATGTTAAATAGGTATAAATTAACATAAAGCTTACATAATTACCACTATAGATTGCCTATCTTTTCATGATATTTAACAGTAGTCAGATATCTATCAATGCATCATTGCCATCCCAATAGTATTTATAGAGGACACGAATTATCGAAGCACAAACAATCCAACAATATCCTAAATTATTCCAACAATTCAAGATAGACCAAATTTGACTTTTATAAAGGCAGATATAAATTCGGTTGTGTATAGATTGGGGCCAAATTATGCAGTATCAAGTCCATCAAAGTGCTTTACAAAAAACGACGTATACCTTGAGCGGTTCATTAAAATCTTGATACGTTTCAGTTTTAAACGACCAATGAATAATATACCTACGAAAATTTGTGGTATTACCCGCACACGACGTCCAATGGACGTCCATTTTAGGTCCAAAGTACCAATGTCCATGGACTTGATGTGGACGTCCTGTGGATGTGCAATTTTGGACATGCCTGTACATTTCATAATTGGACGTCTTATGGATGTCCATTGGACTTTAAATATAGGACGTTTGTTAAACATCCATATATGTACGTTATTGAACGTCTTTGGGATGTACAGAACTGGATCTAATTTTTACTTTCAGAAATTGTACGTTATTGTATATCTACTGGGCGTACAATGTTGGAACAATAAATAAATGTACATTTCTGAACATACATAGGATGTACAGGATTGAATCCAATTTGTACATTCAGAAAAATGATCGTATCAACATGATTTATCAGTAATTGTACATTTTTATTCGTCGATAGGATGTTAAGAACTGGTACGTCTATGTATATCCAATAGATGAACTACCCATATATAGCACACGACATCCAATGGACGTCCAGTTTAGGTCTGAGATTGATCCAAATGTCCAGGGACTCGATATGGATTTCCAATGGATGTTCTATCCTGGATTTGTTTTATACAATTCGTATTGTACGTCTTATGGATGATCAATGGACGTACAATATTGGACCAACATGAAACATCAATAAGCGAATGATTTTGGATGTACATTGAATGTATAATAATGGACCAATAAACCGAATGTTACTTATACATATTTGTACGTCCATTGGATCAACTTGTTACGTCAATCAACTGTATGTAATTGGAATGTTGAATACTAGACTTGATCTGTACGTTCAATGTGTTACTATTTTGTACATCCATTCGATGAAAAAAATTGGATCAATTGGAAACATCCATAATTTTACGTTTACGGATGTACACCGAATGTAGAATAATGAACTTGATCTGTACGTCCAATATGTTACGTTTTTGTGTGCCCGCCATTGAATGTAGAAAACATTTGAAAATGTCCATAATTGTACGTTCACGGACGTACACCGAATGTGGAATACTGGACTTGGTCTGTACGTTACATTCGGATATGTTCGGTCGAGTACGCCATAACCAAGCAATTCATTGGCTGCGACCACTTTCCATATTAGAATGAAGGGGACAGTCATCGTGATGTAGTTAGCTGTTTATTTCTGTGTTGGTCCGCCATTATTATATTTTTTTGTATACTCATGTTCTGTGTTATTTGATTATTTTTACTTGTTGTCATATCTTTATTGAAGTGACGGGGTGTGGGAAGGTGGAATGGAATATATATTAGATCAGTAATCCATACTATTTTTAACATACACATGTGAAATTGAATAATGTGATGCTCAAAACAAGTATACTATTGATTTCTGCAGCACACTTCTGACTCAATGAAGAATTTTGATTCAACCTGAATTTACAGAAGCTGAAGAACAATTAAAGATGTCAACTACTCGAAAAGAGAAAAGAGACTTATTCAAATGGTTGGGAAGGCGAATGAGGAAAAGGGACATTGAAAAACTCTAGGTTTTTGTTGAAAATATTTTCTGTTTTGAATAATTTATTTTGCTCCGATGTTCATATTACATGTTTTGATTTCTGTTGAAAATGTTGTATTTTTATTAATTTTTGATATATTTTAAAAATAAAATAATTCAGTTTTGTACCCGCTTGATATATCATTCAAAAACATTGTTGGAAATCTTGACTTTCTGTCGGTTATCAGTTATTATCAACTATTATACATTGTATACACGTTAAAGACGTGAAATCTTTTTTTTGTCAATTTTGATGAACATTTCTTATTATGTAAGTATTTGAAATAAAAATTCAATAATAAGTAGGTAAATTAATTTCTGAGCTTCAATCCTGGCCAACTACGACTGCTATTGTTTGGTGGACTTACATTAGACGTACATGTGCTTATTTTGAACGTGTTTAAGATCCATTTTGTATGTTCAATGTACGTAAATTTGATACGTTACCGTACATCCAATGGACTTTCTTTATGTACGTCCATTATTGTACATCCTGAATGTACATCCATGTTAAATCCAGTGATGTTCGGACATTTTCTGGACGTATCATTGTACATAACCGGACGTACAATGGACGTACATAATATCCATTTTGTACGTCCAATAAACATGCAATGGACGTACATGTGCCGTATGGGAAATTGACCATTTTCAAAGAATGTGCTGTAAACGAATTATATGCCCTCGTCAGCGTATCAGCAACAACCACAGTTTGAAACTTCAATAATCCAGTCGGTAATACAGATTCCATACTTTTTTGGTGGCATATGGACCTGTCTCCAGAGCAGAATTTAGGAATTGAAGTTGGGGGCGGGTCCCGGCGGTGAATTTTAAGAGGCGGCAGAAAAAGCAAGCAGAAATCATCATCGCCGTCTCAAGCAAACGCTCAAATCGCGACCACCGCATCAAAAGGACTAGGACACTGTTCCTGTAGAATTATATTTTTCTTTGATGAAGATAAAAAAGCCACAATATATATTCTATTCAGGGGGGGTAATTTTGTCTGACTTACTAAATACCAAACCTACTGGGTAGCCGTGGGTAGCCAAATGTTGAAATTGGAACTTTATATGTTATCTACGAAAGTGCAGAAGATCCACAAAGGGTTGTAATTTTTTATCATTTTGACACTCATATCGAAATAGCTAGAAAAAATTTTGAGGAAAAAGTTAAAATTTTGACGTTGATGATCAGCATACAATAATACGATGACCAGATCTTCGTTCTGAGGAAAATTTCAACAAAGAATTAAATATTATAAAACAGACAGCAGGTATATAGCAATAGATAACATGTCGAATTAATAGAAAATATTATTATATTATATAAAACTACATGAGAGGCTATCTAAAGAGTGTACCCGACTATGAGGAACCTCGACAATAAATATAGCACTTTAACTTTTACCAGAAAAATAAGCTTAATTTTTGCACAAACAAAATTCAAGCGTAGCTTATAAAACAGATCACACATTGAGAAAGTTTATCGAAATTAATAAAAATAAGAAACAGCAATCTGAAAAATCAAATTTTGGTCGGTCTCAGACTATCTTGATGTTATTCCAACTTGTCATTTTGACAGTTATTTACTTCAACGAAATTTTCAATAAAATTAGGTATAACTTCAACGTTCTTTTTTAGTAAATAAACAGACAATTCCCATAACTTTTCGAATGTCAGATCAATGTCACATTTATGAAATTATTCTAGCAGGCGGTTGTGGATAGTCGATTAGTGTGACTTTGAAGGTTTCCACGGATCTCTTTCAATTTTGGGTCGTATGGACGGTCGTGGAAGGTCCGTCCTGGTCGTTCAGTGTGTTTGCTAACTTAACCACGGCTGAAAGACCATAAGAATTCTCCTATAAATGACGTAATTGTATTGTTATTGCTGTGTTGAAAAATACTTTGCTTATATTTCCAGATGTCACGTCACCAATGTCAAGTCCTCCAGTTTCACCTAATACCAGAAGAGGATCCAGATCAAAACGAGAGTCTTTATTCGATTACAAATCTGAAGCTGCCAAAAAGGTAATCGGATTTCAGATTTTTAAATATTTTCACCAAACATTCGGAAAAATTCCTTTTTGTTGGATTGAATGGAATTGAATGATACCAAAATTTCTCTCAATTATTTCCAGACTTACACTATTTTGAAAATTGTACAAATACATAACTCGGCCGCTGGACTAACTTAAATCCAATTGATGATTTTTTAAATTTCACTTCTACTCATTTGTGGTATACTAAATGAAATGTCAAATTTGTCATATAGGTTTTTAGTTTTAGTCCAGCGGCCGCACTACTTCTTGATAATTTTTTATTAATAATAGTGATAACAGACATATACCTATTCAAAATTTTTGCAACATTCGATTCGTCTCTTTCGAATATTTCTGTTATACATTGTGTGCCATAAAGATGGCATTTGAAAAAAATAAGAAAAATCAAAAAGAGTTGTTTTATCACATTTAAACCCCTGGTGTACACAAATTATTGTGATAAAAATGCTAATTCCGTTTTCTCGGACAACATGATATCGGCAAGGAACGTTTCACATGTGAAAAATTATCAACAAAAAAAATTTAATGAAATGAAAAAAAATTTAATGAAGAAAATAGCTAACTATATTCAGAATTTGCTCCAGATTTTAAAAATGTGAAAATATACAAGTTGTTCTATTTAAACATCTGAAAATGAGGCAAAACCGGAAGTGCTGGGGAATTCGTTTCCACCTCAAAAAATCAAATTTTAATAGAGCACTTTCAGCTGACGTCACAACATGGCGGTGACCAGCTGATGGGGGGACAAACAAAGAATTTGAGTTTGAAAAGAAAATTCTTTTTTGCGATGGTTAGTGGTTAGGTAATTGTTATTTTTTTGAACTTTACTAAATTTAGTTATCCTATTATTTGATAATATTTTGAAATACTCCAGTTTCAGTAATACAAAACTTTCCGTCTTTCAACTGAAAATTCCCAGCGTTTTTTTTTGTTCTACGTATTTTGGGTAGATACGCAACATGGTCCGGATGTTCGGAACGATCTGACTAGTATGTTTCTGTACTCCAGCACTTTCTACCTGTCTCTGTCTTGTTTGTGTAGAAGGAAATTTAACGCGGGTCTGGATCGGATCGCTTATAACAACCCATAAGAGCACAAGTCTTCATGTTTATGTCCTCAAATCTAGAAGAGAAAACTGTTTGTATGATACTTATCATCATTACAACGTAGAATTGGTAAATCAATGTTTATAACACCTCTCCAGACTCATGCACTCAATTCAGACTATACACAATGAAGTAATACTCACTAAAATGCCAAGAACGTGTTTTCAGAAATTACACAAAAAGGACACGCGTATTCTTATGGGAAATGACTTTGTTTGTCCCCACATCAAATGTTTGACAACTGTCAAATTACGTCACTGAAGGTACTCTATTGTTCAATAGCCTCCTAAATTGTCGTGCTTTTGAATCGGATTATTTCTCTCATAAATAGGGGTGCGTCATCTCTCAGACTCTCCCGGTATAATATGTTTTTCCATAGAAGCGGATTTTCATCACCGACATCTTGTTTTTTTTTCGTTCAAACAGGTAGAAATGATAGCAAAAAACAGAGACGAACGCAGGCAGCGTCAAGCGGACGAAAAGGCAATGAAGGAACAACTCCTGCACTTGGAACAAAACAATCCATATTGGGAGTTCGCCCAAATGATTGCGGAGAACAGAAAAACTATGGAATTTCGACCTTTGAGGGCAACCGATCTGGTCATCGAAAACCAAATCACGGTATGCGTGCGAAAAAGGCCGCTAAATGAAAGGGAAATGAGCAGAAGAGAGGTCGATGTTATGTCTGTACCGACGAAAAATCAACTGATAGTACATGAACCCAAACAAAAGGTTGATTTGACCAAGTATGTAGAAAATCAACAGTTTCGATTCGACTACGTTTTCGACGAAAGTTGTAATAATGATCTGGTGTATAAATTCACCGCTAAGCCTTTGGTCAAGACCATTTTTGAAGGCGGCATGGCAACCTGTTTTGCTTATGGTCAAACCGGATCTGGAAAAACGCATACAATGGGTGGAGAATTCAAAGGTGAGTTAGTATCAATTATTAAGAGTTCCATACATTACAATCCAATCATATAGTTGTCAGAGATTCATATTCAGAATAAAAAGGCGAAAATCATGTAGAACAGTTTTTTTCAGGCAATAAGGTTTTGACAGTATATGAAATTTTCATTCTGAAAACGGTATGCTTGCTTCATAAATACAGGGGGGCCCTCCGGGAACTGCATCGATCAATATACATGTATAGAAAATCATAGGTGGGTCGAATTTGAAAATTTGGGAATTCACTATTGTTGATAAGTGCTATCCGGCTAAAATATTTTGAAGATTGTGGCAATTCTGATTGTACCGGAAGTGGACCCCAACTTCGTTATTTTAAATAGGACGCCCTGTATATTAACAAAGTTTTAGATTTTACGTTTTTCGTGATCATGTTTCGTGTAGGGAGGGGACCCAGTTCAGCAGAATTTTGATATCAATTCGATTAGAGTTATACAGGGCGTTCGCCAGAAAATGATATAGATCCGGTTGAAAAAATTATTGTAAGCCCAATTTTACATTCTCATTCCAAACACTCCAAACAGTTTTCAAAATATTGGCGAATTAACATGTCTCAGTTCCAGAAAATCTCGTATTTTTGAGTTTACTTATTCCTAGTTGGTCATGGCGCCCGCGATTGCGGTGGAAACAATCAACTGCCACGGAAAGGTCATTGTAATCGATCATGCCGGCCGGCTCGTTTGAATTATTCGAATGAAGATTACTTAAATCTATTTTTTATTTATGGCGAATGTAATAGGGTTATCTTAAGAACATGAGATATATATTCGGTATCCGCAGAAACACAAGCCCTCACAAAACACTGTTAAACGAATTATAGAAAACTTCAAAAACTTTGGATCCGTCAAAGCAAGAGTGCAAAGAAACAAGTCAATTGTTGATGATGAAGATTTTGAAATTGCCATTTTGGGATATTTTGCCGCATATCCAACAATATCTTTAAGACAAGTTGCAAGAGAATGAGGATTGTCAAAAAACTCTGTACATAGAATACTGCGCAAACATAAATTTCACCCATATAAGTTCTCCATAGTTCAGCACCTGAAATAAACAGATTTTCCACGAAGAGTGAGATTTTGTGAATTCATTCTAACTTGGTCGCAAGGGAACAGACATAATTGCCATTATTATAGTGACTGAAATCAACATGTATTCAGGAAACTGAATTTTCAAGAGTCTTGGCAGTTCAATGATCATTGTGCGATAAGAAATGATAGCGTCGTGGTATTGCATTTTTATCAAGAAATGTTAAATGGTAAGTAAAAAATGTCAATTTCGAAACAAGAATAGGATGAGATGTACTTTTTTTGCAGGTGAAGGGTATTTGAATATTTTGCATAATTTCGAAAATGAGTACTTGGACACTTTACCAATCGGTTTCCATAGAAACCTATTTTATCAACATGACGGGATACCTCCGCGTAATGGTCGCTTAGTCAATACTCGTTTACAAGAATTGTTTCATGACCAGTGGATAGTCAAGAATGGACCATTTCTTTGGCCACCCCGCTCTCCAGATTTATCAGTGCTCGATTTTTTCATTTGGGGTACCGGATCTATATCATTTTCTGGCAAACGCCCTGTCTAATCGAATTGATATCAAAATTCTGCTAAACTGGGTCCTCTCCTACGAATAAATCGATACACAATCGAAAATGAATGATCATATCCAGAAATAAAAAAAATATTTTTCGGTCTGCAAACGCAATTTTCAACATAAAATTTGAAACGGTTGACTTGGGTATAGGACATTATAAAATCTAAAACTTTGATAATATACAAGGTGTCCCATTTAAAATAACAAAGTTGGGGTCCACTTCCGGTACAACCGGAAGTGCCACAATCTTCAAAATATTTTAGCCGGATAGCACTTACCAACAATAGAGAACTCCCAAATTCTCAAATTCGGCCCACCTATGGTTTTCTATATACAGTGTGGTCCAACGAAAACTTAACACCTCGATTTTCCGACGTTAAAATGAAAATGTGGAAAATTGCTCAGACACTTCAATTTCTGATTCGAGGGGGAACAACTTTTCCGCTTTTTGTATTCAACCTGGTGTGCTGAACTTAAAATTCGCCATTTCAGGTAAACAGCAGAACTTCAAGAGTGGGATATACGGTTTAGTGGCACAGGATGTCTTCGACCAACTCAGTCTTCCCAAGTATTCTAAAATGAATTATATAGTATCAGCAAGTTTTTTTGAAATTTATGGAAAATTAGTTTTTGATTTATTAGCCAAAAAGCAAAGACTCCGTGTTCTAGAAGATGGAAAACAACAGGTTCAAGTCGTTGGCCTAACCGAAAAAATAGTTACCAAGGTGAATTTTGAATTTTCACATCGAATATGTATTGAGCAACAATAATTTTCAGGTTGAAAATGTGCTGGATCTCATTCAGAAAGGAAGTTTGGAAAGAACTTCTGGCCAAACATCCGCTAATTCCAATTCTTCACGGTCACACGCTGTTTTCCAAATAATTTTAAGAAAAAGTGGATCAAAGCAAGCCGACGGCAAGTTCTCGCTGATTGATTTAGCTGGTAATGAAAGGGGAGCAGATAATAGCAAATCGAATCGTCAGACTCGGATAGAAGGTGGGTATATATTGAAAAGGGGAACATTTTTCTTGAAAATCATTCCACAACAGATTTTATGAATATCCTATTCATATTTTCGAACTAAAATCAAAGTGGGTATATACTTTCTCCAAATCCATTATAATCCAGTACGATTGGGTTTTGAGACGAGGATCGATTGTAGCACCCCCAAACTTGGTATGCTAGTTGTTGAAACGATGATAAACACGAAAAAAAATTTTTTTACCGAAATTCCAGGGGTGGAACATATTTTTTTTCGTTTAAAAATAAATAAATAGATTTTTGCTGTAATCTTGGAAAGTGTATGATTTATCGGAGAAACAACTCATCAAGGTGAAAGACAATCAATTCTCCACAAAAATGCGCTCGTTTTCTCAGAAAACGTGATTGAACGCCGACATCAGGTTAACCCTTACCGCCGCTGAAAGATCTGACGGAGCCGAATATTTGATTGGTCATAACTCAGCTGAAAATGATTGGAGAAGGAAAAGGAAAAGTTTATATCGTTTCTGAAGACTGCTACCTTCTCATGCAAATATAATATGCGAGTATTTGAGTACCTAAAATATGTTTTGTAGCACTTCACGGAGATGTTTGCGGATGATCCGAAAATCATGAATAATTTATTAAATATGGAATTATTATACTAAAGCAGCAACCCATATCCTCTTTGGACTATATGCAACAATTTTAGAGTGGTGTGATAGGTCCCACTTATACATGCCAAAAAAAAACTTTGTTTTACACTTGCCTCATTTTCAACTTACCCACAAAACCGGCATTCTCTTCAGTAAATGTTGAAAATAATCGCTCATTCATATCCTGCATATATTTTTAATAACCCTATTGTGAAGTGCAAACTTCGCAAGCTTGAAATCACATTTTCTTCTTTCTTAGGATGCGTATGAGCGATTATTTTCAAAATTTATGGAGGATATTGCCGGGAATGGGTGAGTTGAAAACAGAGGCAGAAGTAAAACCCAGTTTTTTTCTTTGGCATGTGTAAGTGAGACTTATCTCACTAGTCTAAAATCGTTGCATATGGTCCAAAGAGGGTACTAATTCCTGTTTCAGTATAATTATTTCATATCAGTTAAAATATCCATGATCCTCCGAAAATATCGTAGAAGGGTTATGTAAAGTGGGATAATGATACTATTGTTAAAACTGGCTTTTTATTTTGTGAGTGGGGAGTATTGCGAAACGAGTAGAGAAACCCCACGAGCAAAATAAAATCACTTTTAACAAATGTATCATACACATTTTTTTTTGTACAACAGTTACTGCTAGTAAGAAAAAAAAACAAAAAAAATAAGATCCATGAGGATTCTAACACACGATCTTTGGATTACAAAGAAGCTCCAACTATAATAAACCCCAACGCACTTTATTTATGAATGTCATTATTTGTTGGTGATGAAGAACCTTCTACAGTTGGACTGAATACCACTTCGTTTGTAACTTTAAAAGGAATTAGTATCACCAATTTGCACAAACGGCCAAATACATGTGTGAACTTTTATAAATGATTCCTCTTGAGTAAGTGTTCTGATTATAATATCTGATTGAAGTGTTTCTATTAGAGAGATCTATTTAGTATCCATCATCTCATCTGTCATTTAATTTTGTGAAAACGTCAGTTTTCAGTTCATGTGTCAATGAATTGAAAACGTAATTTTTAATGGCAGTTGTACAAAAAACACATTTTGGGTAATCAGATACTCACATGTTATATTTGCAAGAGGAAGTAGAAGTCTTCAGGAAAGATATACAATTTTTCTTTTCCTTCTACTATAATTTTGGGTTCCACCGTTGATTTTTTGGTAAACAATTTTTTTTCTGACAAAACATGATGTCAAGAAGTCATGTGCCGAGTTTCAAAGTGCTACGATTCATTCTTCACTTGTGGCTTACATTTGTCTGTGGTTACTGTACTATTAAAGATGTAGTAAGTTCGAAATCATTTTGAATAATAGTTATTTATTATACAAGGGAAAAAAGTATTAGATTTTAGCTCGAGGTTGTGTTGTGACAAAAAACCGAGAGCTAAAATCTAATCTTTTTCCCGTGTATAATACATTATTTTTTCTGTGAAGGAAAAACAAGGATCCAATCGAATATCTACCTTTATCTATGTGTATATAAATCTGGGAAAAAAGTGGCCACTTTTTTCCCGGTTCTCGGGGAAAAAAGTCATTTCGTAAAAAGTTATATTTTATTACCTGTCAACAGGGATAAAATATCAACCTTTTTTCCCGTCACAGAAAAATAGAACATTATTAGTAATTAAACAAGTTTATAAAAGCAAAGTTTTGCTAAATGAGTACGAGCGAGCACAGCGAGCGAGTAACTTAAAAGCTATACGATTTTAATGAAATTTCTTTTTTCACCAGGTTTGTTTATATTATTTTTTCGCATTGTGTGTTAAAAAGATTTTTTAAGTGAGAGGAAAAATCATATGTATCACATGGGAGTAAAGTGCCTTTTCCTCCCTTGGATGCTTCGCATCGGACAGTAAACTACATCCTGCGGGAGGAAAAGTGGCACTCTCCTCCCTTGTAATACAAATAGCTATAACGTCCATTGAAACCATCGTAATACTATTTTTTTTCAGGTGCGGATATAAATAAAAGTTTACTAGCCCTCAAAGAATGCATAAGAGCTTTGGGTAGGAAAGGGGCACATCTTCCATTCCGAGGAAGCAAGTTGACACAAGTTTTGAGGGATTCTTTCATAGGAGAAAAGTCGAGAACCTGCATGATAGCGCTCATATCACCAGGAAACTTCTCCGTGGACCATTCTCTGAATACTTTGAGATATGCAGACCGGGTATGCATTTTGGTTTTTGAGTGTTTTGCTTGTTTGTACATTTAAAAATTGTTGTTGAAATGAGATCTGAATTGGAAGCAGAAACATGGAACGACGTTTATCAGGGTTATAATGTGGATGACATATCATGTAAAATCATAAATAAAATAAAATTCTATATGGAAAAGCATACAAAAAAAGTTAAAATAAAAAATAAAATAAAGTATAAACAGGAATGGATGACACCCGGATTACAGAAGTCAATTAGCGAAAAATATAAATTATATAGAATTTCTTTAAAATATCCAAGGAATGAACAAATCAAAGACCGTTACAAATATTATAAGGCCAATCTTGATAAACTAACAAAACGAGCAAAATAGGAATACTTTGCAAAGCGGATTGAAGGAAATAAAAACTGTTCTAAAGCCATGTGGGAAACTGTAAATGGCTTATGTGGAAAAAAAAATCGGAAACAAAAATTGAGGTTATTGAGATGTCAGATGGTACCAATATAACAAAAAAAGAAGACATCGCTAATGAATTCAATGAATATTTCAGTAACCTTGGAGCAAAATATGCCGAGAAAATTCCAAATGTTGGAAATTTTACAGATAATATGGATATTCTGAATAATACCATGTATCTGCATCCAACAGATGAAAGTGAAGTGATATCAATCATAAAACAATTGAAACCAAAAAAATCACCCGGATTTGACAAAATCAGACCGGAAACGCTGAAAGAAATAGCTCAAGAAATAGCAATGCCAATAACTTTTTTGGTGAACAAATGTTTCATGACGGGGCGTTTTCCAAAAAATTTGAAAAGTGGAATCATCAAACCACTTCATAAAAGCGGAAACAAATTGAACATAGATAATTACAGACCAATCACACTTATATCAAATATATCTAAAATAATTGAGAGATTACTGAAAATAAGGCTCTGTAATTTTCTAAAAAAGTTCAATATTCTCTCAGATCGTCAATATGGTTTTAGAGAAGGTAGATCTACAGAGAGTGCTATATATATCTATGAATCTTTAGATAAAAAAATTCCTATAATCAGCATATTTCTCGATCTTTCCAAAGCCTTCGACACGGTATGCCATAAAAACCTCCTCGGAAAACTACAGAAATACGGAATTAGAGGAAATACTTATGAACTTCTTGAAAGCTACCTGTCCGATAGGGAACAGAGAGTAGAAATCGAGGGAACTCTCAGTACACCTAGAGCAGTAACTTTTGGAGTACCCCAAGGAACTGTCCTAGGTCCACTCCTGTTTATCATATACATGAACGGTATGCTTTTTCTGAATACTTCCGGGGAAATAATCAGTTTTGCCGACGATACTACTATAATATATACAGCACCAACTTGGCAAAAATTAAGAGAAAAAATAGAAACTGACTTTCCAAATATATCGAACTGGTTACAAGCAGATAAATTAACACTGAATTATAAGAAAACAAATTACTTACCTTTCACATCCAGCTGAAAAAAACAAATATCTTGGTATAACAGTAGATCGCCACATGAGGTGGGACCTACAGACTAAAGAAATCGTCAGAAAACTTAGAGGATTCTTATCAAAATTTAAATACCTACGTGATTTCCTGAATACAGAAAATTTGAAAACACTTTACTTTTCACTTATAGAATCTATACTGTCATATGGAATATTGGGCTGGGGTGGAGTAAATTACTGTTTCTTGAATGAAGTACATGTATTGCAAAAATGGATATTAAAAATAATATACGGTAGGAAGATCTCTTATCCCTCAAATTCTTTATACCAGGAATCTCAAATAAAAGATGTACGACAGATTTTCTGCCAAAAAATACTTCTCTTTATAAAATTAGGCAAAATTGAACTCACTGTTCATGAACACCCGTATAATACTCGGAGAACTAATGAAATTTTATTTCCACGTTGCGAAAAAACTATTGGTCAACGAAATACAAATTATCTAGCACCCAGAATACATGCTTTGTTACCACAAGATCTAAAACATATTCATAGTTACCAAGCTTTCAAAAAGGAATTAAAAAAATGGATCATCAAAGATAGGCTTATATTCACCGATATTGTAAACCAGAGACCATCATGAGTGACTGATTATTTATATATAATATATATCTATGTATTTTAAGGCAATTTTATGTTGATTTCAAAAAAAAAAAGACTGCAACCCTCGAATTCATGTAACATGTAACACTTGATGAGACTTTTTTCAACCTCATTTATTATATTAAAATAGGATGGTTGAAACTCATAAAAAGAAAACTAATTACCCTGACTGTAACTCGCACCCTTTAATTTAAGTAACATTTTAATTATATGTCTTTATTCAATCATATGTAACTGTTGAACGCCACCGATTGATACTATTATTATTTTTAATTATTATTTTTATTGTAGAAATCACAAACACAAGTAGTTAAAACTACTTCTGTGATCTACCACTGTTTATTCCCATGTGCAATTTATATATGTATGATTTAGTATTAATAATTACTGTATATTATCTATGATGTCTTTGTATATGGAAATATGGCGAATAAACATTATTATTATTATTATTATTATTAAAGTGGCCCCCTTTACCTTTTTTTGTTTTTGAAGATAATGGAATGAAAATGAAGAATCTGTATACAAAATAATAATAATAATAACGTTTATTGATTGATGTTCAGGTAGTTACTGCCGATTTTTGAGAAATACAATTTTTCCGTAGGTAAAAGAACTCATTGCCAACGACAGTCTGGACATGGAAGAAGAAGACGCCCCCCTGGCTATTGCCGAAGAAGAAACCTCAGAAGATTACATCGACGTTGACGAGGAAATATTGAGAGCCGAAGAGAAGCGACTGCAACTGAGCTCTCTGGAATGGGAGCTTCGAGAAAGTCAGAGACACGTCATCCAGAGTTGTGTTAATTTTCACGATATGGCCTGCGATTTGTATAACTCTGCAGATGCGAATGGTGTCGATCGGATCAATTACGCTAAACAGTGGCGAAATCTGCTGAACGAAATTGTAGACATTCAGAAAGGAGCCCTGATAAAAGCGAACGAGTTCTGTAGTGCGCTCAATAATCAGTGATAAGTTTTGACTCTTTTTGTATATTGAGATTTTTGAAGTGAATTAAAGCAATATTTTTATAAATTATTGTGTTCACTCTAATTTTCATTTACGCTCGTTGAGGCTATTCAAACCCTTTCGCTTCGCTCACCGCATGCGTTCTGTGTTGTACACATCATTTTGTTGATTGTTTTTCAGCAATTTCTAATGCTGATAGATAAACGCATTATTGCCTCATTAAGTGATATTTACTGATATCTAGCAGTCAAATGCGAAATCAGGTAAGACAAGACAGATAAAATGAGAGTATTGGAGACTGATGGGTACAGTTGAAACCTGGTTGAAACAGGGTACGGTTGGAACAACTCGAATATTTTCGAAATTATTCGCGATGTGGCGAAGTATTTTCAAAAGGACCGTCAGTGTCGACACTATCCCCAGTGTGGCAATACATTCTGTGCGCTTAGTACCTAGTCAGAGGGGCCTCTAGTGTGTTTTGTTGCTAACCAAAATTAGGTATTTTTGATGAATTTATTTTCGATATAATTTTATTGTCAATATAGTTATCGTTGTTTAGTATTTGCATAAGTAATTTCTGTATATTATAGATTATAATGAGCTAATTCGTTTTTATTTGGGTTATTCTGTTTCATGTCTGTTTACGTCAGTTTAGGTATTTTACAATTTTAGTTTAAAAACTGTTTGAAAATATGGTTGTTGATGAAACTGATTCAAATACTTGAGTATTATTTTGGATTGGTTTAACCACCCTCCATAACTGTTATAACTGTCTCCCATCAGTGTTAGAACCACCCCTGGTATGGGGTAGATTGTAACAATCGCATACACTCATTAAAACGTCTTATTTCTGACTGTCTGCTCAACCCGGACATGTGACTTTGATATCAATTTAAAGACAAATGACCATGCTTTCATCTCAAATGCTTCAGTCGTTGTTTATAGTCATTGTAGCTGTGCTTTGAGCAATGAAAAGAAAATTATTACAGTCGTACCCAGAGTCTACCCTACCGAAATTACCTAAAATTTTTCGGAACCTGCACCCCTGTAAACAATTCGTTTGTATAATTTTTTTGCCAGAGAAAGGTACCATACCATACATTATAATTCGTTACATCCTTATACCGTGTGTGACAGACTCATCGTACACCCCCCTTCTCTCCGTTGTTTCTCTAGCTAGATTTCTGAAATTTGGAACATTGAATATGCTCACTAGACAGTACTTTGACACGATTGGGTGAAAAATTCATCTTTCGTTTTTTTTCGGAAATGACATCTGTCGATTTTCAAATGGGGCACCCTGTATATTGATATATGATCGGTTAAGAGTAGTCATAAGGAATTCAACGATAAACGATACCAGGTTTGATGGTGTTACTTTTTAGTCCATCTTGGAAGTAAAGCGTGTTCTTTAGTTTTTTTAAACTATTAAATTATTTTCCATGTCTATCTCTACTGGCCTATAATTACAGAATCATTTTCGTTAGAAGAACTCTATACAATAGAAACTTTCAAAATGTCTTTCATTATTGTGAATAAAAATGTAACTCAAACTTAGAAATACTGAAATACATAGTTATCACACTAGGCAACATAACTTATTCTATATTGATCCTGCTAACTCAATTTTTGGACAAAAGAAGTTCACACATTCGGCTTTGTCAAATTCTAACTATTGATATCCTATTGAGATCAAGAATTCCAGAAACATTATACAATTTAAAAATCGATTGAAAAAGTACTTCTGAATAATTTTTTATACTCCTTGTATTTTTGATATATTATGTATCAATAATGATAAATTAATAATAAATTTCAGAAAAAAATGATACGCAAGTGAAGAATGAATCGTAGCACATTGAAACACGGCACATGACTTCTTGACATCATGTACTGTTAGAAAAAAAACTGTTTACCAACAAATCAGGGGTGGAACCCAAAAACATTTTTATTTAAAAAAGTTATATTTTTTGGACCATATGCAATGATTTTCGACTAGTGAGACAAGTCTCACTTATACATGCCAAAGAAAAAACTGGGTTTTACTCCTGCCTCGGTTTTCAACTCACCCATAATCCCGGTAATTTCTTCAGTAAATGTTGAAAATAATCGCTCATTCACATCCTACATAAAAAATGAAGTATGTGATTTCAAGCTTGAGGTTTGCACTTCACAATAGCGTTATCAAACATATATGCAGGATATGAATAGAAGAGAATGCCGGTTTTATGGGTAAGTTAAAATGAGACACGAGTAAAATAATAGTTATTTATGGTACTAGTGTGTTATGTTGAAAATAAGTCACGCGAGAAAGAATCTAAAGTGACTTAGGGAACATAACACAGGAGTGGCATACAATGTTTTATCCAACACATGACAGTTATGACTAGTGAGTTATTGATTATAACTCACTAGTGTGTTATTTGATAGTTTACTTGTCTAATATGACATTAATAATGACAGTCATAACTGGCATGTGTTGGATAAAGTTTTTTTTTGCACGTATAAGAGGTACCTATCAGACTACTCTGAAATTGTTGCATATAGTCCAAATAGGGTATGGGTTGCTGCTTCAGTATAATAATTCCATATCTACTAAATTATTCATGATACTCGGATCATTCGCAAACATCTCCATTAAGTGGGACAAAACACATTTTAGGTACTCAAATACTCGCATATTATATTTGCATGGGAAGGTAGAAGTCTTCAGGAGTTTTCTTTCTCCGATCATTTTTAGCAGAGTTATGACCAATCAAAAAAAAAAAAGCGTGAACGTGCAATTTGATGTCGGCGTTCAATTACGTTTTCTGGGAAAACTAGCGCATTTCATAAGAAATTACTAGGAATCATTTTTGTGGAAAATTGAATTGTTTTTCACCTTGTTGGGTTGTTTTTTCGATAAATCATATATTTTCCAAGATTACAGCAAAAATCTATTTATTTTTAAACGAAAAAAAAATGTTCCACTCCTGGAATTTTGGTAAACAATTTTTTTTCGTGTTTATCATGGTTCCAACTACTAGCATACCAAGTTTGGTGGTGCTACAGTCGATCCTTTCGCGTCTCAAAACCCAATCGTACTGGATTACTATGAAATTTACGATATTTCAAGGGAAAGGCTATTTCTGGTCCAAACATAAAATATAGTTGATATAAAATTTTATTGAAAAAAATTATTTGTACAAAACCCATAGTTGTTTCACATTTTCCACTGAAATGAAACACTTTTCTAAAAAAATAGCCTATAATCACTTGTACAGTGTATTTACTTCTATATACAAACAAGATAAATATAATGATAATATACTTACAACAAACATTATGTTAATATTTCAAATTTTATAAGCAATTGAATAAAGAGAAATAAAATCTGAAATACCAGCAGTCATAAAAAAGGTTATTCTTACTAAGCATTAAGTTTACTATGTTGTTAATCTAAATATATTTCATGAATTTACACCTACTGGTGCTTTCAGTTCTGTTGTCGGTATTCTTTGGGGGATACACTTTCAATATTTCCTAGCATTAGTAACATTTCCCATGTCGTATGATAAAAACAAAATATTTTACATGAATATATTCGAAACAAAAAAAAAGTCCAGACAAGACAATATTTTGCAGCTTATAAAAACATTTGCCCTCTCAACAATTGATTTTAGGGTAACCTGAACAAATATTCGCAGGGTGATTCTCAACCTATAAAATGATTAATTCAGTAAAGTCCTATTCACAGCAATCCACAGTTTGACAAATCAATTGCTCTACGTGCAGTACTACCAAGGAATCTTCAGCTTCTAGTGAACAGTTTAAGTGAATTTTCCAGTTTTTCGAAAATGTTTTATTTTTAAAATTTACTGAGTTACCTAGGTAAATAAAAAATGTTTTCTTTTTCGTTATTAGTCATTATTCACTAAAAGCTATCATTCCCGAAGTTTGTGCTTGTAGGTTGAAAATCACCCTGTATATGAAAGTAGTCAGATGTCAGTTTTGATCATTAGATAATGTCAGCTTCAATTATTTTTTTTTAATGACAATTCAAATACAGTTTTTATTATTAGTGTAAGTCATTGTTTGTTTTAGCCCAAGACAAATAGTTCAGATAAAACCTTTAGTAAATGTATCAATGTAATAAGGGAAAACATTTTTTTTTTATTTCCAATGAACTGAATCAAATCGAGCCACGAAAAAGTTAAAATATGAGAAACCTATAGCTAACAACGAATAAAATATAATATGATACAAATATAAGTTATGTTTTTCAATACTGTTTCAACACTTTCTGTATACTGAAATCATAGTAAAAATACCCAAATATAATAAAATTTTTAGAATTCTTCAAAATTACCATTGAATTTTTTCAAATGTTTAAATGATTAGGAATGAACAGTAATATCAATAAACAAAATGTATTCTATGACTGCAATACAAAATGAAAGTAGTTGGTCACAGTATCATCATAATTTACATTTCCTCAACACAATCAGTTGAGCCGCATTTTGAATTATTTAACGAAAAAATTAGAACCTACTAAAAAACTAACTGAAATTATTTTACATTGGGAGGTACATAAAGTCCAAGTGTCATTTTACAAAAGCCTCAGGAGGAACAATGCCTTTCGAATTTGCTTTTTGGAAAGCTAAACTAGCTTCTTGGTAGTTCCATTGGGTTTCCTCGAGACATCTGAAACAAAATAATAATAATAATAATTTCATTTATTGACCATTCCAACAAAAAACAAAATAGTTTACATAAAACAATACAGAGGAAGGTCAAAAGGCACAAGATCAGTAAAATACTGGTCTTCCTCAAGCGCCTGTGGTTTGATACAAAATTCAGATATGCTTCTGAACATCATCAAAATTTCATAGTGATTAAGTAATAAACAGAATACATGAACAAAAAACAGACAATGTACACAACATGATATCATATACAGGAATATACATATGAAAATACACGAAAAAAGTAATAATTGAAAAAAAATACTATTATGAAGGGCTTTCGTTTTTTTTTTCTAATCAGTTATTCAATTATTTGAGCACTGGTCAATAAAAATAAAGCTGAACTTGTGTTTCGTGAAACTGTTTGAAGAAAGGATTTTGATATTTTCAGATACTTCATTATATTTTCAGATTAGGTAAAACACACATATACTTATATATTGCTGGTCGCCCGCATGGAATATTTTGGCGCTCTGTGAATATTTAGGACGTTTTTAAAATCATAGATGGATAATGAGCATTCGTGCTGTCATTGTCATTTTCCATTAGTTAAATAAGGATAAAGGATAAAATGCTCATCGATGGATCCATCGATGAATTTAAAAACTTGCCCTTGGCATATAGCATTTTAGGGCATATAAATTGCTAGTTACTGCATGTTTTTCAAATGACATTGTTTGCCACACTTATTATTATCATAGTTGTTTAAACATGTGACTGGAAAAGTATCAACGAATATTTCAAAACTTAAACTTTATTTTAGTTCGAAAATATGAATAGGAAATTCATAAAATCTTTTGACAAACTTTAGTCGCTATTTTCATCGTTCAAGATAACCTCTTGGGAGGTATTCATGTTGAAAAGGGGAACATTCTCCATGAAAATTAAAAAATGAAAAATGTGACTTATTTGTAATATCTAACAGAAAACAACTACTTTATTTTTATTTAAATTAGATAAAAATGTAAAAATACAAATTAAACAATAAAAAAATAAAACAGAGTAACAAATATCATCAGATCCGATCCAAAAATGAAATCAGTACTTTTATTTTTCTTGATTTGGCTACTGCAAATTCATTTATGATATTGTTCAAATCAATTTTATTGAGGATCTCTTAAGAGCTCTATAGCCAAGATTGCCAAACCAGATAATCTTTTTTGTATCATTGTAGACCTAAATAATTTTTTATTTTAAGAAGCAACAGATACAGGTAACTGGGAAGAATTCTTAAACTCCCAAAAATGTCGTGCACTTGGATGTGAATTTCTAATTTCGTCAGTATTTCTCATACTGAAAAGCATGTGTCCTGTTTTCGATTCATTGACTTTCAGTTTATTTGTTCTTTTTCAGTTTTGACTGTGGAAATCAAAGTACTTAAATTTTTTCTTGAATGTATGAACCTAGTCATCAGCAAATAGTATAAACTTTGACAGTGGAGATGAATAGGGCAAGTCATTTATAAACACAAGAAAAATGATATGAAAGAAGAGAACAAATATTATGTGCAGAGTTCCATAAATCTGATCATTATTCAACCTAATGATGATTCCACCTCATCCGAATATAGGGAAGAAGAATTTTAATCTTTCTAGTCCCATTTTGTAAGCCTCTATTTTTTTGTAAGTATATTTTTGACAAGTATTCAGAGTGATTATTTGGGTTTTCATTGTATTTAAGAGTGTTTGACACTCAGAAATCAACTGTCTTCTTTTACGTGGGGTGATGAATTGCTATGATTGTAAGAATGAGTAACTGAATAAATACCACCGAAAAATAATACACGACGCCTATGTCAAGGCGTCAACTGGAAAGACAATTCCTTCATGAAATTTTTTATGCTGGTCCAATTGGAATTAGAAATACTTTACATACAATAAAGCACATATCTTTTCCATTGATATTATCATTCAGTATTTTATAACTGGACTACTTACTTCAATGACCACTCCAGATTCATTCCCGACTGTGTTGACATTTGTTTCACCATCTCCTGTTTAACTGAATCATCAGGTATGTTTGGGGTTAGTACAGGTACACTGGGCCCAGGTGAAGATATCGACGCTGCTGGGTTAGCTTGAGGTTGAGTTATCACATTAACCGGAGTTTTAAAAGCGTCCTGAAATGAAAAATTATTTTGTTCGCTAATTTTCATACACACAACAAAATTAAATATTTGGATATTTCAAAAGATAATCGCTGAGATCAGTTGAATTATTTTTCCTTTCACCTCTGAACTAGTAAAGTAAGACATTATACCCCACTAAAATATTTGAAAATTATTCATTTCAATTAAATTTTTCCTAAATAATTTTTGTTTGTCCAGATTTCTAAATTTCACTTCTACTTCTTTTAGTGGGGGGAGAGCACACTGTATAATTTTCTGTAATTGGTCATAGTTCACCAGTATAGTGTATATAAATAAATAAAAAATAAACTTACCACGCTTTGATCAGGTGTTGCATTGGTAACATGCAGTACTTCATTGGATATACAAAATCCTGTACCTGCAGGAACAATGATGAGAGTTCTGAAGAAATACCGCAAAGGAGGATTCTTGTGGCTACTTTTGAGCTCTTTGAACATTCCAGTAACTGTTAGGCATAACATCAAAGGCTGGAAAAAATAATTTCAATTAATTGCGATGTGTAAAATTTTAAAAATTCCCAATTCTGACCACTTGAAAATCCAATTCATAAACTCACCGTGAATAATGTCAAATCCACTGTAAAACTGTGCATATCATGTTTGGTACTTGGCATATCCTGCAAATATGAAACTACGGCCAACTGGCCCTGTTTCAACAGCTTAACCCTTCTATCAGAATCTTGGACTCTCATGAGATTTCTATTGTCTGTGGCGTACCAATTCAACCAAGGTACATTTTTTTCTTTACCGTACCCGTACGGATATCCCATTGTTAATGAAAAAGTAGCATGCTCATGATAAGCTTGCAACAGAGGTTGCCTATTTTCCGAGTCGTAGATAAGGAAATACTGTTCCAGGAACTGACGTACAATCGTACTGCCATCAGCATTGCACAAAAAAGTTTGTTGGGGTCCGGGTATATGATGTTCTTCTGCTATGTCAAAACTAATAGGGGGAGGTAGGTCTTGACCATCCTTCAAAAGAAAAGTATTTGGTGAATTAACATAGAAACCTTCATAAAAAAAGAGTAAACTAGCTTCTACTAATTTTTTATGAAATGGTTATTAATATTTTTAGTCTATTTAGATGATTAAATTAATGTATTCAACACACTACGAATAATATTGATTTTTCAGTTGGTGTATGTATTTTCCAACTCTTCCACAGATAAGTGACGAAAAAAATAATAATCATTGCTGAAGAGATTAAATTAACATTAATGAACATTTATGGACGTAGTAAACAAAATAATAAATTTAATTAACTTTCAATAACTTTTTTATCGATAGAAAAACCACTGTATAATAAAATGCAAAATTTTACTATCAAAGATGGTTCAAAATAGTCATTTTATCGATGACCAAATTAATGCAGTTTTGATCGTCAACTAAACAAATTTTGTTGTCAGAATGATAGATCTGTCACCAACCTATTGACACCAAATTATTTCAAAATGGTTATCTATAAAGATTATAGAAGTAATTTCTAGAAAAAGTCAAAATGAAAAAAAACTCTTGTGGTCTCCTGTGCTTTCGTAGATAACATCAAAGAAATTCTATTAATTTTTTAGATCATTAAATTTCCTAAAAAATCAATTTTCGTGATGACGGTAGAACATCATTGATTCTTAATAATAATAAATTCAATAAAACGTATTTTCAATTTTTCAAACATATCGATTTACAAACAAATAATTCAAGTCCGCAATCACAGCACTTTTTGTCCCTGACCCCCGGCCAATTATTTTGATACATCATGTGAAGAAATTCTTTCCCTCTCCAGTTTAAATCGTACTTGCTCTTTTCATGCAGGCGCAGCGTTGCAAGACATGAAAACTGTATGTACTTTCTAACTGAATAACTCGAGAACAAAACACAAGAACTGGTAAAAATGTTGATAGAAGTTTCGTTTTTCGATAAAAAATTAGTGTTCCGTTTTTCGAATCGGTCGTAAGAGCGGTTCATGAAATACTTATGTTTTAGACACCTTTCTGTACTGCTCTCCTATAAGGTACATATAAAAGTGGTCGATTTTCTATCATATATCTCAAAATGGAACACAAGAAAGATTTCAAATTTTGGTGGATTGAAGAATAACATGTCATCCATTTCATAAATCGATTTCAAGCCTTTTCTTAAGAAAACCGTCTGAGAGAAGTACTACCTTAAACCTTATAAGAGTCGGGACGTGAAAATAAAATGCAAACTGAAAATGCGTGGATTTGTTTTTTTGCTCGCAAATGACACACAAATCTAACCTGAGCAAGCTAACCTAGCTTGCAAGTCGAAAACGCGTGAAACTTACATAGTAAATAAAATATGGCGGGGTGGAAGATCAACCTAGTTGAACCCTAGTCATATTTACCTCATAATCTGATTTTAATTTATTCTCATTATATGTAATATGTATCATGTTTCTGGGTAAATGAAATAAATGAAATGAAATGAAATGATACATTTTATTTGCTGGCAGATCTATCATTTTGAGAACACAGTTATTATTTTGGATACAAAATATTACACATTGGGATACACATGTTTACACATTTGGATGCACATATTTGGCGATAAATATTTAAATCTGAGAAAAAAATATTTCTGAGATTGACACTAATAATCAGAAGAATTTGTTTGATGACAAACATTTATTTTGGTAATAAATAAAATTATTCTCATTCCAAATTGCCAATAACTTCCTGACATCAGTACATTTCCCATGTCACAAGCAAACTACCAAGATTCAGAAATATCTTCAATATATTGTTGACACATAAAAACTAAACAAGTTGATTTCACATCTAAATTCAGAAATGTGCTGACTTGCTTGTCATCATCAGTACTCCAATAGGTGAAACATTCTGAAATCGTGACCATAAAGAAATTTTTAAAAAATAACAGCAATTGAAATTGCAAGCCTGTATTCATATATTACATAGAAAAAACGCCACTTACCAATTTCAAACATTTGGGAAACCTCTTCCGAACTTCACTGTAGACAGAAAAATCATGGAGGCCATGGAGGGCCACGTGTTACAGAGTTGTTCTACCTGGGAACACTCTCACAAAGCATAGATTATGTCAAGACAAATGTTCAAAATATAAAATCACTTTGCAGTTTAAAATCGCAGGTTACCTTCATTTCAAATTGTTCAGCACAAAATGAAATATAATTGTTTAAAGATTTTTCATGACAAACAATTCTCATTCTAACATTTTTGTTTTTTGTTAAAATTATTTTTTCCGTTAACCAGCTGTCATCCCCTTACGAACGGATTAACGAGGTCTTACCTTTTAACGTGTGATTCCTAGCACTTCAAAGATCATTCCCTACTTTATCAAAATTCAACTGGTTTGTTTCATATTTGATTTATTATTTTGTTAATCAGAGAAGAAATTTCAATCTTTATTTGTAAAAAAACAGAAATTACATTTTATAATTTCAAACCTACAAAATGAAAAACTGAAAAACATGAGATTAATTAATTAAACTTTCATGAACAAAGAAAAAAATATATTTTATTGCCATTCCTTTTCCTTTCATTCTCTATTATTCTTTGGGGTTGTCATTCATATTGTTTCTAAAAATTTTCTAAATAGATATTCTCGAATTGCTCAATTAACTGTTTTACAGTGGTTCTCAGTTCACAATATTTTTGCCTCTATTCATTTTTCCTGATTGAATTGAACTTTGACTTACGGAAATTGATATTTTTTTCTTTCATTTTTGATTTTGGTTCACTACTAATCCAAGACGGGTATTTTTTTCTTTATTTTTATTTATTTTGGGCATGCATTGATCGAAAATACCATAAATGGTTTGGTAAAAACGGCCTATAGCTGTATCAGGGGTATCATAAATAATAATTTCCTTCCATTTACTCTGGTATAGCAATTTGCACAATTTGTCAAAGTCATATTTTCTAAAATTATAGGCATTGTTGTTTGCATTATGTTCTGGTGTACTTTTACAGTTCCCAAAGTTGTTGCTAATCTCTAGAGATGGATGATTAGCATCCTCCTTATCTACTAGGCTTATATCACTTCTGTGAACTTGTGCCCCAGTCATGTTGGTTAGAACCAGATCTAGTGTTTTTTCATTTATATTGCCAACATTATCAAGGGAGAAGAGATCCAACTGAGACATTATCTCATCAAAGATTTTTACTCTAGCAGAGCCACTGCCTAACCCCGTTGCACCCCTATCAATCTCTGACAAGTTAAAATCTCCTACAATAAAAAATTAATGAAAGTTTTCTTTGAAAACAATAATAAATAATTTTATTGAATTTTACAAGTTTTTCAAATGTATATTGAATAGCTACTGATTTCAAAAGGAAATGTTCAGAAACTTTTAGCTAAGAAACAGTGGAATGATAACTGATTGTTTCAAAATCATTTATATGCTTTACTGGGCATTCAATTTTTTCATCATTGCTGTGTGATGTGAAGTTATTTAGAGAGCATATTCTAGAGTTCTCTGAAAAAGGAAATATTCAGAAACTTTTAGCTAAGAAACAGTGGAATGATAACTGATTGTTTCAAATTTTACTGGGCATTCAATTTTTTCATCATTGCTGTGTGATGTGAACATGTAATTCAGAGAGCATATTCTAGAGTTTTCTGAAATAGACCCATAAAAAAATTCTACAAACTATGTTAAGACAATTTGAAATGATCAACCTATTTATTATTCTATCTGATATCACCCTTTTTCCTGATGTAACTATTGGAATCACAAACCGAATTATCCATAGTGAAGTTCAATTAGGAAATTGATAAATTTGCAATTATTTTCATTTTGCTAACATCTTTTTCATTTTTATTATACTGCTGATTCAGAAATTAATAAAACCTTTTGTGTAAAGGTAATTTCACACTCCACATTCAAAGACTTTTTTTGAAATGAAGTACCGAAGTTCTTCAAGGTTTCAATGAAAAATTCGTGTCGAGCAACATGACTGAGAGAGAGAAGGAAGAGTCAGATATTATCACTTCACGTTGAATATCACATCAAGATGCAATGATGGAGAATAAGAAAAAAAATCGATTTCTTAAAACAGAAAATGATCTGTGATGGAATGGATTTTTCTCCTATCATTGTTTCGTGATTTCATCCACAAAGGTTGAAATAAAGTTAGGCTAAACACAATCATATACAAATGGTAGGAAGATACACACATTTGAATCATAAGTCTTTTTCTGCCTCCTCTCAATTCATCAAAGGTCCACACTCAGTGTCTGCCAGTTCAATTAACAAATCAAAATTACAAGAAAAAACTATTTTTTGAAAAAGGCCCTTCTCTGCACTGTGGATTACAAAATTTTATTCAGTTCTGAACCAACACTTTTCTGCATATTGCCAAAGAAAGGGATTTCATATTTATCTTATTTTATTAAATCATACCGGACCCATACAACAAAAAACAATAGTGCTCAATTCTACAGTAGCAAAATATCTGTCTGAATTTTTTAGTCAATCACTTATGTCCTGAAATTTACAGAGTTTAATTTTTTCAATTTATTTCCAATATTACATATATGTTTAATAGTTTAATGCTTACCATTGACTACATGAAGCTGCTTAATGTTTAGGTTGATTGGGTTGATAAAAACTATTGAATGAAATTCTATGTAGGAACATTAGTGTTTTTCCTTTATACTTAATTTTCTTTTTTTTTTTTTCTCTTCTTTTTTTTTCATATATATTTTTTTGTTTTCTTCCATGTTTTTTTTTTCATTTTTTTGGTTCTTTTTTGTCACTTTATTATCCCATGCGTTCAGAAATTCGATAGATATAAATTTTTAATTGGAACTCAAATTTACGTATTATTTTGAGAGAGTTTCATTTTCATCACAGCTACACTCCCAAACACAGCGGCATATACTGTTACTTTGGCCATTACGGCAGAAGCAGAGCAGTTTATCGTAGTTTTTGATGGTAATGGGAGTAATCTGTATAACATATGACAATGGATGTACAAGCAAAATCTTGCATGCTTCATACACATTTGTCTCAGTTGTTGAAGCTGTTTTCAATCATGATAACTTCTCACAAAACAATGCTACTTTGAATTTTCTGGGCTTGAGTGTAATAAAACAATTTCTGAACACAGGAAAAAATAATATAACAGAACATTGCTATTCATGTTCCCAAATAGAGAAAGGAAATACAGCTATAGTATGAGACATTAAACAACTTCACTAGTCAGTAATTTGTATCGATCCTTGGTACAAAACTGTTCTATATAAAAACACATTAGAAAGGTAATCTAATTTCACATATAATTCAGCTACCAAAAATTTTATGATTCAATAACAGCAATCATAATAATTCCCAGTAAACACTAACATGATTGTACCCAAAGGCAAAGCCTGTGCAGGTACAGAGTGTTTATTATTATTATTATGGACATGAAAAAAAGAAGGCACAGAAGAGTTGTTAATATAATTTTGACAATATTTCTGCTTGGGTTCCTAGGTCCGATCTGATCAATTATTTTCTTTACTTCACAGATGCTATAAGCTGGATAAAAATTCCTTTCTTCATTGCAATGACTGGTTCTAAACTACATCTCTAATTACTGACATACAATATTTAGTTTGTAATCTCCTCAAGTTACATCAGCTCATATTGTTAGTTGCTTGAAAAGATGTCTTGCAAATACTTTCTTTCTGAATGAAATTCTCAAGTTATTCCAAAAACATACCCTATATATGTAGTCTGATCTTTGAATTTATCACAAAGTGGGTTTCCGTCCAAAACAAGTTCCACTATAGGTAAACCTTGTAGAGAATCCAACTGAGAAATTTCACGTAACTGAAAATTTAAGTTATTCATCACTAACCTCACAAAAGTGTACATAGTTCCAACATTTCATATACCTAGTTGTCAAAGTGTAATTCATTTAATGTATTGAGTTAATTATAAATAAAATTATAATTGCAATTTTCATTTTGTAAAAGTTACATATGGTGGAAATAATTGGAGAGAAGGGTACTTCAACATTGTCGATTTTACCATTTCATTTATTTGATACTCTCCGGCAAAAATTCCTGAACTCTGTTCACTTCCTGGTGTCTTTGCTACTGAGGAATGCTTGTTGGTTGTTTCCCTACAGGTGGCGCTACGACTGACTTTTACTGTAAGTCGCTGCTTCATTTATGAGGAAATATTAGTTATACATTGGGCAGGGGCAGGACGATTCTAATGTTGTCCGACCTACCCTGTCACTGACAAGCGGCAAGAACCGCAAAACACGTTTGCAGGTGGTCTTCCCCAGCCAAATGAAGAATAATTTGCTGTATAATTACAATAAGCATTTGAATTGGGTTTTTGGGAGAACCTATCCAGGGAAGTAGTTGTTTGCTTCATATTTAAATATTTGGAGAGAAGGATACTTCGACATTGTCGATTTTGCCCTTTCATTTATTTGATACTCTCGGGCAAAATTTCCTGAACTGTATTCATGTATTTATTTGAATTATTCATTTATTCATTCATTCATTCAATAATTCATTCAATAATTCATTGATTCATCCATTCAATAATTCATTGATAGGTAAGGGCTGCATCTTCCCTAGCTTGCACAACTCTCTTGAAGACTTCTGAGGGTTGCTCGTAACGAGGCTGCCGGTTTATGGAAATAACAAAACAATTCATTGATTTATTGATACATCGAATTATTTATTCATTCGTGAGAACACGAGAACGAGAACATGATAACGAGAACACGAGAACACGAAAACGAGAACAATACACCGAGAACAAGATAATGATAACGAGAACGAGAACACAAGAACAAGAACACAAGAATGAGAACACAAGAACAAGAGAACGAGAACACAAGAACAAGAGAACGAGAACAAGAGAATGATAACAAGAGAACGAGAACAAGAGAACGAGAACAAGAGAGCGAGAACACGAGAACAAGACCACGAGAACGAGAACAGGAGCTCAAGAACACGAGCTCGAGAACACGAACTCGAAAACACAAGCTCGAGAACGATAACACGAGAACGAGGTCACGAAAACGAGAACAATAGACAGATAACACGAGAACAAGATAATGAGAACAAGATAATGAGAACAAGATAATGATAACAAGAGAACGAGAACACATGAACAAGAGAACGAGAACAAGAGAACGAGAACAAGAGAATGATAACAAGAGAACGAGAACACAAGAACAAGAGAATGAGAACAAGAGAACGAGAACAAGAGAACGAGAACAAGAGAGCGAGAACACGAGAACAAGACCATGAGAACGAGAACACGAGCTCGAGAACACGAGCTCAAGAACACGAGAACGAGAACACGAGAACAGGAGAACGAGAACACGACAACAGGAGAACGAGAACACGAGACCATGAGAACGAGAACACGAGCTCAAGAACACGAGAACGAGAACACGAGAACAGGAGAACGAGAACACGAGAACAGGAGAACGAGAACAAGAGAACACGAGAACAGGAGAACGAGAACACGAGAACGAGAGAACACGAGAACACGAGAACACGAGAACGAGAGAGAAGGAAAGAGAAAGAAAGGGAAAGGGAAAGAGAAAGAGAGGGAAAGAGAAAGAGAGGGAAAGAGAAAGAGAGGGAAAGAGAAAGAGAGGGAAAGAGAAAGAGAGGGAAAGAGAAAGAGAGGAAAATGTGAAAGAGAGGGAAAGAAAGGGAAAGTGAAAGAGAATGAGAGCGAAAATGAAAGAGAATGAGAGGGAAAAGGAAAGAGAATGAGAGGGAAAAGGAAAGAGAATGAGAGGGAAAGAGAATGAGAGGGAAAGAGAAGGAAAGAGAAAGAGAGGGAGAGAGTCATGTTCATACAATAACATACAATGAAAAATAAAATAATATCTATGTATATATATTCAGATGTATACATGCTCAGACATACACACAAACTACACAAATCAATATGTATATACAAGTGATAGATATAAAACATTTAAATGCCATAGCCACCGGGAAACATGTTTTAACAGATAAAATACAAAACTGAAAGTGAAACAAACACAATACAGTAGCAAAAAATACAGTATACACCATTAAATTTAAAATATTTGAAATTAAGTATCTATATGTTGCAAATTTGAAGCATATCAGCGAAAAACTCATGCAGCAAATAGTATTCTTTGTCGAAATGTATATTGTCATTACGTCACTTTCCTGGGGTAAGGAACTTGTTTTAATATATGAGTTACGCTAATTACATGTACATGTAATTAAAATCCCATTGACATAAGACATATCCACTAGATCAAGTATAATTACTTTCTTGAATTCACTATATTGACAGTCACTCGAGAATGGTGTAAAAGTCAAAATCGGTAGAAACAAATAAAGTCAAAAGACAAAAGTTATTTTCTTTATCCACAAAAAACATAAATCATTGAACATAAATATATTTTATGTTTATGAAAATAAAAAATGAACTATGAAATTTTTTTGAACATTGGTAGAACTCAGTTTTCTAGGAAATAAAAGTATACAAAAGACATAATATGTGTGCCATAATTCTAGAAAAATATAACTCACCTTATTATTGCCCATATGTAGTATTTTCAAATTGGGAATTTTCTTAGTGACCTTTTTCAAATAATTCAACACTTGAATCTTGTTATCCTGCAGATTCAATGCCTCCAGCTGTGGTATATTTTCAGCTATAATATCGATGATTGACAAAAACACAATCGGCTTAAATAATGCACAGAAACAATCCTGCAAATCTGGGTCCGCATGGAATTTGGTCAAATCCATAGCCTTGGTTGCATCATTGTATCTCTTTGCCATGGCCAACTTTATTTTTTCTTTGGTCGCTGGATTCATATCAACGTTGGGACAACCAGCATGGACTCTGATGATCAAATTGAAACCATTTGGCATTTGAATTTGCCTGTCAAGATTATGCAGTTTTTCAGCAACTTTGAATTCATCTACGTAAAAGTTTACAGTTGTCCCATATACTTGCCACTAAAAAAAATCAATAGCACAATTTTTTAAATATGGAACAGATTCAAAGTCAGTAACTAGATATGAAATTTATTATTCAAATCAAACATTGAGAAAATCATACTCTCGTTTCACTATGACACAATTTCAAAATAATTTCGCTGTGAAAACAAAATTGAAAAGAGTAATTTGAAAAAAAATAAGTGCTAGCAATAGAGACGGAATTAATTTAAAAGAAAGATAATATAATTTTGTCAAAAAAAGCATACTACTCAGTCAAAGGGTATTTTGAAGACAAAAATACAGGAAAACAAAAAGAAAATCAAACTAAACCGATTGATGATAATTTTTTGAGTATGAGATAAATATAAATCATTGAGAAAATGTTCGCCTTTCAACATAATATGTAAAACACAGAAGGGATCTGATCTGATCTTTTAGCTGCGTCCTCACTTACCAACAAACGAGGATAACAAGCCAAATTCACCTAGTGAAGACATTTCCTCAAGCAGAACAGAATACAAAAAATGTTTTTCGAAGTTAGTAAATCGAATTTGCTCAAGTGATTTATTGTTCGCCGAATTAATTACTGGACGGGTTTTATTGTCATTAGTTGCGTTCGGACTGTTCAACTGTTTCTTGTATTCATTTTTAAAAATAATTTATTTATTTATTTATAAACGGGGAAAACCCCTTTACAGATAATACATATGTTAGTAGTAAACAGTGCTAAAGTAAGTTAAAATTTAATTTACAACACAAGTGTTTATGAACGAATATAAACAAAAGCATAGAGCTAAATATGATCACATGACTAGCTAGGTCTTTTAATTGGCGTACAAAACTATCACAGGTATAAAAAAAGTCGAGACATTCGTATGTATGGAAAATGGTCGTTCATATATATGATAAATAATAATGGACCTAATACGGAGCCCTGTGGAACCCCGAATTTCATTGCCTCAAAATCGGATACACTATTTGAGTCTAGAGAAACGCATACTTGTCTGTTCGATAAGTAGGATGAGATACACCTTCAATATTGGTTAGGTTGTTGTTCAAGATAACTGTAAAATATCAGTAGGTGAAATATGGAAAGTAAGGGGAATTCACCCATACATTTTTTTTTTCTATTTCTCCATGGTGAAGGTTGAATCTTAATAAACTATTACAGTATCTTCTAAAACTAAAAACACTTACTTACCGCTATTGGCCAGAAAGGCAGAGGAGCTATTTTATCCAAAAATAGTTTCAGAAGGAAGGTTTTATCATATTTATCTCCATGAGGTAGCTGAAAATGAAAGTTCATAAATAAGTTTCTGAAAAAGCCAAGAAAAAGTATTAATGAAAAATTCAATGAACTATAAAACCTCATGCAACTGGATGCCTGAATTTTCCCACAGGGATAACAAAATAATCTATTTCCCCTTTAATACACACTTTTGTGCTAAAAAAAAAATATAAATACATTTCTGACATCGTGACATCCTAACATGTAATAATGTGAAAAATAATATGAGATAATCTATTTCCCTTTTAATACACACTTTTGTGCTAAAAAAAAAACATAAATACATTTCTGACATGGTGACATCCTAACATGTAATAATGTGAAAAATAATATGAGACACGCTGACAAGTTTTACTTGATAAAAATTCATCTAAACTAGGTGTAAACGGGAATAATTGTAATATGAATCAAAATTTACAATAATTTCCCAAGTAGTGTAAAAAATTAAACTAATAAAACGTTTTGAGGAGTGACACAGGGCTCACCTTTATCACCCCTCCTGTACAACATATACTGTAATGATATCTACAACTCCAATCAAGGAAACAATGCAATTGATAAAGACCTATACATTCTACAGTATGCAGACGATACAGCTCTCATCTCTCATGATAAATCAATAAGGACAACAACAGAAAAACTACAACAATTGATTAACAATACCAGCACCTGGTTTAACCTTTGGAGACTACAGCCTAACCCAAGAAAACCACAATTTTCATTTTCATTCCGATAGTTGATTTTTTTTTAAATAAATCCCTTATAAAACTTTTCAGAAGTTGTTCAAAAATGACAATGTAATTAAGGCGAGCACTGTTCATTTGAAATCATTCACAAGTCAAAATACATTTAATCAGGTGAAATGAGATTAAAATGCAGGAACAAAGGTGAAAATTATGCAATTCAATTTTTATAGTAAATTCTGATACAGATTGTATTCTAGGATTCAAATCTTCATGTTTATTAAATTTAACTGAAAAATTGGATTCTTTAAATAGTGTCCCAAAAAATTATTAATGTATGATTGATCAGTATGGTGAAGTATTCTCAATAATTGAAAGTAAATCATATCACATAACCTTAGAAAAGTAAAGTAAAGAAAGGAAAGGTAGTAGATAAAAGAGATTATATACAAATGAAAGACTTGAGTGAAGGAAATATTGAAGGTGATAGTGACCGTGATAGTGCGAGAGAACACACAGAATCTAATGAAATGTTAGAGAATAACAGAGTAGATAAAACAGAAACAAAGAAACTGAGTGAGCCAGAAACTGAAAATTCAACCTCTAATGATAATCTCCACAGTTCCAGCTCTTGCTCAACCGAAATACACCATACACCTAACAGGAGATTTTGACATTATGAAAAAGGGAGATGGTAAATAGTTGGTATTCAGTGGTGGAAAAAAGCAGATGTCGAATCTAAGTTGTTGTTATTTGTTAAACTTCAAGCATCCCGAACACAATTTGACATTATTACAGTTTTAATAGATGAAAAATCAAAGAGTCTTACCGAAATTTTATACCAGTTGGTAGGTCCTTCTAACAATTTTCTTTTAGTCTTAGAAAATGGCATTGGTGAACCTTTTCTTCCCTTCCTTCCAGTATTATATCTATTACTTTTACTAGATCCAGCAGAAAATCCCATATCAACATCTTCATCTTGAAGATGTTCGCGCAGAGCGCTACCCCAGTCTCTACCTTTATCTTTTCTTCCACCATACCTATTATTTTGTTTGAAGAAAGTGACTCTTCTGTTTCTATCCGCCACACGGACGTCACGTTCTAAATACAGAAGAGAAGAATGCTTTATCAACGAAATTATAACAAACTGTCAAAATGCTCACCATCTTTTACCATCCATGCTGCTTGTCTATTATTCCCATACTGTTGCTTGGGCATTTTCTTTTAAATATTCACTTTTAGACAGTCAGTGCGAATGAATGAGGAAATACAGTATAAATCTCTCAAGATGATCGTTCTTTAATCCAATGGTGATTGCCAAACAATACTACGCTAATTCTTCAACAAACCAAAAAAAATGCTTCCTTTATTCCTTTTTGACTTCCATAAATGAATAAATGACATATGACATAATTGACATGACATAGACATATTACAGTGGGCAATGGCACATAAGAGCTTTGTTCGTTTGCATCAAGGGGTTCGTTCAGCAGTGCTCAACAGTTTAATGATAAGTCAACTTGTTTCAGCTGAACAGTCCGCTGCACCAATGAAACTTCTCACTGAAGAACATAAGAACAACGAACTCGACAATTTTAGTGATTATTCTCAACGGTTGAGAACAGCTGAACGAACCCAAAGTGTAGTGTAGTGTAGTGTAATTTACACCACATTTCAAATCGAGTGTAGCTGAGTGCATTTCAAACCATATATTTATGGTTCAAACAAAGGAATGTGTCAAATTATTTTGCACACGAATGCTAAAATCGAGTGTAAATTACACCGGGTACACCCGGAAAGTGCTACACCTCGATGCAAACGAATAAAACCAGTATCTCTCTTAGTAAGTTTATGAACGCTGCCCAGATTGACAGCACAAAACATGTGTCTGTGATTGACAGGGTTACTCAAATCAGTACAATTGTACTAGATTCAGTACAATCATTGGTATTCTAGTACTGCAGTACCCCTTTCCAATTTCTAGTACAATTTGTTGAAGGATTGAATTTTCAAATTTCAACGAATAGGTGACAGGACCAACTTTGAATTTTCCCGCGTATTTCGTGTTTTCAGTACAATTGTCTCGATCTAGTACAATATTACGTCACTTTCTAGTACCCAAATTTTGGTAGGTGGAACAACCCTGGTGATTGACAGACTGACAGTTTGATTGAGCTAAAAAAAATGTATTTTTGAACTACCACCAGTACCACCTATTTGAAGTACTAAGTGGTAGTATAAAAAGATATATATTCTTGGATGTTACTGTATTCTTATTTCTGCTTAAATAAAATGTCTTTTGCAATGCTAAAGCTGAGGAATCTGCCGATATCACCAATACACAGGTACGTGAACAGTATGCCAACCCTCAGTGCTAATACAAGTTAAATAAATTCAATTTGTTTGTTATAGAATTGTTGCCTCAAACTTATCAACTTCTGCTGTGAGGCAAAGCGAACCACAAATTAAAAACGATATTGCACTCCTGAACCCAGATGAAGTTGAACACAGAAAGAAATTGCAGAATTACATAACTGTGGAAGGAACAGTAAGTTCACATGCAGGATATGCCACCTATCTCACCATGGATCATAGCACTTTCAGTGATAAACACAAAAATTACATGATCAACGTTATTCTGTATCAGAATGATAATTTCGAAAATACTTTTCATTATGCTACTGTTGTAGTATATAATGAAGTCACCTGAAACACAGGCATCCAAAATTTCTATACAAAGCTTCAAAGTGAAATAGTAATACATGAGATAATTGTCCTACGGCTAGTTGTCCTATGTGATGTCTATTCATTATGCAGTTACGACTACTCTTAGGAAGGCAGCATGCTTCACAAACGATTTGCCTTTTGCTTATCTGATATATATTCATGAAGTCAGCTTTTACTGTGATTTTCACTCTTTTCAGTTATATTTCACTTTCAGGGTGAGTTCCCAATGAAACTTTTAGTAGGTTTAACTTTTTTCAGACAAATATAACAACCATATCTGGAGTTCCTGATGAACATATTAAAGAACGCAGAGTAAGAATTTATGAACCAGCAAAGAACTGCATGCAAAGTGGTACAAATAATATTGGACATTGGGAAATCGATTTTGAAACGAGAGAAAGATGGGAAAATCCATTGATGGGTTGGACTTCAACGTGAGCATTTTAGTAAAACTTATTTTTTATATATATATATATATATATATATATTTTAAATGAGCACCAAAATAATTATTGTGCTACAACATTACGTGCTAAGATTTACACATTTGGTCACCAAAAGTAATAAGAGAGCACCTAAAAACCTCAACCAGAAATAGAATTTATGAGCATCTGAAATGCTAAAAATTTTGCATAAGTTGTACCTAATGTAATACAGAAAAAACACCAAAAACATTAAATAATCTCTCACGCATTTTTGACTCGCAAACTAGGTTAACTTGCTTAGTTTAGGTGTATCAAGCATGAGCGAAAAACTAATTCACGCATTTTCGACTATTTTTGTGCTGAAATATATAAATAAACGTCAGAATTAAATACTTTTGGGCCCAAAAATAAATAATTTGGTAATTCAATTTTGGTGCTCAACTGTGATTTTTGGTGACCCAGGATAAATATTTGGAAATCATATATCAATATTACTTTGGTGCTCAGTTAAATATGACCCTTTTTTATTTCTCTAGTGGAGATCCATTATCCAACATGCAAGTGGAGTTCTCAACATCAGAAGATGCAGTTGAATTTTGTGAAAAAAATGGATGGAAATGGTTCATCCAGCAGAGTAGCCTAGAAAAAAAATTCAAACCGAAGAATTATGGCGTTAATTTTTCCTGGAATAAACGTACAAGAGTATCAACCAAATGAAATATTTTAATTTATCGATTTTGTAAATGAAATAATTTAACTGGAAACTGTATACACGTTCAAAATTTTTGTGGATTTTTTTGGGTTTCATGGGATGCAAATTAATTGTAAATGTGATGGATTTACGCTATTTTTACCTTCTGATCCAATATTTTTAAAACGAGAGGTATTTTCGTTTGCATGGAGATGTAGCAGTTTATGCATTCCATTGTGTGAACTGCACTCATCTATACTTTATTTGAAATGGGGTGTAAATTACACTACACTACACCTCATAGAACCAAAGGATTTATTTATTGCTATGATCATTGGGAGTCAGGAAATTACAATCTATATTACTCAAAATAGTTGATTAACGACCCCTAATAATAAATAATAATTTTATATTAATCAATTTATCAATTCCCTCCTTTTGAATATTATTTTTTATATATGTTGGTGGTTTACTATATTTTCAGTAGATCATCTGTTTACAATTCTTTTTATTATTCTTACTGACACTTCAGTTGCCACCAACACTTCAGTTTTTATCTCTAAAAATGTTTCTATTTCAGATTTATTAGCTTTGACTATACTATCAACAACTTTTTTAGGACTTTGTGACATTTTTAAGCTTGATAAAAATAGACGAATGACACCAAGCCCTTTCTCAACGGAACACCACTGATTAAACCGTTTCTCACTGCAGTGGGTGGTCCTATTTAGGTTTTCTGTGCATCCCCAGCGTTTTGTCAACAAAGGTAGTGATAATGATATAATTTATCAGTTGCTTTATGAATTATTCACTCCATACACGGATACCCATTTTTTTTTTCTTGAAAAATTTTTCCAACAATATAAGAAAACCAAAAACAATGGGCCTAGAGTGGACTGAAAATATTCCAGAGATATCATAACCTAATTTTTTTCTATATGGCCATCATCTGCAAAATAATGTCTTCACGATAATATTGCAATGTAGGAAATAATGCCTTCATCATTTGGACATCTATTAGATACCCTTTGAATGATTCTATGTCCATATGATACCCATAATTTCCAGAATGGATATCCACTGAACGTGTATTGTTTCAAAATGAATGCAAACATACTTAACAGGATATATAAGAGAAAAAATTACCACATCATTAAAATAACATTGTATTTTCTAAAATTGCAGAACAACCTTTACTGTTTATTACTCATTGAATTAAAATTGTTGGAACATACTTGAAGTAACAAAGTTAAAATACACAAAAAGGATTATCAGCATTGTTGGTATTTCAACAGATTTTATTGTATTCTCTCAGAAATAGAAATAACCACACTTTCCAAATTATTTTAAAAATAATTTCAGGATAAAAACTGTCTGAAATTGGAGTTCAAAATAAAGCCAATACCTAATTCTAAACAATTCAGACAAAAATGGAAAGTGGACCAAAAGAGTAAATGTACTTTTGAATTATTGTTAAGCCTTTTTACAACCTTTTGGTTTCGTTTTGATGTTAAATATTCAAGAAATTCAAAAGCTTTGTCTGTTTTGGCTCACTCTTTACATGAAACATACAAAGTGTATTAATAATTTAAATATACAATTTTCAAACAAGTGCTTACCTACAATTTTTGAGGAAGCACAGTTCAGAAACTTTGATATATACAATACAGCTAATATTTCAGCTTTTTTATACCTTTAGTCTTCAAGGATTTTCAATAATATTCAATAATTGTAAAAATACTTCAAACAAAACTATCAAATTCAAAGCCAACATTGAAAGTTATTGTTTACACAAACTTAATTATAAAAAATGCGTATGATGATACTGCATTAAATAAATATTACAAGAGATTGGAAATAATTGCGATAAAATAAATATAATCATCAACGGATAAAGACTTGATATCAACAATTATTGTGAAATAAAAATAAATATTAGGAAAGAATAACACGGGTTGGATTTTATAGGGTTGGTAGAAGAAATCTCGGCAGCTGATTTTAGTCCTTGTTTTAAGTCAATCATTCACTATGTCTTCTCTTGTTAATCTCTTCTAATGAATATTCTTCCACTGAAACAACATAAAAAACCATACTTTTAAACTGTTTCTTCCTTTGAAACTGATCTTTGTATTTTTTTTGTGGCATTAAAATGGTGATAACTCTTCAAATGTACTTCAGAAATATTATCGATGAATGCATCTCAAGGGAATTCTTTTGCACATTCTCAGTAAGTACAGTCAATTCAAACCTCATCGAGTTCAAACATTCTGAACGTCACTCTACCAGTAGTCATGATCCTACCATACCAACAAAGACTCACGACAACTTCAAAATTTCGAAGAAGAATGTTTGCAGTTACATGATAACAAAGCTTAGTTAATCAATTTTGAATATTAAATTACTCAAGCCACAGCAGTTTTATGGTTTATAACGTTATAATGAAACAAAAGTTTATTGTTAATAGTAATTTATGTATCAAGTGAGTAAAGTGATACTTTTTTTTACGAGTAGGAAATGTTGACGCCGCTGTAGGCGGAGTGCGTTATTCCTACGAGTAAAAAAAAACACTACTCACGAGTTTCATACAGTATTTTTTCTACAACTGTCAAAAAAAAATAACCAATTCATTTTTTTCGCAAATATGAAATGAATTTGCCGGAGAGTTGAGTTTCAAACAAATGAAACGAATAATTTCGACAGAATCGAAATTTGAAGCGAATATTAAAATAACATATTCATCGAGGGCAAGGACTTGACTTTCAAATAACTAGTCCATCGAAGTAACTTTTCATTTTCTTAGATTTTTATTCAAAATAAATAAACAATCCTCGTGAAGCAACGAATGCCTTTTTCTTTCTTTGAACTATGTCAAGGAAATCTCATATTTGCACTATCCATTTTCTCCGTTCAATCTTCGGCACTTTTCATTTCTACTTAAATTAAATTTATAGTTATCAAGAATTCGTTATCTGGATAGATGCCCAATTTCACAAATTTCATTAATTATTGTTGTCAGCTAGTTTCTGACGGCCAAACAGCCATAGCTACCTTGGATTACCTAGTGTAGATTAGGTCCAATAGTTCCTTAGAGGTGTATGCTACTATTTTGAATATATTCGCCGCGATAGTTTGGAATTTTGATAATACTTATTTAATAGTATTTGTATATCAGATATTTATAGTTTATTAGTTGCCAAAGAAAATGAGAACTGGCTTTATGACAGGATTTCGTTATTATTCGGATCTGTCACTGTTGTTGCATGAAACTGTCGGTTGCCTAGCAACAGCCGTTAAAAAAAGTGCACTTTTTTATGCTGTTTCGTTTTATAATGAAATCGTATGTTGATAGTGAAATATTGTTATACTTTACGCACACAAACCACACAAAAAAAGTGAACTTTTTTTAACAGTTGTAGAAAAATGTATTTTTTTTCTCCAAAGGTATTGCAACAATATGTTAATTTTGGATTGTAATAAATAGAAGGGTTATTCAGGGTTGCATAACAAAAATTAGAATTTTTGATTTTAGTTCGAAAATATGAATAGGACATTCATAAAATCCTTTGTGGAATCATCTGCGACTGAAAGACAAACTTTAGTCGCTATTTTCCATCGTTCAAGATAACCTCTTAAACTATGAAGTTTTGTACCTGTGGCACTCGAAATACTGATTAAAAGTTTCTATTTTCACGAAATTCATAAAAGCGCCAATATCTCCAAAACTATCAATATTTTACTAAGGTCATAGATGTTCTGGTCAGTCATGAGCTCGACTATCAGCCCTCAAAAGATGATGTTAAGTTTTGGGACACCCTCAATAAAGGGGCTACAAATAACCACCCCAATCAACGAAGAATGAAGAAGTATATCACCCTCATTCTTCTCTGTGGTTGATGGTTGAGAATCCCAGTATTTCCTCATAAACAGTTGATCAATTTGCAGGAGTAACGAACAAGTACAATAGTTTTGGTGCTTCCAAAAAGCACTATGAAAATATTACATGACTTACCTGATAGTCTTTTTATCTGTCGACTTGTTCTCAGGTCGAGCCCTATTGAGCACTTTCAGAAAGTCGGAGGACTTTGCACGCATCCTGCTGTGGATGTACGCCTTGGAACACTTGATATGGTAGTGCAAGTAGTGTCGGAACATATGAATGAGGTTTATGGTGTTGTCGCGTGTACTTCTGGCGGTGTGTCTCGGAAATAAAACGAATGTCACGTAACCGACATTATTGTCCACTTTGGCGTCGGTATTTTGCAATTCGAGAGGCGGTTCTCGATGACTGAAGAGAACCGGAGGAGCAGTGTGAGACGCCCGAAGACCTTCTTTGAGCTCTTGCATGAATACTTTGCCGAGGACCACATCGTCGTCATCTCGAAATCTAGTTGAAAACACCACTGTTACTCGATCGGCTTTTGCCTCAACATATCTGAAACCAACATTTTTGTGAAAATTTACTAGTGTAGAAGGTTTTCAATCATTCTCATATATGTTTTTGATTTTTGTTCGAAAATATAAAAAAAAATTGATTATTGTCCAAATAGGCACAAGACTCAATTACAGGACTGCTTATAACAATGATGTAAACATGTAACCGTGAACAAGAACTTAAAACTATAAAGTGCTTTGACAATCTCAATAAGTAATTGTACAAAATAATTATAGTACAAAAGAGAGAGAAAAAAAGCTAAATAACACTAAATACGCAAGTGAAAAGTAGCATAATAAATGAAATAACAGAATAACATGTAGCATTCTTTTAGCAGCCGATGCAGTTTTGGTAATATGTGTTGAGAAGCCAAGTTTGGAGTCAAAATTAACGCCAAGATCTTTCTTTACGGCACACCGATTCAAAGAGATTTCATTCAATTTGTAAATGCATTCCACCCATTGGATTTTCAAAGTATAACTAGGTTAATGACATTTATGTATGAATAAGGGTAAGTTGTTTGTTTCACACCAGTTTGCTAAAGAGTCAATATCATTTTGGAGTAGTCTATAGTCATTCCGATATTCAACAACCCTAAATAATTTCAAATCATCGGCAAACAAAAGAACGTTGCTTGTTATATTTTCACCTGTCGTTTACGAATAATGAAAAAAAAACGGGGCTAAATTGCTTCCCTGAGGTGCACCGCCGATAGAAATGAAAGCTGGTGATTTATGACCACGGTACTTGATATATTGTGACCGATTTCTGAGGTATGATTTGAAGAAATTGAGTAGGTTAATGTGAATGAAAATATGAACAGGATTTTCATAAAATCAGTTATGGAATCATCTGCGACTGAAAGACAAACTTTAGTAGCTATTTTCCATCATTCAAGATACCCTCTTGAGCGGTATTCATGTTTAAAAGGGGAACATTTTCCATGAAAATTGAAAAATGTGATTTAATGTTTTCAATCCAAATTTTATACAGATTGTTTTCGAAATTGGAGCGATAAATGAAGTGGGAAGTAGAAGATGACAAAACAAAACGAAATGAGAGAGTACAGTTTAGTTAAAGAAATACATTATTTTGGGAGATATTAAATTTTAGAGTTTTCAAAATGTTTTTGCTTTTCACTGATCAGAGGTCTACAGCCTGCGCAAACCACGCTGAAAACTGCCATCAGGCAGACACACTGTGGCCAGGAGAATCAAACCTGTTCCTCTCAAACAAAGGTACCTGAAAGCGATTTCATAAAATTTCATAAAAATCATGTTCCATATATCAACCCACTTTCTTAATCGCTCCAATTTCGGAAAACCCTGTATATTATATAACAAGTTTTATAAACGTACATTTAGTAAGGCTTCACTCGTGATTAACAAACGAGTGTCTAGAGTAGTTTATTAACGCCTTACATACGATATTTTTTCTACGAACTCACTAAAACAACAAGATTGTATTTTACAGTGAATTTTTCTTTTGTCATCAATGACAGTTTCAATTGACAGATCAAAACCTAGTCTGACGGGATTTTAACCACTGAAATCAGTCAGAAACGCGGTACATATCCATACACTAAATGCAATTTTAGTAGTTATGTGAGTAGAAAAAAATATAAAAATAGACTAGATATTGGTATTTCAATTGAAACTGTCATAATGGCAATAAAAAACACTCAAAGAATACAATTTTATTGTTTTAATATGAGTTTGAGTAGGAAAAATATGTCAAGTTTTACATAATAGACTTTGTGTTTCAATTTTATCGCTAGCCATCTGTATTTGCATTGTTAATTTTATCTGGTCTTTTACACTTCAGCCATTCATTTTGGGACTGTTACTAAATCAATTCAAAAGTTGCAGCAAAAAGACATAGAGGCATGCACAGATGATTAAAAAAAAGGCTTGGAAAACGGTACTATCGCGTTTATAAAATCCTCGTTTTTTAAACACCCGTTCCGATTCTCTGCGCTCATTCTTAAAGGACTTGTTACTAAAAGAACCGTTTATAACATTTGTTACATAATAGTATATTACACTGTTGATTTCAACTCATCGATTTGGAGTGGACGGACATACTGACCTTCATTAGAAGGTTACGAAGGTTCGAAAGGGATCAGAAGTTACTACTTACTTGGCTGCGACAGCAGGTTCCCCACAATGACTACTACTACTACTACTTCTACTACTTCTACTACTATGTGAGTAGATAATATACTACTAATCAACACCCGTTAAAATATAGCCCTTTTTGGTATAGGACAGAGGAATGTTTGGGTGGTACACAGAAATCTTTAATCGTTCATCATCAGTAAAAGGCCTAGAACTGGTCATCTCAACTAATTATAGGTAAGTCAAAATCTACTTAAATGAATTAATTAATTTTTCATAGCAAAGTCTTGTAATATTAGTAAATGCTCTGTAATATTGGCGAAATATTCGAAATATTATTCGTCGAATGCAGAAAAAGACAATTTAATGGTTTCCAAAAAAATGGTTTCACATGACAAATTCCAAAGGAGATGCAAATCGTAATAGTATTTTTGTAGGCACCTATTATAGGGGGGCTTTGAGGATATGGAGAAAATTTTGTTTGATTCAAGGTTTCAAGGTTTCTTTGATACACATCGTTTTATATAATGATTTTGTGAAAGTAGTAAAAAACAGATGAAAGTTTTTTTTTTATTGAAAAGAAGAACATTTATATCGTCTCTTGGTAAGCTGACTAATGACTTCATTTTACCAAATAATTTTGATCATTATATACAGTGCATTTGGTCAGGTAAACCCGCTTGGTTTGCTACCAAACACTGTTGTATCAGACCAAAACAGATGATACAAAAATATTACGTCCATGACTTTCCAGCCAGATACAAATTTTAAATCCTTGCTGAGTCCTAAGTCTATGTTAAAATGTACTAATGTACTACAACCTCGAATAATAATGTTTTTAATTCACACTTGGCATTGATATTTTTTATAGATGTATTATTCATTGTAAAAATTGATTATCTCCTTGTAATTGAATTATGGAAGACTTTTTACAAAATGATGTGCAAAAAGGTAAACTATTTACTTATTCAATTTAAATAGTTATTTTTGTATCTAGTGCGTGAAATGCTACTTTGAGTTATCAAAAACTGATTTTTTTTAACAAGGCGCAGAAATAAGTACCTAATATGCTTAGCTTAATATAAAAAAAAATTACATTAGGTAGTGTAAAATTTTGTCACAATTTGAAAAGTGTTAAAGCCTTAATTCTAGTTAAATATTAAGAAATGAATGATTTCTTGTATTTTTGCTTGATTGAGGACAATGAAGGTTAAAATATAAAAATCCCATATAGTTTATATGCAGTGTGCGAAATATGTAGCTCGCATACTACTACGTCTTCATGTATCCGTTTGAACTGACTCCAGAACGGCAACCACTCTTGGATATCTCCTCCAAATTTCTTGGATTCGATTTTGGGCAATTTTATCTTATGATAAGACTGATCTGGTGGACTGCAAACACTATGGTGATTCTCATCCTGAATGTTGGTACAGCTGAGTGTATTATTAATATTAATCAAATTATTGAATTGCAAAACATAATGATCTGCTTTTTCAATTTCAATTTCAACAGACTCAGAATCCAAGAGAAGATCAACAAATTTCTTGTCCAAATCCTTGATAGTATCCATTTTCTGCTCAAGGATTTGTATATTACTTTCTAGTTCAAAGGTATCGGGGTTGTCTGACTGAATTGCTTTCATGGTAGAATCATATATTCTCGTGAAAGATGTTCCATGAACGTCAAGTGCCTTTATCAGTTTCTCCATACTATCTACTACGGGGTCCCATCACGGTCGCCAGAATATTGCATTCTAACACCTACCTGGTGTTTGAATACGTTAATTAGAGTGGACTCTATTGGAAAATAGGTTTATTGAAGGTAAATTACAGTAGAAAAGGCAGTTCACTAAATATGTATATAACAATTCTATCAAAAAAGTAAACATACTGAAGTCTTGGCAACATGATGACTAATAAAACATAAACGTGATACAATTATTATAACAATAATTGGAATCTTCAATTCTCAACAACATGATTGGAAAACGCAATTGGCCTTAAAATTATTAGAATCTGACATAAAAAGAACAAAATATCACTCCCTTAACTTCCAAAAAGGTGTAGAGTGAATTACCCTTTAATTGAGAAAAATGGGCGGGTCAATATTTGACTAGCGACTAACTCTGTATAAATTGTCATAGAGATTGACAAAATAATTAAATCAGATATGCAAATGAAACTAAACTAAGATCGTGGTAATGCAAACGTTTGTTTACAATATTAATAAAACATGAGGCCAATATATCACACTGTAATGAGATAAACACATTAAATTAGAATGAATCATTAAAGTATTCTACAAGCTTTTGTTTGAATATAAACTTTTGCAGTATTTTATAAACACCCTAGCCATTTATAGTGTGATTTTATCTTGATTACTTTAAATAATCATATTATGGGAAGGTATATTTACAGTTGGCATTTGTCTTCTCTATTCTGCAATCCTAAACAAAACTCCCATATGTACAAACACTCTAAAACAGCAGGGGCGTTTTATCCATAAGACTGATTAGGCTAAAGCCTCAGGCGCCCCAGATATTAGGGGGCGCCAGCAGATAATAAGAAAAAGCCAAAAGTTGACAGTGACAAAATTTTACTGGCTACAGGCTCTGATTAATTTTTAGCATTAGGCACCTGTAACCCTTAAAATGCCCCTGTAAGACAGAGTGAATGAGGTTTTAATTTTGTAGTAGTGCATTGTTTGGCTAGATACAAATATAGGTACAGTTGCGGCCAATAAAAACCCAATGAGCTGTTTAGGAGCCAATGCACCATAAATATCAATTTCAGTGAATTTGTTAGTTACAAGGATTTTGCTCAGGACGGCAGTATATGCATAAACTGATAGTGACTAAATATTTAATCAATACCCTTAATATTCCCTGCATTCTAACTGTTTGATCAGTCATATTTGACTGAAGCATAATTCATGGCATTTTTATCAAAAGTTTTACAATATAATTCCATTTTTATAATTTTGAAAACAGTTTGCACACATCAAAGTGATGATGTCCAATAGCTACTTACAGTGTTTCATCATCTCTATATGGAATCACAGCTCTTTTCTGACCTTCGTCCCCTTTTTCCTGAAAGTCAAAATACTTCTCAAATACTGATGCAAAACAATTCCTCTTCAACAACCCTAGTTTCTTGACAAATGTTGACCAATCTTCAGGAATGTTATCTAGATCTAATAAAATTGATACGTTATATCCGGGTTCAGGAGAAATTAAATATGAGCCATATTCTCGTTTGAGTAACTCATCTGCACCATGCTCTTGCAATTGTTTGTAAAATTTCAATGAAATACTAGTCTGAAACAAAGTAAGTTTATGTGTTGAACAATTTATCAATAATTCGAATATCATACTCTTATTTTTGACTTATCACCATTTAAGTTTGAAATGTGGTACAAAACACCATCGAAATCTGCCACAGTTATATCGATGCTTTCGTTCTTTAACCTAAAAAATACATAATATCGTTAACCGACTTATGAGTCATTCATGTTCGATTCGAAATCCACAAAGAATATAAAGATACAAATACTTATAAGAGCGTTCAAACTTATGTTTGAACAGGAAATTGTAATCATAATTTTATCTAAAACAGCCTAGCCCACAAAATGTACATTGCATGAAAATAAAGCAAAAACTTATTTGCATATCACTTACCCCGCCTGTGAATTTTTTATTTTAACAGTAAGCGTTTCCTCAACTACCCTGTTGTTTATTTCCAGCAATATCATTTTGATTATTTAATAAAAGATTGATTTAAAATTAATAAATTTTCTAACTAGATCATACATGGGAGGTACTGAATTTCTGTCAACTTGCAAATGACCGACTGACTGACATGACACTGACATATGACATTGCCACTGAAACAGAGCTCTCTTACGGAGGTGGAAATAACCACTCATAACGGTAGATGGTAGAGTTCTACTAATTGTGAAAAATATCTAGGATTTTGAAGGTTCGGGGATTGCCACAGTACTTTTATATTTAACCATGAGATGTCAGTAGTCGAATAATAAAATAATTTCAAACTCATCTGATTAAAACAAAAGACCCAAAATACCTCTAAAGAATTGAGCGTGAATGAATGAATTAATTAAATGTCGCTTAAAAAAAATTTACACCATATTCACATTAATACCTGGTGGTGGTGTCTGAACAACTTCAAACTTCTGAAATTTGGAAAAACGTTATAGCATTGTTTCTCTATAAACAATGGTTATAGTGGTTAGAATATTCGTAGATTGGTGGATAATAATAATAATAATAATAGGGAGGGGATCAAAATCAAAGGCAAGGTGGAGCACCCGCAAACGGACGGATGCTCTGTGGTGTGTGAGGCTATGTCAGATGAGCTCCTCTTCAGCTGATAAACGAAGTGGTAAAATTGGCAGATATGCCACGTGTCGTTCCGGTTGTGAAGGAGGCTCACATCATACCACCAATGGAGGGCATCAAAACCCACAGGGCGCTTCATAAAACCAAAAGCTCCTTAAGCCAGAACAACTGGCACAGGTGAATGCAGATATTCAGGATAAAGTCTCAGAAGAGGCTGACATCATCTGGCAAATCAACTCTGCCGTGTATGACTCCGCTCAGACCCTATCTCGAACGGAGAGGAGGATTACCGCCTCTCTGGTTGGGAGGCATGAGCGACGCATACACACGATTGAAGCTAAAGGTACAAACATAGAGGAGCGACGCGACAAGCGGCAAGCGACGCGACTAGCCCCTCTGGTTGGGAGGCATGAGCGACGTATACACACGATGGAAGCTAAAGGTACAAACACAGAGGAGTAACGCGACAAGCGGCAAGCGACGCGACTAGCCCTTCTGGTTGGGAGGCATGAGCGACGCATACACACGATTGAAGCTAATGGTACAAACATAGAGGAGCGACGCGACTAGCCCCTCTGGTTGGGAGGCATGAGCGACGTATACACACGATGGAAGCTAAAGGTACAAATATAGAGGAGCGACGCGACAAGCGGCAAGCGACGCGACTAGCCCCTCTGGTTGGGAGGCATGAGCGACGCATACACACGATGGAAGCTAAAGGTACAAACATAGAGGAGCGACGCGACAAGCGACGCGACTAGCCCCTCTGGTTGGGAGGCATGAGCGACGCATACACACGATTGAAGCTAAAGGTACAAACATAGAGGAGCGACGCGACTAGCCCCTCTGGTTGGGAGGCATGAGCGACGTATACACACGATTGAAGCTAAAGGTACAAACATAGAGGAGCGACGCGACAAGCGGCAAGCGACGCGACTAGCCCCTCTGGTTGGGAGGCATGAGCGACGCATACACACGATGGAAGCTAAAGGTACAAACATAGAGGAGCGACGTGACAAGCGGCAAGCGACGCGACTAGCCCCTCTGGTTGGGAGGCATGAGCGACGCATACACACGATGGAAGCTAAAGGTACAAACATAGAGGAGCGACGCGACTAGCCCCTCTGGTTGGGAGGCATGAGCGACGCATACACACGATGGAAGCTAAAGGTACAAACATAGAGGAGCGACGCGACAAGCGACGCGACTAGCCCCTCTGGTTGGGAGGCATGAGCGACGCATACACACGATGGAAGCTAAAGGTACAAACATAGAGGAGCGACGCGACAAGCGACGCGACTAGCCCCTCTGGTTGGGAGACATGAGCGACGTATACACATGATTGAAGCTGATCAAGTCGGCGAGACAAGTCACGTCTCGTATCCAGTGGCGTCCAATAGGCCTTTAACGCCCGCAGTGCGGCGAATTGCTGCTAAATTGAGACGAGCTCACCACACATTGAATCAAGGCGTGCTGGCAACCATCAAACAACACTGTCTTGTTAGGATACGAATGCTGGTGGCTGCAAAAAGTCACTAGTGAGGCGGGCGAGAAGCATCGCGAAAAAATTACGCACGAATGAGTGCGTAATTGCTTTACAACACGTATTACGTACTATACTTTACCAAAAAAGTCTGAAGAGTCAGTGTAATATTATTATTACAGTCGGATAATAGGAGAAAGGGAGAAACTTTGATAATGTACAGTTGTGTGATAAAAAAGCCGTACAAGGCATTGTATTGCACTAACTAGTTGAGCTAAAAAAATGTTGAAAGCGCGTTGCTGACAAAATTACTTTCAATTTTGACTATACTAGTCAAAGTCGATAATTTAATTAAGATTGACAAGTCTGGCTCACAATAGCCTTTAACTGCTGCACGATTTTTTTATGCACACCATGTACGACAATCAACATTTTGATTGTCATTCGTAACAGCAAATAATAATGATATGAACTGTTTGTACTCTACCCGTCTTTGGGTATAGATGCTCATACGAGTGTTCATGATGCAGTTTATTATCATTATTTAAATATCAGCTCCAAAAACAGTAGAATCAAGAAAAACAAAAAAAAATAATGTTTTGAAATTTTTTCTTTTTTTACGAAATTTCGTCAATAAAACCTCAAAATTTTGTGAGGTTTTTTTAAATTTCGACTTATATGTAACAACATTTTTCTCGGAATGTTGACTTTTTCTCGAAATTTGATTTTTTCGCTTTCATAGTTATCCAAGTTAAAAATTAGTGAAAAATAAAATGGTGCATTCTGTAAAAGGCAGAAGATAAATAAATAGAAGAATTTTGATGTTGCCATTGATGAGTTTACATGAAAAAGAAAAAAAACAGAAATGTACTCATCTGAAATTTTTGTATATTTTAATGAGTTCTATTCTCTTAGTTTGTTTTTATTTTCAAAGACGAATAAATATATACTTCTTCCTTTCATTCAGTAATAAAAACCAATTTAATTCACATTTAATCTTATTTCTATTAGATATTTTCATACACATTATTTTACTAGAATACGAGACCAATCATAATAAATAAATTTTTAAGAGTTTACTAGTATCATAGACTAGTCCAAGCAGATTATTTTAATATTTCCCTTCTCTGTAGCTGGTAATCATATCGATGGAATGTAATTAGAATTTTATTTCTTTGATACTTCTGCGCCTCGTTTAACTAGTAATCGATATTAATATGTGAAAGTGAAAAGTAAAAAGTTAGCAATACGTCACCTCGGTGGAAACGTCTAATGCATGTCATTACTGTCTTCTTTGGGTCTCACAGAAAATGTTTTCAAACCATATTGGTATAAAGTTTTCTTACAGAATCCTTCTCGTACTTGAATTGGAATGCGAAATTTTTTTCTCAATTGTGAATTTTTTAAGAAAATTTTGCTCGACTGAAGCCTGGTATATTTTCAAAAAATTTGGACCTCAAAAAAAATTTGGAAATAATTCATGCTCTAGGGAGATTATATAAGTGCTAAATTGTGTGATACTTCTCGTAATTATTAGGTACACTTCTGCTTCGTTTTTTTTAGCACAATTATTTATACAGAATATGTCATTCAACCTTTTAAATAACTCAATAAATTTTCACACAAGCCACAAAGAATACTAATGCTTTTCAGTATTTCAAGTTGTTCAACTAATAGACCATCCATAAGAAGTTTGTAATTGATTATTTGTTTTTCTTAACTCAATTTCTGAATAATTCAATCTTGTGTTGTAATTGAGGAATATTCATGTTGACTTATTGAATTAATAAAATTAAAACTTTTGTAAAATTTCCACCGAGTTTTATTTAATAAAATTACCCAATCCCAGTGGATGTTAGAAAAAAGTTGTATGTAATTTTTGTTATTCAATAAGCCAATTCCTATTTAAGTGTTTTGCAATGTTTGGAAAATTGAAGTTTTAATTTGAAAAAAAAGTTAATCAATGTTATAACAAACACCGAATAATCAATTTATGTGACTTCCTTTATTTTTTATTTCTGTTTCTTATTTGTAGTGAATTTTGTTAATGTTGATGAAATATCAACTTACCACCTAGCCACAAAAACAATTTCTAATATAATATTTGATTTCTTATTGTTTTGTGTCCTCATTGGTTATTATATCTTGGATTTATTTGGGGAAAGGTCAAAATAACTGAAACCACAATAGAACTATTCAGTTATTTTGACCTTTCCCCAACTAATTCCAAGATACAATAATATTTGATGTTTAATGTTTATATTTTTCGTGTAGCGTTATTTTTCCACCAAATTACCCCAATAAATGTTTCACTAAAGTTTGCAGAATTTTGGCAGATTGCGATCGAAATCATAATTTAAAGCTACACTTTCATTGATAATAATTATTAGAAAACCTGAAAGAGAAAATTCAAAACAAACAAAAATTGGTAATAAATTATATTTATTTTCGTCAATAAATCTTTTAAAATCTTCATATCACAGAGAGCTTTCAATTAATTGAACATTGAAAAAAAATTGAGACATTTTCTGGTTATTAATTAACATGGAGAACTAAGCACGATTTACTATAAACGACAAATATATATCACAGTTATATAATTAAAACAATTTAAAGCTACAAAAAACTAATCTAAGTTAAAGCAGAAGTTTGAGCAAATTTTTTGAAATTGGAAGACAAAATTTCGATAATTGATTTACTAATCGGTTACCACGGTCTCCAGACTGTCTCGTTATTCATGTCAGCGGAATAGTTCACAGGGCTTGGTGAACTTCTCGAAGAAGACGGCGACGGGGGCATTTGATATTGGACAGCTTCTTCATAGACAGGAGATGCCGGTGGAGTGTAGGCACTGGGCACTGATAAAGGCGAAACATGGTCCATACCTTTCAAGCTATGTCCGAGATGGGTCATCAACTTGGTCCCCAGGTGGATATCGACACCAGGAGTCGACGCTAAACACTTGGAAACTTCTTTGGCACACGTGGTGAATCCCGCTCGGAATCGGTCGGCTTCCACTACGGGATTGACAGACAAACGTTGTTGGCGTTTCAACTTCTGAAGATGGGACACTGTTAACTCGAGGATATCGGCCTTTTCCAACTTGGAAACGTTGTCCCCGTCGGTGGCCAGTGCGGACACCATCAAATCCTTGAGTTCGTCCAGGCAACGGTTGATTCTAGCTCTTCGTTTTCGTTCCAACATGGGCTTCATGACTTTGCGGTACTGCAAAGTGCGCGAAATCGGCTGAGATTCTTGACAAGGCAAAACGGCGTACGACATCGTAAAGTTTAAAGGCACTACTTGGTTAACTAACACGAGGTTACTGGCGTGAGCGGCAGACTCGAAATGGCAAGTCGACGGCATGCGACTGTTTTATAAGGGAGGGGGCCAGGTGCAGGGCTCAGGGCAGAGCCTCGATACCGTGGGAACAGGGCTAAAGCTTGACTCGAGTCTATTTAGAATAGGAAAAGGACGGTCGAGCGATTACACTCCATATGCTCGGTAATTTATTCGAAGCAATTTGGTGTTTGTATGGGAACGTGGACGGGTAGTTGTGGGAACGTGGCGGACGCGCGTTTGGCGCGAGATTGGCACGTATTTCATTGATGAATGAAAAAAATATATTTGGAAGAATCAAAATTATTGTTCTTGAAATGATTTTTTGGGTTTATGACCTTCCACAATCTGAAAATGAAAAAATGTTAATCCAAAGAAATCTGTACAAGTGTAGAAGGGCAAAAGAATGTATGACAGATTTCATTTGACTCTGTAAAAGAAAGATCTTATTTCCAAAACCGCAATTCAAATTCAGTTTCTTCAGCGTCTTTCCAAGAAGTTTTGATAACGGAGGCAGATACAGCCTCCGAAACGTCAACAATTTTCAAAAAAAGAGAAGTATTCTTTGTTAATTCGATCTCATTTTTTCAGATAGGCAAATTCAGTGTAGGGTACGTTACTGACAAAAATTAATTTATTTCAAGACAGCAGTATTGTGAACGCAGTAACTTATCGGGCAAATTAATTAACTTGCCCTTCTACACTTGTACAGATTTCTTTGGATTAACATTATTTCATTTTCAGATTGTGGAAGGTCATAAACCCAAAAAATCATGTCAAGAATCGGATTTCCTCCACAAAATCAAACTTTCAATCAATATTTGCAAAATTATTGTATTTTGAAATCGATACTTATTTCATTCTCAGGGTATCTGTAATAATAAAAAAAAACTTTCAGTGAACTCAATTCGCCAGGGAGAAACAGAACAATCAAGTTATTTCTGATTTTTCTGGAATACCTATGAAGATGGTGGTTTTTGGTTGTCAGTTTGATTTTATTTTAATTGGCAAAATATATTAAAATATTTTTTAGGCCCGTGGCTCATGGTCAAATATTTTGAGCAAGCTACCTTGAAGTTAAGTAATTTCCATTCTTTTTACACTTTGAAAGTATCCAACTAGAACTTACGTCACATTAATGCAGTTTCATCAAACTATGCTACCGTTAGTCAAGGGCTTTTATACAATCCATGTTTGCTCTTTTCCTCTTGTCATTTGTATGATCATCAAATATCTTGGGGTATTTTTTTCCTTTGACTCGAATTTCACAGTGACATTCATTTGTTATTTCAAAATATTTTATATTGGCGCCGTTCCTTTATATTTTCATCTTTACTTTCGTTCTGACCAGTGAAAAATGATTAGTGACCTCAAAATTATTTCTTCAATTGAAAAATTAATTTTGAAATGAATGTTCTGAGACTCAAGGTGGATTCATGCAAGCATAAATCTAAACTTCAATGAATTTAAAACTAAAATTAAGAATATAAAACAATGTAATGAAATAGAGATGTTCACGCAAGAAATTAAGCAATTAAAATTAACATTAAAACTAAGAAAGATGGCCAACTTTCAACTAATAACTTAATTTCTTCCATAAATTAGAAACGGCGCATGCGTAGTCTCTTTACTCACAGCTGATTGCTTTCAAAGAGGAAAGAGTTTATTTTATGTTCGCAATTTGACGCCATATTTTCTATATCTCTTATTCCTCGCAACACCAGAGGCTTCCGCAGAAGCAATAATGTACTCAGTACTAAACCATACTCACTTCTCTTGGTGATACTTTTCATACTGTATCTACTGTAAACACCAGACCAGAATAGATAAAACAAAAAACAACAAACCACGATAATCTCAGGTTAGGGTTCACCTTCTGTTTTCTGATAAAAGAATACCCTAAGACGTTTCAAAAATTGACAGTTGGAACGATATGCGCATGTCTAGTACTTTCTTAATTTCGTTAAATTGATACTGCCTGAACAGCGTCATATTCTTGATTTAAAATTCATCTAAATCTTAAATTCATTTTAGTTTTAGTGATGTTGCATGAATCCACCTTTACTATCTATTCTGCAATTATTTGAAAAATCACAAGAAAGATTTTATTTGAAAAACAAGATGTTAATAATGGATTATTACAGTGATGGTCTTATATAATACAATAGAATAGAATATTTTGATAGATTTTAATCAACCATTAAGTTTTACTACTTTTGAATGTATTTGCCCCCGTCAAATTAAATTCAATGTGACTGTCGTGAGCTTTACGTGAATGACAAAATTATTTCAGGAGTTGAGACTGTAAAGTAAATTAATTAAGTACATACTACGACAAATCTCAATGCCATTAACACAATAAAAAATAAATAAATAGTAGACGATTTTATGCTGATAAATTACTCATTTCATTTCACATAATGTGATAGTAACAATAAGCATCACAGTTGAACTTTTCAAAATCGAGCTCAGATACGTATATAAATTGGCTTCACATGAAAAACAAAATTATTTAGAAAATTTAGAGATTGGAAAAAACAGGAAAAATCACCTACTGGGACATATCACATAACTCTTTACCTTCCAAAACTTTTTTTTTTCAACATAATCACTTAAAAATCAACTTCTATACATTATAATTCTAGCTTTATCATGCTATTAACCTTTAATTACGTATTAATTATCGATAAAAATATGTTTTTCATCTTTTTATAAGAAAATGAGAAAACAGTTTCGAATTTCTGTTATGTTCAATGCAAAGTTGGTTTATTGTTAAGCATTTAGGATAGAAATTTATTTTATCGAATTTTGTCCATAGGTATACTAAAATGATGCCAAACTCATTAAGAAAAATCCAAACTACCATTATCTAACCAAACTTTAGGACTTTTTTAGTTAGGTTAGGTAGCAAAAAGGTAGTGAATCTCACGTTCAAGCAGAGATTTTTTCATATTTTATAGAGCGAAACTTCAATAAATTATTGATAAAACATTTACCCATATATAATATGTATGCCAACTTCTTGAAGAACAGTGTATGTGATATAAATAGTTACCATCTTTTCTCAGTTATTGATTTCATCAGTAATTATTTCGTGGATTGCAAAATAATTTCATGCACGTGATGCGTCGGACTTCAGCTAAAGAGAATTTGTGATTTTTTGTGTATAGAAAGGAAAATGAATGGAACCTTCATTTTGGGGGTGTCTAACTAAAAATAAAAACTTACCTGTCTTGGTAAATTAATTTCGTATTGTTCATTGTTCACTGACTTGACTTAGGTGCTACCTGTTTTTCTGCAGACGTCGGGAAGTTTCTAAAGACTTACATTTGACAAAATGAATTTCTAAAGAAATGATAGTTTAGGGTCCTCAGTCTCTGATAAGAAATAAAATTAGTGGGTCTATGGTTAGCCTTTTCGGACAGGTTGAAATATGAATTTAGTAAGAATTCGAAAATAAAATTTTTTTTTTATAGATTGTTAAGTTTAAGCCAAGAAAGAGAACACGTTTTCTATGATGAAAAAGGGGGGATCGAGAGCATGTTAGTTTTCGTTGAATTTGTACAATATCCAAATGTGTGCAAATCCTCTTGCTAATGTTTCCTAATAAACGACTTTGAATATTCATTTAATTTCAAATAAGGTATAATAAGTCAAAATATGTCAACATAAATTCTGCTCTATATGTAGAATAAACCAATTTAAATACTTATTCTAACAAATTGGAATACATTTTCAAGATGTTAAAATTATTTGTCTGAAAGTCCGTTGTATATAGGTATTGTTGACACTGAGAAAAGAATAAAAATAATCTTGCATTTAAGAATATATCATAATTTAATTATTAATTTCGAACTTAAAGCATTATTTTGGAGAATAGTAGCTACGCCTGTAACCTGAAGTTATGAAATTTCAAATCTTCTACCATGATCATGTGCTTGGGATTGTGTTTCAAAAACATTTTAAATACAATTAGGGAAATGACTCGATTATAAAACGATCAAACAGTGTTTTTGTGCCAAACACATATACACAAAGAATAGGAAAGTTACTCTCCTTTCTTGTCACATTAGGTATTTTTTGATGTCCATCACAAATATTAGGTTAATATATATATATATAATATAAAATAAATTATTATATAACATATACATGGGAATTAAAATATTATTTGCAGTAACTTCTGCACAGCTTTTATTATATTTTTAACTTTTTTGCATCTGAAAAATCAAAAAGGTTTTCAAGAAAAAAAACGTATTGAGCTTATTTTAATATGAATATATTAAGAAAATTATGACTAGAACTGTTAGGGCAAAATATATAAACGTATTCATTTTAGAACGATAAACTATTAGAGGGAACAAGTAATGGTATTTCCTTGGATTCTGAATTCTACCTCTGATATTAAATAATTCAAATCTCAAAAATTAAACGTAGTAACGTCGTTTCGATAGGATATAGGGGTAACATATAATTCGGTTCCCAGATTAAGAAGTGTCAGATAAAATGTGTAATTCTGTTCCCGATATTTTAGGTTTACCTAATATTTATGTGTAATTTGGTTCCTAACATTTTTGAACACCATACTTGAACCCACCATAAAATAAAATAATGCTGTGTGTGGAGATTGAATACATACATTTTGCGAGGAGTAATTATTTAGTATAATCGAACCAGAACGAACTAACCTTACGTAGACATTGGAGTGCGCGGAAACTGAATTGGCGAAATTGAACTGTCGCAGGTAGTCCCCTACTAGGGACTAGGAACTAAATTACGTATTATTATCAAGCACCTCAAATAAATTTCTAATTTAAAAAGACGGAAACCAAATTACTTACACCCAGATATAGGTACTTATAGCACAAATAGTGTATACAAGCATTAAACATATACATAGTTTCAAGCGATTGTACATATGGGACTCAAGTGATCAGTTTCATTCAAATGTATAATTTAATATAGTGGTCTCAAATTGAATGATCAGAAAATCTTAGACAAGTGTCTATTAAATCAAGATTTTTTTATGTAATTAATTATTGAATTTGTACTGTTTATAGTGCAGCTTATCCCCTCATGATGTACCTATGCATTTGCGAGCCGAAACAAATTTTCAGTTTTGTTACGGTTAATACTTTATTCATTCACGCGTAGTCTTATTGAAAATGGCTTTGTTTGTCACCCATCGAATGTTTGACAACTGTCAAATTACGTCACTGACAGTGCTCTGTTCATTCTATCCTAAAATAAAAATAATATCCAACACTGCCAAGAAAATAATTGATTCAATATAAAAACTTCTGAATAATGGAATGGCGAACTGACGACGCATTTCAAGAACATCTGTTCCCTTTCGAATATACCCTAAGCAAGTGCAAATTTACGAGCGAAGGGTCTTAATAAGCGACAACTACTCCCCCATCATCGTTTATTACAGGTCAAGCAGGCCATTAGGAAAACAATAAATGGTTGACCTGCCACGGTCAATACAACTGTTGAAATGTGGGTGTCTAAATTTCATAATAGACAGTAAATGCCAGCGGTATGAATATGAAATCATTAGAAGATTGTCATTTGAAACAGCGATATATAAATAGATAACATGCCACAGATAATGAGGATCTTTCAAAATGAGGGGCTCTAAATTTCATGATATACTTACAATGAGTGCCGCAGCCGTGTGAAATTATTTGAAGGTTGTCATTTGAAACAGAGCGATATTTTCGAATATGTTTACTTAGCAACTGTTACAATTTTTTTTTATTGAAGGGCCAAAGTATGATAATGAACTTTTTCCTTCAGGTTGTTAGGGTGCAAAAAAAACACTACAAATAATCGAAACTACTTCATTTTATAATAAAACTTTATTCTTGACTTTCACGATTTTTGGTTTACAAAACCGCGACTAGCAGAAGGATTTAGATTACACTCTGCTTGTAAATAAAAAAACTGTGAATGTTAACGCACTAAAGTTTGATTATAAGCGTTAACATGAATTTACTAGATTGTGTTACATAACTATGAAACCAATAAAAAAAAATTATTATTATTTTTAATGTTTTTCATGAGCTAAATATAACGAAGGCTTCTCAGCAAATGAAGTTAAGAATGTCCATCGTCTCGTTGTTTTTTGTAATATTTAATAAAAAATAAATTACAAATACGAAAAAATTAAATTTTCTGTAAGATGAAAACTATATAGACCGAAACAATCATTTTGCCCGGAAAATGTGTTGCAATAAGTACAGTTCTTGAAATAATTAGTTATCTATGTTATAAGTGAGCAAAGCGGCAATTTCTTCGAGTAAAAAAAACACGTAGACGTTGATATTATTTACGTTGACTAAACTTAAATAACTAGTCCCATTGGGAGAAAATTTTCATTTAACCTTTTCCACGCTATGTCAAGAAAAACTCATATCACGAGTATCCATGATTTTCTCCATTCAATCTACGTCGTTTTCCATATTTTACTCATATTAGTTTCATACTTATCAAGTATTTATCTCGAGAAATTGCGAGAGATGGACAATTTCATTAATTTCATTGATTACTAAAAATCATTACCTAGTGTGAAAGAATAGGTCCAATATGGTATATGTTTTTGCTGTGAATACAGCTGCCGCCGCAACTTGTTTCGAGTTTTTATAATATACCTATACTTTATAGTCAAAACTCTATGAATATTAACGGTAAAACACTTGTAGAATAGATATTTAAGTTCCACAGAAAATAAGAACTTTGACAAGATTTTGTTATTAATCAGATGTGATTTGTCATTTTCACATAAAATTTTCTGTCACCTAGTTACAACCGTTGAAAAAACTATTATTTTTTTCACGCTTTTCCGTAAAATAATGAAATAGTATTTTGATAGTAAACTCATTGGTATAATATTATACATACACACTACACAAAAACCTGTACATTTTTCACAGAAAAAAATGACTCACTTACTGTGCCCCATTACACTATCATTCAAAGAATACTATCATTATTTTGAATCGGGTTTGGAGGCCGTCGTGGTTTGGAATACTTTCCTAACGTTTCCAAACCACGACGGCCTTCAAACCCGATTCAAAATAGTGATAGTGAAAATTTCGGCCGCGAAAGCCTTAGCCAATTTATTCAAAGAATAGTACGGACTGTATTTTTCTACATTAATAATTATTATTGGTTCCATATTCCGAAGTTAAACAGATTTTTGATAGTTTTTAATAGTTTCCATAAAAACCTCCGCCAAATCTTCAAACTCAGAATGTACCACCCAAACTTGCACTCTTTACTTGCACTCTTTGGAAACGTAAAGAAATATGAAAATAACTCAGTTAAGTGGCATTATTTTTTTAATTAGTGAAATTATAAGATATACTTAGAATTTTATAATATTTACTTGTTTTTTAATAGTAGAGACTCTAAATGAGATATTGTCAACGCTTTGTTGTTCAATTCACATAATTGTATTCTAACTAGTTGAATAAAATTGAAATGTAGTTGCACCTGTTTTCAGTACTTGATAATGGACTAATAAAAATTTATGTTCAGAATAGGTGGCTGTGACCAGTCAATAACAAAGTATCTCCTGCGTGAATAACATTTTCGTGATTAAAAAAAAAAACTTGAGCTCTTTCAATATATGTTTTACTTTGAGAAGATTATTGAAATTTGAACGATTTTGAATTTGAATAAATTTCTAAAATAACGTAGATGTTTCGCAATAATACACATATTTGGATATTTCATATCCATATTCCTCCGTATATACTTTTCAACCCTGATCGAGGCTTGTATGCGAAAATGGGGCACCTAAATCTGTCACTAACTGGCGGTCTATACAGTATCGGAAACTTTTCATCTGGGGTATAGACAGAAATCTACGCGAGCAACGTAATGATATTATAATACCACATAAATGAGAGAGACGCACTAACCCCCAAGTAGCACACTCATATTGAGATAATATTGGTGCAATATTGTGAAAATATTGGCAAAATATTCAAATAACAATATTGGCGAGAAAAAAAATGTGAACATTGGCGATATTGGTCCAATATTTTAAAAATAATATTGGTGTAATATTCTCGAAGCAATTCTGGCTTCAAAATATTAAGCGATATTGGTACAATATCGCTGTAGTACACTTACAATGGAATAATATTAGTAAAATATTGGCAAAATATTCAAACGTAATATTGGCGAGAAAAAATTAAAATTATTTCGGGATATTGATACAATATTACTTGGATATTATACAAATATATCAGTGAAATATTGTGGAAGCAATATTGGCCTCAAAATATTTAGCGATATTGGTACAACATCATTTGTTTATATTGGTAAAATATTAAAATTAAATATTTTAGGTTGGAATGGAAACATGGATGAAATATTTCCAGAAAATGTCGAATAATTTGAATATTCTACAATTTCATTTCTACTTCAATTAACCACTGAGTAGATTGACTTGTAAACGCATTGTGAGAAGCCTTATTTAATTTATGTTACTATGATTCAGCTGTCGTTCTATATGTGGGGCCACCTATCGGCTTCTTACCCAAGTTTAATCATAATTCTTTTCAATATTGTTTATTGAATATTCGGCCAATATTCAAATTTCAATGATAGTGATAAATTTATTTTGTAATATTGAATCATATTGTCTTTCAAATATTGGCGTGAGGTTTCCGTAATAATCTCAATCAATATAGGGTCAATATAATTTTTTCAATATGTATGAAATAATATTTCAAAAATGTGCTATCAAACTTAGATATACAATAATGTTTTTTATCTCTAAAATCGATATAAGAGGAATATTGAAACCGCAATATTGGAGCTAGATGCTGAAAAAAAAATTTAGCCAATATCGTTCAATGGAAATTGGTGAAAATTATGGAACCAATATTGACCCAATATTTTATGAAACAATGTTCATTCAGAACAGGTTGAGCCAAGATTCCACCAATATTATTGATGAAATATTTTTTATCCAATATGCACCCATATTGGTTCAATATTATTTTTTCTTTTACAATATATCCATATTGGCCCAATATGAAAACAAGATTCAGCCAATATGAAGTGCTACATGGGCAGCTCAGTTGATATCCCTTCCTCGAGCGAGTAGAGGAGAAATTGTAATGCTCTCTCAACATTATAGCAAGCTATTCTTCACGCTCTCATAAAACCACGATACCCCAGAGGAAAACTTTCCGATACTGTATGTGTGTTTGAAAGTATTAGAGTAAACCAGTAAATTAGAAATGACAAGAAATGGCGTATGCGCAGGTGTTGTTTTATCCATACAAATACGTTCTTTGACTTTGTCACTTTTTCACTGTGAGAAACGTCATTTTGAAACACCAGTGTGAAAAGTAAATTATGCTTGGCACTAGTGCTAACAATAATCGACTGGAACAAAATAATTAATAATCAAAGTTATCCAAAAATTATTCGATTTCTTTGGAATTCATTGTTTCTTTTATAAGGTTTGAATCACATTACCATAAAGAAAACAACGCCTATGTGTGTTGAAATCTCATCCTTCTTTATTATACTTCAGTATCAAAAAATAAAGTTTGATACTATTGTAAAACAAACTCAAAACACTATTTGCAAACATTTATACCCGGTGTTTTAAACACAAACTTTTCACTTTTATATCATAAATAGCTATTACTATCTAATTTCCACAAGCTTCAACAAGAATATTACAGAATCTTTCACATCTCTACTGAAGTCTGTGGTTTCAAATTGGTCGTATTTTTTTCTATCGTCTTTGGAATTATAAATAGTTTGCACCTCAATCGGCTATTACATGATTTCATGATCGTTAGATTCAAACTAAAATTAAAATCCTGTATATTCGAAGAACATTCATTACAAATGTTGGAGAAAAGGGATATATCTCAAGCAAACTTTTTCCTGGTGAATATTGAGTATATAAGTGCACCCATTCATTTTATGTGCAACTAGTGCGGAAAATGTAAGATTTCACCTTATAGAATGAAATAACCTTTTTCCACACGAGTTGTATGCTTTTCTGACGGCCTTCCTGAAAAACAAAGTATGGCGGATTTTAATAGTAATTTTGAACTATAAACTAACACTGTCAGGTTTAACTGATAGAACAGTTACTAGTAAATGGAATTTCTGTGATTCTATTATAGAACTAAGTTTGCTTTATACTACTCGTCTACAATATAATTAATTGATTAAAAAAGCATGATTTGATTTAAAATTGGTTTGTAATTATCTGCGGCAAGAGCTAGACAGGATATAACAATAATTTATAAGCTTGATTGAGATATATATATATATATAAAATAAAATATTTACATAAGCATTTACATACATTATATAAATGCGTGTAATCACACTAATATAACAAAATATTCCGAGACAGCCTACATTCCTACAGAAAATATTCTGTTTAAGTGTCCGAAAGGTTTTGCTAGCATTTTCATAATTTTGTATAATTCACATTCGAATTATCGCTAGACAGAAAGTATGTTCTGTAAATGTGATATTCTTATTGGAATAATTTAAAGCAAAAAATAAAAAACCAATATCGATATCGATGACTTTAAAATTTAAAATATTACCCATCATCAGCTGCTTCAAAAATAAAGGAAACTACCTAAACAAACCTCCTGATGATACTAACTGTATTAACGAAACGTGCGTCGAGTGAAATTGACACTATTTCAATTCTTCGATAGGTAGTTCTTTAGATTTTGGAAAACATACATACCGTCATCAGTTACTTCATTTTGTTGGCTGCTCAGAGTATTACCAATACTTCCTATTGCCACATCCTTCAGTCATTTTGTTTTTTAATGATATTTTTGTAACATCAAGGGCTAAATTATTTTTGTGCGATATCCTGGATCAACACCTTCGCTTTAAAATTTGCTTGCGAGTTGACAATGATTTCCTTAATCTGTTTAAATTAAATATCCATCTTACTGATAAACATTATTTGCAACCGATTCTCTAGGGTGCTGACGTGATATTTTGCTGTTTAATAATGATCTAATTCATTCGAAAGATTGGAATCTGTCTTCAAGAAAAATATATGAGGACACAAATTTAATCAAATATGAAATAATCGAAATTTATACATAGACCTTCTCAGCCTCAGCTTGTCAACTTTGATATAAAAATATATGAAAGTTAAATACATCTCCCAAGAAAGAAATAAATTGAAAATTTGATATTTCAAAGTAATACACAATGGTGGAAACTGTCGTTACTTTTTTCAGCTATTGATTGTGCTGTTACTGCTCTTAGTTGTTTCGGAAAATATAGATGGCTCTGTATGTACGAAACAAGATACATTTTCAATTATAAGTTTGTTGTAAGTTGCATTGTTTTTCTACCAATATGTCAATATTTTTCGGAATATTACACTGTCATGTATATTCCTTTGGTTTTTTAATTTTAATGCCAGATAAACACAATTTCTTTGATTAAATTTTAGATTCAGATAGGACTTTCCCGCCTTATTGTTTCAAAAAATATAAATACCCAAAACATCAAAACCACGTCAATTTTCGCTGACAAAGTTAACATCCTCAAGAGTCAAGAGCTTACTCAGTAAGCTTTCAGCTCTTGAGAATGCCAAATTTGTTGGCGAAACGTGCGTCGAGTGAAAATTTTAGTTTTGGTATTTTGGGTATTTCTATTTCTTGAATTTATTGTATTCACACCAAAGGTTCTAATCACATAGGTATTCATTTATTCGCCTTATTAGTAAATAAGGTTATCAAATTCTCCATGGATCTTTATAATCAATCAACTTATGAAAATGTTAATGAGTGTTTTATTTGTAAAACTTTTGTATCTAGTTGCATATGATACAATTTGTTATTGTTTATGAAACTTAATGATCGACTTGTTTATCCAGTTCGATATAATATAGTCGTAACAGAAAAAAATTAGTACAATTCAAACAATATGTTTTATGTTTGGTTGGAATGATTTGTGTTAATATAAGTTACAAAACCTTTTAGTTTTCATTTACCCTGAAAAAAAAAAAATTAATAAAAACCAATATACAGTAACAATTCATATTTATTTAAAAGTATTTTCAGTATCAAAATACGCAAATGGTATCACAGTATCGCTCGCAATACACACATCATAAAAAAACTATCAAGGCATATAACATTTTTTGATCAAGGTCGATTAATTAAATTGCCTCTAAAATCACAGGTACCAACAAATAATATCACATGTAAAAACTAAATCTAGATCAATCCTAACATTAAATTTAAAGCTTCAAATATTAAAAAGTAATATTTCTCTATACTATACCTAGGTTAAAGCAATTGAGCAATGATTTCTAACGAAAGACACTTAGTGAGATTGGAAAATATTTACAATGTTCATTATAATTTCGAAAAAATTCACCACGGCCTCCATACCTCTTCTTTTTGCGCAACTTTTAGTAGCCCCGCCGTGGAACAGTCCATGGGCTGATTGGGAGACGGGGAACACCTGGAGGAATTCGACGAAGCCGGTGTCAAAGGCATCGTGTAAGGGTGGCTCCCACTGTCTAGGTTGGGAGAGCCGGGAGGTGTGTACGGCGAAGACACTTGGATCACTAGCGGCGACACTTTGTCCATTTCGTTCAGCCGGTGGCCTAGGTGTGTCATTAGTTTCGTTCCCAGTTGGATGTCGACTCCTGGAGTTCCCGCCAGGCACCGGGACACCTCGTTCGCACAGTGGGTGTAACCAGCTCTGAAACGGTCAGCGTCGATAACGGGATTGGTGGATAACCTCTGCTGCCGACGTAGTTTATGAAGATGACGCACTGTTAATTCCAGAATATCGGCTTTTTCGAGTTTGGACACATTTTCTCCCTCGCTCTGTAGGGCGGTCACCATAAGTTCTTTGAGTTCGTCGAGGCAGCGATTTATTCTGGCCCGCCTTTTCCTCTCCAACATCGGTTTCATGACCTTTCTGTACTGATAAGTTCTCGAGATAGGCTGCGGCTCTTCGACCGTGGAAGATAAAATTTCGTACGACATTTTCGACAACACTTGTAACACTGAATAAGCACGTAGCGAACGTTCGAGAGTTAAACTCGGAATGACTATAGAAATGGTAGGGGCTGGCTTTTATAACGGACCCAGGTGTGGAGCCGAGTGAGTTAACAGGCCCATGTTGGTGAGCCAGATCGTGGGAATCTCAGAGGCTATGGTGTTCCCACACTTTAGCCACCTGTGACCAGTCGAGCGCGTGCAGCTGCTTTCGCTCTGTCTCGTTCTACAGACGACTCTTTCTTCTACTGATATTTCGCCATGGGCGTAGGTTACATTTTCTGTATATCACAAGCGAGCTGACTGATGATTAATTAATGACGAGTTTATTTGTGGAATTTCTTGATTTATTTGTTTGGTTTATAAATTCTTCGATAAATTATAGAAACTTGTATTCTTGAAAACATCAGCTCTTCACGAAATCACCAAACTGTCAATAACTCAATAATCATGACACTTTCAAGCGAATGTACTACATTCGCTTGAAAAAGATACTGTGTATCGAAACATGTCGCAAAGACAATAAATTTTGTGGAAATTTTAATCGTTTTTTAACTCAGTGTGTCATAACTATGGATTTCCATCTAAAGGGCACGTCAATTCAAAACACAATAATCAGAATAATATTTGAATTAGAATCTCAGAAGGTCTGTGAGCGAACATGAATGAAATGAATCGTTTCTTCCTTCGTCGTACCATTGTGTTGACCCTTAGTTGGGCACAAATATTGCCTTCGGCTAGCTATTTTATTTGGGAGGCAAGATCGTGGGTCGACGTCGAACAAGCTTTATTTATGAGGTTAATGGGACGCCATCTACAGTGTAAAATGAATTCAAAAAACTTATTCCCAGGCCGATCTCTGTAGAAAGACTTATACTGTTCTGAAAGCTCCAACTCCAAACAAATGACACAGTAACATATAACGATTTAATCAAGTACTCAGACTCAAGCAACATGTTATGGACCTGAATGATTTTTAAAATACGACTTAGTCGAAATCATTCGCGTCATTTATATTAGGTGGGAAGATGCAGTTTTTAGTTGTGTGTCACTGTACTAGAATCAAATAAATGGTTTTGGATACTAAAAGAAAGCTCCTGGACCAGTTGGCTTACCTACTATACATATTTTTGTTTAACAACGTCAAGTTTTCGGAGATTCAGATAATATTCCAATGAACCTCGACATTTTTAATCTTAATAGTGGACAAGGCGGGGGATGAAATGGAATAAGCGGCAGGCGGTATTAAAATTGAAAAAAAAAAAAAATTGTTTGAAATGAAACAGGAATAAAGGTGGATGTACTTTTCACCAGAGTATCAACTCATTGGCAATCCCAATGCAGGAAAATACAACTCGTCCTGCGGACTCGTTGTATTTTCAGCTTTGGGATTGTAATTCATTAATATTCCAAAAAATTATTGGTAATAATCATACCACTTATTATATTATCCCTGATAATGAGGCTGGCTGATGCTATTGAATGATCGATAATCAATCTGTGTTTTTAATCATATCACTTAGCTGAACTTACTACACGACGCTTTCAACATGATATAACATTCATTTATAAAGTACTGCCAGGAGAAGTTGACTGTCTCGTCTTCGAAAAATTACAAAAACATATCCCTCAATTTTTTTCAATACACCATGCCTAGACATTATGCAAAAAATATCGGTCCTCTCGAATTCTCTAGTTTTTCGCTCCTCTTTCTACGTCTATGGTATATCTATGGAGACCTGTTAAATGGAATTGTGCCCTTCCTTTCGCATTACTACACAGCTATCTCTATTCTCTATCCTTTTCTGAGCTCGTGCTGGTAACGTGCCCCAGAATTTTTGTGATTTTGTCCTTCCTGCCGGGGGATAATGAATTTAGTCTTTGTTTACCGCTATTTAGGGTGGCAGAGGTGCCGTTAAGTAGCCCCTTTTGACTTTGTATGTACACCCTTTAGGTCATTTGTGAATCGCTTTTTAAGTGCTTAACAGATTATGAGAGAAAGGATTAGTTTGTTCTGCCTGTATCTATGAGTTTTGATAGTTCGATAAAAACATGTTTGAATGAAATATATACCTACCTAGGTAGACATTTATTTCCTAGAGTATTAAAGGAAGCTTTTGAAATTTTATTCTTTCATGATTACTTTCAATCCATAATTTTTTATATTTCATACCTATTAATTGGACATGGCGAGACGAGATGTAGCAAGGTTTTTATGGTTTCTTCGTGTTTTTATAATGGTTGACATTTGATTCTCCATGGATTTGAATAATTTACCAATTTGTTCCAGTCGACTTCGTTAATGTGTTAACGAAATTTGTTGTCATAGGTAGTTTCAAATTATAACTTTTTGTTTTTAATTGTGTCCATTGGCGTTTTTATAACTTTATCTTGTGCTTTATTTCGATGTCGTGCATATTTTTATTCAATGAGGTAACAGTTTTCACTTCGAACTAGCCAATTGAAAATAAGGGGCAGCTTTAAAAGTTGATGCCGAACTATACCAAGAGCACCAAAAAAGTAAATACAAACATTCGAAAATACTTCTTTTCGAAATTATTCGCAGAAATGTTTGTTAACATTAACATTAACTGTAATCCCTTGAAGTTCAAGGACTGGAACGGTAAGTAGATACTGTGTATCGAAACATGTCGCAAAGACAATAAATTTTGTGGAAATTTTAATCGTTCTTTACCTTAGTGTCGCCATATTAAAGCCGCCATTTTTTATTTTTCTCTAACAAAAATTTCATAATGCATTGTCACCGGAATTATGAAAACCTGCAAAATTTCAAATTATTCAGACTAGAAGTGGGTAAAAATTCAAATGCAAGATTTGACCCAAACGCATACATACATACTAACAGGGCAATTCAAATAAAAGCTTGTTATGAGTACCATTCCATTCAATTTCACATTGTAACATCGAAAGGGCCTTAACTCGGGTCTTAATGTGCATTTGATTTCAAAGTATGAATAGAATGTCACATTTGGCTAATTTCGAGTCGCATTTTGCATCACACTTTGATGCCTCGAAATGACCAATGGGGCACCGAATAGACATTATTGCGATAATAATGGGAGTCACTTTTTGATTCACCGGTGTGATCTGTTACATAAAAGTGAAGCCCACTGCCATCTCTGAGACCATAATAATGTATTGACTTGCAGGCCTCTTGTTTTTGAAAATTAATTGAACTGTATACCTAGTATCAATTTAACCAAAGGAAGGCTGGCTAGTTTACAAAGACTGACCATACTCGGGGTAAAAAAAAACTGGTGCCTTGCCCAGCACATCTACGATTGGTCTGGAGGTAATTTTGAACATTGCTCCTCTTCATTTTCATAATGGAAGACACATCCGTTGGACAAAATAACACCAATCTACTCCTTTGATGGAGGAGGGCCTGGAATATAAAGGGAGATACAATCTAAGCCTCGATACTCAAACTTTTATATTCTAAACCAAGGTAATGTCTATTTCCGTTTGCATTAGAGAGATTCTAAGGAGGGGTCCCAGAAAGCAACACAGTTTTTTTCTCCTACAGTCGGGTGGCAAAAAGGTCCTGCGCTCATGCAGATTTTCTTCATCTACATCACCCTCAGCGACCTAAGAGCACAGAACGAAGTAAAACTTGTCTGGGTACCAGGTCACAGCGGCCTCCAGGGGAATAAGAGCGCAGAAGCCCTAGCAAGAGTGGTAATAGCAACAACTCTCATCGGACCGGAACCAGCCTGTGTAATCCCATTTGGGAACCTTAAGCAGGCCACGAAGGAATTGATTGGGAACCATCATGAATCTTCTGGGAAAAGACAATACTCACCTTAAATACACATGAGAAACTTGTTTTAGCAAAGGGATATAACTTTGCTGTTACTCCCAAAGTTATACCAACTCTTGAAATGGTCACTGCCATAGAGGCAACAGACAAGCGTTTACCAGCTGAAATAGCTGGTGATTACAGATCTGACTGCAAAAATGCACTGACAAAACCTTATCATTCTAGAAGTAATTTAAATACATATGAGAAGAGTGCAATAACATCTCTTCGATCAGATGATAAAATTAAAATACTTCCGGCTGATAAAGGAAATGCCACAGTCGTCATGAATACAGAAGATTACGAACACAAACTAAGACAAATGATCTCTAACACCACTTATAAAATACTAAATGAAGACAACACTTCTTCAGTGAAAAATGTATACAAAAAACTGAATGGTGACCCAACTTCATCCATAGAGAGAAAAACACATCGAACCCTTGCAAAATACAAAGATATGCTCTCAAAAGCAGAGCGCACAAACCTTATTTCTCACCACAGTAAACCCCCACATTTCTATGGATTACCAAAAATTCACAAACAGACAGATCCCTTGAGACCCATTGTTAGTTCCATTGGTTCTCCATGCCAAAAACTTGCAAGATACCTACTCAATATTTTAAAACCGATATCTGGTAATGGAAATAGTTTTATAAAAAACAGTCCACAAAATGAATTACAAATTAATGATACAGATATTCTGGTTAGTTTTGATGTTGAAAGCTTGTTCACAAATGTTCCAATTAAAAAAAACTCTAGAAATTGTCAAATCTAAATTAGAGAGAGACATATCATTGAATACTAAAACAAAATTGAGTGTCGATTCTATTATTGAACTCATAAAACTCTGTACTGAAAAAACGTATTTCCAATTTAAAGATGAATTTTATTAAACACATACCAATAGATATCTCCATTATAACTCAAATCACCACACCAGCGTGAAAAAGGGAATTGTCAAATGTCTTTACAACAGGGAACAAGTGGTTTGCAATTCAACACAAAATCTGAAAGAAGAATTGAATTTTATAAAGTCCGTTCTCAGGGAAAATGCTTATCCAAATGAATTCGTGGAAAAAACCATTAATGAAATTGAAAATAGTACTAGACTTTACAATCGAACAACACAACACACAGACATGCGACATCTCCATACACATCCAACAAACAATATTATACCTTATGTCCCTGGACTGTCTGAAAAGATAAAACGGATTGGCCATAGGTATGATGTAAGAACAACATTTGAAACAACCAATACATTGACATCAATACTCACACATACAAAACCCAAAAACGCTGATGTTCAAAAAATTGTGTTTACAACATACCTTGTTCGTGTGGTAAGAGTTATATAGGTGAAACATCAAGACCATTGATTGTGCGCCAGGAAGAACATAAAAGTTACATCAGAAATGGAAAAATTACGTGTTCGATACTATCCGAACATATTCTAACATCTGATGGCGATCATATGATGGAATGGAATAATACCAAAATTTTATTGAGAGAATCAAATCAAGAAAAAAGAAAGTTGAAGGAAACTGCGTGCATTCTTTTATCGAACAACTGCTTCTCAACCAATTCCATCGAAATGGACCGCACCTGGTTACCCCTCCTCAGTGATGAAATAAGAACTAACAGAGTGGTGATTGATTGATACCGAACACCCTATGTATCAAGATACCAAATGTCAATCAAAAGAATGTATGACAGATTTCATTTGACTCTGTCAAAGAAAGGTCTTATTTCCAAAACCGCAACTCAAATTCACTTTCTTCAGCGTCTTTCTAACAAGTTTTGATAACGTAGGCAGATAAAGCCTCCGAAACGTCAACAATTTTCAAAAAAAGAGAAGTATTCTTTGTTAATTCGATCTCATTTTTTCAGATAGGCAAATACTGATAAAAATTAATTTTTTTCAAGACAGCAGTCTTGTGAACGCAGTAACTTATCGGGCAAATTAATTAATTTGCCGTTCTACACTTGTACAGATTTCTTTGGATTAAATTTTTTTCATTTTCAGATTGTGGAAGGTCATAAACCCAAAAAATTATGTGAAGAACTGGATTTCCTCCACAAAATCAAACTTTCAATCAATATTTACTCACAGATAGTTGATGATGATGGGACCAACCGACCGGCTATCCAGCAACTTCTCGAGCTAAGCCGGAACTTTCTTAGGAAGGTGGGAGAACTTCTACTAGTGGACTGCTTCCTGAGAAAATACCTACATATGCTGGGAATTCACCAAGATTCCGCATCATGCAGGTTCTGTGACGAAGAAGCGGCCTTCCACATAGTGTTTGGACGCGAAGCCCTGGCTAGCATGAGGATGGATATCTCTGGACACTGTAGTGCAGAAAATATCATCCCACAGGGAAACCTTGTGACGAATATCTAGAACTCCGTACAGACCTGAACATTACGCCAAACAACAAACAGAACAACGAACCGAACGGCAAACAGAACGGCGAATGGACGTATTTGATTTCAACTAGCCAAACAACAAACAGAACGTTTGCGTTGTTCCCAGAATTCTTTAAGTAGTTCTCCGTTTAAGATAGGAAAAAGTAGCAGCAGCAGCGTATATACAATATTCGTTGATTGCGGAGGAAAAATCGCGTGAAACAAGATGGTGACATACACATTGTTTTTAATAAATTATATAAACTTTCAATCTAGTAAGTGAATTGAAGTTTCAAGCTCTGAGTGGACATTACAAAAATTACGGACACGATGGTAATAGGACTTCATTTCCGTACATTCCTCTGTATCCATATTTATAGTGTGGAAAATTTCCTCCCAAGCGTCTTGCTTTTTCATTATGCTGTAGATTATTTGTTTTCCACAGCAACTCCTATGTTTGATAAACTTCAATTAGTTCCAGAAATATTTCTTGTGTCCACGCAATTGTGTAGACACGACAAACACTCAAAACGACAGGAGACAAAATAAAAGGTTCACTGGACCAGCAATGGTCTGTTCGCCGTTTTGTTTTGACTCGTCCAAACCTGCGAACGCATTCGCGAGCATTTTCTTTGATATCAGGGAGAAAACCGACAAGTGATGGGAACGCCGCGAAGCGTTCGCCGAACGGCCAGGATTTGCGAAACTGTTTGCAAACGCGTTCGTAGCCCCGGCCAACTGAACAATGAACCGAACGCCGAACAAAACACTAATTTGAACGGGGGCTATGAAAGCGTTTGCAAACAGTTTCGCAAATCCTGGCCGTTCGGCGAACGGTTCGCGACGTTTTCGTTTTTCTCTCCGACATCAAAGAAAATGCTCGCGAGTGCGTTCGCAGGTTTGGACGGCTCAAAACAAAATGGCGAACAGACCATTGCTGGTCCAGTGAATATTTTAGTTTGTCTCCTGTAATTGTGAGTGTTTGTTGTTAGGAACACAATTGCGTGGACACAAGACATATTTTAAAAGTCAGAAATGTCCTTTCTATGCCTTCGTAGATTCAAGATAATATTCATAAATAATAATTATTCTAAATAGTGCATTCCGATGATTCATTCTCGATTTGGAAAAACATCTTTTTGTTCGACCCACTTAATTCATGTAACAGTTTCGATATGAAAAATATTTAAGTATTATCACGGAACTCATGGGTTCAGAATACCAGTTTGTTTTCAGACTTCCGCTCCGCTTGGCTGCCTGAGTATTAGCTTATCAAATGAAATACAGTTTGATTATCAGTCAAAACAAAATGTATTTCAGTCACAAATGATAACTATTGAACAATGGTGAAAAAAAACTTGTTGTTCTGTAGAATCGTTAGAGTCTTTATCTATATAAGTATATACTTGCTAAATAAATCAACCAACTTTTACCAGTTGAAAGAGACAGGATAGAGACTTAAAACAAGCTGATGGTGAAATGTATATATATATAAATATAATAAATATATATATATATATATATATATATATATATAAAATTGCGCGTTTGTTTCAAAAGGCGACGAGTTAAGAGGCAGCATATAAAAAGCAAGAAGCAATATAATATACTTTTCGCCTCGTCGGCGACGAGTATATTGCTGCTTGTTTTACCGCCTCTTAAAATTCACCGCCGCGGCTGATAGTCCCATAGCCATATTTTTCAATGCGACAAATTTGGTTAGGAATCATATATAAATCCAGTGACACCAGATTTGATGGGATTGTATCAAACTGCTGGAAAGATATGGAACACAAACTTCACCATATTTATGCATAATGAGTGCGACAGAGACTCATTAGACATACGATGAAGTTTTTTGTCACACATAGATAGGATAGGTATAAATGAAATAGTAAAACAGAAAACAACTACTTTCCTGGCTAATACCACGACGGACATTGAATTACATCTGACAGATATTTTTGCAATGTTCTTCCAAGAAGGCCCAATTGCAATTGCTTATTGTAATTATACAGCAAATTATCCTTCATTTGGCCGACGTTTCTCTTTTTTTGCCGCTCGTCAGTGACAGGGTAGGTCGGACAACATTAAAGTCGTCCTGCCCCAGCCCAATGAATTATAATCCACTGTATAACTAATATTTCCCCAAAAATGAAGCAGCGACTTACAGTAAAAGTCAGTCGCAGCACCACCCGCGGTGAAACCAATAAGCGATCCCCGTAGCAAAGACACCAGGAAGTGAACAGAGTTCTAGAATTTTTGCCGGAGAGTATCAAATTAATGAAATAGTAAATAGTAGGCTGGGGCAGGACGACTTTAATGTTGTCCGACCTACCCTGTCACTGACGATCGGCAAGAAACGCGAAACGCGTCTGCAGGTGGTCTTCCCCAGCCAAATGAAAGATAATTTGCTGTATAATTACAATAAGCAATTGCAACTGGGTCTTCTTGGAAGAACGTTGCACAAATATCTGTCAGATGTAATTCAATGTCCGTCGTGGTATTAGCCAGGAAAGTAGTTATTTTCTGTCAGATTTTGCCTCATATTTTCCACATGGAGGAAATAATTGGAGAGAAGGGTACTTTGTCATTGCCGATTTTACTATTTCATTTATTTGATACTCTCCGGCAAAAATTCTCGAACAGCATAGGTATAATTATTTTCTAATCACAAAAAAACAGAAATTGAATAATGCGTTCTCAAATTATTGGCTATTCATTAAATATACCAAATGGTTTGCTCGCTCATTAGATTTGAGTCCCTGTACTTGTTTTTGCGGGGGTATCTCAAATCATTACCCAACCGGAATTTACGGCAAATGATAATGCATGAATTAGTATTTATCCGAATAAAGTTAGTTGAAACACCAGTTTATAGTGCATACTTCAATTAATTTTATTTCCATACCATTTTATTCCAATTATCTCTATTATCTGGTTCAAATGTACAAGAGGCACTCTCCCAGAGACAAAGATGATGATTTTCAACCTATTCTTTGTGTCCTGCTTAATATCCCCAAACGGTGGCTGGTCCTGGTCCAATGAGAGTTGTTGCTGTTCCCGATTTTGCTAGGGCATCTGTGCTCTCATTTCCCTAGATGCCCTTGTGACCTGGTACCCAGACAAGTTTTACCCTGTTTTGTGTTCCTATGTCGTAAAGGTTTTGGTGTGCCTCCCAAACTAATATGGAAGCGAACCTGCATGATCGCAGGGCTTTTATCGCCGCCTGAATGTCGGAGAGAATTGCTATGGGTTGGTTTCTAGGACCTTAGAATCTCTCTCGTGCAGAGGGAGATTGCCGTTACCTCGGCTTGGAATATAGAGGCTTGAGTACTAGGCTTAGACTAATGTCTTGCCTCAGTCTCTCCCCGTATATTCCAGCCCCTTTTCCGTTGCTTGTCTTGGAGCCATCCGCGTACCAGATTTGCCCCTTTGACAGCACTGGTATGTATGGCCTTTGATGTGACTTCCCCATCTTCTATGAGGGGCGCAAGAAAACCAGAAATTGCGTTAGGGTAAGGGCGCCAGCAGGTATATACCTGCGGGAGGGGGGCTTGGTGAAAGTTAGCTACGCCACTGTAATGCCAGATTACTCTTCATTTATTGTTGAGCGTTTTATATTATTCTGGTTCACTATATATCATTCTAGATCGTTTTATAATATTTTATATTATTCTGGGACATTCTAGAACTATTTGGAAGAAGTCAGATGATTAACGACACAAAACATTACACACTTTGGAAAAAATTGACTCGCTTACGTTTCGGAACGTCTTACGTGTAAGCCTGGAAGAGAAAAGTTACTTTTATACTAACTAATCAGGTTCAAGGTAGTATCAGTTCCTCGATTTGTTTTCGTAATTAGAGGAAACTGGCCGGATACGAAGTAGTTATTTTCCCAACAAGTGCGCAAAGTGTCACTTTTCCGCACGCAAATACAGTTAGACGAACGACGCGAAGCGGAGTGCGGATGAGTTTTTGCGTGTGGAAAAGGCACTTTGCGCACGTGTTAGGAACAACATTTTTCCGACGAGCTTCATATCAGATAACAACAAAAATAAAAAACCATAATTCAGTCAATAATTTTTAATTAAACTTGAAAGAAATAACTACCATGACAACAAAAAATTACACAATGGGTTTGTTCCAGTTTCGAAAATATCAAACTGGGACGTCAGAATCATGCAAAGTTCAACAGGGAGGGTTTTCGTAGCCGATGAAGTGCGACGGGATCACCCAAGTTTTTCTTATGTATTTTGACCCGCTCAATCCGAATTTCGAGGGTGATAAGCCGTGAAATCATCCGGAAAATTTTTATGGACGATTTTCCAAGGGAAATCGAAAAATCCATTTTTTCCAAAAACAAATGATGTCATAATATTCTGCATAAAATTCTCTACAAAAAATGTATCCACAAAGTTTTCTTGAAAATGCACCGTTTTCCAGTAAAACGTGCTCGAAATTCGAAAAAATGAGATTTTCTCAATTTTCAGTGCTCTCTCATTAAGTCACATAATGATATTTTCAGGATCACCTTTTCCCAAATCGTTCATATATATCTCGACTATGAATAACAGGAGAGACATTCTTGAAAAAGTCATTCGTGTGGATTTTCCGGCACTGAATTTCACGATACTTTTATCTTGCATGGAACCGGCATTTTTTATTTTAACAATTTGAAGTGTTAAAAAGCTTTATTTAATTATTGTTGAACATTCAGAAATACATGATTTCTTGGATTTTTGCTTGATTAGGGACCCCTAAAGTTAGAAATAAATGATAAATTGATGAAAATCCCATTTAGTTTACATACACTGTGTGCTAAATAGGTATTTAGCACATCACTTCGCGCACGTTGTTAGGTAACGAAGGAAAATTTTAAAAAAATTGTCACTCCGCATATTGTTGTCAATGCGCGAACCTTGTCATTTTTTGACGTATGAAAAAATATTAGTTTTTTTTTTGTTTAAAGCTGAAATAGAACTATCGGAATAACGATTAAAAAGTAAAACGGTTTCTCATATTGCATAATATTCTACAGCTACTAAAATAAATATAAATTTTCGCTACCAATGTGATTTTTCAGTATTTTTACTTTTCCGCACTGCGTAAGGAAAAGTGCAGTGCTGAAAAGTGTAACTTTGCGCACGCAAATGTATGCAGAAAATTATTACTTTGCGCACGCTCGTAGGAAAAAATACAACTATATAGATGTGTATAGGCTTCAACTGTAAGTGCTGAAATCTCGTAAAACAATGTCATTATATTATTCGTTTTCTTGAGGCTTCTAGAGTTTTTGTCAACTGAAACTCGATCATCGACTAAATTAGAATATTTTCTGAATCGTACTCAAATAATCTAGAACTCAATTGAGAACAAACGACTGAAGAGTGTCTTCTAGCAGCACAGCAAACAATAAAATCTTCTAAAAACAAGTCCTAAGACAGGAACTTATTATCACTTTTTATTTATCTTGCTATATAAATTATTTATGAATATTTGCATAATCTGTTAGCATGCTTCAGGAATAACTAACACATGTGTGGGAACATTCTGCTATCTGCCGCAAATTCATTAATTATTATCATGTTGAATATATTAAAACGGTCATTAATGCTGAAGCGGTTTTTCAAAAATAAAATTAATTGGCTTTCAGCTAACTCCCTGCCACTTTGCTCTTCGTCAGGTATATGATACCCGGCAGGTAGTCGGAATGCCACTGTTTTTTGTTGTTTTTGATTCGGATTCAGGTAATTTCCATAAATTTTGTATTTCTGATGATGGGTTTTCATGGCGAAGGGCGGTTCTTTGAAATTAATTAAAATTAATTCATAATTTCTTTTGTGATATTAGAAAATTCCTTTGTTATGCTCAGCGCACCTGGAAGCACTTAGCATAAAATTTGTGTGAATAGATGTCGACATCGTTAAGATTATAAGAAAATCTACCAAAACAGGATTCGTATTGACTCAATATTTTGATCAGAATACTTAAGGATTTTGAAGAGATGCAGCTAAAATAATAATTCCAGGCTAATACCTCGACAGCTATTCAATAGTATCAGAAGTCTTACTGCTACTATCAAAATTAATTGATACACAAACCAATAGAGTGGGAGTGACTTTATTATCAAGTTGATTTGATTTTTAGATGAAAACTAAGGGTCCGTGGATAAAAACATTTCGTAATTTCCAAAAACATCAAAAGAAAATGATATTGTGAAATACAAAAAGAGAAGTCTGTAGAAGGCAATGTCAAAAACAGCAATGTTTTGGTTACCGCATGTATAAAGCAATTACATAAAGTTTAAAATGGTTTACTAAGTTATAGTGCCTCTGTTGTCATTATTAAAACTCAAGTGAAAGCTCATACCGATAGTGATATCTACGAATTTATCCTAGATTTTTTCTTCGCTAAAATTTTTCTGGAACTCATAAAATACGCACATGAAATATACATCAAATAAAACATTATTTATTTTCGCGGTTTTGTTACAGGTACATTATATTTTTAACCGTTGGTAACAATGGATAGTTGGTATTGTCGCATGACAATATGGCGTCGGTGAATATAGTCAATTGTGGCTCAGAACAATTCATATTTCACGAAATCATGTATGATTTCATCAAATGAACCCTTTCTCACGAAGCCGATTAATTAGTGTAGTTTACCTGATGAATGGTCCTTTCAGATCCCATGGCAAGCGTGAGGCTCTGCCAAACATCGATAACCTGATTCTGTCCTCAGCGGGGCATGCACCACCATGGTTGCCACTCCAGATTTTTTTTTGTACTAGATCGTCTTTTAAAATTGTACTTAAATGGTACTAATTTGAATAAAATCGCCCGAGGGCGTCAAATGTCCTTGGTGCGCTTGCGCATTAACATGCAAATATAATTTTCAAAAGTAGACTTGGAAATGCTAACTACGCATCTTTTCTGTGTTCCGGCTTGAATTAATGGTTTCTAAGAGAACTTCTGCTTCTTCGGTTTCGGTTGCAGTCATTACTAAAGGGGAGAAAACATCCCAAAATCATAGGACTCATGTACTTTCATTTTTGTACTAGATTCACCTGAATTGTACTGAAGTACTAAATGTGGATGAAATGTACTAGAAAGGTACAATTGTACTAGAAAGGTACAATTGTACTAAAACCGGCAACTCTGTACACCACAAAGTATACAGTGTGTCTAACTTCTCACCACCGTATCTTCCGTAATTGTTGGAGTAGAGTAAATTTCAGGATCAGGGGCCCGATTCTCAAATGTCGACTACCCTATGTCGTATGCGACAAAATATCTCTATTTCTTTTTAATGCTTGGTCGAGAAAAGTGATAGAAATATTTTGTCGCATGCGACATAGAGTATTCGACATTTGAGAATCGGGCCCCAGTAGATATACCGGCGATGAGTCTAAATCTAGCCTGAGGTTGATCTGAATGACATACACTGCTCACCAGAAGCGATGGACTTATCCAGTCAAGGGCGCTAAGCATTTGATATCGGCGAAATGCATGGATATTTTGTACTTAAATTTAAATTTCTTTGAGGAAAGCGCCACACTTTCTTTAGCACAAAGTTATATTAATTTAAGACAAGAAACCCTACTTTCATCATAATATAAAATAATTTTGGCTCAAAATCATAATTTTTCCAAATTTGAGGTAAATGCTATGTTTTTTCTAGCTTCAAGTGATTGATCTTAAAGCATCAAGAGTGCTAAATTTTCGATCAAATTCATTAAGAGATTGTTCAAAAATTACGAGTTTCCCGAGGTTCTTTTCGAAAGAGCATAGTTCTTGTGAAAATTTTGAAACTTTTAAGGCTACAAACTTGCAGTGGTTTAAATCTAACTGAAATTTCAAATTTAGTTATTCATCATAAAGACTTACAGGAATTTCGAGAAAAACAAATATTAATTAAAACGTATTTATTCAAAAATTAACACATACATATAATACTATTATACTATCCCTGAAGTCGGGACAGATGGCTTCCAACCTGCATTTTTTCCAAAATCATCTAAAAAATTCTGAAACAAAGATTAACAAAATATTTCGAAATTAACAGATATTTTAGTGACTCGCAGTTTGGTTTTAGGACTGGTAGTTCAACAACAGCAGCGGTAATGGATATGGTAAGTGGCATAGTCGAGGGCCTTGAGCAGCGAAATCATACAGCTATTGTGCGACCTTTCGAAGGCCTTCGACTGTGTCGCTCATGACTTTCAACTGGAAAAATAATATTGTTATGGAATTAGAGGTGTTGCACTTTCCCTTTTTAAATCCTACCTGAAAAATCGATTTCAGGCTGTCCGTTTCAATAACGGTACGTCAGATTTCAATGAAATGAATCATGGTGTACCTCAAGGCTCCGTCTTGGGGCCACTTGTATTCCTTATTTATGTAAATGAGCTGAGCAACTTCATGACCCCCTTCAAATGTGTCCTCTTTGCCGATGACACGTCATTAATATGTTCGAGTCCAGATTATCTCACTTTATTAGATCACTCTGAAGGAATTGAAGGAAAAGTTGAAACATGGTCACAATCTGAAACTGAACAATTTATCAGCTGCTAGTGCTATTTTTATTCAACAAAAAAAAGCAATAAGAATATTAGGAAATTCAGGTTATAGGGATAAGTACGTGAAGACCTTTATTTATTAAATTCAGAATCATGACTCTTTCTTCCTATTATATTTACAATTCACTTCTCGAAATACATAAAATATCGTCCAACCTCACTACAAATGCTGACATCCACCATCATAACACTAGGAACTCTGATAATATCAGAATTCCTAGATATAGGCTTCACAAAAAAATATTTAGATTTCATTCTTTACAATGTATTGCCACATCAAATCAAAATGTTTAGTATGAATAAGTTCAAACGAACTATCAAATCTTATTTGCTGAAAAATAGTTTTTATTCAAAAGATGGGTACCTTGAAGATATTGAAGGCGCGACCTCTGGGAACATACTTACTGTTTTTGTAAGATAATTTGGTTTTCAATCTGTTCTTTTATTTTAATATGTTTTAAACTGTTTTTTATATTTTTATATATTTATATATTTTTTCTACGTTCATGCAAAAAACAAAACTTCATTGAACTATATTTGGTGGAAAAGCTGTCTCTTTATTGCACTCATCTGTCATTCTACCATAGCGTTCTGTCATCATGACAGACATAAACTTTCAAATCGACGCCAAATTTAGTCCATTTTCTGTGAGATTGTATTACGTTTTAAATAGTTGCATATTTCATCAAATTCATTATATAATGGACGAAATGGATGAAATTACTAGAAAATGCAATTTGTTAAAAATAAAATTATTTCCTTCGAATATCATCTGAATTACAAAAAATGTTTTTGAATTACTTTTAGCAGATAGATTTAAACAAACAAGGTCTTCCTTGCAGTTTAGTGCCACCTGAATGAAACATTTTCTGGTTTTTGCATGAACGTAGAAAAATTATTGTATGAAACTCGTGCAAAAAGAGTTTATTGCACTCGACGTGTTGTCCAACTCGGCTGATGGCCTCGTTGGACAATTTCACGTCGAGAGCAATAAACACCTACTTTTTGCACTTGTTGCATAAATAACTATTAATACTGTTGTGACTACTTGGGAAATTGTGATTTGTATTACTTAATAATTTAATAATTTTCTTTTAAGAACAAATGACCTGGTATGAATATGCATATCTATATGATATAGTCAAATAAACTATCTATCTATCCTCCTGGGGGTACAAAAACTTACATACATTGTTCGTTTTTTCATATATATGCTCATGGATATTTCCTTAATTTTGTTGACATATTCGTAAACTTGCGTTGAAATTTCAAAGTGTTTATTCTTAGTATTTCTTCGACAATAAAGTATATTTCTATCTCTTTCTATCTCGCGCTCTCTCCAAAATAAAAAATAAGAATGAAATGGAAATATTATTTCAAGCAGGAATGTAGACTTTCACGGCTGGTGTCTATATTTTGGATGGTTTCCGGGTATTGACGTTTTCATGTCAAAGAAATCGGCTGCCAATAAGATTTGTGAAAAAATATTACAACACTTTCAATTGATTTAATCATTTTACAAATCAAGAAGAACCTTGACATGATTGACTATCGTGCATATGATAGATACACGTGCCCGCCGTGCCGTATCTGAATTATTGTTTGTTGAAACACTTAGCAGATCCTATCTGTACTTAGTACATTTATTGAGAAATGATTAGAATTTTCATTATCGATTGATGATCGATGTATCATGGGGAGAAGTGGTTTTCATGGCATGATCCAGTTTCTTTTCGATTTTATCTACCCATGCAAATTGATTTTTGATGTATTCACACAGGCCTATAGGTATAACTGGATTCACAACCAAAAAAAATTAAATGCTCAAAAATCGCTTCGGATGAGTAGTGAGTAGTCCCTCTTTGGGGTTTGATTATGTTAAATGTCATTTTCCGTCGACCGTTCATTTATGATGTATTTTAACGCACTCAAAATCGTTGATTAATGACCCCTGTTAATGAATGATTTTTTATTAATTAACGATTTTATTATATGCAAGCCAACATACATTGCTCTAATACATTTTTTCTACATTCATGCAAAAAGCAAAAATATATTTAGTGGAAAAAGAACTTTTTTATTGCACTAGTATAATAAAGTTTTTATTGCACTCATCTGTCATTCTAATTCAACGTGCTATCATCATGACAAACATAAACGTTCAAACCTACTACATGTTTAGTAGATATTCTGTGAGATTGGCAATAAGTTTTAAAAAGGTACATATTTTATATTATTTTGTATTAATGTTAGCAGCCAGACTTGAAAAAATAATGTCTTCCCGACAATATATTTCCTTGCTTAACAACCAATCAGTGGATTTGAAATTTTGAAATTCAGCCAATAGAATCGGAACTACAGTGAAAATATAGCTTGTCGCTATATTTTCACGGTGATAAACCTGCTTAGTTTTTGTTTTACTATCTGTCAAGTGAAAATAATGATTTAAATTGTAAACGTCAAATTTATGTGTTTTGACTAGTTATCTTTATTTATCAATATGAGCGATCGTTGGGGACAAATGTCCATTGGTATCATAGATGAGGCCGTGGAAAAGAGTATTCCGTTGAATACGGCTAGAAGTGAAGCATCAATTACCAGGTGACACGATTTTTCTTTATTTCAAATCGATATATTGTCGTCCTAAATATAATTCGTGGTATGATTAAAAACCTATAATTTTTTGGAATATTAATTCATTGGCAATCCCAATGCAAGAAAATATAACTCGTCCTGCGGACTCGTTGTATTTTCAGCTTTGGGATTGCAATTCATTAATATTCCAAAATATTATCGGCAATTGGCAATCCCAATGCAAGAAAATACAACTCGTCCTGCGGACTCGTTGTATTTTCAGCTTTGGGATTGCAATTCATTAATATTCCAAAAAATTATCGGTAATAATCATACCACTTATTATATTTCCCCTGAGAATAACTCCATAATCAAAACTGATCCGCTTTGTTTTAAACCGCCTACCTGCATAGAGCAAACTGTCTTTACTATGACCACACCTCACGGCTACTATGATTTTGATTAATGCAACTGTGGTTGTAGAAACGTTAGTCAAAAATTAATTCTGAAAATTACAGAATTGAAAGTTTCAAAATGAGTAATAATAATGGAAAAATAGAAGATAGTGATCTGTTTCAATGCAAATCGATAATAATAACCAATTATTTAAGTTGCGTTTTTCATTTTCTTAAACCTAGTGCCTCACCTTAATAATTATTTTTTTGCTTTTTGCATGAACGTAGAAAAAAAGTTGTATGCAACTCGTGCAAAAATTATTTATTGCACTCGGCCTAACGACCTCGTCGAACAATTTCACGTCGAGTACAGTAAACACTCACTTTTTGCACTTGTTGCATGAACAAGTATTATATTGGTTAGTACTATCTGTCATTATTTATTTGTCAATTCTGTAAAATTTCAGAAAATCTTCAATACACCAGTTGTCACTTGCAATCATAGAAAGTCACGTGGCGTAATGGTAACGGTTTATGAATATATAAAAAAAATGGCAGTGGATATTTATCAATAATCAGTAATTTGTAACCAAAAGAAGTGTTGTAATTGATCAAATGTGAGAGAATGAAATGTACGGAAATCATTTTTGACACCAAAATCATTTTTGATAATTTGTTGGTAAAAATTCTTTATAACTTTTCTTATTTATTTTTTGGTAAGAACTGTTTTTAACTTTATTTGTTTATAAACCGTTTGATGGCATTTATTCTTCTCCCCAAGTTCATGTATGTGCTCTTCCTCGCACAAAAAAATGCAAAAAAATCGATACGAAACTGTTTTGAGCAGAAGGAAAGAAAATTTCAAGAAAAAAACTTACAGATCTTAAGGCATCGATGCCTTTTATTCCGACGAACGCAAAACAATTTTATAAAAATATGAAAAGAGCAGAATTCGAAGATGACCCTGAGGGATTTAGGGCAGATTTGACCTTTGAAAATGAGTTTGAAAAGAAGAAAAAATAACATAATAATAAAAAAAAAACATTATAATTATTTATTGTTCAGTCAATATTTTTGTTTAGGTAATATAAGAAGTGCGAAATAGGTTTTAGCTAATTTATTAGGAAGGAACTAAGCGACAAAAGCCTCAAAATAATGGAAAAGGTCGTAAGTATGAATAAATTACCAATCATAATTTTCACCTAGACCAATTATCAGGAGAGAAAATAAGCGTGATATACAGAAAGAAGCTATTCACTAGTTCAATAACACCGAAATTATTCTGGCAGAGTCTCAAACAAACTTCAGGATTCCCAAAAAAAAGGCTTTTCTGATTATATTCTGACTAGAGAGTTTACCACCGTGCAAAACACCCAGTACAGCTTTGTCTACACGCAATCAAAAGTACGTTAGTATTCTTATTACACTTGATATATAATATTGTTGACCCTTAACCGTCTGAAGATAAGGCTTGTTTTGTTATCGCCCTAATGCGTGAGGTTTATCTAGAATGGGATCGTCACGTGTGATTCGTGTGAAGGATAATTCATGATCAAGTATATAAAAATCTACAACTCAAAGATAACTTCATGTCTGGTAGTCTGATATTTTCATGTAAATAATACTAAAATGAAATAGTAGAATCGGCACTGTCGAAGTACCCTTCTCCCCAAATATTTCCACCATGTGGAAATATCTGACAGAAAACAACTATTTCCCTGGCTAATACCACGACGGATATTAAATTACATCTGACATATATTTGTGCAACGTTCTTCCAAGAAGACCCAGTTGAAATTGCTTATTGAAATTATTCAGCAGATTATCCTTCATTTAGCTGGGAAAAACCACCTGCAGACGCGTTCTTGCCGCTCGTCAGTGACAGGGTAGGTCGGACAACATTAGAATCGTCCTGCTTGTTAATTGATCTGAGGTAAATATCTTTGAACTATGGCTCGTATTTTGAGCGATTTCTTACCAATTTAGAAACGCGAAAATTTGTAACATTGCTATGATACCATAGGATATAATGGCGAAGAAATAAACCCTCGCAAATTGATATAATGGGAGATGAAAGGGTAACAATCTTTTAAGTATACTTCGTATTTCGAGCAATTTCCTACCATTTTAAAAACGTGAAAATCTGTACACACATTACAATATTACCATAGAAAATAAAGGCGAACATTTAAAATTCATCGAAAACAGTTACCTCTAGCGTTGTTCAAGAAGTATAACAAGTATTTTTTTGTTTAGAAAAAGTGTGAGATAATGGGTTATTGATTCCACTTCTTGTTAAAAAGGTTAGAGCAAATTATATAAAATAAATAATGACTCGTCCGCTCTCCAAGGTCTGGGTAAAAATAAAAACTTCAAAAAACGCTCAGAAACACTCTGTACAACATTATTTCCTAATATTTCTTTACACATATCATTATTTTGTTACATGTATTATTGTATGTTAAATCAAAATTGAATGAGCTCAAATGAGAATGGTTTTTCTCATTTTCCCTCATATTGGTAAAGTAACAGAAAAAATATGCTGATGCCGCATCCTTTTAACAAAGGAGACCGCTAAAATAAAGTTTGTTTTGACCATTGAAGTGCGAGCCGCGTGCCGATCGTGAACTTATATGTGGCCTGCGGCCGCCCCTTTCTTGGTCGCGCCTGCGTGCGGGGCACGCGCTGCACACCTGCTAGGATCGGCCCTGATTCGACGTTTGAAAAATATCGTCTTGTTATTTTTGTTTATTCCGTAGTAACTTGTTTTACGGAATTCTTCTTTGGGGTGACTCGTGCCACTCTCAAAAAGCATTTATTCTTCAAAATAGAGTAAAAGGAGTAATGGCGGGGATTTATTATCGGGAACACTGTCGCCCTCTCTTCATCAGTTTTCAAATTGTGCCTCTTCCTACCTTAATCATTTACTGTTGTTTACTTGAAATACATGAAACTAAGCCTAAATACTCGATTCAATCTGAAATCCACCATTACACCACTCGCCATGGTGATATCATTTCAAGTCCTAGGTTCAGACTCCAGATATCGCAAAAGAATTCTGTAAACCTACATTTATATAACAGATTACCTTCAAGGATAAAGAGTCTAGGTTTCTTTCAATTTAAGACGAAAATCGAAACTTTTCTATTGAGAAAATGCTTCTATAGTATAAATGAGTAACGAGAAAACTACGCTGGCTGTGATTCAAAATTTGAATATTGTTTTCAATTCTGAACAATCTCCTTGAATGAAATTTTTGATAATGTCAATAATAAGGGGTAGTTTACACTTCAAAATTCCTATTTTTTGTTCCCCCTGTACACCGTTTGGAAATTTGAAATTTTGACAACTCATATGTAAGTATTCTGCAATGCACTAGTTTTTATGAGGAATAAAATTTCCTGATAAATCTATAATAAAAAGGTTTTCCATATGGTGCAAATTTTTGGAACTCACTGTATATAGTCTGGACCACATTTCGATAGGCAACCCATTTTAGGCGTATTCGTCTATTCATGAAACTTCATAAGGCGTATGTTTCTTCCGTTAACCAGCACGGTGAAGGTCGACCTCTCTTCGGCTCTTAGACTATAATATATCCAATTTTATGGCACCAACATATACAGTGCGGCTTTTTATAGTCCCCCCCCCCTGTTAACTTTTGAACGGTTTGCCGTAGAGAGATAAAAAAAAACTGTTTCGAGGGTTTCACCGATACTACTTTTTGAAATATAACGCATTGTGATTGCTTGATAGATGGCGCGGGGGGGCACAAAAACCTAATTTTTTTAAATGGCATGGGGGTCGAGTGACACATCGTTGAAAAGAGAATTTGATTCTCTTTTCAACCATCTAATTTTAATTTCGTTGACACGTTTTTTCACAATAAGCATTTGAAGTGTCAAGTGTAAGAGCGGATCTGAATTCGTTTCCTTACCTTACTTACCTCAATAACTTTTGAAGGGTTTGATGTGAAATAATGGGACGGAAAATATTTTGGGTGGTATTAAAATAATAATGTTTGAAGAAAAATACTTTAATTGTTCTAGTGATTCACAATTGCAATCAATACCACGAAATACGGTCAATAAAGACAATTCACAACATTAATAATTATTCATTTTGAATTCCTTTCAAAGCTTAATTAGGTATTAGGATATCGAAATTATACCCATTTCATTTATTTTTAATGACAAAAGTAATAACAGGTCCTACGAAAGGACTATTTATTGGATTTGTTTAAATGACAATAATTAATTAGTTACCTATAAAAGTACAATGGATTGATGAATTATTGTATTCATATGCACTGAGGAGTTTTGTCTACTTATAATTATTATTTACTTTGAATATTTGATATCATCATGGTTCGTATACGTCCTTTCGAAGAAAAAATTGAAGCAATT